>CM012450.1:22201118-23526951 GCA_003999625.1 Oryzias javanicus
AATAAAGCAGAAAAAATGAATTATTCTGGCAGAAGATCAAACCCTGATTAATATTTGCGTACCCACCAACTTGATGTTGTCCTCCGGCCTGAGGAGTGTGAACATTGTCTGAAGGTGCTGCTGGATGTCTCCTGTCACGGACAGAGATGCAGTTTTAGCTATTTTAAATCAACTAAAACGGATTTAAAAACGCGTCGAGGAGGAGCTGCCGCCTCACCTGCATGTTTACTCCGCAGCTGGGAGAAACGAGAGGAAGTGGAGAGGGGGGAGCCATTTCCTCGAGGTAAGAAGAGAGCCGCCCCTTTTACTGTCAGGAAGCTTTCGCTGATGCTGCAGACACAGAGAGATGAGGGGAAAAAACACAAGGAGTTGATCGTAAACACACACTCTGGGAATGGGACATTTATTCATGAAAAATATGTTAAAACACAGTAAATTGTGTCAGAAACTATATAAGTACAACAAAAAAGATAAATAAGATAATAATTAATAAGATAAAGATTTGACAGCTTTTTCTTAGACCACCCACCAAAACTATAAAATAACATTTTATCCCAAAAAAAAAAAAGTGTTTTTGGATTAGGTGGAGCAGTAAGAAAATATTTTTAGATACGATTCTGCCAGAATAAATAAGACATTTGTTGTGCTTCATAGACTGTTGATTTTGGACAATCAGTTGCATATAAAATATCACATTAGACATTTAAGACAACTATCATTTTTTTTATTTTGGAGGTTTCGCCATGAAATTTTCAAAACAAACTTTTATTTCCTAAGAAAATGCACATTAACTCCTGTATATTTTGAATGTTTCTTAGGGATTTATAAATGAATAGACTTGCGAGCTGGAAGACACATGACAGTGCAGCAAAACCAGCTGCTTCTCATTACATCACAGCTCAAGCGAGCTGGAAGAGTTCAAAATGTTCAGAAGTGACAGAGGCACACTGAAGATCTATCAGATTACCGAAAAATAAAAGGGAGAGGGACAGGCTCTTTCCATCCATCAAACAATTGTGTCTTTTGGAAACCGCAGATTTCCTGACAGCGTTTTATCCTTCAACAAGACACAAGTGGAACTTCCCAGGCTTTGCCTGAGACATCCGTAATCTCTGAACAACCACCTAGTATGGATTTAGGAGCTCCTGCTAAGCTACTCAAGCGTTCCCTCAACAATACAATTATGTAATGGTCTCAAGATGCTCATTGCATTCCCTTTGGTTTTGAAACTCTTTGTCGTATTTGCTGAAGTAAGGCTGAAATTTAGAAATATAAGAAATAAAATCTTATGAGCAAGATGTGGCCAAAATCTTATTTATTCATTTATTATTTTTAGAAATAGTAAGATAAACAGCAAAAACATGTTCCCATCTTTCCTGGGAAGAATTTGATACAGTAGGGAAGAAGGAAATGGAGTCAACCAATTATATTTTAGGTTAAAAAAAAACATTTTTGTGAACTATTTTGTTTCCATAATTAAGTTGGCACTAACAATAACTTTTAAAAAAAATGAGAATTTTTAAAAAATATACGGTTTCCTTTACAAAAATGTATGTTTAAAAAGTTTCTATATCTACTGAACTTTATCTAGATCAGGGGTCCACGACCTTTAACGGTAAAAGAGCCATTTGGTCCAGGTTCTTATGGACCAAAACTCGGGCAGAGCTGCAAAGTTTCACCTCAAAGTTAGAAAAACACTTTTTATTTAGGTTTTTGAGGTCATTAAGCCATTCATTTATAAATTATAGCTTAAAAATGTTTTATACAATTGAGTTTTTCAATATATAACAAATTCCAGTTTTTTACAGCAACAGAAAAGTTCCTTTCAAAATAAAACACATCCTGTGTTTAATCAGATCCTCCGGCAGCAGCTGATTGACTTTAATTAAAATGTAAGAAACTTAAGTATCTTTTTATTTTAACTTTTGTGTTCCTTATCCTTTTTCTTATTTAACTAGTGAATAAAAATAAGTGTTTTTAAGTGAAGAATCCACTTTTTTTTATCTATACATGTAGATGCAACAATATAATGTCACTGATGATAAACAACTTTGACAGTAAATTAAACCATTTACTATCATTTTGATCAGTTAGGCTTATCTGACATTAAAAATCTAAACAAAAATTAATTAGTTAAATAACTAAATAAGTGTGAGGTTTACTTTGAAGCCAAAGAGCCAAAATGGCAGAACAAGAGTTGATCTAGACTATTTGAACTTTGCAACAATTTTTTTTATTCACAGTTATGCGGTAATTTGGCTTTTTTTTAAATATATTTACTTATTCATTCTGGTTTTAACAATTTTAACTCTTGTAAAAGCGCTCCCTGAGGGCTTTAATTATTATTATGACAATTTTAGCCAAAATAAATGAATACATAAGAATAATAATAAAACATTTTCTCTGACAGTTTTGTAAACTGGAGTTGTTCATTAAGAATTTGCCTTTAAGTTGCGAGTGGGACTTTTGGTACGGAGTAAGCCTCCCCACAGTTCCCATCATCCCTTTGTTTACAAACTCCCCACAAACATTGAAGGTACTACGGCACAAGTTTTTCAAACTGCATTTTTTTCCCCATCTACTCCCGATTGCATGCTCAGAATTGCAGTTTCTTATTTTCATTTACTTTATATTTCATATTTATTTTATATTATCATCAGAAAAAGCTACATGTTAAAGAAACATCATTATCATTGGAGTGGTTATTCAATTGTTTATACAGTTTATTTTAAATGACACAGTTTTATCTAGCAACAACTTGATTTTATTTTCTGTTTATAGTCACACAAATATGCACTTTTTATGCACTATTTATCACTTTTAGTTGCACGTTTTACCATGGCAAACTGTTGTTTTAATATACGAATTTTTGAATTTCACTATAGCAGTTACGATGACAATAAAGATTTATCTATGTATTTAGAAAATAAATAAATCTTTCTTTCTTTTTTGGCAAGCACAAGCGTCTCCTAGTTAAACCCTTTCCCCTCCAGTAGAACAGCTCTGACATCACTTCATGGAGATCAACTGGGATTAGACACTAAAAACTTTGGCAATGATGACAACACTTGAAACTAAAATAAAACCACCAGAGCACCCCATGTGTCTGTTAGCTCAGGATCCTCGTGTTAATTGGGATAGACACAACAACAAAGCATCTGCAAACATGAAGAAAACAGAAACATGTGGCGACTAACCCCATGGCATGCCACTGTTAGCAGAGTGAATGAATGCAGCCTTTAAGGGTACACTGTGTGCTCCATCCATCATTGTGTTGATTTAAGTATTCACGCCTAAACAGATTATTTTTTCCCCCATACATCCACAATATTCCTCCTTATTAGTCACCAAAATGAGGACTTACAGCTGATAAATGTCCCCCTGAGAGAGTACGGAGTTCTCACTGAAGTAGGGTCTCCCTTTCCCCCCGCAGCAGTCACACATGCAGGCTGCCGGCGAGCTGCGCGGAGCCGTCACAACACCCGGCGGCATCACGGAAGCCGGGGAGGGACAGTCAGACGCGGTGCTGGATTCACGGACGCTCGCCGCTCAGAGATGGAGGTGGTCGCCTCAAAAGGCGCGGGGATCGATTGATATTATGACCGAAACTCTGATAATAAAGTCGCTCATTTTTGGCGTAAAGACGGCAAAAAAAAAGTAAAACCTGAACACTAAAATGCGAGGTAGAAAAAAAAAATTAAAAGCGTGGAAATGTCGTTGTCTCAGTTAAAAAGGGTTGCAGAGGAGCAGGTGCTCGTCTGAACGCCCTGTGGCTCCGTTTGTCTGCTGCAGGCTGCGGTAAATCCATTAAACCTGCTGTCGCTGAAGGGGAGGAGTCACATGTACGGAAAGCCGAACTGGACAAAATTCATCGCCATACCCTGAATTTTGAGTGTACATATTTTTAAATCTATATTTAATATATTACTAAATCAAATAAAAACAAATAATAAAATAAATTGTATATGTAAGTTTTTAAGACTACTAGAAAAAAAAAAAACACCAATGTGCTTAAAGACTCGCTCCAACGAAAATTGTGTTTTTAAGATGTTCTTGTAGCATTTGTCTAATGATGGAGGACAGATATAAAGAAAACTAAGCTTAAATCTGCATTTCTGACTACTTTATATTTCAAATTGTTGTAGCAGGAGCAGAGAAATTCTAGAAATTCTGTTCATAAAGAGCATGAAGAGAACTAGGGATAAAGGGCATACAGAGACCAGACAGCTCTCAAGGTCCACCGGACCCCATACTCCCAGAGCACCCTCCACAGGACCCCACGGGGGAAAATTTTCAATTGAGGGATGTACTCTCTTCATACATCAGGCAATGATTTTTTTGTTTGTTTTTTATTTGGGGTTTTGGAATATGGAAAAAAAACAGAAAATAAGTTGTTCTAATTCCTCCTCTTAAAAATAATAAACCAGACAATGACATCAATTGATGGAAGTTTTTTCAACTCCTTTGGTATATATTGACATTAAACCATCTCAATACATAATTAAATATGAATAGAAACCCATATGCAGGGAACAAGGATAACGCCAATAAGAAGGATATCTGGGATTCTCAGAGGTTTTTCTTTGGTCTTAGTTCTGCTACATTTGGTCAAGTAAAAGACAAAGATGGATGTGACAAACTAGGATGTGACAAATATTTTCAAGATACCAGCTGAGGAAAGCTTAGTTTTAGAAGGTGATCTTTATGAGCTATAATTTACAAATGAGCTATACTGACAACTCAGTAGACAATAGAATGATTACTGAAACATCACTAAAACATTTCTGTACATTTATTGAAAGTTAATTTAATTACATCTTTTTGTGTGCAGGGAGAGTGACAGTTCATCAGTGGTCGCACACATTGGAGGGTCCACTTTTAGAGTATTTTGTGTGATTAGACCACAAGTGTGGACACTATATTCAGCTGGATTTCCAATAGACTTCTGATCTCTGTTGCAGTATGACACGAAACAAACTTGTCCAACTTGTCTGTGGCCTTTAGGAAGATTCTCCCAGGAGTCATCCACACCAGATACCGTGTGTGACTGAGAACAACAACGGAAAAAAGATTGAGAAATCAGAACGGGGACATCTGACATGTCGTGTGCTGAGAAGAAATCTGATCTTAGACGGAGTTGCACTGCTTGTTGATCTTCATGCTTTCAATTTCTAGGGTAGATTACATACCGGCTGAGAGTAAATACGAAGGCTATCTCAGGAAACAACAACAACTGCAATGTGATGGGTTTTTTTTCCCAGTGAGGTCTGCTTGTGTAACACTGCTTAAGTGTGGACAATCTGTTCAATAAAGTCTTTTTGGCACTTTAGCACATTACCTCTGATTCAACTTAATAAAGAACGCCGTCAACTTGATTTGCTTGTAAGCTTTTATTCTGTTGAAGCTTGTTTGTTGTAGTCTATTTAGTTAAATATATCTTAAAATGTCAATCTATACCCTGGATAAAAAACAACAGTCACACTAAAAGAGATGCATGTGTATCAAAGCCTGAAGTCAAACTGACCATCATGTTGATCAACAAATATATTCTTTCAATAAATGTCCTAAAACTAGGGCTGCCACCATTAGTCAACTAATTGACTGTTAAAATAGTCAGCAACTAATTTAATTGTCAATTAGTCATTACTTTATGTTATATGGAGTCGAGTGTAGTAAAACTGAAAGTTTTAATGGTATTCTGCTAGCTTTTTGGACTATTTGAACATCTACTAAGGTTGTTTAGGCTATTTTTGAGTTTAGCTAATATCTCAGCTAAATGCTAGCTATTTTGGCTAATTTAGGATTTTTTTCAGCTTTTTAGGCTAGTTTGTAGTTTAGGTTATTACCTACATACTAGCTATTTTGGCTAATTTAGCATTTTTTTCAGTTGTTTAGGCTAATTTGGAGTTTAGCTAATATTCCAGCTACATGCTAGCCATTTTGGCTTGTCTAGGATTTGTTCTGTTTTTTAGGCTATTTTGGAGTTTAGCTAATATTTCAGCTACATGCTAGCTATTTTGGCTGTCTTGGGATTTTTTATCATTTTAAAGCTAATCATGGTTAAGATATGTGCTTTACATTCAGTCTGCACATGACCCGATTACGCGACTAATCGGAAAAAATTATCTGTGATTAGTCGACTATTAAAATAATCGTTTGTGGCAGCACCACCTTAAACCACTCCTATCTGATGGCACACCTGCTGTAAGCAACTCACGACTGTTTGTTTGTTTGTTTGTTTGTTTATTGACTGTTTGTTTTTGGGAGCCATTTCTCAAGTTCTCAAGTGTTTTCCTTCCTGGCTCTTGAAATTTACACCCAACTGTGACGAGCAGTGAAGGCCAGGATGTGGTTTTCACATGCAGACAGACACCAGACACTTCTCTAAGCTCTATTGTTTCTACATATACAAACACACCGCCAGTTACCTAAGTGATCATAACACTACATATGCTGTGAAGGGCTCTTAAGCGTAGTATTAACTGAGTACTGTTTACTTTTTACTGGCTAAATTGGTCAGATGTTTGAATCAAAAATGACAAAAAGCTATTTTAATCCGTTTGTGGTTGCAACTGAAGTGGAGTACATGTGTGGACATTCAACCAAAGTCTTTCCCTTTCAAAATATTTTTTATTACAATTTCTACCCATAATGATAAAAAAAAACAAAAAAAAAACACCAGATTTGATCTTTAGCTGTAGAATTCCGTTAAAATTTGCCGTCTCTATATAAACTCCCTGCTGTGGATCAGCCAGACGTTACCGTTTCAATTGATGTCACGATCCTCCTGATGTAACTGGGTTTAATCACTGGCACTGCGGTGGCTCTTGCTTACGCAGGCACACGCGCTGCACTGCTGTTCAACCCTGAGTGAATTTCAGCTACCTGTGTGTCAGAGATGAGCGCTGCTGCAGCTGTTGACTTGAACTCCACCACAAACCCTGACGTCAGCAGAGCTCCAAGCAGGAGAACAGTCTGCTCCACAGATTTTATGAACTGTATTCACTGTTGTTAAATCATATGCAGATGCACTCCTGGTTACTGGAGTTAAAAACAACACTATGAGATAAGAACAAATGAATAAGGATAAAAACATACAGACAAATGTCATGGAATTCTGCCTTTAGTCATCAAAAAAAGAATTTTAGAGTCATCTTAAGTGAAAAACCTTTGCAGATGAACCCACACAAACCATTAAGCTCTATGTATTTTATTACATATATTTGACATCAGCAGTGTGGTTACATTTTAGTTCTCACAAATAAGAACGGAATGTACGTCACTTGTGTTGCATTTTTCCACCTGACAAACAATAATTTACATTTTTGTGTAAGACTAGCATCTCAGAGTTTTGAAAAAATATATAGGATTTCAAAAGCATTGAAAACATCAAGTCATTTTTACAAAAAAAGTTTTCAGTAGAGATGGGAAATTGCTGCATAACTTTTTGAAATTTTGTATGAAATGTCTAGGGTGTGTGTAACTTTTGGCTTCTTGGCCGGGACGTCCTTGGAAAAGAGATCAATGGATCTGAATTGGACTTTCCTGGTAAAATAAAATAAAATAAAATAAAATAAAATAAAATAAAATAAAATAAAATAAAATAAAATAAAATAAAATAAAATAAAATAAATGAAGCCATTTGGACTTGTTTTCTACTGATCAAAACCTAGACGGAGCCACATAATTTTACTTTTGCCTTTAAGAAATTTGGATTTGCATTCATTACCTTTTTTTAAAATAATAAATATGAATTATGTCTATTTTTTGGCACAAACAAAAGCAAAAATATAAAAAGAACCCAGGATCTCTCAAAACGTTTTTTTTTGTTTGTTTAGTTTGTTTTTTTTACGTGTGACAAAAGCTCAAATAACTTCTTTTTAAAATTAAAGATGCTCTGTGCCGAACAGGACCATCTAAGTGCATCTCTGGACAGCTATTAACCATTGGTGTGCAGCATAAGATAGTATGTGTTTTTAACTTATCAAAGATCAAACTTTTTACCAAAGTTTTGCTTTACATATAAAATCAGTGCATTCTGGAGGTAGTGTTGAGCAACAAGACATCTTCAGGTCAACAGGCATGTAAAAACCTACATAGTTTATCATCTATGTGCACCTCAGCCATCAATTTATAAATTGAATCTAAATGAAATACATGCTAATGAAGTAATCCTTTACTTTTAAAATATCTGTTTCATTTTTGTTTTATTTATTTTTCCCCTTTTTGTCCTTAACAGTCTTATACAGCAGACTTTTGTTATTTTAGTTTCGGGTTGGACCTTGATAGTTTTGGTTGGGCAGCCTTTAACAGGGAGCTGCTGACTCTCACGGTCGACAGGGCTGGGTCTGCAGTCTCCCTGACATTTTATTTTTTTGCCAAAGAGCCATCATTGAGTGATAAAAGAGTCACATGTGTCTCTGGAGCCACAGATCGCAGACCCCCGGATTAAACCAATACAAGCGAGTCCCATTTAATAATATGAAGTTTACTAAAGTAGTTGGGATTTTTTTTTTTTCAGTAGTGTTTTAATTATGATTATAACGTTTTTAACCAAAATCCTACAACCTAAATGTCTTAAAAAGCTATTTTTCATGTTGATTTGAAGCCTTCCTCTGGGAAAAATCCTCTGTGTGGGCGTGGCTTTTGGAGCTGAGCTGAGCTGCTGAATCCCCTTGCTCTTTAATATGTATATAAATGGCCTCTCATTTTGCTGATGACACAGGCCTCTACTCTAATGAAAAAAATGTAATTGATGTTGATATCAAATTGCAAAATAAGTGCCAAAACCCATCAAAATGGTTACAAGAATCCTGCCTTACACTACATATCAATAAGACTGCATCTCTCACAAGATAAGACTTCTACAAAGTGCCAAAAACATATTAAAATGACAATAAATTCAAAATGCAAATACGTCTAAAGTTTATACGTTTCAGACAGACTTGACTAAAAATATAGATACAAATCCTATCAAAGTAATAAAAAATGCATTTAAATTTAAATGTTAAAATGTTAAAAATAACAGCAATCCTTTGAATATCTAAGCTTAAAATACATAAAAATCAATACGCCAGTATTATAACATACTTGTTTGACATATTATATCACAAGTTTTTAAATTTTGGTAAAATATAAAAAATGTTGTCTTTTAATTTGAAACAATTTCTTCATTTTTAAAGGAAATCTGTGAATAATACATCAGAAAACATCACAAGCAGTTGGAAAGTCTGAGCAGAATTTAAATCAATATCTAAAAGAAAAAAAGATAACCAGTTTTTAAAAATACAAAACAAATAGAAATAAAAGATAAACAAAAAGCACAAAAAACTGTGGTTGTTGGATGAGAATGAACAGAGTTCACTCCCAGCTGTGCAAATACAGACAGCCCCAGCTGGCTGTCACAGATCTCCAGTTACCAAACGGACACACAGACTGTGAGTTTGGGAGTGGCAACCAATCTGTCCACGGATCAGCAACACATCTTACTTGACCCACATACTCCCTCCTCACACTCGGACGCTGCTGCCCTCTAAAGGGGAGTCGACAAATCACTAACAAGCAGCTCACGCCAGAGGATTTCAGCCACTCAAGTGTGATTAAACTCCAGACGCAGAGATATAGTACTAGTAAAAAAGGAAAGTGAGCCAGTTCATTGGTTTGATTTCAAACAAACAGCTTGGGCAGTAGCAGGAAATTGCTGATTGGTGGTGGACTGAGAAGCCCAAGAGTTTTTGAAACAGGACAAACCAGATCTCCAACCCCCATGCGACAAGGGGCAGCACCAGATTGAAATGCGACAATGGCAGCACAGCTCTTTGTTAAATCAGGAGTTTGCTGAGTCAAGCACAAGCAAACTTTTTATTTAGAAACATTGCAAAGAGAAGCTTTTGACTCGGTACAGTGATGACTTGATGGATTGAGCCAGAAATAAAACTAGTCCAGTAAAAACTTGATCCCACACATATGAAGACAAAACTTAAAAGCAGACATTTTATTATATTGACTGCTTTAATGGTTGAAAATTGCAGTTTGTTAAAAACCATGTTACAACATCTAAGGTGTTAAAGGATTAAATAACTATCAAATGTTTAAAATCGGAGGCACAAAACCACTTAAACTCCTTATTTATGATTTTTTTTCTTTAAGTCACACATCGAAAATGTTATAAACTGAGGATGAAAATAATAAAAAAATAAAATAAATGTATGTTAGAGTAAACATGTGGGATAGCTTACCTCCTCTGTTGAGATCGGCGGTCATCCTCCCCGCTACCGGACTCCTGAAAGACACAAAAATAACACATTTTAGTAAACTTTAAATAGCTTTTATTAAGCAAATATTTACATTTCTTTATATATTAAATTAATGCACAAATTCATCAAATATGTTTATGAATCTTTGCAGTGTGACAGTCAATTTTCCCTTTTTCCAAAACTAAAGTCGGCTTGAAATGTTATGTTTTCATATGTTCTTAAAAAAAGAAAATGTTTTAGGTGAACTCCTTTTTTTGTAAATTGCGGTGCACCATAACACTAATAAGCAGTGGCACAGACAGAGAGAAAAGGAAAGTGGGCAGCTCAATTTACACATTGTCCAGGAAAATGACCTCAGCTGGATGCTAAAGGTGCGGCCACTCAGAAAAAAAAAAAAAAAAAGCATTAAGCCACGACCATGCAGTCAGGCAAAGACTAACCAGCAAAATCCAGTATGTAAGAGTGCTAAATGACAAAAATCAACGTTTAGATGCCGCTTAAAGTCTCATCTTATATTATAACAGCAGGTATTCAGCTCAATTACTGTAAATGTGGGCCTACGTCATCGTAATAGAATAGCACCATTACAATAAAAACTTCCATGGAAATAAAAGTGATCAATCCTACTGAAGAGATAACAAAAAATTGACCGAAGATCAGTCGTTTTATTTTCGGTTGAAATCAAATCAAACAATACAAATAAGTGTTTAGAATTGACAAGAATAAATAACTGGAAGGGATGTGAAAGATATTAGATACGCATCAAAAAACTAATCATGCAGTGGGAGTAGCAGCATTATCGGTTAGAGATGAAAAAATAAATATTGCATCAAAAATTGATCGAGTAAGTGCAGTATCATTTGAAAACCATAGATATGAACAAAATTATGTTGATTAGAAGGTATAAAATATTTCAAGAAGTATATAATTGATTTCTGGTTAACTTCTCTTTCTGTTTTTACTGTATTTGTCTTTTTATGTTCATGCGTTGCAAACAAAAAGAGGTCCAACCATAAGCTTGCTTTTGCTCACTCAATACCTTAATATATTTCTCTGTTTAATGCCATGTATTATTATTTATACCTTAAAATGCCACATGAATAAGAAATATCTAGATTTTAGCTGTTTTTTTGGTAAAAGAATCGAACTGTATCATATAGCCAAATGTTTGTTGAATCCTTTATGTATCGAGATGCACATCGAATCGTGTGAGAAGGAAAGACACACACCCCTAATAACTGGATAAAAATATAGAAACAACGTGAATAGTTAAGTTTATTTCTAGAATTTATGACACTGTAATAACAACAGTTGGGAGGAGTTTTAGTGCTGTCAATTAAAAACCCACACCGGTGAAAACATGTGTCATTTTTATCCATGATGGAGGAGATAAATAAAGAATCTTAAAAAAATTAATCTTAAAATAGCAGTTCTGAAGATTTTTTTATTCAAATCACTGTGAAGTCTAGGGCAGATGAAAATAATGCAGGAAAAAAAAGCATATTTTTGTTTTTGAAGCTACTGTCAACAGTTTATCTTTTTAATGGCTTCTGTCGAGCAGAACCACCAATGAGACGGATGAAGACAGATGGACTCAACCAGGAATATGTGAGATATTAAAGTGTGTTACTTAACCAGGCTGAAACATTCAAACCAGCAAGTTATTAAAAACAAAACCAAAAAAGACAGCAAAACTGTTCAAGAATGTCCACTTTCTATACTAATAATTCTGAGTAAATCAAATCAAAAATAAAGTTTGAAAAAAAAGAGAAACACAATTTTTTGCATTAGTTAGCTCTATGAAAAAGTCAAATGAAAAGAAAAACACAATCGATACTACACTGAACAACAAATAATATAATAGAGTATTGAATCCTGTTCCTCTTTATTCAAAAACAGTACATGCAGCATTGTTTAGCTGTTCCATACCAAACGTGTCACATGCTGCGATCAGCCAGTTTGGTTTCTATAGGAAAACAGAAAATTTGCATACATGAAAATGTGAGATTTTTCCAAGGTGTATGGAAATGTGAAATCTGAACACTTGATCTGAGCAGATCTCTACGACAGGATACCACTGCACGCTCAATGAGTTTTTTAGGCAATAAAATCTATTTAAAATGTATGTTTGTTTTTTTTAAATATACATGCATTATGTTTCTAGATTAAAGCCTAATGATGGTTTCTCAGTGTGCGCAGCCCAATTTATACACTTTGACAGCTAAAAGTTTCAGCAGATTCATTCAACCAATCCAACTAAAGGCATTTAAAAGAATTCAAAAAACATGGTGCCACAAAAAGCCAGAAAAGTTAACTAACTCATTATTTTTCAGCAGAAACACTCGAGACCAATAATGCCAAATCCTTCGCATGGCACAAACATGAAGCTCCTCCAAATAGATGCATGACTTAGCAAAATCTTGAAATCTTTTTACCTACAGTTTTCGGTTTTGCTGTGGGAGGGGGGGTTCAAGAGTGTAGTGTACGTTGCAAGAAAGCTATCATTAGGCCTACTCACAGAACCAGTTATGATGTCAGGAAACTATGAGGAAATCGGTCCACTTTTAAGGCTAATATAACTTAAAAACAACTTGTAACAGTTTGTGATTTGACTGAGAATGGTTGGGGTTAAAAACTTTTCTTAGTTAAGCTGATCTGACATAAATTCCAACCAGCAATTAACCAGCTGAAGTAAATTCCTCTTACTGGCAGGCTGTAAAATGAACTGAAGCAAAACTTAACTTTTAGGGCTTTTTCCCACACTTTTCTTTGTTTTAACTTTGAACTTTGTTGCATGGCAAATGCTTGAGACACAAAAATCTGCAAACTTGACTTCCTATCAAGACACATACTCGGTCAGGAAGTGAGCAGTTGTGTACAGTATGTGAGAGCATTACTTCCTTCCTTTGTTTCTACGTGGTTCCCTCTTCTCTTCTGCTGAAACAATAACAACAAGCCGAAGGGAATGGCTAAAGGACAACCACCTGTGTGCATATGATTTGCATGGGCACGCTTCTGCATTTACCACACGCGCATGCATACACAGGAAGAGTGAGCCAGACAGACAGAAAGAACATTTACATTCAGAGAAATTGTGAATTTTTTCTGCATGCCAAATACAGGTGATTCAATAATTATTATGTGAGAGAAAATAAATGGAATGCATTATTAAAATAATTAATTATAAATATTAAAATAATTTTTTTGACACAGAAACAATTGTTTTACTAACTGGAACTCTGAGTTCAGAAAAATGTAGAGATCATGACAGCATAAATACAGAAGAGGAAAATGTTATTTAGTATTATAATCTCTAATAATAACAACAAATTAATACTAGGATCTATTTTTCCCGCAAAAAACGTTATAAACAATAGGCTATAACAGAAAATGATGAGCGGTTATATCTCACGCATGCGCATGAGTACAAAGGCAAGGCACTTTAGTGACAGTCAGCAGCCGATAAAAAAAAAACGGTAGCGGAAACGAAGCTTTGAGACCCCGTACACAAGCATGAGATTTAGCTTTAGTGGGGATGAAAAACGGAAGCTGAATCGGGTGGAGAATGAAAAGCGGCTTTTACCGAAACGCAGGGGCTGGAGCTGGTGCTGGGGGTCGGTGAACGCTGCACGGTAACCAGCGCCATTCAGCGACCGGGAAGCGGACACTCGAGAGGAAGCGAAGGCGCCGGGAAGAGCATAATGGTCTCGACGGGGCAGCAGCGCTGTGGGACCGGCGCTCTGGGTCTCCTCTCGTTTTCTTTTCTTCCTTCTTTCTCTCTGATCGTGGACTGTTTGACTACTCCCCGGCTGTTTCCTCTGTCAGCTCCACTTGCGCATGCGCAGCTACCCGACGCTTGTCAGCCTCTATTAACCGTGTCGGTGCTGGAGAGAAACAAAGCAGTTTTGGGCAGTGTCTTCTTTGTCAATGTTCCAATACAGCCAAAGTACAGCAAATCGATAATATGTATTTGCATTTACAAAATAAATGCAACATATTAATAGAAATAAACATGTAAATCAGTTATTACTATGGAAATTCAGGTACTCAGTCTAAATCAGGGGTGTCAAACTCAAATCAAGGGGCCAAAACACACCTTAAGTCACAGGCGAATAGGATAAACATTTATTGAAAGCACTAAAACTATTTTTTTTAACTTTTAAAAAGTAAAATTTAACAAAATTATGAACTAGAAATATAGCATCATCTGTGATAATGCTAGTGTGACTGCTGTAAGCCGCTGAAGATAGTGCTGATAGCGGAAGATGTTGAAATTGATAGCCTGAAACGCTGAAGCTGATAGCTGAAATTATTGAAGCTACTGAAAACACTGAAGCTGAAAGTCAGCTAAAATATTACCTAAATGCCAAATTAGCCTAAGAAACTTAAAAAAAAAAAAAAAACCTAGGTTAGCCGAAAGAGCTAGCATGTCAGGTTGGCTAGCGGGCCGGATCTGGCCCCCGGGCCTCGACTTTGACACATGTGGTCTAAATAAAACAATTAATCCAGAGTGATTCAAATTATTTTTTCCCCATAAATATTATACTAGCCAAATGTATCAAAGTTTCCATTGTTTCATTGTTTTTAGTTTGATTATTCTCTGTCCATTCAGCATTAACAGAACCTTTTCTTCTAGGAGAGTTAGATGTAATTATAATTGTACAATATTCCTAACTGCATAGATTGGCTAAATATTATAATATATCTAATGCTTAGTCAAGACCTTTCACCCTACTTCCACAAGGGGGCCCAAGTCTGGGTTTCCCTGTGCCAGTCCCCAGCCTGGCAGGGTTGTGTCAGGAAAAGTAAAACATCAAACCATATGCGTGAATAAATGATGGCAAATTTGCTGTGGCAACCCCTGAAGAGATATGTTTACAGGTGAACAACATTTAATACTAAATATTATCAATAACTTTTTTTCTTTTGTAAAATTTTAACTACCAATAGCAAAAAGTAGTGATTATTTTTTATACTTATTTTTTAATGGTTACAGGAGTACAAGTACACTGCAGACCATATACGTGTCATACTTCCTCTGGCTAAATTGGAAGATTTAAGTTTGCAAAATATAGATAGCATAAAAGTAAACTTCAAGTACCTTGCCTCACTTTTAGCCTACACCATTGTAAATGCAGTGCAAACAGGTAAAAATTCCAGGTGAGGGCCTATGAGCTGCGCCATGCCCATCTGAACCTGCCACCCTGTTATCTTCCCCGCCTGAGAGAAGAGACTTGATGATAATGACGGCAGCCATGACGTAAACCTCATGTGCAGCTTTATTGACACCAGGACAGGTAACACAGCCCACATAACAGTGGGCGTAGGTATGTACGGACACACCATTTGCAACTATTGTTGGAACTTGCAAAATGTCTGGCATCTTCCTCTTTTAAACTAACATGCCCCAACCTGAGTTTGGAAGTCTAAGCACCAAAACAGATTAACAGTGTTTTCTTTAGCCTAAAGCAAAGCAATTAAAAGCATTGCTTTAATGTTACTGCAGGGAATGAAAATGAATCAGGGAGTTTTTCTTTAAATTATTATATGACCCCTTATTTTCATTTATTTATTTTTTTTTAATTTTTATTAATTAATAAAGTAGATTTAACTCTTCCTTTTCATTTGTCCTCTCTGTGCTTTATTCAATAGTCAGGCAGCTTTGGATAGTTTGTTTGGAAAAGAAGGATTAGCAGCGAGGCCCAAGAGGAGATGAGATGTAGATTACGACACAGATAATGGTGTTTGGATTTACAGACATTCAGAGGAAGCTGTAGGGATGTGAAACCTCGGGTTTAATCACAGGTAAGCCCTGAGGCCTTTCATGTGATCCAAGAAACTAGTTTTCAATTATGTCTGAAGAGCAGTTTTAATGCTCTTTTTTTTAAATGTTTTATTATACTAATTCGAGCCACTAAAGATATTCTATCTATACACATATATCTTTAAATGTATCCTGAACAACTGTAGCTACCCACTTCTACCCGTGTTTTTGTTGACATCATATAGACGAGTCAACCATGCGCACTAATTGAGTAGAAATTTGGAGGAATGTCGCCATCTATTGGCATTATGAAATAATGCATCTTTGTCACAGCTGACAAATTTAAGGCAAATTTAATTTCCATGGCGTACAGCAACTATCGTTACTCTTCTACTTTATTTAACATAGTTCTTTGTGTCACAGTTACGTTTGATAGTAAAGTACTGTTGGAGCAGAAACAAATGGGGACAAATCCTAAATTGTGTACACAATTTTCTTATTTGCTTGTACACGTCGATACATTCACCATAAATGGGGAACGACTCAACATGGATAAATTAAAATATAACGTTCCCAAAAAAATACGCTAGTAAAAAATTCCTCACGTGGTAGATAAAATGTGTTTTATCGGTCTCTGCGTGTTTAAGTGTGGATTTGCGGACGTTCTGACATGTCGAATCTGCGGAGCCTGAGTCATCGTCCTCGAAGCAAGATGGCGGCCCCTGCAAAACAGTAAGTACCAAACATGCTAACTAGATTATGAGACTTTTGTTAATTTTAGTCCATCTCAGTGGGAGGTTTGGGATTATAGATATAATGTAACTTTAGCTGCCGCGTTATTGTACATTACCAGGGTTCAAAAATGTGTGCATTCCGAATTGTATCATTGATTGAAAGCTCACCATTACGTTAAGCTAATTTACAAGCGCTAGACGGCCCTTTCTTTAATCTTCCAAATAAACAATTTGCTTTATTGTTTCATACGCTTTTCTTTTACGTTATCTAGACCTGACAATTTAGCTAAAACAAATGCAGCCGTATATTTTCAAGTTCATGCTTCTGCATCTAAACAACAAACAAATTATTTATAAAGAAGCGAGTTTAGTGCCTTTCAAGAGCTAGAACTTGGAAATAGTTTTGTTCAGAATCTAATAAAGCAATACATACACAGCAGTGTCATTTCCAAATTAAAAAATAAAATTCTTCTTTAAAACTTCTTTTTAATTTTGGTCAGTATGGTCATATATATATATAAAATCTCCCCCCTAATGGAACACTCCCTCCTCATTTTTTTCCAGGTATGGGCTGATCTTGCCCCAAAAAAAGGGACTATCAAAGACCCTTGGCTTGTCGAAACCCTCCGTTTTTGGGGATGACTCAGACGAAGAGGTTGGTAAACTTTAGTGACAGGTAAAGCAGCGTCTGTTCAAATGATGACCTTCTTTTGACACATTTTTCCAGACCTCAGTTGGGGAGAGTTTGCAGAAGGAGGCTATTAAGAAGAAGATGATGAAGCAAGTGAGTACACAAGATTGATTTAAGCTTTTTTTTCCCCATCAACTTGTCTTTTTTGTTTTGTTTAAAGCCACATTTATTTATCTTGTATTAAATGCGTAGACTCGTTTGGAGATGCAGAAGGCCCTGGAACAGGACAGCACGGTTTATGACTATGACGGTGTTTACGATGACATTCAAAAACAGAGGCTGGAGAATCACAAAAAAATTCTTGGAGGAGCTGATAAGAAGGTAATAAAATATGACTTTTTTTTCTAAGCTCATGTTAACTTGTATTGAAAAAATGTTTCTCTTTTTCTTGCAGCCAAAATATATCCACCAGCTGATGAAAGCGGTAGATGAGCGCAAAAAAGAACAGGAACGAAGAGAGGAGAGGAAAATTCAAAAGGAAAGGGAAGCAGAGGGGGAAAAGTTTGCAGACAAAGACGCTTATGTTACATCTGCCTATAAGAAGAAACTTCTGGAGCGACAGGAGGAGCTGGAGAGAGAGAAAAGGGAAGCAGAGATCGAAGGTTAGAGCAATCGTTTCCACTCAGAATTATTTAATACTTTATCAATGGACAATTTGAATATTTTTGTGGTGTTCAAACGTTGTTTAATGCTTTTAAAATAAAATATCTTGTCATGATTTCACATATGAACTGTCAGAGATGCTTTTAATGAAAATAACCTAAATTACTGGTTATAGTATTGGTTGTAAAGTAGTTGTCTGTAAAAATGATTGTATATGTTTTCCAGCTGCTTTGGATGTGAAAAAACAGAAGGACCTTAGTGGCTTTTATCGTCACCTACTGAACCAGACAGTCGGAGAAGAGGCGATACCAGATCGTTCAGCAGGACGGTCAGTTTACTTGATTAGCAAGCAGAAAATGATTTCAACCTTAAACCTTCTTACTTTTTTTTTTTTTTTTAACAGAAGTGAAGCTCCAAATGTTTCAAAAGACACAGAGAGGACTTCGCCTGGCCCCTCAGCAATGCCCCACGAGAATATTCCTAGTTCGGGTAGTGACAATGAAGAGGAGCCCCGTGAGCAGAAACCCGGATTCACCAAGCCCAGCGCAGGCTCTGGACACCTGAAGCGCCAATACAGACAGAGATCGCCTTCATCGGGGAGCGGAGAGGACAGAGAGAAGGAAAGAGAAAAAGACAAACATAAAAAGAGCCACAGAGACCATGACAGGGACAGAGACAGACACAGGGGAAGGGAAAAGGACAACAGGCGAAGCGACAAGGACCGAAAGAAAGACAGAGAGAGGGATCGTGGAAGAGACTATGAGCACAGCAAAGGCAGGGGAGAGACGGACAGGCACAGCAAGAGGGAGAGAAGCCCCAAAGAAAGGGAGCGGGATAGGAACGGTGAGAGAGAGAAGAGGAGGCATTCAGACGAAGATAAGCGGAAGGAAAAGAAGCAGGAGGAAGAGAAGGAGCGTAGGAAGGACCCGGAGAGAGAAAAGATGTCAAAAAACGAAGAAAACATTTCTGAAAATAGAAATCCCAAGGAAAAAGGAGAGGAATTAGAAGTGGAGGGTGAAAAGAAAGAGGCAGAAGAGGAGAAGTCGAGCAAGTTTGCAAAGCGTAGTACAGATCAGACTGTGACTTCAGCTCGGGAACGGTACATGGCCAGGCAGATCGCACGCTCCACTAGTAAGACCTATATTGAAAAGGAAGAGGACTGAGAAGTCCAGAATATGATACGAATTTTTGAATTCCCATTCATTAAAAAAACAGAACTATTTTGTCAACACTTCTTCATCACACTTTTTCTCCTCAGATTCTTAAAGCAGTTAAATATTGTTCAAATATACAACAACTTCAGAGGTTTTTGGGTTTTTTTCAGGCTGTCTATATCTACATTAGGTTTCCATTGGCATATTTGCAGTGTTGTGCAGGTTTTAGCGGAATAAAAATTGCCCTCTGCCTCTCACTGAGGCTTATTTCTTAATATTTTCAGATCTCTCTAAAGTTTACAAAGAAACATGATAACAGCGCTCGTGTTGGAAGCTTTTAGTTTTAGCCACTTCCTGTAGCTTCTGCTCAACTCTTTAGGGGTAAAATTAGATTTATTTTTTTTTAGTGCACCAAAACAGAAACTGTGAATATGAGCATATTGGTTTTGCAGCAGGGAAGATTGCAGCTTTGTGCTATTTATGCATTGGAGAACCTAAATATATTGTAAATGAGTAACTTTGTTCAGATATTATTGTACTCTGTAAATTAAAATGTGGTTTTCTTACCCTCTGACTGTTGGCTAAAAATGACTAAAAATCCTTGTACATTCTGATTTGTCCAGCCGTCCATTTTCTAAACCCGTTTACTCCCTTTTGAGGTTACTGGGTTGCTGGAGCCTATCCGATCCACTGCGGGGTGAAAGCAGGATACACCCTGGTCAAGTCAGCAGTCCAGCGCAAGATTTGTTTTTATGGATAACTTTAATCAGAGCAGTAAATTCGTGTTTTTCTTTGTCAAGTGTCCAAGTACATAAAGATTTTAAAAGATTCTCATTGTACTTTGACTTTTAAAGAGAAAAATTAAAGATGGATCCTATTAAAAATGTTTTTCTCACCAGTTTTTAAACTCCCCTATTCTTAACTATTGCAAATAAAAATTGATCCTGTAACAAACTGATGTCAATTTTACTGGCACAAGTTATGACAATGTAATTTCCAAAGGTTTGTTTTGTATCCACTTACATTTATTCTCCCAAAGTGTTATCCAACATCTATAAAAAATAAATACATATTTAAGAGCAATTGGCTTAAGTTCAGCTTTTAGAAACCGAAGAGCAATTTCAAGCAAATCTGTTAACATAATTGGAAATTTTGTCATGAAATTTAGCGACTCCTGAAAAAGTATGTTTGAAGTATGATTAGGACCAAATGAAAGCTATCTGGATTAAAGTGTCATTACTCCTCCCCATTACCAGTACATATTATGGTTGTGTCGCATTGTTTACTGGATCCATTTTAAACTAAGTTCATCTTCGCGTAACGGGGTCTAAAAAGAGCTTGTTTTAGTTTCATGATTCATTACCTTACCATCTAGAAGCAAGAACTTTATCAAGTTTGCCTCCATTTTTAAGCGATTCCCCAATTTAATATATTTTTAAAGAGTAATGCTCAAGATCAAAGAGTTTGCCTCAAGTTCCAGAATATAAATCCTGAATTCGATTCAACTTATTGAAAATCAATTTTCACAATTTCATTGTGCATCAATATTTTTTTATTTGTGTACACATTTCTCACATTTTTATTAATGAATGTTCTTTGAACATCAACAGATGAGCACATGATGCAATGTGACATTAGCTGAACTAAAACAGGATAAAAATAAAACAAAACGGTAAATCATGGAGGTCAGACTGAATTAAATTATCTGAACAATGGTCACTTTGTGATAAAAGACCAGCATTTAATAATGTCACTTGATGTAGTAATTTATTAGTATTGTTGTTGGTAAGTAACTTAATCAGAGCAAACAATGAAATGTGAGGGCAACTAAGACAGCATTTCTGTTTACCTCAACAGTTCTAACATAACTCTTCCCCATAAGAGAAAACACAAACTACACATTTTTTAAGTAACTGTACATAAATGCTCTGATGATTATATAAATAGTAATTGGCTATAAAACAAAAGGTTAAAAGAAAACTGCGCTGCAATCTCTCAGAGCCGTTGTCAGACGGCAATTCTTCCAAGTCTCCACCTGAAGATGAAACAAAAAGTCTTCAGTTACCAAATAAGTCGGGACAGTGTGACGCTATTGAGGTATGAGGTCTAAAACTTGCATCTTTATGATATAAAATTAAATCTTACCACACTGAGCTGAATTATGTTGCATAATGATGCAGTTTCATCTTTTCCCGTTTCATCCTTAAAAGATAAAAACAAGACAATAAACAAAACATACATTTCCACTAACCAGCATCATAACCAACGTGGTCATTCAGAAAACCGAGAGTCACCACTGAAATATCTGCCGGTAA
The DNA here is from genome assembly GCA_003999625.1 of Oryzias javanicus. Classification (NCBI taxonomy): domain Eukaryota; kingdom Metazoa; phylum Chordata; class Actinopteri; order Beloniformes; family Adrianichthyidae; genus Oryzias; species Oryzias javanicus. The sequence continues at coordinate 22,222,636 of CM012450.1, forward strand.
TTCCAGCTATTTTCAGTTTAGTTTCATCACAATAATTATTTACACAAACACGTAGTTAAATCAGAAGTTTACCTCTAATATAGAAGCATCACAGGGAACAGCTGAATCTGCAGAGACACGCAAAAAACAAAATAAGTAAGCAACCAATAAAAAAAAAAACTAACAATTGTGATTATGTGTTAATTCTCAGAAAAGTGGATTAGAAACAATCGTCAGTTATCGCATCTGACGGCACTTCCTATTCCAAGCTTTCATCATTGATAAAGATAACTTTTAACAAAAAAAGTTTATCTAAGCCACTACTGCAGCAAACAATCTACAATCTATATTCCACAATAAAACAAATTTAGAGTAAAAGGTTTGATTTTTTGGAAAAATAAATAGTAAAAACTCACCAGAAGCATCCTAAGTTGTATGTACTCTCAAAGTGCATTTATAAGCACCAACCAGCCTAACACCTGCAAAAACAAAAGTACTATGAGACCAACTATAGTTTTGTTAAAATATAACTTTTGTTAAGTCATTTTGTGTTCAGAAAACTTATGATCAACACTGAACAATCTGACGGTAATTCCAGCTGTTTCAGTTTATGTTTCATCACAACAGAAGCTAACAGTTTCAAAAAGAAATTTTAGTATATTCACCTTCATCTTTCTTTTAGGCAGATAATCTGGAGTCTGTCCATCACTGAGGAAAATGAGTACAAAAAATATATATAGACACACAACAAATACTTCAACTTTAAATTGCTGTAATCTTAAAAATGCTCAAACATTACCTTAATTTTGCCCTTCAACCCCCTTGTGTTTGTGTGCTCCAGTTTTCCTAGAAAATCAAATGTGTAAACATTAAAATTCACAAGAATAAATAATGAATAAAGAAGCAGTTCGTCACTTTGGGGCTCAGAACAGTGATCAAGAAACATCGTCAGTTATCGCATCAGACGGCACTTCCTATTCACAATTTTCATCACAGACAACAATATGATATAGGAAAATATATAATCCAGTTTTCTTTACTTACATAGAACACGTGAAGCCTCCAGGCTAGCATGTTGAAGTTTGCTAAACTCATCTTCAATGAGGAAGTTTGGAACCTGAGAAAAAAATGCACAAGTGTAACTTTTAAAACCACGCATACAACAGAAATGCAGCATATATAATTTTAGTATTTAGTGTCAATACATTTACTGCAACAACTCGAGAGAACGAAAACAGGATATTAGGAGCCAGCTTTAACGTGTTAGCATTAGCTGTAGCACCAACGTCACCAAAAATAAATTTATCCGAATTAATTTATTGCAAAAAAAAGATGTGTATTTTATGAGACACATAACATTTAAGGACAATAGAAAAAAAGAACTTGGAAAAACACAAAAGCTTCAACAACAGAACAAACAACGTGTAGTTTGACCACGTGTCTGCTAGCAAAGGCCTGCGACAAACAGTCCATTTCAACCACAATCTGTCATTAAGCTAAAATTGTGTAAGAATATAAAAGCTGTTTAAAGAAACTGTAACCTATATTTTTATTTGCCTAGTAAAAACGTTACTCAAACAACAAATAGGACCGTCTTACCTACCAACAGCTCAGCAAGCAGGAGAGACACCAAAGAGGTTGATGAGCAGAGCGAGAGCCTACTTAAACTGCACCGGCGCAGACATTATACGTCACCACTTCTCCTGGATTTTGGCGCCTCATCTACGGGAAAAATCAAATATGAGAGATGTCTAACTACTTTTCTTAATGTTTGCTTGTTTGACATGTTAACATATGTCTTAAATTTGACAGGAAAAAGGGAAAGAAAGAAAAAAATGCAGTGAATTCGAATAATTTGAAATCTATGAAAACTTTGAATTTATTTTAAAATATATATTTTTTATTTTGTTAGGATTTAACTCAGTTTTCCTCTGTAATCACAACTCTATTTCCCATCTATTTTACTTTTTTGCCCCTGCTGTACATTTAATTCTAAATATGATGTTGCATTTGTTATATATTATATATTTATAAAGTTTATATTAAGTGATGTTATAAACCTTTAAGAATGTATCCCACTGTATCAATCTTATGAAATCTTAATAGCGTAAACAAAAAAGCATAGACACATAAAGCTGTCTGAACATTTTTAATTTATTATAATTTTTTAATGCATGTCAACTGTTAATTCTTCCTCTTGTTTTGTATTTTTGTTTGTATTTCACATATTAATTATTATTATCGACAGGAACTTAGCTGTTAATTTTAATAAATACAGAACTATATTTAATATTTACTTGCTTATTTTTATGAAAATTGGAAATGTATCTGCTCCTGCTTTTCATTCCAACTTTCATTGTTGTTTTACAAGTAAATTACTTTTTTTAAATTGCTAAAATTGAAAATTAATTAAAATCCACAATCAGAAGGATAAGCTGTATCACACACCTCTGTGTTAAATTATCTATGCAGTACTTGTCCTTTACAATTCTTTATTAAATATATATAAGTGTTCGCACTCATTATGGATGAACAACATACATAGCCTTTTCTCTTTTTAAAATTAAATTAATTTTTATCAACCACAATAAAATCTTCACAAAAGGACAATTAAAATTAGTTTTGCCACAATAATTTAACTTTGACTGTAAATACATTAATTTCTATTCATTATAGAGCATTTTACTAAAGCTCCCAGACTGCCATCAAAAAATGTTGTATTTGCAAAGCAGCAGTGATTACAGTAAAACATTTTTAAACACAAAGAAATATTATAAAGCAAATAAGACGGCCTTCGTGTTAAATTAACTCATTAATTCATTTTGATTGCCACTTTTACATTTTCTTGATTCATTGAAACACAGCAGCTTTTACAAGAGAAGGACTATAATTTTTAACATATTACCCAATTCTGGCTGTAAATTTAACTCTATTACTGTTATTTTCAAAAAGTTGCTATATTTTAATTACTAAAAAAAAGAGAGAGAAGACAATCAACCTACTGAAGTCCTTCATGACATTTAAGAGTTCACAGAGAAATGACCACAAGAGGACAGTCTTTGGTTTTGGAGTCTAACTCCAGGAGAAATGTGAATTTCCAGTTTGAACATCTGCTGTGGAGAGAGCGTCCAGTTCTGGAGCAGGCTCGTAGGTTCCAGTACTTCAAGAATACTTCACGTTTTGCTGCTAAACTTGGAATTTCACAGCACTCTGATAGTCATCTTTTACTCAATTCAGGTAAAGTTGTTCCAATTGTTTGTTATTATTTTTAAAACGAGTGATTTGATTTGATTAATTTTTTTGAATGATTATTTTTTCTGTTATGGTTGTTGATGTTTTCTTCTGTTTGATGGAAAAACTTAAATTTTTGACATTCATACTCACACCTTGCTAAATACTTCGACAGTCACACGTGTGCTGTATTTCAGAGAAAGCTGGAATAACTTTTTAAAATGTATTTTTTGTAGAAATGTGCACGCTTTCTTGAATGAGAGGAGTGTTGTTTACGGCCACAACTGAATGTGTCTCTGGCTGCGATCCTGAAACCCTGCAGCATCATGTTGCCACCTGTGAAAAAGGACCGTGTCATCACTCACCTCCCAAAGGTTTGGAACCACAAACTCATCTGCATTGAATACATAGAAAGAAAAAAAAAAAAACGGTTTTAAACAAAACAGATACATATTTTTAACCAAAGTCTGAGAGGTAAAAGTGAACTTGGAAATTGACTGTGAACTTTTGTGAATATTTAATATTTTAAAAAGGAAATAACTGTTCTTGTTTTAATGATTTAAAATGTAGTCACTGTAAAATGTGTATAAATGTAATTTAATCAATTGGTGTTTGCAACATTAAATGCAAGAGAAGGAAGACTGAGAGTATGGTGTTCCATTTGTGCCAAAAATGTGTTTATGTGTTTTTGGTCCACTGTTTGTATATTTGGACACAAAAATATTTTTTGACACAAATGTAACTCTATGAGGGGGGGAGGGGGGGGGGGCATCAAAACTATTAGTAAAGAAAATTAAACAAAATAATTTCTATACTTATTTATCCAATGATATACAAGTTTTTTTTTAACATTTTAATTTAAAAAAATATTTATTCACGATTTAAGAAGCATCCTTGACTCGGAACGGACCCTATCATAATTTTACACTTCTTTTACAGGTGCAGAATTCCTTTTGGTTTCACTGTAAGATGCCATTATTTCTGAAAAGTTTATTTTTTAACTTTTTTTTTTTTTTTTTTTACTTTAATTCAAATAATAATAATAAAAATATGATGTAGAGATGAAAATCATGCCATTAAGGTTGCACTACAGAGAGGGAACGTGTACTTTGTGACACATGCAGCGTGATGGGAAACAGAAAATATCAAAAATATTTCCTGGATTAATACATTTATTGTGTTTGCATCATCCTCATCTAATGGTACGTTAGCTTTTATGATCGTCTCTGTATGATCGGATTTGCACACGCACACTCAAGACTCCAACTCACAACAGGAAGGAGCTGAAAATGAATGAAGACTTGGAAGGTTTGGCTGAACTCTCATCTTAACTGTTGTGCAAGAAGATGAAGCACATGGACACACACACACACACACCCCCACACACACATATAGTGTAATGTGATTACAACAAACAGTGCAACTATTGATGTTGAGTCTATTTGGAACGTAGCTGAAGAAGTTTGACAAACTAAATGAAGATTTAACGCAGATCATCTGCTTTCAAGCGAGCAGAAACGCCATTCGACGTGTCCGCCCTTCTTTTGTTCCCCCTCCCGCTGCCCCTCTGTGACGGCTTTTGTTCTGCTGATTTCAGTTTTTATCCTCCTGCTTTCTCCTCCGCAGTGTTTCAGTCCTCATGCTGCTCTGCACACCAAAGAGGGCTTCCATCCAAAGGTGAAAGCCGCGTGCCAGACGCAGAAGGCTGGAGCACTGAGGTGAGGCGGGGAACTAGATGAAGCACAAATCAGTGTGTCGGGACTGCACACTCTCATGTGGCTGGAGCAACAGACGGAGAAGTGTGCTTAAACCAATTAGCTCTGGCAGAGAGTTTGGAAGTCACGCTGTGTCTGCGGGGTCAGCTGATATCCATCACCCAAAAGCCACATCTAACCAAACTCTTACTCTGGTTTGCTCAAGATAAGATAGAAGATGTTTTAACAAAAAGCACAAAAACCACTAAATCAGAAAACTTTGTCTGCAGTCTTCTAAAAAATGTAGATCTTGTTAAGTTTTGATTAAGTTTAGAGAAGAGCTTCAGAGATAACCAATCTGTTCATCTGATGTGTCTGTCCCTGATGTTGATACTAAACGGAAGTTTTATTATTTTATCCCTTTTTTTTTTTGACATTTCTGCATTCTGGAGGGTCACACATGTTCACAGATTTTTAATCTATTGTTAAAATAAATGAGATTTCAAGCCTCAAATTAAAATTTCGCTCTTCAATTCAACAGTTTGATTAATTATTAGATTAAGATAATTTTGTTAGTTTCAAGACCCGCTCTGATCATCTTTTAATTTATTTTAAAAGAGGACATAGTTTCAGCAGAGCGGCAGAGGTTCATTAGAAATTCGCCTCTGATTTGTGGATGGAACTGTTGGCGCAGGGTAAGCCCGCCCCTATTTCCCATCATCCATTTGCTTACTGCTCCCACACTCCGAAACTAACATCGCAACAAAATGGCGAACGATATTTATTGGAGCTAACCGGCCGTATAGTTTGGAGTCTGATTGCAGCTCAGTTGAGAAAAACAAAGACGTACATGGATCTATTTAGTCTGCAAGTGGATGCATCAGAAGGAAGTGGAGCGGGGACCTTGTGGCTTGCCGTTGTAGCTTTAGATAGATAGATAGATAGATAGATAGATAGATAGATAGATAGATAGATAGATAGATAGATAGATAGATAGATAGATAGATAGATAGATAGATAGATAGATAGATAGATAGATAGATAGATAGATAGATAGATAGATAGATAGATAGATAGATAGATAGATAGATAGATAGATTGACTTTATTGTCTGTTCAATGAACAGAAATTCATCTTTTAACACGGCATAACACATTAAAATTCAATTCAATTGGTAAAAGTTAAAACAGCTAAAAAGTCACAACTACAAGTTTTTCCCAACACGATTCAACTGATTTTCAATTATATAAATACTCAGAAAAGCAGAAAATTCTCAGAAATGATTACGTTGTTTGATATATGTCCTCCATCATGAGAAGAAATGCCACAAGAACTTATTGAAAATATATATATTTTTTTATCAGAGTGGGTCTTTAATAAAAAATTAAGTTAAAATTGAACTTTCTTTAATAATTTTATTAACTAAATATTTCGTTTTACATTTGAAATAAAAATCAAAACTGAGGGTTTTTTTAACAAAAAAATTACCTTAAAACAAAACGAATAAATGTAAAAATAATACCATGAAAATAAGTTAAACAATTTACTTGCTCAATAACAATATAGGCTTTCAATCAAAAAATGATGGTAATAAGTAAAGATGATTCAAATTTTCCTCTAGCCTTGCTTAGAATGTTGGTCAAATCTCAGTACAAACAGTGTTTGAATTCAAAGGACCGATATGACTGTATAACTAAATATATATATAAAATATATATTTCTTTGAAACTATTCAGCTGCACATGTTGTCATAAAAACAGGATATGCAGATTTTTTTCCTTTCTAAAAGTCATTCATCTGTGAGGTTTCTGTGACTCCTGCATGTAAACCGTCTGCTGTTCTTCACACTCTTAAACTTTTCTTCCTCCCGGTAGCTTTAATGTGGCGAAGGTCATCGTGGTGGGAGATGTTGCTGTTGGGAAGACGTGTCTGATCAGCAGGTGAGGGACACACTAATCAATAAGCGTCCTTGTAATGAATTTGTTTTCTGTATATTCAGGGCCAATGTATTGATTCTCTTAAAAAAAACAAATATATTTTATGGATAATAACTGCAAATAATTAAAAAAAATTTTAATGTATTGCAAGAAATGTAAAATACATAAGAAGCTATTTCTTCGTGTGAAGTAACATTTGAGCATATGATCTCAGCATCTGTGCCTAAATGACAAAATTAAACTGTTTCTTTTTTTATAATTCTGACTTTTAAGGCTCTCATTTGTTGATTCAAAATGCTTCTATTATCATTCTGTCTTCAGGTTCTGTAAGGGTGCGTTTGATAAGAACTACAAAGCAACCATCGGGGTGGATTTTGAGATGGAACGCTTTGAGGTGCTCGGCGTTCCCTTCAGCTTGCAGCTGTGAGTTTGCTGCTCTGCCCCTTAAGATTTATATTTACATTTTCTGCTTGTTGGGTCAGATTGGTTGATTTATCAAAATAAAAAAGTCACAATTAAATGTCTCGATTAGATTTTTATGAGGAAGCCAGACATTTGTTTTGTTTTTATCTTAGAAGATAACTGATGCGACTGTCTGATTTGTTTCAGTTGGGACACGGCGGGTCAGGAGCGCTTCAAGTGCATAGCTTCCACGTATTACAGAGGAGCACAAGGTGCAGATTTTACGATAAAACGAATCATTCAAACTGTTTCCATCATTCAGCTAAGCTTTTTTTTTTCTTTTGAAAACACTGCAGCCATCATAGTGGTGTTTGATTTAAGCAGTGTGACCTCTTTAGCACACGCCAGGTATGTAACCTCTGTTTTTGTGACTTTTCTGGAAGTTTGTTTCACACTTTCATATCAGTGCGTTTTGTTTAGGCAGTGGCTGGAGGACGCCATGAAGGAAAATGACCCGTCTAGTGTTTTACTCTTCCTGGCTGGGACCAAAAAAGACCTCAGTGTGAGTTACTTTTATGAAAAAGACAAGCAAAAAGTAGAGATTAAAGTGCATGGAATTAATGACATTATAAATATGAAACATTGAATCAATTAGCAAAAGCTCTGCAGTTTGTAGCATTTTAAAATAATCATTTTTATTAAATTCCATTTTAAATTTGAGTAAACCATCAATTCAAAAGTCCAACTTGATGAAAACTAGTAAGAAAAATAAGCAAAATTTTCACTTTTTATAGTGCAGTTTTGTCAAATTGTTTTCCTCAGGACATGTATTTTTAGAGAACCATTTAAAACAGACATATAGTAATAATTAAAGTTATTTTTAACATTTATAACTCCTACTTTTAATCAATCAATCAAACTTTATTTGCGCTTTTCATGTACTTCTGTACAGCCAAAGGGCTTTTCAAGTTAGAGAGAAAACATGTTTCAGCAAAAAAAAAAAAAAAAAAAAAAAAAAAAGCACAATACAATGAACAGAAATATTCACCTCATCAGGACAAAAACAGCATAATATTAAAAACAAATAAAATGAAGACGTCAGTTAATCACAGGTTAAAACAATAGCTAACAACATCATTCAAATAAAAATATATATATATGTTAAAACAATAAAAACTCTGAAAGCTTCAAAGTGAATCATTTAAAAGCTTTTCCAAAAGGTCAGTTTTTAACTTATTTCTAAAAATCTCCACAGATGTAGAGGATTTTATGTCAATACTTAACTAAATCATTTTTAGCTCGACTAAAACAGAATAATCCTCCAAAAAAGCAGATTTTTCCTTAAACAAAGCTGCAGTTCCATATTATGAGTTATGTAAATATTTAAAATCTTTAATGCTGAATAAAAAAAAAACAATTTTACTTTATAAATGACTACCAACAATCTAAACACTAAAATATGCATTTTTGGAAGTATTTTTGAAGAGGGCTTGAATGTAAATAATTAAAAACACTCAATATTAATTGCAGAAAGGATAATTATTATCATGTAACTGTAGATTTCCTGTTCAGCAACTGTTTAAATCAGACAAAGAAAGACAGAAAATATTATGGGACATTTCTAAATAATTGATTTCTTAAAAGAATATTAAAGTACTTATTAGGATTTGAGCTAAAATAAAGGAATTCTTATTATTTTAGTTCTATTATCCCTAGATAGTTTTGTGATAAATAATATTTATTCTAAGCTCTCAAAATTCACTAATAAGTCTTTATTTTGATCATCAGACTCCGGATCAGCTGAACTGTATAGAACAGGAAGCCATCAGACTTTCTGAGGAAATCAAAGCAGAGTACTGGGCGGTGTCTGCAAAGTCAGGTGGGAGTGAAGCACGCCGGCGCCTTTCTCATGCTTTCTCCGTTCATCATCAGTTTCCTCTCTGAACTCTGACTCTTCTGCTCAGGAGACGGCGTCAGGGACTTCTTCCTACGAGTTGCATCTCTGACCTTTGAGGCCAACATTCTAGCAGAGATTGAGAAGAGCGGGTCGAGGCAGGTCAAAGACATCGTCAGTGAGTCATTTCACTTCACATTCATGTATGTACGCGGACATTCTGAGGCAAAGGGATGACTCTGATACGCTCTGACTGAGCTAAACACATCATCAGGGGGTTAGCACGAGACCTTCTACAGGAATGTACATCATATCACATGTATGCACTGCAAAACAAGAAACAATTCCAATTAGAACAAACAGACTGTAAGATTTGTTAATAAATCTAAAATATATGATTCTAACCTAAGATTTTATTGGTTCTGATGCTTAAAAGAACTATAACAAGAAATGAAATTACATCACTTACAAATATAATTGTGAAATGTGTTCATGTAATTTCTCTTCACCAGTTTTCTGTACTTACTTGTACTATTGTTACAATAAAAAAAAAAATAAATGCATTTATTGGAGCCCTCCAGTGGAATAAAGAGATCAAATAACGGTTAGATTTATGGTTAAATCTACTGGATTACCAAAAAAAGTTCAAGTTTTCAGTTTTTGACTTGGGTAGCTGTGCATCAAATCAACAGTTAAACAATAATTTGTGAAAATATCAACATTTATTCATTAAAGGATCTGTTGACCACTAAAGATTAAGTTCAAATTAAGTTGAGTGACAGGAAAGAACGGAAAACTAAATGAAATGCTGATTGACATTTTTCCATCGCTTTTAGACAAATCTTTTAAGATGTTATTAAAAAAGAACAGGTCAGGTAGTCAAATATTTGTTTTTTCCCCAATAATTCAATGAAATCTACCTGTTAGAATGAGAACCTCCAGATCACTCCATTCAATCAGACCAACAAAAATGAAACGATTAACATGTCAGAAATGTTATTTTCTTGATAGTTTTTCATTTTTTACTTTATTTTTGGGTGATATTGGTTAAATTCATTTATCCCACAGTCTGAGTGAATACTCGATTCTGATTGGCTGCTGGGTGTGAATTAAAAAGTGGTAACCCACCGTGATAATGCACCTAAAAAAGAAGTTCCGGTCACTCAGAATCACTGCGCAGGCTTCTTTAAAACAAACTTTTGCTTCATCATCTGGACAAAAACAAGCGGTAGGAGGTGAAATTCTCTCTGAACTGATGCTTTATTTAATCTATCAACAGTACATATCTTTACTTTGGCGCCACAGTTGAGGATGGTGTCGGCGTGATGCGGCGTGTTGTCACACCGCATCACGCGTCAAATAGTCAGATTTTTGTGAAAAAGTGATCTAAACCAAAGAAACAGCAACAATAAAGTACTAAATATTGATAGAATATTTATTTCTTTTGTAAGTGAAAAAGCTATAAGTGGGATAATGCCCGATTAAGTGTGCATTATCAGGAATTAACACACTTTTGCTGAAGCAAATGTATGTTCAAGGTTCATTTCTAATAATGCACACTTCGTTGAGCATTATTTACTTACTCGCTTCATTTTATGTTGTTTTAACATACTTGTTGTTGGTTCATATTTGTTCTAATCTTTTGTTTATTTATTGACAATTTGAAACGTGTCTATAATGCAGTTCTTTTGCTCCATTTTTCTCTGCATTCAGGGATCACAGACGCCGACCACAAACCCAAGAGGAAGTCCAACTGTTGCTGAAACTGAGCTTGTTTGGATTTCAGAAGCAGTAAGGCTTCAACTCAAGGCTGAAAACTCTGAGACAAAGAAAGTCGAGCGGTGGTGCTGGATGGTCTTCGTCAGAGGAGACTTTCAGAGCAACGTCAGCAGATGATAGTCCAACATTTTGAAAACATTCTCAAAGGAAGTCCATCTGTTGTGACTAGAACATATTTGAAAGCTTAGTGAGATCCTTGTTGTTATTAAGTTTTGTCATAAATTCACACACTGATATGTTTCTGCTGTGGCTGAATGGAATGCGTTCGATTCCCCTTGGTTTTTCAATTGGCCTCCTTGTCATTGTAACTTATGTACAGGTGCTAGTTGAAGCGTCATCCCATAGGCGCGCCGTGCCGACGATAACGCAGCGCTCCGCTCCGACTCAGGAGTTCACATGATCTTAAAAATGGAGGGATTGTTTTTTAGGAATGGGGAAAAAGCAGCAAAGTTATGTCCTCTTTTCTTGGTGAATAAGACATGGTCAAGAAGAGATCCCGCTTTTACAAACCTCTGTGCACTCAGTTTAAATTCATTCCTGTAAACTGTCTTTTTTTAAAAATAAAACATACATTTTGCCATCTTTGTCACTCCGTACCAGATATTTATGATAAAAATAAAATCATTTTGGCTACAAATGGATTGTTTATTAGTGTAACACACCTGTACACAAACTCTTGAACATTTTTTGTGTTTTTTTCCCACAATTAAAGGTAAAAGTAATTATATCACATTCCTATATAATGATACTACCTCCACCATGCAGTACAAAGCTGCTGCTTGAGTTGCATCTCTCCAAAACAGTAAATAATGCATGAAAAAGGTCTGTCTAATCTAATACATTTACGAAAACTAATAAAACTACAGGTAAAATAATCTACCTTTCATTTCTGATGACTCTGGTTTTGCTGGTTTTTGATCTGGATTTTTTTTTTTTTTTTTTAATGATTGAATGTTTTAGATTTTGAAAAAAAAAGTGTATTTTTAACTCCTCCCACTTTAATAACAGTTATTTAAACTTTGATTTAAAAAAAAGCAACAATGTATTTTAGTATTTATTATATTGCTATTTTTCTTTAGAAATACAAGTGAATATTTTCATTTATAATTAAAAATGAGAAAGCATTTTTTTTTAAATATGAAATTTTCTTTATTTTGACGGAGGATCATGTGACTTCCTTACAAAATAAGACATCCTGTGCCACTGTAGACGTACTACAACAAAAAAATGAAAACTGCATTAAAAAATTTCTTTTCCTACCGACTATTGCTTTTGTTCTGAGTATAAAAAACATGTTGGTTTTTCTTTTTTAAAGGAAAAGTATAGAAAGTATCAACAAACACTTGAACTTTTAACCAAAAAGTTTCTCAGTTTTAGAAATAGGTGCATTCTGTAGGAAAGGTTGATCACACAAGGCTTCTTGATTTAGTATAAACGTCAGCAGTGGTGTCAAAAAAAAAAGAAACCGGACCACCTCAGCTATAAATTCATAAACCTAACTAACTCAAATTAAATCAGTGCTAAAAATTTCTATTTTAATTTTCTTCAGTTTGGGAGCTAAAACGGGGTAAAGGAGTCGAATGAGGTTGCAGATTAGTCCAAATAAAATTGTGCTTTTTTTATGTCTTAAAAAGTGTTGTTAGATTATTACGACAGACACGTGGTTTACTAGGAACACTTTTATTAAAGGGATCACAGGTAGAAAAGACCATCAGCCGAGCAGACACCTTCATCAATGCAAGTTGCAGGATTTTCAGTAAAAGGCGGCGCGTCACCTCATTTAAAAACAATATGCATTTTCAACCGACCACGGTCCTCTGCATACTGGCACCAAAAGCACACGTTTAAATACCGGGACTGCTTGTTTACACTGTGGCACAGCAAAAACAAAAAAGGGAACTCATGAGGCCAGCAGAGGCATTCAGCTTCCAAATGACAACCAGATTTATCATCATTTTCTAAATGAACTGCGTGCAGTTCAAAATGTTACCGAGCTAACAATATAAACATAATGGGATGAAGTCAGTCTAATAGGATCTTCAGCTGATAGTGTCTTCAGAAAAACAGCCACAATACTCCTCTGCAGTTTCAGCTATTCTCGTCCAGGTTGAGAGATTATGCTTCGGATAACATTCAAACGATGGCGAATGTGGCCTAAGATCAGAAAGGACAGCAGACCGTCCAACGCTGCTGCTCCACAAACATCAGGCAGTTGTCTTGAATGGAAATCTGTCCTCACATTCATGCGCACGTGCTCTAAAGCGAACCACTGCACTTCTTATGAGCAGCTATCTACAGCAGCCAGACACAGCATAATACAGCACGTGGTGGAGCTCATTTGCAGGAACCCGTGTTTGAAAGGGTTTCTTCTTTTAACCCCCTCCTCCCCGTGTCTGTATGAGTCTGTACAGTTTGGGTTTGACGTATGTGAAGAGTGGAGTCTTTATAGTTCAAACAGGAGGGAAAAAAAGTCTTTATTCATTAGGATGTACGCATACAAAAAAAAAAAAAAAAATTCTGATTGGCAAAGATCTGTTTTGAGCAAAACTCCACCAATCATAAAGGAGGAAATATCTGTCCCCCCCCAGATCTGTTTAAACCTAAACCAAAAACCGAGGTGTCAGGACAGCCGGCCTGTGAGTGTCTGTGTAGGTCCATATCCTTTATGTAACTAATACTTCAAGTTCTTTTATTTTATTGTACTGCCGTTCCAAACGACAAACAAAACAGTGTTATGTTGACTATACAAAATACTATGCAGCCGGAGATATAAAGCTTTTGGTATGAAATGAGCAGACAAGAGGACGTGACCTTTGACCCCAGACTGATTAGGTAGGATATCCTATGTGGGTGTCGGTGGGAGGAGTCGGGGAAATGGCAGTACAGAGGATGAGGGTGGGTAGGGGGGTGTGCGTACCCCCCTATGTGTCCTATCGGTCCATTTCGTCCAGCAGGGGCGTGGCGTCTCCAGGAATAGACATGGGTGTGCTTTCGATCATGGGGCTGGGGGACGGTCGCGGCGTCATCCTCAAGGCTTTCTTTCGTCCCTCCGCCTCCTTCTCCTTCAGCCACTGCTCGGCCATCTTTCCCCAGTCCACCGCTGAGGAGTTGCTGCCGCTGCCGCTCGGCCTGCGGGGGCGAAGGGGCGGAGTTTAAGTCCATGACAATAGAAGTGTGGGGCTAGCACCACCGTGTGGTGCGACGATCAAACGTTTTCTGACTCGCGTTCACATTCTCCTGTACTTACTGTGGTTGTTTCTGGGGCGTCGGCTGCTGCTGCTGCGGCGGCGGCTGCTGCTGCTGTGGCGTGCGTCCTCTGGATGACGTGGAGGATGACGGCGTTCCCGAAGAGTGGCCGTGATGGCTGCTGTGAGGAGGGTGGCTGTGATGTGTGAGGTGTTGGTGATGCGTGTGAGAGGACTGAGGGGTGGAGCCGGGGTACTGTGGGGTGCCCAGGGTCTGCTGGCTGGGCGTGGTGTAGGAGTAGCTGGGGGTCATCATGGGTGTGGCTATGGGCTGCTGAGGTGTAGCAAACATCTAAAACAAAAAACAAAAAAAACAAGAAAAGTGTGTTGGTTAATGCTTTACTTTCATCTTGTTTTGTGTATTTAAATCAATTTTGTGTCACAATGCTATAACTTTTTTGTACAAACTTTGTTAAAAATCATGTCTCTTTAGTGAAATCGGATGAAATTTAATCAAAAGAAACATTCTGATGTTTTTATGAAATGTTCATAAACAGTAGAAATATAGAAGCTACTTCGGTGGCGATTACATTCACAAATTAAGCTCAATGAATCACAGATCAAACCGATTCTTACTTTTTAATATAATATCTTTTTACATTTTCTAAATGTATGTCTTTTTACTGGATGCATGAAAATTACTATCAATAAATAACTATCAGTTTATTCAGAACAGGACATCAGAATCAACAAAACTAATAAAAACACAAAGATTTAGATAGAAAGAGATGATGTTTATCACTTTAAACTAGTTTTTTTGTAAACCCTCAGGTTAAATTCAGCAATAACATAAACATCACTGTTTATTTCTGAAAATGTTATCAGATCACGACGGTGTAGTATTATATGTTTGCACGAGGATGCTTCTGAATCGTCTGGAATTAAGATAATTACATAAACTGTTGATAAGTTACCAGAATCAAAAGAATTCAAACACTGGAGCTAAAACTTCGGTTTTAAAGCGATTTTTTTTTCAGAACTTATGTCAGTAAACACAACTTTTAAGTTGTGTTTACATTTTTATATTTTTTTTTACATGTTGTCTCCAAAAACAAGAGAAAAAAAACCCACTAATAGTTTGAAAATGCTTAGCTTTGACACTTTATTTTGATTTATGAAGATTTGTTTACTTCCTGTGACATCAGCTCTGCACATTCTGATTCTTTTTTAGTTTGTAAACTTAAAATCTAACGTTATTCTTATTTCAGAGCATTAAATACATCATTCACCAATTTTATTTTACTATACTAAATTTATAAAAATCAGGAATCAGTGATCTTGGATGTCGCGAAGATTCCTAATTGAATTTTTGGGAGCAGATTGCGAGTTTTCAAGCACTCGTTTCCGATCTAATAAACTCTCATTTAGAATGAAAGAAATGAAGGTAAAAGTTCCTCACATGGTAAGCAGAGGAGCTCCCTCCCCCTCCTGTGCTCCCACCATAACCATACTGGCTGGAGCTCCACTGTGCAGGGGTGGTGTTGGGGTTTTGGCCCTGGGCTGTGACGGCCGCGATGGCGTTGAACATTTGGGAAGTCATGTTTCTCGGAAGTGCGTTGACGGCTCGTGTCAAGTCTGACGGGAGAGACGGGATTAAATCAGAAAAAGAAGAGAACGGGGGATTGGGAACAACAGAATCCAGAACTCACCTGCTATGTTGATATTAGCCGGGGTGGCGTTCAGAGACGCAGGCGTTCTTGTCCGACTGCTATTGGTGGGAGTGACGCCTTGGATGGGAGAGAATCAATGAGATTTTTGTCTACAGCAAATTTCACCAATGAATGACGGGTTTAAATACCTGGCACAGGCTCCTGGTAATGGTCTTTGAACCATCGGAAAAGCCCGTTTACCGTGGGAAATATCTGAGAGCGATATCGGAATCCGTCCGGGGTGATGGTCACATACTCAATCCTAAAAAGAAAATTATGTACAACTCAAAACTATTTCCATGAAAGTTAATTGTTAGGTTGCTGGTTTACAGAAAACACAATCTTCAAAACTGTGGACAAAAAAACTAACAAAATAAAAATATATATACATATAATTTGCATGTTTTTACATGTTTAAATATCAAATGAAATTGTTATCAACATAGAAACAATTTTATTGGTGTGCAGCTTAAAAAAAAGAGGAAATAACACTTAAAATTTGACAATCCCTTAAAAGTTACAAAGCAAGCAATAAAAAACGAGCAAAATATCAACTCACCGAGGTTTTCCACGAGGTTGATAGCCTAAAATGAATTTTCCAGGTAGATCTTTACACGCAGAAATAAAGTACGGAATAAAAGTAGGCTTCTCCCTCTTTGTCTTGATCAACGCCTCTTCCATTTTCTATTAAAGAGGGGAAAAAGTTAAGCTACAGACAGAAGACTGTGAAGGTTTCAGCACTAATTTTTATGTTTTAACATAAAAAAAACACTTTGATCTGTATTATCAGCACATACCTCTCTACTTCCTCCGTTACAATCCTGGAAGTACTTATGTCCAAGCAGATCTCGTGCAAATGAGGCCATTGGCTGAATGTAGCGAGCAATTATTTCATCCAGATCTTCAAATTCCTAAAAAAAAAAAATGACAAAAATGTGCTCATTACATATTCTTCTAGGTTTGATTATTAGGTAAAGAAAGAAAATTAACTACAAAGATTCCTGTTGGGGAAAGTTTTTTGTGTTTACAGGATGAGATGATTTCACAGCTGGATAAAAAATGACTAATAATGCTTTCACATTAGAAGTAGCTCTGGAAAAAGAACACAGCTCACCTCAGTGTTGATCCAGAGAGTGTGTCCTAAGCTAAATGCATTTTCTTTGCCTTCTTCTCTCACGTCCACATGCTGGTAGATGCCATCGGCTACCTATAAAACACAGACGTGAAAATACAAACAGAGGAAAACGCCTCCTAAATTCATCTAAATGTTTTGTCTTCTAGATGTCTTACTTTCCAGGTGACTGTTAGGTGGTTTTCCCCTTTGCTGCTCGGCCTGATGATCAAGTCTCCCTGGTCCAGAGTCTCCATCATCTTCTCTGCCTGGTTGAAACTGATGTTGTGGAAGTTGGGATGGGCGATCACACGCTTTATATATGCTGAAAAGACAAAGAATAAAACCTGAAATCTCTGATGTGTAAATGAAACTATAGTCTCTGTTAAATAACAAATAAAAACATTTTTTTACATTTATTGTTGTTGAAACTTTCCTTTAATAACACAATAATAATAGCATTCAAAGGTGTTTTCAAACTAACGTGTTCGTTGCTGTTTCTTCTTGAGCTCCTCGTCGTGTTTCTGGTCCTCAGCTTCTGTGTCGAAATCGTAGTAACTATCTTTAGGAAGCTTCCACTCATTGTTCTTGTCCATCAGATCTGAGGTGCGGCACGTGAGATCCACGCTGAACTTCTCGATGTCGATTTTCATAATGCGGCAGTGGACTGTCATGCCCACCTGAAGGAAGAAGGGACGTCATTTAAATTAAACAGATGAGGGATGAAAAGCACGGATAAAAAACAACTTTTTATAGTTTGTGCTAACTATTTAATCATTATCTCACGCAGATGAATCCTCTCATTGTTTGTGCTTTTCTCTCCTCATCACAACAACAAAAACAACACTTCACCTTCACTCTTTCCTCTGGGTGTTTGACCACTTTGTCACTGAGAAACTTTGTGGGAATGAATCCTTGGACGCCATTATCTAATCTGCTCCGCACCCCAATAGCTTGTCCGGGACACGAGCCGCTGTCAAAGTGATTCCACACCTAAACAAAAGCAAAAACTCCCATTCGTATCAGCTCGACAAGATTCCTGAAAGAACGGACATGCTGGTGCCTTGTACCTCGCTTAGCTCGGGGAAATTGTCCTGCTGGCAGAACGGACACTGCCACAGACCCGTGGCATCGTTCCGAATGGCCTGGTCGTAACTCTCTCCTTGAGGCCGCCTGTGAGCAATACCGGTCACAATGCTGGTGATCAGCTTTCCTAAAAAAGAAAGAAAGAACATTTTACTTTTGTCTCAACACCACCATACCAATATTTACTTGTATCTATTAAAAATTATTGAAGGGAAATTTATCCACAACTAGAAAAGTTGCTACAAAGCTAGTGTGAATGCTTTTTGCTGACAGTAGTCCATGAAGATCCTAAAGTTTTTTGCTGAAAATGGTGCTGCAGTTTACTTTAATTGCTCAAGGGATTTGCTGAAAATGAAAAAGTTATTTGCCAAATGTTAACATTTCTAAAAGACTGGATATTTTGTTTAAGAGCAATGAAAGAGCGCTGAAGTTTACCTACATTTCTGAAAATTTTGTAGTAAAATTGCTTAAAAAGTTCAAATAGCCTTCTTGTCAATTTTGCAAAAATATTTAGTGTGTTGCTTAAATTTGAGCTAAACTCCAAATTAGCCAAAAAAAAAAAAAAAACCCTCAGTAGATGCCAAATTACCCAAAAACCTAGCTTATTGCTTAAACACTAGTTAAACTCCAAGAGCCTTAAATTCCTCAGTAAACCAAATTGGTCAAAAAGTAGCACTAATGGCTAAAATAACAGCGAAAAAGTCCAATTAGCCTTAAATAAAGACTCCAAACAATTTAGCCAATAACATTAACATGTTGGTAAAATATTAACTAAACTCCAAATGAGTCTAAAAAAAACCCTCCAAAATAGCCTTAATAGAAGCTAAACTCTGAATTAGTCTAAATAACTCCAATAGATAAAAAATTTGTCAAAAACGTTAGCATGTTGTTAAAATAGTAGGCAACTCCAAAAAGGCATAAAAAACCTCAGAAGATTCCAAGTTATCCAAATGAGCTAGAATAATGCTAATATAACAGCACAATGTCACATTTTTTTAAATCACTATAAAAGATAAAAACATAGCTCATGAATATATTTTAAGGTTTTGAACCTACTAAAAATACTTAATTTGAAGACATATTCATTCATTTCCTATGGGGCAAACTTTGTTCAATATTTAAAAAACTATCAAGTTTATAAATACCAAAAAGTAGTAGTAATAGTAAGTAGTAATGTCCTGAACGAGCTGAACATTTTGATCCCAAGATTGCTGAAATCACTGAAAGTGGGATTGAGTTTTTAACGTTCAGAAAGGAGCAGGAGAATCACTATAGTGTGAATGCTTTCAAGCAATCACACAATTATTCATCTTTTTATCAAAGACTAATGTTGGTTTGGGAACCACTTAGGGTTTGTTCATATTTGGAAAGTTGATGGGAATAGGTGTTGTTGTGCTTACCGATATAAAAGGTCTCAGGAGTCTCCTTGGTCAGCATGTTGAAGACCTCCTCAGTGTTCGGCACTCTGTAAATAACTCGGAGATCTTTGTACCTGCAGCTCAGCTCTGCACGGATGTCATACAGCGTTATTCCCTTGTTGCCATAACCCTACAAGAAAAACAAACAAACAAAAAAAAAAAATCCTGAATTTTAGCAAAAATTTTAATAAAACTGCTCCAGTGTTATTGTTTTTGATTTACTGTAATTTTTCAACCATAATGTTAAAGATTTTGCGTCCGGTGATGCCTCAGGTGTTAAAGGGTTTAAGCTGTTTTAGTAAAAGCATGAAATATAACTAAAGTGACAAGGCATAAACAAACCTGTCTCTCGAGCTCCTCAGCAAAGGCGTCCAGGTCCAGGTCTTTGAGACGTTCTGGATTTTCCAAGATCTCTTCCAAAGCCCCGGCTGGATTTGCGTCTTCTGCAGACTCATCATACTCCAGGGCATCTACAGCCATCTTGCGAGCCCACTCATAGGTCTCAGGGTGGACACGAGAACCATCCAGAACCTCGATGTACGAGTCCGTGCTGTTTGTTAAGTTTAGGATAAGAAAAATAGCATGAGGTGAGATTTATAGGCAAGAGGAAAAACCACTAAACAATCTGAGGTAGACACCTGTCTCCAAGTGAAGCTGTGTCTATTTTGATGAAACCAGCACAGTTGATGAAAACTTTAGGCCCCATGTGACACATGGTGACCAGCTGTGTTCTGTTTTCCAGACGAGTGTTGTTCTGTTTCAAAATCTGAAAGAAAAACCGTCCCTTGAGGTGAATAGCTCAAAAACGAATGTCATTCGAGTCACTCTTATGATACCTTAAGAAGGTGGGAACCCTTCCTCGGTCCCAGACCACAGACGTACTGAACCAGGCTCTGAGTGTGAGGATGGGCGATGGCCCGGTTCACGTCCACTCCGACCTCGTTCACACGGTTGATGAACTCACAGTAAAGAGCGGAGAGCAAATCTTCCTTCACCACATGCTCCTGAGAGGGAAGACTGGTTTCAGTACGACGACTGTTAAATCAGAATTTGATAGAAACACGGATCCTACCTGCAGCGGGTGCAGCTTGAGGCAGAGAATGTCCTCATCCGTGCTGCAGACTTGAGCGTATTCCAGCAGTGGATCCTGGATCTTCCTGGCGATTGACACCGCCTGCCTCAGCAAAGGCGGGTAATCCCTGAAATCGTTCTTCACAAAAAACAAATGCAAGATCAAACAGTGGAAAACAAGGAAAGCAGGAATTTATTGGAAGCAGATTTGAAAAAGCCAAAAATAATGTACTCATGTCTGAACAACATTTATGATTAAAAAAACATATTTACCTCAGATTTCTTACTGTTCATGTACAATGTGGCCAATTCATTGTCCACAAGCTCCACTCCCACAGGAGGCAGAGAGGACTCCTGCTCAAGCTCACTGATGGTTCTCTTCATGTCCTCCATGATCATTTGAGCATCTCTGCACACAAAAAATAGAGTTAATCATTTATACTGAAGTCTTTAGTCATTTAATCCAGTGACTGTTTATCTTAACGTGGAGTAAAATTCAATTTATAGCAAATGTGGATTATCTTTCATATAAGTACTTTTCAGGTATTTTTCCAAAGTTTTTTACTTTCATCGCTTTTGTACAATATGAGGTATGTAACGTAAAAGTTTTGTTTTGACTTACTTTTCACTAAATAATACAGTTTTATAAGATGGATTTGGTATGCATGGTTAAAGAAAATTATTTTTTAAATGCTTCAAAAATAAAAAAGTCCATAAATTAAAGATAAAACTAGTATTTCTCAGTATTAGGTTAGGTTGCAAATTCAGCTTCATGCATGTTATGTACTTGTTAACCACAAATTAAACATAAACAATGTCAAGGACAGAGTAACATCAAATGATGACCGGATAAATACAAAATATTCTTACCGGTTTTCCCCTGCGACAGCTACAACATGAGGCTTTTTACTCGATAAGAACTTTTTAAGATTTTCAATATCGTTGGCCTGAAAATGACAAAACAAAAGAGCTATTGTCAAGAACCCATCAACCAACAAGTGTCATTTTGGAATAAAAAAAACATCAAACAACCAGTACCTTCTTCTCTCTTTCATCCTCCCTGAAAGCATTTCTTCTCTTCATAAAGTAAGGAAGTCGGAGGAAGTCCACCACTTCTCCTTCTCCATTTATCAGAGCACAAAAAACGGGGGTATCTCTGTCAGGGTAAAGATAAAACTGTTACTTGGGCAAACAAACTGAATGACAACGCCCCCGTGTTTAATAAAGTACGGACCTGCTCGGAGCATAAGCCACACCCAACACTCGAATGCCCTTCCCCTGACTCTCATCCATCAGGTCATCATCCTCCTCGACCTGCTGATCTGGTCTGTATGGAGCCACTTTCAGCCAGTTATACAGCCGGCGACAGCAGGACTTCAAAAAAAAAGATTTCAAGAACTCACAGTTAAAAAAAATATAGATAATTCTACTATTCAACTTGTAGTAACATTGATTTTTATGCTTAAAAGATTCTATTTAGGAGGTGCATGACTGAGTACCCTGACTATGTTCTCTTTGGCCTCAGCAATCAGTTTGCTCTTGAGCTCCTTGGCCATCTGAGGGTAGAGGAACTGATTGAGGGCCCGCTCTATCGCTAAGGTTCGCTGTCGGTTCCACTCCTGGACTTGATGACTGAACTCGTCTCTGTAGTAGAACTGTTTGATTTCATCAAAGTATGTCTGGTCCCCAGCGTACCTGAGAAACAGGAGGAGAACATCATCACGTTAATCATCCAGGTCTAATATACTGGTAAATCTAGAAGATTTGAAGGTTATTTATTATTATCTTAACTGAGGAGATAGTTCCTATAAAAATCTCAATCTTTTTATTTAACTTGAGCAGCTGAATAGATAAGAAGAAATGCTACTGTTACAATTACACTATAATGCTTGTTGGTATGTGTTTTTACTGGATGGTTGAAAATTGAAATTATTTTTTTTTTAAATCACGACCATTTAGACCTTTATTTAGAACAGAAGATCAGAATCAACAAAACTGATAAAAACAAGAAAGAAATGGTGTTTGTCATTTTAAACTTTTTTTTTGTCAACCTTCTGTTTAAGTTCAGCAGTAATATAAACAACATGAAACGGATTTTAAAAAACCTTTGTTGTTTTTGATCATTTAATTACAAAACTTGAAAATGTTCACCACAGTTTTTCCATCCTCAAAGTTCAACATTTTAAGTCAATCCAAAGTACCATAAAAACCTAACAGACCAGCGTTTTCAGAAAGACCCCCGTCGGTTTGCACTCACCCTTTAACTCCTATGAGGTCTATACAGATATCTATGGTAAGAAGACCTTCTTCCTCAGCCAGACACATTTTCAAGAACTGGTCCCCATTCAGCTCCTTCACAGGCTTGTTTTTCAGGTATTTGAAGGAGTAGGCAAAGTGAGCCTCATCTACCTCCTAATAGACAAGATCAAGAGAAAAAAAAGTGTTTAATTATTGCCTGTAGCTATTGTTTTTTAAGACCCACTCTGATCATCAGCATTCTCAGTGGTTTTTATAAATGATTGTCATTTTTAGCCAAAACTTTCATTTTTTGGGAGTTTCTACAGAAAATAGCAGTAGTTCGTTAGAAATTTGCCTCTGAGTAGTGGTTGGCAACTCCGCCCCACTTCCCCTCCTTGTTGCTAAGCTTTTGGAGCAGGAAATTTGAGGCCTGTCACAAATAGGCTCTTTTTTAAACAGCATTTTTTGGTCTGCCTCTGACAATTTGAATAAAGAAATTCAATTTTAAGCTTAATTTTCTGTACGTCTCCCATCAGAAGAATAATGCCATATTAAAAAAAAAAAAAAAAAAAATCAATTTTCATCATCAGAGTGGGTCTTTACTTAACCTCTAATGATAATCACCCTACCTTTTTACCCTTCTTTGTGGGTTTGATGTTGATCTTGGCTCTTTCCTGGAAGGTCTGGCGCAGAACATGCCTGACTAGAGGTTCCCGAGCAATTTGCATGGCAACCATATATCTAGTTCCAACCAGCACATTCTCAGGAGTAGAGAACTGACTGCACACATAATCTTTCGCCAGCTCTAAAGGCTCGGCGGGGAACTGCTCCGTCTCGTGACGCTGGTAACTGTCTCTTAAATTCTCTCCAAACTGCTCAGGGGTCAAACCAAACTTTTTAGCCAAGCCATCTGCAAGAAAGGAAATCCAAAATCAAGATAGCAGTAATTTTAATTAATAAAACTAAAATTGGAAGAAAAAAAAAAAGGCTAACCAAGTCCAACACTTTGGCAAATGCTGTACATATCCCGACGAGATGCCTGCTTGAGGTCCGGGCCTTTTTGCTCCTCCTCTTCTTCAATTTCAAGCTCCTCCTCTTCCCCTTTAAGTCAAATCATTTCAAATAAGCCACAAAAAAAAGACAAATTTTTAAAAATTATTATGATGACCTGACATTATCTTACCATCTTCTGTCACTTCTCTGATCTTCTTGAGCCTCTTCTTGGTGGATTTTGCAGCGTTTTGCATCTTGGGGATGTCTCGACCATAGTAGAGCAGGAAGTGATTGTACACATCTCCAAGTTCTTCAAGAGTCTGTACATCTTTTAGCCTTTTAGATATTACAGATAAACATAACATTAAAAAAACTGTTTTTTTTCTCATTCTCTGAGTACAACTGCAGTGTTAATGGTCGCACCTCTCCATGTCAGCTGTGTCTAAAGGACGAATCCCATCAGCCAGAGGCTTGTCAGGGTCAGCAGATATCTGCTCGAACTGATATGACTGCATCTTTTGGAACAGGCGGGTCAGGTTCTGCTTTCGGGTCCTCAGCTGAGTCCACTGAAATTATTTCCAAATCGAGATACGGTTACAAATCAATGTTTTAAGGTTCTGATGTAAGCATAACATATTTAATAGAAAATATATGCTTCAAAACACAAAGAGTAATATGAATAAAATAAAAAGCACCTTTTCATCCCATTGCCAAACCTTCCACAGGTCGTTGATATTTAGCTCTGGTTCAACATATTCTTTTCTGTAGAAAGCTATAAAGGGAACCTGGAAAAAGTGTTACAAAAATGTATGTTTTTTTCAAGACAAAAAAAAACTATAAATCAGTGGTTGAATACTTTAAATCTGTGCTACCTCGAATTGTTGATTCCTCATGAAGTTCAGAGCCTCCTTAATCTTGGCGATCGTACTTGGACCCTTTCGGCTGAAATTTGTGGTTGTTCCTCTGTCGAGATAATCTGTGCTTTCCTTTGGAGGAAAAGTAAAGTGATCTGTATTAGCCACAAGGATTGTTATTTTCTCCTGACGTAGCCGAGAAGCAGCAGCTGCACCTGCACGGAGATGGTGAGAGTGGAGAAACCATGCCTGAAGATCCACTCTGCTTCTTCTTCCAGCTCTTCATCCTCAGCTGGTTTAACAGGAATGGATCGTAACTGAAAGAGAAAAAAAAAACATTTAGCAACTTTGGCAGGTAAATAAAAAAAATGTTCAGTTGTAGTATTTGAAAAGCTGAAAAACAACTTTTTTTTGAATGAACTAATATACCTGGAACCTCTCAGGCATGTCTGTGGACCGAATCTCATTGTCCTGGTCAGTCATGTGACTGCTTTCCAGTTCACTGGGCTCATAGATTTCAAAGATGCTCTTTCTTCCCAATCTCCTTTTAGTCTGTTTCTTGGGTCGGTCCCAGCCCTCTTCATCTTGATCTTCCTCTTCTTCCTCACCTCCTTCATCTACATCAATGTCAGCAAAGTCAAAGTCGCCACCAAAAATTGCCTGGGCTTCCTGGAGGGCTCTGGAGAAAAAGGATTTGAAACTAATTACAATTTATTTGTACAAAAATTAAATGGTAACATTTTTTACTGAGCTTAAATTATTGCCACAAATATGTGCAGAAACATTATCAGGGTTTTTATTCTCCTAATTTAACATCTTAAACACTCACGCATCTGTGTATCCAGAGAACTTCTTGCCCCGTTTTTTTGTGATGGGTTGGCCGTCATCATCCACGATGAAATCATTTATATCTATGGAAGAAAAATACAAATAAATAGAACTTTTTCCTCTACAATCCTTATAAACCTACAGAAGTTATTTTCAAACTAGCAGGACTTTTTCCAACCTGAGTCGTCATCTTCTCCTTCCTCTTCATCATCTACTTGCTGGAGGGGCTCGTCCACAGCCTCGCCCTCCTCCAGATCTCCATCGCCATCTCCATGAAAAATCTCGTCTGCAATCAGGTCCTTTTCGTCGTCATCTTCATCATCGTCTAGTGTCTTGACACGGTCATACTTCTTCTTCTGCAGATTATACACAGTTAGGACAACTATCAAACATATTCCAAGCTGCAAATCTCACCAAGAAGATGCTCAAAGTTCAGGACAGCTTGAGTCTAAAGATAAGGCTGTAGGTTTGGAATATCATTGAACGACTCTTACCCTTCTTTTCACTTTGACGCCTAAATTTTCCTCAATGAGGTCGAGATCGTCGTCATCCAGGTAGTCATCATAATCTAGAAAAAAAAAGTTGGAAGTGGTCATTGAAGAAAAATTTAATATGCAAGAATATTTTCTTGAACTCATCCCAATTTTCTACCATTAAGCATTCTGCATGAATCAAACTTTTCGGCTTGAAAAAACAGATTGGTGGTGAGAACAGGTGGCTGCTTTTGCCAATGAACAGAAAAAACATTACACTATAGCTAATGTGCAACTAAGTATTATTTAAATGCAACTCAGTGTAACACAAAACCAATAAAAAACAAAACAAAATTCAAATGTTTATAGGACAGATCAATATAGGGGTTATAAAATTTAGTTCAGGTATTTTATTTATTTCAGGTTAAAATATTGTTATAAATACAAACAATACTTTATAAGATGATCATATAGAAGGATCCATGTAATATATTAATTAAACTTTTACATTTGATACAAAAAAAGCATTTCTGGAATTCATAAATCCATTAATGAATATTCCATCTTTGTTAAGCCTCATAACCAATTATGTAAGAAGTTTTTCATGACCAAACAAAACTGATTAAGGAGTGAACATTTGACAAATAAAGCAATACTTAAGATAATCAAGCAAAATCGCAACTTTCATTGAATTGTAAAAATGTGAATGAAAATGGAACATTAATAATAGTAAGTAATACCCAGCTCTAGTCACCACAAGTTGTACAGAAGATGAAAAAATAAATAAACAAACTTACTGCGCTTTTTACGGCGATGCCTCACTTCTTCCTCTGAGTCACTCCCCCCTCCACTTCCACTTTTAGGTGCTTCTTCCTCCTCATCCCCATCATCATCTCCATCATCAATCAGACCGCGTAAATTCCCGTGCTCATCCTGTTCTTCCGGGTTGTCAACATCTTCCTCTTCATCTGTTTTGAATTGACAGGGAAGGGAAGTGGGTCCCCTTGTTGTCATACTCCAACTCAGAAAAGCAAAATCTTTCAGGCCAAAGATTCCATTTCTTACCATCTTCTTCCAGAAATCTCTGAGTCTTCTTAGGCTTAAGATCTTTCTCTTCAAGCTCCTCCTCCGATTCCTCGGCTTCGCTATCAATAAAGTCTGACATGATACCCGATCCTGAGAAAAGTATGGATAATGTTAACTACACAGGGTACCAGTGGAAGTCTGGATGCATCCAATAACCTCGCAACATAAATTGAATTGGTAAACATTCGCGAAACTGTAATTTATCCTTCACATAGCAATAATATGATTTATATTTTACAAAAAAAAAGTCAAAAATTGACTACGTCAAACACTTAATCCCCACACCATGAATTGTTGGGGATGTGACAACAAAATAAGACTGACAATCACAGCAAGAACGCCTTCACATACAGTCATCTAATTTGACCATGTTTGTTTATTTTACTAATTCACAAGCAATAAATTATGATGAAATAATTCAAGCAGATTTTGTTAAAGGGGGCTTAACATTTGAAGCCGTTAAGTTTAAGATAGCAAAAAACAGAAAAGATTCAAATTAATCATTTGTTTGAATAAAAAATAAAGACTGAACATCCCAATATAGTGTTTAACATCACTTTGGTGTGGCTATTTCTACTCTAACGCCTGTGTTATAACAATGAACATCGAGTTTACAAGACGTGAATGTCGCAATGCGTACACACAACGGCGACGGAGAATTTCAAGTATCTAAATATTACCGTTAATTGACAACATTTATATAATAAAGACAAAATTCGACAACGTTATTAACTAAAAAAATGTATTTTACAAGTACATATACGGAAATAATCAATAATAAGAACCTGCGACCACTTCTGAAGCTAGTAAATGCTAGTTAGCAAGTTAGCTAACAGGCAACGTTAAAACACTGAAGGACGTCCGTTTGTCAACAACCTGGATATTAAACTTACAGTACATTACATTAAAACGAATATAAAAAAAGAAAATAGAGTTAAACCAAGTTCCCAACAGCAAAAAACAAAATTAAGGCCCAGTTAATCCACCTTCGAAGTACATTAGCAATGCAATGCAGTAGCATAGTTAGCTTAAACAAAAACAAGCATCCCTATCTCTGAGGACTGCGTGTTATTTACCACGAAATGGACGCCAACGAATCTAACTTACAGGTTCTCGACTGCTGCTACAGTCCGAATACAATAAAAATGTTAGCTTCTTTGTGTTTTATTTTGCGTTTCGTTGGTTAGACTTGTAAAAATGGCCGAGAACTAGCGGTGTGTTCCTACGGTGCGATGACAATTCCGGTGGAACACCAGTTTCTGTGACCTCATCAGGCTCTTCTTCGTGTAGGTGTGCGTGCGTGTGTGTAATACAATGGAGCAACACTGTATCTCCACAGTTTTTTTTTTTTTTTTTTTTAATAATTAAAAATAATAATAATTAACATATCATAAAGTTTTTGGATTTGTGATGACAAATAAATAAATAAATAATAGTTTTTGTGACATATTAAATGGGGGCTTTTGTCAATATACAATTTCCAATAATAATAATAATAATAATAATAATAATAATAATAATAATAATAATAATAATAATAATAATAATAATAATAATAATAATACATGTAGCAATACCACTCCACGTCGCTAGGGGCGACAATTTTTCTTGCACGTATTGAATTGCCGTGCTTTGTTTGCACTGACGTAGCAAAAAATTATGTAAATCAGGGAAAGGACTCGTCGGCTGCTCTGGCTTAAGCTGTAAATACAATGGGTCACACAAATTGTGGTGCTATTTCACGCTTTTTATCAACATTATTCGTAGTATTATCTTGTATTTGTCGGTTCTCGCTTGGTACCGAACTGAGTTTTGTTACATGCGGGTCTGTTATAAAACTATTGAATGTAAAGCACAATGTGAGACTACACTCTCACGACGTTCGCTACGGCTCAGGTGAGTTGAGTCAAACTAACGTTTCAAGAATTTTAAAGATACCACATTAGTGTTTAAAAGTAGCATATTTAGTTAATAATGAAGCAGTTTAGTGAGTACGTTGGTTTTTATTAGGAAGACAGTGATTTTTGGGTTCAAACTGTGTCAGAGTGACACTATCGTTCAGTGCTTAGTTATATGGTATGACAGATGTGACCCGTTTTGTTGCAGTTTTTTTGTTTAATACAGGCAGTCAGCTGGTTGATTAGCTGATATTTGACTAATTTTCAACAGCCAGTGATGTAAAACCTAAATTGTATGGTTATTTAACCATTACAATTAAATTTTTTTGTTTTATTTTATTTTTTTTTCACACACTTAGACAAAAAACTTTCACAGTTTCATTGTCCTGTGTTGCATCTGATACAGGTAGCGGGCAGCAGTCTGTCACCGGGGTCACTGCGGTTGAGGACAGTAACAGCTACTGGAGTATTCGTGGGACCAGAGACGCCACGTGTCATCGGGGTGCACCTGTAAAGTGTGGACAAGCTATACGTCTCACGCATGTCAACACAGGACGCAACCTGCACAGCCACTACTTTGCTTCCCCGCTGTCCTCTAATCAGGTGACAAATTAATTCATTCATCAGCCACTGTTGAGTGAAGGCAGAGTACACCTTGAACAGTTTGCTAGTCTGTTGCAGGGTCACATAATCAGTCACATGCCCATCTAAGGACAATTTAGAGTCACCAATCAACCTATCAAGGATGTTTTTGGCCTGGGAAGTTGGAGTGACTGGTGAAAATTCATGCATGCACAAGGAGAACATGCAAACTCCATACAAAAAAGTCCCAGCTAAGATTCAAACCAGGGTTTTCTGGCCGTAAGGCAAGATTGCTGACCACTATGCCACCATGCCTAGACAAATATACATGATAAAAAAAAAAACAAAAAAAAAAAAAAAAAAAACAAAAAACAGTGTCTCTTTGACTGTACTTGCAATCTTTATGCAGAATTGCATCAAGTTTTTGTAAACATCTCATGCTTATGACAGTTGAGTGAGATTGATGGCATACTTGACATTCAAAACACAGACGGTTCCTCAAAAAAAATGCAATATTTATTTATTCTCAATTCATTTTCTCCATGAAATTCATAAAAAAAGACTGATTTAAAAAAAAAAAAAAGATCTAAAGAGAATCACCATCCAGGCACGATAATTGATTGCACAAATTAAAAAAGTTTTGGGCTGTTTAGTCAAAATCATTCTGATCTGTTGAAGTTATCCTTTTACCATAAAGGTTTTTTTCCCAAACATTTTTGGCTGATGTTATTCACACGTATTTATATGCAACCAAGGACATAAACTGATGGAAATTCATGTTGGCTACACATATGTGCGACCAATGCAGCAGGTGTGTGAGCAGCCTAACATTCACGGATACCCACATGTAGCACGATGTCCTGCTCAAGATCACGTTTGACAGGCGAGGGGCAGCGGATTCGGCGCCGAGTGAAACCGGGGCCCCGGTTTGCGGCTCTGAGGTTGTGGAGCTCTGATTTCATGGAAAAGGAAAATGTGTTGATTAGAGAAGATGTAAGCATTATTTTTTTTATTACTGAAGTACCAAAATTGGCACCAATTAGGGACCAAAACTGAAACCAAAGAACCGCTTTGGCACCGGAACCAAACAAAACCCAATCGATGCCCGACCCTAGGAAAAATATCTTCTGATATTTTCAGCACTGGACGCGTGTATTTAAAAAAAGGCAAATTGTCACTTTTTTTGTATTTTTGATTTATATTATTCCCATAAAACAATTACAAAAAAACAAACAATGCAACACACAAACCTTTTTGTTGCCATAAAAGGGGAACAGAAAGAAGAAAACTTATCATTTTCTGCCTATTTTACCTAAATTCAAAAGCCATTGGTACAGTTTTTTTTAATATTAGCAAACACCTCAATGTATTTTTCAGGAAATAATTACTTAAGGTGTGTGTCTGAAAGAGTAAAAAAAAAATAAAAAATTAGTGAAGTTATAGTTTGTATTTTCCTTTTTTGCTTTGACCAATTTTAGTTTTTTCACTTGTCCACAGGAGGTGAGTGCATTCGGGGAGGAAGGAGAAGGGGACCACCTCGACGAGTGGATAGTTCACTGTTCAGGATCTGTGTGGAGGCGCGAGGAGGCCATCCGCCTCCGTCACAAAGCCACCGACGTTCTGCTGTCGGTCACGGGGGAGCAATACGGGCGGCCCATCCACGGTCAGATGGAGGTCCACGGCATGTCGAGCCCCAGTCAGCACAGCCTGTGGAAGGCCATGGAGGGAATCTTCATGAAGCCCAGCGAAATGCCAGCCGGCGGCCAAGACTACAGTCACACACACACAGAGTTTTGATCTGCGCTGTCCCTTTTCTCCTCCTGTCTCTTTTTGGTTTCCCGTCTGCCTAGTTATGTGTGATCAAGTCCATCACAAACGGCCAGCATTCCACCTCAACAAGTTATAGATCAAAACTTGAAAGTCAGCCACTATCCTTTTGGAAAGTGCACAAACTACAGCATAAAATGCCTTAAAATACACAAGGAGTCATATTCAAATCTTTTTTATGACTGTTTTTGACCTTTAATCTCCTTTTTCAGGCTTCTTTTATTGTAAATGTAGAAGGGAGGGCTTGTTTACACACCAGGAAATTCACCAGGGAAGTCATTTTGTATTAAGAGACATTGAAATGTGACATT
Organism: Oryzias javanicus; assembly: GCA_003999625.1. Classification (NCBI taxonomy): domain Eukaryota; kingdom Metazoa; phylum Chordata; class Actinopteri; order Beloniformes; family Adrianichthyidae; genus Oryzias; species Oryzias javanicus. The sequence continues at coordinate 22,254,222 of CM012450.1, forward strand.
TGTGCCTTCTTAGATAAAGTTAAAAAGCAAAGCTTTTAAACATCTCAACAAATATTACATTTTAAAGTCATGTTATTTGTAAGCAGTATTCTACAAAAAAATGTGTCAACAGTGTTTCTAAAGAAAAAGGAAAAATTCATTTTGTTTTTCTGTCAGTTTTAGTGTTGTATGTAAATTATTCTGCATTAACTGACTTGAAAACAAGCGATTTTATGTGTGAACACATAACTGAGATGGATGTTTTTTTGTCAGTATGGGATGAGTTTTTGAAGTGCTTCGAGAGGTCACAATCATACAGTTTCTGCATACAGATGTGTTGTAATTGTTAACATAAACACCCAGCTGGCAGTGAAAACCTCACATTAAAGCATTTTTATGTCCATCGTTATCAGTGTGGCTTATTTATTGGGTCTCACGTAGGCTGAAATTACCCATAAATGCCTTAATTTCATCCATAAAACGACTGACTAAAGGATTAGCAAACAAGGCGTGCTGTTAATGTCTGAGAGGACCATTAAACTGGGCTTAATGCCTTGTTTGTCCACTTATTGGGATGTCTTGGTTCATTACCCGTGACCCTGCACAGGACAGAACGGGATAGAAGATGGATGGATGGACGGTTCAATACCTCCCAGTTAGTGGTGCATCTGCTGTGTGCCTGTGTTCGCCTGGATTTGACCTATGCTCTTTAATTGAGTGATTTTCACGAGCAAAAGTATTTACATGATTTTCAATTTATTTTTAGGATTTTTTTGTTCTCAAATTCCCAATTTTTCCAGTAAATTTCAAGCATATCTTTAGGGTCTTCCTATGTTTTTATTTTCCATTTTGTTACACAAAACACGGTTAAAAAAAAACAAAAAAAACAACTCTAATTTATCCTGCATTGTCATATTTTGATCTATTTTTTATTTTTTAAAGAAAATAGTCATTTTATTTGGCAGATTATATCAGGCAAAAATTACCTTCCAAAAGTGAAGGTGTAACTTTATATAACGAACGTGTTTAAGGATTAAAAATACTTCAGACTTCAGAATAATTTTTTAGATGTTTTACAAATATGACCAAAAGTAAATTGTTGCATAGATTTGCAGCTCCAACAGGAAAATAAAATAATGGAAAATGCTTTCAGTGAGGACTTCAAAATAGCTTTTTAAAGTGTTTATCAATTTAATAAGAAATCAATTAATAACAATAATTTATAAAATTACAATTTTTAATGTAAAATTAAATTATGTCAATGATTTATGTTAGTTTTGGGGTTTTGTTTGAGCAAGTTCCAATATTTATTTATTTATTTTTTAACCAAACATGAATTTCCTGTTAACATAAAACTGGAATATTTTTAGGTTATCAAGAATTTTAATGACCATTTAAACATGTTTAACAGTCAACCAACTTGAAACGACAGCAAATTATATTTTCTGATTAAATAAATAACTCTAAATCAATTAAGTTCCCAAAAATCCACCCCAATGTCTTATCTGAGAGATGTTAGGATGCAAAGGTAGTGGGATACGTTGCTATTTCCATTTGAACTTATAGCACATTTAACAGAAAATACAAAATATAGGTCAGAAGTACTATGTTTTGCTTTATAAATGCACATTTTACCAAAAAAAAAAACTGTACTTCAGTAAAGTTCAAGTAGTACCAAACTGCAGTATATTTCATGTCTGGCTCATGCATGTCACTCATCTTTTCCACACACTTTATAGATAAACGCAAATACCGCCCTTTCTATCAAAACAAGTCTTTATTGCATAAACACGTATAGATACAGTTTTCAGATTAAACACGTTGGACTTTGCATTTTAAATATCCATAACTATTGCTGTTTTCTTTCTCCTTTTCTAAGCAGCATGCCGTATTTATGTTTATTTTTATACAATCTACAGCTGGTAAAAACATGTTCTGTTAAAAAAAAAAAAAAAAATTCCAAAAAAAGAATGAAAATTGTGAACCGTTTTGTCATAGATGTACTGTATAATAGTGTAAACATTAAAAAGTTTGAAAGGAAGGTTTGTCACTTGAATGACCATGCAAAGAATGGCACAGTAGTTACAGAATGGTCGATACGATGAAGGGGTTTATGCTGGTTTCAGAAAAGGGACTCCAATAGACAAAAGTGAGAAAAAGGTCCATTTTTAAAATGCAAGTGTTTTCGGACAAACGGGGTTAAGTGCAGCTTACATTACACAACACTTTATAGAGACTACAGGCAGTGTGGACATCCAATTCAAGAGACAAACACACAGCATGTTGGTTTGAGCGTTTCCCTCTCAACTGTGAGAGTTTCTCCACTCAGTGATGCATAACAGAGAAGACAATGATGTGACCTTGTATTTGCATATTCATGAAAAATGCCCTCTTCTGTTCTATGTTTTGATTAATAGCTGGTAGAAACTATAAAATGGCTATTATAATATAAACTGTAAAGTCAAATAGGTGACAGTGCATATATATGTACACACATATATACATATACGTATGTAAATATATGTATATGTAGTCAGATCAAGGCTGAGCCATCACAAAGATTTACTGTATTTCCTGTATTTTAAAGACATGGAAATCTAAACAACAACATGCTTACTGATTTACAGTTTTGTACATTTCAAGATGATTTTTATTTATTTATTCATTTTTTCTCTCCCCAACATCCTTAACCTTTATTCATCTTTTGACAAATTCAGACATATTAGAAATAACTTCGTGTTTTACGAATGGAGGCAAATGATGAGAAAAACAAAAAAAAAATGGATCAAATTAAAGGTTTTCTTGTAAGTATTTCAAATCTGAAACCTAAATACATTAAAGCTACAGCACCCACTGATAGATAAATTCATTTCACAAAAAATAACCGCTTTTAATCACTGTATTTATCAAAACATTTAGAAAAAGAAGCAAAATAAGAGTGTTGCGACAAAAACAGGTTCAAAGACATTCTTCTTATTTTAGCAAAAAAAAAAAATATTGAAATTATTTTGTGACATTAAAGTGGCTCAGATTTTTGTCCAAACACCTCTTAACCACTAGAGAGCACCCTCTTCTCGCATAACCATAGCAACAGACTGTGCCATGGCTCTGCTTTGAATCCCTGATGTAGCTCAGTGGTTTTTATCTTTTATATAGTCCACTATTGAAACGGTTCATGGTTTACACAAGCTGAGTACATATATACAGTGCAATCCACAGGAGGTAACGGCAGTGAATATACTGGCATGCTCTTGATATTGATGACACTTCTGTTGCGATGAGGGCTGCATTTCTTTTTCTTGCACCTAACTATTGATCTCAGTCTGGCTTTTCTAACGTTTTACACCTTCTCTGAGCCAATTATGCATTTTACAGCGCGTTAAACTCACATCAAGTCAACACTTATTGGGACAATAATGCTTTTTAAGAGGTCCCTCACTGAGTTTTTAATTGTGCTTTCTGTTGATACACATAAATAAGTCATGTGCGACCCTTTTTCTTTTTTTTCTTTTTTTTTGTGGGCGGAGATGATGCGAATGCTTCACGAAAAAAGTGAGCCGTTGCTACATGGCTACATGAAATGCAAGGAATGTCTAAAACGCAGTTCAGTGCTCACATTCAGTGCAACCTTATTCAGTCGTCCACAGCAATACATAGTTCTAAAAAATAATCAAAGCACCTGATAAAGAACTTCAGTGGCTAAAAAGTAAGTTTAAAGGGTGATTTTGGTCTCAAAAGAAAATAAATGCAATTGATATAAAACCATCCCTCTTTTTGCAGTTTAGGTTCTTCATGATCAGTCCAGTAACTATGGTGACATCTTTGTTCAAAACCAAATACACATTTGTACATCTTATTATATTTTCTGCTTCCAAAGATTGTTAAGAGTAGTGCTCGGGTTGTGGCTGGTCCAGCTTTGGCGGCAGAGACAAGGTGTGAGGTCATGGCTATTCTGTCCACTTCCAAGGCTCACAGTGCAATTATTTCATTCCATGCCATTCCGTAGCATCTGATTGGCTGCGATGAGCATGACACTGATGATGAAAGCCATGGCGAAGGCGCAGATCAGGCTTTTCCTCACGCACGTCTGCCTGTTTTTCTTCTTCGGATGAACTGAATAAGGAAAAAAAAAAAAACAAAAAGAAGAGATTATTCTCTTTTTACTTATCATTGTGTCACAGGTGACCTTAAGGTTTTAAAAAGCATTTAAAACTAGTAAATTTGCTTTACCTGTGATAATCCTAGTGTGAATGCTTTTTACTGAGAGTAATCACTGAAGATGCTGAAGCTTTTTGCTGAAAATGGTGATGCAATTTATTTTTAATTGCTGAAGGGATTTGTTGAAAGTGCAAAAGCTATTTGTAAAATGTTAAAGTTGCTAAAATACTGGAAATTTGGTTAAAGAACTATAAGAGTGCTAAAGTTTACCAACACTTCTGCCAAATTTTGTAGTAAAATTGCTTCAAAATCCTAATACATGCCAATCCTCCAAAAATATTTAGTGTGTTGCTTAAATGTGAGCTAAACTCAAAACTCATCCAAAAAACCGTAGTAGATGTAAAATTCTCCAAAACCTCAAAATTATCCTAAAATTTCTCAATAAACTAAATTAGCCCAAAATGTTAGCATGTTGCTGAAATATTAGGTCAACTTTAAATTAGTCTAAAAAAAAATTCAGCAGATGACAAATTAGCCAAAAACGTTAGCATGTTGCTAAAATATTAGGTCAACTTAAAATTAGCCTAAAAAAAATTCAGCAGATGACATATTAGCCAAAAACGTTAGCATGTTGCTAAAATATTAGCTAAACTCAAAACATTTTTTTGAAAATTACTATTAAAAATTCATAATATAGCCCATGAATACATTTAAAGGCTTGTTGCTAAATTACTTAAAATGTTGAAATTTGAACACTCTATCATTAATTTCCTATAGGGAATATTTTTGCTCAATATTTCAAAAACTATAAAGTTTATGTCCTGAATGAGCTGAAGGTTTTGATACCAAGAGTGTGGAAATCACCAAAAGGAGGTTGAGTTTTTACATGCCAAAAAATGTACAGAAACAAGCAATCACAATAGTGTGAATGCTTATTAAGCAGTCACAAAATTATTAGAACATATACCCACGTCAATTCTCACACAGCCAGAAAAGTTGCACCAATCTGATTGTTAAAATTGAAAACCCCATTAAAATATTCCCTTTTGGCCAAAAACATCGATTGTCAGTAATACTCATGTCTACAGATCAAATGAAATACAAAAATAAACTTGTCTGAGAAATTGTTTTTCAAGACAAAAGAGACTTTCTTTCATGAGGCAGTGACTTCCCTCCACATATCAGTTGGAGTCCAACAGAAATATTGTGGGAGGATCTTGAGGGAGCGGTGAAAAACAATCACTGCTGCTCTGCACACATGACTGGAATAAACTCCCCACGCCAAAAGCAGCACCTACCCCTGATTTAATGTAAACATTTGGTTGCAGCAGGTAACGTTATCCGAACAACTCATTTAAAAGGTCAAACCCATACAAATAGATTACTATAAAATTGTAGGCATATCTCAATGAAAACAAATCGGATTTTAGAAAGATTTGCAGCTCATTTCAGTGACCCACATCATGCATCGAGGTGTCTCAGAGGTAAAAACTATCAACGCTTGAATTGCAGCAGGGAAATTTTTTTCCCCTCTCTAACTTTTCAGGATGAGAGAACCTTTATCTTTGCAAAGATGTAGTCTCAGGGTGACAGAAAGAGAAGAGGAGCACACGTGTTCTCAGACAAGCCTCCCAGCTGCTGTAGCTGCCGAAAGTTTCTCCACATGGCAGCCTCCTTGTCTGACTTTGTTAGAATCACACGCCGCATCAATAAGTCAGAGTCATAGCTCTGATTCATGGATCTAAGAGGAGCTGTAGAAGGAGAAGAGTTCCCACAGGAACGGTAGAGGATGGGAAAGAAGCGGCAATAAAAGGGAGGATTTTAGGACATTGGAAGAGGGTTAAATAGGAAGACGGGTGCATCTGCAGTCTGAGGGAAACCCTGTTGCTCCACGTCTTTTTTTATCCTCTCCTCACCTGCTCCTTCTCACATTTTCATTGTCCTCATCCATGCAGCATCTTTCCCTGTCAAGCTAGCAAATCCCCAATCCCTTCTTCAGCCTCTTATCTCCTCTTTTACTGCCTTTTATTCACGCTTTTCTTGCGGCACTCTCTCTTTATAGGTCTCACTGAGACTGTAGGCCAGTACCCAGTGGATTCATTAGGCCTGTTCAAGTTTCGTATTGTGTTTGATCCTGTTTTTACTTTTCGCCCAGTCGAGCTTGATGGATATTTCACAGGAGAGAAGTGACTTAGAGCTCCGAGGCAGAGCTGACGCAGGGACAGGTTTAGTGTTTCTGAAACTTTGTCTTTCGTGGGGAAAGCTTTGAGTTTGTCTTCATCAAATGAAATAGAAAATGAGAAAAGATTAGATAGAAATCAAGTGAATGGAGCATAATGTGTGAGATTCGAACAAAGAAAGAAATCTGGCAGCAGAAGGTTAGTCACAATCATGTGTCCTCCATTTTTATGCAGAGAAGGACGCACAGAGAAAAGCTTTAAACTCAGAAAATACTCAAAAAACCTACCAAATATACTTCATTTCTAGTTAGATTCACCAATCACTCTTGACAGTCGATGTATAAACGCATACAACTGACAGAATGACTTGTGTTTGAAAAATCCCTTTTAAGTTGACCCATCAAATTTATAAATGTATCAACCGTGGAATTAAGAAGTAAATGTACCAGCAGGACGTGTTCAAGTTATATCCCTTTAATAGCCTTTTCAGCCAAATGATTAGGCACATCCAGTATCTCACAAAAGTGTAGTACCCCCTTACATTTTCACAGATATTTATTTATATCTTTTTCATGGGACAACACTGCCAAAATGAATTTTTGACACATTTAAAAATCGTCAGTGTCCATCTTTTAGAGCAGTGTAAAGGTGTTTTTTTTTTTCTACAAATCAAATCAAATCAAATCAAATCAAATCAAATCAAATCAAATCAAATCAAATCAAATCAAATCAAATCAAATCAAATCAAATCAAATCAAATCAAATCCTATTACGAATCAATTAAAATCAAATCAAATTTCATTTGTAGAGCACTAATTCTACTGACATAACTTAAAGTGTTTTACATACAAACTTGAGACTAAGACACAAATGCACAAAAAATATATTAATCTCCTATTCTTACCTCCACCCTATACACACACATTCAACATAATAAAAAAATATAAGACTAGATCTCTTTCAAACATGTAAAACAAGCATGCAAAACAATGCACGATAAAAAAATCAATAAATAAAACAACAATAAAAAAAATAATAACAATAAAAAAGAAAAAATATCGAATTCAAAAGTGGATAGGAATTAAGAAGCCAATGCTTATCTAAGCCTATTCCTTTATCTACTTTTCACATATTAGACAAAAGTATGGGATGGGATATCTCCCTCATGTTGGAATCCCTAAGGTTTCTTCGTTTTTCCTGATTCAGGTTTTTTGGGAGTTTTTCCTTACCGAGAGGGAGGGTCTAAGAGCAGGGATATCCAGTTTATTTAGTCTGTTTAGTCTTTAGTGATCTTTCTTGCTCATGACTATTTTTTTTTTGCAACTGTAAAATTACCTGCATGAAGCCCAATGAGGCAAAATTCTTTGTGATTTTGGGCTATATAAATAAAATTGAATTGAAATTGAAAGTATTCCACATGGTAATATTTTTTCTGTCCTAAGTCAACATTTCACCATAATTAATTTGATATTTCAAAGTTTTTGTTCGTCTGTCTTCTATTTTTAAAACTGTTTCTCTTTAAGTTTGAACATAAAATGTGACTGTGTGCAATCCTCACACAGGCCTGTGTGGTGGAAAAATAGTTGGATCCGATGGAATAAAGAAATGTTGTCAAACGGTTTTAAGAATGTTTATTAAAACAGAGCAGAGAAAAGTACACGTCTTGCAAGCATGGAGGAGAGGTCTGCAGAGGCCTGCCTGTGATGAAGGACATTCGTATTTTATAGAGCCATACAAACAACTTTAATCAGAAACTTAGGATAGGAACGTAAGCGCCATATCTAATATGGACAAGATGTTCTAATGAAGTCAAAATGTTTATACACTGTGATCAAGGCGTCCTGACAATAAGAAAGCAAAGTCTGTGGCCTCACGGCTGTGCACAAAGGTTAGACACATTTAATTGTAAAGATGAAATGTATACGTAAATGTATAATTTCCATCACGCCTGTTTTCATTGATATTTCTTTCTTGGTGAGATTATTAAATGTGTCTGGAATAGAAATCATTTTATGCCAATGAAGAGTTTTTGTTTTTCAAATCAATGAGTCTTATAATAAGTTAAGCAGGTTTTTTTTTTACAGTAAAGTGTTTGGTAAATTTGAGCCTTTTGAAGTGAATTTTGCTGCAGAATGAACTCCAGCTCTGCAGCTGTCGCCTCATGTTTTGTCATTTCTTACATAAAGTTGTTGTCACTTCCTTTCAAAAATCTACAGAGACTTGCAGTGATTTGACAAGATGGCTTAACCGCATAGCCTTCTATATCTTCAAAAATATTTTATTTTAAGAATCGATTCTCGTGCACCCCTGCAAAAAGGGTTTGTTTGATGCATTTTCTGTGATTTTTTTGGACTTGTTGCTGATGAAGGGAATGGAAGGTATAAAAAGAGATGCCACAAGTAGAACAAATCTGACCAAACTTCATCTGCATTGAAACATCAGCATCAACATCTGTAGTCGCTGAGGTAGTGAGGGAGCTTTTAGGCGGTGGATGCTGACCTTCAGAATCGCAAGTCTCTGGATTTGCAGATGAAATAGTTCTGTTTGCTTCATCAAAGAAAACATTTTTATGTCAAGAAATTATTTTCTTTTTAAAAAATTGTTTTCTGCTCTACCTAAATTAAGAGTGAATTTTAAAGTTCCCGTGGGAACAAATCAGCGATCTGGGAGCAGGTGGCTCATACTCCAACCCTTTTTTTTAACAGAGTCTTGATTGGTTTTACCTCTGTTAACTCATGCAAGACGAATAATGAGTTTCTTATCATCTCTGACAATCTCTAAGTGTTTCTGACAGTAAGGTGTTCACAAAAAACCCAGCTTCCTTACCTCCTTCATACTCAGGACAGTTCCCCGAGGTCTCATTGAGGCTCTCTTCCTCTGTGATGATGATGTTCTCTATGTCCTTCATTGTCAGGTGGTCCCGGAAGGCGTGAAACAGCACCTGCTTGAGCTCATCCAGAGACAGCTGCTGCATGTCAAACTGCAGGGACACAGTCATTATCAAAGTGGCCTTGTGAGGGCACACAAACACAAACAATATCAAAGAACCTGGAAGAAATGGTGGAATTTAACTGGATCCTCCTGCTGGCGTGATGTGAAAAGCTTGACAAATGCACTGAACTTTCATTCAGTCAACATCATCCTTTTTGTGTCCTTGTCACGTCTATGTTTGAAATAATTCAGGAAACTGTCACCACTTTTAAGGATAGTTCTCATCATCTCTCTTCTTTGTCTGCTACTTAAAAAAAACAACAACAAAAATAAAACAACCTGTCTGCATCCCTTTAGCAGAACCACATCCACAAATATGTATGCACACAACATCCTCAAAATCCACCAGCATGTCTGAGTTATTTACATCACTGACATCCTCAAACACAATCAGTCACTTGATTTAGCACAACAGATGGACATACTGTGGCAGGCACGCTACAGGCGGAGGAAATGGAGGGGGATAAAGAGAAAACGGAAACTCTTTACTTCTGATGCCTATGGGGAATTAACTAAAAAAATAAATAAACCAAACATACCATAACACTGTTTTTATTAAGGTTTTTTCTTTAAACAGAAAACATTCATAATTAAAGGTTAAATAAATATTTACTTTTTCACTATTTAATTAGATTTACTATTTTATAATTAGCCCATTTTAAGGCACGCAGTTAAGTTTCATTACAAATATCTTTGAGTTCTCGTCATTAGTGCTCATTTATTGGCAATGTTTAACATTAGACAGTCATTCAGCAGAGAAATTCTTCACAATTAGAGATTTAAAATAAAATAAAATTTTGTTTTTACTTTTTTATGTATAAAAATAGGATAAATATTTAAAAAAAATAGCTTTTGATCATTTATAATTGAAAATGTGATTTTTATCTTTAAGCACAGAAACAAGTACACATATTTACATTATATATTACATGATTGTGATTTAAATAAACATATAGATTTGACATCTTTTTATTTTTTTGCCTGAATTGAAGCATAAATACATAATACACTTTAAGATATATAGCACGCCTTTTAGTTTAGGGAAAAAACAAAATCAAGCAACACAAATTACAAACCTGGGACCCTAAATAACAAGAAGAATTCATGAAATTGTTTGTTTCCTACTTAGCATTTTTTCCCCTCACTATCTCAGGGATGTATTTACCAGAACAAAATTACCTCGGAAACACAGGGACCTGAATCTGGACCCCATATTTACACAAAGCTCCCATCATTTGGTGTCCCCTGAAAGGATTTAAACTGCAAAGGTAAAAACATATAAACCCAAAAGAATAATATTTGCTTATACTTTAACAAGACTCCAACTGAAACAAATGATTTTCTTGTTGTTTTAGAAATTGTGAATGAGTGAAAGCATCAGGAGTGATGGCTGCTTCTGAGTACTCAGTGGAGAGAAAATGTCATGGTGTACCAGATCAAGCTGTTCCAAAAGCACAACCCAAAAAACTCCCAACATGGAGGACCTGATGAAAGCGTTGTTGCTTAAATTTTGTACAAAAAAAAAAAAAAAAATCCCATTTGTGGAGCACATTGTAGCGTAGCAGAGGACATTCATTTTCTGCTTTTCAATGACCTGAAAAAGCGCAGATAGCAACGCTGTTGTTTATGAAAGCTGCAGAAATGTAGGCAGTTTCTTGTGCAAGTTGCCACCTTTAACATTTTTATTAGTGCATGCTAAAAGAATAAAGTAAAAGTGTTATGTTAGACATAAACGTGTTATTAGCTTTGCAATGACACAAAAGCAAATCCTTGCAAAAGAGCTTCCTTTGTAATTTCTGTTTGACTTGTTTAACAGAAAGTAGAAGAACCAATAAAACAAACTATTCCTGCAAAGCACTTTATGTGAATATTGTTAGAATAAAATGCAGAAAATTGATAATATAAAAATGAACTGTATCACTGCAAAAACAGACCCTAGAAATAGGTAAAAAATCTTAAAATTTGAGCATTTTTTTAAACTAGTTAGAAATCTGCCAATAGAGATAGAAAAATTTGTTTCAATTTTTTTTTTTAAAAAAAAGGAAAATTTTGCTTTTAATAAACAGTTTTTCTTGTTTGACAGAAAATATTACTTTCTTAAGATGCCGTTTTTGGAGTTTGACTTTTCAGAAGTATGACACATTCAACAATCCTGTTCGTCACACAAAACCAGACTCCGAAAATATTGCAGGTCCCTCTTGGTTCATAGAAACATCTCTGACATTTCATGTTGTGGATGTGGGGCATCTGTCAGGTTGTGTTGGACATTTTAGTGAACCTTTAGAGACCCGTTAGGTGCGGGGTACCGGACTTCGGTTTGCTGCAGTTCTCTCTGCTGAAGCTTTCGACAGGTATGGGATTTGGAAAGTTGTGATTTAGAGCCCTTTCTGACATTCCTCATGTCCACTTTGGCATGTAACCTTGTTTGACAGTTCAGAACAGATTAACAGGAAGCAGTCGCAGCAGTCGCAGTGCGATTGGGGGGGTTCAGCTGAAGTAACAAGCCTTTGGTTAGAAACGGAGTGACATGACAGCGTGACAGCTGAGGGCAGCCACAGCAGCGGTACAATGTTCTTTTCAGTCTGGTTTTTTTCTTTCTATTTTTTTGGAGGTCAGGAGGTAGGGCGGCTCAACCTGATAACAGATGGACTGTCTCGAAAAGACAATATAGGGCTGGGTATCGCCAGTAATTTCCAGAATTAATTCAATTCCATATTTTTTCTTATTCTTTTGAAACTCTCAATTCAATTCGATTCAATTCAATTTAAGTTAAGACGTTTTGACACATTTGTTTAGAAATCCGTGAATAATCTATGTAAATGTTCCGAAGACATTCATATTAATCTGATACAGTTCGAATACTGTAAAATGTGTTAGTGAAATTATAATGAGATGTCAAAGTTGAGGCCCGGGGGCCGGATCCAGCCTGCCGGGTAATTATATCCGACTCTCCAGATCATTTTATTTTACTGTTGTTTTTATGTTGACTTTCCTGTATTTGTAATTTATGTAAATTTGACATAATACATTTTTATGGAGAGTAAAATATTAAGTTATTTAATATTTAAGTTGATTTATTCTAGAATGATATTCATGCCTTTCTATAATTCATAGTTGAGTTGAGTGTGTCTGGGAAATGTATTTTAATCCGACACTCCATCGCTAGGGTAAACCGCTCTGAAGCACACAAGTTAACATTTACATGTAAGTCATGATTTTTGGTTGTAGAATGATCTTTTTAAAGTTATAAACCCGCTGTTGTTATCTATATTTAAGTGTTGGAAGCGCCGCGCTAATGCTAGCGGACCAGCGATTATTGATGATGTCATCAACGAAAGTGACGTCCGAAATATGAGACAGTATTTTTCTTTAAACTCTCATTCTTGGGAGCCAAATGAAAGTGGAGGGAGAAGGGCCAGAGCAGGGGTCTGCAACCTGCTGCTCTGGAGCCACGTGTGGCTCTTTTACCTCTCCATAGTGGCTCTTTGGATTAAGAAAAATAAAATCTCATCTTTTTATTTAGATTAGTTAAGTTTATAAATTTATGACTAAAATGCACCTCAAAGATAAACCACGTCAAGATTTTTATATTCCTGATGACTTTTTTTTCTTAGAATTTCTTAGTATGCTGAGAAAAAAAATTGGTAAAAAGTTTGATCCTTTCTGAGTTTAAAGCACATTATTTTATTCTGTCCAGAGCTGTACTGGGATGATACGGTCTGGGACAAGGCATCTTTTATTTTGAAAGGAAATCATATGAGCATTTGTCAAAAGTAAAAGACAATTTTACGTGTTAAGAAAATATTAGATTCTTTTTATATTTCTGTTTTTTTTTCATGCCACCAAAGAAGCATAATTCATATTTATTATTAAAAAATACATTGTACTGAATGCACAGGATTATCAAAATAAGTCTGTGGCTCCGACTAAGTTTTGTTCAGAAAACAGCCCAAATGGGTCTTATCAGTTAAAGGTTGTAGACCCCTGGGCTATAGGGAGAAGGAAATAATTCAGATTGGGCCTTACATTGATGTGGGATTCCTCCCATGGCAAAGGTGGACGGGGGTGGACAGGATTTCATGTCTGCCATCGACATCAGTGAAGATAAAAAAAATCTTTATTGACCCCACTTTCAATGTAAACATGCCTAGGATGGTACAAAAGTTACAGAGATGTTCATTTAGTCAGCAATCTATGTGTAGATCGACCAAGCGTTAGCATTAGCTGTCCTTTGGGAAATCGCATTATACGTTAGCATCAAGCTAGCAGACTTTAGCATTTTGAGTTAGATCAATCTCTGCTTTTATGGATCAATCATTGATCTATAAAGCTTTAATCGATTCAGATCAATTAATCGATTTTATCAACCCAGCCCCAGCGAAAATATGTTTAAACAAACTGGAATAGAACTGAAATGATGCAAAATCATTTTGTTAAATGAAAATTTAACAAATTAAAAAAAAATGATCATGATATTTTTTCCTACTTATATAAAGGAGTGCAGATGGAAATGAGCCATAATGTGGTGCCAAATATATCTTCTCCAAATGCTGTTGTGCATGGTCCCTTCTTTCAATATTCCTCATTTCCACATTAATTCTTGAAAAACAGGAGTTTTGTTGCTTTAGATGTAGGGTTTTAGTGAACAAATGTACATAAATGTGCATGTCCGTGAGCTGTTAACAGCAGTGGTGACCACAGACTTGGAGAAACGGCCAAGACACATCAATCAGAGGAACAGATGCTCCACGTTGTCCCTCCCTTCTAATCCTCCCCGGTTCTCAGACGGCACAGGCTTGTTTAATCAGTCGTCCACCTGCTTTGTCTTCTGACCTTTCTCTGAAAATAACCCAAAGTGACCGCCTGCAATTTGCTTCGTTTGGTATTTTCAGATCATCTTTCTTTCAATTTAAGTAAAATCTATAAATTATAGGCAACTGTTGTAAAAAAAAAATCCTAAATAAAAGGAAAAAAAATTGTCAGAGACCAACAGCTGCAGGGGTGACTTATTAAAGAGGAGCGAAGAGGCAACAGCAAACACTGATGAATGATCCGCTAAAAAATGATTCAGTCACAGCCGAATGTGATAGAGCAACAGACAACCGAAAACAGATTTAGCCCGTCTGAAGCACAATTCAAAGTGGTGTCAACGAAGCATCCTACTCGCTTTTTTGACACCACCATCAAGTACTTTCCATGTGGAGTAAAGTGCCCACCAAATGGCAGTGATTATGTAACGGCATCACTTCACCGTTTGAGAAAGGCAGCGTGTGACAACATTGTTCATGGGAACAAACACAGAATCATGGATTCATTTTCACCCTTTTTCTTTCACTTTCATGCTTTTATTGACTTTCAGAGAAGATCATTTTAATTATGACATAAAAACCTGTCAGAATATTTTACTAAAAAGTAGCCTGTCTATTTAATTGGACTACTCTTGAAATATGAATCACTATGTGAGTTAGAGATTCCACTCAACTTAAAAAGAAAAAAAAAAGCAGAGCAATTTAGCTTCAACTTGTTGGAACATGAACACAGCACTCCATGAGGAGCTTGGTGATGTTTTTACTGGATTGTCGGGATGATGGAAGAGTGAATCCATAGTTGTCTGTTCATATCACATCTCAAAAATTGTATGGAAACAAGTTTTACTTGTTCAGCAGATAGAATTTTTTTTTTATTATTGGAGTGTGGTTGAAACACACCTTCAGATACAGGCTGCTGCACTCAGGAAGATGAACTGTCATTCACCACAATCAGTTTCTCATTTTTGCTTAACTTGGTGATAAATAGGTAACACCTGAGCAGCCACCAGGAAGAATTTCTAATGCGATAATTAATGTTCACATCAGCTGTCAGGGTATCATGAGTTTTGGTCGACTTAAATGGAGAATGGAGAGCTTGATAAATCTAATCATGTCAGCATGCGGGCACTCACAGCTGATAAATACTATAGAACCCATGTGTTTGTTTTCCTATTAAGGCTTTAAAAAGGGCACATCGCCCATACAGTTTGTCACAGTTTACAAAAAAAAAAAAAAAATATTATACTCCAAAGAAACATTTATTTTAATATTAAGGCTGCCTTTAAATCTTTTGGGGCTTATTCAGTTTTTAATTTAACTTTGGAGTTTGCCTTATCTCTTGTTTAAAACAGGAGCATCAAACTCAATTGAACAAGGGGCCACGATTCAAAAACACATCTTTGTCAGGATATTGAACACTCTACAACTACATTTTTACAACTTTAAAACTATAACTTTTTAACATTATTATGAACTACATATATAGCATTACCTGCAATAATGCTAGTGTGAATTCTATAAGCTGAATTTGGCGCTGAAGATGCTAGTGCAAATAGCTGAAAACGCTGAAGTTGATAGCCAGTTAAATGCCAAAATAGCCTAAAAATATATTTTAAAAAATAGGTTAGACAAAATAGCTAGCATGTAGCTGAAATATTAGCTAAACTCCATAACAGCCTAAAAAATAAACGGAAAGAAAGCCTAAATTAGCCAAACCAGCTAGCATGTAGCTGAAATGCTAGCTAAACTCCAAAATAGTCAAAAATTTTATTTTTAAAAATGCCAAAATAGTCCAAAAAGCTACCAGAACACCAATTTTTAATACTTTAGAACTGTAATTTATTAACATAAAATATGAATAAGAAAAAGGCAGAAATATTATTTCAGAATGAATAAACTCAAACATTAAATGACTATCAATATTTTACTGTCAATAAAAATATATTTTGTCAAAATTACACAAGTTAGAAAGAAGTGCAAGATGACATCAGGCAGATCATAACAATAAGATAAAATGATATGATTCGGATCCAGCCCTCCAGGTCTTGACTTTGACACTTGTGGTTTAAAGGAAATAGTCCTTAAAAAAAGATAAAATGTTTCAAGAAATGTGATTGTCACTTCAAGACTATTTAAAACAACACTATTAAACAAAAAAAAGGCATAAAAACTCAGGAGACGTGATAGTTGAACATGTTTTTGGCGTATTTGGCAATGTCGTCAAGTCCTACTGGAAACTAAAATCTCAATCTTCATACAGCTTGTCAACGGAGGGCAGAATGAAATGCTAGGGGTGTTTGACTACTGTTTTTTCAGAAATATCCAGCCCTCCTGCAGCTGATCACCTGGCTTAAGCGTATTTTGCTAATAAAAAGCTGCAATAGCAGATTTGTTGTGAAACATTTGGGACACTGACCCTCAAGTGTTTGAGATTCACACCTCTGTTCTAAAATTTCCAACACTTTAGGGCCCTGAGCTGAATATTTTATTAAAGTGTCTAAAATAAATTTTACGCCCAACATTATTTAACTGTCATAAAAAAGCAAAAACAAAAAACAAAAACTGAAATACCATAAGACTGATAATGTGAAGCTGTTCTCTCCTCCCCGTTCCTCTGCAGAAATTGAATATTCCAGTCAACAGCAAGTTAGCGTGCATATTGGGCGGTTTTCCACCCAATCTGGGAACCAAACCGATCCAATTTGGCAGCTTTTAATTCCTTACTGAAATACGTTTCAACCAGAGACATACAGTCAGGGGAGGCAGGTGAAGCAGCACCTCACCTGCAATCTTCAGATATATAGCCTACAAATGATAGGGGTGTGACAAAAAATTGATACTGGGATATATCGCGAAATTTAGTCCTGCAATTGATTCTTGATGGGTTATCACCAAGTATTGATCTTTTATTTTCATTTGAAGAGCTGTAATCTGTTATATTTCTCATCTTTTGGCATGACGTTCCTTTGGCGGTAGATAGGGGGTGCGTATTTCAAGACTGGTTGTCTAAGTTTGGTGTCAATGCTTGTCAAAGACTTGGTATTACTAATTCGATGATGTTGCACTGAAGTGTCAATTATTTGTTACAGAAAACGATACACAAGTTGTTTTTTATGTTTGTATTTAAGATAAAAAATAAATAGGGATGTATTTTCATTAAAAAAACGTGTTCTCTTCTATATAATGTGAGTAATGATTTTTACCAATTATCGCAGTATCGCGAAATCATCGATATCGTGAGCCATGTATTGCACATCGTATTGTGAGGTACCCAAGGATTCCCAGCCTTAAATAATTAAAAATAATAAATATGTCCACTAACCTTTTCCATAAATGGAATTTAAATGTTTTATCATATTTCATTTTTATCCCCAAAATTGCTGTATTTTGCATATTTCCTGTTCACTTTCAGTGCAGGTTGCTAGATTTGCTGCACGGCAGTTTTTAAATGATTTCAGTTTACAAATGTTTATCAAAAATCTTGGATTCTTGAAATGTTTTCAATCTAATGGACCAATAAAGAAGTTTTCTTTTAAAAAATGCATTTTATTTTTTGCCAGGAGGCCTCAAAACTGCTAACTCTACAACATTTTCTTTCATCCAAAAAGATATGTTTAGAATATTGAGTTACTGTTCATTTTTCTCTCTATTTGATGTGTTTTACATGACTAGAATTTGTCTGTGTGTGGTTGTTCCACTGACTGAATCATTGGTCCACTCCATTTGATGCTCCTCCAAGTTCTTGAATAGATTTCTTTTGACAATCCTCTCAAGATGACCGTTATCACAATTAATCTTCTCTCACAGTGAATGCGTGGACTTAGTAATCTGTGAACAACCAGCTTGTGGCAGCTTTTCCTATTCGTGAAGGGTGCTGATGACTAAAAAAGAATATCTAAAAAGTCTGCAGTATTTTCCATGATCTTGTGGCGTACTGACCAAGACAGAGAAACCATTTAAAGGCTCAGGAAACCTTTGAGTTTCTGAGTAAAATAACTACTTAGAATCAAAAAATATGTTTCAACGATATTTACATTTTCTGAAACAGTGAATTTTAAGTTTTTATAACCGTAATCACCAAGCTTACAAGAATAAAGGCTTAAATATTCAAATTAATATTTTTTTTAATCATAGTTCCCAGAATGCTTAGTCATTGCCCAACAGCTAAACAATTAATTGTTGGATTATAAATGACCTTTAAACATTAAGTATAAGAATTTTCCCACTTAACTGTTCCGTGTTTTTACAGAACATGTCTTTAATAAAATATTTATTTTAATGATAAAAATAGAAGTTTGAGTTATGGAGTGTAAAGCATGTAATAATTATTGTTACAACTCTTTAGGAAAATTGCATTTTGGACAATTTAAGCAAACAAATAGCACAATGAGGAAAACAAAAACACCCAATTGACTCCAAAGCATAAATTACTTAGTGCAGCTATTCTGCCTTTTATACTATAGAGGCAAAATGTGTCAGATGAAATGATCAGTGCTTTACAAAAAAAAAAAAAACACTTAAAGCAAAATATGTTGACCAATTTAAGAGAACTTGGACTGAGGCGGAGGTCTTAGGTCTTTCCACAGGGGCAATGACCTGAATCAGACATCGTGTCTCATAAAAGAAGGACTGAAAGGAAAAAGACTGTTTCAGTTATGATTCATGACTTCAATCCTGCTGAAAAACTTTCTGCACAGAGAGCGCTGAAAATTGATGGTAAAAGAGGGGCTTTTAAAAAGCTCTCCCACAAAGCAATGAAATAAAGAAAACTATCAGCAGAGCAGTGAGAGAAATTTCAAGGTTTCCACGTGGAGATGAATGTGAGGAGCAGCTCCACGGAGACGAATGATCGACATGTTACAGGTGTGGCTATTAGTGACACATCCCAGGTGTGACACTGGGACAGGATGCCAAATTACTGTAATTATCGGAGCATAAGTCACATTTTTGTTTTTTATTTATTAATTTTTTGCATGGTTTGGCCGAGGGTGCTACTTGAATGTGATTTAAAAAAAAAGAAGGGGAAAAAAAGGCTCATGTGTTTGTTATTTCCCACTAACAACCACTAGAGGGCACTATGTGTGTGTTTCTGTATTTGCTATTGTAAGCAGCGCAGAAGAAGAAGAGCGGCTTAGTCTTACGGCATATGTGCTAAACAGACATTCTTGAATACGCTTTTAGAGTATAGTGTTCACACAGGACTGTTGCCACTTGATCCAAGCTCACGTACTTGCAGTTGAAGAAATGTCTTGAGTTATGTTAGAGCGGCGCAAATATAACAAATCTTTCTCCAGGCTTTTTCTTTTACAGCTCTATTCCGATATACGAACGACTTAGAATCTGGATTCCTCCCCTATCCCTACATTTAGCACTTCAAACAGAGAGTTATGGAAAAATGTTGTTAAAATTTGGTTGTTGCAAACCCTTGATGATGTCATCAGTAGTCGCCAGTGCTTGGAAAATACATGACAACATTGGTTTTATAAATTTAAAAAGTAATTCTAAAGCAAAAAGTTGTTACTTACTTTTAAATGTAAACTTACGTGCTTTAGAGCACACCATTGTTGAAATCACTTCTCTGTGGCACAAGTCTCTATGACTTTTAGGGGTGTGTATTGACAAGAGTCTGGCAATACGATACGTATCCTGATTCGTGTCCCAAGATACGATACGTATCGTGATGTATCCTAAGACTGCGCCAAAATGGTTTTTCCCTTTTTAAGAGAAAAAAACACATTTCATTTAACAAAATGGTAAAATTATTTATTTTAATAACTGAACATTTCTGAGGCGGGAGGGGGTCTGCATTGCGACTTTACAGCTGTGGTACGGGACCCCTGCCTCTCTGGTTTGGGTGGGTGCCGTGGTGATGCCCTATGTGTGCAGCCGGCCCCTGTGATGAATGGATCCCACTGTATTGTTTTCGCACGCAGCCAAGCCACATGTTTCTTTTATTTTATGTTGATTAATTTATTGATTGTTAATACTTATTTATTTAATTTAGGGGTGGATATTGCACATTGGTGGTGGCGGTGGGGCTAAGGCAGGGTTTCCAGGGGTGATTGTTTTAACATCACTGCTTTTAATGCTTTCTTGTTTTTATGTTCAGCGCCTTGGCCTGGAGCAAGCCATGAAATGCGATTTATAAATAAAATGTATTGATTGATTGATTTAACACAAGCTGGTTCAATGAGATCTTGTTGTTTTAGCTGTGGTGTAAATGTGCTTAAAAAAGCTAAATGTGCAGCCAACTAGCAGCCAGGGGTTTGGGTGGAAACGCTTATAAATACATAATTAATTAAATATCATCTTGTCAGTATTTTAAATAGATAATAATATAGATAAAAGTATATTGCCAAATCTGTATTCCCTTGCACTCCCTAACGGCTTCAAAAAAATATGTTCAGACACCACTAAAGATTCAAATATCCAAACAATTTGGCCTTGGTGTCGTATAATTCCAGCCGGGAACAAACCATTTGATTTCTTCTCTATGATCAATTTTCCAACTGTTGGCACTTTCATGTTTTGAGAAGGGTGCAAAGCAGATGTCTACCAAATCCAAGTCCTGATTGGTCAGAGTTCAACTGGTTCAACTTTTGGTGCGCGTTAAATTAAATGTCCATATGTTTTGTATAGAACCTAAAATTTGACTTAAAATTTTGTGTAGTGACACGAGTATTTAATGCGAAAGCCTGAAATGTGCATATATGTGCATTTACATAGACTTTTTATTGGAAGTGGTTGCTTGAACGCGCGTTTCCGAGCCCGGTGTGAACGTAGCAATATTTGGCAGAATTGTTCCAAAGCAACATAAAGGACGAAGGCCAAATTCAACTTCTTCTCCTACCCCTATGGCTTCTCTTTACCCCTCCAATTGTAGGGGCATTTGAAGTGATAGGGTTGTCCAAAATAGTTATTTTAAGGGCAAACTCTCACCATGGAGGGATGAGAAGAGAAGTGCTTTCCTTCATGTGGGTGTGCTCTAAAGCAGGGCTCCACATTTAGCCTGGCCCCCCAAACTTTTTCCAGTTTATAGGCTAATTCAGAGGTTAGCTAATTTCAGCTACATGCTAGCTGTTTGGCTATTTTAGACTTTTTTTTTTTTTTTTTTTTCATTTTTTTTGGCTAATTTGGATTTAAAATACTTTAGCTTCATACTAGCTGTTTTGGCTAATTTAGACTTTTTTCAGTTTTTTAGGCTATGTTGAAGTGTGGCTAATATTGCAGCTACATGCTAGCTGTTTTGGCTAATTTAGGTTTTTTATTTTATTTTTTTGGCTAATTTGGCACTTCACTAATAGTTTAGCTAGCACTTTCAGCTATCAGCTTTGGTGTTTTTAGCTCTCAATTTGAGTATCTTCAGCTATTAATCTATCACAGGTAATATATCTAGTTTTTAAAAACAGTTACGTGGCCCTCACAAGAAAAAGTTTGGGGACCCGTGCTCTAGACAGAGCACAGAATCTTACATTTATATATAAATAAGGATAGTTTTGTATTTGCAGGACATTGTTAAAGTTATTGAAAAGATGTTGTTATGTATTTCTGAGCGGTAGCTGCTCCACCCTAACATGGCTGACCGGCAACTATTGATGATATCTTCGTTTTAGAGTAACGTCAGAATTTGAAAACACAGGATTTTGTGATTTGAAGTGATATAAAGAGTTTGGTTGACGTGTTGGCATGTTCTTTATGCTGTGGTTATCAAATAATTGTTCATATTTTGCACTATTATACTTAATTCTTCCTACGTTTCATAAATACAAATAAGCAAATAAGTTTTTATTATATTATATAATATAATATATATTATATTATTATAATCTGTTCTATTATGATGATTTGCACTTTAAGATGAAATTTCCATTGTTGGCCCTGTATTTTGTTAAATAAATTTTTCTCAATAATGTCACTTTAACTCCAGTGTCTCTACGTTATTATGTCTTTTTTGGCATCTGTGACTCATACTGCAGAGCAACTTATACTCCAAAAATACGGTAAATAGATAAACACAACAATAAACAAATGGATGATAAAATTGTGACATAAAAAAGGAAGAAAGAAAGAAACTGTGGCCCATCAAAAAATGGTTCTTGAAACAAAATTTGTTTATTTGTGTTTCTTAAATGACATTTGCAATCTGAAAACATCCATCAAATCAATGCAGATTCTAACAAAATATGCATATTTTTCTCATTGAGCCACTATACTGTATGTCTCTAATGCGGATGGATGTTATTTGAATGCACAACTAAATCCTTATGACTCGCCGTGACATATCCATCACTGTTAGCCTCTTCCATCTCTTTTTAACACAATGACTCTCTCTGAGGTCTTAGAAACAATACACTGACTGTCACAAAACGCTGCTCTCAAAATCCTCGGAGACACTCTCACTCCCACCATTTCATCCCCCTCCTCATCCTCGACATTCTTTCCCTTCTGCAGTTTCACCTCTCCTTCCATCCGTTCTTCCTTCTCCATCTTCTCTATCCCTTCAGCCACGCTTTCCAGTCTATTTTTCTGGTGGTGGGAGGTGAATGTTTTAAATCACCCCTGAGATGCATATTGTCTGTGACCTTAATGAATCACACTTTCTCGTACTTCTCCTTTCATTTTCTCCGTCTCCTATCCTTTGTGGATTTCTTTTATGCTCCTGTATTTTTATATGGGCCACCCCCCCTCCCCTCCTCCTCCTCCTGCACGCACCCACACAGACACACCACAATCCTCATCAGCCCCCCCCTCCCCTCCCTCTGCAATGTTTTGTCCAGCTCATAGCTTCCCATTTTGCCTTCAAACTGTACTGCATGCATGCAGCAGTCTTCACAAAGGATGCATCTCCAGAGGTAAAAAAAAATAAAAATAAATATATAAATAAACTCCTTTGTGAATTGCATCATTTTTGTTTTGTAGTTTGTTGAATGTCGCACATTAAAATTTAGAAAAAAAAGCCTGAAATAACCTCATTCTCCTCCTACTTGACTAAAAAAAGGGAGAGATGACACTCCCCTGCAACTAAACCTCACAGTTCTCAAAAATAGCCTTCTTTTTTGGTTTTTTTTTTTTAAAAGAGGCTCAAAAATACTATGACAACAAGTTGTTTTCAGCAAGGAGCAAACGACAAAATGAGTTTTTTTTAAGAGCTTGTAGTCGAGCTGTATTTTCTATGTTTCTCATGTGAAAGCATTTGTAAAGTCATTTCATATGTTACTGTATCAAAGAGCTCAAACCCAGAAAGCAATCAGCATTAATACGATTATTAATTTTTTCCTGTTTCCTTCAAGTCTGAATAACACAATTAAATAAATAGACAGAAAACAAGGAAAGCAGGTAGAGGAGCAAGGCACATGTTTGTGTGTAATTTTATTCAAGCCTGCACACACTCCCTGCAGAAACTAGGGCTGTGCTTAAGGATGTAAGACTTGCTCTGAATGCTGAAATCCACAGCCAGAAGTGAGCTCGATGCAGCAAAGAGAGCCGACAAATAACAGTGATTGTGAGGTGAAATAGTCGGCTTTCAGGTCCGTCTCTCACCTGCCAAAAGATGTTGTCGATAGTGTTTCCCAGGAATCCTTCTCTGTTGTCGGACGACAGCAGCTTTGGCCCCAGAATTGTCATGAACTCCTCAAAGTCTACCTGACCGTCTCCTACAGGTGGGCACCCGCAGACAGAGAGGATAAAGAAAATCAGACATCTTGGTACCGTTTTCACTTCAAATAAAATGCTGCATTTTGTTTAGCCGCAGCGTGCATTCTTTGATAATCTGAGCGAACACAACCTCTTATGCTGAACAAATTATGAACTGATTTATTACAAAGGCTCAAATTACATAATACCACTGTTGACTTTGCGGCATTATTCAATGTTTGGCTCTTTGTGTGCTTTATTAAACATATCAGAAGCCTTTGTCTGCAGGAGGCCCTGCGCTCTTGTGTTACTAATCACAATCATGATTTATTTTAGGAGGCTGTAATTTCGTCTTCATTGTGAGAGGAAACTGCAGTTTGAGGATGAGATGACAAAACTTTCACAGTTAAATTGGAAAAAAGACAAAGTGTAGCTGAATATTTAGTCAATTTGAGTGTTTCACAAGAGATATAAAATATTATTGCGACTTTTGATGAAAGGACTTGGGTGTCACTGGAAGGAAAACTGGCACATATGGCAAAATAGTATCTGCTGATATTGTATATAAAGCAAAGAAATACACATGCATTAAGAACCCACTTTGATGAAAACTGTGTTTTTGTGTTTCTGTGATGTTTTTGTTATGATGGAGGGACACATAAAGAAAATTAGGCTTAAAATTGTGTTTTTAAGTATTTTGTTGCACGAATCAGTGAAAATCAGACGCAAAAATGCCTTTGGAAAAAGCTTGTAGATGTGATGTATTAGACTATAGGCACAGCAAATTTTCAGCTAATTTGGCCGCATGGTGGCATGTGTAAACAGCAAGCAGTAGTCGCATTTTTAAAATTTACAGCAACCATCTGATTTTTTGCACATCGGTCAGTAACCGCTCGGCACATTTGTGAAAGACCCACATATTTTCACTCCCAACTCATCTTATATGGACGTATGGTTCGGGCCCCCTCCGTGTAACGCTTTGACGTTTTGGGTGTCTCCAACTTGTCGTTTTTTGATGTTCTGGATGTTCCCATTTAATCGCAGTACTGTTCACAGAACCAGGAACCGGTACCAATCCAGCACCGGTCCACGTCCCGACGGCTGAAGACCCCTGATTAGCGTATGCATTTTTTCCATGTCTGTGGCCCAGTACCAAGCTGGTACCGGTTCGTGGCCAGGAGGTTGGGGTTCCTGATTTTATAGGAACAGCCAGCCCATTCAAAAAACAACGAGTTTGGGACAGCCAAAATGTCAAAAAGTGACATGCAGGGGGCCCGAACCATACGTCCATATAAGATGAGTTGGGAGTGAGAATGTGTTGGACAGGTGGGTGACAGGAAGATAGCAGCACAATAATTGGTTGATAGGAGGGTCCCCTCCCCCTGTTCCCACTACTACCTTACAAATCATATGCTAGCATCGCAGGCCCTTTGTGAGGGATGTCGACATGGGCCAGAGCCCTGGAAGTGACCAGACGCCAATTTGGCAAACCCGTGGTTCCAAATGGGGAGACGGCACTGATGCTGCACAAAACTCAGACTCTTAATCTGAGGAAGACTCCAGCTTGGACCTTCGTCTTGTTTGCTTTTGCTAGCTTTCTTGGGCCGTCAAAAAACGTGTACATTTGCAAATTGATAAGATTATCATGTGTGCTCAAAATCTGAGTTGTGAATGATGGAAATGGAGCAGAATGGCTCACATTTTATATAAGACCGGGCAACTGGCGGCAGGTGGCATTTGATATGGACGGCTGCCATCCAGAGACATTTACACATCGTCCAATCAGACAAAATTCTAATGAAGCCCTACCGCTCTGAGGAAACTATGTCCTAAAAACGGCATAATCTTAATTAAAAGACCACTGGGAAGGCTTTTGAAAAGATCAAAGGGCGTTTCTTTAAAGAGTTTTATTTTGATAATTCTAAGCTAATTTCTAATAAAGAGTAAAACCACATTAACATAATTAGATCCTATCAAAACGTTCCCCTTAAAGCCTGCAAAACGGATCACTTCTAATATATCAGATTTAAGGATTTGTAATCTGTCTTCAATAACCTTTTATGGATAACGGTATAAAAATTAATTTCAAAAGCTGGCTGTGAAAGTGAAACGTGGACGTTAGAAGCGTGCAGGATTCCCAGAGATAAAATATCTCGCCTCAAAAAAATACGGCGATGCTGCCGCCACATTACCAGTGGAAGCAAAAGACAAAAGCTTTTGACCTTTGATATTTGCAGTGAGGGCTAAAATCAGGAGCTGGGAGCACGCCGATAAGCATCCGCTGAAGACTGACTGGATTGTTTATGTTGCAGACACTGTGTGGTTCAATTCTATCAGCGGAGAATTTACAAGCCAAGTTTTAGAGGAAGGAGCAGACAGACATAACCTTTATTGACTCCTGGAATGTATTTTTTTACTGCTGTCTTCTGGTGGTTTGTTTACAATTTGTTTTGATGAAACCTTGACCAAGAATAATTTATTTTCACTGAGGCGTGCAAAGAAGTGATTCCCTTCACATCCCATTAAAATTCCACTCATTTGAATATACATACCATCAACTTTTTAAAAAGCAAATATTTCTTTTCAAGGTTGTGCAGACCAAATAATAAACAAAAAGGAACATCAAATGCATTCGTTTAACACCGACATGTGTTTGCTTCTCAATGTGTCTCACCATCCATGTCCAGTCTCTGCATGATGATGGCCAGCTCCACTTCACTGGGCATGTAACCCAAGGAGCGCATGGCCATGCCCAGCTCCTGCTTGGAGATGAAACCATTCCCGTCACGATCCAAAACACGAAAGGCTTCACGGATCTCTGCACAACAAACACACAACATAAAATGTTCTTACCACTATGCTCCTTTGTGATTATTCTGCTTAAAAAAAAAAAAAACACATCGGTCTTTCACATACGAGGTGCAGATATTTCAACTTGAATATTTTCAGTTTATTGTTGTTTATACACATCTGACACAGCCTTTTGTGAGCTTTCACTACTTTGTAACGTTGCCATTCTATCTTATCAGATCATCTGGCATTTAGAGACGCAACATTTAGGTGTTATTTTGTCCTATTCTT
This sequence comes from Oryzias javanicus, assembly GCA_003999625.1. Taxonomy (NCBI): domain Eukaryota; kingdom Metazoa; phylum Chordata; class Actinopteri; order Beloniformes; family Adrianichthyidae; genus Oryzias; species Oryzias javanicus. Next base: position 22,281,052 of record CM012450.1, read on the forward strand.
TTTGCAAACACCGTTTACGCTGTGAAGTAGAAGTGACAAAAATGTTGCCTTGTGTTGTAAAAATTGTCTTTCTAATGTATTGTTCAGAGGTAATACTGAAACCCCAAATCTACAACAAACCCAGGCTTTTTATGTCTATCAAATGGTTGCTTCCATTTTTAGTCTAGAATTTATTTTCACCTGCACTGATCTGGACATTTTTTTAAAAGGATAATGGAGGCTGAGAGTGAGAGTGTGTTTTTTTTTTACTGCTATGTAATGGTTTTCATGGTTTTTATGAGTTCAACTCTTCTTCTGGGCTTTAGAGTTTGCTTCTATGGTTTTATCCTGGTAAATTTAAGCATCTGTTGCTAGTTTTCCACATTCTCAGTCTTCTGCTATTGTTTACCTGTCACATTTTTTTTCTGTTTTCAGCTTTTTCACGTTAGTCTGATTATTCCTTTGAGCATAAATGGGGTTCTGAGGTTGTGAACCCCAGAGTCGAACAGAAATTTTGTGAAAAATCGTGACCTCTACGACCTCTGACACACCTGCCGATGCAGTAAACATGAATCTTTCTCTGCTGTAAAGATACCATAAATGCACAGATGAAGCTTTCGTCTCTGTCAGCGATGAACCGAGACTCATCCAGACTCCTTAATAGTTTGATCAATAATGTATTATTTTATAAAAGAAGAAAAATTCACAGTTTTTCCAAACTCATTTGAAAAAAATATCAAACTGATTTATCTCTGATGGTTAAAGACTTACTCCAATGAAAATTGAGTTTTTAACATGTTTTTTTTTCTGATGATGGATGAAATACATTAAGAAAATTAATCTTAAAATTGAATTTCTGCGTATGTCATTTTTGTTGCACCTGTAACGTTAGGTTGGGGCTGTGAGATTCTGTAAACTAGTGGAAAAAAGCGTAAACAGTTGGATGATGGGAAGGGGATGAGCTTGCTCTGTCAAAGGTGAATTTCTAATGAACTACTGCTGCTCTGCAGAAACTATATAACGATGAAAGTTTTTGATTTTGGCTATTTTTGGCTATTTATAATTACTAGACCATTGGGAATGCTTTTGCAATAGATCATAAGATGATTGGAGTGGGGCTTTTGAAAGTAACCATGGAAACCAGTCCAGGTTGTTTCCTCGTCATGTCAGATGGTTTAAACAATTCTGTTTTTATCATCTATCATAAAAACACTACAATTGTAAAAAATGAAATAAAAATGTGTTCCAAACCTAAACTGTAATGCGCTAGAAAAAAGAAAAGCACATTTTCTATTGACTCCATTGTTTTTCAATTGCCCAAATGAGCCCTTATGCTCTATAAAAAGGTCACTCTTGCTCATTCTGAGAAGTATCATCTCAGGTGAAGGTCACCTTAAGTGAGAACCCTTTTTATACTTTTTTTTTATTTCCCAGAAATCTTTTTACATTGAGACCAAGTCTCGCTGCACTCTGAGTTGCTGAGAAATGAAGCACATTTTCATTGATAAAGCTCCAGCAACCTCACCCTGCTCAGGGACCCAACAGTAGACAGTCTAATTAACTTTGCAGGTAAGCACTGCGAAAGGACATGTTCCCATGGGAGCCGGCGATTGCTGGCACAGAAAACAAAGCCAAAGTGCAACCATGAGTGGCTATGAGGAGTGTCAAAGCTCAGCGTTTGTGAGCCTCTGACCTAGATGACCAGATACCATTAGATAAAGTGCTGCACTGGTAAATAGAACTTGAAGAAAAGGAGATTTTAATCCAATTTCTTTGGATCTCTAGAGAAGATAAGCTTCTGACTGGAACTAGAGATGTGATTCCACAGGACTGTTCGGAAGATGAAGGACAATATAAACAAAACAAGCTTTATTATTCTCCATTTTAACATGGATAATCCAAATTAATGTTGGTTTTGAAAGCAACATTAGATTCAACTTTTAAAGAAAACAGTAACGTTCTACACATAAAGCAGATACATTTTATAAAAAGTAAGAAAAGGTTTTTCAGATTTGTTTGAACCACCATAGAAAACAATGCAAACAACCACACACAGCACATCAGATACGATTCAACTTCAAGACATCAGCAGGATGAATGAGAACTTTCACTGATCCAGCACATAAGACAGTTTTTGTCAAAGTAAGGGTTAGATAAATCTAAAAAAATATGATTTATTCTGTTTGATATCAAGACTCTTTATATACTTGAGTCTTGAAAGATTCCTTTTAACTCACTTTAGAATAAGGAACTGAAAGTCACCTTCAGCTGGATGATAGTAAAGGTCTATAAAGCTTGAATTCCAATGAGTTAAAAGAAATAAATCATTAGTTCATAGTTTAAAAAAATCCCAAATAGGCATTTGTAATTTGATTGATTGATTTATTTACACAAATAAAAAAATATAGAATTACAAGGAAAATAAAAAGAAATAATACAATAGTAAAACCATGTGTTGGTGTGTTACAGATGGTAACCCAACTGTCAATAAAATAAAACAAAATACAGTAAGTGAATAAAGAGAACTAAATTGAACAATCTAATGCAAAAACCAAATAACTCTGTTATAACAACCAATTCCAGATCAAATTGATTTATGAAGTTGTCAAACTTTTATTATTATTACCATTTTTATTTAAACAAAATCAAACCCTATTTATATACCTTAAGATCAAAACCTTTTTTAGGTTATTTTTATTGAATCTTGTTGTCAAGTACTCATACTCATTTGATAGTTAGCTGCCGTTGTAATAAAAAGAAAATTTAACTTTAACTGATTTATGGATTTGCCTTTTAAAATTCAACATACCCAAAAAGTAAACAGTCCTATAAGATAAATCTGTATTAATATTTTGGTAACAGTTTCCATGACAAGCTTTATTAACATATTAACAAACATTATTAATGTGCTTATAGGATGTTTATAAGACATTTATAAGCATAATAAGCCAAATACAGTTTATTAACATACTTAGTAAGATTTATTATCATCTAAAATGAGACCACTGTTTATGAAGGCTATATCAATAAACTGTTAACAAGCTTAACAAATGTGTTAGCAATCTTTGTCAACGTTACATTTAGTGATTTACAGCACCTCATCTAAAGTGTTACCAATATTTTTGTTAATCTTGAAAATATTAAGGTCTTTATATTGAAATTTATTTTAGTGAGTCATAAATTTAATTATCCTTAAATTATAGATCATATGAGAAATTATCCCAGATGACCTAGATTTAGGTTGATAACGTTCTAACTATCTAAAATTGACAAAAACTGGACTTTGTGTGTCTTTATAAAGATTGGTGGGGAAACGTTCCACAGAATTAAGTTGCTCTATGAAACATATTCATGGCCCAAAAAAAGAGTTTTTTAAGTCTCATTAGAAGCTTTTTCAGATCCTAAATTCCCTGGAAACTTCATATCACATAACAGGAGATCAGGGTGATTCCATCCTCCCACTCCCTCTATCTTACATCGCTTTTTTCTCATTCATTATTTTATTCCTACAAACCTCGAGCACTCTCAGTCCTTCCACGCTGCACAATCACCAGCATTCCTGCCAAGAGCAGATCAGACTCTTTCCTCCTACGTGGAAAAGGCTTTCTTCTAACTCAGGGATGTAATTAAACACACATAACTCAAGTGACATGAGTCTGTTCACACAGCAGACTCACTGGAGATGCCTCGTTGTCAGCCTCCAGCAAATTACCTTTCAATCATTAGTCACTGATGTCAAAAAGATGTCAAAGGCAGGACACGCTTAACCAGATCTCTAATGTGATGTATGATATACTATGTTCAGTTCTTTATTTATTTATTTATTGGCATTTCAGTGGATTCGACTCTTGCATTTACACTCTGTGCATATAAATGTCAAAGAAAGGTGACTAAAAACACAATTCATCCTTTATGTACATACACTATAAAAATCATATTAAAGCTAATGGAGCAAATTGGACCTAATTTATTTGTGCTAATTTTTTTTCTTTATAATTTTTTAGCAAATATACTTTAAATGAACATTTCGATTAAACCTAAATAAAATAAACTACTACATAAAATCTCAATTTTTGTGTTAAAAACATATTTGCAGTGTAAAAACAGCATATTTTACAAGCTATTGTTCTTAAAAAAAAGCATAGTTTTGTTTTTTTGCAGTCAGATATGCATGATACACATAAATATTGCCCAATTCTAAAAAAAAAATTATTGTAAACTTACAAAAAAAAAATCAGTTTAGTAGTTTTTAATTTCTTCTCTAATAATTCTATTCAGTGTTTTTCAATGTTGTGTAAATTCTTTTTTTTATTGCAAACATGACTATTGATTAAAACAGGAGATGGAAAATTTTTTGAGTTTTCTGGCCACAAAGGGTTCTAAAATTTGACAGAAGGGTCAGATAAGGAGCAGATTTGAGCCATCCCAGGCAGCAAGGCCAAGTGAGCCTCATTTGGTTTAAAAGTGAGCAGAAAATGTGGCTCCTGTGTATCAAGCTAGTGAGCTCCGCTATATAGCTTGCTTGAGCCCCAATTTTCTACCCACTTTTTTACCCACCAGGCCTTGCTGGCTAAGATGTTTTGGTGATTCCACCTCTCAAGAGAAAGAAATAACATACAATGTCATCGCTTTAATTTTGATTAAAAATAAAACAGAACATTTTGGAGTTTCTATTTCAAAATAGTGCCTTTTGTTCTCATTTTTGTGCCAATTGCACAGATGGGTTGATGTCCTTCAGGAAAAATTGCAAACTTAGAGAAATGCTGCGTTCATGGGGTGTTGGAATGTTCGGAAAGATGATTGCCTGACTCGGAAAATGCTCATGAGTGTCGGAAAAACAGCAAATCCTCAAACAGCACAGGAATGCAGAATAACTTTCAGCACCTATAAAAGTCAGTTTCTTCGCAGTGCACCATCTATGAGGAGACACCAGAAAGTAAAGCTTTAAAAAGGGTTATCAATATAATTGATTTCAGTTTGGCGGGCCAGATTAATTATCTTGAGGGGCCGCATGTGACCCCTGGGCCGTAGTTTGTCCAACCCAAGATTAAAAGGTTAATTATACGTAATAATTAGGTAAACATACTATTTAACATATAGAACTAAATTTGTAAATTATTTTAGTGTAACATTTTTTTCTCTTGCACGCTGAACATCATTAATATTCAGGTCCTAAAAAGCTTTTCCTTTTCTCCTTTGAGTCAGATCTACCAGCCTTTTCTCTTTATATGTTTCTTTAAATCTGGAGTTCAGTCAGAGCTTCTATGTAAGCTTGTAAACATCCCCCACAGCTCTTAACTGGACTCCGGCTCACCGCCACCGCTGCCTCGCTTTTTTTTTTCTCTGTCTCACGAAGTGAGAACCAGAGGCGAACACAAGGAAAAACCAGCCGAGAAGCATTTGTATGCAGCTCAGAAGTGGAGAGTAGATTTTCAGTTGGGTACAAATGAGGCGGTCCCTGATGTAGAAAGTGTGCATATGAGGCTGGAGCTGTGCCGTCGCTTGGTGAGCGTTTTGAAGAAAAGCCCTCAGGTTCATACATGCTCTCAGTGTGATCAATGAAACTCCTAAAACTTGAAAAAAAAAATGATCAAGAAGGTTCAAGGCAGGCGTGATTAACTAGTCTTCTATCTCTGCAAACAGATGATTCAAGTAGAAAATTTTGCATCTCTCTGAAGTGGGATTAGATTTTTTGTGTGTTGGCAGCAGATAGAAGGATATCACGGAAGTAACTTGTGATGGGTGTGACTGACAGCAGCTCAGAAATGCTTCACCACAAAACCTAAAAGTTAATTTATATAAGAGCTACACACATATTCCAAATACTTCCGCCCTTTTGGTGCCCTTGACCATAAAAAAAAGAAAAATAGAGAAAGGAGGGCCAAACATGCTAATGATGATAAAAGGCTTCAGTCGATGCAGCTCAGCTTTTTGACTAAACTGGGTTGCACAGACTTGGGCATCGGGGACTGTGGATTAAAAGATTTTGAAAGCACATTCATCGAAACTACAACAGGCCATGTGTAGAAACACAAAGAACAAAGCCTGAGTCAGAAAAACACATTTTCATACTCAGTCATCTTCCTGTGACAGGATTTACTGTTTCTATCAGCAAACTCCATCACAAATAGAGCACATGCTGAGGGGTAGACATCTTTGTTTTGAAGAGCTGATCAAAAAAGTGTGTGATCTGAAGCCAGTTTCCAGGCTGAACAGTATATTGTTGCAGAAAATTTCTTCTTCTGGATCATTGATTTGAAGTAAATTTCACAGACCTTTTCTCCGGAAAACCTGTGAGAATGTCTTCAATAGCAAAAAAAAAGTCCTAAACAGCCGTGTTAGCTTAATTTGATGCTGAAAACAAGCGTCTCTTCATTGATGCAATCTTGCTGAATGGCTCTGCTGAGGCCAACCTGGTGGAGAAGAATCAACTGATTCAGGAAATCTAAACCTGAGGTGAAAACATGAGGGTTTTAAACCCTGTAAAGCCCACTACATCAAAGAACTGGCAGATAATTATTAATATATATTTAATTAAGATGTGTTTTAAATAAACCCTTTGATGAAATCCACAAAAAATATGTAATTTTCTTAAAAATAAAACATAAGAAGTATCAAAAATGACATGTTGGGTTATTTAAGGTTTTGCCCAGAACAATGTTACTTTAAGATGCAAAAATATTAACATTTGTTTTCAAGGGGAAAAAAAGCACACATTCTTAACATGCTGTAACTGTATAATTATTGTATTATTTTAGTTATTAGTAACTATCCACTTTTGCTTTTTGTGTTCTTTCAATGCAGTAAGTAGTTATTAAAAAAAAAACAATAATAACAGCAATAACAGCATTTTCTGAGTTGGACAATAATTTCTCCCATCATTCCAACAGCACATAAACGCAGCATTTCTCTTGCGTTTTTTTCCTGATGGACATCAACCCTTCTGTGCAATTGGCTTTAAAACGAGAACAATAGCCACCGTTTTGGAATAAAAACTCTAAAATGTTCTGTTTTTAAATATCTACATTTATTTTGAATACATATTTTTGAGTTATTTCCACCATAAAGCTTTAAAAATTAGCTAAATGTTTTCCCACCAAAAGTGTTTTTAAGATCTTATAAAAGCAGCCATTTTGAAATGAGCAGGAAAGACTCTTGTACTGCCCCTAGGGGAAGGATGACGTACTACAGGGCAGGAAATATGAACAAAGTTATTAACAATGGATTTTAAGAAAGAAAAATTACATTTTCAATAATAAAGGGTTCTCAAAAATGCCAGTATAACAGAAAAATAATAAGAATAGTTTATATCAGGTTAAAACAAGGACTAAACTGATGGTTTCTGTTGCATTTGAAAACTTGTGTACCACCTGATTAATCGTTTGCTGAATTTTTTTCCCTCAGTTTCTGTGTTATCTATTGCATAAAAATAATTAGATGTACAAAAAATATAATACAAAGTCTAAATACACCAAAGTGGACCCTGGTCCTGGACCGGGAACTGCTCTCTGACCCAACTTTTGAGGTGGTCTCAGTTCATTTGCAATCACACATAGTTCTGGTTCGCTTTGAGTTTCCTCAGTCTGAATAGACTCCATGCTCGGAGGGGAACAACTGGATCAAAACGGCCACTAGGGATGGTTGGCATGCAAGAACAGCAAAGCAATGTTGAGATTTATAATAGCATGAAACTAACTCTGGTCAATTGTAAATATTCAACGGCCTACTCATAAATGGTTTTTTCAAACTGTTTTCCTGACAATCATAAACACTTATCGGCGTACCTTCTTGGCCATTGCCTCCTCAGTAAACGCCTTGTAGCAGACTAACTAACTTTCCAGTAGGAATACAGCCTTAATTGTTTACATTTTTTTAACATCCATAATATTTTCAAATTAAAATAAAAGTTTTGGGGTTCACTAAGCTACATTTTTGAGCAAGATAAATTTTAAATCGAAAAAGTGAATTGGAATACTGAGACAAACACACTAGTGTTCTCCCAGGCCCTTCGACTCCACTTTGACTGATTGAATTCACTTAAGCTTCATAATTGGAAACAAAAGTGTCCAGTCAAGCTCTGACAAAATGGCTTAATGGGAAAAACTTCACCTCCAGAGATTTGGAGCATTGTAGCTGTATTGTTCCACCAGTGGAGCATTAATTGTCTGAACCACACTTGGTTCTGCATGAGCTCTCCCACCTGCCTCCCCCCTCCCTTTCGGTCGGCACACTCACCTCCCAGCTCCTCTGTGGAGAGGCTGGTGAGCTGGAAGGCTTCGCTGCCCTCCGTCAGGGAGCTGCTCAGATAGTTGTCTGGATAGAGCAGGCCTGCCCGCACATGGTGGAATGGCATCTTCTTCCTGCAGTGTAAATACAATCTGTTATCAGTGTTGATATGAGTGCTGGTGAATGTTAGAGGATCAGAATTGAGGACAATTTGTGGCTTTTTATGGAGTTTTTGAGTTAATTATTCTTAATAAAAAAACAAGATTGTCAGGATTATTTTGCAACTGTCTCCCACTTCCGCCCATCAGCCCCCACCTAGTCTACAGAGGAAAAAGTCATGTCAACTGTTGTTTCTTGTGACCTTCCCTGTCAGATGTCCTGACTTGCTGTCCCTCGGGCATTCCCCAGTGTCACTAAGCACCTCTTCAACACACCCTGACATGGTACCAATCCCCTGGTGTGGCGTAAAAGAAGGCTTCTCTGTTTAGGTTTGTCCGACTGAAGCCTCCATGCAAAACATTTTGATGAAACTCTTTGTTTTCTCCTGCTTAAGCCAACAGCACAAGTTCATCTGAACTGAGAAGAGGCAAAGCAGAGATGAGTAAAAGAGCAAAAGTAGTTGTAAAAAGTCACTCCATCGTGTCATTGGAGACACACACCCTCAGTAGGATTCTGGAATTTGAGTGAAACGAGAAGAAAAAAAATGATGCAGAAATTGCAGAAACAGAATGTAGGTTAGTCTCCTCTGATGATCTGCAGCAGGCACCAGGTGTCAAAACCGAGTATGAATGAGACAGAGATAAATAACAAAGTGCGTGCGTGTGTGTGTATGTGCACATACACTTCAATCTCTGAGGAAATTTGCTTTTCAGCCCATCTGCTCCTGAAATGACTGTTGTCTCACCTCCACATTAAAGCGGCCACTGCAGCATGGATCTACTCTGCTCATATGAATGTCAGCCAGCCAAACGCAAACATGCACATTCTGTTCCCCGTTTATGTTCTTTGTCTGCTCTCTGTCACATCCATCATCACACGGCAGAGCTGGGAGCTTCAGATTAGGGGGACGGCCCCTCTGAGGGGACATCAAATCACTCCAGGAGGGTTTGATGTCCTGGAGTGATGTTGAGTTGAATCATTGCAATTTACCCAAGAAGAAGTAAGATCTTATGGATATTACTGCCCTGAATCAAATGTGATTTATCTATTATGATGACTAATTATTCAAGATAGGAGTATAAATGAATTTTCCTTAGATTCTTCATCATTCACACATTAAAAATATAAATGAATTAGAGGGTAAATTAAAGAGTCACCTCTCACCCTTTTGGGATTTGCTGCAGTGTTCAACAGGGATGTGTACTGGCCCCCTCCCTGTTTGGGACGTTCTTTTCTCTCAGCTCATCAACTGAGGGGGTCTACCTTCATACAAGAACTGATGGTAAACTATTCAAACAGAAGAGCAAAAACTAAAGTTAGATGCCTCACCTTCAGAGAAATGTTGTTTGTTGATGTGACACACTCTTAGGAAAAGACCCATTCATCGCTTTGCTTAAACAAGTACAACCTGTCTTTAGTCTTAATAAAACAAAAGCAATGGGCTAAGGCAGCGGTCAGCAACCTTTAACAGTAAAAGAGCCATTTGGGCTCGGTTTCTACTGATCAAAATCTACAAGGAGCCGCTTTGACTTACGTTAGCCTTTTGAGAAATTTGGGTTCTATTTTTGCCACAAACAAAAGCAAAAAAATATATAAAAGAAACTAGCGTCTCTCAAAATTGAATTTTTTTTTTTTACGTTTTCAACTTTGGTAGCAAAAAAGCTAGCTTGTTGCTTAATTACTAGCTGAACTTCAAATTAGCATTACATTTCTCTGTAAGTTAAATCAGCCAAAAATTTTAGCATGTTGCTGAAATGAAAGCTAAACACAAAACTAGCCTGAAACCCCCAGCAGATAACAAATTAGCTAAAAATTTTACCATACTGCTAAAATATTAAAACTCCAAATTAGCATAAAAACTAATTAGAGGCCAAATCTGCCAAAAAAAGCTAGCTTGTTACTTAATTTCTTGCTGAACTCCAAAATAGCCTAAAATTCCTCAGTAAACTAATTTAGTCAAAAATGTTAGCATGTTGCTAAAATAGAAGCTAAATTCAAAATTATCAAAACAAAAATTTTTGTCGATAACAAATTAGCTAATAACATCAGTATTTTACTAAAATATTAGCTAAACTCCAAATTAGCATAGAATTCCTCAGTAAACTAACTTAGTCTAAAACGTTAGCATGTTGCCAAAATAGAAGCTAAAACCCTAAATTAGCCTAAAAACCCCAGTAGAAAAAACAATAGCCAAAAACATTAGTTTGTTGCTAAAATAACAGCTAATCTCCATGTATTTATTTTTTTTAAATGTATTATTATTTTATTTTTCTTCAGCCAGAGCCACTATGGAGAGATAAAAGAGCCACATGTGGCTCTGGAGCCGCAGGTTGCAGACCCCTGGGCTAAGGAGCTATGCTTCCCTGTCCATTACCATTAACAACAACAACTCATTATATCCAGAATTAGCAGTGCTCTCCCAATTGACATCTAAATAAACAGCCGAACAGGAAAAGCAGCATCCACCTTTAGCTCACACTGAGAGTATGAAACATCAGCACGCTAACTATTCAAACTAAGATCCAAGTATATAAAGCCTGTGGGATCAATGTACTCATGTATGGTAGCAAAGTTTAGGTCCTCTATACACATCAGGTGCTCAGGCTCAATATCTTCCTGCCTGAGATGCACCTGGAGCAACATGGTCAGCAGTCGAGGAAAGAGCCAAACTTCCGACTGTGCACTGTCTCTCACAAGACTGCTGGTTGGAACATGTTCGGCGCATGGACGATGGGCGTTTTCTGACAGACATTTAATACAGCAGAAAATAAACTGGCAAAAGAAAAAGCAGTGGGTTTCCCCATGCTCTTCTGTCAGGACGTCTTTTAAAGTCCCACTCCCACTATATTTTTTACTTTTGTAAAATTGTTCCCCATAGGCTTTTAATTGTGATTTTTGCACTTCTTATCCAAAATCATTAACCGTTTGCTGTTTTTTAAGACATATTTTATGCCCAGCAGCAGTAGCTCATTAGACATATAATTCTGGGTTGTGGGCGGGACTGTTGGTGAGCTAGCTAAAACCCTCAAGCTAGCAAAAATTACGATGAGCAATGTTGGATCAATCCAATCGTACAGTTTTGAGCAAGAGGCCAGCTCGGACGAGCTCATGAGCCTTGAAGGTTCATTGTTTCTCGGGTCGGGGTGCACAAGGGAGGGGAGGAGTGGAGAGGAGAAACTTTTGCATGCCCATTTCAGTAATTGTGTCATTAGCTTGAGGTTTTTCTAGCATCCAGTTTTCTGATCCAATGCAATTTGAGTACAGAAATTCTCAGAAATGCAGTTTTATTTGTAAATTCTTGTATATGGGTCCTCTGTTATGAGAAAAATGTAACAATAATATGTTAAAATTTAAAATCTTTAAAATCTTTTAACATCTACCATGAACTATGGAAGAGACCACACATAACTGTCTTCAATGGCGGCTTGCTATCCATTCGGGTTCCCAGGTGCATGAATGCTCACTCTCATCAAAAGCGAACATAAAGGATCTAGAGGAAATACAGAGAAAGACCTTTTTACTAGAAAACCTTCCTCAAACCTGTCTTACACCTGTGACATTTGTGGCTGTGCCTGCCGCTTCTGAATAGAAATCCAGTCACACTGCAGTAAACCTTAATCTCTAGGCACAAGAAATGCATGGCCTCCAGAGGCTGTGTTGCATATTATTAGTATGGTTTTAAAAGTTGTCCACAATTAACAGATTAGTTGGTGGAAAAAAAAAACAGTGCCCACAATGGAAAACAAAATTAGCATTCAGTGTAAATTTGTGATTTCCAGATGAAGTGATAGAGAAGATCAGAAATTTGATTTATCAAATAACAATGAAGTGTGACCATTTATCTGACAAATGTGGTGACTTTAGTGACTCTGTCTTCCATAAAACATCTTAAAATCTAATAAAAGCTGACAAAGATCTCAAGACATGTCTTAAAAATGTCCAAGTTTAAAGACATTTTGTATGGAGGAAAAACTTTAAAAAATGATTGATTTGTCAGAAGCTGTAAGTTAAATGTGTTTGTGTAAATTTGTGAAATGTGTCGGCGTGGAAGATAACCAAAAATAACTCACAAATAGGCAATTTTTTATATTTTGTATTGTATTTTTGGAAAAATATGGCAATAAATGCAAAAACTTAATTTTTTTGTAGTGAGTACATTTTTTTTTATAAGCTGTTACATTTGTTTTAACTTTCCTGAATGGAGGAGGTACATTAAAAGGCCAGCTCTTAAATAATAAAATGTTAAGGGAAGAGTATAAAGTTGTTGATTTAAACATTTAAAAAAAATAACTTAAAAAACTATTACAGATTCAAACAAATTTAATTTGTGCTACTATTAAAGAAACTGTATTATTTCTGGTGATGTAGATGAATTTTCTGAGTAATAGTGTACGTGTTTTATTAGGGACAGACTTCTCTCAGCTTTGCGTTTCTCGGACTACAGCTTGTTACTTAAGAGGAATGCCAATAATCTCAGGAGAACACTGAGCATTTCTGCACGCTGAAAATTCATCAGTTATAATACGAGGAAAAAAAACTGCTATCGGACTAAATGAAATAAATATGTCTTTACAACTTGTTACAATTAATTTAACAGCATCTACTTGTTTGCATCAAAAATATGTACTGAGTTTATTTGTAGGCTGTCTTTTCAAAACTGCTAATTTTTATAAAACAGGATTTTACAACATTTTGTAGCATACTTTTTTTTTTCTTGGTTTGTGACATATAAACCCCAGCAATTTTAAAGCATACAGAACACTACTTTACTATTGCTCATTCTCTTGGTCCACTATGGGCCAACTTATTCCTTGTCACTCCTGCTAACATTTTTGGACAATTAATTAATATTTGGACTATTATTAATAATTAGACATTAAAAACCGTCTAGTAGTATGGTAGGAATTGTCACCAGACGTCAAAAAGATTCTGCTTCAAATCCTGAATTCCTGAATCATTTTTTCCTTGCTTCATTCTTAATGCAGGTTTTCAAGACGATTCAGAATTCTCCAAAAATCCAAAATTAGTTTAGTAGGTTAATAAAAAACTCATTAATTGACCATCAGATATGGTTCTCTGTCATTCTATGCAGATGACCCTTAAACCGATGAACCACCTGAGCAGGGTATATGTTGTATATGCTTGCATGATGACAGATGATTAATAACATTCACTCAATTGGAAACAGCATTTACAAAGAAATTACTGAAGCATCTCAAGTTTGCAGAATTTTCTTGTGTACCGTATTTTCTGGAGTATAAGTCGCATCGGAGTATAAGTAGTACTTTTAGAAGAAAAGTCTGACATTTTAAAATAAATCTACAAAGCCCAGAGTAGCTAAAAATATAAATAAATAAATACACAAATATTAAAGCTTTTATCTGTATTTAGAAAAATATCAAAATTAAGAGGAAAACTATCAGATTCATGCTTGTTTTGGATGACTCTTCTTCTGCAACTGTCAGTGGAAAATACTTTGATGCAGCGCCCTCTTGCGGCGGTTAGAGGAAACAACTGCTAAAGGACATTGGTGTTTACTGAGAAAATAACACATAAATTAGTATATTAATGTCTTCAAAAAAAAAGCACAAATAAGTCGCTCCTGAGTATAAGTTGCACTCCTGGCAAAACTATAAAAGAAAAAAAAAAAAACGTGACAATTCAAAAAAAGTAATATTAGTTTTCAATTCGATTTTGTCTGTTTATCCCAATAGTACAACACGGTTGTCTCAACAGGCTTCCCACCTGTAATTCAAGAATCCAAGAGCTGGAAGTTTATAAAATGTCATGCAAACCTTTGAAGCCACAAAAAAAATAATTATTTCATCAATTAAAAATTGTGACTGACAGGAGGCAAAAAAGATCTTGCAGTCTACAGGTTAAAAAGTTGCTCTTGATTTTTTTGTTTGCCCAAACACCGAATTTGTAAGTGAGACCAAGTGTTTTAAGGCCAATATTTGTCTTGGAGGAAGTGTGAAATACAAATGAATTTGTTTGTAAGTAGATTTTTCTCTTTTTTAGGTGGGAGGTTTGCATTTTTGCACTTTGCCACCCAGTGTGATAAAGGTCTAATCATTTCTGTTTATCAAGCTATTTCCTTCAGCTTTGCAGGTTCTTAAAGTAAGTCACCATTTCCTACTGCAGGTGCATTGGCAGTTCAACAACCTGTGTTTTTAAAGATTACATGTGAAAGCTGACTCCAAGGGTTCAACTTAAGACTAGACATTCATTGTACCCTTGAGCACATGATATCCAGTAGTGTCGTTAGTTGCAAGAAACATGAAGGAAAATTGAGAAAAATAATTAATCAAATGAAAAATTTGTTAGGATGTAACATCTGTATTTATTATCATATGTATGATAATGTCTAAAATAAAATAAAAATAAAGAAATTATGAAGATTTTACCAGTTTCATTAAAATAGAATGTGTAAATGAATAAATAAAAGGAAAAGATTAGTAATAGGAACTGATTAAACATAAGAATTCTCCTGCTCCTTTCCTTTCTGTATGAAAGTGTACGCAATCACACTTTCAGCGATTTCAGCAATCTTAACATCAAAACATTCAGCTTCTTCAGGACAATTGTGCTTGTACTTTTTGTATTCATAAACTTCATAGTTTTTGAAATGTTGAGCAAAATATCCTCCAAAGGAAATGAATGAGAAATTGCTCAAATAGATCAAAAACGTTGTGCTCTTTGAAACTTTGAAATCTCTGCAAATCCTTTCAGCTAGAGACACAATTCAAACTTTAAAATGTTCAACTATTGTTTTTAGGTTAATTTGGCATTTAGTCTTTATTTTGACAACATGCTAGTTGTTTTTGGAATAATTTAGGAATGTTTCCAGTTATTTTGGCAAAGTTGGAGTTTGGCTAACATTTTAGTATTATGCTAGCTGTTTTTTTAAATGTATTTATTTTTTGCTAATTTAGACATGTTTCTTTTTTTTTTCTTCTTTTGCTTAATTTTGAGTTTAGCTAATATTTTAGCGTTATACTAGTTGTTTTTGGCTAGTTTAAACATGTTTCCAGTTTTATGCTTAATTTTGATATTAGCTAAAATGTTAGGATTATGCTAGCTGATTTGGCTAATTTAGACATGTTTGCAGCTTTTTTGTGGCTAATTTGGCATTTAGCTAATATTGTAGTAAGCATTCAGCTTCAGAATTTTGAGCAAACAGCTTTGGTGTCTATATCGGTCATATTTAGTTTACAGGATTCACTCTTGCATTATCGCAGGTAATGTTTAATATCTCATTTTTAGTCCATCTGCTGCAACAACAATTCCCCTGTCTGAAACACTACTTCTCTCAAAGTTTTACTTACACAAATTTTAGAGAAGTCAGTCACATTCCTATTCAGTTATGACATGCTGTCACCATAGTCTATTTTTCCTCCTTGCTTTTGGGATTTTTCTTCTCCTACTTGTGAAATCAACTGAGTTCTGACACTGAGATGGACATCGGGGCTGACAGGGACAGGTTTTGGCTGAAAGCCTCCATTTGATAGGCTTCATTGCCCCCAATGCCTGAGAGGAGGAAGAGTAGTGGCAAAAAAAAAACAGTAGGATGGGTTTGTATGTGAGTCTCTGGGATTGGATGAAAAAAGCAAATACGAGGACTGCCTCCCAGTGTTTGAACTTCAGGGTCACCGGAGAGCCTAGTTTTAAGGCTCCTATGAGGTGATCAAAACCAAGTTGAGCCCAGAAGGGAGATGAGCTACTAGGATTTAGAGACAGGTTGGCACTGGGGAGGGAAAAAAGGAAGTTTTTTATTTCACACCCTCCTCAGATTTTCCCCATGGAGGAAAATGCATTAACAGAGTAGCAGGAAAGGGGTCACAACTGTTTTTTTCCTCCTCCAGCAGCCTATGCACAGCATGACCACAACAGGCAGACACTCCTAGGATAACATATAGCAGAATCAAGCATTCACATCAAAGTGAAACATGCTGTTTCCCTTCAGCTACTAATTAGAGTTTGCGGTATGAATTCATCCGGTGCTGCTTTGATCTGCTCCAGATCTGTAGATGGTGCGAGATAGCGGATAAATAAACAAATAATTAACGTTGTCGATGTTTGCCTACCGCAGCTGGATGTTCAGAATCCCAAAAACGACGGGAGCCTCTATTGATGCCGTCACGCGGATCTGCTATGCCCTTGTTGGGGACCACATTCATGGATCAGAGAAGGACACGCCAACAGGCCTCTGACAAATAGCAGTTCATTCGATTTACAGACTTTAAACCAATACACCAAAATCAAATTATTTTGCGGTGCCCTTGCTTTGCTGCTCCCGCCTGGTGCCATCAATGTGTTAAAGTCACCTTGGGCAAAAAAAAAGGATAGGTGCTGACAAGCCCAGCTGTGATCTCAGCTGTCTGTCTCCAACCCATCAATGTTTTAAAAACGTGAGATTGACTGCGTGGGCCGCCAACTCTGTCCCCTTTAGCAAAGTTCATCCTGGGCCTTTTAGCTTGCTAAATTTAACCCCCAATCCCTTTTTAAAAAGATAAATGAGAAAAACCAAAGGAACATTTGACCTCCATTGGGTGTTATGATGTGCAAATATTTCACTTCTTTATTTTCTTCCATACCCACAAAAACAACCACTTGATCTTCAAGACATAATATTTTAGTTGTGGGGCGGATTTACCATTATTCATAGGTATAGGTGATTGCCTGGGGCCCCCAATTTCTATGCCCATTATTATTTAAAGGGTAACCAAACACCAAAATATTTTTTTTGGCTGTTGACCTCTAGATCATTGCCATTTTTTTTATAAAATTAAAATAAACCTGTTTAATTCATGAAAGTATAGTCAAAACCCATCTGTGTGCTGCCCCCTACAGGTTGAAATGAGGTATTGCAGCTGAATTATGTGATTGGTCAACTGGTGTAAGTCCCAGAGGTTTGATGTCATCATGCTCTGCAGTTCCGGTATAAAAGCCCCGCCCATCTTTGATTCTGTAGCAGTCGGTTGCTAGCTTTAGCATGGTTTGTAGCTAGGTATATTACCTTTAGTTGTCGAAAATCTACTGGCTTACACAACTTTCCAGTAGATTTGGAAGTTAGGGAACAGAGACTGAGTGCAAACTCCATCCTGGTGACGGATTTGCAATGTACATTTCATTCAGGATTTAATAAGTTAGCCTTCATTAGCAATGATGCTAGCAGCATTTTACCACTCTCAGACACGGGTCCCCTTTGGACATGCGAACCCTCACCTGCGCCAGGCGCCATTCCTATGCATTGAGTCGCGTCAACAGAACGCAGCTGTTTCATTGTAAGACATGCAGGGATCAACCACAAAAACCGGACAAGCTGTCTCTTTCTTTAACTGATTTTCACAAAACATGGGTTGAATTAAAGCTTAGAAAATGATTGATGCCGTGGTATATTTACATTTTTATTGTATCTAAAAACTAAACTGTGAATAGTGCAAGAACTGCAACTTCAAGTGTTACAGCTGCATAAAGCCTAACCAAATTGTCAATCATAGTAGAGCCACTCAGTCCAGCTCCACTAGCCCCGCCCCCTTTATTGGCATTTTTCACACATTTTTCAAATCTGTCAAAAGTGTCCTGTTTGGTTACCCTTTAAGGGTTAAATAATAATAAAAAAACATTTGTATTCTTTAATGCACTTTTTTTTTAATGATGCACAAGGCTCCATTTTAGTGTTCACCTGGGGCCCCCAAACTGCTACGTCCGCCTCTGGCTGTAAGCTGTTGAGTTGTGAAGCATCTGAGAATGTATCCATCACCACCATAATAGTCTGAATGAACATCAGATGATCCAAAGTGATTTATGAGCAGCTAATGTCATTACCCTGTCGGGGATTGGACCATCAAATGCAATCATGGTGCTACACTGACAACAGGTGTAGACGCCCGTGCCCCTCTGCGGCCATCAAGGAGCGGCGCGCGCGCGTGGGATCTCAGTAATCACCTTCATCACTTTGCGCACAGCCGGAACCCCTACCTGCCTGCCTGTGCTGCCTCCCCGGTGCGAAAGTCCCCTAGAAAGCCGGCGGCGGAGACGATTAGGGTGTTCCGAGACGCCGAGGTGCTCTTAGTTTGTCCGCATCCGCCTTGTGCTCTTCAGGAGTCCGTCCAACACGGGGTGGACACATTCAGTCTGGGTGTTGGAGATGCTTCTGAGGATGTCTCAGGTGTCACTTTTTTTTTTCTGATGGAGTTCTTTCAGAAATGGGAAGTGGGGAAATGTGTCGCTGAAACCCCCCCAAATGAACGGCTCTCTGAGCTTTCTACATCCCGCTCCTCAGCGCCACATCTTGACAATCCGGGCTGTTATTTTTGGGAAGGTCGCTTGTCAAATCTTGGTCCAGACGGATAAGCCGCCCACGGGTCTGTGCCGCTCCCGCTTTCCTTTCAAAGAAAATAATAATAATAATAATAAAAACAAAAACAAAAAAAAATCTCGCAGTTTTTTTCCCTTCCTGTTCTGAATCAACGGCGGTTCGGCTGCAGCCCGGTCAGGCAGAGATCTCCCGATGCTCCCGGTGACAGAGTTAGGATGTGTCGATCCGATCCGGGAAGGGAGGGGCCACACGGGGGCCACAGCATCAGCACCAGCGGCAGAAGCCCGTGGATAGGTGAGTGCGAAAATTTGCCACGCGCGCACCGAGTCTCACTCTCTCTCTCTCTCCTTCTCCCTCCCCCTCACAGGTGCGTGTTTTGGCGGGAGAGGGTTCGAGCAATTAAGGATCCAATGGATCAGCGAAGCGGCGAGCTCTCCCTTGGGGAGGGGGTGTTTGTTGGTGTGTTTGTAACCATTCTTCAGGGCTCTGAGAGTCATTGACGTCCAATTATGGTGCTTAGGAAATGACATCAGCAGTGTGTGAATGATGCAGTGTCTATACCCCCTCCTCCTATTTCTTCCCACCTTTTTTCTTCATCTCCTCGAAATGCTTCAAGACTGAATCTCCTCCCGCCATCAAACATTTTTTTTTTCTTATTCTAATCAAGTTCTTCTATCTCCAGCAAACTAATTATGTAACGCGCTCATTATGACCGCAGTCTCCTGCTGCCGCGCACTTTCAATTAACTGTTTGTTCAACTCATCCAGCTCTGATGGAACACTGTTGGACATGTTGCGTTTCAGAGTGTGTCTCAACATAAATGGGTCATGGATATATTACCATTTATATGCGATTGTCATGAAAGTTGATCCACTCACAGAATGATCCCATTCGGGCTTTAAAAAGCGCAGCTTCAAGAAAGTGGCGCTGTCCGTGGTGCTGAAGGACAGTCAGTGCAGGAGGAGGCAGGACAAACAGAGGTGAAGCCACGCGCCGCCTGCCAGCCTTCAGTTAGCCTGACAGCATTTATCTGCTCTCAGATGAGGTTTGAGCTCCTTTTAAATATTGTTCAATCGAGTTAGAAGAGGTAGATTTATTAGAATGGAGTTCTTAAACTGTATTAGTAGAAAAGTGATCTTTCATTATGTTCTCCTGTTCATTAAAAAGTAATATGAATGAGTTCTGGTTAACACTTTTTTGAGTCAGAGATAAAGTGGGTTGAGGATGACTAAAAAAATACAAATTTGAATATTTTGTCATTTGATTAAATGATTAGTTTATCCAGTCAGATACTGCAGGTGTGTCAAACTCAATCACACAGGGAGCCAAAATTAAAAAAACACACCTTAGAACAGGATAAATATTTATTGAACATACTAAATCTAAATTTTAAAAACTTTAAAAACATATATATTTTTTTACGTTACAATGAATAAGAACAGACAGGAATAAATCAACTTAAACCTTAAATAACTTTCAATATTTTAGTCTCCATTAAAATATATTTTGTCATATTAAACAAGTTTGAAATAACCACAATATAAAATTGGGACATTAATAACAATGAAATAAAAAATTAACTGGAGGGCCAAACCCGGCCCCCGGGCCACGACTTTGACACATGCGCCCTACAGGATTAAAGATAAATTCTTCAAACGAAAAACCATATTTTTCAGATATACATTCAATGAGTACATCACTTTAAAGAACCACTCCAGTTAAAATGATCCTTTTGGTTCTTAACATGTTTTCGTGGTATTTTTCTCATAATTGAAGATACGAATCTGATTATACATAATTATAGAAAAAATGAATCTTGAATTTCATTTCTGAGTATTTATTTATTAAAAATGTTGTAAATCAAGAGCAGACAGAAAAAGCTTGTAGGTGTAATGTAAAAGCAACAACAGCAAATAAATCCATGTACTTCGTTGTTTTCTTCATTGGAGATGGCTTGAAACTAAAAAGCTCCGATAAAGCTCGTCATTTTCGTTTATCTGTAATGTTTGTTTAGGACTGTGAGGACTAGAGAGAAAGCATAAAGAAAGGAATGATGGGAAGCGGTGGAAGGCTCACTCCACGCCAACACTCAGGTAAATTTCATATGAACTCATTTGCCTGAGTAATAAGTATGTCCAAGAAAACAGTTTTTCTGTTTATGTTCAAAATGTCATAATCGTTATTAAAAGACCCCTGAGAGTGTTTTTATGACAGATCAAAAGATGATCTGAGTTGAACTCTAAGGGGATGCAGCAACTGTTTATTTATCAAGAGTCAAACTTTATTTCTCTATAAACACGAATGCTGCTTATGGAGCTTCTTTTCAGTTGCTTGTTTACACAGAAGCTTGTAAATGACAAACAAACCATCGCTGCTTTATGAGAGAGCATCTGCTTTTATGTTGGTATATTCAGGTTCAAGTGGGCAATGCTATTGGCTTTTACTGTTTAAAATCCACTAACTGTAAACAGCTAATAACTGTATTTATTCTCCAAATAAGGGTATGGAAGGAATACTGTATTTGTAAAAAGTAACACTTTTATAGATAAATGTTATCCAATTTTTCAATATATATTTTTGTTGAAATTTATCTATTATGTGTCTTACATTATACATAACAAGTAATTACACTCAATAGAGATTTGTTCTACAGATCCAAAGCTACACGTTTGAAGATTTTCTAATTTTAGTTGAAAAAATAATTTATTTCTTTATTTTAAAATGGAAAATGTGATTTAAAAAAAGCCATTTTGACACTTGTGATATGCAAATACAACCCAAACCTGTTAGCTGTCTGACAGCATGTTATCATCAAATGAGAGAAAGCTGGATCTCAATTATTATTATCAAAGCTTATGATTGTGTAAACAGACTTTTGTGTCAGCATGAGTTCCTCCCTCCAGTCTGTACAAAAACAATTATTGTGCTCTAGATTTTCCTCAATAGCAAAATGTTAAAATCTGCTTTCTGAACATTTTGTAAGAAGGTCAACAGAGACACATAAAATAAATGCACAATTATACTAAAAAGTATTATTTTGTTAGTCTGATTATTATGGAAATGTTTATTCTAATATACCAGGCTACTTCAGAATAAGAAGTATTTCCTGCTGACTTCACATCACAGAGAACATCTATTAAAGACTCACTCCAATCATGTTTTGTTCCTTTTTAAAAGTGTCCCTAGTGGTTTTTTAATTATGATTATGGTGTTTTTAGCCAAAATGAAAAAAGTCAGTTTCATTAGGACAATTTCTAATTCATTAGAAATGTGTCTGGTGTGGGCGAGACTGTTGGCGTGGAGCATTTTCATCCTCCCTTCCCCTCCTCTTTACTGAGAGCTCTTTTCCTAAACAGTATTTTACTAACTTACGACCCTAACCTGAGATAGTGGATTTTTTTTTGTCTGTTCCGATCCACAAAGATTTGCTAAAGAAATACTCACAAATACAAATTTTTTCTCAATTTTCTTAATACAAGTCCTCCATCATCAGAAATTGATTATTGTGGTGTAAAGGGTATAAAAAAAATCAGCATTTATCCTAAACTTATACACATTTTATATATTTGACACTAACTGTTCTTTTTAGTGACACATTTTTTTGTCTAGAACTCCTTAAAATGCCAATCAATCCACCAGTAGTAAATTATAACTGAGTTACAACAGAAAGCTTCATAATTCAACTCCCACGCAGGGAGCTCATCCAGTTTCTTTTCCTGTTACAATGATCACATTTACTATCCTGTCACCTGTACGGTAGACTGTTTCCTAAATGATTTATGTGTTTGCCTTAAGCAAAGACACACAGTGAAAGGATAGGATGTCACTAAATATGGGGGATTTCTGGAAACGCGGTGGTTCCAAAAGCTTGACATGTGTGAGCTGACGATCGACAGTCACTTGGCGATCAATAAACATCCTCCCTGTGCACAATTTGAGTTAAAATGTTGAGATGGACGCAAACTCTTGCACAATAATCATTAATAGAACATAATAAATACTAATAAAAAAAATCCAGACACAAAATCTTGTCTTGTATTGAATATTTGCACATTTTATCATTTAAAATGAAAAATCTTAACACCAAAACAATACAAATCCTCACTTTCTGCTTATAGAAACTCTGTGAGGTTCGACATAATCTATTTTATGTGTCATAACTAAAATTGCACCTAAATGATGATTGATTGGGAGGAGAACTTCAGCTCCTCTGGTCTGGTTTCAGCAACTGTTCCTTCAATTTGTCTGTTCTCTGAAAGGTCATGGTTTCAGTTGTCATCATGTCATGGTGAAGACAGGAACCTTTGCTTCACATCAACCTAATACAAGCAAATTGGTGGCATCAAGTGTCTGCTCTGTCCATTGGTTGAATCTGGTGGAATTACAAAGAAATGGAGGGAAAAACTGTACGGATAGGTCACAGCTGTGCTGTATATCACAGGTTTTTGAATAATCAATGTTTATTCCATTTGCTTTAAGTCCTCTATACGTGGGTTTGCAGCCAACTTTTTATTATTCAGTCTTTATTTTGCAAGAAAGGGAAAACAATCATTCAATCACACAAAAAACAGAATGTCAGTAACCCTTCTGTGTTTCTGTCGATCCAAACCTCCTCAGCGCTGAAATGTTGACTTATTTCCAGCAGGCAGATCTACACTGCTGCAGCTTCCTGCTGACTTAATGAAAACACTTCACCCTGAGCTGCACATGGATTTTACACTCACAATTGGATCCCGCTAAGTGACCTGAAAGAATTGACAATTGCTAAAACCCTCCGACTTTACAAATATAAAAAACAGGAGAGGAAGTCTGAACTGTCAAATAGAACCACAGGAGTACGCTGACCTGCCCTCGCTCCAAATCAATACCTGTACCCAATCAAAAGTGCCGGTGACATTTACTCTTCTGGTCATGCTTTCTGTATTAGTCAGCTCGTCGGCAGAGGTTGTTCAATTTGTTGAGATTTAATGACATAAATAAGACCATCTTAGCTCTCTGCTGCTTAATCAGATACTGCGGAGCACCAAGAAATTATTCAAGAGGACGTGCATTAAGGTTTCAAGAGGGTTTGATAAGAAGGGCCGCTATGATGATGCTAACAAGGATTAAATTAAAAAAAATCAACCCAGAAAAGTTGTATTATCTGAGATAATGCTACTGTGAATGCTTTTTGCTGAATGTGGTTGCTGAATATGTTGAAGCTTTTTGCTGAAAATGCTGAAAAAATTTACAAATAAGCCCCATAAACATCAGTAGATGCTAAATTAGCCAAAATTGTTAGCATTTTACGAAAATATTAGCTAAACTCAAAATCAGCCTTAAAAATCTCAGTAGTATTAATGTCCTCAACATGCTGACCGTTTTGATACCAAACTTGCATCATTTACAAAAGTGCACAAATATTTCCAAAATTGAGTGAAAAAAATGGCAAAATTTGCGTAAAATGTAAATTATTGCGTACAATTTAAAAAATGGTGTAAAATTTCAAAAATTGCACGAGTAGAAGTAAAAGCATGAATGTCCTGAACATTGAATGTCCTGAACGTTGAATGTCCTGAAGCTTTCCCCATTCATTTTTAATGAGGCTATTAAAATTACATAAATTGCGCAAAATTGTAAAAACGGTAAAATGTACAACTACCAAAAGAACAAGCATGAATGTCCTGAACGTGCTGAAGTTTTTGATACCAATATTGCATGTGTTTCAAAATTGCACAGACAGCTTGAACAATTTATTATAGACTTAACATAGAGCTAAAAATTATTATGAATTGCGTAATATTCCAAAAACGTAACATTTGCAAAAAACAAAAATACATTTGATCATATCTTTAACGTGCTTAACATTTTGATACCAAGATTGCAGAAATTGCTGAAGTTTTCACAGTCCAAAAACATACAGAGGAAGATATAAACTATGTTGAAGAGAAACAGGATCACTATAATGTGAATGCTTACAAAGCATTCACACTACTAAAATAAACATAATATAAAAATAAGACTCACAGTGGCAGTTCAAGGAGGGAAAACAGTCTATAAATAAAAATGAATGCACTAAAGTAGTTTCCACAGAGGTCACAGTGTAGCAGTCCTCTGAACGAGAACATTAGCATTTCAAAGTTCATCTTCAGATACAGAAATTTATTTTCCTCCGAAGCAAAAAAGGTGATGATAATGTTCTGTTTTAATAACCTCTTCCAGACTGTATTTAATCCAATAAAAGGTATTACTTTGAAGTCTACGATGGTTTGAACTTCCTGCTGAGTGCATTGTAGTAAATTGAAAAATCGGACGAATTGAATAGCAGCAGCAGCAGCAGCGGCGGCACGTACACCTGTACGCCCTTGATTTCTTTTAACATAAATTCTGTCCACTTTGCAGAGCTTCAGAGGAAACATCAGCGGCACCTTGATCTCATAACCCGCCTCTTCCTGCCGTGGAAATCCAACAAACCAAATCACAGTCCCAGATCACAACCCTGCTTCACATTTATGCACCATCTCCTCCAATTCCAGCTCTTTTTCATAATCATTTAAATATTTTCATCATCTTTTCCACTCCACAGCCCCGCCGTGATAATTTAAATTCCTGCAGCAATGATGACCTTGTATAGGAGAAAGCTGGATGCTGTCAGCCAGAGTTTCGTGGTGCAGGCATCATTGAGAATTAAATATGAAACCCCTGAGCCGGTTAATTTACATTCACCTGTGTGCTCAGGATTGCGAGCAGGCAGAGCTGCTAAAACAGTCAGCCATGTAGTTCCTTTGAGTCTGCGGGAATGAGTTAGTGGAGTGTGACCATGCAAGTGAGAGAGAAAGAGCCACCAGGAGGAGTTCGTGGAAAACGGGAATGTTTTGTGACACCCACAAAGGTGAGCCAGTCAAAACGTGTCCTGACTCCTCCTAAAACAAATGATGCGTATTCTGGGAGATACACAAAACCTTTTAGAGTTGAGTAAAAACCCAAGAAGGTGATGTCTGGAACAGCTCATGAATAATACAAAACTGGCTGAGCTTAACATGTAGACACTAGATGTGTCAGAATTCACTCCCCGTACTCCCTGGTTAGTGCACTATATAGGGCGTTCTCCATTCTGTCCGGGTGTCCAGATGTACGATTCAAAAATTTTCCCAGATGTCTTTGCAAAAAAAAAAACAGTGTGCATTGATGCTCACTGGATTGGCAAATATAAACCACAATGTATTGAACAATTTGTCATTTAAGAAAAAAAAAAGTGCGTAAACATGTATTTTTTAATAAATTATCAAAGTTTTCATCACCAGAAAACAGTGAATTAATTATTAATAATCATCGTAAAATGTTTCTATTTCTAAGGTTTGCACGTTGTGTGAAAAAAACCCCACTTAATTGAGACTGACATGCTCTAACATTTGAGTTAATGTAATTTTTATGCTTTTTGTCTTTTAACGTTTGACATCTGTAGAGATGGACAAAACAAGGCTGTGGCATCATCGATGGAAAAGGCCTTAGCTCAGGTTATGACAAAATAAAGTTCATATAGTCGCTATTCTGGGACCAGACGACGTTAGTAAGCAGTGATTGGTCCAATCCGCTTATTGAGGCATCTGACTGGCCAGTTATTAACTTGCAATAAAGAAAATAAATAATAATAAAAAAAAAAAGGTTTAGCAAGAAAATGTTACAAAGAGACACCAGAGCAAGGATGGCTATTCTGAGTAATAATGTTTATTATTCAATAGAAGTCTATGGGATTTTGACTTTCTGTGACCAGCGAATACTTCAGTCCAGGTCTCTCTATGTACTGTCTATGCTTTTAACAGATTCAAATTCAACAAAATTAAGCGCACCATTGTTTTATGTAGGGCTGCAGGTGGACCAGTGGTTAGCATTCTTGGCTCACAGTGAGGTTTGAATCCCTGCTGTGATCTGTCTGTGTTCATGTTCTCCCCGTGCATGCGGGGGTTTTCTTCGGGCACTCCGGCTTTCTCTCACGGTCCAAAAGCATGTTTTATTGGTTCAAATAAGGGGATGGTGGTACCCTGCGACAGACTGCTGGCCTGTCCAGTAGCCAAAACAGGCTCCAGCAACCCTATGTCCCCATGAGTGATATAGCGGTTTATAAATTGGATGGATGAAATAGTAGATTTAGCCTGAGTGTAAAAAAAAAAGATAAAAAATCAAAGGCTCTCTTGCTCATTCACATTTTCTTTTTACACATTTGTTTCTTTTAAAATTTCCCAAAAATACAATTCATGTTTGTCGAAAAAAAAAAAAAGTATGAACACCCATGTCCATGTTTTCAAGGTTTCTGATTCACGCCATATTTGTTATAAATTTATTGTAAAAAAAATAAATAATCAAAAGTAGTGGTGAACAATGAGTTCAAATTGCATTACTTTCCAGGGCTGGATAGTCCCATACTATGTAGTCTTTTGGGGGTTCGGGAGTCGTGAGTGAACTTAGACAAAACCATTTAACAAAAAGGCGAGAATGTAGAAGAGAATGTAGATGTGAGTTGCTAAAAACATTTCCTTGATTAAAAGGTGGTGAGATTATAAAAAAAAAAAAAAAAACACACACACAAGTCATTGAACGTCCTGAGACAGTATCATGAAATGAATCAGTCAGTCATTAGTGGTGTCACCTCTCAGTAAGACAGTTCAAGAGGACATCTCTTGGATCGTAGTGTTCTCCTTGTGCAAGTTTTGTTCTTCAACTCCAATTCTCCTTCCAAAATCAGAGGCATCTGATTTTGTCGTGCATGTGTGTAACTTTGCCTCTCACCGTGAGGCTTTGAGCGTCACTCGTCCAGAGTGTCACTCTCAGTGCCAGCTGGGATAGGATTCAACCACCTGCTCCCACGTAAAAGAAACTGATGGATACAGATTTCCATTAAGACCAGTGATGTGTAATTTGTCTCTATAAGCAGTGTGGATCAGTGTAAAGGTCTGATCAATCCAAACACAACCATAATTATGCTGCTAAGTACGTTTATATTCTTAGATTGTATACAATTTCTTCAAAAAATGTATTCAAAACTGAAACAGATTCTGGTTTGCTTTTTTATTAAGCAGAACTTTCTAATTTTCTGCAGATCTCTGGACACTGAGGAATGTCTTCAGGTTGTACTAGTCATTGTGGTGACACCACATCTTATGTAGCAACAAAATAAATCATTTTACGCCTTGCGCACAACTCCTCTGTCACCCTGAACAGGACGAAGAAGGAATGGAATATTGATGGAGACTTTTTTTGATGAAAATGGCGTGTGTGTATAATGAATTCACTATTTATAACAAAAAATCCCCAGCCAGGACGCGGTGTGCCGATGAGAAAGTCAATAAAGCTTTATCAGCTCACTACTTTGTAATCTGTGAGCAGCCATCTACAGCTGAGTGTGTTTGACAGCCTGCAATGACATTAGTCACGGTAACTTTAACATAGTTTGTAGCCTCTGCTGTCGAAAGACTGTAAAATTAGGAGTTACTGCCCACAGCTGAAGTGACATGTAAAGGGACACTTGCTAACAAGGACTTGCTAACTGGACAGCTTTCCTCTTAAAATACAGATTAGGGTAAATTATGTGTTATTTATAAATGCACCAATGAAAAGTCATTTTTTTAAATAATTTTCTTGGTGCATTTGAATGTATATTTTTACTTTTTTGGTAGCGTTTTTAACCAAAAATAGTAAAATAAATGAACTTTTTCTCACATTTCAAAATGTTTTTTTTCTGTGCTTAGTACATAACTAACTATATAGAGTTAACAAGGAGTCAGAACAAAAAAAATAACATTTCTTGCTGTATAAACAGTCATTTCGAGAACATTGACAAACCCAGAAATAATTAATAGATTCATTAACTAGTAAAGCTTTGCTCAAAAAATTTTTATCTAAACAAACTATTTTGTTTGTTGCTTGATGACATATGCAAGAAAATAAAACAAAACTATGTATTTCTTTGGTTTTACTGATTTGGCATAAAGTCTAATTTACATTTTTTCATTTATTTACAATGAATGTAAGAAATTAATCAATCTTGGTATTTAATTATTTAATTCAATTAACCTGCTTTAATCAAACTTAATAATTGATGTTAAAATGCCTCTATTTGAGGTATTTTTATTTAACTTTGTGACATAATTTTGCAACATTTAAGTACAATTTAAATTGCGGCTTTTTTAAGTTTTTTTTATTAAAAAATACCTACAACTTTTATTTTTACACCATCAAAAGGTGTCATTTTAATCTCGAACTATTAAGAAAGAAAAAAAAAAAAAATCCAGATTTCTCTAAAATTGAACACATTAAAAACATAGTGTCTCACTTTTTTTTTTGGACCCTATTGCTCTCAACCTGAAAGGTTCTAACCTCCCAACAAACTAAAAGAAACTTGTTTCTGTTTCTTTCCTTTTATTCTCTGTGATTTTAGTGGTTTCTCACATTGAAACAGTTTGACATAGGTCATAAAATCTCAAAAAGAAAACAAATTTTTGTCTCACAACATACAAGTACAGGTGTTCTAACTTCTTCACACAATGAAACAACTCAAAGTATAAATCTCATCAGCAGCCATACAGGACGTGAGTTGTTCTCGGTTCTTCTGTCTCACACAAAACTCCATTGGTGTTTCAAATCAAATCAAATGAAACTTTATTTGTATGGCCCTTTTCTAGACAGTGGAGTCTACCTGATTACTGAGGGAAACCACCTGTTCCCACACCTGATCCCAATTAAGAGAGTAATGATGATGATGAATGATTGACTCAACAACTTCTGAGCAATCCAAAAAATATTTAAAACCATGAGATAAATGTTGACATACTTTATTCCACAGTTTACTGTCTAATGTAAACAATCACCTGCATACATCATTAATGTATGATAAGAAACACCTCATCAGACTTTATCCTGAGTTTATCAGGGAATCATTGACGTGTTATGGCATCGGCTATAGTGCCCTGGATCTTAAAGGCAATCCCGACACCGTGCTCACTACTTTTCTTTTGTTTTTCCTGATGCCGGATATGACGTCACCGATTTTACAAAGGGAAAATCGAATGATTATGAACATTTATGACTCCACTGTATTCTGATGATGAAAATGTGGATAGTTTATTCAAAAACTTCATTTAAATACTTTTTTTGTTCAAAATTGTTCGGCCGCATTGCATTGTGGTCTAAATTTTCTTCTGGGCAATTTCTAATGCACTCGATTTTGGAATTAGCTGATTCAGACTGCACTAGAAAATGGTGAACACAGTGTATAGTGCACTATATAATGAGTAGGGGGAGGAATTCAGAGATTGCCATTGTTTTAGGTTTTAAAGAGCTACAAAGTTGACAGAAGGGCTAGACCACGTTTTGGTAATTCACCTTGCAGAAGACAGAAATAACACGGGATCTGGATCACAACATGCCAAAAAATTGATTGAGAATGACTTTAAAATAGAACACGTTGAGGTTTTATTTAAAAAAATGTGGTTTCTGTTCTCATTTAGATTGATGTCCGTCAGGGAAGCGCTGCGTTCATGTGGTGTTGGAATAATCGTAAAAATGACTGTCCGACTTCGAAATTACACAGGAATATCAAAAAAACAACAAATCTTCGCACACTTCTTTAACTTTCTGTCCCTGAACAAAGGTGAATTTATTTGTAGTGCGCCATCTGTGGGAGGATACCTGAACTACAAGGAAAATAAAACGTTAACGAGAGACTAAAATAATTTATTCCAGTTTGGAGGGCCAAATTAAATCTGGTGGGCCCTGAGCCATAGTTTGCCCACCCCTGTTATAGATTAAAAATTAAATGAACTTGATTATTTTAAAAAAAATGCTAATTTGTCTGTAAATATTTATTTGTGTAATTTAACACCTTGAATAAGACATTAAAAACACTCTAGAACCAGGATGGTTTAAGTCCAGGCCACTGAAGGCCTTCTTGTTGCACTTTCTGTGAAAATATATTTCCCATTTAGTGAACTTTAACTCCATCTATGGAAGGAATATGCAGCAAAATAAATGCACTTTCACATCTGCTTCCAGGCATTACTAGCTTGTGAAAATCCAAACAGATGGTGCTAGAAGAAGCAAACAGTTTGCTCCACACCTTCTGTCTATAAACTCCAATTTACAACTGTAAATTCCCACAATACCGAGCTAAAGTTAACACAACTTTTCAAGTGTTCCCCCAGTTCACCCTTAAAAGGATTCTTTTTGTTGAATGCCAGGTTTCCTTTGTTCTAAATGGTATTCTTTTTGCACACGTTTAAAAGAAGGCTTTCTGTTTTATTAAAATAAAAATGTTTGCCTTCAACTGCTTTCCTCTGGCCTGAAATATGCATACGAAGCACTCCACTCTTCACATTGAAAAACTCATCCCATCTGTTTGCTGAAGATTTTATTTCCTCTGTAAATTATTTACCAGTGTTTTGGTAAATTAAAAGCTCATTTCGTCCCAGAGCCTCCCTGAGCATTAAACAGGAGCTACCAAACCCAGGAAATATTTCGTTTTTAATGGAGCAGATTTTAGAGAAATCTCTTTGGGCCGAGTCAAGCTTTAGAAGCACTTCCCCTTTTGAAAAATAAAAAAGGTGAGAGACTTTAGAAACTTTGTCCTTTTTGCCATGAGACGGCCCAAATTCTATGCCAAACATACTCCTAAAGGGAATTTTTTAAAGTCAGAATCTGCTTCCAAAAATGTGAATCTCAGCAGACATATACACACATCATGTACACACAATGCATGAATAAATCTCACACCTTGGCTGGCTTAAGTTGCTTAAATCTGTTTTTCTTTGAACCAGGCAACTGCAAGTCCATCATCTCTGCAGACACCTGGGTTCAGCTGTAGCAGCACTTTGTGTCTGGTTCAGCCTGAATATCAAAAAGCATACAGACTGTAAGGAAACAGATTCCAAAAAGTAATAGAAATATTTTTTTTATCAGACTCCCATATGAAAGATACTCTAAAGTTACTGTGACTAAAGTCTAACTATTAACAACTATTTAAAGTTCCTCCCCGATCATCTTTTGAGCTATTTTTAAAGCTCAACAGTGGTCTTTAAACTATGATTATGTCATTTTTTTTTCTCCAAAATAAAATAAAATGAATTTTCTAGGACATAGTTTCTGCAGAGCGGCATTACGGCTGTGTCACACTAATGCTATGTACAATTATTCACATATGTAATTTTAGTCTTTTGTAATAGATACATGAAATACGTAACACACTGGGGTTTCTTGCGGCCGTCATTGTAGGATTTTGGCCAACGGGTCATAACGTGAATTTGGTTTTGAGATGTTCAAAATATTCTGTCCGTTGTAGAGAATTAGGCAATTAATTTGTATTTATTGTAGTTTATATGCAATTATTATGTGAATCTTGTGATTTTTGGGAGATACATAAAGAAAATGGTGGCTTTCCACTTGTCCATGGATGTCTAACACACTTGTCTTGCATATACACCAATGTACAACTTTTACATTGCACATCGAAGCACATATCACATTAAAATTATGTAAGTGACGCGCGAATCCCTAATGAATTTCATATAAATAAGCATATAATCATTAATTTGTGTGAGTGCTAGCTGAACTTTCACCCCTCCATCCTACCGTGTGGGGGGGTCTCCCGCCCCCCCCGATCCAGGCAGGGGTTCGGATCTCTCCGGAGAGAAGGCAGATTGCGCGAGAGATTCGACTGGCGTGGATGCGACTCTTGGCATGACCCGGGCCCTTCACTTGGATTTCCTCAACTGCAGCTCCCCCCAGGAGTCACCCGTCTTGGCGAAGGTCTCCCCCGACTGGCGCCCAGCA
Organism: Oryzias javanicus; assembly: GCA_003999625.1. NCBI lineage: Eukaryota > Metazoa > Chordata > Actinopteri > Beloniformes > Adrianichthyidae > Oryzias > Oryzias javanicus. The sequence continues at coordinate 22,313,540 of CM012450.1, forward strand.
ATTTACTTAGAATTGTTAGCATTGATTGATGCTTAAATAAACAATTACACAAATGCTTTGTTTAAGTATAACAAGGGTCCGCGGCGGGTGCCAACGCAATGAGGTTTCTGCGCAGTGTCAAAGTGTGTCATAGTGAAGAAATGCACACAGGTTGACATGTTCTTTGCGTGTTATATTTGCACTTCTTCCGTGGTTTTAATGTCCTTCATGTCGTTTTATGTATAACTAATTTTTATTCGTGTAACACACGCAAATCGCATGTAGTGGCAGTGTGACACAGCCTTTAGAAATTTGAGTAGTGGGCAGGATCGTTGACAACCCCGCCCCCCTTCCCCTTTCTGTTGCTGAGAGTTCCAGGGTTCCATGTTTTCTACGTCAAAAATCCATTTGATCCTGATTTATAACAATCTGAATATTGAAATAGACAGAAATACAATTTCAACCTTGATGTCCTTTATATATGTTCTTCAAAGTTAGAAAAATACCACAAGAAAATTTTAAAAATATACAATTTGAGCAGATTTTTTAAGAGTTAAATGTTAAAGAAAGAAAAAAACTTAAAAGGAAAGAGTAAGAGGAAAAAAACCTGAGAGTGACTTATAGTAGCGCTTCTTATTATAATCCATATGCACATATAACCAATCAAGAAAAAAAAAACGGAAATTAGATTGTCTTTTTTTATTGTTGACTTTGGAAAAAGCAGTAATAGACCGTACAAGCTCCTCTGGGCTCCACGGTGTTTAATCAAAAAATTATCTCTGCTCTGTCAGCTCAGCCTCTCTCCACTCTTTCCTTAATTCACTTTACCCTCCTCGATCCTCTTTTCCTTCTACTCCTCTCAGTTCCCTTTCTCTATGACGTTTCTCTCACCTAAAACTTACAGAAGCATTTTTTCGCTGCTCCCTTCCCTCCATTGTTCCCTGCTCCACTTCCCATCGCCGTCCCAGCTCACCATTCCTTCTCCTTGTTCTCCGACTCGTCAGAAATGTTTCATTTACTTTGATCTAATTGCATGTTATTTAATTTAAACAGCCATGACTTGTGATGGCTCAGCGGGGATTCGGGAGTGGAGCAGCTCTGTAAGGATGCAAGTCTGCGCATTTGCAGATTCATTCTTCGCATAGATGTGCCTTTGGGCAGTGCAGAAGTGTTTAATTTTTTTCAGCCAAATAAACTTCAATCATGCCAGAATGGTCGTAATTTATTTGACAGGCTTAAGAAGAGTTGCACGACACTAGAATTTACAACGGAAAAACAACGGGAGTGGCGTTCAGAGAGCGCTGCAGAGTAAGGAAATAGAAAGAAGATGGACAAGAAGAGTCAGAATGACCTCTGGGAAAGTCAGATAAACAGAAGTGTTGTCATAAATCAGAATTTATGCATTATTGATAAGCAAATTAAAAGCCCCAGGCAATGCTCCTCCTTTGCAATCATCTCCAGATAGGTTGTTATGAAGCCAATAGCCCCCCCCCCATTCAATCTAAATGTTCTTCATGAAGTTGCAGAGGACAAATAGGCGAGAAATATAATAATAAAAAGGAGTAGGCTCATTTAAATCATCTCTAAAAAATTCCAATTACTTGATCTACTTATGAAGCAAACAAGGTGTAAAACACAAGTAATATTGTAGTAATTACACTACAACACTGTGTGTCTTTAGGTAATTATCTTTGTTCATGGGCTCATATAATTTGGATTACCTTTGTGCAAGCTAATAATTCAAGAGGGAAATGTTGCCAGGCAGGATTGTCACAGTCATTTTTAAAGCAAATATGAAAATGCTTTCAGGCAAACAGAGTTAATGTGGCTTCAGATTTTTTTTTCTTTTGCAAATATATATTTTTGGCTAACATGGCATTTTATTTTCATGCAATTTTCCATGATTAAGAGGATTTCATTGACCAGCTGCGATCATTTAGACCATGTCGAGGATAATTTGTTTACTTTATGAGCAACATTTTTTTTAATTTAATGTTTTTCTATGAAAATAAATCCTATTAATTTATTGGCTTTGATATGTCTGGGAGCAACTGTTTTGATGCCTGCAGCATTTACATTTCACGCGTTAATTGCTGTTTAATAAACTTCACTTATCCTTCATTTGGGTGTTTATTTATTTATTTTTTTACAGCAGGGGTGGGGGAATTCTTGTTATAATAATAAGTAACGCTTATTTTCAGAGATGAGGTGAAGTGCTTATGGCAGAAATTAGTGATTGTTGAGGTGAACGTTAGGATTTGGTTTATGCTGACCTCAATGACTGAAGGCAGGCTTAACATCATGGTGTGCAAAATTTGTTTGTGGATGTGTTTATATGTGTGCACATGTACCTGTTTTTGTACCTATGTGAGGACCAACCTGTAGCATGACACTCGTATTGTGGGGACATTTGTGAATCTAAGAACCTAAAGCAAGTTATAAGGCATCAGAGTTTTGGCAGTCATTTGACTTTAGTTTTAAAAATTAAAATCTTTTGAATACATGAAAACTCTTCACTAGAGGCTTCTCAAGAGAGTCTGTTCGCTCTGTTGCGGGGAACGCCTGACTTAAATCTGACCCCACACAAACTCTCGCATTTTAGGTCAAGTCATTTTTCAAATGTTTTTATTTAAAAATATATCTCTAAACAGAATTACATTTAACAAAAATAGGAAATTATGTATAAAAGTATATTTAGTCTCAACTTTGAATACAAACTTGAGTTCAAGAATATTTGAGACCCTCTCATTCATTCATATAAATTTGATTATTTACACATTTCTTTTAAAAATCCCCACTAAAACGATTCAGATTAGTTGAACTAAAAACTTTTTTTGAGTATCTACCCCCTTGAGTAGGAATAAGTATTGAAAACTCAAACAGTGACCCCCTGTAAAATAGTGGTTGAATTTTAAAGTGTGTCAACTTTATTGACCAATAGTTAGGCTTTTTATAATGCATCAATTAGCTCTGTCTGGCACATAATTAGTGCAATTTCCTTTGCCCAGACACTAATAGTTGTCATAGCTGTTGGTAGAAGTTGTTTTTTAAAATTTTTTATTTATGCTTAGTGCACATAAGCACTAAAACAAACTATCTTCTAGAGTCACATTTGTTCTTTCTCAGTGGCAAAATACACACGAGTGAAAAAAAGAGACTGTGAATTTAATTATTAACAAGAAAGGCTCTGTCAAACTGAACAAATATCACTGGAAATCCCCCAGTACCAGTGTAAGCAATGTAAACAAACGTGAACTGATGTTGCCTCTCTCTCTACTTGTATATATCTCTGCTTATCCTCTTTGGATGGTTTCCTCATAGGGTTCCCCTTTGTGAAGTGAGTGAGCGTGAGTTTGCATGTTAACAGGGCTGCCCGTCAGCTAAAGCCAATCAGCCGAGCTCCTTTAAACACGCTCCTTCACTCGAGAGTTTGCTCCTGTGGTGGAGAGCTGTGAGCAGTGCCTTTCTGTGGGATTCATTAAGAGTTTCAGATTTATTTCCAATGACTCATTGTTCTTTCAAGATTTAGAGCCACATATATGGGTTTTCTGTTTTTTTTGACAGGGCTGTTTAGTCATACATACTTCATAACCATTTTGTATCATTCAGGGTTACAACAAAATTGGGTTTTAGGTCATTTACATTCTCCTAAATTGCTGTGACATCCCAGTGGAGTGTAACTATTGCCAGAGTATTTTTCAACTGCAGTAATGACAAACTTTCTATTTTTTGGGAATGCTTTGCCTCATGTTCCATACAGTCCCCAAAGCAGCAGGTGAAAAAGGCACAGTCTTTCCTCGGGTATTAAAATCAATCCTTGAAAGTAGCGTCACACTGAGGACAGAGGGATATGTCTGTGGGGGGGTATCTTCATTGAGTGGTCGGCAGTAAATCAACCAATGCTTTGGGCACAATGAGGCTGAAACCAGAGTAATGGAGCTTAGCCTCACATTGGCTGTAACTTGTTCCACTCACCTCAATCCGTCATATATTCTCCCCCCAAATAATTTAACGTTTTTCCATCATTTTTTTGTTTTCATATCCCTTGCCCTGCAAAACCTTAATTTATTCATCATATCTGAATTTTAAGTCATCTAATATGTTATACATTATCTCTCCTTCTTCTATACTATTACTGTTTTCCATTGACACTTGCCTATTTCAATCAAGCTTCTATTTCCACCATTGCTTCTGACTGGCCAACTATGACATAAAGGTCATAGCATGAATTTCTGGCTGAATTGTAGATTCTACAAAACTACTAAATGTGTTTTTTGTTGGTCAGACTACTGCTTTTTGAAAGTAAACAGAATACTTTAAAAAATAATGATATTTCACGTGTGAAAGCTAAGGTCATGTAAATTTACGTTTCTCTTTTCATATTTTGGTTGGACTAGAGCATCTCAACATTTTACACCAGTGATCGATCCATATTGCAACGTTAAGCCTCGTTTCCACTGAGCGGTCTGGTCCGGTACAGTATGGTTCCCTATTTTGAGTGTTTCCATTGTAAAATGGGCCCATTAAACATTATTGACCCCTATCTCCTGGAGGCCCCAATCGGTTGTAGATCCATTGAAAAATGGAACAGAACGATTGGGGCGGAGCTGCTGTAGCTACTTGTTGATTGGTAGAAAGTAATGATGATATTAGAAAGAGCCAATATAACGTTAATTTAAGCTAACGTCTCCAACGTTCGTAAGCATTTGGATTTTTGCGGTTTCCTACATGCTATTTTTGTCACAAGTCTCTATTGAAAATGCCTAAAAAACGATAGCATGGTTATGACAAAGAGGCTTCCAAAAGCAATAAAGGTTTAATTACAACCATAAACAAAGGGGCAAGGCAAAGGCAAGTCAGAGTCCAGGCGTGGGTTGAGGCGGACGACAGACAGGAAGATGAGGAGACATGCGGAGATCAGAACCCGAAGAAGAAACAAAGAGAAACGCTCAAAAATGTATGCCGGGCAGTACAAGACTTCGCACTGAGGTGGTGACAAAAGGCAGACTAAATACAGGAGGTGATGAGGTAGATGGGAAACAGCAGAGGAGATCCGGCTGAGGAAGTGACTACTGCGAGGGGAGAGGAAGTGCAGGGTCAGTACACAGGTGATGGCTCCCTCTGGTGGTCGGATGTGGAGCCAGATGGAGAAATACTGACAATGGTCTGGTCTGCGGTGGAACTGCAAACGTTCCTTCCCATCCTTGAAAATGGTATGATACGGGGTGAGATAACAGGACGCCAGCAGACTATAGCACCCATGAAAACAAAATGGAAGCAAGTCTTCACTGAGTAGAAACTCTAAAATTAACTGGACTGCACTGTACCACTCTTTACTGTACCGGACTGCTCAGAGAAAACGAGACTTTAGTTCACCAAACTGATGTTAGTTCTGTTTATTGGTCAACTGCTCCTTTTTGTAGAAAACTTCTAAATGCTCTACGTTCATGTTAGTTTTAAAATATGCACAGCATGATTTAACTACCGCTTTTTTTATTGATCCATTGGGGAGTAAAAGACATTTGTGGACCCTAGAGTTTGTATTTTGCACTAAACCCCCATTGACTGATTTATTATATTTCTGCTTAAGATTGTTTAGCTTTTCGATTTACCCTGGAAAAATACTAAATTAAAACAATTATTTTGTGCCAAAAATTTGTGGGGCCAGATTCTGATGTGTTTTTTCACTAAGATCAGAACCAGATTATGACTACTCTGTGATAAATTTCTATCTATAAAATTCATAACAGAGTAGTTTTATACAAGCTTCAAGCAACAAATCAATTCTACTTGACCTTATTAAAACAGTCAGTATATTTAACATATTTGACCTCTGTGTGTACTGCAGAAACAACTATTTTTGATTATGAGTAATTAGATGTAAAGATATTACAGATATATAGATATTAAGAAAATCTTCTTAGATCAGTGCAAAATTGTCTTTAGTTTTTTAATCAATATAATTACTGAAATAGGTTTGACATATCTTTATTATCTTTATCCCATAATTAATACTTGAAACAACAAATCAAATCAAATATTTATGTATTTTTGAAAGACATTATTGCAAACACATGTGAATGACATTGAAAGGTGAAAAACGTAACATTTCTACCCGTCAGCATTAAATACATTTACTTTCTCTACATTTTCTATACATGCTTTCATGATAGAACACAAGTGTCAAAGTCAAGGCCCGGGGGCCGGATTCGGCCCTCCGGGTAATTATATCCGGCCCTCCAGATCATTTTATTTTATTGTTATTAATGGCCCGATTTTATCTCATTTCTAACTTGTATAATTTTAGCAAAATACATTTTTTATTCAGAGTAAAATACTGACAGCCAGTATTTCAGATACACACTTGCAGTTTTGGCTAATTAGTTAATTTAGCTAGTTAATTTCTAATTAATTAAATTATTTTTTTATTTTGAAATTTAGCTAATTTTCAACAGCATGCTAGCCGTTTTAGCTAACCTACATTTTTTTTTGTTTTTTGGTTTGTTTTTTAGGCTAACTTGGCATTTAGCTAATCAGCTTCAGCGTTTTCAGCCATCCGCTTTAGCCTTTTTAGCTAACAATTTCAGCATCTTCAGCGGCCAAATTCAGCTTCCAGCATTCACACTAGCTTTATCTCAGGTAATGCTATATATCTAGTTCATAATTATGTTAAAAAAAAATTACAGTTTTAACGTTTTAAAACTGTAGCTTCAGTGTTTATTCTGTTTGGCCCGCGGCTTAAGGTATGGTCTGGATTTTGGCCCCTAGCGCGATTGAGTTTGACACCCCTGTGATAGAACATCTTTAATTTAGAGGTTCAGTCTACTAATTAACCCTAACTTCAAAATGATTAAACATACCGTCATAAAAATTTGAAGTTTCCTGTCAAGTGTTTGTTTATATGTCTGCTCATCTTTTGAAAATTAAACTGATTTCAAGAACAGAAAACAAAGCCCAAGATGAAACTCTTGTTTTTTATAGACTAATAAATAACAAAAGCTTCATCACGCTTGGATGAATTCTCATTTGTGTTCACTAAGACTAACAAAAATGGCAGCTACGGGCTGATTTAAGCACAAAAAAAAAAAGAATGGTGATATTTAACCTTGATTGAAGAAGACCAGTTGCCAAAGGTCTCCATCTGTTGCCAGTTTAATGCCCTCTAGTAAGATATGTTAATAATGGCTTCATGAGATCATTTGTATGGCTCCCCACTCTATCAGACAATTGCCCCTCAGTGGCAAGTAATGTGTGGTGAAGGAGTCTGATGAATATGTTATTGGACGATAACTGCAGTCTCATTAAAACCAAGTAAAGGGTTGACATTGAACCGAGCCATCTTCTGCATTTCACCAGGTTGTGAAGACGTAAAGTAACGACACACTGCAGGTATAATATATCTGTAAATATTATAATTAAACACCTTATTTTAGACACTTCAACTCTCTGTAAGCTGCGATGTGAGGGTGTGTTTAAAAAGCTAAACAGGAAAGCCGTTAAAGCTGCATCCACATGCAGACATGAAAGCATCACATCAATATGGTGCAGTTCAAAGTGTGGAGAGCGCATGCAGCTGACACGTGCTAAACATCCCACCACTGCAGTTGCTGCCACACAGAAACATGAGCAGCTTGCGGCTGATGTTCCATGTTCACTGAAAAGCTTACCTTTACAGTAATGGTCATTCAGAGATTACCATTTTTTATATTTTCTGGCTAAAAACAGCAAAAACAATTTGACAATGTTTAAAAAATCTAGTTATTGCATTAATGAATTGTTTCAAATCAACAAAAACAATTAAAACCTTAGTTATTTTTTATCATTTTTCTCACATTTTTCCCAATTTATCATTCTGTGCACATGCTTGTCTCTGTTTGTGACTGTTCAAATGTTATTGATTTTGCAAGCAGCATAAAATACAAGTATTGATTTCTTACCTTAAGCGTGAGTTTCTCTCTTTTAGGCATTTACACAAATCCTCAATCTGTTGCTGCTTATCCGTTTAATCATTATTTGCTGTTTTGTGTGAGGCAGATGAACATAGAAGGAAGTGAAGGAGCTGAGAAGTAGGCAGAGCAAGGGACATCAATCATTAATTATTTTCGGGGTTGCAGACTTAAATGAAGCACGTGAGGTGAGAAGAGAGAGGAGCGTTTATTTTTATTTTATTTGTTTCCCCTAAGCTTAGAGTGGAAATGGTGCCCTAAAAAAGAAATAATGAGGATTGTGTCAAAACTATATATAATTTCTCATTTCCTCTGTCTTTTCAGTGCTTATTATCTCCCTTTTAAAGCGAGAGCATGAGCCAGCAACATAACAGGGCAAGAAGTGGGAAAAGATGAGTGTGGAGTTTGGGTGAATGGCATAATTGGAGAGTTTTAAAAAAAGGTTTTGGGGTTTTTTTTTTACATTTTTTATTGAGGCTGAAATCAGTGAGGATGGGAACGTTTGACAAAATTCTGGAATCACTACTGCATCAAAAGGAAAAAGTATCTGTAAGATTTGAAAAATGATTTCATGGTTTGGATTCATTATTTGTTGAAACTGATAACTCTCTTGATTATTTAAGAAAAGTTTTAGATAATATTTAGATATATCTACATCTAATCTAGATTTAAATAAGTTTCTTGTTTTATAGTCACCCATCATGTTTTTTAATCCTTTTTGGGGTTATGGGGTTGCTGGAGCCTATCCCATCTACTGCTGGGCAGAGGTGGGTTACACCCTGGATGGATGGGTGCCTATTTTTCAGATGCATTTTCGCCATCTAAAAATAATAAAAACTAAAGGTTTTTTTTTTTTAATGTTTTCGTTGGATGCTTTACTTTGTAAATTCATTAAAAAGAACCGACTCAGCAAATGGCTTTCATATTTCTGATCAGTAAAATTACAGCCTGGAGTCTTTGGAGAAATTGTATAGGAAGAATAAAATGTTGTTATCCTAAAGTTGTTCATTCAATATTTTAACAAAAGAACTATCTCGTTCCATGGTGAGCCACTCAAATTTGCACGTTATGGAAAAGGTGAATTTCTTTTAAAAATGAGCGATTGTGTCCAAATTGTAACGAAAACAAAAGGATAAAACCAGTTGAGAAAAATTTGTTGAAACAATGTGAAGAAGTGATATACAGTAACTTGTCAATCATTTTCATATCTATTTGCATTTGGGGTGCAACAGTTACTTGACCTGATCAATTAATTGATTTACATTCCTATTATATATAAACTAGATGAATCTCTCTGAGACAAGTTGTTAATTTATTCGCCATTTGCCATTATTTCAAAATGAAAGAATTGAATTGTTTCAAGCTTAATCGGCATATTCTTTAAACCCAATTACTGAGTGCTACATCTCTTATAATGGTTAAAAAAAACCTATTTATCATCCGTAAATTTCTCGTTGTAGTTTTCACATGCATATAGAATACATTTACAGATATTGCCCATAGTATCAATCTGCTATATAAATCTTCAATAGGTCCATTCATATATATATCCTGCAGTTTCTGCTTTATCCACCTTCGGTTAAACCTAAACTGAATTTTGTTGTTGAATCAAATCAAATCAAATCAGATCTAAAAAAAAAAAAAACATCTTCAAGATAAGTTAAAGTTTTCCTCATGTCTGCACAAAACTGACAGAAGCATAAAATCAACATGTACACTTTTGTTTGTTTTTAAACCTTACACTGTTGATTTTGTGAGACTTCGAAAGACATAGATGTAACACCTTTATGACAGTTCTACAGTTTTCTCCACCTTTTCACCCTGCAAAACATCCATATATACCTAAGTTTTTAATTATTTACAGATTGGGGATTTCTTTTTTGCCCACAACCTTTCCTGTGAATGTGCAAACATTGGCATGTCCTCACAGGATGAGCAACACCAGAACAACACACACACACACACACACTCAGTATAAACCCAGACGTGCCAGAGGCGCTGTCAGCTAATTACTGACTGGCAGATTCTCAAGGGGCAGAGAAAACAGAGGTGGCCCCTTGCATCCGCAGGACCGACGGTGCCCTTCAGCATCAGTGAACCTGCAGCGCTCCTACTCAATCTCCAGCGCTGCCAGCAGATCACATGACCAGAGAGGAAGTAGGCCACACCAGAGGAGCAGAACCAACTGTCAGAGTGTGAGATGTCGGTGTAATTGTGTGTGAATCTATTGGCTGAGAGAAAGAGAGTGAAAGACTAAGCAGGAGGAGAAGGGACCCAAATTAACATGCTTACACTTTAACACACTGGCATTTAATTCAATTGAGTTTATATGTTCCGCCATCGCTTTGCAGTAACAGATGACAAGTTCAATACAAGGCCAATTAAATACGATCCAATTAGACAAAGTTCATCCCAATTATAATCCAAAACTAATAGTACTATCAAGCTTTTTCTTTTTTTCAACAGCACTCCCTTTCAAGAGGAACTGTAGTTTAATGGGAAAAGACCTCCAGACCCCACTACAGGAAGCTGTTCATTTGCTTTGATTGGTTGTGAGAGGACAGTAAAGAGACTAGGTCATAGATATTGCTGTGAATAAAAAAAAAAGAAAAAAAACTCCAGACAGTGGGTGTCATATGTTGGGAATAAAGAGAGCACAGGGGCACAGCAGGTCTTGATCTGAAGGAGTCGAACTGGAGGCATGGCTCCAGGTTCCAATTCCTCGTTTTAATTAGCAGTTTTATCAAAAGGGAAGGTTGTAGGTCTGGCCTAATATCTAGAAAATCCTTCTGAAAAACCTGCTTTCCAAAGAGGAAAATGTTCCCTTCTATTCAGAGGGAATCACAAGTAAATTTGAAGTCTGAGGAATCTCCATTTCGGAGTATTTCTTTAATCAAATCCTTGTGAATCAGCAGACCAAAAAGGCAGTTTGAAAAAGAGCTCATCTGTGATGTAGAAAATACGCTGTGTGGCCCACAAGCTTCCTGTTCCGCTCCACTCTGCAACAGGTTCACAGGTTATATTGATTATGACTATTAACACAATATTTTAAAAAAGGGCTTCAATAAAGCAAATAATTGCTGCTTAAGTGTAGTAAACGTATTTCTAAACCACATGTGGAACAAGGTTTCTGAAAGAGCGCTCCATACAACACAAAGAAGTACTTTCTTAAACATTAAAACAGTAAAAAATTTGTGCAATAATAATAAACCTTGTATAAAGCAGAAAAAAAATAATAACAATAGAATATTGAAAGTGTTTGGGCACTTTGGAGGATGAAAGCTTCATGTTTCAACAGTAAAAAATGTTGAAATTTCAACAAATAAAAGAACCTTTGACAACCTGAACATTTAAAAAGCAAATATCCTCTTTAAAATGTATCATCTTTGTCACTTTTTGGTAAATGCTGAGAAAAGTGTAACACCATGGAGGTGATGTTTAGCCGACACTGGAGTTGTTTTTGTCACTGTCAAATGCATTTTCTGGAAAAAAATGTTTATGATGTTAACTTGACAAATGAATATATGTATATATATATATATATAATATATATGTGTGTATATATATATATATTATATATATTATATATATTATATATATATATTATATTATATATATATATATATATATATATATATATATATGGCTGATGCAAAACATGGTAAATAAAAATAGTTACTATTTTTCAACATAAGGCTGATCATTGCAATTGAATTTTTAAACTTTTTTTAACAAGGTGTGACAGAATTTTTCATGGATTTAATTCTTTTACACAGATTAGAATTGTATATAAACAAACAAACGAACAAAAAAATATATTTAAAAAAAGGAGGAACCAGGCGTGACACCAACCATTCTGGAAACATGAACTAAAAATATTATCAAATTATCCAATGAACATAGAGTTTTTGTCTTTATTCCATTTGTCCAATTGAATTTGTCATCTTTCAGTCTCAAGGCAAAAGTTTATTGGAATCAATTTTCGTCACTCACCAAATACAACTAGATATTGAGTCAGCAATAACTCACTGTAACAGTCTGTGCATTCTTTTGACACCATTAGAAAACTAGTAATGTGGTCATAACATGAGCCAGACCAAAACCACTGAGATGCTTTATTTCCATGTTTTTTTATTTATTTTTTTTAGCTGCAGCCTCTAAAATCTATGTAGAGATAATCTGCCAATGGGATTTGTGCCCCCCCCCCAGTTTCTTTTAATGTCGTTTCCAAAGGTTTTAAGATTGAATCAGCCCTAAAATACTGTCCTCAAGCTCTAACAGCAGAAAAAAAGAAGAAAAACTCTGTGCCTTTCGATGGTTTCAGAAATATAGATAATCCTTCAAACACATCAGCCTTCAGTAAATAGAGGGAGCAGAGCTGCAGCAGTTTGTCGTCTTCTGAGTCATCCTCTGCAAAACTGCCTTTGTCCATGCCCCGTCATGCTTTCAGACCACACTGCTGTGGTGGTGGATGTGATGCTGTCCGTCAGTTTATGTGAGAGGGAGAAACACGCAAACTGAGATGTCATTTGTCACAGATTTAAATCGATTAAAGTGGCAAACCCTTGTAGGTAGTCTTTCATTCTGAAAGCAATTTGGTTTATTTATGCATCTAACAGCAAACCAACAGAAATTAAGTCGTGCTTTTGGCCCGCTTTTTTTGGTCCGCTGGGAGAGTCGGTATCCAGACTCCTTAATCTCAGCTTTTGGTATCCGGAAATCCTTGAGGGAATTCTCTCTGTGTGCTGTATGCGCCACGTCTACAGCTACTTTCTGACTGTGTCTGCCGTGGAGCGGGATGAATAAAGGGAGCTGCTGGATGTTTCTTCTCTGAAAACAGCCCCCCCACAGCCGCTTGAAATACTGCTGAAGGTAGCATTTATCCAGAATAACTGACACATTAAACCAAAGTGAGCTTAAAAGCATGGAGATGCTTAGAGAGCTGGAAAGAAATGTCGTGTTTCATGATTACTGGTGAGTATGAGCGATCGTTTTAAGGCGGAAAAAACTACAAAATGATACATTATTGAAAGTTGCTTAAGCAGGGTCATAGGCCGCTCGGTGGGGATTGAGCCACAGGACAAAAATGATCTTCAAAACTTTTGTGTGCACCCAACACAACAAAGGCACGAACATTAAAATGGGGTCAACTTAACAAAATGTAACTCAGATAATTAAGAACAAATGTTCTAACCAACTCAACTAAAACTGACGCCCTGACAGGAAACATCAGGGAGGTTTTATATTGGTTGATCAAACCAATGATACAAATAGGAAGGGAACTAAAAATGCAAAACATTCAAAACTAACCGACGAGGTAAATTACTAGTAATTTTTAAACAAATAAAACTAAAATATGCTTAAAAACAAGTTTAACAGTTTTCAACAAAAGAAAACAATAGTCTAAGTAAAGAAGAATAAAGTTTGAGTTCCCCCCCTCAATCTTCAAATGGGAGTGTCCAGGAAGTTCCTCCACCTACCACATCAGGAGCATTTCCTGCTCCTCCCTCTTCATGCCTCAGTGAACTCAAAAGAATAGAATTACTCAAAACAAAATTAACTAAATGTGTACACAAGTTAATTTTGTTATGTGATGTGTAAAGTGAAAAAAGTTCATGTAGAAATATTATTGAAAAGAAAAAGAAGAAACATGACCAAGGAACTCAACCTAATTGTGGGGCAGTGGGTTCTTCCATCACAACCAGATGATACATTTGGTCAATCTATAATAATATTGTTAAAGAAATGAAAATAAACAATTAAAAAAAAGAACTTACAAAAAATCTCTAAAGTATTTGAATTTTATTCCAACTTAAATATGAAAACTTTTCATTGTATATTTACTTTTTTTAATGGCTCATTTAAAGTCTTACTCGGGTCACTTTTTGAGTTATTTTAAAACATTCCCATTGTCTTTTAATTATGATGGCGCTGTTTTTTGCCCCAAAAAACTGTCGTTTTGCAGGACATAGTTTCTGCAGAGAAGCAGCAGTTCATTAATAATTCACTTCTGATTTAAGTATTCCCAACATCCACCTGTTAACACTCTCTCCCACTAGCTGTCACACTTACAAGCTTTATCCAATAGCATTTTCTTTGTCTGCTCCAAATTCCAGCACAAACATATTCAAAAAACTAAATTTTTTATACGTATCTTCTATCTTGAGAAAAATGCTTCAAGAACATGTTAAAATATCAAATGTTCATGTATTTAATGGACAGGATTTGATTAGACTGGATTGGTCAGTGCTTGTTATACCAATGGTATACAGAATCACCTCTAATTGCATTTTGCACAAACTTCAATTCCCCAAATGTTAGAATCTGTATCATATATGATAACTTCCTTTTTTTTAATTTAAATTTTGCCTTTACTTCTTCATCTCAACAGCTTTTTTAAAATTTCCTTTCCTCACTAAAACGTCCCACGACCTCAGCAATTAAAGTTTTAATCACATATTTTCTAAAACGTATTGGTCTGATCTCAAATAATCAGGAATCCAAACAACCGTTAACTTTATTTACAAGCCTTGTGACTAGGATTCATTTTTTGTGGCAGCAAACAGAACAAAAAATGTGTGCAGACTTTAAATCAACCCTTTCAGATGATCCGATGACTTCACGAGAGGAAGCGAAACAAACGAGAAAAGACAGCAGCTGTTTATTAATTCAGAACATGAAGTAGCAGCGAATGAGATACCTCAGGATCAGCAAATAATTCCACAGGAAAGATTTGTCTATAATTTAAATTGCAAAATGAAAAAGATGAATAAAGTATCCAAAACAAAAAGATAATTGTGATAGAAAGCAGAGAAAATGTAGTTAAAGTATATAAAATATTAATGGGAAAGATGACAGAGTGCTAATGGGAAATGAGTTACACTTTGTGTAATAATGAGGTGCGACAATAAAAAAGTAATTATGAGACATTAATTTATAAAAATGATTATGAGCTTTTTTTCAGGCCCAAAACTGTCAAGTCAGTTAACTCAATTGTGGTAGGAAACTTGTACTTAATGGCAGCAAGCATCAAACTATCATTAGAAAATACATGATGCAAAAAATGATTCAAAAATATCTAATTACTGTATCAATCCATCCGCGGGTCAACGGTGTCACCTCCTGCTGATGAGAAGGATAACATCTTAACATTCTGTGTTCGTCCACACAAATGAGAATCGATCCGCCCCACGACTGCATTGAAAATACACATTGGAAAGCCGGAGAAGGCCACGGACATTTATCAAGGTGAACGCTGCAAGGAACCCTGGGAATCAAAGAATAACTTGACGCTAAATATACTGTACAGCTATTTGGTAAATCGATCAGAAAAACACGAGTACCAGAAAACGATGGTGTTCAGCTCGAACACAACCAGGAGCAATTTCTGTTTGAACACAGCCTTCACCTTCACAAGACCTGCAGAGCAATGCAACACTGCTGCGACCTCTATCATTAATCAATGAGGCTGTTTTCTGTGACCAACAGCACTTTTAATTGAAAATTGTTGAAGTTGCCATAAAAGAAAACCATAACTGAAAACAAAGAACATTTATTTATTTTATTATTACTATTTTTTTTTACTTTTAAAGAAACACTCTTTGCAAAGAAAAGGGCAAATTAGAGTGTGTGCCATAAGAGATGAGGACACCTAGAGATATTCATTAACTTTAAATTATTTAATTGCTTTGTCTGGTGCTTAATCTTCCGCAGTGATTCACTCTCAGCATTTCAATTAATCTCATTAGTAATTAATTAAACCAAAGTTTGTACTTTCTTGACATTTACCTGAAAATGTTTCCACGTTGAGACTTAAAAAATTAATGAGAATTTTAATATTCTTTAAAGAAGTAATCCCTCTTTTTACACTGTTCTCTACTTTTTTTCAATTAACTTGAGCAACAAACTTCAAGGTTTTGTGTTCCAGACTTAAAATCACAAAATCCCTTACTCAAACTAGTGTTTATACTTTTAAACATTGCAGATATAGTTGCTTTGTTTTCTAAATAACCTCTTGAAACTTTGTGATATTTTCCTGTTTTGGAAGTAAAATCTTATATTTTCCCCATTAAATATTATTTTTTGCTTAGTCAAATTTTTTTCTGGGTATACATTTTAAATTAGCCCATTGCTATTTGAATTTCTTAACAGAATTTCAAGGAAACATGGACTATTAGTGAATGTTTGTACCTTGAATACAAATGTTACAAACTCAGAAGGACAGGAACCTTTTAAAGTTGCTCTGTACTAAACACAATTTTAAAAAGTTCAAAACATTCATTTTTGAAATTATTTTTACACATTTGGGGAAAAAAAATCAACAATTTAGAACATGTAAACTCAAAACAGCTCATAAAAAAATAAGACATTGATCGTTATGTAGGGTCTAATAATTGCATTCACTGACAAAAGTGATGGCCATGGTGTAGAGGTAGAGCGTTCAACCTATCAGAAGATCACAGGTTCAGTTTCTGGTTTGCCCGCCCATGTGTCGGAGTATCCTTGACACGAACACACGAAACCCCTCATTTCTGGTGGTTTGAGTTTAGCCAGTGTTCAAGGACGTTAAACAATTTGCTAAAAGTGCATCTTTAAATGCACGTTTAGCCCATGGTGTTCTCACCGGACCGTCGCTACCTACTATTCAGTTCAGCTCAATTTTATTTATATAGCCCAATATCACAAATAATTGTCTTATTGGGCTTTACACTGGTAATTACACAAAAGCAGAAAGTATGTCATAAAATATAAACAATAGCTGGTTGCTAAACTAAACTTAACAGACAAAACTTGGTAAAAACAAATTCCTATTAAAAAAAACCCTGATCCTAAGGAAAAAAAAGACACCTCAGGGATGTTTACAAGAAGGAGGGATCCGCTCCCAGGACGGACAGGCGATGAACTGTTAAAGAATTAGCTTATCTAACTCTACAACTAAATGTTTGAATAGTGTTGCAGATGGGCTTCATCCAGATAGAACTGGGGGATTGATGGGGGCGACACAAGATGAGCCAGAGGCAAGGTCCACGGCTGAGACAAGCCAGAGGCGGGGTCCACGGCCGAGATGAACCAGAGGCGAGGTCCACAGCCGAGACAAGCCAGAGGCGAGGTCCACGGCTGAGACAAGCCAGAGGCGGGGTCCACGGCTGAAAAGAGCCAAAGGTGAGGTCCACGGCCGAGATGAACCAGAGGCGAAGTCCTTATCCAAGGCGAGCCAGAGGTGAGGTCCACAGTTTAGATGAGCCAAAGGCTAGGTCCACAGCCAAGACGAGTGTCCATCACCTAAAATTGTAGGAGATGTGTTGCGAAATGTCAAAGCGGCCAATCTAGCCAATCTTTCTCCAGGCTTTTTATTTACTTTGTACCATATAATTCTGCCAGGGCACAAACATCAATTATTAATCTCACCTCCATGATCAATTTTCAAGCACTTGGGACTTTCATGAGTTGAAAAGGACAACGCCCATTTGTCATTATCAAACCCGAGTCCCCGATTAGTCAAAGTTCAACCTGGTTTAACTTTCAACCCGTGTTCAATGGCCATGTGTTTTGTACGAACATTTTGTCTTGGCCGAGTAGTTAAAGAGTTGAATCAAAAGTTTCTCCATATTTTAACCAAAAAGTGTTGTTGAATCTGACCCTACAAAACAAATGTCAAACAGCATGACAACTATTACACAATGTTGAAGTTTCTCTGTTGGATGATTTCAGAAACTTTACAATAACTGTAACTTTGTGCACTAACTCAATCTTAACACTTATTTGTGAAAATAACATTTACAGGTTAGAAATCGACTTTCCAGCTGGATTGAATGCCAACTTTCATTCTGAAAGCCCCATATGGACTATTTGTATTGCAGAATGATTGGATTTTGCTAATGAGATTAGCTTGATTCAGTGCGCACATGGGATTGCCTTTTGCCACAACGCCCTGAATGTGTGTTAGGTTGGCGACGATGCTACATCAACCACTAAGTGACTGATTGAGAATAAAGGCATTAAACATTTGGACCGCACAGTGATGCAGCGCCAGAATATTCATGTTTGTGTTTGAAGAAGAAAGTCTAGTCCCCCCCCCCGTCCTCGATGCTGCATGGATTTGCATCTCATTGACAAAATGTAATGGCTAAAAAAGCCACTCTCTATGTCTAAGTCTCCACAGTTGGCTGTCAGTTTCTTCTTTGATTGCATCAAATAAAAAAGATGCATGAAAAATAAAGTTTTTTTCTGTCTGTTAAGAGCAGCATGAAGCTTTTTATGAAATGAATGAAGGGCAGAATCAGATTGAGTGGATATGGAGGCATGTTTGTATATAAAAATACAAACGAAAAATAGATTTTTGAAGGTTTAAAACTGACTTTATGTGTCAAAGAGTCAGACTTTGATAGATTAGCAAATCCCTTTTGGTCTGAGTGATTGATGAGAGACATTGACCTTGCGGGACAAAGACAAAACACACACATAGACGCCAGTCTGTCTATTATTTTGAGCGCTCCAGCCAGCACGTTATATCAAAAGCAACTCCTTACCCTAATGGAGGTTTTTTTTTTCCAAATTGTGAAGACCTTTCTAAGTGTCCATATAATGTTGGTCAGCTATCAGGGATTGACTTTCCTGTCACGGAGTGTCTGTCTTAATGTTCTGCATTGGATTCAGTCCCTCTCCAAACTGCCTTTGTGTGAAATTGGGCCTTTTACGAGGAAGTCTGTCTGACGCTGATGGCAAAACAAGTTCAGAGTGACTGGTATCTTTGGTCTAATGACTGTCAACAGCAAATAAAGATAAAAAGACAAGATATTTACACAGAGAAAGACAGTTGCTGGAGAGAGTGGGCAATCAAACACTCGTGTGAGTGACTGGTGTCAAATAGATTATGCGCTTAAGCAAAAGATTTTCCTATATTTTTGAAATGCAAAGCTTCATTTCCTAATTTCTCTAATGGCTGATTTTTTTTTTTTTTAGTCTGATGAGAAGATATTTATTCAATATGCAAATGAGAGGGACTCCAGTGGATCGGTGAGGTTACAGGGAGCAGAGATGAAGACGGAGGTGGAGGACTTTCAGTACTTCAGGTCAAAAGTCCAAATGGAGAGAGTGTGGAGAGAGGAGTGTGAGCAAGAGGGAAAGGAAGGTGAAAAGATTTATAGAGGAAGCAGCTATTTTGTTGGTTTTATAGGAACAGGAGGTAGAGCTGGAGGAAAAACAGCTGAAGATGTTGAGGCTTTCTATGGGAGTGAGTCCATCAGAGGAAGAGCTCGTGCTAGATGTTTGTAGATAAGTGAAGGAAAGCGAGTTTGAGATGGTTTGGATACGATGAGAGCAGGGAGTGACATTGATTATGTTGATAAAAGGACACTGAGGTTGGTGCGACCAGGAAAAGAGGCCCTAAAGGAAGACCAAAGCAGAAGTTAATGGAGGGTATGAGGGTGGTTGCTGTGAATGAGGAGAATACAGAGGATAGGATTAGATAGAGGCTGAGGATTTTCTGTAGCAAACTCTGAAGGGACCAGCCAAAAGAAAAAGAAGATAGGAAGAAATTGACTACAGAGTATGGATGGTTTACTGTGCCGGTAACATAAAAAACACAAATTGTTTTTTGTGCCACCAAATTCTGAACAAAAATTAGTTTTGAGATCAATATTTTATAATATAAAACTTTCTAAGTTGCAAAGAAAAATATTAAATATTTACTTAAAAAACTTTTTTATTTTAAATTTCAAAAATATTTTTGAATTTGCAACACATATTTTTAAATGTGTTTTCTCCCATCTCGCTTTTTTCCTATCTTTGATTTTATGTTGCAAGCATAAAAATATTTTTTGAAAGTAAAAAAAAAAAAAAAAAAAATGGTTTTAATGGTAACTGACTACCAACGACCACGTTCGGGCTCTGCACAAAACACACGGCCGTTGAACAAAAGTTGAGAGTTAAACCAGGATGAACTTTGACCAATCTGGGATTTGAAATTACCAGCAGTTTGAAAACAAATCATGGAGGAGAAACAGTAAGTCCAGTTTGTTCCCGGCCAGAATTATTCAACCTCAAGTCCTTCATCTGTCTAAATAGAGCTCTCAAAGAAAAAGAAAATATATGGCTTGCACCGTTTCAACATTTTGGAAAAAGTCCCTTCCAACTGTAGATGGTGGACATAACAAAACAGTAGACAAAACAGTAGGGCTGGGTATCGATTATCGGGATCGATCCGGCCCCCTGGATAATTATATCAGATCATTTTATCTTATTGTTGTTAACTAAATAACTAAGGGCAAAGCAGAGTAAAACAACAAAACACAGAGCAAAGAAACCAAAATAATTTATTTTTGCTAAAAAGCACAAATTTTATTTTTATTTCCAGACTGTGTTTTGTTCAGCAACATGTTCATGTTTCTAAATAAAATTAATATAAAATGACATGAAAGTAATGAAATTTAAGTGTTTTTTTCTTTAAAAGTTTCACTTAGGATTGTTTGCTTAATTTGTTAGCCTTTATTAGCTTATGATGCTAGCGTCATTTTACCACTGAGACATGGCTCCCCTTTGTTCTGACCATGAACGCCTGCCTCAAAAGAAGGTGGAAGAGAAAAATGTCAAAGATTGGATAATTATCGGAAAGAGTCTTTGTTGGACTGGAAGGAGAAAGAATCAGAATTGTGGAGGAAGTTTGGTCCACAAAGTTCTACATTTCCACGTCCGAGCTGAAAACGATAAGGCTGGACATTACCATTGACATTTTTATGTAGCAGCAGTGAAGATTTACACCAGAGCTAGCATAATCAGGGGCGGGACTCCTGAGCTCAGCTCCAAAAGCCACGCCCCCTCAGAGAAGATTCTGGAAACACAGGCTTCAGATCAACATGAAAATGTGCTTTTTATGACATTTAGGTTGTGGGATTTTGGTTAAAAACATCATAATTAAAACACGACTGGGAACATTTTCTTTAAAATAATTGTCATAGGGGGACTTTAAAGATTTCTGACAAACTTGTGTGACACAAAGTGACTTTGTTGCTGAAGGAAACTTGATTTGTATTTTTGGTCACAAAAAAGAGACATCAAATGTCGAGGGGAAGCATTTTCAGTCAATTCAGAAAATTTAGAAAAGCAGTGAAGACGGTAAGTTCAAAGAGCTTTGAATGAGCTTATTAAAACATAATGAAACACAAGTAGAATCAAACCCAAAGCAGAGTCTCTGTAGCTTGATTTAGAAACATAAATATGGTTGAACAACTGGCTATTTATGATGAATGTTAACAAGGACTGTAGAGGATGAGCCCACTCATCTTCTATCCAGATGATGAGCTGGTCAAAGCACGATAACATTCAGAGCCTCTACCTTTATTTCTGTCCCAAGCAGTCCATCACTCTTCATCAAGTTTAATATGAAAGGCGGCTGCTCCATTTCCGCTGAAGCAAAGAGTTCCCGTATTAAAAGCAAAACACTAAACTGTACAAACTGACTTCTTTCCAAGACCCAGTTTTTGGGGGAAATCATTTTGTTTGGTGCTGAATGAAAAGGTGCAGTGAAAAGGAAAACATATTAAAATTCCTCAAATGTGATTTCATTGGATCACGGAGCCGTCGCCGACTTTGCCTCCTCCATGTGCTCCACATTCATGAAAAGAACGAGGACTGCATTTTTTCATTTGCTCATACCAGGCCCACGGCATCCAATTATTTCACTCTTTTTAATGCCTTCGCAGCAAAAAAAAAACCCTTCAAAGGCTCCTTCTCTGTTCCTTTCTGTGTCGGACAAGATTTCACACTTTTCTGTTATTCTGGCCCTCCTTCCAAAAGAAACCGCTGCCTGGAATGCAATTCTAAACGTGCCGATGCCTCTTTTCCCATATTACTCTAATCTGAGCACCGAATGTTGTGGGACCGTTTAAACTGATGGGAGAAAGGGGCTCAAGCTGGTCAGACCTAGAAAGGTAGCAAACCCATCTCCAGGAAAATTAAACTCTCTGAATGATACTCATTCTCTCAAATCTGATCGTGCTGTGGCTGCAGGATATGGTGCTCTACAAGTCCCTGTAAAGGACTCCTGATCCATTTACCTCCGTCACTCCTACTTAGTTCACCCAAAAAACCTTTTTTTTGCGAGTAATATTCTGTGAATCATTGCAACGGAGGTGGGCTGCCCTGCAAAATATCCCCAAGGACTCTATAAAAACACCAAGTATGCCTTTTTTTAAACATTTATTTGGGTATAATTTTCTAACAATCTATCAATCTTTCTATCAATCATATTTTCACTCAGAATTTCAAAATTAAAAAAAGGCAAACCAGTATCTTCATCATGTTGTTTCCCCCCTGTCTAGGGGAACGTAAAAGGATGTAACACAAAGAAAAAAACAAAGATCCAAGCTGAAAGTAATCTGGGATTTACATAAAAAATAAGAAAAAATATATTTACACAAAGATTACAAGAAACAAAAAAAACAGAAAAAAGTAAAGCTCTGTTGCTGCCAACTGGGAGGGGAGGCTCAGTATTTAAATACTGCCTTGAAGGCCCTCGCCCAATCAGGTCTCTGGACAGTTAGACGCAAATCTACAAACAAAGATAGCTAAAGAAAAGAAAGGCAGAAAACAGAAATTTAAAAGAGGACAAAGACATAAAAATAGAATACAAAAAAACAAAAAAGTATAAAAAAAAGAAAAATTACTGCCTCTGGCATAACAATGTGCCCAGGTCATGCCAGAAACACTGGATTGACTTTGTTTTTTCCTGTTGCAAGCCCCCGCCATCAGTCCTAAAGAGTTCTTAATATCAACTTAAACAGATTTTTGTAAAATGGCTTTTTGTACTCCGTAGATGGTGGCATTTTGTTTTCTTTTACATTTAATTCTGACCTCTCTTGTGAATTAAAATGTAATAAAATAAATAAAAGTAAATTTGAAAAAGTACTGAGCATAGCTTGAAAGTAGATTTGGTATAATAGGATGAGGAGTAACCCAATAGGATGGAGATTTGATTTCTAGTTTCTACTTTTTTGTGTAAAAAATCCAGTGTGCTTTGACACAAAAAAAAGAACTATATTAACATTGTAAAGACTAAGAGACGCTAAATGAATAGCGTTTGGAAGTACAGGAAATAGAATAAAATGATAATTTCTGTTAGAAATAAGCAAAACACAAACAATAAGAAATGATAAACTGACATAAAAATGATCCAGGTATATAGAAACCTGTTACAAGTGATAGGAAACAACTAAGATTTCTATTAACTTTTGAAGAGTAAATCTAAATTATAGCAGAAGCTCGTTTAATGACAATAAAATCAACAGATATGAGGACATGTTTTTATAAATATAAAGGATTAGAAATACAAAACAGTCTTATGCTGTCACAAAAGATCATGCAAATGAACTTGTATTATTTTTGAGTATGGAATAAGTATGCAGCTTTATATAGACTGAGGCTCACATCAGTTGAAAAGAATAGCTCTTTTATTATCCAATGCAAATCTTTCAGAGCAAACACACGTCAAAAAAATGTCATTCCATTATATCTGTAGGCAAAGAACGCACACAAAGCTGAAAACACAAACAAAACCATTAAGTAATGGGAAACATTTTTTCCTTTTTGATGTAAACACCCTCCAAATGCTTTCACATGCAAGAATATTCTTAACACTGGACATAAAATTGTATGGCATTTGTCATTCAGAACAACAACAAAATAAAAGGTTTTACCCTCAAAAGTGAGAAAATTAGACAAATTTCTGGACGTGTAGAAACTGAAGGTAAAGAAACATTGCGAATAATTATTATTATTATAAAAGAAAAAAAAATAGGCAATAACGTGCTACGGTTTAGGTTAAATCTCCTTAAAGAGCTGCTCTGTGACTTCTCAGGTTGTACATTTAGAACCCAGTTCTCCCTTTGAGAGGCCAGTGAGAAATGTAACAGAACGCAAGAAAATCTGGGTGAAATGCGGCTTTTCAAAAACGGGAGGAAGTCTTTCTGTGTCAAATGCTCTTTAACCCCTGATGCTAAATCCCCCTTTGCAAATATAGAGTGAAGGTTGACGTATTTCTTTTGAAATTGCAGAAAACTTCAAGTTTCTCCAAGGCAGCTCCAACAATTTGACATTTTTTCCCCCAATGCAAAACTCTTGTCTGTCTGCTCCAAACAAATAGTTTATTTGGGCTTTTTGCAAAAAATGTAACATTGGAAATTTTGGGCAGAAAACTTATAGCTGCAGGGAAAAAAGACTGAACCTGAGGAGTGAAATATTCTGCAGGAAATAAAGAAAACCTAAACTCCAGAGTTCCTGTAACCCCATGCAAGAACAAAAACAAAAAATTGTAACAAAATATAAAGTTTAAGGCACATCAGCAGTGTGGAGTATAAAATATAAATCTAGAAAAAGCCCCATTAAAGACTGAAATAGTGAAATGCACGTCGGTGAGGTGATATGATCAGGCTCGGCTCTCTCTGAGTGATATCAAAAGAGGGTTAAAAACGTGACCCAACACTGCCGCTCGAATCTGACATTTAGAGTTTTTCTCCTTTTTCCTCCAAAATTTGCAATTCAGTCTGATTTTTTAAATCTTTTAAGTGAACAGTCTTTTAAGGGCATCTTACTAATTATATAAACAGTTTATTTCTATTACAGTCATTTCAAGTGTAGGTCCAACGCATCTTCCTTTCTCACCAACCAAAACAGGTTAAAACCGGTTGATATATCCGTCTTCAGCGCTACATCAGCATTAGTTCTTTTTGTGTTATAGAAACAGGGAAAGTGATTTTGAAGGATGTCTGTCCGTTGTTATTGACAGATTCAGTCAGGTGAAATCAAGGATGGATGGATGAATTACAGCCCAGCCTTTCTTTTCTGCCTCATCTTGATCACACTTCCTCAAAAAAAGCCATCTGGGACATGTAGGCAGAGTTTCGCTGCAAGACAAACAACAACAAAGAGAAATGCTTAATCAGAAATGTTTAAAAATTCAAAAGCCAAAAAAAAAAAAAAAAAAAAAGAATAAATTGAGAATTCATGGACTAAAAGTAGATTCAGGTGTTTGTGTCTTTTATTTGTTAACAAGACAGACAAATAAAGGACCAAACTACATAGGATGTAAGTTGCCATGATTTTGATATCAAAAAAGCGAAATATGATTTATAAAATTCACAAAAGTGAATCCAGTAGAATGATTCGATTTTTCCTCATTCACACCAAACGACCTCCCCTCATTCGCTGCGCATCGAATTCGCTCCTCGCCGCCGCCTGTCAAAAAATGTGTTCTGTGTGGGAGGAGCTTCCAGCCAATGTTTTAAGCCTGACATGGAGCGGTGTCTGTGTATGTCACAATGTTTGGAAGTTGAGAGGGTTATTATCAGGTTCATGTATTGTAATTATTCTTATAAAAACAAACATTCTAACAAGTAGCAGCTTGACTATATTTTCTGTTTGAAAACACGAAAAGATCCATTCAAGTTTGTCACGGCCCTCGTGCTCATCCTCAAAGGAGACTTCTGCATCTTATTCAGGCTGCAAGCCGCAAAAGTGCAGCTACAGATGACGCGATGAGGAAATCTTGGTTGAGGAGCCGCACAATTCTGTATGATACGTAACTTATAATGAGCTGTGACGCTGTGGGACTTTAAGGACAGTCACTTCCTACCAAGAAGCACATTTAATTAAAAAAAAAAAGTGTTTACATTGGAGTTTTTGTGAAAAATGTGATATTCGATACGCCCCAAAACCACCTCATCTAAGCGCAGAAACTTTTTTCCAATAAATGTGAGTCTTTTTGAAATTCTGGTATTTCCAAAAAAAAAAAAAAAATCAAATTTGCAAAATTTCAGAGTTAATGGAAATTCAGCAATTGATTCATATTCTAACTGCTGCTTGAGTTGCTGAAAACGTTACGTACCCAAAGCTGAATTCCTAATTGATAATTACCGGCATGAAGCCCAATAAGGAAATTGTTTTGTGATGTTGAGCGATACAAATAAAACGAAATCGAATTGAATAGATGCGATGTGGTAACATGTCTAACTATTTACATTTTGGTTGCGCCGCGTCACCCAGTTTCAACGTATAGACCTGATCTGAGGTCCTGCAACCAAATCGGGTTGTCGGTCCAGCAGAGGGGTGATTTGAGCATTGCGGAATAATTTTGACGTTGCGTCAACCAATCAAAGACTCCGCATTGGGTAAGTGCTCAGTGCTTCTACCCTTGAACTTAATCGTTTTTGCTTATTTTCATCGAGACAAAAAAAAAAAAAACTGTAATCCAATTTTATTTCCTTTTTTCCCCTCTTGGACAAATGCGGGACAGCAAACTGGGTCACAGAGACACGGAAGCGGTCTTGCAGAGGGAGTAAAGCTCGCCGTACAGGGACAATCTCTAAATGATCTCATGAACCCTGACATGGAGAAGTGATTACCTATTACATTCACTATAACCATTTGATGGTAGCTCCTCCCACAAACCTCTGCAGCATCAGGCTCATGAATATATTTTTAGACAGGGGTCAAGCAACAAATTCACCACACAACGCAAATTTGACGTTTGGTGTGAAGGCAGCATAACGAAACCATACATACGTTGCTGTGAGGTATGTAGAGGGGGTCCTGCACGTATCCTCTGGCCTCACTCTGAAGGCTGTACAGGTTGGCTTGTTGCTGCTGCTGCTGCTGCTGCTCCTCCAGCTTTAAAGATTCGATCTCCGACTTCAGCTCCTTCAGCTGGTCTTGCAGGTGTTTGCTCTTCTCCATGTACTCCAGTCTGCATGACCACAAACATGTCAGAGACAGGCTGTCGTCTTAAGCTGCTGCTGCTGCAGGGGCTTGACGTCCTGGCTCACCTCTCTCTTTCGATTTCCATCGACAGCCTCTTCATGTCGGAGTCCTTAAAGTCCAGGCGAGCGGCTGCTGGTTCAAAGCCAAATTCTGCTGGTTCAGGGGGAGCAGGGGGGGTGGAGTAGGCCGCTATGAGCTGGAGGTCAGGGGCAACAAGCGTCAGAGACACCACCAGAAAAATACATCACATCATTACACTTTGGTATGCTGTAAAATTATTATTTCTACACACTTCCAAAAAAGACCCTTAAAAGGAATTTATAAAAGCAAAACCTCATGTTTTAAAATGTCCTTTGCTTAACCAGAACAAACAGTCAAAGATTAAACATTTTTGGTATTTGAACATAAACTATACTTAAAGATAATGTGTCAATAGAGCATTATTTTATTAAGTGTTTAATTAAACACTGATCTAACTGAAAGTGGCTTACTAGTTTGTGATGGAAATATTTTACATTAACACTCTTATCTGCCATGTAGAAGTACTTTAGAGCAACATTTGTGATAACATTTCAATAGAAATTCTAAATACAGCATAAGCATGGAAATAATTCTATCTGACTTCAATAATTTGGTGAGGGTTGATGATTCAAACAGCCCTCATGTTTTAACCCTTTGGAACCTAGGGCCTAAAAACCCAGTTTTTTGTCTACTTTTAAATTTACCTCTGTATTTTGAATTTAAAAGACTACATGCATGCTTATTTAGTATCATTTTAATCAGCACAACCTTTTCTATGTGACATTACCTTTATTTTGTAATTTTTCCATGTTGTATTCTCACACTAGATATAAAATGGTGTAAAAATTGAAAATTCAGTGTGGAAAAATGAGATTCATTTTGCTGTGGAAACCCAAAAAATGCTTAACGAAATCCGTTTTTACATCATGAAAAGAGTTTTAGGCGTAATTTTGTAAAAACAACATGAACAAGTTTTGTCAGCAAACCAATCCACATGTTTTTGAGTGAAATGCAAAAAAAAATCTTGGCGAAATTCACAGATTTCTTTGAGCCACATACATGAGCAGATAGAGGAACATCACAGACCCCACAGCTCCATCATGTCATCTTTCTTGTGCTGTTTTATAGACAGTTGCTGTATTTCAGTCTTCCTGTGTGGTCTCAACTACCAAGCATAACAAAAAGTAAGAATTTCTCTCCCAAGACTACTGCTGTCAATTTGACATTTTTTCTGGAATTCTGTTTTTTTTTCCTGCAATTTGTTTTATTATGTAATTTTCTTTCTTAAGCGTTTTCCTTATTGTGTTTGTAAAAAATAACAAAATAGACTTGTGACACAGAGGCAGTCCCCCTCTCTCCGTTCTAATTCTAAATCCTCCACTTATAGACAAATAGATCCTTTAACATCTTAATTTTCCTCGTCTGAACATCCATCTGGCTCTAACCTGTGCAGCTGGTTACCTCAGATATTGATTCTTTTTTTTTTTGCTATGCTAATGTTAGCTTGAGCTTGTGAGGTGCTTGTCACTAGCAGGAGAGAGTGTAAACAAAGGCATGCTGGGAAATCAGCATGGCTAACTTACAAACCACAAGCCCAGAAACGAATTTCTAATGAGCTAAAGCTATCTTGTAGAAAACACGTCTTTAAAATGATTTTGATACATTATTTTTGCTAAAATCTGCATTGACATAATTAAAGGATCACTGGGAACTTTGAAAAAAGAAAGCATTTATATTCATACTGATTCAGAATCTGAGATGATAGTTTTTTTTACAGGGTATGTCGTCTTGGTTATCTCCAGCAGCTTCTGTTTGGCTCTTCGTTCTGCATCCTTTGCTTCCGTCAGGTCCTGCTTCAGATGATCGGCTTCTTTCAGTCTGGAAACAGTTCAGTATTTTAGTTAAAATATTTTAACAACAACAGTAATAATCACTAATCAAGTTTATATATTTGGCAAATATGGATGGAAGTGTAGTTAGTTAATGCGTAAATTTAGAGAGACACGATTGCAGACCTCCTCTCAGACTGCTCCACCAGCTTCACCGCCAGCTGCTCCGCCTCCCTCATCTTCTGTTCCATCAGCCTCTTCTCCTCCTTCGTCTTCATGGCGGCGACCTCCAACCTCTGTCTTTCTTGCTCTGCTTCGGCGGCCTTGTGAGCCAACAGCTTGGCTTCTTCCTCAGCAATCTGGGCCTTCTCTGCCAGCAGGTCTGCCGTTTCTTCAGATCGTATCTGAGTTCAAAAATTACACACACAATTAGCATTTTCGTTCAAACCATAGTGTCTAAAAACACGTGTCAAAGTCAAGGCCCGGGGGCCGGATCCGGCCCTCCGGGTAATTTTATTTTATTGTTGTTAATTTCCCAATGTTGTCTTTCTAACATGTATAATTTTGACAAAATATATTTTTATGAAGAGTAAAATGATTTATTCTATAATAATAATTCTGATTTTTTATTATTCATAATTATGTTAAAAAGTTATGTTTTTGAAGTCTTAAAAATTGGCATTCTGCTAGCTTTTTGGACTATTTTGGCATTTACTAAGATTAGACTATTGTGGAGTTTAGCTAATATGTCGGATACATGCTAGCAGTTATGGCTAATTTAGGCTTTTTTTTAAGCTTTTTTAGGCTGTTTTGGAGTTAAGATAATATTTACAAGCTAGCTGTTTTGGCTAATTTAGACTTTTTTTTCAGTTTTTTAGGATATTTTGACGTTTAGAAATTTTTTTCAGTTACATGCTTGCTGTAACTGTTAAGTTAGCTAGCATTTTTTCTAAGTTTTCAGCTAAGTTTTTTTTCTGTTTTTAGGCTAATTTGGCATTTAGCTAATATATTACCTAGCTATCAGCTTCAGCGTTTTCAGCAATCAATTTCAGCATCTTTAGCTATCAGCACTTGCATTTTCAGCAGCCAAATTTAGATATATGTTTATCCTGTTCGGCCTGTGACCTAATGTGTGTTTTGGCCCTCTGTGCGATTGAGTTCGACACCCCTGGTCTAAAAGATCTAGCAGTTGCGTTAAACGTGATGAAGGTCTCACCAGGGCCTCATTAGCCAGCCGTGCTTCGTCCTGCAGCTGAAAAAGTCTTCGCTCCATCTCCTCTTTTGCACGTTCTGCTTCTTCTCTCATCTGTTTCTCCCGTGCCAGAATCTGGCGCTCCATCTTTATGAAGGCATAAAAACATTAAATAAATGTGACCGAATTTCACCATCAAAATACTAATGTCCCCCTACCGACCTTCTTACGGGCCTTTTCCTCTTTAGCCTGAGCCTTCATCTGTTGAACTTCAATTGAGTCCACCTTCCTCCTCCTCATAAATAGGTCATGGTTCCCAATGCACAGCTGTAGGATCTAAATAAAGCATTTAAATTGTTACACCCAAAATCATTATTGTATTGATGTTTTTTTTTTTTTTTTTAAGATAAAAACCCACAAGCTTGTTGACACGAAGCTGAGATGAGTAGAACTTAAAAACGTCTTTCTTTTTGTCCAAAGGTTTGATCGTAAACTGCCGACAGAAAAACAAAAGAAAAGATCATAATTTAAGACATCTTTTACTGCAGTTTTGTTAGTTTAATAATCTGTAGAAATGAGACAAAAGTGTGATAAATTTGTCTGATTTTAAACACCTCTTTTTCGCTGTAGGAGATGTTTCGGATTCCGCTCCACGGGAAGGACTTGTTGGGGTTGAGTTTGTTATTCGGGCTGTAGATGTGAAGCCCCTGAGCATCTACTCCCAGTAACAAGTCTGTGTCCCTCTTATTTTGCTGTTGATGTAAGCCGACATGACAGTTATGTTTAAAGGTTGCATTTTTAATAGCAGCCATGCAAAATGCAACGGCCGCAAACACACTCACGGTAATGTGGAAGTAGCTGACGCCGTACATCTCCAGGTCCTGAGCGATTTTCAGGTATTCCATCTCAGCTTCATCCCTACGGAGACAATAAAGGGATAGCGCAATATAATACATTTCCTCACACCTGAGTGGCGAAGTGTGAAAGCGCACCTTTTGTAAAAGGTGTTAATTTGCCTTTGCATGGAGCATTTAAACTGTCAATCTTACCTGGCGATGCCTCTGTGCTCAGCGTACCAGGCTGTGATCTTCTCCTCCCACATGTCAGCTGTCATTTGGTATTGCATCAACACCTAATCACCCAATCACAAAGCACATCGAACATTAAAAACACACAGACATTGACTGATAGTATTACAAAAATATCCTTTTCATTATATAAACTCACCCTTTTTGGCAACAACTCATCTTGTGCCAAGAACCCAGGCTTGTGAAAGTTTGGATCATAATCTCCATACTGCAATAAAAATTAACATTAAATCCTATCTTTTAAAAAAAAAGCCTAATGATCAAATTCGATTACCTTTGACCAACAAAAAACATACCTTTGCCTGGACAGCATATGAAGCCAACAAAACTGAAGCTTCAGGAGAACAAAATATTTCCTCATCTAATATTTGCTTTTTCACCTAAACAAAAATGACAAAAACGTTTAAATTGCTGCACAGAAAATGTATTTTTGAAGATGTACAGTACAATATTATATAAAAAGAAATGCACAAAAGTACCTGCAAAAAGAAGAGGTGTTGTGTTATTTCTTGGACCAGTTCCTCCTCTACTTTTTCAGGGAAAAATTTGGCCAAGAAGTGAAACATTATGGGTGAGTCTTTCGGAACCTCTTGGTCTAAAACCTAATAGAGCAAATTGATATATTTAAAAAATAATAATAATTTAAAAAGAAATATGTGCAGCTGGTTGCAAAAGACATAGAATTTTTTTTTACTATTTTATTTTTAAATTGTAAAACAAAAAAACAAACAAAAAAAAGTCAATTTTGTATTACACGTCTGCGATGTTTGCTTACCCGTTTTTCCTGTTTCAACCACGCATAAGTGTCCTTTACTGTGTATCTTAGCCCAAAAAACCAGGTTTCCCTCAAGCCAACTGTGCGGCACACCAAATCAAACAGGTCCTTACCTTTCCATTTAACCTGAAAAATAAATAACAATAAGATTTCTACATTTTACAGAGTCAGAGCAAAAGCTTTGTTTGGAAATCTGCATAAAAAAGAAGAATAAAAAAAGTCTGGATATGTTAATTAAATCTAATGAAATCCAGTAATCTTAATATTTAGCCACGTGCTTTTAAATACTTCATAGGAGCTAATACAACTAGTTTGTTATTCTGATATGCCCAAGAACAGACATATAATGACAAATTCATTTAAAAAAAATAGATATGGAATAACACATGAATTGTTTTCAGAAGACATATTTCAATAGTTCCCAAACAAAAATGACTGTACCTCACAGCTAAATTCCATTTCAGCATCCATAGTTATGACTTTTACTTTAAAAGTCTTTGGCTGCTTCTTCTTTAATCCAAGTATAGACATTTTAAATTCTAAAACTTTATAAAAACAAAAAGGGGAAAAATATTACTCCAGTAAATGTCTAATGGTATAACAAAAAACAAAACAAGGGGAATTCGAATTGTTTTTAGAATACCGTACAACTACTCCATAGGCAAAAAACGTGGGAAAACCATTTAAAAAAAGTTTTGTTTAAGAAAAGTCGCATTTAATGTGATGAGGGCCTTTAACCAGGAGTAAAGTTAAACGTTGGCCGTCCAAAAAGGAATCCTGGAGTGGGGTGGGCTCCTGTGTTGGTAGTGACCAACGCTAAGCTAACTTCGTTCGATATTTCCTCAGCTGTGCCACAGAAACTGTCGAAAAATATTGTAAAATGAACGAAACGTTACAGAGGACGCCATAGTTAAACGTACTACAGAAGGGCTGTTCTTATAAGAAGTTAAACTCTTTCAAACAACCATTAAAATAACTTTGCTAATGGCAACAGCGGCTAACTAGTTAGCTAACAAATCAGAACGACTTTCCAGAAAAATTGTTGTTTTGACTCCAGTCCCAGCGACTCTACAGGTGGGAAGAAGAACAGCACGTCAGGATGGCCCTACTGCGCATGTCTGTGGGGCATTGGGTGCCTCCTTCAAGGAGTGTCGGACATATTTTATTACAGTTAATTTATGCTTTTATTACAATGTAACAAATATTGCTACTGCTTTAGACACATCCGGGAATAATTTAGCTCTTCCAAAAAATTATTAGGTAAGTGAAAAAAAAAAAAAAAAAATCAAAAACACCAAATGAAATTCTACATTGATGATAAAAAGTTTTATTAAACATCACACTTTTCTGACAGTGTTTAATGAAGGATAACAATGAGTTTATAATGGTACACATTAGTACCCCACACAGAAATCTCAGAAGGAGTTTAGTGGGTTTTATATAATTTATATATTTAGATATTTCTCCCTAAGATAAGAATATACAACTTTTCTTCATCAAAACCTCACCAAAAAAAGGCTTGATAAGATTTTTTAGAGAAATAATTTATTAATTCTGCATGTCAATTATGTGAATTTTTACATAAATTATATTTCATACTCCACCAACACCAACCAACTCTTTGTATGTCCCCCCCCCCCATATATCTGTATTTTACATTGATTAATTCTCTGTTGTTGCATCCATCCATTCACTTTGTTCAACACATTTTTTGTAAGAAGAACGCTAATAGTCCCAAGAAATGGATTGTATGCATTCTCTCCATTGTCTGTAGGATTCTCCCTCAAGTTTGAAGAACCAGTTGAGTGAACAATAGAAAAAAAATAGAGATCATGTTTGAATTTTGAAACAAAGCCTAATAAAAAAAAGAAATAAATTTTATTTTATTATTTTATTTTATTTTATTTTATTTTATTTTATTTTATTTTATTTTATTTTATTTTATTTTATTTTATTTTATTTTATTTTAGTATTGCCAACAAACGCAATATTTTACTCCAGTACACTAGGTGGCGCAATTGCGATTGAAAACTCCAGAATTCTAAAGAAGAAAAAACGGAGGATGAGGGACCACAGTGACAACAACCACAGGAAAAACTTTAAACATTTCCTCTCGTGGTGGATTTTGACAGTTGTGTCTATTATTTTTTATTTTGACGGTTTGGAAAGTTTCAAAGAGTTAAGAACGACAATATTCAAACAGCAAAGCTTCCAGGTAACGCTCGATCTTGTTGATTTGAAGTCTTGAAGTCTACAAGGTCCAATGAAGTTACAAACCTTTTTGCTTAGTTCTACCAGCTGGTTAGCTGCTGTAGTGTTTGGTAAAATAAACAAAACTTTTGTTTCTCCCTTTTAATTTGTGTAATAAGGGTTCCTAAACTAAATCCGAAAGGCTAACTG
Organism: Oryzias javanicus; assembly: GCA_003999625.1. NCBI lineage: Eukaryota > Metazoa > Chordata > Actinopteri > Beloniformes > Adrianichthyidae > Oryzias > Oryzias javanicus. Next base: position 22,347,520 of record CM012450.1, read on the forward strand.
CTTAGGTTTATTTTAGACTTTAAAATTGCATCTAAATTAATCAAAAATCAAATAAAAGGAAAATACATTTTTTCTGTAATTTAATTACTGTTGACATAGTCTAATTCATTCTCAGAAAACCCCATACAGAGTGCATTTTAAATGTGTTCCTATTAATGTAAATGATACATATCAAAACGTACAAATTTTACAATTAAGCTAATTTATTAAATGAACCCATTCAATTGTTAGTAGTTTTCCCCCAAATTTTGATTGCTGATTTGATGCTTTTTAAAATAAATCAATAGGATAAAGCAATATATAGGAACATTCACACTTAGAACATTATTTATGCATACACAATAAATGTTTACATTGGCTTAGATGTTAAAAAAAAAGAAACATCTGTAAAGGAGTACTTAAGAGAAGTTATAATTTTAGATGAGGAATTATAAACTCTTAAGGGGTTATAATTGCATATTCTTGGTTAGCTTAACTTTCTTTCTTTTTTTTCTTCTTTGCTGACCAGATTTGTAAATAATGTCCGCCAATACATTTGAGGAGGTAAAAGCAACAGTACTATCTGCTCACGAAAGCACCACATCGAAGGAAAAAGTCAACTTCTACAATTCCTGGGCAAAGAACTATGATCAGGTGAGAAAATAAAAGTAAATAGTAAAGAAGTTTCTCCTCTAAGACATTTTTTTTGTTCCAGTCATCTAAAAAAAAAAAAAAAAAAAAGTATGATTTTAATGGCTTCAATAAAAAAAAAAAAAAAAAAACCCAAAACACTGTGGTGACCATAAACATAGATTGCACCAGATCATTATTATTTACATAATATATAGAAGGTACAGAGAAAAATAGATAATGAAAGATAGTGCACAACGTTTTCTTCATCAATACGCGTTTATGAGTTATTGACAAAAAGTTAATTTACCAGTGAACTGTGAGAAGCAAAAATATCAGATTATAGGACTTTTTGTGGTTATTTATGTATTTCTTTTGTTTTTTGCTTGAGCATTTTTTTTCACTGGTTTTGAATTTGAAACATATATGAAGTTTTTTTTGTGTCATTTTTTTGTGTCATTATTACATATAATGCTATTGGCTGTTTGGTCATTGGAAATATGAGCAGCACTAATAGTTAATCCAGTAAAAGCAGAGACAGCCATAGTTGCCATGACATCTAAAATGAAATGAGTGAGCAGCGGCATTACACTGCCATCTGGTGGTCAGAAAGTACATCGGATTTATATCTTTCCTGTTTTTTATTGTTTTTTTTTTAAATAAAAAACATCTGTATTTTCTACAACATACGCAAAACTTTTGTGAGAGTAAAATAGCTTCTTCCAATAAAATGTGTCTTTCTAATTAAGTACTATATTATGAATGAATGTTTAGAATGTCTGTTTTCTCACAAAATCTCATGATCGTAACAAATCAGCATGTTCCCTTCTCTAAATACAGTTTTTTTCCCCCCAAAAAGTTTTCATTTAGCTCTTTATATAAGCTTTCATATGGGCATTAAAGTTTTCTCAATAGAATGTATTAGGGAGGATTTGGATCAGAAATAAGAGTTTTAGATCATTCCCTTTAACTTTGTTTTTAATGCCTTTCTAATCAGCATGTAGCTGTTCTGGACTATCGTGCACCATCTCTGGCTGCAGACAGCGTCCTGTCACATTTCAGTGGTGCTCGAGAATCAGCTGCTGTATTGGACGTGGCTTGTGGTACCGGCCTGGTGGCCAAACAGGTGACGCATTCATGTACTAATAAAATCTGAAACGTTTCAGAGAAGTGACCGTCTTGTTTTTGGAAACTATCTGTTCGTTGTCTTTTTTTACAGATGCAAAAACGTGGATTTAAACTTTTTGTTGGAGTTGATGGAAGTGATGCCATGCTTGATGAGGCAAAGGAGAGCGGATTGTACCAGGAGTTGAAACAGTGCCTCCTAGGGGAGGAAGCCTTTCCTGCAGAGTGGGGTAATAATATCAGTGCTATTTTACCCACTTCATTTATGATTAATTATCAATATGTGTGACTTTAAAAAATGATTTATTGGTTTATTTCGAGCTTTGATAATAAAAAAAAAACACAGATATATCAAATTCATTACAGAAATAATGAAAAGTATTCATTTAAAAGAACAAAATGAACGTAAAATAAAATAAAAATAAATGTATAAATAATTACTTATAATCATAGAGATTTTTGCAGTGATACACACAATACACACTATTCACTAGTAATACATGGACTTTTTTCCTCTTTTTTTAACATGCAGCGGGTTCATTTGATGTGGTCGTGATCGTGGGGGCGCTGAGCGTTGGTCAAGTTCCTGCTGAAGTGGTCAGAGACCTGTGCGAGGCCGCCAAACCAGGTGAAGGTTCAGTCTTTATCTTGCTGCGTCTCAAATCATGAAATATAATTGACACCCGCCTTTATCCGTCTTTCCACTAGGTGGCCTAATTTGCATGACAACGAGAAGTAACTGTGATAATTTGGAATACAAGATTGCGCTTGAGCATGAGCTGAAACAGATGGAGAAAGAAGGCCTCTGGACTTGTGTGGAGGTCACAGAGGTGAAGGACTGGGAGAGAGCCGTGTCTGATCAGGAGGATGGCTACATATCTGGAGCGGTTTACCTCTTCAAAAAAAACTGTACATAAAAATACAACACTGTGATTCACTCCAACATTATTCTCTATTTGATTTGATTTAAAATAGTTCTTTATGTTAGTATTTTTGGCATTGTGACATAAAACCAATTCACTGTCTGTTGACGTCTGTCTAGTGAACTTCAGTCCAGAAAAAGTTAATTAAGACCACTTGTGATAATTTTTCGTTTATTGTAAAAGTCTTTCAACACGTGTCTTTTCTTTTCAATCATCATCTTATTGTTCTCCAAATCAGAAATCAGCTTTGTTGTTTGCTAGAACATAGTTCCTGCAGAGCGGCAGAAGTTCCTTTAGAAACTCACCTCTGAGTTGTGGGCGGGACCGTTGGTGCACAGTAAACCTGCCTCCACTTCCCATCACCCATCTGTAAAACACTCTTTCCTGATAGCTTACAGCCTCTCACACTTATATTGCAATATAACAGCTGCACAGTTTTGAGTCAGATTCTAGCTCAGACGAGGAAAACAAAGACGTACATGGATCTAGTCGTCTACAAGTGGAGGCATCAGAATGAAGCGAAGCAGGAAACTTGTGTCCTGTTGAATGTAGCTTCCACGTCACTAATAACCCTTTCCAAACAGCCTTTTTTCTGTGCTCCTAATTTAAAATATGAATAAATAAATACTCAGAAATACAATTTTTAGCTTATTTTTCTATGTAATTGTGTGGGTACATGCTACAAGAAAATGTTAAAAACAACATTTTCATGGAAGTAGGTCTTTTAGAGTCAATATTTTGCACGTTCACCTCGCTTTCACCTGCAAAAATTGGGAATTCTCCATAAGAATGTTTTTCTCTCCTTGGTCAAACTGCCTTTTGATGCAAAGGCAGAATTGAAAAGTGGATTGAACGTCTCAGACTTCTCATTTGTTTGCTTCGTGTGCAGGAGCAGCTGGCACATTTGCATGGAGATGACTAAATCAGTGAATGTTGACCTCCAAGCACTCCTCAGGCTTATTTTTCAGGGAGGTACCCATCAGGCCTCTGCCATGACAAGCACATTGATCTCCAACAGACTAGAAAACAAGATCTTTCTCTCTGTTTCATGAACAGTTGACTGTCAGAGCCTGATGTTACAAAACTGATCCCATAAAAGTTGATATTGGGAGCACTATGTTTGAGATTTTTGACTTCCGTCTTCTGTTGTAGAGTACTGCAGAGTCAGGTAAAAAAAGTAAAAAGAAAAAATGGTTTGGGTCCCAACAGGTAGGATGTTCCTTTAAAATAAAAACTAATTTATTTCATAATTAAAGAAAATTTGATCACATATTACCATAAAAGATGCTCTCTTGACTACCAACAATGCAAGTTTTTCTACAAAGGATATTTGGGGTTTTTCAATGATACCAAATATGAAGGGGTGGCTTTAGGAATTGCAGTTTTTAGTGGATAAAAATAAATACTTTTAATGGATTAAGTGGACACACCTTTTTTCTCTGGTGGTCAAGAGGATATAGGATTTAAAGGTGCATTTCAAGAAGAAAGAAAAAAGCAAAGAAAGATGGGTTACGGTTTGTTTTTCCTTGATGATTACAGTCATGTTACATGGCAGCATTCATTGTATTTGAGGTCATGAGCTGACAAAGGAGGAGTGGGTTGGTTTTGATTTAATGTTTAAATTTTGTTTGTTTTCCACTGCAAAGTGCTTTGAGCTGCTCAAAGAATAATAAAAGTTTTTTTTTCAATAACTAAAGCTTGATTTGATTTGATTAGTTTTTGTCTCTCTTGGAATATTAAGTAAAAAAAAAAAAAATCCAAGATGAGTTTCTGTTCTATTAATATTTAACTTTCATTAAATTTGTAGAATAAACTTCATTGGTTATTGTTTTGGTGAATTTTAACTTCTCAAATTCTAAAATCATAGTGTAAGAAGAATATCAGTTATTCTTTTCTCATAAATGCTATTAAATGAAACATAGCTGAAGACTTATAATACCAACAGGTTGACTCTAATTCAAACACCAGTTTCTGTCACATTCCAGAATCAGACGTGTAAGATGTTTACTAATTTAAATTTCCTTTAAAGAAATGCTGATTAAATGTGGATGTGTTCACCTCCACGTGAATAGATTAACAGCCAGTATGAACCAAATGTAAACTTGTGGACACAAGATGTCAGTGTTCAGCATAAAGTTCAAGTCAGCATGTCAAAGATGACATCATGGCTGTTCAACCCATGCAATACCCAAACAATATTCAAATCAGCTAAAACATATGTTCTTCCTGTGACGAGCATAACATATAAAACTTATTAACGCAAAATGTGAATCACAGTCTGACTGGCGATCTACGCTCATTTAAAATTTAATTTAAAGAGCTTAAAAGTAAAGTTTTGTCTTAAAGCTGAATAAATCCTCTAATATTACATTATCTCCCAAACGTGTTTTTAGTTTTTACTTTTCTTTTTATTTATTTATTTATTTTTTTGCAAATGTGTTCAATGTAAGTAACTTACTTAAACTGAGAGCTGACATTTTCTCTTTTTGAAAAGAGACTGTAACAACAAAACCTTTGGAGTCACTTTCTGTCTAACCTGTTTGACCTGAGCTCAGGAAGAGCTAAAACCAACTCTGAAAGTCCAGGAAGGCTTCAAAGAGACAGAATTTAAAATTTTTATAAAGACAAAAAGTTTTTTTAATAGAAAATAATAAGAAGTTGTGAAAAAAAAGTGCCATAAATGTTTAACACTTTATTGAATAGTTGAGGTAAACATTCCCTGCATGGATGCTAAATTAAAATAAAACATTAATTTAATTGACAAACATTAGATATTTACACAAAATGATGCTAATTAAGTTATTGCATCGTAACAATGTGACTCTTTGTAGCCGTTTTCACATTTGATTTAAAAGAAAAATTATTTTCAAGGAAGAAATGACAAGAATTCTTTTTGAATGAATTACATGTCACGAGTTTCTAAAAATTAATAATAAGAAATAAAAAAATAAAAATAAAAAAAACAATGAAGAAAGCTGGGATAAAACTTTCTAGGATAAAACCCAAATTTGACTTTCCCGATAAAAATTTAAAGTTGGAAGCACCTTCCTTAATATTTGATGTCAGTTTAAGAGCACAGAAACAGGATTATCTTTATTTCCATAAACGAAGTGACTGTTTTACCTTCAAAAAACAAAACGGTTTCATAAATAAAAGGTTACAGAAAGCTCATACGTAGGTTTCAGAATAAAATATATAAGTGTTTGTATTCATCCTTGCTCATATCACAGGTAAGTTTTCGCTCCATCTACAGTGGCGTCTTCTTCAGTGTCACTATTGACTGATGTACTGTCCAGCATTTCTTTTTTCTTCAGCTGGGATTTCGTGGACGGTGCCTCGCTCAGTTCTGACAGCGGTGACTCTGGTCTTTTCTCACCCACAGTTGATGGCGGCGCCGACGATCTTCCTGACTCCTCCATCATCTCTACTTTAGGCAGAGGATCAAATGGAGAATTTGTGTAAGGAGGAGGGCTTGTACTCTTCTCCCTGTAGCTTTGAGGCTTGGACGTCATGACACCGACAGGCTGGTGGGATGCCGAGGGCACCCTGATGTACCCGGAACCCGGACGGGTCGACCCGTTGGAGCGGGCCACCAGGTAGTGAACAGAGGGGCTCTTGTCAGCTTTGTGGGATTTGAGTGTACATGCAGAATTGATCAACAAACAGCCTCCAATGAAAAGCAAGACTGATGACGCCCAGCCGATGTAAAGGCAGGCCCCCAGCTCCCGCGGCTGATTGGCCAAAGAAGGGTTATAAAACCGCTTCACTATCACCCCCGCTGTCCAAGATGTGGGAATCAGACAGAAGAGCCCGGAGGCTAACAGCACCCCTCCTGCGGCTATAGCCACCTTTTCCTTTTTCCCACCTTCTTCATTGTCCAAAAAGCGAGTGCACTTTCCCCCAACAAAGGCCAGAATGAAGCCTGCAGCGCCTGTGAGAATGGCAAGGACAGTGAGAGCTCTCGCTGCCTGAAGGTCAGAGGTCAGCGCGAGGAGAGACTCATAAGGCTTGCACTGTATCTGTCCAGTACTCTGCGTTATGCAAGTCATCCAGATGCCCTCCATGACCCTCTGTGAGGTCACGATGCTGGTGCCCACGAAGGCGGTGACTTTCCACATGGGTAGAATGCAGCAGAGGATGGTCCCCGCCCAACCAACCAGGCACAGGACGCTGGCCAGCATCTGGATCGCGGTGGAGGCCATGATGCAGAAACAGAGGTCGCCGAAATGTCTTAATTAACGTTCACAGACCTGAGAGGAGCGCTCGTTTGGTTTCCTGGATTTTTGCGGCGCTTTCTTTTGCAGCTGTCTCTTTCTGATCATCGGTCACCCAAGAGCTTCCTTTGTTCGATCTTCTTCAACACTCCGTGTCTTTTTCATACGCCTCCATGGCTGTGCTTTTATTTTTTAAACACAGCTGCTTTCAGAACGCAGAGCTCTGTCCGACTGGTTAAGTCGATTCTTCTGCCTTGGGTAACTTTTACCGAACACCAGGTGTTTTCGCTTCATTTGTTTACAGGCAGTTTCCATCTGTCTGTCCCTCCCTCTTTGTATAACTAATTAGCTCCCTCTCCTCCCCTTCTTTTCTGTCCTTTCTTTCCTTCTTCCTCTTCTATTCCTCTGTCACCCAACCAGCCACGTGTGTGCTATTGGTCAGGTACAGATGCGCCACACCCAGTGGTAGTTAGATCATCTTTTCCCTACCTCTTTAACCTGATTAAAAACAAATAGACACCTAATAACATGATTAAAATGAAAATGACGGCAACATAGATGAATTATTATCAAATTATTTTGCAATTTTATTGAAAAATATTTAATCTAATTTAAACTTTTTGTCATTATTATTATTTTTCTTGGCACCCACATTTTAACCAACACATGATGAAGAATTGTGACATGTTTTTTTATGTAAAAGCTGGGGAAAATTTTTGTGAAACAAAACCGGTTTCGCTCACAGCATGTACACTGCTACCTAACCGGTTTGAAACACAACAACACCCCCCCCCCACCCACCCACACATGAACACACAAAACCAGCTTTGATATTTCCTGCTAATTACACCCCGTCTCACATCTATTGTTTTTTTTGTAAACTAATTTAGATATTTTATATATAGAAAAAAATAGTACCAGCATCCTTCAACATTTTGTTCTTATTTTATTTTATTAAATTTTTTTGGTACTATTTTTCTTTTTAACCTAATCTAGGTTTCATTTGACTCCAGGAACTGAAACTCTGAGCCTCCGAAATGGAATTTGCCTGCAAAGAATCTCATGTGAACATCTCACACCATCGATACAAACCGTGGATGGGAAAACTCTCCATTTAAATAAAGGTGCGGCGTATCTCACCAACCACAGTTTCACTGAGCGTGTCTATATTGCTTCATTAAGTTATTTTCTTGTTTCACACTTAGTGTAACATGCCACATTTTTAACACAGATGTTACTGTCGGCGTAGTTTTAAATTGGATTTTAACGTACTTCAAAGAGAAAACCTCCATCTTTCAAAATAAAACTCAGGATCATACGTTTGCAAGAATCATACAAGTTTCAGATCTTCAAAAATATACCTTATAAGTTTTAGGCATTCCTTCTAAGCTTTTTTTTTTTTAACTTTCTTTCAAGTTATTGATTTTCATTGTAATTTTTATTTATTAAGTCTTGTGATGCTATCAATTAAACAGACCCAACACCAATTCTTAGATATTAATATGTACTGTGAGGAGCCAAAAATGTTCAAACTGAGAAGACAAATTGATAAGACTAATTGGACAAATGATGACAACAATTTGGATGTATCTTTCCATCTGCCTCTGCTTATCTGGAACTGGGTTGTGAATGCTGCAGTCAGAGCAAAAATCCCCACAGAAACTTCCTCTGCCGGAAGAAAGCCAACGCTTTTCCACGCCAACTGAGCTTCCAGAAGAACAACATCACCTGGAAAAGGTAGAGATGAAATCTTGCAGTTTTGAGATAAGACTCCCCCCAGCCCCTGGTTACATCTAGAAATGTGAGTGGCTGCGGTGCAGCGTCAGAGTGGTCAATTTCAGTTCCAGCCTTTCCTGCCCAAGTGTCCTGGGGTAGAGACACTTACAACACATTGCTCCTGGTGGTTACAGGTTGGCAGCATCCGTGTGTGAATATGTGGATGAACTGGAATGTGACTTTGTGCTTTGGGCCTTAATCAAGATAGGAAAATGCCACATAAATACATTTACCATTTATGATATTTATCATGAAACCAGGGACATTTATTGTGGACATTTTTCAAATCTGCATGGGGAAACTCCAATGTATCTTCAACAACTTTGCCTGCATTAGCGAGTGTTTCTATCTGGACCTGATCTTCTGTTTAAGTCTGCCTCGATCTCGTGCTGATGATGCTTGCGTTTGACCACTGCCTGCCTGACCCTGGTTTAGCTTTATGGACTTCTAGCCATGTTTTGACACCTGTCATCCTGTCTGAGCTAAAACACTTGCAGCATGTGGAACCAGCTGTCTACCTGTTTTTGATGGAAAATAAGTTTAGGTTTCTCCTCTTCAGTACATTGACTACATATGAGAACTGGACTAAGTTACCCTTCTGCCCTCACATTCCAAATATGAAGAACCTGCTGACTCAAAGTAGCAAAATTTCTATCCACTCCCATAGAAATGAACAGCTATTACCCCATCATTTTATTTGTCAGAATTACCATTCTTCATCCACTAATTCTTTAACACATTCTTACGAATCCGACTTTTTTTTATTTCAAGATATTTTGCCGTAGCGCAAGTTATAAACTGACAGACTGGATGGCTCAGTAAAAGTACGTGGCCTCGACTCGAACGTTCAAAGCACTTGATTGACAGATTCCCCTGAGCCTGCTTTCAGTGGAAGGGGTGTGGCCTTCTAGGAAGCTCCCTCCTGACTGAAGAAGGTGGTTGGCATAGAAAGATAGTTTCAGACTGACACAGACCAATCCCCACTTATTGAGGATTTCATGTTCCAACATGGTGACGGAAATTTCGCAGAAACAAAAATGGTAACAGAATTTACTTCATTTGGTTTGAACCAGAAGCAAGTCGTTTTTCACATTCACTTGGTCCGGTTCTCTTGAGTAGACCAATAAGTCTGAATATGGCTGCCTCCTTTTAGTTGGAGCACATCCTCCAGTTCCCCTTCTTAAAAAGAGGGATCACTGCCTCAGAATATCGAGAATGTCGAGAGGGACAGTCCCAAACAAGACAGTACCACAACATCCAGAGACTTGTGATCCTCAGGTGAACCTCATCTACCTCTGGTGTCTTGTTGTCACCAAGGAGCTTTTCTGAATTAGCCCACTCCCAGCCTCTGCTTCAACAAAAGGTGTGTCACCGGAATTCCAGAGAGATCAACAGCTCGTACACCTGCACTGAAAACTGCATCGGGAGAGAACAGCTTTCCCCTTCTGAGGCGCTGAATGGTCTGTCAAAAATTCTTAGAGGTTTTCCTTTTCCATGACCCACTTGAGCACCTACCAGACCCAAATTTGTGACCACTATCTGTTTGTTACTTGGACGAATTTCTTACAATTACTTCAAATATAAGCTTTTGTTGTAATTGGCAATGACTGATTTGTGTATATATATAAAAACCAAGCAAATCCAGATGGACACAAAGAGGATTTAAATTTTATTTTTCAGTTACTTCCTCTTTTTGACTGATTTCAGTGATTTTATTCCCTATTATCGATTGTTTCTTTGCTGATTTTCTTCTGAGGTTTATAGTGTAAACAAGTCCCCTCCAAAAAAAAAAAAAAAGCCCAGAAAACAAGTTGTAAAAGAGTGTGTACTTTTTATTTTAGTTATGTTTTTAAGTGTCAGATAGAGTGCAATGTCACCCAACCTGTTATAGGAAATCTTTCACAATCAGTTGCTAAACCAGATCAACCAAATCATTTTTTCGCTTTTGACTCATCGGCGCAAACAACAATAATGACAGACAGACAGTGATAAAAAGTTATCTAAAAACCAAAACATTAATCCAATCAAACAACAATGTTCTCACATGGCGTGAGTCAACCTCACTAACATAGTAATGTTTAATCACTAAGAAAAATACAAGTACAAAATTCAGCAATTAGGTTGCAGTAACATTTGTAAATTTAAAATGTACTTTTTTTACACATACTGTAACAAAATCAAAGAAATAACTGAAAAAAAGACAAGAGTACAAATCTTAAGATACAACTACCTTCAAGACATAGACCATATAACAAATGTGGGGGGAAAAAAAGTAAAAATAGTAATGAATCATTCGGTTAGACATATTCCTTGCTGCTCGCAGACTGTGTCTTGGAGTACTTGATGTCTTGAGCGTAATACTCTTCTCTTGGAGGACAAGAGCTACAGAGGAGGCCTCCGCCCAGGAACAGCAGCGCCGCAGATGCCCAGCCGATGTAAAGGGAGGCTCCCAACTCTCTCTTCTGAGCTTCTACCAGCATCGGGTTGTAGAAATCCTGAACGATGGTACTGGCAGTCCAGCAGACGGGAACCATCACCAAAAGACCGGCAATGAGGAAAACAATTCCAGCAGCGATGGCCACTTTGACTTTTTGGTTTTCGTCCGTTATGAAATTGGTGCATTTCCCTCCAAAAACAGCAAGCACAATCCCCAAGACTCCGGCGACGATGGCGATGATGACCAGGGCTCTGGCCGCCTGCAGGTCCTGGGGTAAGGCCAGTAGGGAGTCGTAGAATTTGCATTGCATCTGTCCTGTACTTTGGGTGACACAGTTGATCCATATACCCTCCCATATCACCTGAGAGGTGACAATATTGGCTCCAATGAAGGCTGTCACCTTCCAGCACGGCACAGCGCAGATGACGATGGCCCCCAGAACGCCAAAAATGGCCAAAGCCAGGCCCAGAAGTTGCTTTTTGGTAGACACCATCTTGATCCTCTGATCTTGTCTCTTGTGATGTTGGAATATCTTCCCTCTGAGAGCTGGTGAGGTTTATTTGTAGACGGCAAAGTGGGAAGTGGTTTTGCTCCCAATTTCAAGGAAAAGACTTACACTAAGTCAGTGCTGTGACTTGTTGTTAAAGAGCATTGCTTGGGAGGAGTTTGCTCAGCGACCGTTGAGTTTGTGACAAAAAAATCCGGCCAGACTGGATAGTTCCACTGCACTTCTTTCTAAGAAATGTGCGTTTTTAGAGATGGAACAAAGTATTATGATGATAAATCGCGCCAGAAAAAACAAACAAGTTGTTATTCATTTACAACAACTGTAAAACTTTAAATTTGCTCAAATATTAAAAAAAAAAACGAATGAGTGGAAAATAAGCCACATCAAGCCATTGACTTGACAGTGTAGACAACCGAAACTGTAAAGTACAAAACATGCTTTAAGTGATCGCATAGGAACTACATTTAAAAAGACTGATGACTCACTTCTTTAAAAGTATTTAAAATAAAATAAATAAATGAAGTCCAAACAAATCTTAACTTAAAAAAATGGCTAAACTTTTCTTATTGTTCTTTGTGGAAGCATCTTATGTGACACAAACATCTTTCTTGATTTTTTAAAATAATATTAATTTATTTTTTTGACATTAAAAAAATACACAGAAACAAATATTTATTGCTTAGAAATTCAAGGACATCTTGTTGAACCCTTAATTCTATTCTCTGTTTAATTTAGGTGATATTACTTCAATATTTGTTAGAAAAAAACATGGACTAATCATCCAGGCCTGGAAAATTAAACCATCATGCAGTACTCTGTAATTAAACTGAAATGAGAGTCATAAAGAACCAACATCCAATTTTTTATTTTAAAAAGTGTGAAAAACCAAAAGAGTCAATTGTGTGTTTTCTTTTCTTTTTTTTAATGTCTGATTATTCAACGGTAAGCAAAGATAGACTAGAAAAACTAGAACAAACTGGCTCAGCTATTTCCTTAAGAGCACACCTTTTGTTTTCCCAGAACTGTGAGACAAGTGAAACCCCATTACAAAAGGATTTCGTAAAATTCTTGAAAATAAAATAAGTTGTACTGGGAAATCTTGTGTTTTTATTTTTCTGATGATCTTAAAGACATTTTTTTAACTCAGAAAAATAAATTGTTGGAAAATAATTCATTTTGTTACAAAAGCAGAATTTAATTTTCTATATGTTTATATTATTGTTTTGAGCACATTTTGATGTCAAACTTGTGTTAATTTTAACGTTTGCCATGTTGTTATTTGTAAAAAAAAAACATAGATAAGTAAATTAGCACAACAAAATTGGTCAAACAAATAAGTTAAACTATGTTTTAAAATGCTTTGAAATGCAAATGTAGGCTTTATACCAGCTTATTCCAAAAATATGTTTTTTTAAAATGGAAGCTTATCAATCTCATTCCGGGGGCGGAGCTAAAACATCTTTTATGTGCAGGCGGAAGGGGGGCAGAACATTTGGTAGGGGGGCAAATTACAACAGCCAAGCAGAAGGCCATTATGAATGAAAGGATCAAAAATATGCATTTCTAGCACATTTATCATCATTATTATTTTTACAGTTTTATATAAAAATATTTATTTGATATTTTTGCAATCTTTAATCTTTAAATATACTAATATTGGTCAATAAGCAATAGAGGGTGGGGGGCAAAGGTTTTTCCTGGGGAAGCTGGCTTTCCCTCGTCCTCCTCATAGCTCCGCCCCCTGTCTTATTCATCACAGATCCAACAGTCTGTTTCTCTCAAATGTTTCTGTTTCTCACCTTTAAATATGTCTTTTAAATCAGACTGATGACGCCACTTGAATGAGAGGGGAAATGTTTCAAGAAGTCATTCAATCCAGATACCATGACTCAACTTCAAGACGTCATCCTGGATGAATCAGACCTTCATTAACATATCCTGTAAATGTTTTTAAAATTAAAAAAAGAGAGCAACACAATAATATGAGAAAAAAAGTGTACAAAGAGGATTTATTAATTTTGTAAAACAAAAAAACTATCTTAGTCATGCCTTAAAAAAAGAATAATGCCAATAACTGTGCATCATAAACATGTTTTTTTTTAATGAAATACATATCATTTTATACAAGAATTTGTCAGTTTTTAGAATTCAATTCAGTACTAATCACACATCTTTATTTTAATATCTATCAGCAAAAATTGTCACAACTGCCTTAGTAAAACAAAAACTACAAGTATAAAAACAAAAAAGTGTTTGTACAGTTTTAAAAAATATTGTAATGCATATTGTAATTTGGAAGAATTTCCATGAAACTAACATATTTAAAGTAAAGTGTGTAGTGTGACAACTTATACGACTTTCCTTTTCAATTATCCTTCATTTCTTTGTTCATGTCATATTGACAAATCAAGTGTAAAAGTGCAAAAAAATAATTGAAATAAATGACAAATATTAAGCTACAGTCGTGTCACAGATATTCACATTAAACACGTTGTTAGAAAGGGGGCGCCGTCTGCATCCTCAGCATCTGTAGGTGCCACAGAGTATCCCTCCTCCAATCACAAGCAGAGCTCCTGACACCCATCCAACATATATTGAAGCTCCCAGCTCTCCCCTCATGGCATCGATGGCTGTAGGGCTGTAAAACCCTGTGATGATGATGGAAGCTGCCCAGCTGACCGGAATGATGCACAGGATCCCCGCCGCGATGAACACCGCCCCTCCAGCCACGCCAATGTTACTTTTGGTCCGTCTGTCATAGTCAAAGAAGTTCGTCAAGCGGCCTCCGACCACAGTGAGGCCAATAGCCAAGACGCTGACCGCAATGGAGGCGCAGACCAGAGCCCTGCAGCCCTGCAGGTACTGAGCCAAAGCCAGAATGGAGTCGTAGGCTTTACACTGCATGTGGCCGGTGCTCTCCAGTACGCAGTTCATCCACAAACCTTCCCAATAGATCTGAGCGGTGATGATGTTCACCCCAACGAAGGGTGTCACCTTCCACATAGGCAGCGCACAGATCAGTATGGTTCCCAGGAAGCCGATGATGACCAAAAAAACGGCGACAATGTGAGTCTGCATGTTGTCAAGAAACAATCCAAAAGCACGACTCACGACTCTTCCAAAAAGAGGGGAGAGAAGCAAGAAAGTAAACCCGTTGTTGTCCAAAACATTATTTTCACCGCAAACTTGTGTTCAGCTGTGAAGGCTTTCTGGTTGTGTGTTTCTGCAGAGAAAGTGTGGGAGGAGAAGCTGGGAGGAGGCTGCTAGTTTGTGGGTCAGGTTTCCTGTTTGTCTTGATTCCTGTTCAACCTGACTGAAAAGTATGAAGAAAAAGATTACAAAAGCAGGTGCAAGCGGGAACAGTGTGAACAATAACAACTTTAGTTCTTGAAGACCCACAGCTATCATCTTTTGATCTATTGTCTTTTAATTATGATTATCATGTTTTTAGGAAAAATCATAAAACCTGTGTTATTTTCTAGGACATAGTTTCTGCAAAATGACTGTAGTTCATCATTAATTCGCCTCTGAGTTGTGGTTGGGACTATTAATGCAGCGTAAACCTACCCCCACTTTCCATCAATTCTTTGCTTACATGCTTTCATGCTAGTTTGCAGGCCCCAATGTAACATTACCAGAGCTACTAAAATAGTGAACACATTTTGAGCCGTTTTCAGCCATCGGTTTTATATTTTTCAGCATATGTATTTTTTTTCCCCTGAAAAACCTGATGCATACAACCAGATACATGCAGTGTACATATCATTCAACAGGGGGCAGTATATCACTCATTAGAGGGTCTCAAAAATACACTACAAGAATTATGACTTTATTTAAATTTAAAACAGACACTACAAAGCTGCCATGTTTCAAGGTTTACGGGGTTGGTGCATTGTGAAAAAAAATAGATTTCATAGACAATGTTTCAGTAAAATCATGTTGAAAATTGTTTTCATACAGCAGGGATTGAAGGTCATTTAATCTTAAATCCTTCAATTGTCATTTTATTGTTTTTCTGGCATCAAATATAACATCAAGCAACATTAGTTTTTGTTTATATTTAAATTTAATAACTTGGCATGAAAGATGATGATTGTGATGATTAATGACTAGTTTGGTCATTATAATAGTTACAATTGTTATGTTTGAAATTACAAGTTTATTCTATTAGTGTGGTTCTTAAAAAAGTATCTTTGAGCTGTGTGTCCCTTGCTTAATTAAATATGATACACAACTCATATATGAAAAATTATATTTAATTTTTGTTTGTTCAGACGGCCCAACAAGGGCTCCAAGTTCAACACATTGGAATTTTCTGTCTATTATGTAATGGTTCAGACCTGACAAGGTTAAGCAAAATGAAAACATTACACTTTACCTCATTTACTTTTTTAAAATCCTTTTTATAGTTTATAAAAGTAAGCCTAATTTTATTTATTTATTTTTTTTAATTTTTCAAATGTGAAAATAGATTAAAGAGTAGAGTTTAAAGTATTGATGGTAGCTCAACAGAAAGGAAGATATAAATCATCACAGTGTGTTGTTGCATTAGCATGAACATTGGAAGAACACAAAAAAAAAAATCAACAATATCAGTGAAACATTTGACTTATACTTAAGCATGAAAACACAAATACAGTAAGAACTTAGATTAAATGTTGTTAATATTTGACATTTTTTAATGAAGGAACTGATGGAGAAAGTCTTTTTGAATAGCTAATAATATTTAAGAATCTTTTTTATCAAAAATGATGTTATTTACTTGTATTACCCCAGATTATATTACAGTAGAGAATGTGTGGATAAATTAAACTGTAGTACAGCTATAGAAGAACTGCTTTCATAACTCTTTTACTAATATTATGAGTATAACTTTTCTAAAATAACTTTTAATCACTTCCAAGAACTTTGTTGGAGTAACTTGGTTAATTAAAATGTGCATAAAACTAAGGTTTTCATTAACTAAGTTAAATGCTTCCATTTTACTGCTGAAAATTATGAAATTCCTCTTTATTTCATTTAAAGAAAGTTGGATTAATCGAGACCACTCGGAAATATTGGATAATTCTCCATTTGCTTCATTTACCAGAGAATCAAAATGTTGGTTGATTATTATAAGACATGTATCATCTCCAAACACGAAAGGGAATAGTTCAACAGCACAAAAAACTGTATTTTTTGTACTGATTTACCGCAATTTAAAAAAAGAAAATTAGAAATGCAGTTTTAATCTTAATTTTCTTTATATATGCCCTCTAATATGAATAAAATGCAGCATAAACATGTGAAAAACCGCAAAAGACAATTTTCATCTGAGTGGCTCTTTACATAAACTCATTTAGAGAGGCAGACATTTTAAATCTGATAATGTCCAGTACACATAATAGCACTTAGTATCAGCTTGCTAAACATTTCAAATGTTCTGAAATACAGTATATGTTAATATTTATACTTCTTTTGTATTGATTTAATTATTGTTTTGTATCCTTTTGATTCTGAAAAACCCACTCCGATGGAAATTGTTTTTTTTTTTTATTTGTGGCATTTATCTGATTATGGAAACAATGTTTAGGAAATTTATCTTAAGGTTACAGTTCTGGAAATTATTCAAATTGTTCTGAATCAGGAGCAAACAAAAAAAAATCTCATAGTGGAAGAAATTATTTATGACATTTGAAATATGCTGGGCAGGCCACAAGCTCTCAGCAAAAAGGAGGGGAATAGGGGGTGGGCTTGCTCCAAGTCAATGGTCCCACCCACAACTCAGAAGCAAATATCTAATGAACTGCTGCTACTTTGCAGAAACTATGTTCAAGGAAACAGTTTAGCTGAAAATTGCACAATCAAAATCAAGACTATTGGGAACACTTTGAAAATAACAATCCAAAAGATAATTGGAGTGGGACTTGAATGCACCTTAAATTGAGTCATGCTCCTTGTATGTTGACAGAGCATTCCATTTGTGAGTTTTGAAGACTGAAACATTTAATTTTAAGTTCAGATCTTTCAATTTCCTTTTGAATTTGTCTTCTGTCCACTAAACTAACAGCAAAACAAAGTTTGAAATGGTCATGTAATTGTGTCAACTTCAAACTGTTCAATTCAGCTGCTGAAATTCCAGCAATTGTGCAATTCTCAAAACAAATTTTTGCTCAGAAGCACAAGACTTTGTGCCAAGAATTTTTGAATCTGCTCTAAGCCCACAAAAGGCATTTCCAGAGAACTATGTCAGAACATTTCCCGATGGAACCAGTTTATCAAGAGACCGGTGATACTCAATTTGCACCAGTCGGTTTTTCTGTGTGTAGAGGCGTCAACAGGTTTGAGCATTTTATGCTTGATCAAGTTGCTCAGGGAAATCAATGTCAACCATAGGAATAATTTCTGCTGCAAAGTAGAAGCCTTGCTTAACCTTTGAGAATCTGCATTTCACCTTCCCACTTTAGATTTTAATGCATTTTCAAAATAGTTAAAATCTATGAGTTTCCTGGTCAAAAGTTCAAATCTGTTTACATCAACTTTAAACAATCACACAACCATCCAAGTGTTAGATAAAAACATTTTATTAAAAACAAAATTTAAAAGTCATAGTTCAAGCCTTGTCCAGAGTTTACACATATGCTCCTGTGCTGGCTGCTGAACGTGGGGCAGAATACTTCACAGAATAGCGGCTGTCCTTTTCGCGGCGGCACTGACAGCACAGCAGCGCTCCACCGATGATCAGCAGTCCCGATGCTCCCCAGCCGATGAACAGCGCAGCTCCAAGCTCCCTTTTCTGTGGGTCAGTCATGAGGGGACTGTAGAAGTTCCTGATGACCTCATTAGCAGACCAGGACACGGGGATGAGGCAGAGGATGCCACCGACAATGAAGAACACGCCCGAAGCGATGGCCACCTTACTCTTAGCTGCTTCATCTTCAATGCAGTTGGTGCACTTGCCTCCGGCGACTGCGAGGAGGATCCCCAGGAAGGCGATGAGGATGGAGATGACGACCAAGGCTCGTGCAGCTTGGAGGTCTCGAGGCAGAGCCAGCATGGAGTCGTACACCTTGCACTGCATCTGTCCAGTGCTCTGCTTCACGCAGTTCATCCACAGGCCCTCCCAGAAGATTTGAGCGGTGACAATGTTGCTTCCAATGAAAGCGGACACTCTCCACATGGGCAGGGCGCAAGTAAGAATGTCACCGATGAATCCAACTGTGGCCAAGAAGATGCCAAAGACCTGGAGCCCAAAGGAAGCCATGTTTCTGTGTTTCAAGTTGAAATGAGCTGAAGAGCTGCTGTTTCTTGTGCTGCTTTTATATGTTAAAGTGGACAGGAGAATTCCCAGAATGCAATCAGGGTAAGTCATCTCACCTGCACTAATTATCTATGTGTCCCTGCAGGTCTGCTGAATCAAAATCTCCCATTTTCTCATTTGTTCTGTAAAGCTTTCTGTAAGTTTCTTTTCTCTTTATACTTTGCTGAAGTTGTCTGCTCTGTATTTATTAGACTTAAAAATCACTTTTTAATTTAAAAACCTAGAATTTTTTGCCTTAACAACACAGTTGAATCTTCTTTTTTTTAACTTTCTGGTGGACCCGTGGGCCTCTTTGGGACATTCCTCTGAACTCAAAGGCAGCATGATGGATGTGAACATGTGACAAGGGGAACTACAGCCCACCCAAAGAGGCTGCTTAAATATCTGCCAGCAGAAAGAGGGCTTTTATTCAGCAGGCAAGCGCAAAGAGGAAAAAACTAGTACACGAAAAGGCAAAGGGGAACCATGGCATCTTTAGGCTTGCAGATTTTAGGTGTTGCACTGGCGGTTTTTGGATGGCTGGGAAACATATTCATCTGCATGCTGCCCATGTGGAAAGTGTCCGCTTTCATCGGGAACAACATCGTGGTGGCTCAGACCATCTGGGAAGGATTGTGGATGTCCTGCGTGGTGCAAAGCACGGGCCAGATGCAGTGCAAGGTGTACGACTCCCTGCTGTCGTTGCCGCCGGATCTCCAGGCTGCTCGGGCCATGGTGGTTATTGCCATCCTCCTGTCTCTCTTCGGCCTGCTGCTGTCTGTGGTTGGAGGGAAATGCACCACCTGCATCGAGGACGAAACAGCTAAAGCCAGGGTCGCCGTGTCTGCTGGTGTTTTCTTTCTTCTGAGCGGCGCTTTGTGTCTTATTACCGTATCCCTGCCTGCAAACACCATCATTAAGGACTTCTACAACCCCATGATCCAAGATGCTCAGAGGAGAGAGCTGGGTTCCTGTTTGTACATGGGCTGGGGAGCAGCGGGACTGTTACTGGTTGGTGGTGGTCTTCTGTGCTGTCAGTGCCCATCAGGAGAAGGACGCTACAGTGGTCCCAGGTACTCCCCTCCCAAATCCACCACACCTGCAAAGGAGTTTGTCTGAACCTGAAGAAGATGCTGCAGAAACCCACGTCTAAAGCTTTTCTTTTTTTGCATAGTGACTAACTTTTTGTTTACTTCCACACCACGGCTGTCTGTGAAACACATGGGACTTATGCACTAAATCTTCATGCATGCTTTGCTTTTTAAACTTTTACAGACAAGAAATGCTTTAATGTGGTGTTTTTTTTTTAAATCTTTCATTTGAAACATAGGCACTTGGTTATGTGAAAGAGTTATTTGCATATTGCTTTTTTTAATTTGAAAGGATATAATAAAAGTTTTTTTTAACATGATTCTAATTTTTGTCATTTTTCTTCTATTTTCAGGCACAGACTAAAACTATGACCCACATAATTTTAAAAAAATTGACTTATTCTGTTTACTGATATTATTTTAAATCTATATTTTGGCCTCAAGTTGGGTATTTACTTAATGTTTGTGTTGCTTTTTTGTCAACGTTCCTAAAGTTTACACTTTTAGCCTACAGATAATTGTTAATGGGGTTTTTTTTGTAAAAATGCCACACTAAAACCAGCTGTGAATATGTTAACAATGAAAAACAAGTTTGGATTTCCAGTATTTCTAAAAAAATAAAAATAAAACTGGATCAAACCGAAACTCCCTGATGTCATTTTAGCTAACCAAAATTATATTTAAAGTAGGATTACAAAAACATCCCTCATGTTAGTGATTCCCTTAAAATAATCAATATTACAACAATAAAAGTTGCACTACCTGTGATAATGTTAATGTGAATGCTTTTAGTTTCTGAAAATGCTAAAGTTTTTTGCTGAAAATGGTGATACAATTTACTTTGATTAGTGAAAGGATTTGATGAAAATCCAAAAGCTATTTGCAAAATGTTGTTAAAAGACTGGAAATTTTGCCAAAGAACTTTGAAAGAGTGCTCAACTTGACCTAAATTTCTGAAAGATTTGCAGTAAAGTTGCTTAAAAATCCTCATTCTATGCAAAATATTTAGTGTGTTGCTTAAATATGCGCTAAACTCTAAATAAGCCCCCAAAAAACCTTAGCAGATGATAAATTAGCCCAAAAGTTAGCATATTGCTTAAATACTAGCTTAACTCCAAAATTGCCTAAAATTCCTTAGTAAACCAAATTAGTCAAAAACGTTAGCATGTTGTTAAAATAGAAGCTAAACTCTAAATTAGCCTAAAAAAACTCAACAGATGTCAAATTAGCCAAATGAGCTAGCATAATACCAATACAACAGCTCAATACCAATTTTTTTTTGAAAATGTGAAAACATGGCCCATGAGTTAAAATATATAAAGGCTTGTTGCTAATCTAAGTAAAATGACTGAATTTGAAGACTTCCTTTTCTATTGAACATATTTTGCTCAATATTTAAAAAACTATAAAGTGTTTGACCAAGCAATAATGTCCTGAATGAGCTGAATGTTTTGATGTCATGATTGCTGAACATGTGATTGAGTTTTCACGTGCCAAAAAACTTATGATGAGTAGCAAGAGAATCACCAACAAGCAAAATCTAAGTTTCAGCATGTCCAAAAGTTGTTGAATCAACCTTTTGTTTTAGAAAATCCATAAAAGGATAACTTGTTCATATAAAAGATCTTGTTTTCCAGGAAATCTGCAGCCTCTTGAAAGCTTTCTCAAACAACGCCTCTGTTATGAATGGGTTAGGTGGGAAAGGATACATTATCCTGTCAAGACTTGGGTGAAGCTCTTTCTGGACTAAGTGTAAACGTCCATTCTTTGCATATATTAAACTGCTCCCTGGCAACATGTATCCAAGCATTTGCACCTCATTGTTGCTGCTGGCTGTAACATCCCTTTTGCTCAAGACATTAAATCACATCCTCAATGCAGGGAGCGTCATCACAGCACAGCAAAATCAAGCAGATACAGTCACGGGAGTTCAGATTTACTAGTGAAACGAAAACATTTAGTATCCAACAAGAAAATCAACGACGACTTTAATGAAAGAACAGGTTGGGAATCTATTTTCTTCAGTATTGTTCAAGATTTCCAGGTGCTAGTTTCACCAAGGGAGTTCAGTTGTAAGCAAATCACTAGGTGTCAAATTCTAGGTTTGTCTCAGATTACAAGATTCCAAACAGAACATGTATGAACGGCTCTCATTTACACTATTAAAATATTTATTGTTTTATAACAAACTTAAAAACAATTTCTACAAAAAGTTTGAAAAATAAAAACGTACAAAACTAAACAGATTTTTTTCTAAATCAGCCAAACATGCAGTACGGTGAAATGCCTTCTTGTTTCTGGAAAGTTACGACTCCTGCAGTTTACAGACTCACACGTAGTCTACGTTTGACGAAGCGGTTCTCGCAAGGGCAAACTTGGCTGGCAAGAAGGGTCTGTCGTCTTTTGGGGGACAGTTGTTGCAGAGCAGGCCCCCTCCCAGCAGCAAAAGACCGGCAGAGCCCCAGCCGATGTACAGCGCGGCACCAAGCTCCCTCCTCTGGGCTTCCAACACTAGCGGGTTGTAGAAGTCCCTGATGATGGTGTGAGCCGACCACGACGCTGGAATCAGGATCAGCAGAGCCGCTATGATGAAAATCACTCCAGATACGATGCAGGCTTTGGCTTTGGACACTTCGTCCTCCATGCAGTTGGTGCACTTTGCCCCGACGACAGACATGAGAGTGCCAAACACGCCGACGACCACTGAGATGATCACCATGGCCCTGGCCGCCTGTGTATCTTGAGGAAGAGCCAGCATGGAGTCGTACATTTTACACTGCATCTGCCCCGTGCTCTGCACCGCACAGGTCATCCACAGACCCTCCCATATCACCTGGGCCGTAACGATGTTTGCCCCGACAAAAGCAGTGACTCTCCACATGGGCAGGGCGCAGGTGATGATGGTACCCAGCCATCCGGTTAGGGCCAGGAACACACCTAAGATCTGGAGACCTTGAGAAGCCATTGTCGAAGCAGACGAGATCCAGCTTTAAGGAAACCACAAGAAATAAATAACCAATCACACAAAGAGAATATTTCTGACTTTACATAGTGGGATTCTTTGTGGTTGATTACCTGATGCAGGTGGCGTTCCTGGAGGTCTGATGCTCTGAGGTTCCTCTGCGGGACAGTTAACCACCTCCATCTGTGGCCAAGCTTTCAAAGGTGGAGTTTCGGTCCATCCAGACAAAGGGGGAAACCTGACATCCGATATCCCCACCATTGTTCCCCAACACATGAGCTTTGTTACCACAAGCAAGGCTTCAAAACTGGGAACAATGCCTCCAGTTTGTGACTGTTTTTAGGCAAACACACCCACACACTGGTCAGGTCAGACCACGAGCAAAAAACTGTGTTTGTGCAGCCAAAATGAACTGAAACGTCAACATTTAACAGAAAAATAAGATCTAACGTATCACCCGTTCATTTGTTTCAACCTTTTTTTTTTTTTAATTTTGGCAATATTTTAAGAAAATGGGCCGTTTGTTTTAAGACTTCAAATTCAAAACAGCCTGAAAAAACTTTTTAAAAAGTTGAAAATTAAATTTAAGACTGATTTCTTCCTGTTTTTCCTTACAACATATGGAGAATGGTTAACTGGAATTCCACCCTTGTTTGTCACAAGTTTTCCAGGTGAAGTAAACCACCAGCCAAACCTCCTTCCAACTTGTCCTTTTGTGTCTTGCCGTGCCTAAACCTGATCGACAGGAATGGGGACAAAAGATGCACCTTAACAGGTTCTGAGGTCATGTGTTAAAAAAAAAATCCTTGTTTTTTCTAAATGGAAAAACATACGAAAAGTCTTTTTCTTTTTAAATAAGACATCAAATGAGTTTTCATTAAATTGGATAAAAAATAGTTTTGATTGAATAAAAGTAACCATGTAGCTGTCTTTGTAAATCAATCTTTATTTACAGAACAATTTTAGCAAATCACATCTCCCACACGATGTTACAAGTTTTCAAGAACATAAAGTTTCAGGACAAAGATTTTGCAGTATTATCATCTACAGAAAGTTGTTACAGACATGACAGTTCTAACACACAACAAACATTTGCACATGAATTTCTCCAAAGGGTGTGGTTCATGTTTTTGCTCGAGACTTTTAATCAGGTTAAACGTCCGATAAAGAAGTTGCACCCTGAAATATCAGCACTCATAATCCATTTGGTAAAAGTTCATCTTTAACTTCTGCTTCAGACGTAGTCTTTCCCAGGTACTGAGTTCTCAGATCGAGGGGCTGAGTAGTCAGATCTTGCAGCGACGTACTTTGCGGTGTAGTTGTCTTCATTTTTGGGGCAGTTGGAGCAGAGCATTCCCCCTCCAATCAGCAGCAGAGCAGACGCACCCCATCCGATGTACAGCGCTGCGCCCAGCTCGTGCTTCTGACCGTCAGACAAAAGAGGGCTGTAGAAATTCCGGATGATGGTGTGAGCCGTCCAGCAGACTGGAATGAGGCAGAGGATTCCTGCGATGATGAAGACAACTCCTGCGCCAATGCCCACTTTAGCTTTGGATGTTTGATCCTCCACACAGTTGGTGCATTTCCCTCCGGCTATAGAGAGCAGGATGGCTAAGATGCCCACCACAATAGAGATGACAGTCAAGGCCCGAGCACCCTGAAGGTCAGAGCTGAGGGCCAGCATGGAGTCATAGACCTTACACTGCATCTGACCCGTGCTCTGGACCACACAGCTCATCCAGATTCCCTCCCAGGTGGTCTGCGCCGTCACAATGGTGCTGCCAATAAAAGCCGTAACTCTCCACATGGGTAGGGCGCATGTGAGGATGGCACCAATCCAGCCCAGGATCCCCAAAGCAGAACCCAAAATCTGGAAACCTGCAGAAACCATTGTCGGTTTGTTTTTTTGCTCGATCGAAAAAATAAAAATGAAAATCTCTTCTTTTTCTTCTCTTTGCGTGCTGTTGTTATTCCCAGGTTCCTTTGTCAGATCAGTTTGCTGAGTTGGGTTGAGACCAGGTATACATAAGCCCAAAGAAGGAGGAGCAACGGAAAATTTGTAACCTTCCCTCATTAGTTTATAGAGAAGTCCAACCCCAATTCTGTTATCCAAGTCCTCCAGTGAGTCACACAACTTCTGAAGAGGCAGTTTGTTGTTGTGTTTGCAAACAACAATAAAATATTTACATGCCAAAGTCAAGGTAATTTTCCAGAGCCTTGTTTCTTTTTTTTTTTTTTTTTATAATTTATCCAAGATGTTAGCCAAGAATTCCCATTTAGACAACTTAAAGCAGCAATAAAAAATTCTCAGAAATATGAAAATTTGAATTTAAAATGAGTGTAATTATTATTTTTTTTGCTCTGAAAAATTTAATTGTGGCTTAAATAGCTGAAATAACCAACAAAATTCAATAATAAATTATATTTTTCATTAAATAAATTAACCTTTTTTTATGGTTTATACTTAATCTTTAATTTTTAAGAACTGACATCCCCACAGCAAAGTCTTGTATGATCTTTGAAAGTAGATGTTTTATTTTTTGGCAAACAAATTTAGTGACAAAATGGGAAGTCGTCTAAAACAACTGTATGAAACAAATCACATTTTCTTTAAATACATATTAATTTTGTTTTAAAATGTATTTCTTCTTTTGTGCCAAAGGTTTTAAGATAGAAATCTGAGCAGAACAGCCAGTTGAAATGGGAGGAGTGATAAAAAAAAAAAAAGCTGATATGAATGCAAATAGCAAAGAAATGCTTTGACTGAAAACTTCATGACACCAGAAACATGGCCTCAAAGAAGGGGCTTGAAATCAGGAAAATCATTTAAGTTTCTACTTTTTGGAAGAAGATGAAAGTGTATTTGAAGTGTGGAGAGGGAGATCTGAAATGACAGAGGCGCTCTGTGAAACAGACTGAGGAATGATTGTATTAAAGAACTGACAGGACTCTTGTTCTCAGAAGAGAACCTGGAGCTTTATCTGAAGCGAGACAGGGTGAGGAACAAATACACTTTTTCTGACTGTTTTTAAGCCACTTTAAGATGTTGACATGTAAGAGACACATTGAAATCGAATGCTTGGTTGATCTGTCTTCCTCGTTTTGACCGACAGGAGGCAGAAGTTCCTGCTTTTACGGCATTCTTGCTGTATTGTTGCATGTTTGTGTGCCTTAGGTGGAGTACACACCTAAAAGAAATGCAGGGAATCCACAAACAGGAACTGACGGGTGGTTTCATCGAGGCTTTTTAGTTTCACAGAGCTTTTACTGACCATTTACTCTTGGAAAAAAAAGAACCAGAAATATGACAGAATCCATTTGATATGATACTAAAATCCGATCTGATACTTTTGTAAATATTTTTTTAATTAAAAAAAATGTATAAAATGATCCAAGTTGGTCCCTATTTTTATTTTATTCTCCTTCTTTTATTTTTTTACATTTAAACAGAGAAAAATAACTACTAATGTCTGGTAAAAATAGGGAATATTAGCGATGATAGAAAATTCCTTTAGAAGTCTTTTTGATCAATTATGATCCACGTTTACATGAATCACTCTTAAAAAATAGCAGTAATTTTCTCCAAAAATATTTTTTGCAGTATGACAACATAATAATAAGTCATGTAACAAAGTTTGGTGACTGAAGTTTTAATATCTTCAGAAGATTTTTGATCAGAAGTGATCATAACCCTAATAAAAATCAAAAATAAGGACTTTCTCCCATTATCATTGATAGATATAATGATAGTCTTATGACAAGCTCACATAAAACATGTATTAGTTTTGGTTGTTTTTAAGAGGTTATGGATTTATTTGACTTTTTTTTAATCACCGCCTCACTGCCCTCTGTCTGTCGGAAGCAGGAGAAAATGAAACAAAAAGTCTTTTTTTTTTCTTTTAAATGCCTTTGTAGGTCATTGTTTGCATTAAAACAAAAAGCAAGAGACACTTGCTGTCAGTTTTATTCATTTATTCAAATAATTTTAGCCTGAGTCTGAGAATCTAACTTGACAGAACTGTTTTTGTTAGTCTGCTCAAACTGCTGCTGTCAGTGCTCTGCTGTGCTTTAAAATGTCGCAATCCGTTCATGATATGCAGACTTCTAGTGGGGTATTTATTTGAAATAACAACCTTTAAATACAAAGCGCTGATCAAAATAATAAATGTCCGACCACTAATCGGATACCACGTGATCAGGCCCAATCTTTGATCATGTGACAGGATCAGAACTTTTAAAAGCTTATCACATCTGTAAAAAAATATTTTTTTGTATCCATAAACGTTACGGCAGCTTTTAAATCCATCGTTTAAAATCTCCCTAAAAGCAATTTCTAAACCGGAAATGACTGTGGCCTGAAAGCACTACGGTCATATGACCTAAAAAGGGCTGGAAATACTCTTGAAAGGTGTGTTGACAATAAGGAAGTGCATGAAACATTCTGATTGTGTGCACACTGCTGACACTGAACATTGCATGCTCATTAGTCATTCGTGCGAATAGTTTCTGTCACATTTTACAAACAATAACTCTCCACGACTGTTTATTTGTCACTTGACTCTAGAGTTTCTACGGTAGCCAATACCTCGTGACTGTTGTGACTAAAAACTGTAGATTTACTCAAACACAGATGTAATTTGAAAACCAAAGATTATAAATTGAAATGTTGAGCTTTATCAAAGCTTTTCTTGTTTTGAATCCATCATGCAAGAAAGCGGGTGTGGAAGGGAGTGAATGTCACCAAAATTGTGTAATTCTGTTAAAAGCGTCTGATTCATTTGAGATAAACAATTCTTTTCTTTTAATTGTTAACGTTCTTCCCTCCCATTTCCTTTGTTTCTGGGCTGTGTCATGGATTCTGTTGATTTCATGATAAGCCTACTCATTTGAATTTCAACGTTTCAATGTATACACAGCCTTCTCATGACAGAAATGCTCATAAATGTAGGAAAACAACTATAAAGTCACTTCTACAGAGGGTGGGTCTGAATTCGGAATTCTTATACAAACTATTGACCCACTCTCAGGGATGGTCAGAGTCAAACTCTGACTTGCTCACCTAACAAATACGTTTGAGTGAATCTTTCTTTTTGATAAAAAAGGAGAAAGCATAAACTTTAGGAAAATAAGTAACTAACAATAACCAGATATTGAATCACATTAATTCACAAATGTAAAATTGTTTTTTTTAAAGCCCCACATTCCATCTGATGCAAACTAGTCAGTACCAGCAGAGGTGTCAGATTTCTCACCAAAAGTGAACACATGTAGTTTGGTGTCCCTTTATGATTTTTTTATTATTCTATTAAGTCATTTTTAGTTTTATCAGAGCTCAAATGTGTACACAATGAAGGTTTTCCCGCAGTAGAAGAACTAACTTCCCGTCCATGTGTGCATTGTGATGCACTGAGAGGGTTGCGTGTTTGTGTTCTTGGCAGCCTAAGAGAAGGAAGTCCCCAAACTGAAGAACAGAAGAGAACAACAAAGAATAAATCACCCTTCAGCAAAGCGAAACTCAATTACCCGCTGCTGTAAAAGGTTATCTGATGAAACCTGGCTCACTAAGCAAATTTACTTCCCATCTGTGGAGGAAGAGTATCGATAAACACTGCGTGCTAAAATGACATTTAAAGGAAAGATAAACTTTTAAATCAAGTCTATATTTAAAAGCAATCATTTTTAGACTAATATCCCTCTTATTATTTTGTCTGGAAAACAGGTTTGTAATGAATCTCAGTTTTCAGTAGAAAGAAATTTTTGCTCAAAGAGTTTCTCTTGGTTTAAAATATAATCCAGATGCAGGTCAGTTTGTTGCTCTCATTTAAAACAGATGAAAGTACAAAGGAAGTCATCTGTCCAGCTCTGCAAATACTAGAGCTTTCTGTGCAAACACACCTGCCATATAATAATTGACTTTGACCCTGATACTGCAGAGTTGAAAGAAACGTGACGTTAAATAGAAACATATTTTACTTTGTGAATCTCTCAGTGAACATTTCTTCTAAAGTATAAGTTTTTAACAAACTGTTATACCAACATGGAGGATTTTTAAAGCGCCACACACCTTTGCCTAGACACAAGTTGACACAAGCTGGTGTTTATACACAAACAACAAATGTACAAATGTGATACTTTTATCCAGTCATTTTAAGTGTTATTTAGATTAGTTAAAAAAAAGCACATTTACATAAAAGTCTGATTGAGTTTATTTAACTTATTTACAAAGAGCGTTTTAACATTTTTCTGACCCATTAAAATATCATTAGATGTTGAATTAGCTAAATTTCAGCAAATTGTTGCCAAAAATTTTTTTTTTTTTTTTTTCACAATTAGAGTTTTGTTTAATTTAAAACAGAACGTAATCCTCCACAAAACTCACATATTAGAGCTTGAAGATTCTTGTGGTCTGCAAACTGACATTCAGCACGTTAAAAGTCTCTCTTTGATCATCTTTTGATCGGTTGTAAAAGCGTTCCCAATGGCATCTTAATTATAAATATGCAATTTCTATGCAAACTAAAACCATTGATCAATTAACAGGATGTAGTTTCTGCTGAAAAGCAGTAGTTTATCAGTAACTTGCATCTGAGTTACAGGCAGGACTGTTGACTTTGAGTAAACTTGCACTCATTTCCCATCATCCCTTTGATTACACTCTCCCACGAGCTTGCAGTCCCTCACAACCCCAACCTAACATTATCGAGGCAAAAAAAATACCAAGAAATAATAGAGCTATCGGTTTTAGTTTGTACTGAACAACAACGTTTTTTCTAGTGTAGGTGGTGTAATTTAAAGGAGGTCAGTGGCTGCAAAGTAGTGGCTGATGAGGGTGTTTCCAGGCAGCATGGGGTGGTGGTGTGCAGGATGACTCTGGTGATGAAGAAGATGAAGAAAGAAAAGGGGAAAGAAGAGGACAAACAGGTGGAAGCTGAATAGGAAGAATGTTGCATCACTTTTAAGATGCAGTTGAAACAGGCTCTGGGTGGAACTCCCAGATGATTGGATAACTACAGCTAATGTGATCATGTTGGAGCGTACTTGGTGTCATCAGGAGAGAAGGTTGATTATGAGACTTGGTGGTGGAATGAGGAGGTAGGAAGGGCATGTAGCAGCATTAGGGTAATTAATGATAGGGATGGTAATGTATTGACAGGTGTCGCTAGTGTAATAGAAAGATGGAAGGAATACTTTGAAGAGTGAATGAATGAAGAAAATGACAGAACACAGAATAGAATAGATGACTGTTGTGGAGCAGGAAGTAACCAGTAAAGATGAAGTGAGAGGGGCTTTGAAGAGGAGAAAAGGTGGAAAGATGGAGAAAGATAAATCACTGTGGTGACCCCTAAAAGGAAAAGTCAAAAGGAAAAGAAGAACTAAGCTTTTTCAAACAGAATCTTTCATCTGCTCCTAAATTACAACAATTTGAGTAAAGAAATAATAAGAAACGCAGTTTTAATCTTATTTTTTTCTTCATAAAAAAATGCTACAAGAGTTGATAAAACATTGGGGTGACAGTGACTGAGGTGGTAGAGCAGGTCGGCCAACAATCACAGGATCGGCGGCTCTATCCCCGCTCCTACCAGCCAACTGTTGTTGTGTCCTTGGGCAAGACACTTAACCCTACCTGCCTCCAGTGTGGCTCCACTGAATGTGTATGAGTGTCCCGATGATGGTCAGAGGGGCCGTAGGCGCGAACTGGAGCCACGCCTCTGTCAGCCTGCCCCTGGGCAGCTGTGGCTACAGTAGTAGCTTATCACCAAGTGTGAATGAATAATGAATATTCATTGTAAGCACTTTGAGCATCCAGGAAAAGCACAGATAAATGTAATCCATTATTAAAACGCAAAAAAGCATGATTTTCATTGGAGTGGGGGTTAAACTTTATTTATTTTTTAAACTGTATGTTGAGGACAAAAAGAAAGCAGGTTTTGTTTTTTTTTGTCTGTTTTTATTGTTGGTTTTTTGTTTTTTTTTCACTTTTAATGCGTTTTTTAGTCTTTAATTTTCGTTTTGTTGAGTTTTGCAGTTTCACAAGTTCTGGTTTCACAAATACAGCAGCAAAACTTGGTGAGATTTCAACAAAAAGAGCACTCCTTGTGGTTTTTTGCACAAGTTTTTAAAAGTTTGTGAGTTGCTTTTGGTTATTAGCGTTTTTAAAAAAAATTTTTTTTAGCAATTAACTTTAAATGACAAAAAGTTTTTTACTTTTAATAGTATGATGTTCAAAATATACAGATTTATCACAATCTGTTCAACATACTCACAATTGGTTTTTTGTTACAGTTTTGGGTGACTCAGTCATTACATTTCTTTTTCTTTGAGGGGGAGAGGGGTGGGTTTTTTTTGGGTCCTGGATTTTTTATTTTGTGTTTTTTTTTTTTGTTTTTAATTTTTTTTTTTTGTGCGTATTTTTTTTTTTTTTTATTTTTTTTTTATATTTTATTTGTTCGTTTGGCCTGCCTTTTTTGTTATTATTTCTTTTTTTTTGTTTTTTTTTCTTTGTTGTGGTCATTTTTTGGGTTTTTTTTTTGTTTTTTTTTCTTTTTTTTGCTTTTTTTTCTCAGCCAAGTTTTTTTTTTGGTGATGTATTTTTGTTTTGAGTTTAAAATTTTTTTTTTTTTTGGGGGTGGTTTTGTGGGTTTCTTTTTTTTAGCCGTTTGCTACATAAAAAATTATCTTTTTAAACACCATCATTTCTTTTACCATTTCTATATGTATATGATTCTGCTCTTGAACTTGTATTTATAGTTTTACGACAAGCCAGCATGATATAAGTAAAGAGACCGATACTCTTTAATCTGTTTATTTATATTTTTTTATAATCTCTTTTTACTAAATTATCTTATCTTTTATCAAGATTTTAAAAGAAAACTTTTTTTTTTTTTGTGCGGCAACTAACCCTTAAAATTTTTCTTTTATTTTCCATAATATTTTTAACCAAGCTCAGTTCTTATCAAATTTTCTCTCCCTTTATTTTTTTAAAAGTTCCTGTTTAGTTGTATTTTTTTATTAACACTGGCCTACCAATTCAGTTTCTTTAACTGAAAAACCCAGCTTGCTTTTGTTCTATCTTCTCCGGACTCGTTCGTTATCTGTGTAAATAAAGTTCCAGCTATTTTGTGAAACGCTCATCAAACATAACTCTCCTTATAATTAACTAAAATTATTTTTCTTTTTTTTTTTTTTTTTTTTTTTTTTTATGGGAATACACTCTTTTTTTTTTTTTTTTTTAAAGTAATTTTTTTTTATTTTACCGCTCTTTCGATATTTTCCATTTTTTTTACCATGCGAGCGTTCACTACTCGTAAAATGAGTAAAATTTCTTTTTTTTCCAGTTTTTATTTTTTTTTTTTCAGCAAACTCTTTTAATTTTTCGGGTTTTTTTTTTTTTTTTTTTTTTTTTTTTTGTCTTTAAGCGTTTAAATGGGAATAATAATTTGTTTTTTAAAAAAGTATAAAAAGACCAGAAGGCGCACTGGACAAGATTTTATGGGTTTTTTTTTTTTTTTATTGAAGGATTTTATGGTGGGATTCGAATTTTGGTTTTTTTTTTATTTTTTTATTTTTTTTTCGATTTTTTTTTTTTTTTTTACATTTACTTTTGTTTTTAGTTTTTTATATTCTTTTTTTTACCTTTTTGGGTTTTTTTTCAAACCGTTTTTTTTTGAGTGTTTGTTTGGTTTTTTTTTTTATTTTTTTACAAACTATGGGTGAGACAGTAACCAGAAAGCAGATGTTTTCATGTCAAATATTAAAAACTTTATTGCTCTTGTTTCAAGAACTGTAAATGCGTTATCTTTCACTCGTAATGTTGTTTTTCAGGTTTAATAGTAAACCACGTTCTGTTCTGAATACAGCAGTCTCACCAAAACTGGAACATGAGAATCACAAATAGAGCACCTCCTTGGACAAATGCACAAGTTAAACACAGACACGTG
The DNA here is from genome assembly GCA_003999625.1 of Oryzias javanicus. Lineage (NCBI taxonomy): Eukaryota > Metazoa > Chordata > Actinopteri > Beloniformes > Adrianichthyidae > Oryzias > Oryzias javanicus. The sequence goes on from CM012450.1 coordinate 22,380,382, forward strand.
AACCTTCTGGTTACAGAATCGCATAACTTTGAACTCTTTAGCAGATTAACCTTTAAATAAAAAAAAGTTTGCTGGAGTACAAATATAATAGGAGCAGAGTTACAGGAATCAAACACAAACCGATCACAGATGGATCAAAATACTAACTCTGGACTTCACCAAACAAACACACATCACTATGACAATTACACAGGTGCAGCACTTTAGGGTGGGACAGTAAAAACAGTGAAGTGTTGAGCGAAAAGGAGAGATGTAAGAGGTTTTAATTAAACCAAAATCCTGATATCTGTACTATTTTATGTTATCGTTCTTGTGTTTTGTTCTTTATAGTGTATCTGCGGGTTTCCCCTCTTTTGTAAAGTATAATGTTCCCTCTCTGTTGGTATTCTTTTGTGGGTCATGTGATGTTGAGTCTGGATAAAGGAATGACGTGTACTTTCCGGGTAACCTATGCTGAGAATTCTCAGCCAAGTGCTGACTGGGCGGTGACCTAATTATTTGCATTGGTGGCCCATTTTGTTTTCTTGGAAGCACTAGCTGTTTGCTTATCTTATCATGGTTGATTAGTTCCTTTAAGAAGATTTTATGTGCATTATGTATATACAAGATCAAAGTGTTTTAACCAGTTTCTAAGTACGACTTGACGAAATGTATAAAGTTTTAAAAACACTGAGCCATCGATATAGTGAGAATTTGTTTAAATTCTTTTTTTCTATTTTTTTTTTTACCAAAAAAGTCTGTTCAAAATTTTAAAAAGAAAAAGTTTTTTGCATTAGAGCCACCGAAACCTGTAAAATTTTTATATATTTTTCCAGGAATATCTTGTGAACCAAAGCTCAGTTCTTATCAAATTTTGCTCTGCCCTTTGATTCTATTAAGAAGTTCCTGTTTAGCTTCCTTGCTATCTAGACACCCCCTCCAAAGTTCAAGTTCCTTTAACTGAAAAACTGCAGAGGCATTTGAATGCAAGAATATAAACGGAGCGGACCCTCGTTTACTGTGTAAATAAAGTTCCAGCTATTGTTTGTGAAATCGCTCATCAAACATAACTCTCCTTAAAAGTTAACTGCAACTGTGTATCTTTTTTTCTTGCAATTCTCCTTGTATTTATGGAGAAATACACTACAATGTTTCAAGTATTAGTCAAAGTATTGTTTTATAATTTACCGCATCCTCTTCCGGATATTTACTCCAGTTGTTTGTTACTATGGTAACCAGCTAAACAAACATCATGTTGCAATGATTAAAATTATTTTTTTTCAGCTCCTATGAGGTTGTTGAACTATCAGCAAACTCTAAGTAATTTTTCGGGTAATTGGGGCTTTTTGCTGTTTCAGATTGTCTCTAAGCGTTCCATAAATGGGAATACAATTTCTGTCCTATTTTAAAGCAATAAAAAGACCAGAAGGCGCACTGGAGCCACAATAAAACACCAATAAGAATGTATTTTTAGAACTTTGAGATTTGCCATTAACAGCGTGTGACCGTGTCATCCTGTGGAGATGGTATGGGTTTTCTCGAGCCACCGGTTATAAAAGGAGGATATGAAGGATCACGACTTGGAATGAAGGCAAACGGAAACAGATACATGTCATTTTATGACATTATTGCGATATTTTATATTCCAACTTACACATTTACCTTTTTGATTTCTCGCATACCCGTCCGTTTGGCGCAAACAAAGCTCTCCGTACACGTTCCTTTCAAAGAGTTTGTTTGAGTATCTGCAACAGTGGCACACGGTCACCTATTGGACAAAACGGAAAAACAAGGTTTGCTCTGGCCACTCATTACTGACAGACGGCAATAAAACAGGCACGCCCAGAGCTACCACGGGCAAAAGGTTAAACCATTAAACCTTTCATATGAGAAAGCCCTGAAAACCAGCACTTCTAAGTTATAAATGAGGCCAAAGCATCTTTGCCCTCTGATTGGCTTGGTTTCGACAAATGAAGTCAGTCTCGCAGTAGGAGGTCCAAATGGCAATAAAGTAATTTAAGGGTTTATGGTCCGGTTAAAAGCAGCGGATCACAGGGAAGCTGTTGGAAGGCACGTGGAAGCAGCTTCTGAGGATTCAGTTGCAGGTGAAGGACTTCAACAGTCAGGGAAAAGCCAAGAGATCAAAAGAATCTGGACGGACAAATTACAGGAGGTGTGCGGATGCCTGTCGATACATAAGAGAGAGACGGCAGGTAAAAGGAGTCAGAAGCCGGAACCAGTTGAAATTGACTTGAAGGACAGAGGAAAGGACGCCTAAAAGTCTACACAATGGCGTCTTTGGGACTTGAATTGACTGGTATCACGCTGGCAGTGCTGGGGTGGCTCTTGAGTGTGCTCAGCTGCGCTCTTCCAATGTGGAGGGTCTCTGCTTTCATCGGCGCCAACATCGTCACCGCTCAGGTGTACTGGGAGGGTCTGTGGATGAGCTGCGTGTTCCAGAGCACGGGGCAGATGCAGTGCAAAGTCTACGACTCGATGCTGGCCCTCCCGCAGGACCTGCAGGCCGCCAGGGCTCTCACCATCATCACCATCATCATAGGGCTGGTGGGCGTCCTCATTTCCATGGTGGGAGCAAAGTGCACCAACTGCATTGAAGAGGAGGGGGCGAAAGCCAAGGTGATGATTGGTTCGGGGGTGGCGTTCATCGCTGCGTCACTGTCACAACTCATCCCCGTTTCCTGGTCGGCGAACACCATCATCAGTGAGTTCTACAACCCCATCATTCCCTCTGCGCAGAAAATGGAGATCGGTGCGTCGTTGTACGTGGGATGGGGCGCCACGGCCTTGCTTCTGGTTGGAGGGTGCATCCTGTGCTGCAGCTGCCCCCCACGGGAAGATAAACAAATGAGGTACAACATGCCTCCTGTAAGTCGAATGACCTACTCCGCCGCGCCGAGGTCGACGGCTCAAAGCTCCTACACCAGGAAAGACTATGTGTGAACAAACTGTGTGTTTGTTTTTTTGTCTTTTTTTTTACATGATCGCTTTTCTTTAAAGCTTATAATTATCACACTGGTTCAACAAAAGCAAGTCTTCATGAAATGTGTGAAAGAAAGACATTTGAGATTGCAGATTTCTGAAGATGTTTTCAATAGCTGGTTGCTGTTCCTGTTTACATTCCTATTTGGCAATCACAAGAAAAAAAGGTGAAATTCTGAATAAAAAAATGTTTTAAAAGCTCAAAAGTTTCAGGAGAAAGAAAAAAATCTTTCAAGAGTTTGAAACAGGAAAATGTATGGTAGTCGTCTGCCATTGCACTGATCAGTATGCATGTCCTTCATACACAGAGCACATCGATTGGCATAGAAGTAAATACTTCATGTCATGTTTTTCAATATTTTGTTTTGTTTTTTTGAATATAGACATAAACTTCAATAAGTTAGAATGCTGGAAACTGAGTAAAACAGTTAAAAGTGTCTCTTAAAATTGTCTGACTTCATAAGCTTAAAACAACATTTAGTGTTTAAATGACTGAATCAATGTTTTATTTTTTTAACTTTTAACTTCATTTCAACATTTTTTCTAAACTGTTTAACACTACGGTCCATTTGTGTGCACATATACAACCTTTTTTATATGAGCCTTTTCCTTAAAGTTTTATTACATGATAAATTACCAATTTAATGTGAATATTTGGTTTTTGAATGTACTAATATTGATTGAAGTAATAAAATACTTTTATTATGAAATGATATTTTGTTGTTTCTTAAATTTTATTTCTTAAGCCAAAAGTGAAAATTTCTTAAGTTTATTATTAATTTATTAAGTGTCCAACATTTCACGTATGATATTAAAATGTGCTGTCTATGAATAAAAATAAACTTTTTTTATTTTATGAAAATGTTTCCTTTCTAAACTGAGATACGGTTTTTTAGTTTGTTTTTTTTTTATTTTATGATCAAGATATAAGTTAAATACAACTACTGAGCAAAGTGCAACTACCAGTTGATTTGGACGTTCCAGAAATTTAACATTTATCACTTTTTAATTATTTTGCTTCAATATTATTTCAGATTTGCTATTAGGATAGTTATGAATTGTGTATTATGTGTTTTAGAGATGGCTTCAAGTCCCACTCCAACTGTATTTTTTTCTATTGTGAAATTGGTCCCAGTAGTCTTTTAATTTTGAATATGCGGTTTGTAGCGAAAATTAAAAAGCTTTTTCCATTTTTTAAAGACATATTTTCAGCACTAGTTCATCAAAAATTCTCATCTAGGTTGTGGGAGGGACTGTTGGCATGGAAGATAGCTTCACTAATTTCCCATAAGCCTTTTGTTTACAATCCCTCTCTTTAGCTTAGCACCTTACAAGCCCAAGCTAACATTAGTGTTAGCTAAAATTATAGATAACAAAATAAATTACGAGTAACATCAGATCTATCCAGCCTCACAGTTTATAACCAGATGCAAGCTCAGTTGAGGAAAATAAAGAAATTAAAGGATCTGTTTGTCAGCCAATAAATGCTTAAGAATTGTAAGGAAGAAGGAAGACTTTGTCCCGTTTATGGCACTTCATTTATTCACTCGGAAATGTAGTTTTATCTTAAATTATTTTGTTCTCTATTATGAGAGAAATGCTACAGAAACAAATTAAAAACAGAAAAAACAGTCTTCACTGGAGATGATCTATCAGCTCTTTTAAAATGGAAGTCTAGAACTATAGCTCTCTTTTGATAAAGAAAACTAATTTATGATCAACATCTGAAACCAGGAAAACTTCCTTTTTAGCTGCAGCAGGAAAAGAAGGGTTCAATGTGAAACACATGCTCATGAAGTCACGTACATATACAAAACAAGGTAATCTGATCAGTTTCATTCAGGCTGAATGAGCTTTCTGTTCCACGTCTGGCACAGTCTTGACCACAGATATCCACCTTTCCCTGTTTTGAATAGTCAAACGATGTCACGTCAACGTGTGAGCAGAATGTTGTTGTAGTTGCACAGATGGAGTCGGCAGAAACTGCCAGACAAATAAAGAAGCAGTGTGAGAAAAAAAACACAGATACATCTGTTACATTCAGATCGTTTGATTATTAGCATCTTTAGAAAAAAATAAGTCTTTTTAAAAAAACTCAGAGAAGAAACATTTCAACAACTACTTCTGTTAGTCAGTCTGAGAAATTAGTCAATGTTCAGTCCAAGCTGTGAGAAAAAATAATTATTCACAAGTAGAAACCATCTAAAATAATAAACAATTCATCCAGTAAAGAAAATCCAATTGATCATAATGCATCTCAGACTCTACAAGCCCCAGTTAGCATCACTGAGTGCTTGCTATTGATTTTCCAGTTTGTAGATTTTTTCCTCTATTTTTTCCCTCAAGCTCTACTAATTATTTCAAATTAATATTTATTTAGAGAAGCATGGAATAATAAGAAAATAGGACAATTTTGTAAATAAAAAGGCATAAATTGGAAGATAAAAATCAGTCGAAAATTTGGTTGCAAGCAAGGACGCAACTACCAAACTCAACAAAGTGTGTAATGTCTGGTTAAAGTGTATCCTGATACCACACTGTGTGCTGAAGGTGTCAGAGAATCGGCCTGTAATGTTTTCTCTCCTCATATTTGCTCTTGGAGCAGTTATTCTGGTTTTCTGCAGAGCTTTTGCTTTGGTGTTTGAACAATGGTTTGACAATTCAGTCATTGAATACCAGATGTAATGGTGGGTACAATGTGACCCTTTCCGTACCAATGTAATTATATTTTTGCCTTAATGTTAAACTTTTTTTTTTAACTCACTCACTGATAAACATAAATAGTAATAGTAGGAAACAGGTGACATCATTCCACAGAAACACCCCCTATCCCTCTGAAATATAAAGGACGTTGCTCTTCTGTGGCTGTTTCCTTGTAGCTTCATCACATCCTACCCGAGGTGCTCCATTTCAACAAAATCCCAACTGACAAGAGCGGGAAACTTTTGCAGTCAGGATTTTTGAGATTGTGGAGTCCTGTTCGCCGCCTTGCAAAGAGCAACCATGTCGATGGGTTTGGAATTAGTGGGCATTACTCTTGGATTCATTGGATTCATTGGTGCTATAATAGCATGCGCCTTACCTCAGTGGAGGACGTCGGCTTTCATTGGAGCCAACATTGTCACAGCCCAGACCACCTCGGAGGGTTTATGGATGAGCTGTGTCACTCAGAGCACAGGCCAGATGCAGTGCAAGATGTATGATTCTCTCCTGGCTTTACCAACTGACATACAGGCCTCCAGAGCAATGACAGTCGTAGCCATTATTCTTGGAGTACTAGGTGTTCTGATCTCTATTGTTGGAGCCAAATGTACCAACTGCATTGAAGAGGAAGCAGCCAAAGCCAAAGTGATGATCATTTCTGGGATCTTCTTCATTCTCGCCGGACTTCTGGTCCTCATCCCCGTCTCCTGGAGTGCAAACGCCATTATCAGGGATTTTTACAACCCAGTGCTGGCTGCTCAGAAGAAGGAGATCGGGACATCGCTTTACATTGGCTGGGCATCAGCTGCTCTTCTTCTGATTGGAGGAGCTTTGCTGTGCACCAGGTGTCCACCAAAAGAGGTGAAATACAAGCCAGCCAGAATGGCTCACTCTGCACCGTACAGTTTCAGCACAAGTGGAGGTTATGAAAAGAAGGACTATGTTTAGCTTATTTTTATCAATGGGTGTTTGTGTGTTATTACAGTTTGAAACTACTAGGTAAAACTATGTTAAAGACTCCGAGATGAAGATATTTGTAAAAACATTTTTATGTTTTTTTTTTTTTTGCAGTTGCAGTTGAAAAAAGGCCTTCATTTGTCAGTGCCTTTGTTTTTTTATTCTACCTAAAAAATGCTTTTTAAAGGCTCTGATTCTGGCATTGACTACACCTGGTGTCATGTTTCACTGAAACTGGCTGTTCAAACATTGTACTGCCAAATGGCAGGCCCCTTTTTATAGGCTTGTTTTTTGTGTGTTTTGCATGTAATGTAAGAGGGTTCTGTTAAGACAGAATGAGAGAGAACCTTCATTTTACAATATATATCATGATTCATGCTTGTATATTGCAGTAACGGCTCATCTTTTTTTGTCACTTTGTTTGAAGCTGTTTCTAATATTTTGATGTTTCGCTGCCATGACAGCACACTTTTTAATGGCTCCCCATATTTCCATAGGTCTCATTTCGCATCACTTATTTTTTAGGGGCCACGTTTTTAACTGGTTTTAATTGAGCCCATCTGAAAACATTTTTTCACTTCTTGGAAAAAAAAATTATGTCACCAAGTTCCTACCTTTTCAAAAGCAGGAAGTAATAGAGGCCGACAAGCCTGACATTAGGGGCATTACAAATTACAAATTCTATTTTTTTTAAGTAGCGCCTTTCATGTAAATGAAAAACATTCTCAAAATGCTGGCTCAAACTCAAAGTACAAGTGTGTTGATGACAAAATGTCTTTCCTATGTCCATTGTTTCACATTTATTTCCTTATTTGGGAGTGGTTTTAATGTTGCAAATAAAACAATGTGGTCCATGAAAATTCATTTCTAATAAAGTGTTGTGGATATTTGGTCTTTTTTTTTGGTTTTATTTGGTATCTGTATGTCTTGTTGGTTACAACAATAAATACACAGCACACAAGCAATATAGAACCCCACTTTAAAATTACAACAAGCATAGACAAGACGTTGCAGTTCCCCAACTTCTGGGCCGAGGACCAATACCGGTCTGTGGGTATCGAGCCACAGAGAAAAAAAAAACTCAACCTACATTTTTTGCTTTTAATTTGCAATGTAGTCCTGAAGGATTTTATTTTCTTTTCAGAAAAGACCAAGTGAAGAACCAGAAAAAGAGCCTTCGACCTAATAGAGAAAAGAAAGCTAAATAACAGCCATAAATCCAGGAGTCCACTTGAAATATGGATTCAGTGCAGCAGTTGTTCCCACACACCATAATAAAATTGCCTATTTAGAAAGTGGCTGTCTAACGTACAAGGATGCTGCTAATAAAGTTGATCAAGTAATGGTTTTATTTTAATTATAATACCTAGAAAATACTAGTTTTAGTGACATTAAACATGAGACCAGAATTGTGACCAGATTATACGTACTCCCAAATAAGGCAGTACTTTGTATGACTCCTTCACTCCCATCTACACGTTAACATCTTCATTTGTTTAGGCACTTCATTTAAGTTGTTACATAAACACACTAAAGATTTACCAACAAACACAGTTTAGATTGTCTGTCTGTGTTGTTGAGATAACATTGTGAGAGATATTTTGGGCCCAACATAGTCAGTGTAAGAGTGTGTGTACTTAGAATACATGCTGAGAAAGGCTGTTCCCTGTCTCTTTATCAGCAGTAAAGACATAAAAAATAAAATACACTATTTACTCTAAAAAATGTATAATACTGTTTATTTGTAGTGACAACAGTTAGCAGGTGTAAAATGGAAGAATTCACATAAAGATGCCTTTATTTAAAGCAGTTTAACAAGTTTCTTACATTCGGTGACTATTGGGTTTAGTGTCTTGCCCTGGGACGTGACAACTTTGAAGCCTGGAATTTAAAACTATCAACAAACCAAGTGTCAGATAGCTTTTCCATCCATTTAGTTTCAGTCTGACTGAAATGCCAAATGGAAAAGCCAAAAGAAACAGAAGAAGATCCATGTACATCTTTGTTTTCCTCGTCTGAGCTGACATCTGGCTCTAAACTGTGTGGCTAGATACAAGGAAGGAATAGGAAATTGGAGTCGGGAGGAATTGGTTATCCAGGGTGGGTTTCGGCGTCAATTCTGAAGGAAATCTTTGTCGTGAATCAATATTTTGGATTGTGATGGGTGGGTCCCACCCAGAGCAAGAATAAGAGACTGTCGTGATGAGTGGACAGATCCCACAGCAGAGCCAGAAGAGACGGACAGCAGTGACGGTTTATTAGCCTCACAGTTAAAAGAAAAACGAAGGGATGAACACTGGTTTCGTTGGCCGAGCTTCCTGTCTCCGCTACGAGACAGGGAGCTAGGCCAACGAAACCTTTACTGGGAACCAGTAAGGGGACGAACTGAACATAAATAACCTGGCAGGTTGGAGGAGCCAGGGAGAGGCTTTTATAGGTGTAGTAATTAAAGATAGGAAGCACGTGTGCAAGGCCACCAGGTAGTGAAAGCCACGCCTCCTGCGCACGCCAGAAGCACAAACAGAAGGAAATACATAAGCACAAAGCAACAACACCAAAAACAACAAAGGAAAATGACACTGAACCATAATAGAGACGGCTCAAGCAGTTCTGGAGCCACCATTTAAGACAAACACCCGTTTGCACAGCTCACAGGTGGTTGAGTACCTCCGATCTCTACCATAAATTCGAGGGGGGGCGTAGAAGCAGGCCAGTCGGCTGACACAGTACAACCTCTATTTCAACTTATATTTTTCATATTTTCTCTGGGTGGGCGTGGCTTTTGGAGCTGCTCTGTCACGTCCTCCCCGGTCTGATCATGATGATGGCGTAAATTTGCAAGTGGAAATTGCTAGCGTAAATCATCACCCGCTGCACCAAAAAAATGTCTAGCAGTTTCGTTTTAATAGATCCTTTACAACTATGGTGAAATGAGCCGCCGTTCGCATTTCCGTAGTGACCTCAGGAAGTTCCGTGGCGTCTTTCCAGCGTTCTCTCAGTTCTGCTACTGTAAGTATTGTATGAAACTCACACAAAAAATCCAATGACAGCTCATTTGACCACTGCAATGCTAACGGCCGTTCATTTGACCGCAGTCTACGGGAAGATTATCTTCTCTTCTCCGGAACCTGAGCTCGGCACGCTAGCTGGGTCAGACAAGGAGGTTTGCACATGTGCTGTAGAGCAATCATGACGTATTGACTACTCATGAATTCAAACTGAGATTTTCTGAGACACTTTAATTGACAGCGATTCAAACGAAATTATTTCTTACTACATTTGTTCTCTGTCATAAGAAAATGACACACATTCAAATTAAAACTCAAAAAACAGGATTTTCATCAGAAGGAGACTTTAAAAATAGGCTATGGAGCGTGCTCAATCAGGTGCACTTGAAGATACTTATGCACATGTCAACAGAATTAAAATTCTCCTGTCCATTGAGTGTGGCCAAATAACAAAGAAGGTTGCAGAAACCCGTGCACTTCTTATTTCTGGTTCACACTGGACACGGAAGCGCCACGAAGCTGCGAGGAACGGAGGCCGCTTCCGTTCGGCGCGCTTGTTAACCTGTAGGTGCTTACACACCGCCCAATTAAGCACACAACTAGGCGGACACTTTAAATGAAAAGTCAATGCAAACGCGAGCACACCAGAATTCCTGGCCTCCGCGTACGAAGCGCGGTGCTACGTAAGTCGAATTGCCAGCTCTATGCACAAATCAGGCCCTCACTGAGCGCGTGCTAAATCTTCCACACGGTCAAGGGCGGAGTCAGGGGGATTCCCGGTGGGCCGCTTCATTCATGGTCCGGTCAGTTGCCGTCATGGAAAAATGATCACGGTAGAACATGAATGAATCTTTGTAGCAGTGTTCGTCCGTCTCTGTAAGAGATGCACCGTCAGTTTTGGAGCTACAATTTAACGTAAACACCCCTTTTAGATTCTCACAGTTGGTTGAGTCCACCAGAGTGCGCTTTACCAAAATGTCTGGGCCGGACCACTGACGTAAATAACGTTCTATGGAGACAGTCTACGGGCCCGACAGAGAAGCGGCCGAGGTCCAGACAGGTGAGTAAAGAAATTTGTTGGGAGCTTCAGTGGACGAGCGGGACGGGCGGCTGCGCGGGACGGCAATTCAAAAGAGCCGCCAGCTCAGCGCTTCATGGTGAAAAAAAAGTCTGCGACACTGAAGTTTTTCTATTACTGTTATTTCACGCTGCACCTTACGTCTAAAAACATAGTGGTGCGGGTTCTGCGCAAACACAGAGTCACTTTCTCTGCTGCTTCTCCACAGTCGGGAGGGGCGGGGCTTCTCACGCTCTCTCTATCTGCTCCACAGGTGAGAACATGCGGGACGCAGAGCGGCCGGGTATGGAGTGAAAATAGACTCACTCTGATTTGTGCGTGCGTAATTTTTTATTTGTGCGTAAATTAGGATTTGTCCGTGCATATTTTTGATTTGTGCATGCATAACTCATATAATACGTTTTGTGCAAATGTAAAAAAAAATTACAAAGAATACAAATTACAATTTACACATGCACAAATTAAAATTACAACAGCTTGAATCTAATTACATAAAAAAATCTTTTAAAAATACGCATGAATCACCTCTCACGCACACGGACAATTTTACCATGAGACTCTTTTCACGTCTCACAAATTCGTCCGTGAGTGATGCGTTCAAATACTACCCGAATGCTCGTTCACCATAGTTTTCTTGTCAGCCGTTCTTAACTTCAATTGTGAATAACATCTGGGAAATATACAATAATTTGTATAAAAAAAGTCTAAATAAGCGTTCTCAAAACTCTCATCCCTTTAAAAATAAGAATATTTCCAGAAATGAGGCTTCCGCCTGCAGCAGCTGGTGTGTATGCCAGTGGTACACATATAATATTAAAAGGGTGAAAGTTCAACGGTTGCCTCTACAGAACAAATTGTCTGACATAAAATGTAAAATTACAGTAAATTTGAACATGAAAGAATGTATTTTTTTTTTTATTTTAGCTGTTTAGCATATTGCACAAATGTTGTTGGTATTGTGAGTCATTTATCGTGAATTTCATCGTATTGTTAGTGACTTTGAGATTCTCAGCCCTATTACTGACACAATATAACGTTTTCACAGGTAATACCCAGATATTGGGATGACACACATTCTCATCAAGCTTTTATTTTCCCAAGTTTCATGCCAGAACTGTTTCCATTCTGAAGTTCATCAAAAACAGGCTGGAGCATGCTCAGTCAGGACTAGTTGGAGGCATTAATGCTAATGTCAACAGAAAAATAAATTCTTATGTCTATTGACTTTGACAAACTAACAAACAAGGTTGCAGAAACTAGTTCACTTCTCATGTGGTGACTTATGCTGTAGATTTCAGACAGGGAAATATTTCTGTTAAACCACAAGTTTTTAATATAATCATTTGTTTGTTAGTATTTGTTATTAATGGAACCCACTCCCCCCCAACTATAATAAAAAAAATGTTATATTCTAAATGGTTGTCTAATTTTTCATGTGGCAAAAAATGGGACGGTCTTGACCAGGGGTGGGCAAACTACGGCCCGGGGGCCACATGCGGCCCCTTAAGCTACTTAATGTGGCCCTCCAAACTGAAATACATTGAATCAGAAATCCTAATTATTGTTTTATTTTCATTGTATTTCTGGTTTCTTCCCATGAATGATGTTGTTTCTCTGACGTTCGTGTGTGTTCCTTTCTGAGTCAGATGGTGATCTTTCGGATTATTCCTACACCACATAAATGCAGCATTTCTTTGAGTTCACATTTTCCTCTGAAGAACATCAACCCAAAAAGAGAACAAAAATCAAAATTTAGAAATTAAAACTCATAAATTTTCTGTTTTTAAATTAATATATGTGAATTTGAATCCAAATTAAAGCATGTTTTTCTCTAAATTCCATATTATCTTTTTAGTTTATGAGGTTGATTACCCAATCTCTCCTTCCATCTGCTCCTTGTCCGGCCCTTATGCCAAATTTTAGAACCCTTTGTGGCCCACGAGTCAAAACAATTGCCCACCCCTGATCTTGACCATTAAACTCCCGGGCTGAAAAGCTGTCCCACTCCGCCCCTGCACATGGTTCAACATTTTCATGCACTATCGCAGCAGCACAGAGCTGTGACCAATCAGGGACTTGTATTTGGGAGTGGCGTGTGGGTGGAGTCCGCTTCAAAGCACAGAAATGCAAAACATGATCATGAAAAAGAAATTAATCATTGGGGTTTTTGCCCGGTCGGGTTAATATGACACTCCGACAGATATTAAAGGGACAGAGTTGTGAAAACAAAAAAGCCTGCAGCAAGATTTGGGTGATTTTCAACCTCTTTGACTTTTTGCTCCAAGGTGGCGGTGGAGCGCTTATGACAAGTAAAAATACAAGAATATAAGATTTTCCTCCCTGCCGATACCCAAATGTCCTCTTGTAAAAATACATGTTTTTTACATCAACTTATTGGAACAGGAGATAATAAACAGGTGAAATTATTGGAAATTTGATTACAGTGTATCGTGATACCAAACTGTGTGCTGAAGGTGTCAGAGAATCGGTCCATAATGTTTTCTCTGCTCATATTTACTCTTGGAGCAGTTATTCTGGTTTTCTGCAGAGCTTCTGCATTGATATTTGAACAATGGTTTAAAAAGCCCAGTCAGTGAACACCAGATGTAACGGAAGACGGGTGCAATGTGACTGTTCCTCAGCTCATTTCAGTATTGAAATTTCTTTGCTGACGCTCAACGCAGCTTTTTGTCTAAAAAGTTACTTCTCTATTGACCTTTTTATAAAAGCAAGCATTTATTGTTAAGGGAACTAACACTTCCTTAGAACCTGTCTGTGTTCTGAGAAGATCATTGTTTCGTCACATAACATTTAACTCCTTCTAGAATCACTTGTTTTTCTGATAAACCACAGCAGGTTAACCACCACTACCCTAAGAAAACAGGTTAATTGTGGGTAAAGTGTTTATTTTTCTTGGAAGTTAAGTGTGCTTCACTTTTGTCCAACCTTCCAAACAAATGCATGGAAGGCTCAGACCTTCCCCTTTTTTTTTTTTTTTTGCGCTGCCTTTAACATCTCTCCATCACTGTGCGCGCACGCTCTCTTGTTGTTGGGTGTGGTAGTCTAAACATAGGTAGAAGCAGGTAGCAGGTGACATCATTGCATGGAAACACCTCCTTTTCCCTAGAGGTATAAAGGAGCCTGAGCTTCTGTGGCTGTATCCTTGTAGCTTCATCACACCCTCTCAGAGGTGCTCCACTTCAACATATCCAAACTGCTGTCACCTGAAAGAGGATTTTCTGTTTGAGTTTGTGGACTCTTGTTTGCTTCCATACAAAGAGCAACCATGTCGATGGGTTTGGAATTAGTGGGCATTACTCTTGGATTCATTGGATTCATCGGTGCTATAATAGCATGCGCCTTACCTCAGTGGAGGATGACGGCTTTCATTGGAGCCAACATTGTCACAGCCCAGACCACCTGGGAGGGCTTATGGATGAGCTGTGTCACTCAGAGCACAGGCCAGATGCAGTGCAAGATGTATGATTCTCTCCTGGCTTTACCATCTGACATACAGGCCTCCAGAGCAATGACAGTCGTAGCCATTATTCTTGGAGTACTAGGTGTTCTGATCTCTATTGTTGGAGCCAAATGTACCAACTGCATTGAAGAGGAAGCAGCCAAAGCCAAAGTGATGATCATTTCTGGGATCTTCTTCATTCTCGCCGGACTTCTGGTCCTCATCCCCGTCTCCTGGAGTGCAAACGCCATTATCCAGGATTTTTACAACCCAGTGCTGGGGGCTGCTCAGAAGAGGGAGATCGGAACATCGCTTTACATTGGCTGGGCATCAGCTGGGCTTCTTCTGATTGGAGGAGCTTTGCTGTGCACCAGGTGTCCACCAAAAGAGGAGAAATACAAGCCAGCCAGAATGGCCTACTCAGCACCGCGCAGCATCAGTGCAGGTGGAGGTTATGACAAAAAGGACTATGTTTAATGCATTTTAATCTATGCGTGTCGCGTTTGTGCTCTTATAATTTGAAATTACAGAGTAAAGCTCTGTTATAGACTCCGAGATGAAGATATTTGTAAAAAACATTTAAACATGTTGCTTTGCTTGCAGATAGAAAAAATTACCCTTAGTTTGACCGTGCTTTTGTTTGCTTATGCTAATGCTTGTGTACGATAATGTGTTTAATCTACCTAAATAATACTTTTCAAATGATCCTGCACTGACTACCTGGTGTCATGTGTCAGTAAAACTGGCTGCACTGCCAGTATTGCGGAAATGCCAGGTCCTTGAATTTGTTTTAAGGATTGTTCCTCGTGTGTTTTGCATGTTATATCAGAGATTTCTGTCAAGACCAAAACTGGATGAGTCACTGAGATCAGACTGTCACATAATACATTTAATTTACAGATCTGCATGTTTATGTATTATATAATAACTTCATCATATTTTGTAAATCTTTTTTTTAAGCTTGTCTTAGTGTTTCACTGCTAATTATGTTGTCTTTTTGATAGAGATGACAGTATGCATTATTTTCAGGCTTTGTATATTTCAATGAACATGTTTTGCTTATTTTTACTCAAAATTGTAATATGAAACTCAAAATATCAACAAAGAATATGATTAAAGTACTCAACTGCATGTGTGTAATGTCTGGTTTGAGTGAATTCTCATATCACACTGTTTTTGTGCTAAAGATTTCAAAGAATCGGTCTATCAAATTTGCTCTTGGAGCAGTGATTTCACATTTAACAAACCTTTAGGATCTGTCACTGAACACAGGACTCAATGTAAGACAGAGGAAGTGTTTCCACTTCATTCAAGTCGCTTTTCTGCACTGTAGCCCCACACAGCTTTGTGTCTACTTCTCTATAAACCTTTTGTTTTTTTCAAAGTAACCATTTTTATGTAAGGGATCAAATACTTCCTTAAAACATATATAATTTCATGTTCTGAGAAGAACATGTTTTTGCCACATAAAAATATATTTAACTCCTTCTAGAGTGGGGATCTGAAACTTGAAAAACTGAAACTGAAAAAGTTTTTAATTAAAACTTAGTGTAAAGTAAAAAGTAGGTAATTAGTGAAGCAAAAAAAAGGAAAGTAAACTAAGTCAAACTTTATTCAACTCCATAACAAACTGTTTAAGGACAGTACGTATCACTTTATGAGGCTCCTGCCTATAGTTCTCCGACAATCAATCTAGCGGTTAAACTTTATTGTTTAACTAAGTCGTCGTGTGACATTTTTACTAAGAAAATCACTTTAAATCAGTTATCACAACAAGAATTATTATTTAAGGCAATATTACCAAATTAAAAGGTGGTATTTCTATATTTGAGCAAATTCAAATATTCCAAGTATTTCAGAAATATGGTGTAGTTCACAATTAGTTTTGATTTAATTTTGGTTTGTTGGATTTGCAAATTTCTAGCTGAAATGAACCATAAATGGTGAAATAAACAGTTTTTTTCCCCTAATTACTGCTGACATTACACAACCTGCTGCTCAATTTGCTGGATTGAGATGTGGCAAAAGGTGGCTTTTATTTTGAAAGAAACAGATGCGAAATTACTTATTTTCTCTTTATGTCTATGTTTTACCTAAGCTCTCAAAATAGATCTGTATATATCATAGCAGTAACAGTAACATAAATACAAATCAGTGTCTTATTTTTGATTAAAGACAACTCCCCCAGGAAAACAGCTTTATTTTTGTAGGAGACGTGTAATTTCTTGGAAGTTAAGTGTGGTTCACATTTTCCAATTCCAAAACACATGCATGGAAAGCTCAGACCTTCCCCTTTTTTATGCTGCATCCAGCTTCCCTCCATCACTGCACACACTAACTTTTATTTATTTATTTGCATTTGGAAGTATCTTAACATAGATAAAAGCAGGCGACTTCATTGCACTAACCTCTTAGAGTCCTGCACTTCTGTGGCCAGATCCTTATAGCTTCATCTCTGCTCAATTTCAATAAAATCCTAACAAACAAGCAAAAAAACTTTGCTGTCATCTGAAAGAGGATTTTCGTGGGGTGCTCATCTCTATTATAGGAGCCATATGTACCAACTGCATTAAAGCATTGAATGGCATGTCCCTTCCAATACTGCAGACAGCTCGGGTCCTATTTGACAAAGATTTGGTTCTGGGATTAGTCATTATATGTGAGTTCTACTAAGGCTAAAACTGGAGTCACAAAGAGCAGTTACATTTTAATTACACATCCGCATGGTTGTATATTCCGTACAGGGTGCATCAAACTTTTGAAACTTTGTTTTAAGCTTTTCCTAATGTTTTATTTCTAATTGTGTTATTGTCTTCTTTGACAGAGATAACAGTGTAGATATTTCTCTGATTCATTGATTCAAAGTTAAACCTTTTTGTCAAAATATTGTGATATTGTCATTATAGCACGAAACGCACAGTATTGTAAAATTTTCTCAGATATCTAATATGTGAAGATTATTCAATAAAAGTTACTTTGCAAAACAAAGAATGTTTGATCTGTTTTTAATAAAGCAAAAGTCATGCTAATTTTAATTTTATTTATTTAAAATGTGCTCAAACCAAAATCATTGAATCTAAAAGATTTTCATATGAAAAGCTTTTTTCTTTTTTCTATGTTTTTTATTGCCCTCCCCCTAAAAAAAGGATATAAACCAATTACAATAACAGAAATACATATCATAAATAGATATTAGTGTCTTCTTTTTCTAGAGAATGAGTTCAGATTTTGTGTTTTCTACTAAGTTGTGTTCGATGAGAAATCGACCTAAGTGGCTCTTCAAGTGTAAAAATTTGCTTACTGATACTCCTGTTCAAGAGTCACTCCTGTTTCTGATAAACAACAGCTGGTAAAGCAATACTCCCCTAAGAAAACTGGTTTATTGTTGATAGTGTGTATTTTTCTTGGAAATGAAGTTTGATTCACATTTGTTCAACCTCCCAAACACATTCACGGAGTACTCACACCTCCCCCCTTTTTCTGCCTCCTCCACGTTCCTTCCATCTCTGTGCATGCTCACTTCCTTTGTATTTGGGTGTGGTTGTCTTGACTTATAGAAGCAGGTGACTTCATTGCACATACCCCTTGTCCTGGGAGGTATAAAATGTCCTGCTCCATTTCAGCAAAATCCTGACTGACAAGAGTGGAAAAAAATCTTTGCTGTTATCTGAGATAACATTTTGGGTTTGAGTTTGTGGACTCTTCTTGCTGCCGTACAAAGAGTAACCATGTCAAAGGTTTTGGAATTAGCGGGAATTTTTCTTGGATTCATTGGATTCATCGGTGCTATAGTAACATGCGCCTTGCCTCAGTGGAAGACGACGGCTTTCATAGAGGACAAAACCATCTCTCCTCAGGCCAACTGGGACGGCTTATGGATGAGCTGTATGGTTGAGATCACAGGCACCATGGAGTGCGACATATATAATTCTCTCCTGAAAATACCCTCTGACCTGCAGGCCTCCAGAGCAATGACGGTCATGGCCATTATAGCGGCACTACTCGGGGTGTTGATCTCTATTGTTGAAGCCAAATGTATTGAAGAGAAAACAGCCAAAGTCAAAGTGATGATCATTTCTGGGATCTTCTTCATTCTCGCCGGACTTCTGGTCCTCATCCCCGTCTCCTGGAGCGCAAACACCGTTATGCAGGATTTTAACAACCCAATGCTGAAGGATTCTGAGAAGAGGGAGATTGGAACATCGCTGTACATTGGCTGGGCGTCCGCTGGACTTCTTCTGCTTGGAGGGACTTTTCTGTGCAGCAGGCGTCCACCAAAAGAGGAGAAATACAAGTCAACAAGAATGGCCTACTCTGCACCAAACAAGGTCAGCACAAGTGGAGGACATGACAAGAAGGATTATGTTTAATTGTTATCAATGGGTGTTTCTACAGGGTAACTCTCTTTTAAAGACTCTAAGATGAAGATATTTGCTCAAATATTTTGACACTTTGCTTTGATGCAGGTGAAAAAAATATGTTCAGTTTGTTCGTGCTTTTGTTTGCGTGAGATTGTGTGTTCATTCTACCTAAATAAGGCTTTTAAAAGGATCAGCTTCTGGCATTAAGTACCTGGTGTCGTGTATCAGTGAAACTGGCTGTTCAAACATTGTCCTGCCAGTATTGCGGAAATGCCAGGTCCCTCTTTACATAGATTTGGTTTAAGGATTGTTCAGTGTGTGTTTTGCATTTAATTCTGCTCTATTGGAGTTACACAGGGCAGACTTTCACAAAACACATTGAATTTACAGTATTGCATGTTTATATATTTGGTGGTACTTTTGTAAGTTTGTCTTAATCTTTCACTGCCAATCATGTTGTCTTCCTGAAAAATATGACAGTATGCATTATTTTCAGGCTTTTTATATGTCAATAAACATGTCAATGTTAATGTTAATCCAAAATTGCTTTATTGTTATTTTAATATGAAACTCAAAATATCTGCAAACAATGTGATTAAAACATGTCTGCGCTGAAGCTCCACACTGCTTTTGTCTACTTTCCTATAAACCTTTTTTTGAAAGTAACCATTTTTATGTGAGGGATCTAATACTTCCTTAAAACGTAAAAAGTTCTATGTTTTGAGAAGAACATGTTTTTGTCACATAAAAATGTATTGAACTCCTTCTAGAGTAGGGATCTGAAACTTGAGACTCCAGATCCACTTATGGCTCTTTTGTCCTTTTATTGTGGCTTTCTGGTTAGCAAATAAAAAGTTTTTAACTAAAACTTAGTATAAAGTGAAAGTTAGGTAATTAGCTAAGATTAAAAAAAGGAAAGTAAAGGAAGTCAAACTTTATTCAACTAATACACAAACTGTTGGTTGACGGTAAGTATCACTTTGTGAGATTCCTGACTACAATACCCATAATGCTCAATCCATCCAGTGGTTCAGCTTCATAGTGTATCTCAATCATAGTAAACATTTTTGACAGATTTTTGAGAGACTTATACTACAGAGAATCACTGAAATCAGGTAGCACAACAATAATTATTCATTAAGACTCACCAAATTAAAATGTGTAATTTCAATTTTTGAACAAATTCAAAATGTTCAAATAAGCCTTATGTTTCAAAAATATGGTGTGGTTCACTTAAATAGCTTTGATTTCATTTTTGGTTTGTTGGATTTGCACATTTATGGCTGAGATGAACCATAAATGGAAAAATAACAGTATTTTTTTCTATAATTATTATTTAGAATAAACTATTTGCTACTCTATTATCTGGATTGAGATGTGGTACAGGGTGTTATTTTATTTTGAAAGAAAGACAGTCATATAAAGAAAAGTCATATAAACCTCTGTCAAAAGCTATAAACGATTTCATATTTTGGACATTTTTTCATGTCTATGTTTTGTTTATTCCCTAAAAACAGCAATAGTTCTTATAGATCTCATATAAAATATTTATATCCTTACAGCAACAATAACATAAATACAAATCAGTGTCTTATTTTTCTAAAGGATGAGGTAAGATTTTGTGGTTCTTACTACATTGTGGTCTGTGAGAAATTTAAGTGTAAAATGAGACCTC
This sequence comes from Oryzias javanicus, assembly GCA_003999625.1. NCBI lineage: Eukaryota > Metazoa > Chordata > Actinopteri > Beloniformes > Adrianichthyidae > Oryzias > Oryzias javanicus. The sequence continues at coordinate 22,400,603 of CM012450.1, forward strand.
TGTTCTAAAGTAACTTGTTTTCCCAATAAATTTCAACAGATTGAAGACAACTCCCTGGGAAAACTGATTTATTTTTGTTAGATAAATATTTAATTTATTGGAAGTTAAGAGTTCTTCACTTTTGTCTGATTCCCAAAAACACATTCATGGAAAGCTCAAATCTTCCCCTTTTTTTGTGCTGCCTCCAGCTTCTCTCCATCACACTTCCTTTTTTTTTTCATTAAATCTCCTAGAGTAAAAATATCATTATCCAAGATTTTAACACCCCGATGTGGCTAAGCCGTCTGAAAAAGGGGATTGGAACATCACTCTACATTGGCTGGGCTGGAATTCTTCTGCTTGGAGGGCCTTTGCTGTAAGCCAGCAAGGATGGTCTACTCAGCACCTCGCAGCATCATCTCAGCTGGAGGAAATGACAAAAGTATTATATTTAATCACTTTTATCAATGGGTGTTTGAGCTTGTTACAGTTTGAAACCAAAGAGAAAAGCTCTGTTAAAGATTCAGAGACGAAGATATTTGTATAAACTTTTTAACATTTTGCCTTGCTGCCATTTGACAACATTACCTTCATTTTGACAATGATTTTGTTATCCTATGTTTGAATGTTTGACCTGAATAATCTTTTAATAATGAAGCAAAAAGCCACAAAAAGCACCAAAACAGAAAAGACTGCATGGCAGCATGGAGGATTGGATTATGCTGGATTTTGGGGGCTTTCTTTTTTTTGTTTTTTTTTTACAACCTGTAACTAAGTTTAAATCATGAATTTGTTTATTTGTGATCATCCAAGCTGTGCATGGAGGCAGGACACCAGATGTAAAGGATTCTGACCAACAGAAAATCATGCCAACTTTAATTTCATCGAATGTTCTACAACTAAATTACTTGAATGCTGTTGACGAGCAGAAGCTGCAAATGTGGTCGATTTACACAAGAATCGTGCGGTTTCTGCCAAAAGTAGAAGTCATATAAACGTCAGTTAATATTGTTGCCCTATTTGATGATAAAATCAGAAGGTGCTGCAGTCACGTGAATGTTTCAGACGTCTAAGACACAACGATTTAGTCTTATCATGAAAAAACGACACCAAAGGTGCATTATCAGTTAACAGTCATTCAGGTTTCACCAAACACCTTCTCAAATCCGACAACATGCATGCACGCTCTCCGTGTACAAATGCCCTGCAATACTTTATTGTAATCTAATCTGATCAGGGCCACATTTTCCTGATTAGTGACCCATTTTATGTGATGATGATTCAACCCACCAAGCAGTTACTGAGCTATATATGCCATTGCATATAAACCAACAAGATTAAGGAAATTGATTAAACTTTTTTTAATATAATTATAGTAATAATAATAATTTTCTTTTACTTAATTTGACTGTGATCGCTGTGTCTTGAGTGATGTTGAGCTGATAACTGCAAAGTTTACTTAGATAGCAAAATGAGATGAAAAAAATAGTTTGATTAGTCTTTGCATTATTTGGTTTCAGAATACTTACATTAAAGAAGTCATCTATTGATTTTTTTTTTTTGCAATAAACCAACACAAGTGAGAGCAATATGAAAATAGAAGGATTTTTGAATGTCTGCTTTAATAAGGAAGGTCAACGTGATGTTGACATGTAGCTGATTTGTTGGGCAAAGTCTAAATAGTAAGATAGTAGATACTATAAAGCACACACATCCTTGATATTCTTTCTTCATAACTGATAGTGAAGTCCTGTAAAGGAGACAAAGTGTCATTGAAAATTTAGTTTAAAGTTCCATTAGTTGTCACACACCTAGGTGTGTGAAAATGTGTTCTTCACAGTCACGCTCGGGAATTATTTAGTGGTTTAACCCTCCAATCCAACCCCTTAAAGCTGAATGTCAAGCAGGGAGGCACTGGTTCCCACTTTCAGAGTCTTTGGTATGACTCAGCCAGGATTTGAACTTATGACCTTCCAGTCTCAGGGCGGACACTCTACCACAAGACCACTGAATGTTGCTCTGAGGAAACGACTCTACCAACAAGCTACGACTTCTGCATGTTCATAGTGAAATGCTGCTGTGCAAAGTTTCAAACTCTTTTCCTTTATTTGGATACAACTTTTGATACAACGAAGAGACACAAAATCACATCAAAAGGAAAAAAGTAAATGGGATTGAGTCAAAGTAAAAGAAAAAAAACAAAAGAGGAGAATACCAGCCACTGACTCCACGTCAGCTTAGCGTATAATGGAAACACTTTAGTCGTTCTGATTGTACCTCTCTTCTTCTTTCTGCCTTTTTCTGCTCTGCGTTCAGTACAGTTTTTCTCTTTTCTTTTTGGACGTAAATTACATCAGTTGGAAGTAAAAAGCTGACTCATGCAATAACTTGCATGTGTGATGCCACCCAGTAGATGGGGCTTTATCCCGGGTTCACGCTGCAGTCTGGCTCCGGTGCGGACGCCAGAATCTAACCAACATGCACTACTGTTCAAAGGTTTGGGTCACTCAGACAATTTTGTGTTTCTCCTTGAAAAGTTGCACCTTTATTTACCAAATGAGTTGTCAAATTAGGATGTTTACAGTGTTTGAAATAATGACATTTACTGAAATAGTTTTTGCTTTCATCATAATCCTCCATTTGCAGCATTTTCAGTTTTGGTATTGCAGCTGTTAGCAGCTGTAATCTGGAGAAATGTAACTCCAGTCTTCAATAAGCCCCTCCCACAAGTTGGATTGACTAAATGGGCGACTGTGCTGGCCACTCCATTACAGATAGAATACCAGCGGTCTGCTTCTTCTCTAAATGCAGAATTTGGAGGTTTGCTTTGGGTTATTGCCCTGTTGTAGGAGAAGACTGGCTCTAATCAAGCGCTGTCCACAGGATGTGGCATGAATTTGCAAATGTTGATTCAAATTCTCTTTTTCCCAGAACAAATCACCCATCTTAGCAACCCCAGACCATGATGCTACCCCTGCCTTGCTTGACAGATAGCATCAGTTTCTGTTCTTCTGTGTGACCATGACAGGTTTTTTTTTTTCAGTCTTATTCTGTCCAATGCCTGTGTTCTTTTTTTGTTTTTTGTCAGTTTCAAATATGGCTTTCCTCTGACACATTGAGCAAACACAGTGTGCCATTAGAACCCTCATGTGATAGTTACTGGAAACTGACCTCTTGTCACTTATGTAGATGATGGAATAAAACCAGATATTTTCACTTAGACTAGTCTTTTTATTTTCATCATTTTCCAAATTAATAATGTCTTGTACATGGAGAGTGTATTTCAGATTAGTTTAAAGTTATCTTCACTGAAAAAAAAATTATTTTCTTTCAAAAATAGGAATATTGCTAAATGATCCAAAGCTTTTGAATGGAATGAATACTATTTTGGAATTAATAATAAAATAAGATTACTCTAATAAGAAGGGGAGACTGAAGAAAATCCCCCAAACCTGCTCTTTTTCCACCTGACTCTAAGAATGCACCCATACTAGTTGCACTAAATTTATGTCATTTGTTTTTGGCCTCCAGAATGACCCAAATAAATGTCAAAAAAGTAAATATGTTCTTAACTTCAACATTTCAGATTAATCCCAATGACTAAACCAAGAACAATCCTATAAATATTCCGCAAATAAAAAGAGAAAAAAAAGTTATTTTACACAGAAGCTTCAAACTTGTTTTATGCATCATATTTGCAACACATAAAAAACGCAATGGGCTGTACAAAGCAATACTCATATATGTCAATCACTTCAATCTGTTGTCTTTCTATGGAGAATTTTGATAAATCTGCAGCTCTTATCAAGAAAGCTTGTTGTTCAAATTTACGACTTAATGAGTTGAAAACCCATTTACATCCGTAAAAACGTGCACTAATACTGATATGAGAGATAAAAGGTAAAAGATTAAAAATAGCAGACAAGCACAAGTGGGTGTGTGGAAGGAACTATGCTCAGTCTTTGCAGCATTAATCAAAAAAGAAAACACAGGAGAAATTTGCAGGGAAAATTAAAACACTTATTATTCAGCAGTTCATAATAAATATTGTATTCATTGATTTTTCTGTGACTCTTGAGTCACTGGAAGTAAATTGACTCCATTGTTTTTGAAATAACATTGCACAGTTGTTAATGATTCTTTGTCCGTCTTCTTAATATTTTATTTTATGTAAAAAAAACAAAAAAGATTTAAATATGTGTCTGTGAGAGACCGAGTGTTCAAATGAGAATATCAGAAAATTAACAAACAAAAAACAAATGAATACATAAATGAGGTCTTTAGTATCAACTCAGGAAATTAAGAAAACGTTAACTTGACCAACTTAACAGAAAGACTAACAGAAATGAACACTCCAGAGGAACAGGTACAATGGCTGATCAAACCACATGATAATCATGGAGGAAACTCAACACTTTTAACAAAGAATAAACGCAAAACTCAATCTTTCCATGGAAAGAAAAGAAGGGCACAGATTAGAATAACAGCAATGCATGACAATTTTACAGAACTAAAGGTAAACATTTAAAATAGTCTATTGTTTCTTTACTTAGAAAACTTGGGCGGATGGCTACTGCTAATTGCCTGGCTGGTGTATTTAAAAGTGACCTCTTTTGCCCTCATAGCAGAGCTACAGAACTAAAACCTCTGCTGCAAATCCTCCTCGGGGAACCCAGAACTGTTTATTTTGATTAACTGATCCGTCAAATTGACTAAACTTTGCAGAAAATGTTATAAAAACTATATTTATATATGTTTTAACTAAAACATTTTAACATATAAATAACGAGTCATAAATTATTAAAAAAAAAAAATGTTAACGTATTTTGTAGCGCATAAAAGTTTACCACTATGTTGCTATGGGTGTGTGAGAATATGCTGCCATCAAATAAACTAATCTCTATAAAGTAGTTAATAAAAGTTAATAGACAATAAATTATGTCTAACAGTCGTCTAATATCAGCAAATGGATAGATGTTGAGGTCTGCAAACAAAGCTTTCTAGGAAACTATGCAAACATTCAAATGAGAAAATTCAAATGAAAAAAGTTCAAGCTATTTCAAGATGTTTGAGTTTCACAGTTGCACAAAAGTACAAATACACTGAAATATCTTCCAAATATTTGATGTTTTTTTCTAGTCTAAATCAGGGGATTCAAATTTATCGGCCCGCGAGCCAAATTTTTCGCTATAACCAGTCGAAATTTTACGGCCCCCATGTTAAAATGAAAGTCCAACGTCTACTAAACAATATCTTCCGCAAGTTCACGCTGATGCTAAGTTTGTATTTAATTTGTGATGTTTCAGCTTGTTTTATGCCTAAAACTCTGTGTTTGTTATTGTCGTTGGACCAGTTCATCACAAAAGTCTTTAGCAACGGTTGTTAGCATTGTTAGCTCCGGTTGTTTCACAGGACACGCATATTGCTTAGTAGTACATAAACATGGACAAACATTCAATACACTTGTTCAGTAGACATAGACAATGGACTAAAGACATAGACAGGGGATGCAATAAACATATATATATATATATATATATATATATATATATATATATATATATATATATACATCAAGACAAAAAAAAGGGGGATTACATAAGAGTATACAATACGTGTCAATGTTGGTCTGGAGTTTACTATATGTATTTATTTACTATTGCAGATGTTTCCCTTGGTTTTGTAGGGGTTGGTCGTGTCGATCAAAAATTGCTTCCACTTCTTCCACTGCTCATCGTATTTACATCCCTTTAGTTTAAGGATAAATGTCATTTTTTCCATACCTGATATCTCTTCCACAATTTTTATCCAGTCCTGTTGTTGAGGAGGTTCTGCTTGTAACCAGCATTTTGTTATGGCTTTTTTAGTTGGAACTAAAATAATCTTTGCTAAATGCAAATCTTCCTTTTGAACAGTACCAACCATGTTTCCAAGGTAAATATCAAGGAAAGTATTTGGGATATTACCTCCGAAAATGACTTGAAGGTTTCTTTCAATTCCATCCCAGTATTTTTCTTAACTTGTTACACCCTCAAAAAATATGTAAATGGTTTGCCTCCCTTTCCCCACACCCCCTGCAGCATTTCTGTGGAGATGAAGTTTGTCTACTCTTCATTTTGGGTGGGATAAAGAATCGTATCAAATTTTTCCAACTGAATTCCCTCCACCAAGATGACTGTGTTGTGGTTTGATGTTCTTCACATAGACTATACCATACACTGTCCGTTATATTTGTATTCATCTCAGTTTCCCATTTCTTTTTAATGTAAATAATTCTTTCCTGTCTACTGTCCTCAAATGCTTTGTAAAAAGCCGAGATTGCTCTGATATTCTTTTGTTCATAGACATCTTTCACTACCCTAATGAAACCTGATGATTCATTGCAATAAACACATTTTTGGCACATATGGAACCCCATACTGTCCAGCCTCAGTCAGACTCTGCCTCCTACACTATTTAAACGTGTAGTTGTTAGATGAGATAATTTCTATTTAACAATCTTGGTACATCGCCTGCCTGTCCAGGGAGAGGATCCTTCCTTCATGTGGAGATCCCTGAAGTCTTCCCAAAATTTTTTTTTTTGTTTTTCCTCATCAAGAAGGAGGGTCCAAGGGATGCCAAGTTAACTTAGTCAGTTTAGTTTAACAACCAACTAGTGTTTTTATGACTGACTTTATGTCTTTGTGCGGTTACTAGTAAGCCCACTGAGACGATTGCATCGTGATATTGGACTACATATACTGCTCACAAAAATTAAAGGAACACTTTTTTTTATTGGACCTGGCATGAATTGAATGAAACCTGTCTGATCATTTTCTTGTTGATTAAGCAGCTGAGGTTCTCGTTAATCAGTTTCAGCTGTGTTGGTGTTGATGGAATTAACAACAGGTGCACTTCAGTGGCAACAATTAGAAAACCCTCCAAACAGGACTGGTGTTACATGTGGAGGTCATTTCAAGTTTCTCCCTCTCGATCTTTTTTGGCTGGTTTTCCACTCGTGCTGATTTTATCTTGTGTAATTCTCTCTACTGGCAGCATGAGGAGATTCCTTAACCCTACAGAAGTTCACAGGTTGTCCAACTTCTCCAGGATGGAACATCCACACGTGCTGCAGCAAGAAGGTTTAATGTGTCTCCCAGCACAATCTCCAGAACATGGAGGAGATTTCAGGAGACTGCTGGTTATTCTGGGAGAGCTGGACAGGGCCGTAGAAGGTCCTCAAACCCCTCAGCAGGACCGATACCTGCCTTTGTGCAAGGAGGAACAGGCTGAGCACTGCTCGTGCCTACAGAATGACCTCCAGAGGGCCACTGGTGTGAATGTCTCTACCCAAACAATCAGGAACAGACTTCATGAAGGTGGTCTGAGGGCCCCACGTCCTGTAGTGGGCCCTGTGCTCACTGCCCAGCACCGTGGAGCTCCTCTGGCATTTGCTCAAGAACACCAGAATTGGCAAGTCCACCACTGGCGCCCTGTACTTTTCACAGATGAGAGCAGGTTCACCCTGAACACCTGTGATAGACGTGAAAGTGTCTGAAGACGAGGAGAACGTTCTGCTGCCTGCAACGTGGTTCAACATGACAGGTTTGGTGGTGGGTCAGTGATGGTCTGGGGAGTATATATCCATGGAGGGACACACAGACCCTCCACATCCTAGAAAATGGTGCTCTGACTGCCATAAGGTATCCAGATGAAACCCTTGAACCCATTGTCAGACCCTACGCTGGTGCAGTAGGTCCTGGTTTCCTCCTAATGCACCACAATGCCCGGCCTCATGTGGCAAGAGTATGCAGGCAGTACCTGGAGGATGAAGGAATTGAAACAAATGAATGACCTTCACCATCCTCTGACTTAAACCCAATAGAACATCTCTGGGACAATATGTTTGGGTCCATTAGGCGCCGCCAGGTTGCTCCTCAGACTGTACAACAGCTCAGGGATGCCCTCACGCAGATCTGGGAAGAAATGCCATAAGACACCATTTGTCGTCTCATTAGGAGCATGCCGCGATGTTGTCAAGCATGCATACAAGCTCGTGGGGGCCACACAAGATACTGAAAAGCATTTAGAGTTGCAGAAATGAAGTTTTGGAGAAAATGGACTAGCCTGCCACATCTTCATTTGACTCTGAGTTTATGATGTCTGCACAATTGAGCCTCTATAGCAGGGGTATTCAACTCCAGGCCTCGAGGGCCGCATTCCTGCAGGTTTTCCAACATACCCAGATCTGGTATGCTCCAATTGGTTGGACACACCTGAACCAGGTAATCAGTCATGAGTAGAGTTTGGATATCTGGAAATTATGCAGACACTGTGGCCCTCGAGGCCTGGAGTTGAATACCCCTGCTCTATAGGATGAAAACTTTTATTTCCATTAATAGACTTGGTATCCTTTTGTTCCTAAGACACTGCCCTGTCGTTATTTCTATAAATATCCATCTTTATATTGAGATCTGATGTATCTAATGAGTTTCTTTAAAGTGCTCCTTTAATTTTTGTGAGCAGTATATAAAACTTAATTGAATGATACTGATAAAACTGAATAAAACTTAATTGAATTGTATTTAGTGGCCCCAAGGTAAATTGAGTTTGAGAACCCTGGTCTAAACACTTGAAAATAAAATTTAAAAAATATATAAAAGAAAAAATGTTTCTGGTTCAAAAATCTTTATTTGATTCATGTCTAAACATATTTTCCATTAATAACAGCTTGGATCTTAAATTCAGTAAATGTATCTAAAAAACTGGAACTTGATGTATCACCTATAGGCTTACATACGATAAACAAAGTGAGATAAAACTCAAATGTAATAGGGGTGTGTTAGAAGAAGCAGACGCAAAAAGTTAAGTATAGATTTAAGAATGTCTTTAAATGTGTATTAACAATATACCATTCATTTCCTCGTGTTTCCATTTTGCAGTCAAAGCCCTTCATGTTCTCTTTTTTTTTTTTTTTGTACTATTTGTTCCCACAATGAACCATTATTATTCAACAGAAGCATGTATTCATTCATTTTCCTTCTCTTCACTCTGTGCAATGGTTCTCCCGAGACCCCAGTCTCACACCATCACTATGGTAATGGCTGCTGCATGCTTTGTCTTTGGAGACACATTTGCCATAGCAATGACTATCTGGGGACGCAGCAGAGAGAGCAGAGGCAAAGAATGTTGTGACTCAACAAATAGCCTGAAAAAAACAACTATACAAATCATAAGGAAACAAAAGATAATTTTGAATTAGAAACATAGAATAAAAAATACAAAGCATATACACATGCTGTCTGCAAGATATGCTCCTCGATTTATTTACCTGTTTAAAGAAAATAAAAATAAAACAATAACATAAGAAACCTTCACAAGTACAGGCACTAATAATGTTTTTAATTTATATTTTGATCACATTATTGGAATCATATGACACAATTTAAAAGCATATTCAAAGTGCTGTAAAAATAAAAATACTGAATGCATGAGTGCAAAGTGTTTTTGTGCAAAAAAAGTTGTGCACTTTTACAAAACAATGTATTTATACACGTTGTTTTTTCTCAAAAATCCTTTCTTAAGAGTTTGGCACCAATAAAATTACATATTCCAACAAACACATGTATAGTAGTAGGGCAAAAAAAAATCAGTTTGAGGTGACAATTTATGTCTACGGGTGACACCGACAGTTTATTACACGATCTAACACTATGGCGCCATCTAGTGGTTTGAATTGAAAAATACATGATTTGCAAAATTAAATGAAAATTGTGAAAAAATGTGAAGAAAAATATTTTCTTGATCATCTTGAATTGATATTAATATAAATAAAAATATACATATATATATGAAAATTAAATTAAATAATAAATATAAATAAATAAATATAATTAAATAAATTAATTAAATAAATTAAGATAACAATTATATATATATATATACAATTATATATTATATATATATATATATATATATATATATATATAATATTTATTATATATATTATATATATATATATATATATATATATATATGTAAATTGTTATAAATATAATTATTTAATTTCACTACAGAGCCTGACAGACCAGACACGGGGCTAAGCAGTTTCCGTGCGTCTGACGTCATGACGTTTTATCAGCTGTTGATGGAGGCTCTCTAGCGTCGACTTCAGGCGCTCTGAATGCTCGCTCGCTGCTTGTCAGCTGTCATAGTGGAGGTTCCGAAACGCACATGTTTGTGGACCGATCCTCATCGGAACATATGCTGTCATGAGCGCTCTGTGTCGCCTTGTTCAGAGGGGGTTGCTGGGCTGCCGGCCGCCGCTCCGTTTGTTCCCCGGACAGCAGGATGTTTGCGGGATGGCTCTGACGGTCCGGAGCGCCAGTTCATCCAGGTATTCCTGCGGCTGCTGCTGCTGCTAGCTGCCCGGCTAACTGGTGCCCTCTACCAGCCTTTTAGCTGAAATGTGGAGATGTTTGGGGGGTAAATGGATGCCGGATTCTACCGCTGCTGCCGAACAACGAGTTCTTCAGCAGAAGCGGTTCGTCGTGTGTGTGTTAGTTAGCATCTTGTTAACCGTTAACTACATACTTTTTATCAAATGACATTCAGTCCTCTGGTTAGCAAAATGGTTCAACCAACATTTCATCTCTCATCATTTTAAATCAAATTTAAACATTTATTTTTGTACAAATTTGTGATAATATCAAACAAACCTATTTGGTTTTTTTTCCCATATTCGAACATAATTCAACTCTAAATAGCAGCTTGGCCTTTTTTTATTTATAGTCAAATGTCGTTCTTGGATTTATTACAGTTCTGCAGGACTGTACCACTTATCTGGAATCATGGGTTTAAATCTGAGCTTGTTTGTTTTGGGAAAATCTATTACATTACGAATATAAGTGCAATTTTCAAGAAGATAAAACTGCAAAGACATTAAATATTAATGATGTGTGTTTTATTTTGCTCTGTTGATGTTTTTCTTTGAGGGATCCTTATAAATTCAAGTATTTGTCAGTCACTATTTGGTTATTTTTTTATTTCTATGAAGGATTTTCTCCAATATTTCACGCTTTTTGACTAAAATAATCTCACAAATCACATCACAAACAGAAGATTAACGAGAGAATGTGCTAATTATAATCTGCATTTACACTGTGATATGGCACAATCACATATGTCAATTGCAGTAAAGGTTTTGTGTACTGAAAAAAAAAGTGAAATATATAGTTTAAAAGATCTAGCTCATGGGGTGTGCAACCTGTTCTGGAGCTCCATGTACCTCCTTCCCTCCATTGTGAAATTAAAGAAAAATTCCAGCAGTTTCCATAAATAATTGTAGTTTTGTTTCATTTATTTAATAAATTAGGTTATGTCAATACATTTTTCACAGGTCAGATAAGCCTAAATCATAAATCGATTTATATTTTTATTGTATATATCTTATAACAATATTAGGCAAGAGTTAAAGCCACCCTAAAATCCTACTGATGGAAATCACCACGTTTCATTAGGGTTCTTTTATTTTATTTAAGTCAATCTGCTGCAGCAGGAGGATCATCTTCAACACACGATGGGTTTTATTTTGAAAGGTATTGTTATCAAAAGTAAATTATGTTCAAATAAAGTTACAATTGTGACACATATAATGTTAATATTTAAAAGCTACATGTTATAAATGAACGGTTTAATTGCCACAAAAACATAAGATGTAGTTTTCTAAACTTAAAAAAACTAAATGGCTCTTTTAGCATTAAAGGTTGCAGACCCCATATCTGTTCCCAGATTAAATCAACACAGTGCTTGACATAGACATTTAAATTCAGACATGTGTTAGACTGTTATTTTTGCTAGACTTTTAAAATGCAAAAAAATACGATAAATATTAGATTGTCTCATCTGTGCTGCACTAGGGAGTGAAACCTTTCTTGTGGTAGGGCTTAATTTATTAGATATATTGAGGATTTGACACTGTCAGATCGGTTGAGTTGATGTTTTTCCCTTTTTGTCCTCAGTCCTGTCAACCTGACGTACGACGTTTTCGATGGAAAGGGAGAGAGCACTCCCCTGGTGTTTCTACACGGCCTTTTTGGCAGTAAATCTAACTTCCATTCTATTGCCAAGTCCTTAGTGCAGCGCACCGGCCGAAAGGTAATGCAGTGATGAAGACTGAACACCTGTTGACTCTTTAATAATTTCCATTGATATGACATGGCAAGAAATGTTATTTTTTTGTTTATCATTTGTAACTTCTCAGTGATGTTTGAGCTTCAAGAAGCAGTTGAAGAAACCAAATCCACTCTCTGTTGCCTTCTTTTCCTATTCCAAGTGTCTTAATTGTCCTTTGTCCAGTCAGGTGTTGACTGTCGATGCCCGTAACCACGGCAACAGCCCTCACAGCCCCGTACTGACCTATGAGGCCATGGCCAGTGATTTGAAACACCTCCTTAGCCAACTGCGAATCGAGAAGTGCGTTCTCATCGGCCACAGCATGGGAGGGAAGACGGCCATGACGACGGCTCTGACACAAGTGAGCAGTTAGGAAATGTCACCATGAATTTATCATGACTGAACAAGCAGCCGGCCTTGCTGTCGAAGCACTCCAAACGTTAAATTAGGAAATGTGTAGTCATCGATACTTTCTTTGTACTGTTTTAACAAATGATGTTCTAATTCAGTCTTAGCTTTAATTTTTTATGCTGCATTACAGGAAAGCTTCATGAGTAACAGCAGAGGGTATTTTAAATGATTTTATTATGATTTAATTGTTTTTTTAATTAAATTATTTCTCATTAAACCAAGCCTATTGGAGTATCTGTATGTTTAAAAAGTTGATGAGCACCAGAACAGAAGAACTGAATGACTTTTCAGCAGTAGGAACAGGAGTTACTCATTGCATGCATAGTGTAATAAGAAAGAAAAATTAACTTAAACAATTTTTTACTAACTTTGAAAGTTTTTTAAATGAAAAGTTACTGAAGAAGTGAAAAGTAAAATATTTGTTAATTTTTAAAAGTCTCAGTGGTTGTGTTACTTTTCCCTCTGCAGCTTCAATCTGAACTTTGACTTCTTGTCAACTAAATAACTTGAAAAGGATTAAACTATAATAACAAATGACATAATCTTCTAAATATTTCTATGCATTATTGTTTTGTTTAGTTTCCGTTCTGGATTTTTTTTCTTTGTGTCTCTTTGTTGTTTTTCTCAGTTTGTCTGGTTTTGTTTGTAGCCCAGTCTGGTGGAGCGTTTGGTGGTCGTGGACATCAGTCCGGCCCAGTCCGCCACGCGCACCAACTTCCGACAGTACATCCAGGCCATGCAGGAGATGAAGATCTCCACTGACATCCCGCGCTCCACAGCCAGACGGATGGCCGAGGACCAGCTGCGCAGATTAGTCAAGGTTGGCATTTTTTTTTTAAATATACCTTTGATATAAGATTAAATTCTGATCACTGGTTATACCGCTTTTTATGCCCGTTTCCCCCCACAGGAGCGCTCTGTGCGTCAGTTCCTGCTGACTAACCTGGTGGAGCAGAATGGACATTATAGCTGGAGGGTGAACTTGGAGGCTATAGTAGCACACCTGGATGAAATCATGAGTTTCCCCAGCTTTAATGCTGCCTACGAAGGACCCACGCTGTTTTTAGGCGGAGCCAGTTCTGCCTACATCAGGTATAAAGCGTTACAGTAAATAAATATTTAGTTTAACATGAAAATACTCATAAAACATTTGATCTTTTTTACATTTTTTTTAACTTTGGACAAGGTTTTTTTCCTCATATATTGTACTTTTGTTCTCTCATTTTTATTTAAAGAAAAAAAGCAATTCAGGTAAAGAACAGCAATCTATTATGATATTTTACTGCAATACGCAATTAGGACAATCATAAAAAAATTAATTTATGAGAATAAATTTGTAAATTTGTTATTATTTTTTTAAGTTGTAATTTTACAAGAATAAAGAGTAATCTTTAAGGGAAAAGAGTAGTAATTTTATGAAAATAAAGTCAGAAATTCATGAGGAAAAAATATTTTAAAAATTACGTTAATAAATTTGTAAAATTATGAAAAAAAAAATTGGTGATTTTACTAGAATAAAGTTGAAAATTTTGGAGAATAAATTTCAAAATGTACGAAAATAAACTGGTCAATTTTATAAGAATAAGAACGCATAAATAAAAAAATGTATAACAGTGAAGAAGCCATGATTTTTAGCCTCATCCACATTATAATATAAATTAAAACATTACATTAAAATACAAATTTTTGTCATAAGTATACAACTTTATTCCTGTAAACGTATTTATTTATAACTTTTCTTGGTGACCCTAGAACTCTGTCGCGTTGCAAAAACAGGCCCCTAGAAAAAGGTAAAAAAAATCTTGAAACAAAAAAATGTACTTTACATTTGTAAAAAAAAGAACTCTTGGAATAATAGTCTTATCAATAAGTTTTTTTTAAAAAAAATTCTAGTCTCAAAGACATGTTTTCTTAAACTAAGATTTTGCTGAAAAATTCTCATAATTATGTTATTTTTATTGCAAGACAAAAAATAAGATATTTTTTTCTTGAAGCAAGAATTTCTTTAATTTCTTAAAATTAAGATTTTGCAATGATTGGTTTTGTGTTACATTACTTACATTATCTGTGCAATATTTTTATTATTATTATTATTAAATATTAAGACATTAGATTTAGCATAAAACTTGAGCTTGATAAAGTGTACCCCAGAAAAAAAACAGGAATCTGCTGAGAAAAACCATTAAGAAAGGGGTGAAATCAAATGATATAAACCAAAAAAATGTGTCAAATGAATAGACATAAAGTAAGGAAAAGATCTAGATTGTTTCTTATGGCGTTTATACACCCTCCCTCTCTGTTTTACCCTTTTTGTTTTCAGCTCTGATGATTACCCAGAAATCCAGAGGCTGTTTCCTTATGCTGACATTCAATACATCCCAGACGCTAGCCACTGGATACACGCGGATAAACCTTTAGACTTCATCAGCTCCATCATCTCCTTCCTTCAGTCTTAGCTGCCTCCAGCCTGCGCCCGAGGACTTGTCAGAGCTGCGCTGCGTTCCCCTGCAGAAAGCTGCGGCTGGAAATTCAGCAGCAAACGGAAAACTCACCGACGCTGGACCAAACTCTTTTACAACACTCGCATCCTACATTTGAACATGTTTAGCTGTAGTCGTTCTGTTAGTCTCTGACCGATCTGTGTTTCTAGATTAACTATTTTCCAGATTTGTTTATGACGCGATCCCGAGATAGATGGTAGCAATGAGAATTTAGGAGGTTTTCTTGAACGTAACGGACTAACCCAAAGAAACTCTCGTTTGCACACTGCTTTCTTCATGTCGACTCATTCAGGCCGGTTATATTAAAGAAGCACAATCTGGGTTTGTTGAACCAGCAGCGAATGCGGCTCTTCGTGCAGAAAAAGGGAGAAACATGACATGTATGCTGGAGGTTGTGTTGTACACAGAGGCTTTGGTTCAGTAGAATTTGATGATGCTATGGGGTATTTTTTGTGTTTTGTTGTTTTCTTCTCCGTGTGTGTTGGTCGAGCAACCGCTAAGCGCTCTGTGCCACTGGAAGCCCCTCGTTATATTTTTATGCAAACGTCCTTAAAGCCTCCATTGCAGTATTAGCACAAAGTGTTTTCCTAAGCTATAATACATTATAATCTTCTCCTGTTTTGTGTCTGGCAACGAGCTGTGGTGTAAGTTTGTAGTTTTTGTCTCCTCGTTTCATAAATTCACAATGTTTTACTCTTACCTTCACCCTTAAGGCACAAGGCTTCATGTCACGAGTATATGCTGCAAAAACGTATCTAATCGTAACGGTGTTAATAATCATTTCAATGTTCATAAAGTTAAAAAAAAAAGTTCAGTACAGTAGTGAAACTGCCATCTGTATAAATAAACAGGGTGTAATGTGTTTGTACGTGCCTGTTTTATGAAGACCTCATTGTCTGCAAAACCTTTTTTAAAAAAACTGAAAAAAAAAAACGCATTTTTATTCTACTATATATAGTGTAGTTGCGATTGGCAGCTGGGTTGCCAGTTCTAGTGCAAAGTAACACTTTTTGGGGCACTTTTAATTTAAATGAATATGTTTAACTCCTCTAATGTTTGTGAAGATTCCGTTAGTATCATCCTTGTCCCGTCGCACACCGTATGACTGGAGGGCTTTGACATTTGAATGCAGGTCTCGCTTCGGTTTTTTTGCAGAATAGAAAGTATAACAAAGGAGAACTCTCTGCCAACAATGAGTTGTACCAATTTTGTCCAGGATTGTAAAACTGTTTGACTTTAAGCATGCCTTTTTCTGTTGTTCTTGAGTGTTGCAGTGTTGTGGAACATGTAGCCACTGTAGTGGCAAATACTCTAAAATCTATCTGTATAATTAAAAATTCTAAATTAAATGTTTGGAGATGCATATAGAAGTGGATTATATACATATAAATATATATTGATGGGAATATTATACAATAAAATGACTAAAATCTGTGATGGTCTTTAACTTATTTTGCAACAATCCAAACTACAAAGGGTCTTGGGGGAAATCAATTCAGCAGTTTATCATGATATTTCATTTGGCGATACTTCTATTGATTTAAAATTATGAGAAGTAATTGTGAGAATTAATTTTGAACAAACGTTCTTCGTCTTTGTCTTCCATCTACCCCTCGACCACGAGTTGGCAGCACAGCACACCGAGCCTCCTTGTGCAGCTCTGCACCGCACCAAAACAAGATCTCACGAGAACCAGCTTGTGTCAAATGTTCAGTCAACTTCACTGTTTTTTTAAGCCATGTACTGCTTGGTTTTTACTGGATGGGTACCAGACTTAAACTCAGTACCACATTGTTGCCAGGATCGTATAAAGACGTTGACTGAGGTGCTTCGTAGCAAGCTCAGAAAATGCTCATTCAATGTTTTGTATGTTTCCTTTACATGAAAGGTGTATTGTATAGAGGTGGTTTCTTTTTTTAAAAAATAGTGAAAAATTGTTCAGGTACAGTCATATGATATATATCGCGATACACAATCATATCGCCAGACTCTTGCCAATACACACCCCTAATGAGTACGTTAGGCAACTGAAAAGAACTTTACCCATAAATTGTGTGTGTGTACATTTTATATACAATTTAAATACATAGGCTCAATACAATGCAAATCTTGCATTACGTAGTAATTACATTTGTGTAAATGATGGTTTTGCTAACAAGATACAGAAGTTAAAAAATACTAATTTGTTTTTTCCATAAATGTCAAAATAAAAGCTTTTAATTGTTGGGTAAAGCATGTAAGATGACAGTTTTCTTTCACTGGAAAAGTCCAAATCTTTAAATAGACAAATTTTGTTCAATGAACTACAATAAATGTAAGACATGATGCAAAATGCATTAATGTTTCTTATCCAGCGCAGAAACTGGAATTTTTGCAGCATAAACAACATTTCTAAATTATGCACTAATATGAGGAAAGCTAACTATTATTTTTCTAAGATATAAAAAAAAACATTGAATCTATAAGATGAAAACAGGCATTTCGATCAGTCGACTGATCGAGGACTAAATCAGCTTAAAATAATCAACGACTAATTTAATAGTCGATTAGTCGTTACTTATCAGAATGCTGTAAACTTGAACACAATTGTAAGCGTTTAGCACCAAAGCTTTCTTTTTTGTGAAAAATTGTTTATTTTTTTTGTTTAGATATTTGATTTAATCTTATTTTAATACCAGAAACTAATGAAGGACAGAGGCATCACGATTCTATAAAAGTTTTATAAGCTATTATCTAATTATGTTTAGTGAGTTTAAAACTAATAATGGTTAAGATATGTGTTTTACATCCACTTTGTGCATTCCCCGATCAGTCGGCTAATCGGAAAAGATAATCAGTGATCAGTCGACTATTAAAATAGTAATTATTATAATTATTATAATATACTAAGCAAATTTATCTTTTTTAATTTGACATTTTTCTGCAATTTCAGCAAAAGTGCCAATTTTTATCACTTTTGTTTGGTCAAATTGATATTTAAATATTTTTATGCACATTTTTACTGCTTTTTTACAAAGCTGGAGTTTTGATGACAGGCCTGCTGGTGGTAAATAGAAATAAGTTTAGAACCGTTTCACAAAAAAAAAAAAAAAAAAAAAAAATTTTGCTCAGAAGGGCTAGAAATTTGAAAAAGACATGTGGACTGAAGTTTCCAGTGAAAAAACAAACATGTTAATCAAACTCTGTACATCATAGGCAGCAAGTTTTGACTATTTGAAGCTGTAATAACTGCAGATCAGAGTTTTGTCGTAACATCAATATTTCAATCAAGCGACACAACTTGGAAGCCATCATTGCTATTGTCTTTCCTCCACATTGAGTCCAGGTCAGGTGCATCTTGGTCTCCATAGCGACTGTTCTTGCCCTTTTTGAGCTTGTCTCTCCAAGTGCGATTCCCATTAGTGGGCATGGCGCTGGAAGGCGGAGACGCAGAACCTGCAGATCTGGTTATGAAGATCTGGCTTTGGTTGGTTGTGGGTGGGGCGGCGGCGGCAGGGAGAGGGAAGTTGGCCGGGCGCTGGATGGGCGGTTTATTGGATCTTCTCAGGATTCCGAGGCGGGAGGACTTTTTCTGGGCCTGCTCGAACTGCTGCTGAGTCTGCAGCTGCTGCTGAAGGAGCCGCTGGAAGTCCTCCTAAAGCCAGAAAAGATGAAAACAAAACTCCTTTAGAGCAGAAAAATACTGATGTCTGAATCAATATGTTGCACAAATAAAGATAATTTTACGTCTGAGCAATTCTTGGGTCTGTTTTTTCTCTAAACCAAACTCTTTCATAACTATTTTAATATACTAGCAATAAAAATGGATTTACTCTATTTTCCATTCTAAGAAGTGAGCAAAAAAATCAACATACTTTTTACTTTAATATTTGAAGGGGTATGAGATTAGTTACATTTGCCTAAACAGGATAAATGAAGTGTATGTCTGTGTGAATAAATATGAACCCTTTAACACTCAAGGCCCGGGGGCCAGATCCGGCCCTCCGGACAATTAGATCTGGTCCTCCAGATCATTTTATTTTTTTTTCTACTATTGGCCCGGTGTTATTTAATGTCTAAGTTGATTTATTCTGAAATAATAATGCTTCTTATTTATTATTCATAATTATGTTAAAAGGTTATGATTTTTAAAATAGCATTCTGCAAGCTTTTTGGACTATTTTGGCATTTACTAAGATTTTTTAGGCTAATTTGGAATTTAGCTAATATGTCAGCTACATGCTAGCTGTTTTGGCTAATTTGGGCTTTTTTTAATTTATCATGCTATTTTGAAGTTTAGCTATTTTTTCTAGCTACATGCTAGCTGTTTTAGATAACTTAAGTTTTTTTTTTTTTTTTTGTTTTTAGGCTAATTTGGTATTTAGCTGACTTTCCGCTTCAGCGCTTATAGTGATTTCAGATATAAGCATCAAATTCAGCTGACAGCATTCACATTAGCATATTCTATAAATCTAGTTCATAACTATGTTAAAAATGTACAGTTTTAAAGTTTTAAAAATGTAGTTTTAGAGTGTTCAATAAATGTTTATCCTGTTCAGCCCACGACCTAAGGTGTGTTTTGGATTTGGGCCCCTTGTGCGATTGAGTTTGACACCCCGGACGGATAAACAATAAATCTTTAACATACTGTAACTTTTCAAAAGTTATAATTAATCAAAGAACATAAACACTGGAGCTCTGGTGTTAAAGGGTTAAGTAATGGAAAAATCTTTACAATTAAATTTGTTTTTTTAAATAATACATATAATAAAATTGTATTTTTTTATGCTTTCCTTTTATTTTTAAAAGGGTATATTGTTTTAAAGTAAGCTATAGTTTAGCAACAATGCTAAACATACTGGAGGTGAAAAACTGTTTTTCTATTTGGTGGATCTTGTCACTCCTTTGGTGGATATCCTGTCTCCTGAAGATGAGAGGGGTAAACCCACTGTTGTTACTAATCAGAGCTGCCACCAAGATGACATATTTCTGAAAGTATTTTGCTCCTGATAAGGAAGCGGGTTTCTGCTCAAAGGAATGCAGGTGCTGAACTGGTTTGACCACCTTGATCAGGTTCAGTTTTTCTCTAAAGCCTAGAAAACGACCACATTCACTTTCAAAACTGAACTCATTTCTAAAGTAGGAAAGTTTTTTTTTTTTTGTGATGATAATGATGTGGTATTTCGGTTACAAATAGGGTAGCATTCTCAGTTTACACGCAGGAGTGAGACTCTGAGACTGTTTAACATACCTGTGCCCGCATTCTGTGTGGTTTCAGTGAAACTTTAGAGGGGGTTCAGTGCAAACCAGACAAAGTTAAGCCTGAGGCTGCAGCAGCATGGCCGGATACCGGCTGGCATTCACTGCACGCCTGAGTGAAATGTGGGTTGAATTTTAATTGGTTTGTTTTGTGTTTTTTTCAATACCCTGCCTTTCATCATTAATAGTCTTGAGTTTGTGCTCAAATATTTCAGTTTTCTTTTCTCCGTTTTGTTTAACTTGCATGACATTTGATCAATTCTATATATAGAGCACTCTCACTCCTTCTTAAGCCTTCGTCAAACATTAAACCCATCCAAAGTTTACCTTCCAGGCCTCCAGCTCCAGCGAGAGCTCCAGCCGTTTCTGTGCAGCCTCCAGAAGGTGGTTGTTTAGCGTCATCATCTCTGTCTTACTGCGCAACACCTCAGCCTCCATTGCCTTTTTCCTGCACACCACAATAGAAACAAGGACTCAGTTACAGATATGGGATTATTTTTTCCCTCCTTGTTACATCTTAAGGAGAAATATGGGAGTTCTCACTTCTCAATGGCCTCATCTCTGTCCCTCAGCGCCTGCTGCAGAATAGCTCTTTCGTCAGCTCCATCACTTCCAGAACCATGCTCCTAAAGGAGAAAACAAACATAATTCAAACATTGTAAAACCTTTTATTAATATTTTTAATTGTTTCTTTCCCTTTAAGCTTGTCAGATAACAAGTCTAATCTTTGGTGGCGTGTCTAATGTTACATTTTAGCGCAGCTCCTTTAAAAGGTCACCTGAGCATTCCCTACATACCCATGCCTCAAGCTGAAATTTAAGGCTTTCACTTTGCACCTCTCTGAGAAATTTAATAAAGGAAAGCATCTTGATGTATTTTAGAAACAAAAATTAAACACAAAAGGTATTTACTTATCTTGAGAGTGTTTTTAATCTATATTTTTTGCAATTAGGATGATAAATGAAAAAATACATCATTTTTATAACAGATAAGAAGGTGACAAAGTCAGAACACCTCTCTAGTAAATGATTTTCAACCTTTGTCACCTGGACCTTCACCATTAACTACAAGGTAAACACACCTGAGTAATTACAAAAATAAATAGAAGCAAGGAATGTGGGGGGATTAAAAGGTTGGTGGTGTCTGCACTTGTTTTGACCTGTTTTGTGTGACTGAATGCCAGTTTGCGAGCCACATTCTTGAGCTGTGTAAGGGCAGCGTTCAGCTGGTTCTCGTTATCGCTGGGCTCCGGCTCCTTGGACTCTGGATCTGTCAGTGGGTGCAGCAGCCGCAGAATTGACAAGACCTCCTCTGTAACCTGTGATAAATACAACAATAGATTAAAAAAAACAAAAAACAACAACAGATCACTGCAAATTTGATGTCCCGTATTTCTTACCGCTTCTCTGTGTTGGCTCCAACCGTGTCCATCTCTCTTCTCCTGCAGTTTGTCCACTTGAGCCTTCAGCCTGATACTCCGTTTGCGAGACAGCTCCACTTCTCTGCGCACTTCTTTGAGCTACAAATGATCAAATGCAACAATTCTCCATCAGCAAAATTTCAGCGGGAAATGTCACCTTTTTACCTTTTTGCCGAAGATGAACCTGCATGCAAAAAGTGAAACTTTCAGGGTGATTAACACAATGTAAATAGAAACTCCAGATCCAGATTCCTGCTGCTGCGCCTGGGACATTGCTCAACAATGAATAACTGTGTTCTAATGTCTACTTTATGATGACACGATGAAGATGACAGTGGAAACAAGATAAGCTCACAAATCAAGCTCTGCCATCATCACCTGGACTTATACCACCTTGTGTAAAACCATTCATCGTTCCTACAGAAGTTTATTGCTCAACTTTCAGACTATCTGTGATTTTTTTTTTGTCAGGAACAGAAAGAATTTATAGTTTCCCACCGTGTCCATGGCGTGTCCCACTGTCCTGCGTCTGCCCAGTGGCCGGCCACTTTTGATCAGGTCAGGTAAAGAGCCATCGATGTAGCACCCCTCCAGAGAGCTTCCTTCAACATCTTTCCCTCCTTCTGGCTTTGAAGATCCTGTTGTGGACACGTTCTCTGAATCTTCCTTCTCCTCAGACTCTGCGGGACTGGAATCATCAACTTGTCCGTCCACATTTGTCAAATTTATAGTACTGAAAAGCCGTGGGTCAACAAAAGAAATCAAGTTCTCTTGAGTTTCCTCTTCCTCCTCCTGCTCTTCTTCTTCTTCTTGACCACTACAGACTAAATCCTCTTGGTCCTTCAGGTTTTCTGGTTCTGTAAAGGACTGCTTTGGCTCCTCGTCTCCCGTCAGGATAGTCGGCCGTGAGGATGTAGACTTGCCCCGAAACGAGTTCATCCTCCTGTCCTCCATTCTGTTCAGGGAGGAATAGAGCTGCTCGCTGAAGGTGAAACTGGGTCTCAACTTTTCATTAAGGACCGAGAAAGGTTGAGAATAATCCATGATCAGCTGCCCTGCGGAAGCTTCGTCTGTGCCATCTGCAGACACTCACAGCTATGAAGACAAAGAAGAGGCAGTCTGTAAAACAAGGAGGAGGGAGAAAAGCAATCAGAATGCCACTGAACCTGTTCGACTGGACGGCTGTGCGTCTTCACAGCCTGACATGACATGATGTCACTGGAGGCGGTGGCTTCAGCTTTCTTCCTGCTTTCAGCTCTTACATAAAAGCGTGACGCGCAAACACACCAGAACAGATTCAATCAGTTCAATCCTTTTTTTAAACACTAAAAAAAAAGTTCTACATTAAAAAACACATATAAAACATAACTTTTAGTGTTAAGTGAAGAATGAAAGACAGACAGTGAAACAAACAGCAGAATGAAATCATCTGCTAAAGGAAATGAAAGCTTTATCTTGTGCAAAGCTAAAACCACTTGATTAGTCATCAATATATTTTGGTAACAAAATGATTTTATGGAAAACACCCGCTGCAGTCTTGTAGAGGAGGGAAACTTTGGGTGACAAACCTCCTCCACACATGAGAAGAGATGAGTCAACAAAGAAGGCACAGGATGTCATTGCTCCTAAAATACTTTTTTTTGTCAAATTCAGCTAAAAAAAAAAAAAAAAAAAAAACTGGGGCTAGAATGTTTTCTTCCAGAAGAAAAGCTGTGTGGAAAAGGAATGTAAATCAAGACAGCTGATCCTTTTTATGTCTTCCGACTACATGACCTGCACTAGTTGTATTAAAATTCATAAATCAACTTTATTATTTATGTCAAGAGTAAAAAGAAGACCTCCAAAATTTACTTTTTTAGAATTAAAATTAAGATAGTATACTTTTTCTTTACTTTTTGGGTTCTTATTAGAGAAAAAACTTTACAAGTTCATATTAAGTATACTTGGATTTTATTTAGAATTATAAAAAAGGTCTAAATATATTTGTTTATATTTGTCACTGTCCATAAACATTTTCTTACACAGCATTAAAATTGGAGTAAATGTATTCTTGGGATATTTCCAGTATATTAAAATTTTATTTTATTACCCTAATCTGTACTTCTAAACTAAAATCAAACTTCAAAAGCTAAATTAGTTATACTTCAAAGTGTACTTTCATAAACTTAGATTAAACTTAGAATTTATTGCTAGTAAACTAAAACTATACTAGAAAGGTCCCTTTAAGTATACTTCTAGTACATCTTTTTTAAAAACTAAGAGTGGGCGAATTTAGTTCCAAGAAGTATCCTTCTTAGTTTACAGAGATTATACTTATTAAGCTTACTTGGTACACTTTGAGAAATATATTTTCCTATACTTAAGTATTCCATAAAACATATACTTATTTTTGGTAAAGGTTGTTCTGGATGACCATACTCTTATAAATAAGTGTTGATACGTAAGTAGGTATTTGTCGCTAAAAATATATTTTAAAAAAAACTGATAGGCTATATTTGGATTTTTAAGAATTTAAAAATTCCTTTTATAGAATTTAAAACAGTAATTTTTTCCCCTTGTGCATTCTCTCTTGCATTGTGTCCCTGCTTTTAGTTTCTCAAAAATTGAAAGAACATTAAAGTTTTTAGAGGTAAATTTGAATTTACATCAGAATTTGGCATTTAGTAACCAGTTAGCTTAGCATCAAAACAAACGTCAAACAAAAAGCTTAACATGTCTCGTTATGACACCTCACTAATGCGCATTTAATAACACACACTATGCAGCCTGTCTGGTCCAACCTGCAGAAACAAATCAGTGAAAAGGTTATATGCTGCTGCAGGTATGCAACTGACTTGCTGACAAACATGCCAACAGACAAAAGTAATGCCACATTCTTTCTTTTTCAACCTAAAAGTCACTGTAAATGTTTTTCTCATTACTAAAGGCCCGTTAATGATCGTCTGCTTTGACGCACCTGATTCAAGTTACAGCTTGATTAAGGCTTAATGAGCTGAAATGTGCAGCTGAGGAGCGTCGTGGTTGAGAAACAATTAACCACAGTGGCTGACATGTCTGCAAATATTTGACTTTCAGATTATTAATGCAACCCTGCACTAGTTTTAATATCCCAGTGTTCTAATAGTTCATCCGCGCTGTTAGCTTTACCTTCAAAAAGATACAGAGAATAAACAAAAAATATCTCCACATTACATTTTTTTATTGTATTTATGATCACCATTAGCTTTTTAAATGATCACTGAAAACCTTAGGAAGTTAAGATGCAGCTACAAGAATAATATGGGGTCAAATCAGGAACAGCTTTAAACAGGGGGGTCCAAACTGTTTGCAATAAGGCCAAATTTGATGAATTGAAACATGTAAGGACCAACTTTTCATTTCTGATGTTCTTTGAGCAACCAGAACAACATTACATGCAAATTAACTATTTAATAAAAATGTCATTGTGATGTTAAACTTTAATTACGCCATATTGGGAGTATACCTTTTTCAATTTATGAATTTTCCGCACAGTTCATCCCCAGTGACCTTGTCATAGATAGCATGTGTCCTCTGCAATTTAGCCAATCTCAATCAATTTGGACGTAGGTTGCATTTTAAAAATAAACTAAACCTTAATTTTTTTAATAGTTTAGGTTTAAATTTTCTCCCGATCAAAAGATTGCAGGTTTGATTCCCGCCTTACCTGTCCAAGTGTCACAGTGTCCTTGGGCAAGACACTGAACCCCAAATTGCCTATGGTAGAAGGTTGGCGCCAGCGGAACCGCCACCAGCATGTGAATGGAACTGCCACTGTAAAGCGTTTTGGGCCGAAATAAGGTAGAAAAGAGCTATACAAGTATATGCCATTTACCAAGTCTCTAGTGTACTTTTCTTTTTCCATTTTTAAATATATTTTTCCAAGTTTAAAATTCTTTTTTTTTTTACTAATTTACTATTTTATTTTTTTAGTAATTAATTAAAGTTTACACGTGTACTTCTGAATTTTCGTTTTCAAATTTACAATTTGGTTTTTTATTCACTTTAGGCTGATCCTGATTTGATCCCACATACATGTGCTGCTTTGACCACAAAAAGGATAAGCAGCATGAAGACAGGCAGTCATTTATGGGCCTTTTTGGTTAAAGATTTGTTGTTAAAATGTGGTGCAAGGAAAGACAGATCAAGTGAACACATTTATTAATTCTCCAGAAATATGAGATTTATTAAAGCTTTAAAAAAGTAAAAAAAAAAAAAAGAAATGTGTTCTTTTGAAGCCAGTTTCCTTTCTATAATGTAAAACCGTGGAATGGTTTGAAGGAATCTTTATCAATTTTTCCCTTTTTTTGTAAACAAGATCTATAAAGTAAAAAAAAAATCTCAGCTCTCCACAGGAGAAGTTTGTTGTGGCTCTTTTTTTGTTACAGTTGGATTCTATCACTGAGTAAACATTCATTATAACCCTAACATTGTCTTTCAGATTTACTTTCCAACTTACAATCAATCAGATCATTAATTTAGTTGTTGCTACAATTCTGCCTTGTCCCTGCTCTTGTCTGTCTTCTGTCCATGACTGGCAGCACATCTGAATCCCAAGTTATCAGATGCAGAGTCAGGAGTGTTCCCCATCCTGGAAGATACAGATTCAACCACGAGTCATGTAAATGTTCACAGTTTACAGTCAAGAAAATGCTTTTGTTTTTGCAGTAGATCACCTAGTTGTGACTCGAGCTTTGTGATTGGCCGAACCGTCAGCAGTGTCAATCCAGGAGGCGCCGCGCAGCACGTACATGGGCTTTGCTGAGGGGAAAACTGAGGATGTCCACTCCCATGTGTTGCCCATCATGTCATAAAGTCCTGTGGAAAAAAACAAACATTGTGGTAATTGTATTTTTTTAAATTCCTAATTTATTTGTATTTTTTTCTTCATTATCTCAAACCATGTCAAATATTTGATTGAACTTCAAATACAGCAATGTACCTCAAACCATTGCAAAAAAAGCAGAAATATTTTGGTTGATTTCATAGCATTGAATCAGATGGGTAATAACATTGTTTTACTCTTACAGAACACTAACCGTAATTGTTCTGAGGGGGAAACGCTGCGACGGGGGCGAGGCCATGGTATCCATCCTCTGCTGTGTCACCATCTGGGAACGGACCCTTAAACATAAAGAGAAAATATGACACATTTTTAAAACACGTTTTCATTTATTTATTGTTTATGTCTCTGGAAAGCAAAAGGTCATCACGGAGCAAACCTAATACAACTGTTAACACTGAGCAATACATTGAGGTCATTAGGTCAATTGAAAGCAAAGAATAACCTATAAATAAGTGGATATATTTAATTATTTTACCTTCAGGGTTCAACAGTTATGTTCTGAAAGTATAACAACTAAAAAAAAAAAAAAGTATGGCTGACCTGCCACAAGTTGGTTCTGTTAACCTGGAACTTATTCCCCCATGGATAAGTCCTACCTGAAACAAAAGTAAAAATAAAGAGATCAAAAGACATATTGAAGACTATGTCTGGATAAATGAACTTATATATGACCTGCATTAAAAATGATTTTGTGTGATTAACCTTGCAGTCCTCCACGTGCAGCCCACTCCCACTCCTCCTCAGTGGGCAATCTGCGGCCTTTCCACCTACAGAAAGCCTGAGCATCATTCCAGCTCACCTGAACCACAGGAAAGTCCAGACGCTCCCGAATGCCTGAACCAGGTCCTGCAGGCTAGACAGATGGAGGTCAGTGAGGTTCAACTCTGCTCTAAAGATGCAGTAAACTCAAACTCCTCAGCTTACCTGTCTCCAGAATACTCGCTCTATTGGCAGCCACCAAGGAGCAGACTAAAAAATGATATGAAAACTTCAGCACGTGCATGCATGCACTGTTTTCTTCCACTTATATTTAAAAATCACTTTACCTCAATAGTCTGAGTGACTTTGCTCTTTAACTCATCTGACACAAAGTCCTGAAACACAAAACTCCAGCCAAATGTCTCAGCTTCACTTCTGTACTTCTGTGATCTCACAAAGTCTCTGTATGATGTAAGAAACAAATAATTTACTTTGTGTTCACTTGTGGGCTTTTACTTTGTAATGAAGTTTTAGTACCTGAATTGGACATTTGTAACAGGATATTTGTCCATCCTAAAAGGCTGCACTTCCACCTCTCTAACGGGGGACTCTCCGTCCCGTCCGTCTGCTGAATTAGTCCCCATCAACAGTCTTCCTCCCGGGATGATAACTGTTTCTCCCGCAGCTGTCGAGGGAATTGAAACTTAGGTCTGAAATCTGGTCCAATTTTAGTTATCAAAAATGGTCTTACCAAATGCTGTTAAAAGGAAAGCGGCCAACATGCGCAAATAAGTATTTTCTTTCATTCTTCACGACCGTAGTGATTTACTAAAACACCCACTGTCCGCGATTAGAAATACATATTTAAAAAAAAAAAACACCTTAAAACTAAACGGCACGACCCAAATGATTATTTTTTAGTTTTTGAAGCAGCGGTGTGCCTGGAGAAAGAGGCAAGTTTATTAGTTCCGCACCGAAAGTTCCGCTTAGTGCAAAGACGAGTTCCTCAAGGTGTTACACAATAGCTTAAACCACGTGTATATGTCGCACAAAGTTCTAATAAATAATGGTTAAAATAACGGGATGGTATTATGAGCTCTAGAAAATGAACACATTTAATTTACTTTTATTTTAATAGTTTCTGCTACGTTGCTGCTAAGGTATTAAAGTGTGACTTTAAAATCACGAATTTAACACAGATGACCAAAAAGTCAAAACTTTAACAGAAAAACCATTCGTGGACCGACGCTTTACATAACTCCCACCTAAAACAACAGTCACCTATACCTAACCAGATTTGTTAAAGACAAAGACTATTCTGTAATTCTCACTCTGGAACTTTTACTCGTCTGTTTTGGAACTGCGAATATACAAATACATAAACTATTAAATTAAAAAATTAATGGATAGAGCTGACCAAACACAAGCTAAAGTTTATGATGATTTCACCCTAGAAAAGGTAACATGTTACTTGTAGTTTTCTTACTGTAGTTGACAATAATATATTTTTAATGAAGTATAATTTTCCTTACAACATTGTTTTTCACAGTTCTAAATTTGTACACTGTAAATTTACATTATGTTTTCTTCATTTATTGAAAGACAGAATCCTATGTTTTGCTTATTTCCAGAAGCGCTCAGTCTAGAGCAGACAATGTCTTTGTAAACTTGTAACACTTTTCTGTTACTGTAATTGCAATACCCCTGGTATGTTTTTCTTTATTTACTTTTTCTGTTTTTTTCTTATGTAATGTTTGAAGTTCTGAAAATGAAGTTAAAGAAAACAAGCACAAATTTATCTTGCTTTTACAAAATCTGTAAATAAAAAGGGTTGTAATAAAACAAACACTTGGTTTATAAATATTTTAAAACAATATTTAACATAAACACCTTAAGGCACACGTGTCAAAGTCAAGGCCCGGGGGCCGCGGATCCAGCCCTCCCGGTATTTCTATCCGGCCCTCCAGATCCTTTTATTTTATCGTTATGTTATCTTGCGCATATTTTTAACTTGTATAATTTTGACAAAATATACTAATATTGAGAGTAAAATATTGAGTTATTTAAAGTTTAGGTTGATTTATTCTGGAATGTTCCTGCCTTTCTATTATTATTAGTTTTGGTTTTTAAAGTTATAAAACTTAGCATTCCGCTAACTTTTTGGAATATTTACTAAGTTTTTTTTTGGCTATTTTGGCACTTAGCTAATATTTCAGCTACATGCTAGCTGTTGTGGGTAATTTAGGCTTTTTTCAGTTTTTAAGGCTATTTTTGAAGTTCAGTTATTTTTTCAGCTACATGCTAGCGGTTTTGGCTAACCTAAGTTTTTTTGTTTTTCTGTATTTGCTTTGTTTTTTAGGCTAATTTGGCTTGTAGCTGGCTATCAGCTTCAGCGTTTTCATCTATCAGCTTCATCTTTTGTAGCCATCAATTTCAGCATTTTCAGCTAGCATCGCCAACGACCAAATTCATCTTACAGCATTCACACTATTATTATCGCAGGTAATGCTATATATCTAATTCATAATGATGTTAAAAAGTTATGATTAAAGTTTTAAAAATGTAGTTTTAGAGTTTTCAATAAGTATCCTTTTCGGCCCGAAGTCTAAGGTTTGTTTTGTATTTTGGCCCCTTGTACGGTTGAGTTTGACACCCTTGCCTTAAGGCTTTCTTGGATGCAAGTTAATTCAGATAGATTAATTCCATTACATCAGCCCACTTTCAGTAAAACTTGGGAAAATACAAATTCTGCTGACCTGATCTGAGGAAATGGTAGATAAGAATTATTTGTATTGAGAGGTGTGTGCTCTAATCCAAGCCAATTAGAATCCTAAATAACCTCCAGCATGTCTCCTTTGCTGGGACTTTTTGTTATCTTATTAAAACTCAATCAAGAACAGAAAAAAAAGCACATTTTGGAGCCAAGAAAACCTTTAATGAGTGGAAACAGAACTGCAAGGCAAAGGTCAGTGCTTCTAACAAAACATCTTAAATAAACCAATTGCTTTAGAGGGAGAATCTGACAATTTCATGAACAAAAGGAAAAACCCCATGACTAGGAGAACGATGATATAACAGTTGCTGTGACGGTTCCTCGGGTTAGTGCAGTCTGTCCATGAGTGGAGGTGCTTCAGAGCAGGAACGGACAGACTGAACAGTCAGGTAAACTGCTTTCCCCTAGAGTTAAATGAACAGCTGCAGCTTCATTCTTCTTCAGATGACCTTTAACCTTTCAGGGAAGACATTCCAGCTCGCATGATCTCATCCACCAACAAGATGTTGCTGGCAATTACTGTGCTGTAAAACAGACACGTTAAAGATGGTTAACAACACTCACCAAGGATTATTTTGAGAATATTTTCTTTGTTGTGACTTAGAAATGCTTTCTACCATGAATGGAGAAGCTGTTTCTTAACACTGTAGTTATCCCACACGCCTGCTTCTCCAGCCACCATTGGTTCTCCTGAAACAGATTTTTTTTTTGTTTATTACATTTCGCTGCTTGACAGGTTGTAATTGAATGAGTGCTCAGGTCATTCAAAAGTATTATTTCAAACCCAAAACAAAAGGACTCTAATCGCAGCTGCAGCTCTGACCTGTGCTGAGATCAACTCCAACGAGCTGACCAGACTCTTTGTTCTCCGTCTGCAGCTTCAGCAGAGTCTCTTGTGGGTCATAGCCAGAGTTCTGAGCAAGAACCTACAGAGGAGATGCATCAACAACAATAGATAAGAGTCATGGGACAGGATGTCACAGAGACACCCAGAGTCTGAGAAGAAACTGAACGTCCTTTACCTTTGGGATGACTAAGAGGGCATCTGCAAACGCCTGCACTCCCAGCTGTGCTCTGCCTTTGATACTGGGCTTGTGTTTCACTAGAGCATCTGCAACAGCGACCTCAAACGCACCTGCACCAGGCACTACGCAACCTGAGGAGAACAGAAGAATTACCTCAAGAACTTTTACAAAAGAAAATGCATTGACTGAAACGAAAAAATCTCAACTAATTTTTAAAAAAGTGGAAGTTTGTTCTGATCATCTGAATACATGTAGGAAAACCAAGTTCTCCAACTGCAGAGGAAAAGACCAGAGTCACTGTAGCACAGATAAAGGATACCAGAGAGAGCCATGCTGACATCTCTGGGTGTTCACTGTGCAAATGAAAGTATGCACCTTCAACATTTTCTAGACCAGTCATTGCTATGACATGCAGTATATTACAGTAAAGTGTGGCACAAACCATTCTGTAGTGACAGCAGCCAGTCTGAGATAAGCAAAAACAAATTCCTCAAAAACCTTTTGAGATACTATTCTTTGAAAATAATTTAAAAAAAACTTATCACAGTACATAATGAAAGTAGTATTATTGAAGTTTTTGTGTCTTACCGTCTTCAATGGCGTTCTTGACCGCCCGCAGACCGTCCCTGACAGCATCTTTGATCTGTGTGAGAGTGTGTTTGTTGGGGCCCTTCACCAGCAGTGTGACTGAGCGAGGGTTCTCACACTTCTCAATGAAGGTGTATTTTTCCTCTCCCTGATTGAAAAAAGAAGAAAATCTGCCTTAACAACTTACTGATAGTAAGAAACTTCTGCTTTTATCATAGGATTTATACGATACACAGAGAGGTTTTCACTGATGCTCACCAGCGTGTGTTCATAAACCAGCCCGGCGTGTCCCAAGCACTCGGCCGTGAGGTCGTCAACTGAATTCATGGCGATGCCCCCACAGGCGAGGGTGAGCCTGCCAAGAGAAGCACGTCACATTTAAAACTCCCTTCTTTTATAAGATGTGACAACCTAGCCCCAGATTCTGTTGCCAAATTTGATGCAAACCAGGAAGTACCCAAACATGGCAGTTCTTCAACCAGAGCCCGGTAACAGAGGGCAGCCACTTCCCTATTGAATTCCATTAAATAAATAAAACCATGATTTTACACCAAAAAGACGTTCCTTTATAAAAAATGTCTTTGACAGGCAAGAAAAACACTAATCTATACGTCTGTCCTACTTCAAGTTTAATTTTTACCGACCAGAAACCGATGGGTGAGATGAGGTCTGTGGCTAAGTCTGAGCTAAATATATTAGGTCAAAATTTAATTTGAAAGGCAACCATAAATAAAAAATAAATGGAACCAATGTGGGATTGGTTAATCTGCAGAACTAAACTTGAATAATGAGAAATGTTGAGACAGTGGCAAGAAAGCAACAAATAAGCAATCCAGAACTGCTCCACATCTCTGCACATAATTGTATTTATGAGTTTGTAAACATTCTCATTCATTTTGGAGTCACCACAGAACTGCTGCTGTTCTGTAGTTCTGGGAAACACCTACAAGATTGTTATACCCTGAAAGATTTAGCCTTCTCTTAATTTGGAAGTTTTGGGTTTTTTTTTTGCTAAATACTGTCTTACTTGTGCCTAGTAAGTAAAAAGCTGATATTTATGAAAACAGCAGTCACTAGAAGTACCCACATGATTTTTTATGTCTCGCTGAAATGCATTTTTGAAGCTTGTTCTGTAGATGAAAACACTTAAAATCAAAGTTTCAGAGTTGGCAGAAGAGTTCTGCTCGCTTGTTGTTCACCTTACGGCATATCCTGACAGATGTCGCCACAGCGGACCAGCTTTCACTGAGGCACATATTTGGTTTGGCAGAGTTTTTTTTTTACGGTGGATGCTCTTCTTAACACAACCCTAAATGTTATCCGGGCTAGGGTCCTGTACAGGAAAATCTAACTCATGTTTGTAAAATAAAACTGAAAGAACTCAAAACTTATTCACATTGAATCATAATTGACATGTGTGATTTGGCTTCAGTTTTACTGCAAAAGCTCTTCCTAACCAAACATTTACCTGGATTTGGGACCAACACATTGAAATACTGAAGCATGCCCCCCTGTGGTTGCAGTAACCTACTGCACCTGAAAGTGACAGACTATCTTCCCTCTAAGGACCGACAATGACCAACCCCGTTTAGCTTTTGAGATCAGACTGGGTTGGGTGTGCCCAGAGCGTTTACCAATAAAAAAAAAAAAAGTGTGCTTTCTTTTACCTCTCCATGTTCCTCCTCTTTGCTCTGCGAAGGGCAACAATGCCTTCCTTTGCAAGAGCGTCCAGCGACAATGGATCAATCCCCTACAGAACCCAAAGAAAACACAGGCATTATTAAACACACAGATTAACCACATGTTCAGTTTTTGCAGCCCGGATGACAGAAATTGTTCTGATCTGTTGAATACATGTAGGAGAGAAGAACATTCTTCTAATGCAGAGGTACAGATCAGAGTTACTGTTGCACAGATACAGGAGACCAGGGAGAGCCACAGCAGCATCCCTGGGTGTTCACTGTGCACACAACATGTCTAAACTGTGAAAGAAGTCTAAAATATGTGACCAAAATTAATAATAACTGACAGTTTTCTCATTATGAATCATTTGTGAAATACAAAAACACAAAAACAAATCCATTATCATTATATTTTAAACCAGTTAAAAAAAACTATTTTACTGTTTCAAATTCAATTAGAAAAGAGCAATTTTCAACTCATCATAACCTTGTGTTCATACCTTCTGGTTAATGACGACAAAGCCCTTTTCATCGCTAGAGCAGACTTTCTTCTTCAGTGCGATGATCTTCTGCACCCGATCCTCAATAAACTTCCTTTCAGCAGCAACCAGCTTCTCTCGCTCCTCTGCGCTTTTGTAGAAGAAGCCGGAGTTCACCTCTGTCTTCTCATACTCCAGGGAGACGTTGCATGTCAGCACGTAGGCATCTTCCACCCTCTTCTTCATGTCTGGGTGACGGGCTCCGTGGTCCAACACCAAACCTCTGATTAATCTGAGACGGGGGGGAGGAAAGATCTTCAGAGACGTTTCTAAAAAAATGTGACGTTTATGTTTAAATGTAGGCTGAAACTCACTGTGTGTCACACTCAGTCTTATGCTTCATCTCCATTATTTCCACCATGTACAGGTCAATGGGTTCATTAGGTCTCGCTATTGCAAGCACTGCATCCACAACAGCCTGCAGGCATTAAACATCACATTCAAACACAGTGATCACAGCGCAATCAATACAAAACCTGTTAATTTATTAAGCAAAACATTCAAATAATTAGTTAGTTGCCCTAGGAACAGACTATGCCATAGTTATATAAAAAATAAAGATGCAATATATATATATATAACCTGCATTTATTGTTTTATGAAAAAAAGAACAAGCTCTTTAGCTCCGCCCACAACAGTCTGGTTTCTTACACATCTCACCTCGGTGAGCAGATCTGCCAGCTCTGTGTGCACCTTCGTACGCAGAGATGTACGTGCAACATTGACAAGTGTCTCTCTGTCCATTTCCCGAGTAACCTTGAGCTCCTCAAGAACAGCCAGGGCCTTCTCCTTTGCTGCCTCAAAGCCCTCCGCAATGATTCTTGGATGAAGACCCTGTAGTGGAAAGAAATGTGTAAGGCTTCTGAGTTTGTATTACATATGTCAAAGTGAAAATCATTGTTTTAAAACAACAGATCAGCCAATTGCTTCATGAAAAGTTTGTTTGTTTTTCCACACACAACCTTACCTCTGACACGTAGAGGTCCGCTTGCTTCAGCAGCTCGCCGATGATCAGAACGTTGGAGGTGGTTCCATCTCCTGTGATGTCATCCTGTGCAGTAGCAACCTTGGCAATAAGGGATGCTGTTGGGTGCTGAATTTGCTAAAAAAAAAAAAAAAAACCATAAAATTAAATTGGATGGAAAAAGCCCAGCAAATGCATACAAATCCAAACCATACGAGTTGTTAAGTCTTTCTTTCAAATAGTGGGTTTATACACATAAGCAAGAGTTATGTTCTTTGTTATAGATCTCTTTTTTGCTGTTTTGTTTTCTGTGCACATAACATGGTTAGTTGCAACTTTTAGTGACAAAGTAAGTCTAAATGACCTTAAATTCTGATTTATGTCTTTGAATTTCTGCAATATTTTGAGCTAAAGGATGAAAAATCCATTAGAGATTAAAACCGAGTTATTAACTGCCAGAAGACTGCAAACATTCACAACTACCTGCAGTTATACTCCAGTAAACATATCCATCAGTAAAAGTCATAACATTTAGTATGAAGAGTAGGGCTGTAACGAGAATCCAAATACGATCAGTTCCAGAAAATATGAGTATGAATATCTGCAACGTCTGATCTTGAATGTGCAATCTTTATAAATCTAATGGAGTAAAAACACACATCAGGCACTGAAATGTCTGCTCTAAATTAAGAATCTCGTTGGATTTTAAGACTACTTTAAGACTACCATCACAGAAAGTAAGGACACTTCAAATTAAAATTTGCCTGTGAAGTTTCTCATTTTTAAACGAAAACTATTGAGTGCTTTTAATACATGGAAAAAATAGATACTGAAGCTTCATTTACTGAAATGAGATCTGAAAAAAATGTATAAATATAAAACTATTAAGTAGATTAGAATAAACCAAATAAAAATAATAAACATCATGAATATGAATTTAGGAATATTATGAACATCATGTGATTTCCACTAAATATAAAAAAAGTCTGTTTATAAAACCTGTGTTGGAAACACTGCTGTCAGTTTATAATTAAATACTGTCAGTATTTTCTAGTTTTACAGTCATTTTTATGTATGTGTCGGAGCTTTATTTGCTATATTTTCATCCATCAACTGGAATTACAGTACAGCTTTGATGTTTGAAAATCAGTGAACATTTTGAGGATTTTTGTAAAAATATCTAGGCAACAATGATGTAGTGTTGTGTTAACTGTTAAAGCTAACAGAAAAAACTTTTATATTTAACATTTTTTAAAAGAAATTTTTTTTTTCCATCTAAATCTATGTGCTATCTGTGTTTTGGTAATTATGATCTTCTGTTATGAATAAAATGCAAATGATCATGAACTACACATTATAATTTTAATTCATCAAGGAAAAACATACATAGCAATTATTCAGACATATTTCAGTCAAAAAGTAAGAATCAGTCGGATCTCTGAAAAATGTATCTTGATGTGTTGTTGAAATTGGATAACCAATTAAGTAAAGATCCACAATGAAGGGTAACATTTGTTGTTTTGATTAAACTTGTGATTTAGTTCTTAGTTTGATGCATATTAGGAACAAATGGAAAAATGACTTACAATATAAGGATGGAAAGTAAAAAAAAAATAAAAAATAAAAAAAAAAGAAGTACAAACGTACTGAATCCAAAGTAAAGACCCATATATTTTTCATTTAAAACATAGCTTTTACTTACCATCTCGTGTAATAAGACATTGCCATCTTTGGTCAGCTTAATTTCTCCAGCTCCAGAGACAAGCCTGTACAGTCAAGTATCAACATTTTTATTAGATATATCGCTTTGACATAAACATATATGTGCATCATATGAAAGTAAGTTCATTTTTTCTGGTAGCCAAATGAAATGAAATTATATCTATATGTAGCTCTCTTCCAACTATTGGTAATGTAGACTTTTATTATGCGTCAAAAAAATGTGAAACCTGTGAAGCAAAGTGTCATTTAGCCCCTAATCAATGTCACAAATAACCCTTTTTTGATCATAAATTTGTGATTTTGACTCAAAAGTATGGCATCAAGAGTTTCTTGAGCCGGCAGATCTGATGCTAGCATGCTAACGCTAGCTTAACGGTCAACATGACGAGGCAGGGCAACGTGCACTCAGCGGTCCGTTATTCATTTAATCTGAATATATAAGCCCAAATGAAGTGTGTTATACTATAAAACAAGTTATTTTATACATAATAAGTTTTAAACTGTCTACAAAGCACAACTACGTGGACTCAAAGTGCTTACGAACAGTTCCCTATTCCTAAAGAAAAGCTGCTAATGTTAGCAAGAAGTTAGCATTGCAAGCGTGCTGCACAATGGAGGCTTACATCTTCATGGTCCCTTTCGGTCCGAGATTACTCCTTAGTACATCCTGGAGCCCCCGAGCGGCACTTATGTTGACGGCGAGAGCGGCCTGGGCTCTGGCCACCTCTGCCTTCGGGTTGAGCGATTTTACAGCAGCCATGGAAAAACGGCACAACCAGCAGAGTTTGGAGTTAGAAAATTCTCGCCGGCGGAGTTAGCACCGCGCTGAGTAAAAGGGGAGTCGGCTTCCAGAATGCTCCAACACGTGGTCTCGTGTTTACTTCGAGTACGCACAAAAAAATAGGAATTTTCCGCTGAACCGAAGATTTGACAAAATTATTGAAAAACTGGGAGAGTAATTAGAAGAAACAATGTCGAGTTATTGCAAAAGATTTAGTTAAAGGAAAAAATGTTAAACGCTGGTTCTTTATAAATCCCAAACTGCATTATGGTTTATATATTATTTCAAATTAATTTCGATTTCCCATGTTCAGTAAAGTAGCACGAGTCGCACCCATAGGAAGTTACTCTCAACCTTTCTTCAATGTCCAAAAATGGTAAACTGCGAGAAAATACATATAAAATAGACCAATATGGTGTGGCTTTATTGCAATTTTTTTTTTTTTTTTTTTTTACAAATATATAGATATGTTTTTAATCAAAATAAAATGCAGTAAGCTTGATATAGTAATATGAAAAAGTTATGCCTCAAAATAGGAATTAGAGCAAAACAATAAAAATAAACAAAATAAATGTGTAAAAAAATTTCACTCATGCATTTTAGATTTTTAGAATAATTATAATAGCTCGTACTAGTTGGAGTCCAGCCAAGTATCCCTCTTACTTATCTGAAAAATAAAAGCACATGTATTTGGTTTAACTTGTAAACACACGTGAAGAAAAAAAAACACAAATACAAGAAAAAGGAGTGAAGACGTGTTTTCATTAATCACAAATTTAATTAAATATGTACAAGTATTTAAGCACTGCATTGAACATTTATCACACAAACTTAGCTCTTCTACTGATTCATCAACAGCAGAGTTTTAAGAACTCCACTCATTTGTAGAAATGAAGTGACTGTATTTTTGGCTTGCTCTCTAAGCAAACTATTTGTATTTTTAGTCTGGCAGTAAAAAAAAAAAAAGAAAGAAAGAAAAATCACCTCTATTAATTAGAGCACACAGTAACCCACCTGATGTCAATGACCGGATTTTATGTTAAGATGAACAGCAGTAGTTTCAGTTTATTGAATTTTTTTTATTATTTTTACCACATGATATAACAACCTCCTGTCTTTTAAATCAGGAGAACCCAGAAGTTTCTTATTGTAAAGAACAAACGGAAGAACACAGAAAAACTAGCAAAGGCAGATAAGGAGACTCTTTATGTTTTTAACTGCAGTGAAACCATTCAGTCTGCCTTTGATACATGGTACACGTTTGTAGCTTAAATGACAAGCATGTTTGTTTGTTTTTTTGTCATAGATCTAGACATCCAAATGGTATTGAGGCATATAACCATTCAGAGTTGGACGGAAGCCTTCTAAACATTTATTATTTTAGCTAGACACAAGATAATAACCAAGATCTGTAACAGTTACAAATAATCATTTGACAGTAATAATTGATACTGGCTTTTCAATGAGGTGTTTTTATCATGATATACCTGAGCTAGTTACTTTAATAAAAAGGAGACAATGTTTTTTTTTTTTTTTCCAATTTAAAATTGCAGTCACTGTTATTGAACACTTACAGATCAGTAACTTGTTAATATTGTAACATAAATTGTTTTGGAGATATTGTTGGTGACCTAATTAAAAAAAGAAGAAATGTCCACGCAGAAAAAATAAAAATAAAAATGGAGTGTGCCATTCTTCCAGGCAGTGCATCCTCTGGTGGCTACAGATCTGTGGAGTTGTAGCAGTGGCTGCTGTGTTTGTCCAGATGCTGGAGGTTACTTCAACGGTGAAGACTTCATGGGAATCATTATCCTGGACTCCATGTGCTGAATAAGAGGGACTGAGGGAAGAGAAAGGAAAAATACTGTTTAATTTCTCCAGCTTGAGCCTCGTCAAACCAAAAATTACAAAACACTGAAATCTGTGTAAATCTGGTCAAGACGAGAAGTAATTGTTTATCTTATTAGCTTTGGTTTTAATTGTAATGAATTCCTAACAGTGAACACACCAACTCTCCATTCAAATTTTACAGTAAATTCTTGGCAACTTGTTTAAGTACATTTTTATTTTAATCTTCCATAAATTAAAGATATGAAATATCTGAATGGGTAAATGTTGAAAAACAAAAAACTTGAGTTTAAGAAAACGAACAAAGATGGTTGAATATGTAAACACATGACACAAATGAATCAGAAGCATTTTTTTTTTTAAGTTTTCCTGTATTTTTTTCTAATAATCAAATTTTTTACTCAAAAGTTGCCAGTTTGTACTTACCAGTGTAATAAACCACCTCATCCCAACCTTCTTGCTGCCAGGCTGCATTTCTGGTCTCGTCTCTAGACTGAAGGTCTTTGTAAGCTGCAGCAGCATTTATGTGGACGTAGTTAGTGAAGCTCAAAACGCACATCGTGATATAAATATTTGACTTTAAAATCCACATATTAACATTCATTTTCAGGGCTGACATTTAGAAAAAATAAGCACAATAATAATAGATTATTAAAATTTTTTTTAACAGTATTTAAATTCTGCTCACCCCACAAGTGATGAACCGTATACAAGCTACCAATCTGAGAGAAAAAGCCTCCAACAGCTTCTTGATTCTTCTGGCGAATCTCAATTGCACGAGCCCTAAACGAAAAAATGCAAAAAAATAACAATAAAATAAAAACAATAATTTCATCAACAACCATACAATTTTGTTGGTTTATAATTCAGAACAATTATTTTGTCACTATTTCTGAAGTTAGCTCTTTTAGTTTTTTTTTCTTAAAAAAAACTTTGAAGTTAGTAATGAAGTCTTAAAGCACAGCTCATAATTTTGCAACATTTTTTGAACAAACTGTCTTTAACTTACCAGTAGTTCCCCCACTCAATCATGGTTCCTGGCTAAAATAAAAGTAAAGCAGATTAGAAAAAAACAGAAGTCTGTTACATCAACAATAAAGAAGAATGTGATTTTTACCCTGAGCTGGTATGATCTGAGTTCATAGATGTTGGGTCCTGGGCGGGGGACAGGTTCGTTCCAGAAGCTGAACTCCAGTAGCAGCTGATTCCTACGAGACAACAGCATCTTCCCTCGCTCTTTTCTGTACTCCATGAACTCCTACAGGAAATACAAACAAAAGAAAAAGCATTTGATTACGTCAGAGCCCACAGACCTCTGTGAAGACATAAAACACAATACTAACCACTAAAGTTTTGTTATCATGAAAATTTAAAAACATCTTTATTACAACTGACCTAAAACAAACATTCTTCTGAAAGAAAAAGATGAACAGAAAACAAAAACTCTTATTTTGAAGGACTGGAAACAAATCTAAAATAAGTAAGTGTATTTTTAGTGACTGAACACAAGTTTTTCTGAAACAAAAACTGAATAAAGTAGGAAAGAGAGTATTTTTAAGTTGTACCTGCTACATTAAAGTAGAAAAAGAAAGAACAGATGTTTTACTTTAAAGATATAAAGAAAAAGGTGATCTTACAAAGTCTGAGAAAATTGAATAATTGAATCAATCAAGGATTCCCTCGAATAATCAATGAAAACTCTTTAAAAAGTTAAAATTCCTTGATTTTACTGTCAATAACAACATAACCCCTTGATGACATTTTTTAACAATAATCTGGAAAATGGAGAGATAAAAAGATTTTTCCTCATGTTTACTTCATGTTTTTTTTGTGAAGAGCACAATAACAGCAACACTTAACATTTCTAAACACATTTGCACACACAAATGTTTTTTTTTTTCTTCATAAAAATCTTTAAAAATCCTGCTAGGGTAACAACTGAAGTGTCAATGATGAGAAACACCAATTTTCAGAAATGAAAATGATAAAATATTGGTCTGTAAATTTAATGGTGGAGTGCGCCAGCTGCGTCGGAGCTAAACTAATCTGAAGCCCTGTTACCTTATTCTGTTTGAGTTTGTTCATGACTTCGGTGAGAGCCGGGTATCCTCCCCGATATCTCCAAAGGTGAACTAGAATAGAAAGGAGCAGAAGAGCCAACAATATAGCAGCTCTGGAATTTTGGGGTTTGTTCCTTTGGGGTAGATTTTTCTTCATATTATTAAATTTTTTATTATTATTATTATTATTTTTAGTAATAATCCTCAAAGTATACAAAGACAGGACATAGTAACACACATACAAAAGAAAAAAACAACAAAATATTGTGCATTTAGTAGTTTAGCCAAGTTAAAAAAAAAAAATTATACATATTTTATATAGTAAAATTCACCTCAATACAAGGCAAGACAACACTAAAATGCACAACAATATAAAAACCAAATTTTTGTTTTGTATTTAAAAGTTTTGTAGCATTTAAGGTTGTCTTAATTGATGACGACAACACTAACGAACTGTAACCAAAACACAGAGAAGAAATATGTCAAAGAAAAATAAGTAAAAAAGTCTTAAAGTCCCACTCCAACTTTTATTTTTTTCTACTTTAAAAGTACTTCTTTTAATTATGATATGTAGTTTTTGGACAAAATCCAAAAGTCTGTTTTTAAAGATTTACTTTGTGCACATAGGCAGTAGCTCATCAGAAATTTGCCTCTGAGTTGTCGGCATGACAGTTAGCGCCAAGCAACCCCGCCCTCTTCTCAGTTGCCAAGAGCTCTGTTTGCTATAGCCTCAAGCTAACATTAGCGGTGCAAAAAAAAGAGAAAAATGGCGAGCAATATTGGAGCTATCCAGTCATAGAAATTTGAGCTAGATGCCGGCTTGGATAGTAAGGAAAACAAAGACGTAGACGAGGGAGAAGTAGAGCGGAGCAATGAGACTTTGGTCCACTCATGTCAGTTACTGGGTCATAAACCTGAATTTTTTTTCAAACTGAATATTATCTGTTTCAGATCCATCATGATTTAAATAAAGATAAACTCAGAAAAGCAGTTTTAATCTGAAATTATTTTATACGTCTTCTATTATGAAAAAAATGCCTATAAGAACATGTTAAAAACACTATTTTCATTGGAGTGGTTCTTTAATTAACAGTAAAATAATTTGAAACAATAAACGGCAAGTACGCCACCAGCAGGGGATCATAGCAAAAGCAAAAATACAATAATTTTTTGGTTTCAAAATGAAGATGAAAAACACATTTTTTATTTTATTTTTTAGAATGAGAAATAAACTTATTCTGGAAAATATATTGTCTGTACGTCCTTTTAATATAACATCTAGTTGCCTTTGTAAATTGCAGCACTCTTTTTTTTTTTTTCTTTGCCTTTAGGAAGTTTGTAAGAAAATATATCAGATTGTCTGTCTGAGCTAGTTTTTCTTTTAATTCTCCCAATAAAACAGTCGGATGGAATAACTTTCATCTCCTATTAGATGAAACAGGTAGGACTTTAACAACATCAGTATGTTTTACACATTGTTGGGATCTCTTACCTGCCTGATCCTGTTCCCCATACCATGTGTTCCATGTTCCCACCAGCTCAGAAGGATATTCTGGGTTAGCATGAATAGAGGGCAGCACAGCCTCACTAAACACACACACAAAAAATCACAATGTAAACAATGGAAAAAGATCTGCAATAAAACATTGCGTCATCAACAGCCATAATATTCAACATCCATTTCTTACCAAAGTTCATTGTAGGCGTCAAGGCACTCTGGTTTTACATTATGAACTGTAAAAGGCAAAACAACAAGTGATGAACACTTTAAAAATGAAAAATAGAGCTGCAATGGCAGAGAGTGAGAAAAATCCTACACTGGATTTTGTACAGATTGAGGTCTTCCTTCTTTGAGAGCACATTAGAATGAGCATCTTTTCTGGGGTCAACCTTTCGAACGAAAAGAGATTTGAATCCTGAGAGGGACCTGCAACAGAGTACACAAATCCGATTACTTCATTAACTGCATAAACAGGTTAAAATTGCATTATTTATTGCCATAGAAAGAAACGTCTTTCTTTTATTGTCAGCATAATCAAATATCATAATTCTTTAGTGTACGTTGTAGCTTTAGAATGTGTGGTGAGGTCTTCACAAGCTGAAAATGAAAGATTTTAACGTCCTACTATTTCTTTTAATTATGATTATGCCGTTCTTAGGCAAAATCAAAACCCTTTCTAGGATTAAGTTTGTGGAGCGCAGCAGGAGTTCATCAGAAATCAGTCTCTGAGTTGTAG
This sequence comes from Oryzias javanicus, assembly GCA_003999625.1. Classification (NCBI taxonomy): domain Eukaryota; kingdom Metazoa; phylum Chordata; class Actinopteri; order Beloniformes; family Adrianichthyidae; genus Oryzias; species Oryzias javanicus. The sequence goes on from CM012450.1 coordinate 22,444,087, forward strand.
ACAAGACTGTCGGCATGAAAGTAAGCCTCTACCGATATCCCATCATTCCTTTGTTTACACTCTCCCTCACTACTCCAACCTAAGATTGCAGGTGCAACAAAAATCGGTAAAAATATCAAAGCTATCCTGCCATACAGTTTTGCATCAGATTGCCAGCTCAGACTAGGTAAATTAAGATGTTTCTATTTGTCAGCAAATGGATGTACCAGAATGGAGCAGAGCAAGGGGACTTCAGCCTACCCTTTTTTTAGTGGATGCATCATGAAAAAAATTAGCTTTTTTTCAAACAACATTTTCTTATCTGTTCCTGATTCATCCCCAGTTGAAAAACTATTTTCACTGGAGTGGGTCTTAAAAGATCTTCAGTGATACCTCCAAAAAAACTCTTTATTGATTTGGCTGAAGTCTGTTGGTGATAGATGATTCAGCTCAAAGTACAACCCAAGATTGTTGTGAAAACGCCAATAAAATGATCTTTACAGGGAAACAAACCAATAAATGTTAGCATCCATTCAGCAAAAAGACTACTAAACTCAGGTAAACATTAAACCATTCCTAGTGTTAAGTTTTTACAGAAATGTGGGTTAAAATTAGTTGTTTTTTCTAAAGCAGCAGAGCTTTTAATTTTTGTGCATGCTGGAAATAGCAAGATTAGCTTCCATGAACTTTCAACTACATTCCTCTCTTGTTCAAGATTTAGCTTAACTAATAAATCGTTTCAGCAACTTTTGCATTTCGTTGTTTTTCAGTCAGTAACTTTTTTTTTGCATTAAATTCAAACTAAACTGCAATTCAATTTAACAACTTCAGACATTTGTTTCCCCCTGTCCCACTTTCTATGAATCTTCCATTCTCCAAATCAAAATAAGTTCCGCCGGACTGCAAATCAGTTTTGACCTTGACGTAAATCAACTCAGAGCTAATAAACCAGGATTTCTTTTTTTTTTTTTTATCTACCAGAACATTAAACTTGTGATGGGAGAAAAATGACAGTGCAACGTACGCGATGACAGTAGCGAACAAAACAAGCGTCATCGCTTTATGACAGGGGAGGGCAAAAATTAGCAGAAAGTTAGCAACTTTACAGCTAGCAGGCTAATGCTAGCTGTGTTAGCACATCACTTAGCCACACAGCATCCTACAGTTTGACATTTAGAGGTTTAACTAACTCAACAGCTTTGAACTAGAAGATGAATTCGGTGAATACTAACCGGAGGGTAATTGTCACCGGTCCATTGGAGTGTAGTACGATATTTGTCTTGTGAAGGCCTTTACCCACTCTCTGAAGGATTCGGGTCGCCATCTTTAACTGACGCGCTCGTGCTCTGGGTAAATGTTTGACACGGCGGAGCAGCACAGCCCGGCCTCTTCCCGGGGCAGCTGACACCCAAACGTAACCAAAGCCAGCTAAACGTGGTCCACTTCTCCAACACAGGGGGACTAGAATTAGCTAAAGCACAAATACGTGTGTTTTCATCTGACACTGTGGACTTCTAATCCTTTTAAGCTTATGTCTCAATCTTCAATCCAACCAAAACATTTATTGTGGAAACTTCTGAAAATGTTTTCATCATTTACCATTTTCTGGCTATTATAAAGCATAGCTTTAAAAATATTTTACAACATTAGAATAAATAATTAGGGAGGAAACGTGGTACTGTCTCCTCCTTTTTTAAAATATCAGAGACTTTTGCTTAGAAACTACATCTAGAAAGTGTTACTGATCTTAGCATTTCAAAATAAAATACCATAGACCAGGTTGTTGTTCATAAATGTATTTATTTTTTATAAACACTTCAAACAAAAATATCACAAGGAAACAAAGAGGCAAATATCAGTCACGAGGGAGTTTGCATCGATGTGGAATCACCTCCACCAGCAGAAATGTTTAGCTCCTGCAGTTTTTCTGACAACGTTGTCTCCTCTTTGATTTGAAGGTCAGTCAGAGATTCCAAAAACTCTGTTCCTGCAACACTTTTTCCAGTCAAAGGGTCAACAACCCGGCCGACTTTATACACTATTTCAGCCAGTTCATGCTTCACATGTTTGGATCTGGGCTCTAAAAGAGCCTTGAGAAGGACAATATCTCCAACAGTGCACTGCTGCAAAGCATCATGGGCAAAGTAGGTCTTCCGCTTGTTGTAGTACTGGAGAGACAAAAGATATAATATTAGTTTCACATAAATACATTACAAAAAAAAAAATTGCAAGCTTTTATGTCCAAAAGAACAGGAAAAAAAAAAAGAAGTTTTTTTTTTATAAGTTTATACAGATCTAACAAGAACTTTCATCAGAATCTGATAAAGTTAGTCAAAGAAAAAAAAATGTTCTGAGTTGGAAACTTTGTAATAAAGTTTAACATTTAGGATCTATTATTTTTGGAGTTAGTTGTACAAATTTGCATATGTAAGTGGCATTAGAGGCTAAAATAGAATTTGAATTGGTAAACCTTCAGGGATTTAGCTCCTTTCAACCCAATAACATCATCCATTAGATGCAATTAGTAGTAGACATACGTTTAAAGATTATAAAGCTAAGATTGCATTTCTAATGTGGTGTTTTCTTTGTTTAATTGTGTGAAAAATAAACATGGTTAATAAATTTGATGCACATTCTCCTTGTGAGTATTAGCAGTTATGATCAATTTAAAGGATTTACCTTCAGCAAGTAGGGGTCTAGAACCAGCCTTGTAACCCTCACTTTAGCAGTTTTGCACATCTTGGTTCCAATTACTTTGCCGATGATCCACTTGGCATGAACTGAAGCCTGTTTGACTGACATTCTGCAGGACGTTTATTGATTCTGTCGATAGAAAAAAATAGAATTATAAATAAAAGAAAGATAGGTTCATATTTCAATATATATGTACACAGAACAGGAATTTGTATCTGTATTAACATTGAATAATCACCAATATGTTAATGTATGATAAATAGAAAGAAAATAACAGAAAACTACGGCTAGCTTTTTGGAAGCTAACATTAACCGAAACATCTAATTTACATTTATTTGAAACACAAAAATGAACAAATTCTCAAAATCATGTTAGAGACTGAACCCATACATGATTTTAAAATAAATCAACTTACATGACTTAACTGAAAAGCGATAGATTTAAAAGGTCAAGAATGCTCAGCTCAAGGAATTTGTCATGCTCTGTTCGGCTTCTACTGATGACATAAGTACGGCAAGCGGCGACAGTCAAATGTCAAGCGCGCAAATCTTGACAGCGTAATATCTATTTCCCTTTTTTCTGCGTGTTTAGTTCTGTTGTTTATGTGCACATATTTTTGATATTTTTTAATTTGTTTATTTTATAGTAAGTAAAGTTGAAATCACATACAAAAATTCTGTTAAAGTTTGGAATTTCCCGTCACAGTGGTATAATTTATTCGTCCACAAGGTGGCAGCAAAGAGAAACATTTCAAACGTGAGCCTTTGATTACTTTTTAATTAAAAAAATAATGCTGTTGTAGACAAAGATATTATGATACATATGGCTATTTTAATAAATAATATTAAAATTTAGTTACAATATCAAAACAAGGTGTCAGTTTTGAAGTTGATCTGTGTATTAAGATCAGTTACACTGTCACTCAACTACTCCTGCAGAGTTGATATTTTTAGGGTTTCATATTTAGCCCCTCCAATAATTGCACTTAAACATTGAGGTAATTTTTTATTTACTTTGAGAAAAAGTGTGGAACTGATGGAATTTAAATGCTAATGTTTAGTTTTTCTATAAAAACACACAGACTATAACCTACTATGGTATTTTAAAGTTAAAATAATCACACAATCTGTACATAATTCCAAAGATAGCCTTATTGAATAACACATTTTTGTCATGGTCATCCGGTCTTAACTCAAGAGGAAAAATACACTTTATTGTTGGTGATCTGTGACCACAATATAAAAGATAGCACAAAGTAGTTAATTAACATAATGGGTCATTGTTAGAAGAGAGCATTTCAATCCATCCATTTTCTTCCACTCATCCGGGACCAGATCGTAGAGGCAGCAGTCTAAGCAATGACGCCCAGACTTCCCTCTCCCCAGTCACTTCCTCCACCTCCTCTGGGAGGACCCCGAGAAGTTCCCAGGCCAGTCGAGAGACGTAGTCTCTCCAGCGTGTCCTAGGTCTTTCCAGGGGCCTCTGCCCAATCAGAAATGACCAGAACGCCATCCCAGGGAGGCGTCCAGGAAGTATCCGAAACAGGTGCTCGAACCATCTCAACTGCCCCCTTTCAATGTGGAGAAGAAGCGGCTCTACTCTGTGCTCTCTCTGGATGACCAAGATTCTCACCCTATTTCTAAGGGGGCGCCCAGCCACCCTACAAAGGAAGCTCATTTTTTCCACTTGTTTTCGTGATCTCATGCTTTCACATTTCAATCTATGTAATGAAATGAAGCAGTTTTCATAAATTCTTATTTTAAAAAGTTATAATATCTATGTATGTAACTTTAAAGGATCAATTAAGAAACATTTGCAATCTCTGAAACCAATTTAAAGCTTTGTAAAACTACTGTGACTCCAGTCAGTTATGTGGTCTATGTGCTCTCCTGGATTCTCAGTGAGCAGAAATGACAGTCCGAAATGGAGGAAAAAGAGCAAAGATGCACTCATATCACTTTCTCTAGAGTCTCCTTCTTTGAGCAGGAATGACTGCAGCTCAGAACCAACCACAAGCAGATCAGTCTGGTCTTAATCAGAGCCATGTTGTAGTAAAGCCCAGGTCTGGGTCTCTGTTTCCCATTTAAGGCATTGCTGCTTCAGTTTTACGTCTGCCAGAATTACAGCATTCGCCAACTTTAGTCTCATTCATTCAAGAACACTGAGACAATTCACATTAAACCATCTGTTTTCATATTGTTCACCAAAGTTGTCTGACAAATAACGTTCGACTGACCTGACGTTGAGCAGTTGGGGCCAAAATGTTAATACCACACATACCCACACCCACAAGTATGTGAGCCCCAAAGTACATGCGTGTATCCCCAAACACACACACGCTTGCATGCTCGCAGGGTTATGGAATACAGTCGATTTACTAGCTCTTTTACAAAGTAAGAAAGCACAGAGGCTGCCTCAATGCATGATCTAACTCATCAAATCTGCGGGTGAGCTTCTAGCCACACATCACATGTATTATATCAAGTCTATATTACAATATTTACCCAAAGATAATCACATACATATGAAATCGCAAACACAGCTAGTGTTTGTATATGTGAGCGAGCTGACACAGTCACTTATCAGCTCTGAATCATGTGAAAACACTGAAGCTGTGATGTAAGGCAGGCCTGATAACATGGCCTGTGAGAGCACACGTCTGTTTTCTATGATAACACACTGACCTCTTAATCAGCAGGTTTTATATTTTAAGCATGGCATGTTGGAATGATGTTGGCCTAGATTCTTTAGTTTAAGTTATTAGCCTGCCGATATGACATTTTTCAAAAGATTAGAGTGTTTAGTTAGTGTTTTGGTATGACTTAACGAGTCGGCCTCAATTTTTTCTTTTAGGAACTCATTTGAGCAATTTTAAGTTTTGGAAAGTTGTTTTAAGATGTGGAAATAGAAGCATGCTCATTCATTTGATTGGTTCTCACTTCCATTTTGAGCAAAATCGCAAGTTAAGATCAATATTTTTATAATTGCTATAATTGGAAATACTAGAAGACACTACATCAAAGCCTTTGCATTATGCTTTCTTTTTACTCCTGCATGTTATCATAGTATCATCTAAAGATGCTGCCTTTTTTCCACACTGTAATTGATGAATAACAAGTATTGAAGGAGGTTATATTTATGGAGTTGTAATATTTCATGTTGCACCAACAGGGCACTGCTAGGTTTTCTTGGGAATTCGGGCAAGAATTCACAGGGGGCCCCTCCAACCAGCGTTTGATGTAATTAATGATCACAAAAAATATGTAGAAAAATATAATGCATTGAAATTACTTAAACAAAGGTTTAATCTTCTTTTTTTTTTTTAGAAAAGAAAAAAAACAATTATTGAACAAAAGGTGTTTGAAACTTTTGGCTTACTGAAAATAAAACAATAAATAAATCAAGATTTATTTTTTAAAATACCCACTCAGATGAAAATAATGTTTTTGGTGTTTTTTCTCATGATAAATTACAATTATAAGGAAATTGACCTTAAAATTGCATTTCTGAGTGAATATGTATTCAATGCCATTGGAAAAGGCTATAAGTGTGGCGTACAAGTTACTACGGCAAGCCACAAACTTCGTGCTCTGCTCCATTCTGATGCATCCAATTCAAGACAAACAGATCCATGAATTTCTTTGTTTTCTTCATCTGAGCTGGCATCTGACTCTAAAACTCTACGGTTTCAAGAGAACCTGGTGGCAGGCAAGATGGCGGCTAAAAATCATTAGTCGGAAACGGAAATTCCACAAGTTCATAGTTGTAGCTACTTTAAATAAAAAAGTTTTTAGTTTTTAGGATTGGCTTAAAATGTGTCAAATGAGGGTAAAGGCTTTATGGAAAAATATTAATAAAAGCGCCCAGATTTGTAAAACTGTTAAGAATTTTACACTGGAGCTTCAGCTCCAGACCAGTGTTTACGTTTGACCACAGTTACCTTCAACCCTTCACGCGATCAACATGAATCAGACCTGTTGCAGATAAAAAAACAAACAAATCGATGGGAAGAGGAGTGGGCTTACTCTGTGCCAACTTTCCTGCCTACAACAACTCAGAGGCGAAATTCTGATAAACTACTGCTGCTCATCAGAAACTGTCCTAGAAAACGACACAAATTTTTTGATTCTGGCTAAAAAGTTGACTTTGTCCACCTTTGACCTATGTCTGAACACTTTTACTCAAAAAGTTTGTGAGTGAGGTGAAAATGAAAACTACTGCAATGTTTTGTCACAGGACACAGTATTTTGTCTTTTCCTTCATATCAAACAATACCAAACAGAGCTGTACTCAAGTACAATCATAAATGTATTAATAACTTACATCTATCATGTGTTAGATAGAATTAATCCAGTGACGTGCAGCCATGTTTTACAATAAATTATATAGAATAAATATACTTTTTAAAATTAAAAAATAATAATCTAATGTTGTTTTTTTAGACACGTCTTTTCTATGATTAATTTTTCCTGTGTGGGTCTTCAATGTTTCTTCAATAAAAAAGCAGCAAATTGACGAGTTTCCTGTTAAAATATAACAGTGCTGGGGGGGGCTGTAGCCCCGCCATCACCAGCGCCGCACACGCTGATGCATATGCTGTATTTTTTTTTTAATCTTTCTAACATCATAAAACATGCTTTATTCTAAAATTATCTAATTCACTAATCTCTTGCCATCTGTCTGATTACATTGGTGCAAGTCTGTGACTCATTTAGTCTTTAAAAATACAGTATGCATGCCACAAGGCAGAGGGCGCTGGTGAGCCCAGAGAATGTATGTAACACCACGGCTAAAAAAATAACAGAATTAGCAGTAGCAAGTTAAGTGCAGCCATCCAGTTACTCTTTAATATTGTTTAGCATCAATTTCTAAATGAAGGATTTCGTTTTTAAACCCTTAAACTTAAAAATTTATATAAAAACGTCACTGGTAGTGATCTCTCCTGAGACAGAGAAACTTTTAACACTGAAGAAAGAAAAGGGTTCTACAAACAGGTTATTCATTTGTTTCTTCAGAAGGAGCAGCGCAGACTTCATAGTAAAAGTAAGTCAATAACAACAATTTTGGTGATTTTTTTTCTCTGCTACAGTTTGTAAACAGGTGAAAAAAGCTGAAATTAAATTTTAAACAACACTCTTTATCTGTTGTCAATTAAATAGTGATTAAGCTGTTCTGTAGGGTTCATAAGTTTGTAAATCTGACTGATGATGTCAGTCCCTCACCAGCCGTGAACCTCACCGCACGTCGCTGAAGTTATCTGAGTGAAAGTAGAGAGAAACTAGTATTTCGCAGAACCACAGCGGGATTGGATGCAAACAGGACTGAAAGGTAAACTTAAAAAAAAATAGAAAGTTGTGTCCAAAGTTCTAAAGAGATAAATCTGTGGCACCAAATAGATGTTCTGATCAGGATTCAACTGCTGCAACTTTGTACTAATCAAACCAATCTGAGCTAATCAAACCAACTATCCCAGAGTGAATGGAGGTCTTGTCTTAGTTGATAGTACTGATGATAGAGTTATGCTTATAGAAACAATGGAGAGGTCTCTGCACGGCCAAATATGGAATGAAATAAAGTGCCGTCTCTTCAGTTCCTGAACTCATTTCAGGTGGATAAAGCGCTAAGTAAAGTGATGAAACTTGTTATGAATGTATATGTTAGAAAATCCAATACAGTACATGTTTCTGTCTCAAATATGGACTCAGTGTGCTATGTGTCATTGTAGGCACATTACTGTTGCCATGAAAACAGCTTGAAAATTACAGTAAGTCACAGCTAACAATGTGGTAATGCTTAGGACAATGTGCTGCAAATTAAACATCCGTAATTGAGAGGGGTTCAGACAAACTCCCTGGGCAGTGACATCATCTTACCCCGACTTCATCACTGCTTTCATGACCCTATAGTGTGTGTAAGTGTAAGTGGATACTCCAAAGTGTCAAACTGTTAAAGCTTTCTTCATTGCAATTAGATGTGGAGCATCTTCTTATAGTACCTGTGCAGGAAAAGAAAGAAGTTTTACTTTAAAGTTTGGACAAATATATGAAAAAGGACAAAATGTAAGATCTTGCATAGCTATTTGTTTTTAACATTCAATCAGCACTTTTTGTTTCTTTCTGTTGAAAGGAGTTATCTAACATATATTCCTCAGTTTTGGCTGTAAAAGTCAGAGAAAGATCAGCAGCATGGTGGGTTTCTCTTGTTTTTGACACATAATCTGCTCAAATTCAAGCCATCTTGATCTTTTGATGTAGCACATGTGTGTTCTCACCTTTCAGCTTTAAAAGAAGTCAAACATCTCACTGTTCAGAATTAAGTCTCATAGATTGTTTGCTGAAATGGACTTGTCCCTAGGGTTGCAGTTGCTCGTCATTTTCACTGATTCTTAATGTGAGCAATTTTTTTTATCAAGTTCAAATAGATTTACACTATTATAGAACCAGTATTAACATTCGTGTAAATCAGACAATTCAATCCTGTCGTTCTTTTCAGTGGTCTTCTTTTTACATTAGCTACTTTTCCACTCCATTTTTCTCAACTATCTAAGATATCGTGAATCCTGATGCAGACAACAATGTTTTATAAGAAGGTTGTGTTTTTAATATTTGCAACAATGACATTTATTGATTTTTTCCATTACATTTATTTTTAATCCTGTAGTCTACAAGCAAATATTTAGCTCACAAGATATAAATATGGATTTTTAAAGGAAAGGTTCAATAATTTTGTAATTACTGTCATTTCAATGTTAATTTATTTCACTTTTTTTGAAGATTTAAATTAAAAAAAAATTTTTTAGTTCACCTATTGGTCCGCCCACCTGCCAGTGTTATACAACACTGTTAAAAATGCACAAATTTGGGAAGTCAAACAAGCTGTTCAATAAATAGCTCCTATTCATATGAATAAAAAATAAACCATCAAGCATTTACTAAGTTTTGACACTGGGTTCTACCAAAACTTGTTTTGTTTCGTCTATTTTTTTTTTTTTTTTGTGTAATTTTTTATTTTAAAATCCCTGTTGGGGATTGCTTACATGTCATTTTACTCTGGCCTCCTCCAAAAGTCAATAAACATGCTTCAATTGGTTACTCTAAAGCAACGGTTTCAAACTCCAGACCTCGAGGGCCAGCCTCAAGCTGGTTTTCCAGAAATCCTGCCTTATCTGCTGCTGATTACCTGGATCAGGTGTGTTTGGCCAATAAGGAGCTTCAATGGCAGGTAGATTGGAAAACATGTTGGACACCAGACCCTGGATTCTGACCCCCCTGCTCTAAAGAATCCCAAAGAAGGAGACTGACCACCTGTCAAAGGTGTACCCCGCCCTTCACCCAATGGTAGCCAGGACGGGCTCCAGCAACCCTGTGACAGGTAAAGAAAATAGACGAAGAAGTAAAACGGTATTGATTCCTTTTAGGCCAGCATCTAACAGTCATTTGAAGAACTGTAACATGTGGTGGTTTAGAGTGTGATAGGTTGGTTCTAACGTCATTCAACTTTAAAAACAAATTCAAAAAAGGTTTTTAGAGTTACTTTTTTGTCTACCACTTTTTAGATGTCAGCAAGTCTGGCCGTACCCTACAGCCTAGTACTCCTACTGTTGTTGACTAAAATGATTTTCGAAAATTGAACCTGGCATATATCTTTATTGTGCAACGGTTGTGCGAAAATATTCACAATTTTGACAAAATGCTTCCCCTAGTCCCTTATTCTGACACCACTTGCTGGCCTTTGACACCTAACCTCCAATCCCACTTCAATTTAAGAATTACATATCTCTTCTCTGCACCAGTCAAAATCCCCACAAAGCTGGCAAGCCTTTGTAAGGTCATTGATTAAGTCAGTGTTCCTGACAAGGTAATAAATACAAGTCTACACACATACACAAGTGCACAGCAGTTCCTATTAACACAGTGAGGCAACTTCTATTTATGTACAATTTTACTCAAAACCTCAGTTCTATTCTAACCTCAGTCAATTTTATCCTTCACAGATACACAAAATAAAAACGTTTTGGCTTTCGTCGTTATATTTGAGAGTAATGCTCCTTTTAAAGTCAACAGAAATCCCTCAACATGGATCTCTATCACTACACTAACAATGAAAGAACGTAATTAAATCAAAGCATGATGGAAGCCGTTCAAATGAACATTTCCCACAGAACGGTGAAGTCATGGAGTTGGCCTGAAGTCTGCTGAGACCTTCAGAGATAATTAAGCCCTATCTCCAAAAGCTCAAAGAGAAGACAGCTTCAAGACCCCAATGATCTGACTGCTCTAAAATACCATGGAAAACAATCTGTTTACAATGGCAGCATGTTGGACCCACATCAGCTGTGACTGAAGAACTATTTTTTCAGCATTTACAGCAAACACTTGAAAATTCATTGAGTCATTCACAAGTTCTGAGTATTTTTAAAAGTAAACTTTGAATGAACATTCATGCATATTCAATGTGATTGGAGTATATAGATGAAATGAAATTATCCACACATACTTTGTCTTATCTTTTTTATATTGTTGGTTATTGTGATATATCCTAACACTTTATAGTAACTCTAAGCACAATACATCTTATTTGTCTTATAAATATATCGCTAAAATCTTCTTTAGTTGTTGACCATAAAACATGTGTGGGCAAGGAAAATCTTCACAAAGTTATTTGTGTGAAGTCAATTATTTGTATACTATTGAAAGAGAAAAAGAAAAGAAAAAAGAGGATGAGCTGCCTTTCCTTTTCTACATACTGTTGTTCTGATTTCTTTAAATTATGCAGATTTTTCCTTTTAACAAGTAGACAAAAGATAAGATTGAACAATGAATTTTATTTAAGTTCAAGTGAAAAACTAAAAATAAAACACAACGGTCAAATTTGACAAAAATATGTTTAAAATCTCTGATTTTACAAAAATATTGCATTCTTTTTTACATTTTTTATTTGTATTTAGCAAAAGGTTTTTAAATTCCCACTCCAATCGTCTTTCAAGCTATTTTAATAGTGTTTCTAGGGTTCTCTTAATTAGGATTCTTCTATGATGCTTTGAGCCAAAATCAAAACCTTGTGTCCCAAGGATCAATTCTGGGGTGTTCAATAATTACATTTATGATATATTCAATGTTTCAAAACTTTTAAAACTCTTTTTATTTGCTGATGACACAAATATATTCTATTATACAGACAATAAAGGGAACTTATCAATGAATATAGAGTTAATCAAAATAAAATCATTGATGGATTACAAAAAACTATCCCATCTACTGATTTTAGTTAACATTTACAAAAAATAATGGACCAAATGTGACATAAATGTTTTTTTTTATTTTCTAATCAATGCATTTCATTATTATAGTAAAGAGTTTGAAATAATTGTGTTTTGTTCATAATCTGTGCTTGAAATCAATCAATCAATCAATCAATTAATTTCATAGTTTCTGCATAGACACAAGGTCTGGAGTTTGACACAGCAGAACTATGTCTGAATTCCTTCACTACTCTCTAGACTGTATTGTGCATTTACCATTTTTTAGTTCTGTTGTACAATTCCAAAATCAAGTGCCCTAGAAATTTCCAAGAAGTCTTTGTAAAAAACTAGCGTGCATCGATGCTCACTACATTCGTGAATATGGATCACAATGCATACAAAAATAACGTGTTTAATTGCATTTTTTAAATAAAGCATCTACATCATCAGATCACAGTGGAGTCACAAAAGCCATAGTGAAATGTTTGTATTTATTCGATTTTTATCCGACTTTTGTGAAGTCGGTGACATCATATCCGGGGTCTAAAGAAAGTAAAGAAAAGTAGAGAGCATGGTGTCCAATTGCTTTTAAGATCCAAGACACTTATAGTCCCGCACTATATAGTTTTTTACTATTTAGGGATAAGGGTTGGAATTCAGACGCAGCCCTGGTTTACACTCTCTGCTGCTAGCTTACAGCCCCTCACAACCACAAGCTAACATTAGCAGTGCAACAAAACTGACAAGCAGTATTGGATCTATCCAGCAGTAAAGGTTTTGAGTCTGATGCCAGCTCGGACAAGGACATACATGAATCTTGTCTTGCAGAAGTGGATGCATCAGAGTGGAGTAGAGCAGGGAGGTTGTAGCCCACCCAGTTGACTTTCTACTTTATAAATACGCTCTTTTTCAAATGGTGTTTTTGTTTTTAAATTATTTGAGTACTAGAAAATAAAAGCTTTAGCTTCATTTTCTTTATATATTTCCTCCGTCATCAAAAAAGAGAACATGTTGAAAACACTACAAAGCACAATTTTCATCAGAGTAGGTCTTTGATCAAATCCAAGACTCATTTTGTGAGATTTGCAAACTTTGCAAGGCTTGCAAGAAACCTTGTTGGTCTTCTTTTTAGTGTTGGCTTTCAAGAAGCCAACATCAGCTTTCTTCATACTTTCAGCATTTAGGTCAAAGCTTTTGCTGCCAGAAGGTCTTAACTCAGCGTTTACACCCCAGCTCCTCGATTGTGTCTGATTCTATGTATGGTCAAGAGGACGGGACTCCTTGTGGGTCTGCACCACAAGCAGTGCTCATAAATCCTGCTGCCAATGTCTGAGTGGCAGTTCAGTCTAGTCGTCTCATGTGTTTTTTTTTTTTTGGTCTCTTTTGTTTTCCCTGTCCGTCTACAAAGTGATTAAATTCCCCCGTTGTGTTTTGGACACAATTCAAAGACTTTGAGTCATGCTTCAGGCATGCATTGGCAACATGTACTTTAACATATTCAATTTCACACACTTTTATGTCTAGCATAGTGTTCAGTGTTGAAGTGTATGTAGAATATGAAGTCATCAATAAAGCACTCATGCTCTAAAGCACCTATACAAACTGCTTTTAAATCCCACCATTACTTGCATGTCTCTGTTTTCATCCCTGGAGGAAACAGTTTTTAAGATTTCTGTCTGAGTTTACCAACTGTAATTTTTATTTATAATAAATCTACTCCAACAATAAATGAATGTACGAGACGTTATTTTGCTTTGCATCAGGGATAGATTAGCAAAGTATGTTATTTATATTTTAAATTACAGGCAAATCCATATTTAATTTCATACAAATTAGGCTGATGCGAGTTAAGCAACTTGTCCAATGACCATCAAACCTGGGACCACAAAAACAACAAAAATTTTGTTCATACCTCTAAACAGGTGAAAAGCCCATATTAATGTACATATTTGTGAAGCAGCTTTAAATCTGTACAAATAAAAGCTAATAAAACTGTTTGGAACTGTGTTTTTGTTGCCACTCCACACCAATAATGAGTTTGGGATGAGTAAACCAACAGTTGAACACACAACATTCCAGCTTGTCTGATGCATTCTATAAATGACTGTCCTCCCCTCTGGCCATCAGCAGGATCCATTACCTGACACTACACTTCCCATCAGCCCCTGCTTTCACTCCCAGAAGCCCCACAGCTGTTTTCCAACTGCAATCTCTCCCAACAGTATTTAGCCGTGTTTGTGCCACTCTGCCTGCATCCATCCTGACTCTAATTGTTTGCCGCCTGCCCCGACCCTCACCTGGACCCTGACCACTCTGGTTGTTCTCTGATGCCGCTAAGGCTCGTGCTTGACCCCTACCTGCCTGACCCTGATTTAGCTTTGTGAACTTTTAGTTGTGATTCACATCTGTTCTCATGTCTGTGCCAACAAACCTGTTGCACTTGGATCCACCCATCTGCCTGTTTAGGACAAATTATTTAGAATAAAAAGTGAAGTAAAAAAAAAAACCTGTGCTTGAGCATTAACTAAAGAAATTACAGTATTATTACTAACCAATCAACTTTCTGCAAGCCTTCTTGTTGAAAATATTCACAGGTTTCATTTGATTTTGTGGTAAAGAGGGTTTTTGTCTTAAAGACTGACAAGAGTGTTGGTTGAACCCATAACCAGCTGATAGATTGATCCCTAAAGCTAAAAACACCTAAGGGTAAAGCTAGAATCCCCCACAAAAGAAATTAACTAATAGAGCTGGGCATACCTCAACTTCATGAGATTTATAGTATAAATCAGGGGTGGGCAAACTTTTTGATTTGTGGGCCAGGAAGGGTTCTAAAATTTGGCATAAGGGCCGGACAAGGAGCAGATGGAAGGAGTGATTTGGTAATGAACCTCATAAACTAAAAAGATAATATGGAATTTAGAGAAAAACATGCTTTAATTTGGATTAAAACTCACATATATTCATTTAAAAACAGAAAATTTGGGAAATTAATTTATACATTTTGATTTTTGTTCTCTTTTTGGTGATCCAATGGGTTGATGTTCTTCAGAGGAAAATGCGAATTCAAAGAAATACGAAAAATCCCCTTCTGACTCAGAAAGGAACACACACGAATGCCAGAGAGACAACACCATTCATGAGAAGAAACCAGAAATACAATGAAAATAAACCAATAATTAGGATTTTTGATTCAATGTATTTTAATTTGGAGGGCCAGATTAAGTAGCCTAAGGGGCCGCATGTGGCCCCCGGGCCGTAGTTTGCCCACCCCTGGTATAAATTGTTATCAGCATTCTTAAATTACTCAAACGCCTTCAGTGCATTCCTATGATGAAAATCTCTTTAAAAACCATGCAATATTTTACTTTAGTTTTCTCTTAAGTCATAGTTGCAGCCATGAAGTATGTCATTCCCATTAAGATAGTTTCACTCCAGTTAAATCCAGTACAGCTGTTCATTGTGTTGAAAGTACCATGCTGTTGACCTATTTCCTCAGTTTGAATTAAAGTTCAATCTCACTGAGTTGACTAATTTTTTCTTTGATGGCTTAAACCCAGCTTGAATGCTGAGGTAACATTTCGGTGAGTTAGTCACCCACAGTCCCTTCTTTTGGTATAACAGCTCTGTCTTTATTTATATAATGGGTAACCACCTAAAAATATTCAATATTTACACGTTATATCAAGAGTAAACATTTCTGTCTTTGCGGTTTTTCACAGTTTTTGTCAGGTGTCAAACCGAGGAAAAACCCAGCACGGCTGAGACAAAACATCCCCCCATCAGTAATGACTGCAATTACTGTGTTTGCAACGATGCTGTCATGGCACAGGTCAGTGGGACTCTCAGAACCGGTAATGTTCATTGGCTCCCAAGGAAAATATAAGCAATTAATAAGGACTTTGAGAGGAATATTCTCAAAAAAATAAGTAAGAGGTGCAAAAAAAAAAAAGGTAAAAAAATTTTAATGGTAAAACAGTCAATTTATGTCAGACGACTGTAGCTTTATGCATGACTCTCTTTATTTGGAGTAGATAACAGTCATGACAGATGTTAGTCTAATTGTATTTATGCTCTCAAGTAAGCATCTGGACCAGGGGTGGGCAAATGTTTTGACTTGTGGGCCACAAAGAGTTCTAAAATTTGGCATAAGGGCCGGACAAGGAGCAGATGGAAGGAGTGATTTGGTAATGAACCTCATAAACTAAAAAAATAATATGGAATTTAGAGAAAAACATGCTTTAATTTGGAGTCAAATTCACATATATTAATTTAAAAACAGAAAATTTGGGAGTTTTAATTTCTAAATTTTGATTTTTGTTCTCTTTTGGGTGATCCAATGGGTTGATGTTCTTCAGAGGAAAATGTAAACTCAAAGAAATGCTGCATTTATGTGGTGTAGGAATAATCAGAAAGATCACCATCTGACTCAGAAAGGAACACACACGAACGTCAGAGAAACAACACCATTCATGGGAAGAAACCAGAAATACAATGAAAATAAAACAATAATTAGGATTTTTGATTCAATATATTTTAATTTGGAGGGCCACATTAAGTAGCTTAAGGGGCCACATGTGGCCCCCGGGCCGTAGTTTGCCCACCCCTGATCTGGACTAAAACTGTAAATACAACTACTAGAAGTGTCTCCAGTTATCTATAGTTGTTTTGCACTTATGGAGGTCATCACAGAGCACAGGGTACTCTCTGTCCAGGTCCACATACCCAGACACTCGCGCTGACTCTTAAGAGTTTTTCTTCTATGCATCCCATCCAAGTACTAACAAATAACATGTTACAAGCCCAATTCAGCGGGAAATAACTGATTTTCTTAAAAGAGTAGTGCTTTGACATTTGAAACAACCCAAATAAAAGGAGTAAAGCAAAATACAAACCTGTTTTAAGTAGATTTAAAGTGACATTAAAAACCAGGTGGTCTCAAACTCCATGACAGATGTTCCAATCCTCGGGAGTGAGACTCAACAATGAAGCCAAGATTCATTGATAAATATTTCTCCTGCATGTTGATGCATATTAATTCTTTCCCCGTGACCATGGGGGCTTTGTCAATGTTTTGTTTCTCGACTGTTGATATAACTTGAGCAGCACTTCATTAATCATTTGTAGTGTGTGGAGAGCTGCATGTTTCCCATTCACACAGACCGCTACATGTGTATTTGTGTGCCTTTGCTAATTATGAGTTGAGTTTTGAAGTCAGTCAGTGTTTAAGTATGCCCAATTTCCATATTTTAAGGGTTTCGCAAACAAAAGGCAAAAATTAAGGTTAACTAGCTTAAACTTAGGGTATATTTAACATTTAAAACATATTTCTAATATGTTCTATTCCTGTGTTTAAGACAACTTCTTTGATTTTTATATGTGTAACATAAGTAAGATTTGCACCACTTTAATATTTCACTACAAGCCTCTTCCAACTGTTTGCGGTGGACATGACCTTGATCAGGTAGCGACAGTCCAGTGTGAACACCATTTAAGAACGGGTATTTAGCGTGTTCTTCAACGCTCGTCACATGCCTGATGTAAATAGTTTTAGCCACTGACATGTACAATTCTACCTAATTTTTCTATGAAATGGAGCATTTGAGGGCAGTTTTCTAGTACAGGACGTTGTAGGCCTACCACAGAGTTATCCCATAAATGGTAAATGGCGTAAACTTGTATAGCACTTTTCTAAAACCTTCCTCGAAGGCCAAAAGCGCTTTACAGTTACATTCCCATTCACAAACGCATTCAAACACTGATGGTGTCTCCTCTGCCAAACACTGGCGCCAAACTTCCACTAGAGGCAAGGTGGGGTTTGGTGTCTTGCTCGAGGGCACTTGGGCTTGTTTCTTTGTTGCAAGGTGTAAATCAAACCTGCAATCTTCCGATTAGGGGTCAACCGTCCTGCCGCTGCACCACGGCCACACCAGTCCTATAGTCTGCAACACAATAAATGTATTTGTGTATACATGACTATGAGCTGGTGTAACTTTTTTTTTCTTTTGCAGAAAGGTTTTGCTGTTCTTTTTTTCATCTTGAAGAACTTGCTCTAACTAGATTTAGACTGCGGTCACATATTCCAAAATGCCACAGCTCATTGACCTAAATACAAGTTTTTCAGCCAATTTGGCAGGTGGTCGCTTAGCGTTTGGAATCAGGAGGTGGCAGTCACATTTTTACAAGCCACACAGTGGACGCAGGGGGTTTTAAGAAACACTTGTCATTCTACGGCGACCAGAGGATTTCTCTCTAAAAGTTGAGAGGGCGAGGCAGTCCAGTGACAGGCGGAGATGACGCCATTGTGAAATCGGGCAATAGCTGGGCGACTGGACGATGTGTAAAAGTCTCCAGATTAAGCCATCAGCTGCCAGCCAGCCGGTAGGAGTCCTATAAAAAGTGGAAATTGTGCATGCCAGACAATCACCTACATTCATGACCACGCCCTGGATTTCCACAAAATTTTGAAGATTCTGCCGATGCCTCCCCATCGTGCTGTGGCGTTTTTATTTGTGAATTAACGCATCAAAACTAAAGTGCAGGAACAGGATAATCCACACAATGATTGGCTCCATTCTTGTTTCTTTGTTGCCAGTCGGATAATGTGCAGAGGTTAACTAGCCTCGTGAATGAAGCTGTGACGGCAAAAAATTAAACAACTGCACCGTAACATAAATATGTATGTTTGGTAAATCCACAAATTTGCAACGACTATATTGCAAAACATCAACAAAAACGTATAAGAGAAAAACTAATTTATGCACATAAGCTACTCCCAGTTGATTGCACGAGTAGTGATCCAGGGGTCACATCAAATTTCTTCTCCAATTTTTTTTTGCAATGTATAAATTAAAGTATTAAAGTTGCATTATGTGCTATTATCTTCCATACTATTGCAGTTATCTCTTGGTCTTTTTTCTTTGAAAGCAATAACAACGCTAAAACCTGTTAAAGAACAGCTGGTGTTAGGTAAAAACTTCAATCTTCTTCTAACCTGACCAAATGCAAAGCATCTTTTACCCACACACTGTTAAGTGAAAGGAAGGAAGTTAACAGGAAATCAGATTGCCTTGTTTTCCCATCCTGGTATCTGAGATCCTATCTATGACATCACAGAGGAAAACCTGCTGATTTCTGCTGAGTTCACAGACTCAACGCAGAGCATTCCTGCACAATCAAAAGCCTCTGGACCTAATATTACCACAGCGGGTGCAAAACTGTCACTGCTGGTGACTCACACAAACACTCCCAAAGTACTCAAGGGGCCTCTCTGATCTGCAGAGCTCTTGCGCTGCGTACCTTCTTCTTTTACCAGGTTTTTCTTGTAGGTCTCCTCTCTTCACGATGATGGATAGTCACTGCGTATATCACAGCCCCTGCAGTGTTTGTGCAAGGCGCTGCGCTTGATTTTATGTTTCTTCAACCTTCTGGGGAGGCAAATCCTCACCTCCTCAGTGTGGAGGGTCATGGGGGGGGCTTCTAGTAATGTGTGACAAAGATGGGATAATTTACAGCTGCTTTCTGACATAAAACATGTTTAATACCAAGCTTTTTAGAAGTGTATACGTTACATGTGTTAAAAAGCTAATTTCAGATTCATTTTTTACTTTCTTTCCTAATTTCTGTAATTAAACAACTTGAAAGTAGTGATGTTTTAATCACGATTAAGCTGTTTTTAGCCAAAATTTATAAAAGCCTTTCTGGGAGAAAGTTTCTGCAGAGTGGCAGTATTATTAGGAATTTGCCTCTAAATTGTTGGCGGCAGTTTTGGGCGGGACCATTGGTGGAGTGCAACCCCGCCCCCCATTCCCCTCCTCATAGCTGAAAGCTTAAAGGAAAGGAGCTTGTGGTTCGCCCAGCGTATTTTCTACATCACCACTAGGGTCTTTTTCAAATCAAGTCCATACCTGATTCACAACAATTTGAATAAAGAAATATTCATAAATGCAATTTTGCTTAAAACGTCTTAAAATATGTCCTCCATCATCAGAAAAAACGCTAAAAGACATGTTTTTATCTGATATTTTAATATCTGAGAATGTCCTAATGTATGTTAAAAACATCTCTCACACTGTTTAAGTATAAATAAGTATCTTAAAGTGTTTATTTTGTACCTCACAGCCAGTTTTACTGCTGTTTTCCAACTAAAAATTTGATCAAACAAACAGAATTGAAAGAGAAGCTTTAATAGTGTCGGTAGATTCATATCTTCTGCTGTTAATATCAATATTGGATGTCAATTCTATCAATGTCTCAGATACAGAAAAATACACAGAGCTATGTAATATGCACAGTACTGCCATTGTTGGGTTCAAAGTAAAAACTGAGGTGTCACCACCCTAGTCAACTGAGCCTATGATCAAAATGAACGCACCCCTTCACTCACACCCCAAAAAGCTACAAATTTAAGTTAGAAAACATTTGTTGACTCATATTAACTGTTGAGAGGTTTTGTTAATTGTGAATTTAAGATTGTGCATTTGAGATGTTTAACATTGTTTAATGAATTGTGAAGATTTGATTCTCACATTTACCTTTTCTGCCCATGTTTCCTTTTCCTAGCTTGTTCCTTTGCCTCCAGTCTGGGGTGTTCGCTCTGGAAGACATGAGCAGGCCCTCTCTTACTGACATCCATATATAGACAGCAGACATTAGGTAAACCCTAGGTAGACATTAGGTAAACTCCAAACAGGCAGCACTCATTCAGCTGCTGTATTTGTAACATTGATACACTTTCTTTAACTTGGCAAGGATGAGGGCAGGTTGTGTGGATGGATTTGTGAACTTGACAGCAGGTGGATGAGAGAGGTCGTGCTTGAAGTGTTGATGTCTGTCACCTTTTATGAGACCTGCGCTACTTAGACACGGCACTGCGCCGTTGCTATATGTTTATGTGCAGAACAAACCATGAACTTTGTTGAAAGGATTTCTGGCAAATCTAGTAGCATTTCTGTGCCCAGTTTGAGAGAGAGAGGGGGAATTTGACTTCTTCCTCTGAGACGTCTGATCAAAGATTATGTCATGTTTACACTTAAAACACAGAACAATAGAATTTAACAGCAATGTAATCATAGATTTGCAATTTTTATGGACTCAAAAGTACTTTAGAATTAAAAAAAGGTACTGATAAGATTTCCTTTTTTACATTTCTCTTTAACAAAAAAAATTCAACTTTTGAGGATTAAAATAACTTTCTATCAGCTTTTAAATATGTCACAAATAAAAAAAGACATCTAAAACAGTTCTTTTTGCAAACATAAATTATGTCTAAGTATGCGTCACAGAAAAATTGTAACATTTCTTTAATATTATTGTAAATTAATTTAAAAACAGCCAGCACAATGACACTTTCTACAGTAATAACAATAACCAACACCCATAAATTAAACTTTGCAGCTAAAATGTTAAATGTTTTAATTTACAACAGTAAAATAAGAAAAAGGAACACATTTTTTGTTTTTGTAATGGATTTTGACAATTAAAAAATAAATAAAAATTGAAGAAAAAAAAGAAAGAATAAGTTAGCAAATTATTGCAAAAACAATTTTGAACAAAAACTAAATCACAGCTGAAATGCATTTATCATTATGTAATGACGACCCATCATTGTAATAATTTGAAGCAACTTTGACAGCAAGCAACAGGGTGAACGTGCAAAAATGTAAAGATTAAGAGTTGATTGGAACTAATCCTGCAAAGACATTACTCTTTAAATACCCATTTCTTCTTTCTCATGATGTATGTAAAGAAAATTAAGACTGAAACAGTGTTTATGACTATTTCTTTATGTAAATCGTGACTCAGGACAGACGAAAAAAAAGTAGTTTTAAAAATCTTGTAAATGTTTCATACAAACTGCAGTCAGCGGGCCACAATCTTCCTTCTCCGCTCCATTCTGATAAATAGATAGTTAGATAGTTCTTCATTTTCCTCTTCTGTGGTGGCGTCTGGATCAAAAGATGGATAACTCCGATATTGCTCACCATTTTTGTTGCACTGATAATGCTAGGTTGTGGGTGTGAGGGGCTGTAAGCTTGTGGGGAAGAGTGTTAACAAAGAGATGGTGGGAAATTAACCCAGGCTTACTCTATGCAACACCAGTAACTTTAGGTCTCCTTTGTCCCTTTCACAAGTTCACAATTTTGCTTCACTATCTCAGTTTTTTTCAGCTTCTATTCAAAACCAATTTTATTTTGTCATAAAAACATTTCTTGCTAGTCTCTGATCATCTGCAGGACTAACATGGTTCTCTCCACACCTGCATACCCGCAGACATTTGGACTAAACCTAAAAAAAAAAAGTGAGACAACTTTGAAACAAAAACAAATTTTATATTCTTTCCTGAGCATGCTGAATTAATCCCTTACAGCCTGTTTACATTTGAGTAACATTACATTTACATCATCATGAAGAACTGAGTTTGGTGGAAGCTTCAGCTCAGAATGCATGAACACGGCTGGGTTTTTCTCAGCATACATATTCCTGTGACGCCCCCCACTGTTGGAGCAGAACATCGGCTTTAAAGCCAGTCAAGCTCAGGCTGACTGGACTTTAAAGCCCAAAAAAGCTCCAATCGTATTTTATATTTTTTGAAATCTACATAAAGCCTCAAAGCAGAGAAAAACATTCCTGATAGCGTCACTGCATTCCCCAGAGAGAGAATTAGAGGTGTTCATGTCAAATGTGCAGCATGAAGTCAATTCAAAAATATATGAGGAACATGTGGCTCGGATTAGATATTTGGAGTCATAATTTTAGGTCCATTGTTTATGCTAAGCCTTGATGACACATTTGTATTTATGGCCTTGAAAGTAAAGCATATAGATTGCTCTGAGCAAATACTGTTCATTTACCTACAGTCTTTGCTTGTTATTGTGTTGGTATTAGTTCACTGGATAACTATGCAGTTCCAGAAAGCATACAAGGGTTTCAAAGTGAAGCAATAAAGCTGAACTTTAAAACCAATTATGGGTGTTCAGGTAGCCCAGGCTTTCTTTTTTAGCAAACACATGCACGTAAAGTCATGTAGAATAAAATGATAAAAACACAGTTTAATGCTAAGTTTTTTTTCAGTAAATCCCTTGTAATGGACTTTTTTTTTATTCTTTTGAGTAAAAAAGCACAACTTTTGGTCCTCATTTGTCTCAAAAATCTCTAATTGTTCCTTTTTATTATTTATTTTCCCATTTTTTTTGGTATATTATCCATTACTCTTATATCTACCTCACGGTTTGAAACAAATCCAATGATGCAGCTGAATTATATCAGGTGTTGATTAACACCAATCAACCACAGCTGCAATATTTCCATTTGTGTCAATCACTGTCAAATTCACATTGGTCTCTAAGTACCTGTTTACACTTATTTGGAGTAATGTGCGTCATTTTATCCTGCAAATCAGTGTTTTTACTCAATTTCTAAAAAAAATAAGCACAGGAACCAGAATTTTTAGGATTACAGAATTATATAAATAAGGCTCTGCAATTACTAGAGGGTTAAACAACCATTCTGGTTTAATAAAATGGACCTCTGTGCTTTCTCTAACTGTCTGTCTTTTTTTTTTATAGCCAGTTACATGGTTTCCTGTTTTATCCTCCCCACCCCACTCACTCATTTTCCCTCCTTCTTCCTCAAAGCTTTGTTGCATCCTGATAGGCTTGGTGGGAATAAAACCTGGAGCCTTGGAGTTGGGAAGGACATTCTGGAGCGAGATGGCAGGGGGGACAGTGGCTGTTTACCTGTGTGGAGCGCTTCTGCTGGCTCTGTGGAAGCCCTCACTGCAAGGAGGTGAGTCAACGTCCCTGCATGCATTCCATAAAGCAACACCTGTAAGTCAGGTGGAGTATAGTCAATGGGGTGATGTTAGAATAGACTTATATATCTATTTATTTACTGAGAAATGAGTTGATTTTCTGCAAAATTACTTGTCTTGAAAACTTTAGCGGTTTCCTGATATTTATTTTTGTCAATGTGAAAATTCTATTTAAAAAAAAAAGTTTTGAAGTCAAGTTATTCTGGTTTGTCAAAATAAATGTTTAGATTAGTTTAATTTAGTAATTACTCATTTACAAATGGTCATTATACATTTTAAGGCTTCATAGATTAAAAAAACTTATACTCAACAAATTCTTGGTCTAAGTTTGGATTTAGTTTCAGATGTTTTCTGAACCAGCTCTTTAAAAGACAATGTGCCAGAGGCTTTTATTTAGCCCAAATGTGTTTTTATATAAACTCTCTTGCACTTTTAAAAAACATGGTATTTACATCAAAGTCTAACAAAATATGCTATTCAGACTGATTTTTGTGTGCAAAATATTTTACGTTAGATGTGTAAAAATATTATTTATAACGTCTTATTTTCACTCAATAATCTAATCTAATCTGAGTTCAAAGTAAGGAGGGGGAAATGGCAGTTGTCGTGTTTTAGTTTAAATTTAATTAGGGTAAAGGTTTTAGTAGTCAAACAATAGAATTGTGTTTTTGACATGTTCTTGTGGCACTTTTCTAATCATGGAGGACACGTATTAATAAAACTAATCTTAAATTTGCTTTTCTGAGCATGTATTTATTCAAATTGTTGTGAATCAGAAGCAGGTGCAAGAGATTCATCATAAAAAATTTTATGAGCGGCTCACAAGTTACAACGACAAACTACATGCCCCCTGTCTGGATCAAAACTGTACAGCTGGATAGCTCCATTATTGCTCGCCATGTTTGTTGCACAACTAATGTTAGGTTGAGAGTGTGAGGGTCTAAAATTCGATGGAGATTGGTAGTGATGGATGATGGGAAGGGGAGCGGGCTTACTCCACGCCAACAGTTCTTTCCACAACTCAAAGGCAAATTTGTATTGATCCACTGCTGCTCTGCAGGCACTATGTCCAAGAAAGGCAGGATTTTTTTTTGTTTAGGCTAAAAATTGCATTATCGTTATTAAAAGACAACTGGAAAAGCTTTTAAAATAGTTTAAAAAATGATGGGTGTGGGACTTCAATGACAGCCTCCCAAATGCAATTAGGATTTCACCAAAAATGCAACAAGATTCCGATGATCACTTTGGCATAAAGCAACAAAGTTATGACAATTTAAGCTCATTTTAGTGAACTAGATGTAAAATGGCTAATAAAAATCCTCAATTATTTGACTTTGATGGCTTTTCTTCTCTGCATCTTGGGACAACATTTAGTTCCAAACTGTATTTAAACATGATGAACAGTCTACACATTAATAATAGGCGCCGTTGGAGACTCGCTGTACAAAATGCTAAACTCTTCAATGTTTAAAACCCATATAATAGAATAACACATCATTTTATACAATTATGGATCTTAAACAATTTTCTTCTCATCCAGGAATAAAACAAGTTTCAATTTGAAGGCTTAATGCTTGCCAGCTGATGGAGCATGCAAATAAATACATTAAATGAGTCAAATCCCCAGAGCCAGTCATTCTTGGCATTAGCAGGCTAATGAAAGGAAACGCATTTGATCAGTTCATTCATCAAACTTTCTGGTTAATATACAGGAAAGCTTGTCAAAACACTGAATTCTGGTGGATTTGAGTATGCATTTATGCCTATTGGTCCAAAACAATGTAAAATAATTTAAAAGTCTAATTTTCCATTTTTTTATTGTGGGTTGTTAATCTACACGCTGTTGCTGTGAGATCAGAGACTCACAGTCTGTAAGAATCCCTGCAGACTTGTTCTTTACTGGAGTCTTTTTCCTTTTATAGCTGTTTTCCTCTGTGTGTTTCTATTTTTAATGTGTCATGGTTTGTGAAATACAACATGTGTGCAGAAAAGTGTGAGACTTAGAACCCAGAGACGGATGCCTTTTGAATGAGCGAGCCCTTTTTTATCAGCTTTAGAAAAAAAGAAGTCAACACTAACTTCACAGCTGATGGTCAGTGCACATTTTTTTTTCCCTCTCCTTGTGTGGCATTTGATTCTGTTTACTATTCTAAATTAATGAGTTAATCGTTGCAACAAACTGAGACAAATCCTGCAAGTTTGCCTCTGAGCAATGACTCATACATTCCACAAATTCTGTTCTTGTGTTTGGGCCCAAACTCATAACTTTTATACATAACTGCCAATGATTTTCTAATGCTTGCAAGGTCTTTACACACAAATTACCCTGAAAATGATTTTACACTCACCAGTAAAATGTTATTTTATTAAAGGTCATAACGAATTTAAATTGGAAAACTTTATTAGATTTTATCTTTGCAGATGATGATGGTTTCTCTGTGTTTCAGGTGTATACATCCCAGCTGCTGGAGGAGCTGGACCTGGGTTTGGGCCTGGTGGAACTGGGACTGGATTTGGTCCTGGAGGAACTGGACCTGGAGGGACTGGTGCTGGGTTAGGAAGTTTTGGACCAGGAGGTATAGAAAAAAAGTGTTTTCCAGTTTAATTTTTTAAACTGCTAGATTATTTTACGTTAACCTTGTTAATACAAGGGCTGAAAATGCTGTTTTAATTACTTTACATATGCGTGACACTCTTTTCAAATGCTCACATGTTCATGAAAATTAGGACTCAAACTTCCTGGAAAATCTCCAAGTTACAGTAGAAGCCAAGAAAAACACAGTTTGTTTTCATAACTCAAAGATAATGAAGTCCTCATGTCGATTTTGACCCCCATAAATAGTTTAGTTGTAAAACATGCTTGAAATATTGCTGCTTTCAGCTCTCTGATAATGTGCTTTCTGCATGTGATTACAATATATCTTTCAACATTCTGTGTGTCCCTTTAAGGATATGGTGGACAAGGAATAGGTGGTTTGGGGCCAGGAGGAATTGGACCGGGAGGAGTTGGTCCAGGTGGAATTGGACCTGGAGGAGTTGGTCCGGGTGGAATTGGTCCAGGTGGCATTGGACCAGGAGGAGTTGGTCCAGGTGGAATTGGTCCAGGTGGCATTGGACCAGGAGGAATTAGACCAGGTGGAGTTGGTCCTGGCGGCGTTGGTCCTGGCGGCGTTGGTCCTGGCGGCGTTGGTCCTGGCGGCGTTGGTCCTGGTGGCGTTGGTCCAGGAGGAATTAGGCCAAGTGGAGTTGGACCAGGTGGAGTTGGTCCTGGTGGCGTTGGTCCTGGTGGCGTTGGTCCAGGAGGAATTAGACCAGGAGGAGTTGGTCCAGGTGGGGTTGGTCCAGGAGGAGTTGGTCCAGGAGGAGTTGGACCAGGAGGAGTTGGACCAGGAGGAGTTGGACCAGGAGGAGTTGGTCCAGGAGGAGTTGGTCCAGGAGGCATTGGTCCAGGAGGAGTTGGTCCAGGAGGCATTGGGACAGGTAAAAACACGTCTGGTAGACGCCCTGTTTATTTATTAACCCTTCAGTTTAGATGGAGTATTATTCTATCAAAACCAATGATATAACTTGAATCTAAATTGATTTTTTTAAATTACAAACCAGTTTAACCTCACTTAGTGACTTTTCATTTTTCTACAGGTGGGAAACCGCCAAAAACAGGTAAGATTTGTGAGTCTCTACTCAATGGTTGTCTTCTAATTAAAAACACAAGCGTGCTTGATATTAAACAATTAGAAAACTCAAATACTTGAAAATTATTGTTGTGCTGATCAAATGAACATATAATTACGATAAGGTGTTGAAGATGACAAAGAAACTAGAGGGGTTAAAATGGTACAAGTATATTTTACTTTCCTTGAAGGCAAGTTTTAATATATTTTAGATAGTTTATTCCTATTGTCAGACTTTCAAACCTTCATTTAACAGTTAAATGGTAAATTTAATAATGTCTCCTGATCACAGAAAGAATTAGGAAAAGGACCAAAACCTAATCATTTTATTATGGAAGTTAGACCTTAACGTTTTTTTTTTGTTGAGGTTGTTGGTTTTTAACTAAAATATAGGACAATTTGTTTCAAATAGTAGTTATTATTGGATAATCAGCTGGTTTCTGTTATTAGAACAACATGAAAAAGGGAAATTATAGTACGGTATTCAGCTTTTCTAAATAAAATTTTTGACTAATATAATCGGCTTAACAACAGACGAATATGTTTTCTAATTATCTAACCTGTCAGGTGGCTACGGAAGATATGGAGGTGGTTATGGGCCTAAACCACCTAAAACAGGTAACTATTGTTAATTTTTGTTTTAGTTAAGCTTTAAATTTATTTATGTATCTGTTTGTTTATTTTTCATCTTACCATAGGTGGAGTTGGAACATCAGCTGGAGGGACTGGTTTAAGGCCAGGTGGAACTGGATTTGGTCCTGGAGGTGTTGGGGTTGGACCAGGAGGAACAGGATTTGGTCCCGGTGGTGCAGGGGTTGGGCCAGGAGGAACTGGATTTGGTCCCGGTGGTGCAGGGGTTGGGCCAGGAGGAACTGGATTTGGTCCTGGAGGTGCAGGGGTTGGGCCAGGAGGAACTGGATTTGGTCCTGGAGGTGTTGGGGTTGGACCAGGAGGAACAGGATTTGGTCCCGGTGGTGCAGGGGTTGGGCCAGGAGGAACTGGATTTGGTCCTGGAGGTGCAGGGGTTGGGCCAGGAGGAACTGGATTTGGTCCTGGAGGTGCAGGGGTTGGGCCAGGAGGAACAGGATTTGGTCCTGGAGGTGTTGGGGTTGGACCAGGAGGAACAGGATTTGGTCCCGGTGGTGTTGGGGTTGGACCAGGAGGAACAGGATTTGGTCCTGGAGGTGTTGGGGTTGGGCCAGGAGGAACTGGATTTGGTCCTGGAGGTGCAGGGGTTGGGCCAGGAGGAACTGGATTTGGTCCCGGTGGTGCAGGGGTTGGGCCAGGAGGAACTGGATTTGGTCCTGGAGGTGTTGGGGTTGGACCAGGAGGAACTGGATTTGGTCCTGGAGGTGTTGGGGTTGGACCAGGAGGAACAGGATTTGGTCCTGGAGGTGTTGGGGTTGGGCCAGGAGGAACTGGATTTGGTCCTGGTGGTGGAGGGGTTGGGTCAGGGAAAACTCGATTTGGTCCAGGTGGGGTAGGGTTTGGGCCAGGAGGAACTGGATTTGGTCCTGGAGGTGTTGGGGTTGGGCCAGGAGGAACTGGATTTGGTCCTGGTGGTACAGGCGTTGGGCCAGGAGGAACTGGATTTGGTCCTGGTGGCGCAGGGGTTGGGCCAGGAGGAACTGGATTTGGTCCTGGTGGCGCAGGGGTTGGGCCAGGAGGAACAGGATTTGGTCCTGGAGGGTTTGTTGGGTTGGGCCAGGAGGAACTGGATTTGGTCCTGGTGGCGCAGGGGTTGGGCCAGGAGGAACTGGATTTGGTCCTGGTGGCGCAGGGTTTGGGCCAGGAGGAACTGGATTTCGTCCTGGTGGAGTTGGTGTCCAAGATGGAGGTAAAGTACTCTATGCTGAATCATTTTGAACTACATCAAATGAAAGACCATGCATTTTTAAAAACTCCTTGGTAATTAAAAAAAAAAATACATGGGATTAAGTCATCGACTGTACAAGAAAACTGGACTGAGCGAGTGTGAGTCACCCAAAGAAAATGCCTTACCTTCATTAAAATGTAAAAAATTCAGTCACTATTTATCCTCGATTGAACAAGATTTGTTCAATGTCCACATCTGTTCCATTGAAAGCAGGTTTGGGAGAATATGCCAATCAAATGCTTTCACTGAGGCATCTGAGTGATTTTAACTTGAATAGTTTGCAAGAAAAAAATATTATAAAAAACAATATTAACAGCAATAAGATGTTAAGAAAAAGGTATCAGATGAAGAATGGGTATTCTGATTAATAGATTGAATGAGTAATAGCTATTTATTTATCTATAGAAGTCTGTGGGATTTTGGCTTCTTGGGATCATACTCACCATCGTAGAAGTACAACAGTCACTATATTGTTAATTGATAATGGGTTTGATCAGCTGATTATTTAAAAACGGAATGACCAGGTCTTGTATTACTTCATGATGACACTGCCAAGATTCAATTACTGCATTTTGTGAAAATGTATTGGGAAAGAAATTTCACTCATGAACTGATCACCACATTAATTGGATCTTCATTTATTGAAATACTTTATAGTGGGACTTAGAAGCCAAGCAGTAGTCAGATCCATGATTATACATTTGTGAACCTTTATTGCAAATCTGAAGAAAACCAAGTGATGACATTTGATAACCTTGGGCAAAATATTGCTGTTGCAAAAACAGGATTCATCAAAGGTCACATAACCTTACAAATACATTGGCTTTTTTATGTCCACTTTCTTTTCATTTACACAAATGTGTTTTTTTTCATACTCAATGATTGTTCTGCTAAATAGATACAATAAATTGTTTTAGTGTGTAAGTATCCCAAGAGACTTTTTTCTGTTTTAATTTTTAGTTCTGCCACAGACTGGTACCACTGGTGCCGGGCCTGGAGGAAAGAGTGGTGGTAAAGCTTCAAAACAAGTTCCTGGTAAGCTCATTAAAATCACATAATAGGTGGCTTTGAGAAGTTACAGTATGTCCATTGCTTTGAATATATTTATAACATTCAAGAAAAAAGACACATTTTACTGGAATGTTCCTGATGTAAGTTTACTATGACACAGGCATTGGAGTGCCTGGACTTTATCAAGGTGGATTTGTTCCAGGCCAAGGTGTGTTGGTGCAAAAGTATCATCCAACAAAATAAATACCTGTTATAATCAATGTTGTAAAATAATAAATAAGCTTTGAAACTTACAGAGAATCCTATGTTTCCTTTATTTAGGTTTTGGAGGCCGTGGAATTCTTCCTGGTGTTGCCACAGGATCTGGAGTTGGACCTCAGACTGGTATGAAAAGATTCAAGTTTTAATAAATCTTTGTACTTTGTATGATGAAGGTCCACACTTGTAGGTCCAAGGCCATGGTTCTTGACCAGAGAGAAGTAGTTGGTGATCTCTAGGTGGGTGAAGTTATCCTGCCCCAATTGGAGGAGTTTGGGTCTTTTTCCAGAGTGAAGGAAGATTAGAGTGTGAGATCAACAGGCAGATTGTAGCAGTTTCTGTCGTTATGCAATCGCTGTACAAGTCCGTTGTGGAAAAGAGAGAGATAAGCCAGAAAGCAAATCTCTCAATTACTGGTCGATCTGATTTTCGTTCCAGTACTCACCTATGGTCATGAGCTCTAGGCCATGACCAAAAGAACGAGATCCTGAATACAAGCAGCTGAAATTAGCTTTCATCCTTAGAGATGGGGTGAAAAGCTTGGTGACCCAGAAAGAGTCCAGACTAGAGCTGCATCTCTTCCACATCAAGAAGAGCCAGTTAGAGAGGGATGATAATCTGGTTTGGATGCCTCCCTGGGGAGCTGTTCCTATGTCCCACTTGGGGGAGGCCCCGGGGGAAGACCCAGGAGTTGTCCTGGGAATGGCTTGGGGTCCTCGCAGAGGAGCTGAAGGAAGTGGCCAGGGAGAAGGATGTCTGGGCAATTTTGCTTAGACTGCTGCCCTCAAGGCCCAGCCTCAAATGAGTAGAAGAAGAAGATGGATAGATGGACTTTGATCTCATGTTGAACCAATTACATTGTTCTAAGTTCTATTGTCTAATTCTTTCTAGGATCAGGAGCACTTGGTCAAAGTGGGGTAGGACCAGGAGGAACAGGCAGTATGTATCAGAGTGTACCGTTTCTGTAGGTTTATTGGCAGAATATTTATGTCTTTCACAATTTTTCTTCCTTAAATAAAAAATGTATTCTTTCATATGATAATTTTCATGTAAGATGGCCGTGGACAGCAGTTACCTGGGGTTTTTCGAGGTTACCCCCTGGTAACACCAAAATCAGGTACATAGAAATACATACTGTAGTAAACCCTTAAACATGGTTTGATGTAATAACAACAAACTTGATGGACATGATCCAACAACATGTCTTTGATTTTTGAAACACAGGTGCAAGCAAATCAAAAAAACTTGCAAAAGCTGCAGCAAAATATGGTAGGATCTTTTGTCCTAATTTCTAACATGCAACAGATCTGCTGAGGAGTTTATTTGTAACACTAACGTTGTTGTTGTCCCTTTTCTTAAACCTGCTTTTGGTAATAGGTGGAACAGGTACTGGAGGAGGCACACTTGGCCAAGCTGGAGTAGGTAGGCTTCCTGGAGGGGGAGTAGGAGTCACACCTGGAGCAGGAGGCAGTCTAGGACTTGGAACTGGACCAGGAGTTGGTCCAGGTATTGGAACTGGGACTGGACCAGGAGTTGGTCCAGGTGTTGGAACAGGGACTGGACCAGGATTTGGTCCAGGTGTTGGAACTGGGACTGGACCAGGATTTGGTCCAGGTGTTGGTACTGGGATTGGACCGGGATTTGGTCCAGGTGTTGGTACTGGCACTGGACCAGGATTTGGTCCAGGTGTAGGAACTGGAACTGGACCTGGACTTGGAACAAGTGTTGGAACTGGGACTGGACCAGGATTTGGTCCAGGTGTTGGAACTGGAGGTAATAATAAATCAACAAATATATAATTTCACGTTACAGTAAATTTACTTGATACTCTCAAGACAAAAAAAAAGTTAATTACCTGTTACAACTAAACTCCTGACAAATGACTTGGTCTTACAGGATATGATGCCAATGCAAAAGCCCGTAAATATGGTAAGAAATTAAAGGATCAACTAGTTTCCACTGCTCTTTCACTGTATAACTCAAATTGTTCTGGCACTAAAACCCCATTGCTTTTTGCAGGCATGTTGAGTGGGGCACTTGGTGTTCCACAATCAGGAACTGGAGGGGTCGGACCTGGAGGCGCTGACACTGGATATGGGCCTGGAGGTGTTGGACCAGGAGGCGTTGGCACTGGTTATGGTCCTGGAGGTGTCGGACCAGGAGGTCCTGGCACTGGTTATGGGCCAGGTGGTGTCAGACCAGGAGTTGCTGGCACTGGTTATGGGCCTGGAGGTGTCGGACCAGGAGGCGTTGGCACTGGTTATGGGCCTGGAGGTGTCGGACCAGGAGGTGCTGGCACTGGTTATGGGCCTGGTGGTGTCGGACCAGGAGGTGCTGGCACTGGTTATGGGCCTGGAGGTGTCGGACCAGGAGGCGTTGGGACTGGTTATGGACCTGGAGGTGTCGGACCAGGAGGCACTGGCACTGGATATGGGCCTGGAGGTGTTGGACCAGGAGGCGCTGGCACTGGATATGGGCCTGGAGGTGTCGGACCAGGAGGCGCTGGCACTGGATATGGGCCTGGAGGTGTCGGACCAGGAGGCGCTGGCACTGGATATGGACCTGGAGGTGTCGGACCAGGAGGCGCTGGCACTGGATATGGGCCTGGTGGAGTCAGACCAGGGGGTGCTGGCTATGGACCAGGTGGAGTTGGTTCTGGAGGTGTTAGTTCCAACTATGGACCTGGGGGTATGACAAAATATACAACATTTGGAATTGTTTTAATTTAACATATAAAAGTAAAGGCTTTTTTTCTTTTTTGTAATGTGTTTACAGGGTATGCAGGTGCCAAAGCACGCAAATATGGTCAGACAATTCCTCTTTAAATTACATTTCTGTCTTATGAAGTGTGGCTTCATGGCATTTGTTTTTGAAGGTTTTCCAGGAGGTCTGGGTGGTAGCCTTGGTACAGGAGGACCTGGGAGTTTAGGTGGACCTGGTTCTGGAATTGCAGGAGGAGTAGGGGTTCCTGGATCAGGGTTAGGGCTGGCAACTGGAAGAGGGCCTGGAGCAGGTGTTGGGACAGCAGGGACAGCTGGCTCTGGTGTTGGAACGGCTGGTGGACCAGGTAGGTTTGAACCAGGCTATGATAGAGGTATAACTCCTTAAGAGCAAAAAAATAAAATGCTCAATAAACCAACTTGCTTATGTTTAAAAAAAAGACACACAAGTCTGTACACACCTTGTGTGTTTGGTATAATACTGTTTTTGTTTGTCCTTAATTTTGCATCTACATGTTTCTCTAATGGAAATAGAAAATAATTAATAACATTTCTGTAAACAACATGGATGAGTATCAGATTTGGAATATTTTTTTGTTGCAATAATGAAAAAATAATATTTGTTTTTTTTAAATTACCTAAAACTTAGTTGGGTCTTAAGACAAATGCATAGATATATACTGTACATGCTAAAACATTAATAAACAGAACAATAAATTTATTTATTAAATAAATATTGGAAAAATAAAACATACTTCTTGATAAGTACTGCTTCATATGCATATTTGGTGTTTTATTTGTTTTAATTTTCTAAACAGGAGACAGTGCAGTATCCTGGGGACCCAAGCTTGAAATACGGTAGGACATTTGGACAATTGTGGAAAAATTATATAGTACATACAAACTATAATTCTCACATTACAAGATAAAAGGATTCAACACAAAAACAATTAGTTAATTTTTTTATGGTAGTTTAAAACAAAGAAAAAATAAAATATAGCTTCTTGGATACCTGCTGCCGCCACAGGAGTTCCTGGTGGTGGTGGAGAGCACCAGGATTTGGACCAGGAGGAAGACTAGATGGCCCAGGTGCTGGTGGATATGGCCCGGGATCTGGAGGAGTACTTGGAACTGGGAGAGGTTATGGACCCGGTGGATATGGACCTGGAGTTGGATCGGTGGCTGGAACGGGATATGGTCCAGGGAGAGGTTATGGTACAGGACCAGGAACTGGATATGGAACAGGTTGAAGCCCAATTTAAATACCAATTTGATGAAGTATAGATTCTTTCATCCTAAAACACATATGCTTGACTTTTATTTCTGCTCAGGCTATGGACCTGGATCAAAGGCTGCTAAATATGGTCTGTTTTCAGTTTTTTTAATTTATTGGCATCTTTAAAATTCTCATTTGTAAAGCATTTATCTTTATACTTTTGATAAAGGTCAAGTTGGACCAGGGACTGGTATATCACCTACAGGTGGTATAGGACAGGGTGGTGAGTTATCTTGAGCAAAACGTATCATTGATGATAAATTCCAATACTTCCGGGTAAAGTATAGATCAAGAGGTTCCAACAAACATTTAAGTCTGAGTAAATATGGGGAAAAATCAACTCAAGAACAGCTTTCGTCTAACCACAATCATTGCTACAAAACTTTAAATTCAGAACTGCAGCTTCTCAAACAGAGTTGCTCATTAAAAAAAAAAAAAAAAAAACTAATTGCATTGTGATCTTGAGATTTCTTTATATTTAATATTATTACACTTGCTAGAATTTTAACACTATTTTATAACTAATACGTCTTGATTTCGTTGACTGATTTAATAGTTTTTAATTGATTAGTTCTAATTTCTTGTTTTTAATTAACAAATGATGCATTTTCATCCATTCGTTGCAAATTATGCAGAAGTTTTTGCAATGATTCAATAATGCACTGTTCATTAGTTGCAAGTTAACTAGCTGTACCTGCTTTTGTTTTTCAATGAAGGAATCACTAAGCACTTACAAATGATAGTATATACCTACCTATCTATCTAAAATACAGTTGTATATAATCAACTCTTTCTAATCTAAAAATTCACTTTTTGTATGAGTTGTAGGACAACCAGGTGGAGTTCTACCTGGAACAAGTCCTGGGAGTGGCACGGTGAACGGAACTGCAGGCACTACGGGAAAAACTAGACCCAGTGGTGAGCTTTGTTTTGACAATCTATATTATATAATAAGGCCCATGTAAACTAATAATAATCTAATTTCTGCTGAATCAGGAGGAGGATTTGTAGGTGGTACACCACCGCCAGTGCCAGAAGGTAACTGTGCACATCAGCAGACAACACGATATTTGTAAAGCTTTGTAGTTGCAGTACTTTTTTGTTGTATTTCTCAAAGAAAAATATTTTGGAAATCTGA
The DNA here is from genome assembly GCA_003999625.1 of Oryzias javanicus. Taxonomy (NCBI): domain Eukaryota; kingdom Metazoa; phylum Chordata; class Actinopteri; order Beloniformes; family Adrianichthyidae; genus Oryzias; species Oryzias javanicus. The sequence goes on from CM012450.1 coordinate 22,479,761, forward strand.
ATTTTATACCTGACACTCGTTCTCATTTCAGGTGATGCAGTGAATGCCAGTGTAATAGAAGGTTCTGGAATTCCTGGAACAGAAGGTGTGTGAATCTTTTTATACTTTTCAGGAATCTATTTTAAGAAATAAAGGTGTAGCTAAAATGACAGCAACTATAACGGTTGTTTAGGTCTAAGAAATGTAAATTCTCATGACATATAAGGTTGCAACAGTTATACTGTAAGACAGAATTCAGGTGCATTGTCTTTGGAAAATGAAACTTCATTACTTAAAATAATCTGCTTTTATGTGTACATAACATAAAACATAAAATAAAATATTTGTGGTTGATATTTCCTAACTATTAAAAGGAGGTACTGGTGTATCTGGGAAAACAGTGCCAAGTGTTGGAGATGGGTTGAATGGAACAGGAATTCCCATAATTGGAGCAAGACCAGGTATTGAAAATAAAAAGAGAATAAACAATGCATGTTTGTGTAAAATATTCAATTAACACACAACAATTGCACCAACTAATAAATTATGTGTCTAATGATTTCTTATCCAAATGTTCTTGATCAATCAGGATTCAACGGGACTATTGCTGGAGGTAAGAGAATCAACATTTGCATTTTCACTTTTTTTCTCAGTTTACAGTCAGATTTTATTTATTGTTTCAAGCCAAAAAAGTAGCATGTCTAAATTTTCTCTCACAGCGCCGTTATGTGTTAACGCCTCACCTTTTCAGAAATGAATTACAAACGAATGTTCTTGTTCTTCTTATTTGCAGGTTACACAGGAGATACCCCTGGTAAGGAAAAACAAAACCGTGCATATTTAACATATTTAAAAAAAAATGATATATATATCATTTTTTTTTTTTTTTCCCTGCGGGGGGCTCTTTTAGTTTTGGACAGCATATACTTGTACACAACAGCTTCATGCTCTAAGTCGATTCCTATAAATGTGGAAGGGGAAGGGTCAAGTTTGAAAACAAATAGATGAGTGTGCCTGGTTGTTAAAAGTATGAAAATATGAATAGATTATTAATTATACTTAATGTAATGTACAACATGAGCTTTGTATAATTAAGCAATAAACTGTCCGTTTTATTGGTTTTCTTCTAAAATGTAGGAGGAACAAGGCTTCCCCCTAGAGGTGAGATTATGTCTTCTTAGGTTTTTATTGAGAATACAAATTCAACAATGTTATTCTACCTCAACCCTTTCACAGCATCTGGAGATGGTCTTTCAGGTGGAACGCTGCTTGGAGTCAAACCTCTCAAACCTCCAGGTGCATAAAATAGATTAGAATTTTTTCATGACATTACAAGTTTAAGTTTAAGTACCCAGTTTCCTTCATTTTACATAGTTACATATAAAAATGCAATCACATTCATTCCAGCATTTCCCAGTTCAAGCTAGACTTCTTGTTTACTCTCCAACAGGAATCCCCAGAGGTGACACACCAGGCCAAGAAGAAGGAGATGAAGTTCCTCAAGGAGGAAGAGGTGGCACTGTTGGACCGGGAGGAGTTGGAGGGACTCCTTCCACTACAAGGGAAGGAGGAGGTGTAGGAGGAACTCCAACAACACCAAAAGGTGCTACATTAATCTTGTAAACTTGTACTAAAAAATGACATGAAATGTCAACTTACATCCACAGAAATGTTTGTTCAATGAATAAATAGTAAAACATATGAGACAAATGCTGAAATGATCTCAGCTCTACTTCAAAATTTCTTCCTTTTCCAATAAAGCACACGGACCCGGTGGAACTGGTGTTGGTGCAGGTGTTGGTACAGGTGTTGGTACAGGTGTTGGTACAGGTGTTGGAACAGGTGTTGGTACAGGTGTTGGAACAGGTGTTGGAACAGGTGTTGGCAGTGTGGGTGGAGTTAGTAGTGGACCTGGGTCTGCTGGCGGAGGCCCTGGTAGAGGAAGCTTGGTACCTGGAGCTGGTGGATCTACTGGAGTAGGAGCAGGGGGTCCAAAACCTGGAAAAAGTGAGATCTTCAAAATGGGTTTACATCCATCCCTAAACTACACCTCAACAACTCACTTTTACAATTTTTTTATGATTTTTCACACAGGCTATGGTGCGGGGGAAGCTGGAGTTTTACCAGGTGGAGGTACTGAAACTAACACTTTAATAACATCTGTTGATTGGAATGGATTAATGCAAAGCATGATTTTTCCTTCTTCAAACTCAGGCATTCGCTACCCGGCTGGAGCTGGTACAGGATTAGGAGCAGGAAAAGGTTTAAGAAATTAACCTCGCATTTTATCTCGAAACTATTGTAACCAACATTAGCTTTCCTTCAGCATACAGGAAAACAGGAGCAGGAAGCCAGGGAGGAGTTGGTCCAGGTGGTTATGGCGTTGGTCCGGGAAGCTACGGTGTAAGACCTGGAGGTTACGGGGTTGGCCCAGGTGTCTATGGTGCTGGGCCCGGTGGATATGGAACTGGACCTGGTGGATATGGGACTGGACCTGGAGGCTCTGGAGGCAGAGGGGTTGGTGGTGGTCTTGGAACTGCTGGAACTCTAGGAGTAGGAACTGGTTCAGGAGGTGTAGGTACAGGTACTGGGAGAGTTGGTGGTGGACCAGGAGGATATGGGACTGGTTTCACACCTGATGGTAAACATGTTTCAAATCTTTTGACTGATTCAATTTACAAATGCTTTTGGTATGACTTTGCTTATTTGACTGCATGTTTGTGTGTGCATTACCAGGTTCCAGGTACGGCGCAGGTCCGGGGACTGGAAAACCACAGAAAAGTGAGATTACAATAAAAATATTCAAATTTCAATTAGTTACAAAGGTGACTAAAACTACATTAAATGCATTTTAGGTTATGGGGGAAGAGCTGGTGGTACTGGCTTTGGACCTGGTGGCTATGGAGTTGGGCCTGGTGGAATTGGTCCTGGAGGGTTTGGCCCAGGTGGTTTTCCTCCCAGCATTCCAGGCACTGGTTATGGAACTACTGGTACAGGACCAGGTGGGATTGGAACTAGTGCTGGGGGGACAGGACTGGGGGTTTCAGGAACAAGACCTGGAAGCTTTGGACCAGGTGCTGTTGGCACAGGACCAGGTACTTATGGACCTGGTGGAACAGGACCCATTGCTGGTGTATATACACCAGGAAGTAAACAAGCGGGGAAAAGGAAACCACCTAAATCAGGTATGAAGTTCATTTATTAGGACATTAACATTATATGATAAAATATTTTACTATTTTTTTTCCTCCTCTGCCTGTGGCTCTATGGTTCATCAATGGGTTCAGGTGGCTTTAGGCAAGGTAAAAAATATATTTTTAAAATATTTTTTTAAATAACACTGCAATTTCTTGAGAAAAAAAGCAACAACAAAACAAACAAAAACAATATAAAATATCTTTCTGGATGTCAGTTCTCAAAATACTGTATGTAACTGAACATGTTACCTTTGAAGTTTCTTCTTTCTTTGAAGTTAGATGGGGAACATGACAACAAAATGTGTAGACAGATTGATCATTTTCAATGTCGTTGGAAGATGGCTAAAGAAACTCAAATCACTTTTTAAAAATTAATTACTGGTCCCTGGTTTGGTGAGAAAATTTTTTATAGAACAGCCTTAGCAAATAAGCTTCATAGAGCAAGTCGGCATGCCAGTGAAAGGTCCAAACCAGAATGATAAAAGATCTGTGGCTGTCTTTTCATTGCAGGCGGAGCTGGAACTGGAGGCTACGGACCAGGAGGTGCTGGAACTGGGGGCTATGGACCTGGTGGTGCTGGAACAGGAACTGGAGGCTATGGACCAGGTGGTACTGGAACAGGAACTGGAGGCTACGGACCAGGAGGTGCTGGAACTGGGGGCTATGGACCTGGTGGTACTGGAACAGGAACTGGAGGCTACGGACCAGGTGGTACTGGAACAGGAACTGGAGGCTACGGACCAGGTGGTGCTGGAACAGGAACTGGAGGCTACGGACCAGGTGGTGCTGGAACAGGAACTGGAGGCTACAGACCAGGTGGTGCTGGAGCAGGAACTGGAGGGTATGGGCCAGGTGGTGCTGGAACTGGAGGGTATGGGCCAGGTGGTGCTGGAACTGGAGGGTATGGACCAAGTGGTGCTGGAACAGGAACTGGTGGGTTTGGACCAGGTGGTGCTGGAACAGGAACTGGTGGGTTTGGACCAGGAGGTGCTGGAACAGGAACTGGTGGGTTTGGTCCAGGAGGAGCTGGAACTGGAGGCTATGGACCAGGAAGTGCTGGAACTGGAGGCTACAGACCAGGAGGTGCTGGAACTGGGGGCTATGGACCTGGTGGCCAAGGATTAGGAAAAAGGAAACCTTCAAAATCTGGTAATACAATCTCTTGAAGTGTGAATCTTTATTTAAACTCTCTCTTGATCCAATAATTGAATGGAGTGATTTATATCTTTTTTTAAGGTTATGGAGGAGGTGCTTATGGCGCAGGTGAGTTTTTTCTTAGTCAGTAATGTAGATTAAACAGTCATTGTTGCCCGACCTTTTTCTTTCTCATCAGGAGCCCTGGGAGGGGCCACAGGTCCTGGTGTGGCTGGAGGTGGTTATGGACCTGGAGGATATGGCCCTGGTGGAATTGGACCTGGCTCTACTGGTTATGGGACTGGGGGAGCTGGAACTGGTGGCCTTGGACCAGGTGGAACAGGAGGATATGGAGTTGGTGGCCAAACAAGAAAGCCTTCAAAGTCTGGCTATGGTTCATCTTTGGGTGGAACTGGGTTGGGACCAGGTAACAGATTTTTAAAAATAACAGCTTGAAAAGATTGTTTTTTTTTTTTAATTTTGCAATGTTGTTACAGTTACTACTGCTTAAGTAGCTAATAATCCTTTCTCAGAGTCAAATCCTAATGATATATGCAGTTAGTACATGCAGTGGTAGAGACTAGACGGTTGTGAGTTCAAATTCATACCCGAGTTATACCGAAGACTCTAAAAATGGGCCTGTGCCTCCTTGCTTGACACTCATCATTAAGTGGTTGGATTGGGGGTTTAAACCACCAAATGTTTCCAGAGTGCAACTGTGTCTGCAGTTCACTGCTCCCCCGGGGGAAGGGTCAAACACATTTCACACACCTAGCTGTGTGACAGCTAATTGGATTTTGACTTTATTATTTTTTGACATTGAGATATGCCAAGTAAGATTTTCAAACTAATCCACCTGTGCTCACCAGGTGGGGGAGTGGGAGTCTTCCCTGGCACAGCAACAGGGGGTATAGCTGGAGGGGGCTCAGGTAAGCTCAGTGCTAAAAACACTTAACTATTAAACTTAACTTTGAAACAATCACAAATTCAAATGAACTCTTCCAGGTAAAAATAAAGCAAGCTTTTCAATGTCTTGTTTCATTGTATCCTGTTGCTTTATGCAGAGTTCCAGACCTGCTTCTTCTAAATATTATCTATTTTCCTGTTCAGGAAGTGTAGTGGGAGGAACAGGAGGGTCAGGAGGTCCTGGTAGAACAAGCCCAGGAGTAACAGGGGCAGCAGGTGGCCTCCCAGGTCAGATTGAATGAGCACTGAGTGACAAACCCTCAGTCACGTACCTCATGATAACCTATATTTTTTGTTTTATGAGATCTTAGCTGTAAGAAAATACATTGGCAATATTATTAACTTTTTTCCAATAGGGGGGGCTGGTACCGGAGGAGTGGCCGGTGAAAGTTACCCAGGTAAAACCAAAACCAATTTACCAAATTAAAAAAAAATTTGTTGGTTTATTTTTTTTCAATTTTACTTCCGTTTCTGTTATGTGATGTGTTCCTTAAAATGCTGAGAAAAGCACAAGCTGGGGTTTAAGGATTACCGGATTTCAATAATTTCCTTTAATTGTTCTCTAGGATATGCCGGGACTGGACAAAAATGTAAGAAAACACACTTTCCTTTTTGACATAAGAACACTCTAATATAAATGTGAGCACATGTTGAACGTTTTAGTTTTTTAAATTTTTTATCAAGCATCGGTTATAGTTTAAAACCTTCAGTAAAAGCAGTTTTAAAACAGTCTTGACATAAAAAGATGAAACTAAACAATGTGAGTAAACACATATTCTTTGGTTATTTCTATTCTTTTTGGTGCAACTTTTGTTCATTCAAGTGGGTTTTTTTTTTTTTTTACGTCCTTCAGCCAAGCAACAGAAGGCGGCCAAATACGCAGCTATGCAGGCCTTACTCAGAACTGGGGGCTACAGAGGTAAAAATAGCGCACTGTCTGAGTTTATATGTATTATGTGTCATGAAATGTCTGATTAGATCTACTTCACTCTTCAGTTTTTTTATAAAATTAAATCAGAAGTTTATACAACAATTTAGACTTTTGTTTCTTTTTTTTTTTTTTTTTTTAAATCAAAGCAACTTTTACACTTTAATTATAAAAAGAAACATATATATTTGTGTATGAACTTTCACTTTAAAAATATTTCAACATTTAAAGTGAAAAGTCCTGGCTTTGATGTTGTACATGATGTACAACACACACTGGACAGTAAAATGATGGTTTGGGCTGTAAAAATGATTACCTCTGTTCTTGTTTTCTAAGGTGTTGGCCACAGGAGGAAGTGAGCGACCAACTGACAGGAAGTGACCTCATTGAAACAACAGTGGTGCTATAGCTTTACCACAGAATGTCCTACCTGCCTCAGAAACTGAGGCCTTAACTCATTCACAAGTTACATATTTGTTATCCAAACCTATTGAAATTCAAATTGTGTTGTCAGAAATGATAAAGCGACTGTTTTTTTTTTTTTTTAATATCTCGAGAAAAGTAAGAAATGAATCCAAAAAAATAATGTTTCTTTGAACACATCTATGGATGCAGACTGCAGGCTGAAAGCAGCTATCACATCAGCTCTTCTTAGTATATTATAACAGGTTGTTGCTGCTGCATTGAATATTATTTGTGGAAAATTCTGGAAAAACTAATTGCCAAGGACTCCTTCTGGGAAGCTCCTTCAGACCTGTCTGCATGCTGATCAAAACTTTTCTATTCTCTTTTTGTCTTATAGTTTCAATGTTATCTAAGCAGTCAATTCACTGTCTTTAGCTTCCAAAATAAAACGTTAATTGTTAAAATAGCTTACAAAAAGAGAGGAAGAAAGAAAATTTTCATTTATGGGAAAAGTAAAAAAGAAACTCAAGTTTCATGTCATATTTTGGTTGCTTGATATATAATCCACTAATGACAGTATCGCTTCAGTTTTATGTGGACTTTATAGTCTGCTGATATTAACCATTAATTGCATCTGCCTAAAGAACAATAGTGTAAAATACTGAAACACACTTATCTGATACAGGTGTGGGTTTTTTTTACATTTTCTTGAGGTAACATGAGAAGAATAAGTTGTTCAACAACTTAGATGTACTGATTAATATTTTGTTTTTTATATAGTTTGTGTATTCCATGAACACTGTTCACAGCTCTAGGATTATTAAATTATGCGTCAGAATTTTTCTAACGTTACACATTTCTGTGCATTAGTCCTCAAGTTAGTTTTCATGTGATTTTTTTGTCTCTTTACATGAGAAACACGATAAATTGAAAAAACTCGTCAGTAAAAAATGTTCTCAATTGTCCTGGAATGGATGTTAAAATGCCTTCTGAAATGTTCTCAAATTGTCTTTAAACTTACCTTTGTGTCTCTATCATTCAGCGCTAATTGTGAATTTAACATTTATGTATGTAGAAAATGATGCTCTTTTGTACATTTTCTCTGAAGTAAAGAGGTGTCAAATAATTTCACTTTGTCGTTCATTTATACCACAGCAAAAAAAAAAAAAGTATTAAACAGAGGTGTTTAGCTGGAAATTAAGGGAAAAGGGGAGTCGAGGGCAGAGGTTTGAAACCAACCTTGGCGTGTTTATTAGCCTTTTTAAATTCTGAACTTGAAAAGAGAAGGAAACATCACAACACCATTCACTTTGAGGGCTGTAAAAGCCACTTTGCCTTCAAACAGAATAATTTGAAACAAACTAGTGACACCAAATAGTTGAAAAAAAAATCTATATTTCCCTGGATCTAGTTAGAACAGTCTTTCTTGACTAATTAATCAAAGAGGTTATAGGTAGTATTGAACTATTGATATTATTTCAATCAGAAGTTTGAAGGACAACATCTGATATCAAGACGTGCGTTTCATCTCAAGCATGAGAACAGGATGTTGTATGGTTGGATAAGACCAGGTGCTTTGAACCACATTGTGTACCAACTTTAACTATGTCAACATATATATCTGTTAGGCCTCCTGTCAAAGCGTAGGATTTTAAATTATCACAAATATTAAAGCCAAATAATCTCTGACCAAATAGTACAATATTTGCAATAGAATACAGTGTGGAGATGTTGGATTAGGCAATGTCAGTAAAACCCACCAGAACCCTACGAAAACCACAAAGTCTTGTTTTAAAAAAAAATTCATTTTTTGTCAATTAAACATTTTATTAATGAAACTTACAGTGTCTATATGTTTCCATTTATAATAGTGGTAATTTATTCCTCTCATGCTAATCCAACCTTGGAAGGCCTCCACCGGGATGTCATCACAAGCCAGTTCCATTGCTCTTAGGAGGTTCTCTCTAGTATATGGTTGTCAGTCGTAAACCTTCCATCTCCACGATGAGAAGAACTCCTCTATAGGGTTCAGCAAAGGAGAGTAGGGTGGCAGACAGATGTTTAAAAATTGGTTACTATTGGTGGTGAACCACTCCTGGATTTGGTTTGATTCATGGAACCTGACATTGTCCCAAATGATCACATAAATGTGATGTGCAGGCCCAGGCTGCTGTTGTTGGAGCAAGAGGATTTCTCTTAGCTACTCCAGAAAGTTGAGGAGATGTTGAGTGTTGTAGGACCCGAGGACAGCATGCCGATGGACAACCTCCTCTGTTCCCACAAAGAGTAATATTACCCCTCCGTGGGACAGGAACCTCCATTATGGCTCTTTGGTCAATGATGTTACGACTTCTTTGCAGGTTGAAACCAGCCTCAATCTAGAAAGAGGTATTCATGAGGTCTGGCCATCGCAGACGTGATGGCCTGGTGTGATGAACAACAGTCAATCAGGTATCACAGTATTGTACAGAAGTAATGTATCCCACTGAGAAACACAATATGGCTAACTGTTTCGTAAACATGGATGTATACTTACTTGCACATACTCGTAACATAGATCTTTGTTTTGCTCAGAGTTCCGCTCAAAAGGACCTGCTTCATCCGCATCCGTTGGCACCGGAGAACTCTGTCTATTGTGGCCAAGCTGACTTCATCAATGTTCTCAAAGTTGAAATCATCGACTTTGCCTCTGATCTCCTGAAGTGTGATGAGGTTGTTCTCACGAACCATAATGAAGGTTTCTTGTGCCGCTGTAAATATGGCAGCCCTCCCACCTCTATATGGCATTCTTTCAACTCTAAAGAAAGAAAGATTTGTGGTCAATAGACTACCTTCACATGCTTGTAAATTGTATTATGACAAAGAAAGCAAGAGTACAATACCTGTTGTGTTATCTGAATGCCCTGATAATGCTGGCCACGGTGAACCTACTCAGGGTTCAGCCCAGCTTCAGCCATTGTCATGTCATGAACAATGACTGTTGCTCGCATCTCATCCGTTATGGTAGTGTGAGGTTGTCTTGCTCTCCATCCTGAACCTCCTCCTCTCCCTCCTGCATCTTCTCTTCTCCCTCGTTGGGCTGCTCCTCTTCTTCCATGGCCGGCTCCTCTTCCTCCTCAGACTCAAATTCTTCTTTCCCTTCATCAATTTTTAGAATCTTCAATAAACTCCGCACTCTGAACTTCCTTTTATACATGCAGTCACAGCATTACCAAAAGGTGTCTTCAATTTTGAGTCGTTGTGTGTGATGGATGACGTCAGGTGTGTTCATTGTGTTTAAGTGTTGCTGAGCATTTTGCATCACATGAGCATTCATTTGAGAACATGAGCAGAGTTCTTCTGCAACTTGGGTTTTAGCAAGAAAATAATGTGTTTAGATTTATGAGAACAAAGGATTGTGTTTTGTGTCTTCATGAGAAATGTGTTTATGGTGGAAAATGAGGGTTAGATTTAGTAAATGTGTTTAGACAACTGGTCACTTGGTTTAGAGGGTTGACTTTTATGTTTTAGCATTTAAGAAAAACTGTAATAAAAAAAACTCAAAACATTTAGAATAAACTGAGGCACAAAACATATAATTCTAAATAATTTTTAATCATTTTAAGCTGCATTTGTGCAAAAATGTAACCACTTCAGTGTAATTTACCAACTATAAATTTAAAACACAAATTAATAGAACATTTCTACAGAATGTCTGACAGTGAATAAACATTTTTTCCTTAGTTATTTGAAGTGCTGAAAATTTAAGCCAAAATGACATAACTTAAATAGCTAATCTATCATGTATTCAATTTTTAGCATTTTTTATTAAAGCTGAAAAGCCTCAATAAAGGGATAAAAGAGCTACAGGTTGTGGACTTCTGTTCTAGTGGATCTATTGATCTAAAAATGGATGCACCAGAATGGAGTATAACTCAGCATATACATATATATTTGTCACAAATACATATATTTTCATCTACTCCCCTTTAACAACTAAATGATAATACTCAGAAATCCAATTTTTTTCTTAATTTTCTTAATAATTGCCCTCCATCATCCAAAAAAATAAAAATTAATTTAGTCACAGTTAACCTGAGAAAATAATTCAAGATCTCCTCTTTTGATAAATGGGATTTAATTTGATGACAGTTTCATGCTTCTGTTTGTTGTTCTCTCCTCTGCACAATAAAGTACACTGCACACACTAACACTTTGCACTGCTCATACACTGCTCAATAGTGAACCAAAATGTGCCATGTCATTGTAAAATAATACAAAAAATGACAGGAAATACACCTTCCAGTGCTCATTAAAAGCTGTCAGGGTCACTTAAACATGGGAACTCTGATGTTTGAAAGTTTATTCGAACCCGCATCAATGGTTTTGTTCTGAGTCTAAGCTGCTCCCACCCTCTTACGCTTTGACCAAATTCTCCTTCTTTGTTCTTTGTGTTTGATGAATGGAGCTTTAGCGTGGGATCTGGACACTGCAGCAACTGGAGCATTTATAAAGAGATTATGCCCAATGGGAACATAGGCTGATTTCAAAACACAAACTTCTGCATGCAAAGAAAAAAAAAACATATTCAATCACTTCAACACTCATCTGTGCTCACATAGTGCAACGGGGGAACTTTAGCTCTTTTCTATTTGGAGCAGATAGCTGTAACTTAATCTTTAAGAGGTAGTGGAAGGAGCATGTGCGTGGGGGGACCTATACCGGAGGGAAATTGGCCAGCTCAGAGAGTAAAACTGTTTTTTTCTTCTTCAACCAATCTAAAGAGGGAACTCATGCACAGGAAGCCTTGAAACGCATGGAGGGAGTGAGCAGCAAACTAAAAAAGACCACGCCTGCCTCTGCTCGCAGCCGACTGCACGTATGATCTGCTCATGACTGCATGCAGCACTTCCTCGCCTGACTGGGTGGACTGCATCTTGGCTTCTGGAGGGGCAGAATGTCACGACGGGACCAGAGATTTCGGAAAGGAGTTAAAGGGCGGTAAGAAAATGTCAGGGTTTCTTCTTCTGGTGTGAGAATGAGAGCAAAAAGAAAGGGAACCATAAAGGAGTGAGAGGAAAACAGACCAAGTGAACTGCAGCATAACTTCTGCATGTATACTTCCTCAAACAGAACTCTTTCATGCAGCAAAGTTAAGCTGCATTAGCACGTACTTACATCTTAGAATGAAAGAATTGTTTCTGGCTACAAAAGATGCTCTCTACGATTTTGTTGATTTGTTTAACCCCATCAACAACATTCTTCACTCATTCAGCTATAGTTTAATGCTCATTACTACTTTTATTCAATGTAACTAAAACTATGATACAAATATCTCCACATATTTCTACTCTAAGTGATTTTAAGGAAGTTTATCATATACAAACTCTAAGTAAACAAAGCTTGACAATCCGTCATCAGATTTTGAACATCTGTTATGAGCAGTCTTAACAAAGTCACATGTTTGTTTTGAAATGAGCTCACACAGAAACTCTGGGAACAAAGACGTGGTTTTGAAAGGCTTGACTTGAGATGATCACGTTTAGGTGGAGCATTAGGGAAACATGAGAAGAGTGGCAGGAATTCAATGGACTTGCTGCGTCAGGGCCGAATTCAACGTTTTTTTTTTGCAACCAGATGTTCAAGAGGAATCGCAGATGTGGAGCTGGAAGGTTCGACATTCAAGGCTTACAGCACAATAACAGACAGAAATAAACCTACAGCTGCACAAGGGCGTTTGCAACCTAACTCCTTTGTTAATTATAAGTAAAAAATAGGACTGTCATTGGCACATTAACCTACACGAATAATCGAAAAGAATTAACACGTTAAAATGTATTAAGGCAAATTAATTACCTCTCTTTAAGAAACAGTCCTTGTATCATGGTCATTTACAAAATAAATAAATGTTCAATGGGTTTTTAGTACTTTAATCATCTTATTTTTTGGTTTAAATCACGTTTTCACAAAAAGCAACTATTTTGGTCCAGCATGTTGTCACGGTAACACGACAACGCATCGCTGAGCCTCAGATGCAGCAGCAAAGAAAAGCGATATAAATGTTGATCATCACAATAAGTTAAATCAGTTCAGAGAGAAAGTTCACCTCTTACCGCTTGTTTTTGTCCAGAACATAAAGAAAAGTTTGTTTAAGCGATTTAAGACATTTGGGCTATGTGACCAGAACATCGTGATTAATCACAACACAAAAATGTGATTAATCCGTCTTTTTAAACTGTTGACGCATTAATAAAAAAATAATTCTAAATGTACGGTTTTGTGTGCGATTTTATATTGTGATTATTTGCAGATAATGAATGGCTGGCAAATACTGTAACAAAAAATTGTTTGATTATCGCAATTAATTCCTTGCCAGTTTGCGATTAATTAGTTACATTTTTTAAATCCATTCCCGGCCTTAGTAAAAAACTTTCAAGAACACATTAGAAGGAATAAACTATTTTATCAAAAGTAGCCTACAATCTGCATTTTTTGCTTTGTAAGTTAACAATTCACAGTCGACAGAAACCAAACACAAAAAGGAAGATGTGGTTACCAAGACACATGCAGCAATGACCAGTCTTGAAGTAATGCAGTCAACTCTTGGATCAAACAGATGGAAGAGTTCAGAAAAACTTTAGAAAACAAGTATTTGATTAGAGAAATCTGGAATTCATGATTATTTTACATTAATGCTGTAAGTTACATTTCCTGAAGTAATGTCTTTGTAAAACTCTCCTCTCAAGAGTCCTTTTATTTAATGCTTTTTACTTTCACTCTGAATATAGTGATGACTCAATCTCAATAGTCAGCTGCATTCAATTACATTTGTCTGAGTTGACATTTGTGTCGACATCCGACACAAGTCCAAATGTTTAAACTTTTCCAGTGTTTTTATACTAACACCTGAAAATACCAGAATTTAACTTTTTGGTTTTGAAAAATGTAAATGTTACCATGGAATTTTCACTCAGTTCTTGAGAAGTGTTCAGCCAGTTCCTTTTTTATTTTAACTTACTCTCAATACTCAAACCAAGTACTTTTTAATTCTACTCTAGTAGTACTACTTTACTTAAGCTTAATTCTTAGCTTCTCCGCCCACGTCTGTGTAAAATACAAACCTTTCATTACCTATTGATGGGAAGATAATAGTGTGACATTTACAGTTAAGGCTGGGAGAGAGGAAACAGGGATCAGAAGTTACTCCAGGAAGTTTACTCCCACTATGAGCGTGGTGAGATAAGGAAGCTCTTTTTTTTCTCTTTTTACTTGCAACAAAAGATATCAAGGATTTCTGTTTTATAATAAAGATAAAAATGAAAGAAACGGAGTTGACAGTCATATTGTTTGGCTTGTGTTACAACCTTTTGTTTATGTGTAGCTACTGTTATTTACAGTGTTCCTACAAAAAAATGAGTCTAAAAAGAAACCAAATGGGAACTGACCCTTTAAGAACTATATTTTTATTTTGTCTACTGTGTTTACATGTGCTCTCTGGTACTACCGAGCTCCAGCAAACATCAGTGATGGTCATAGCAGTTCCTGCAGTAAACCTTTTTTCTCTAAAAGTTGAAGCTTGAATACTGTCTCTAAGCATACATGGATTAAAATAAGATATAAAAAAATCATCTAAACTATCAAATATTAAAATATCTAACAGCTTCCACCAATTTTCATTGCAAATTTCACATTATTTATCAGTTTTGGGGGATTTAAGCTGGTACACAAAAACATGAGGTCACCCTGTCTATCTCTGCTCTTGTCATCCTATTTTTCCGCTATCCCCTCTTCTATCCCCATAGGTGCTGTGAGTGTGACTGTATCCTGTCTCACTGGTACTATGAGAGGGAGGGTCAGCTCTTCTGCAAGAAGCACTACTGGTGCCGCTTTGGAGAACACTGCCACGGCTGCAAGGAGACCATCCTAACAGGACTTATCATGGTAATCTACGAAAAATAAATAAATAAAACTCTTAAGTTAAAAGGAATAAACACAAATAAATTGACTTAAATTGTGCAAATTGTGTGCATACTTGGAGGTGTAACAAGTCCAAAGCATAAAAATGACTCTAAACGCAAATCATAAAATGTAAAATGCGAGTGCAATACTGTAAAAGGGTCACACAGTGAGAGGCTTCACAATGAAAAATGCCAAACTCAGCATGCTAAGCCATCTTTGTATGCATTCAAAGCTTTCCTGTCTCCTGGTTTCCTCTCGATATAAAAGTAAATGCTTCTTTCTTTTGACTCATCCTGGAGGATATCCTCTGAAAACATCCTTTCTGCAGGAGCGAGCCGACGGAGCCGTTTAAGACCTGCTTCAATTCCTCCGTCTGATAAACCCGTATTCTGGGCTCCGACGGTTGTTTTGACTACTTATGTGTGTGATTTAGGTTGCTGGAGAACAGAAGTACCATCCTGAGTGCTTCACCTGCATCAAGTGTGAAATGGTCATTGGAGATGGAGACACGTACACGCTTATAGAACGCTCCAAACTGTACTGGTAATGAAAATAAACTTATAGAAACAAGGATAAATCTTTGTCTATTCTTCTCATTTGTCAACTTTGTTCTTTCCGTGTAGCGGCCACTGCTTCTGTCAGGGTGTGGTAACAGATGGGAGGGCAATTTCTTCGCTTACCAAGAGGCCCCACATGGTGGCGCTGGTCACTCTCCCTCCCCGGGCGGCTGGCAGAAAAGGCTTGACTTTTACAGTTGACCTCAGTCAAGACACAGGACCTCTGGTCACAGTAGCACAGTGAGTGACTGCAGGGGTGATGATTAATAATCAGGGGGGGTCCCAACCAATTTGAACATTGTGAATTTTTTATTAAAAGTTCTTGACACGTGATTAACAAAAATGTTACATTTAACAAAAATAGGACCAATTTTAAATTCCCACTCCGATCATCTTTTTATCTATTTTAAGTGTTCCCAATGGCCTTTTAATCATGTTTTTGACAAAATCAAAAATCTTTGTTGCCTTATAGGACAGAGTTTCTGCAGAGCGGCTGTAGTTTAATAGAAATTTGCCTCTGAGTTGTGAGTGAGACACAACCCTCACAACCCCAAGCTAACAACAGCAGTGCAACAAAATGGCGAGCTAGACTGGAACTTTCCAGCTGTACAGTTTTTAGCCAGATACCAGTTCAGACTAGAAAAACAATGGATCTCCAGTCATTTACAAATGGATGCATCAGAATGGGGTAGAACAGGCAGCTTGTGAATGGCGACTAACAGGACTTATCATCTATGCCGACTGTAGTACTACAAAAAGCTTTTTTCAATTGCATTTTTCTTGTCTGTTTTATATTTTTTCTTAAATATGTCCTCCAATATTAGAAAAATGCTATGAAAACATGTAAAAAACCCAAAATTTCCATTGGAGTGGATGAACCAGCAAGAAACATTACCTAAAATTTAAAATTGAGTACACTTTGGAACTGCTCCAAAAGTAGAAGTAGTTGAAATGGATTCATGATTTAAAGCAATAGAAGTTTATTGGCTCATGTGCCAGTGGAAGTCATAAAAATATACTTCTACCTTTTTTGTTTTCTAATGGGACTGAAATCTCAGCTGTGTTTTGAGGTTCCTGTTCTGTTTGCCTCCATCTCTCTGCTTCAGGTTAGACCCAACAGTCCTCAGCCCTGACCTGCTGTCGTCTGTTCAAGAGGGCGACAGAGTCCTGGAAGTCAACGGCGCTCCCATCCAGAATGTTTCTCCAGATGAGGTACCAGAAGAAATTACAGTCAATCGAAACATTCCTTGTTCATAATTTCTATGCTGTTTACCTCTAGATAAACCGAGTGATTCAAGACATGAGCAGACCTCTGCAGCTGACTATAGAACATAACCCACAACCTTCTCATGATGACCTTCAACCGGACACTTCAGCTGAAAACATTAGCTTGCCTTCACCTCGCATCCAAGACAAGCTTTCCTCAAAGCTTCCCAGTCTGGAGGAGGAGCCAACTCCTCATGAAGAGGCAGAGGGGCAGAAGACAAACCTCTCACCGCCTCAGCAACAAGGAGCGCCGGGGATGCGATCCAGACTCATTCTGTGAGCACTATCACTGAAGTTTTAGAATTTCTCCTCCTTTTCTTTCTAAGTGTTTTTCTGTTTCAGGCGCAGCTGCAGTATCGACAAGTGTCCACTGTCCCCCAGAGCTCTGTCCCTTCTATCCCAACGGAAGGACATGGTTCGCTCGGAGTCTCTCAGAGTGGACCCTGGAGAACGGACGCATCGTATCTTTAGACCGTCAGACCTGATCCACGGAGAAGTGTTGGGCAAAGGCTGCTTTGGACAAGCTGTCAAGGTATTCAGACCTTTGAAGTACTCACAAATGATTTATGTCAATGGAGGGTGTGATCGTCATTTGGTTGTCAAGGTAACACATCAAGAAACAGGAGAGGTGATGGTGATGAAAGAGTTGATACGCTTCGATGAAGAGACGCAGAGGACATTCCTGAAGGAGGTAATTGATTTTAAAGGTTCATTGCATGTTTTTTATGATGTCGGCTGACTTTAGTGGTTGGTCTTCACAGGTTAAGGTGATGCGCTGTCTCGATCATCCCAACGTACTCAAGTTTATTGGGCTGTTTTATAAAGACAAGCGGATACATTTCGTCTCGGAATATATTCAAGGGGGAACACTCCGAGAAGCCATCACAAAAATGGTGAGTTCAAATGATTCTCATGGCGTGGGGGGTGTCGGAGTCCAGAAACACAATCTGTTGGTTATCATCCTCTCCTAGGACCAGGACTTTTCCTGGACTATTCGAGTCGGTTATGCCAAAGATATTGCAGCAGGAATGGTGAGTCGTGTTACATTGATACGCGCTTAATTGACTTGATCTCATTTAAGTGACTCCTTTCTTTTTAAAGGCATATCTGCATTCCATGAATGTGATCCACCGAGATCTGAACTCTTACAACTGTCTGGTCAGAGAGGTGAGCACGTTTTTCTTGTTGCAGGATTGGAATGAGTTAATAAATGAACGACAGGAAGTTTTTCTAAATGGAATCAGTGTTATAAAAGCTTGATTTATGAAAGGATTATCCTACTTATTAAAAAAAAAAGAGGAAGTGAACGCTCACTTGAAGAAAATGCTTGGACTGGCCGAGGAAAAAAGGCCAACAGGTTTGCTTTTCCTGCTCATTCGGCTTCAAGAGCTCTGCATATTTCTTCGGATTAGAATCACTCGGTTGTGGTAGCAGACTTTGGACTTGCCAGGCTGGTGATGGAGGAGAAGAATCAGAGCAAGACGTCCTCACTAGAACGACCTGCAAAGGGGAACCTTTCAGAGCTGAGGAGACCAGACCGACGAAAACGGTATACAGTGTTGGGAAACCCTTACTGGATGGCCCCGGAGATGATCCACGGTGAGCGTGGGAGCAAATTTAGCAAGCAGTGACTGAATTCTAGTTAGACCTGTTGGTAATTAAACTCAAATTGACGTATTTTCGTGTCTTTATTCAACTAATAATAAACAGTTTCAAATTTGAACCTTTTTCTTCCACTCGCAGGGAAAAGCTACGATGAACGAGTGGACATATTTTCTTTTGGAATCATGACATGTGAGGTAAAAATGAAACGAAAGCATTGTTTAAAGATCCACCCCAATGAAAATTGTGTCTTCCTTAATTGTCTTTATTTATAAAGAAAATTATGCTTACAATTGCATTTATTTGTTTATTCAAATTGTTGAGAACCAGACACAGACAAAGAAAGGTAGGAGCTACAATCTGCTTCATTGTTCCGCTTCATTCTGATGCATCCACCTGGAGATAAATACATCCATCTACGTCTTGCAAATGGTATCTGTCTCAAAAATCTACGGCTGAATAGCTCCGATATTTCTCGCCATTTTTGTTGCACCACTATTGTTATGCTTTGGTTGTGAGGGGCTGTAAGCTAGTGGGAGAGCCTGTAAACCAGGGTCTCAAAACTGGTTGCCCCCGGGTCATTTGTGGCCCCAAAGTTGATATTCAGCAGGAGCTGCCTTAATAATTTTTGCATTAAATACAATTTTTTTAAAACATCTAACTGAACTTTTGTGATTAAAATACTCCTTGCATTTTCTCAGATTATTGGTCTGGTGAGTGCTGATCCTGATTTCCTTCCCCGAACGAATGACTTTGGACTCAACGTCCCAAGTTTCCTGCAGCAGTATTACCCCCCTGAGTGCCCCTCTGCCTTCCTGCCTCTGGCTGCTCTCTGCTGTGACATGGATGCTGATAAACGGTGGGACTGCACAAAAAGAAAACATTTTTACATTAACTTATGAAGGGAAAAATGAAAGCAAAGAGTCTTTGAGTGATGGGAAATGGGAAATGACCGTCTTTGCGATCTCTTTGCATTCTAGTCCCTCGTTTTCAAAGCTGGAGGAGTGGCTGGACAACGTAGTGATGCACCTGAACATCGGTCTGCCTTTGCTCTCTGAGTTGGAGCAGCTCTGTAGAGCCTTCTGGAAGAATTACGACCACCAATACCTCACTTCAAACCAGGATGCGACTACACATCCGAAGCTTTGCTCACAGACGGAAAAACAAACCAACAGTGCCGAACGTTGCACGACAAACAATAACACAGAGCCTTCTCATTCAAATCAAAATTCCAATACACCTGAAAGTCATTTAAATTGTAATTTGGAGCGACGCCGTGATCTCAACAATGTAAGGACTGGATCGAAGGACGCAAATCTCTTATTCCTAAAGATCACAGACTCAGACAAAAATGAGAGTGCCGCCTGTGAGACGATGGGTAACTCCACAGGTAAATCAGAATCCCAGCAGGAGTCCTCTGAGCCTCAGCAGGTCAAAGGCCACACCCTCGTAGGTCGGTCAAGCAGGCCCAGGAGGGTGTGCAGAGTTCTGTGGGACAAACCCCCAGAAGACACCTCGGTGCCCTGAGTCCTCATCAGAAACCGTTAATAAAGACTTTTGTGCCTTTTTCAACGTTTGGGAGTAAATCTTAAGCTGTAGAATAAATCACAGCGGATCAGACATCTGGCAGAGAAAAAAAAAATGTATCTTCGATGTATTTTTTAGGTTTAGAAAGAACAATTTTAGCACAAAGAGTCAAACCGGTTTGGAGACTTCAGTAGAGTATTTTAAGAATTTCAGTGTTTATTTATTTATTTATTATCTCCTAGCTTCTCTCGTTAAATTCAAATCTGTCCGGCGAGTTTAGCATTTGCACTCTATTTTCATCTCTACTTTAGACAGCTGTGAAACGCGTGCCTTCTTATTCCATAAGCTACGCTGCCTTTACCAGAATGTTCTTTTGTATGTCTTGCAAGAAAATGTTGGAATTGATCCAACGCTGAGCTGTGAAACTGTTACTGAAATGTATATGAAACCATAGAGAGAAAACAAAGACTTGAGCCGGTTTATATCAGAGTTAGAAAAGCTTCAAATCAAAACAGAAATTAAAGTAAAAAGCTGAGCTTTCAACAGAAGTATTTTTTTAGTGTGGATTTTATTATATAGAGGACTTATCAACCAGTCTGACCTCAGATAATTTTTACAACTGAACATGTTGTGTCTTAATTTGATGTCTTAATATTTTCTCTATGGAGAACCATCAAACTAAAAAAAGATTGATAAGATTTTTCTTCAATTTTCTTGACTGTCCGGCTTTAATTTTTATTACATTTTTTTATATATTTGGAAAAATAAAAGAAAAAAACAGCATACAAATTTTGGTCCACTTAAAGTTTCACATTCTCATTTCTGAGGTTAAAATTGTTTCTAATTGATAAATTTGTTTTTTTTTTTGTTACCTTTCAGAGTAAAAAAGGGTAAAAGTTTCACCATAAAATATTCTATTTTCATATGCAAAGTCAAGAGGAAACTGATGGTCCTCATTAGGACTGCAACCATGTGTCCTGTTGACAACATTTACAAAAAATTACATATGTTTTTTTGTAAGAATATTTTTTTGTAACACTGCTAGACTTTGAGCTACATGAAAGTTAATGTACAACCACATAACAAAGTAAAAAAGCATCTTAACCATCTTTTTAATAGATGACAGTCTGGAGAAAGTTTAGGACATTTATTTTATAAATGTCTATAAAATCAATTTAAAGCTGCAACAATTAAGTGCATTTATGATTTTCCCGGCTTAGTATATATATGTGCCATACAGGTCAAGGGCATAAAATCAAGAGCTTTAAAATTTTTTTTTTTTTTACTTCAAAGTACTTGATTTTGGCACTTTTTAGGAACTAAATTCATGTCAAAGTATTTACATTTAAAACAGAGTATAAGTCATTACCACAGAATGTGAATAGGACAATATAAAAAATTTATGTGAACTCAAATTTATCTGCTCCAAATTCTCTAATTTATCCTAATTGGCTATTTATTTTTGCAGGATCTGTGCAGGTGTGTAAGACAACATTAGTTTGTTTCAGCTCTGTGATAACTGCCTCACATATGGAGGATTCTGACACACTATAGTGGCAATGGAAACACAAACACCTTGATGGTCAACAGCCATGAAATGCAGCCTCCAAATGCTGATGGCTGGACTAATATACAAATGACTAATTACTAGCCATGAAAAGCAGCTTGTAACAAAACGAGATGCAGGAAGTGAGAGATAAAATAAAAACTAAAACAATGGAAATAAAAGCGTTCATCTGCACGATTACAAAAAGTAAAACTGGGATGTGGAGCAGAAACAACCAAAAAATAACAACACGTAAAACAAATAAATCATAGAAAATGACCTAAGGAAGACACAGATCACAGGTGTTCCATTTTGTTTAGCTGATTTCACAATTTTCCTTTATTTAATTGTTCTATATTCCATATTTTTCAGCTTCTATTAGCTAAACAGCATTTTAGTCACCAGCTTTTGAATTTCACAATAAAACAAACTTTCTGACATATCCAGCAGCTTTATCCAGTCCAACAATTGATTTCAGGATCTGCAGCTCTTTCAGTTCATAGAATAGAATAGAATAGAATAGAATAGAATAGAATAGAATAGAATAGAATAGAATAGAATAGAATAGAATAGAATTTTGAAAAAGTAAAAAAATATATATTATTTTCTCATATTGGTAGCAGTAAAGTAATATTGGACTGGTGTTCAAACCCAGAGGTGGATCTTTTGTGATGTAGCCTTCAGTCGGTGCGCCCACACGCACGCGCGCACACACACGCTCACGAGGTGCGTCCAGCCTCTGATCTGGGGACAGTTTGAAACCGGCCAACACAATGCAGCACATGTCTTCTCCGGTCAGATTCCGCAACAATAAGAAAGGTAAGAAATGATCTATTAACAGATTCAACTAATTGACACATTTTTATTTACAGTTTTAGGAAACAAATAACAATTTCTGTAAAAATGTGCATCATTCCTGCAGTTACATTTTCTATCAACCCCAACAGTTATTAATTTATAGCTTACTGTGAGTTATTAATGGATTGTTTTTATCAGATAATGTAGAAAATATTCTTACTTTGCAATTGTATTCAAATTTTATTTATTTTAGGAACAATACTTGTCTCTTAACATGCACAATTGCCCTTTTTTTCATTTGTTTCTCTTATAAAGGTGCATGTAATTATCTCACTTTTGTGTTTTCTTTCATTTCTGCTCAAAAAAAGCTGCAACTTTCTCAGAAAAACAGGTAGGAACGGTTTGTGAATCGTATTTAATCGTGGTGTTTGCGGCAGTTTGTCTTCGTGTTGAAGATTTAATTCTCTCAACCCCCACCCTTTTCAGAGCATTAGGGTTAAGCCTCCTGCAAAGCTTTCTGGGTAATGAGAGTTGACAGGTAGTGGGATGCCAGATGAACCCACAACAGTGTGGACTTTGCAGCTTTTAGGCCAACTTAGCAGTCTGTTGTAATAATCTCCTGTAAATTGAGCAAATGCCTGATTTTCCCTGATTGTTCTCTAGGGAAATTATTGAAACTTTGTCCTGAAACCAGAGAAACAGCACTCTGACATCGTGTGCTCGACTCTTTGTTGTGCTCTTTATCCTGCTTGGAAAGATAGATGACCTTTGTAGTGTTTTTAATGGGATCAGAGCTCAGCTCCTCTCAGCCAGAATGCAGGGAGTTCAACAATGCAACTTAGGAAATCAACTTTTTCTGCACCAAAATACTCAGCTTTAATATTTTCTTGGCATTTTAGCAAAACATTAACTGACAGAAGTAAATAATGATTTAAAACCTAAAACAATCTTACATTTTATTTCTTAATTCCACCAACTAAATTAACAGATCTAGATTATCCCTGACAATAATTTTGGATTTTTAAGAATTATTTAAACACAACACTTAATTAGGTTTAAAATCAAATTACAAAGAAGAATCAGGTTGTAACAAAAATCTCTTTATGGTTTTAAGTTAGAATTTTGGTTTCTTATCCCTGAGGAGCTTTGTGTGTGTTTATTTTCTGTCCCCAGCTGTCCAGCTTGTCCATAGAGGACCAAGAAGACATACAGTTTCCCTTTGCGATGAGAGATCTGCCCCCTGTCTCTCATTCGGCGGGGCAGCTCCACATGACAGACCACCAAATGGCAGAGGAACCATCCAGTGAGAGATTCTCTGGCTTCCCCTCGAATCCCCCTCTTCCCCGTCCCATCCCGTGCCTGCCTTGCTCTCCGAAGGTTCCTCCCAGAGCCAAACCTGCTGGACTGAACTCCCAGATCCCACCTTTACCCATGAGGAGTCCGGTCGTGTCTCAGGTGTCTGTGGACTCTCCACTCAGCCCGGCCTCACGACCACGCAGCCCCTGGGGCCGCTTTGACCCCTATGACTCTCCAGAGGTCAGTGCTTTTGCTTATATGTTTAAAGTATTTCTTAATTGTCACATTTGGGTCAAAAACTCACTCTAAATCACCTGAACAAGATTGCAAATAAAGAAAAAAAAAACCCAATTTGTGCATGAACTAATTTAAAGTCTAACCATTGGGATTGAATCTTCCATGTTTGGCCACAGGTTGTAGTGTTAGGTTAGATTAGGTCAGGTGCTTTAAATCAGAAGTACCATGATGCAGTGCAGCTCAAACGTTGATGGCAGAAAATAAACATTTTTCAACGCTGTTTTGTGTTGTTTACCAAACACCAGAAATATACGAATAATCACGTTTGCAGTTAATATTCTTGAGAAGTAAGCGGAAAAATCTAATTTCTAACTTTGTTTTTGTGAGCAGGATCAGGATAAGGAGTATGTTGGTTTCGCCACATTACCCAATCAGGTTCACAGGAAAACAGTGAAGAAAGGTTTCACATTCACACTCATGGTGGCTGGTGAGTTTTGTTTTTTAATTTAAAAAAATATCATTTTTTTATTGAATTTTTATCTGTTTCATATCATTGTGGTTTGTCTTGTCTTTTTTTCTCTCATTATGATGTTTTGCGCAAATATTGATAAATCTAAATAAAATATGATTGTATAAATATATATACTATCAAATTGGCTTACTTTATCCTTTGAAAAACATTAAATCTTTCAATTTGGGTGTTTTTAGTTAATTTAATAAAAATCATGTTTAATGTCCTTTTTTTATATCTCGTCTCACTGAAAATTGGTCATATTTCACTTCACCAGGGGAGTCTGGCCTTGGCAAATCCACACTAATCAACAGTTTGTTTCTCACTGATCTCTACAAAGACAGAAAAGTTCCTAATGCAGAAGGTGAGATCTGGAAGCACAAACACTCTCAGCTATCATTTTTGTTTCTTCAATATGTGTCTGCTGTTTTCAGAAAGAGATGGGGAAAATGAAATCGATTTTTGAAATGGAAAAGTTTTATAAAAAAAAACGTAACGATTTCAGTCAAAATACTGCTGAACTAAAAGCAACAAATAAATATGGATAAAGTATTTTGAAAAAATTCTGACAAAAAAAGAAAGAAAATCCCTGAGATCTGAAATTGACTGAGATCTGAAGAGTTAAATCACCATTTTGTTGAGGAAAATGAATAAAAATTCTTAGAATTAAACAAAAATGTATGTCCCAAAATGTAAAATCTGAGTTAAAAATCTGAGTTTTTTCTTCATGATTTTTTCTTGATTTTGAAAATGTAAAAATTATAGTAATATCTCTAAGATGATTCTGATATTACATTAAATTTTGGAGAAATACATTTTAGAATTAATTAAAATAAGTCAAACATTTCAGAATGGATTTAACATTTTTAGACGAAATTGTAGAATTCTATGAATAAAAGGATGACATTTCAAAATAAAGCAGGAAATCAAATTTTGAGAAAAAAATGTTTAGAAGATAAAATAAAATAAAGTCAGAATTCTAAGAGAAAAGTCAGATTAGAGTCAAAATTTCAAGATTAAAGTTATAATTTTTGAGAAAGAAAAATATCAGAATGTCTCAACTTTTATCCTATTTCACTTTGGTCAATGCATCTATTGGGATCTCATGGATGCTCCTGCAGAACGGATCAGCCAAACTGTTGACATCATCAAACACACGGTCAGCATCGAGGAGAAAGGAATTAAACTGAAGCTGTCCATCATCGACACTCCGGGGTTTGGCGATGCCATCAACAACAGAGAGAGGTGAGGGAACCTGCACAGATCGGGGCACCACCCATCCACAACGGATTCATGTCTCACCGAGAGTTTCTGCATCAGCTGGAAGTACGTGGAGGACTACATCGACCAGCAGTTTGAGCAGTACTTCAGGGATGAGAGCGGGCTGAACCGAAAGAACATCCAAGACAACAGAGTCCACTGCCTTCTCTATTTCGTCTCTCCTTTTGGCCACGGGTAATCCTCCTCACATAATTTCTGCAGCCAAATTTACGCAAACATTTCAGGTTAATAACAACACACGTGTGCTTTTTTCCCATCAGCCTTCGTCCTCTAGATGTGGAATGCATGAGGGCCCTGCACGAGAAGGTCAACATAATTCCTCTTTTGGCCAAAGCGGACAGCCTGACACACACAGAGCTCCGCAGAAAAAAAATGAAGGTGCTAAAGATCAGTTTATCAAAATTATCAGAATTTGTTATTTAACTGCAATTTCTTATATTTATAAGCATCTAAAATACTGGATTTTCTTTTCCCAGCATGTAGCTAAACTTAATTAATTACTTCCAGTAATGCTGGACTTTATCCCTGTAAATCTTAAAGCTTTATAAGCCTGCCTGAATCTTTCAGTGTTCCTCCATGCCCAACTGCTTTGGTGTGTTCACATTCTAGATCAGAGAGGAGATTAAAGAGTTCGGGATAAACATCTACCAGTTTCCAGAGTGTGACTCAGACGAGGACGAAGATCTGAAAACACAGGAGCAGATTCTCCAGGTTCTGCAGAGAATTGTTAATGTTGATCCTTTGTCTACACCGACTTTAACCGATGGTCCTCTCCCTGCAGGACAGCATACCGTTTGCTGTGATTGGGAGCAACATTCAAGTGGAGAGTAAAGGCCGCAAGTTCAGGGGTCGTTCCTATCCATGGGGAGTGGTGGAAGGTAGAGGCTGCAGCACATTTCTTTTTTTTTTTTTGGCATCGATTCTGCTTCCATCCTTGTGATGATTGTGTGGTTGGGTTGACAGTGGAGAATCCGGCTCATTCGGATTTCCTGCTGCTGAGGAACATGTTAGTGAGGACTCACATGCAAGACCTGAAAGACGTAACCAGAGAGATGCACTACGAAAACTACCGGGCCCAGTGCATCCAGAACATGACGCTCATGATGGTGCAGGAGAAGAAACGCAGGTCAGTTGGGTCATACTTTTAGCTTGATTTTTTTTTTTTTTTTTGTGCAATGCATGATGGATGTTTTTTTTAGTTTGCATGAGAGGTTTCAAGCAGGGAGGGAAGCAGATTTCCCCTTACCGCTGGCAGCCATCGACACAGAGAAGGAGAGGCAGATCATTGAGAAAGATGAGGAGGTGGGTAGTGACCCCTTCGTACATTCAATCTCTTAGCTTCCCTATTAAACGTGTGCGTCTCTGTCTGTAGCTAAAGAGGATGCAAGAGGTGCTGGACAGGATCCAGGAGCAGATGCACAGCCAGAGAGGGGGCTGTTGATTCCCTCACGGATCACAGAGGAGGCAACGGCAACCAGAAAAACAAAAGTGTCTGGAATTACACCCTTTCTAAAGGGTGGGGGAATGTATTTTTTTAGTGGAAACTATTTCAAGTAAAATTTAGCATCATTATTCCATGCTGTGCAAATTCCTTCCCAGCATGCAACTGATCTGAATGTTGATACAGACTACTTTGTCCCATGAGGTCTAGTATGTAACTTTTTATTTTGTGTGCTGCCATCTAGTGGTTGATATTTTAAATATGTGTATTTTTTGATGACTTTTGTATCTTACATTTTCTGTTTTCCAAAATAAAAGCAATTTCTGCATAAAGGGTGTTAAAAATGAAACTCGTGAAGAAAACTGCTGTAAATGTAATAAGATTTATTAAGAATCTTCATTATTCCATCAGCATAATGTTCCATCATCATTATTATCAATGTTATCTTGAACAGTGGACAGTTAGATCTAAAAGGCAGCCCAAAGAGTACAGGCGATATATAACTTAAAACTTTCTCCATAGGGAAAACATATTTTTATATTCATATATAATATCAATGTAGCATGAGGTCCAGGATTCTGCCCACATTATACAGTATTGTACATGGTCCCAAAAGCAACCATTAACAAAAAAAATGCTTAAAAAGATCAAAAATGCAACTTACATGCAAAACAAAAGAATCGAAAAGAAATAAGCATTTCACTCAAATGCGGAGACATGCGCATAATCACAAATTTACAAAACTTTCATACGTAGAAACACTACAGAACTGAAATTTTAATATTAGACATCATTATTTTGTGTCAAGAAAAGGACAATATTTTACTTTTCCACTCCATGGCTCAGTCCACAAACTCTTTCTCTTCCATTCATTATGTGATTTGCCAAAGTTGTCACAGTGTTCAGGGAAACTGAGTATAGGCACACACCACAACATCCCAACAGGCTCATCTCATAAATTATCTTTGTGTAAAAAAATAAACTGCCAGTAGCTGCACACACACACACACACCATCATGCAGAGGGCAAACTGCATAACAAAATAAAATTGTCATGCTACAAGAAAAACATAGATAATTATAGTACAGAATATATAAAACATATGCTCACATTTGGACATAAAACCTACAGACAGCAGATGCAGATGGAGGGGCGACGCAGACACAAACATTTTATCAGCAGCTCTGAAGGGTTTTTGGCCAAATTTACCAATGAATACTTTACTAAAAGTACAATTTTAAAGCAGGTTTCCTTTTTAAAGAAGCGTGTTTTCCAGATGTGTCTCAGATAAGGCAGCAGGGGGCGCTGTTGCATCGGATAAAAGATGGACGCATTGGCCTCCCTTCAACACAGTGTTACTGATCCATTTTAGGATGAGCCTTGACTTTCTGTGCCACTTTTTTTTGCTCGTCATTCACACCAAACTACTGATTTGACATTTTTTATATTCTCTTATAAACTCTTTGCTTTGATGCTTTCCTACAGAATGTGTTCCCAGACCCCCCCCCAACATTTCTGAAAATAAAAAATGTTTACCTTCCTTATTCTCAGATTTAATAACATCCAATAATTATTTTTCTATATAAAAAAAAAAAATCACCAAAATGAAGCAAAAGCAAAGAATAAAAGAAAAAAGAAGTAAACTTTTCTTTCCAATCTTGATCATTTAAGTGCAATCTACTTAAAAACGCCTCGTCTGTTGCCACATCAACGTGAGAAGACTGATGGGTTTTCACTGCAGGAGCAACCACAAGCAGAAACCCGAATGAATGAGTGAATGAATGAATGTTAAAGGTAAATCTTTGATGCCTGAGAGTAAAATAAGCTTAAAATGTTAGTGCTTCTGTTTGCAGAGGAGGGAAGGAAAAGGAAGAAGGGTCAGAGTTCCTGCCTTGGCAGTTGAGGCAAAAGTCAAACTTTCATTCTTTCAAACAATGGTCTGACCCACTGAAGAAGCTGCTTTCGTGTTCTTTGTTCTTGATGAAAAAGAAGAGAAAAAAATCCTAGATTTTTGTTTCTCAGAGATTTTACTGAAACTGGCGAGTTTCACGATCTCCAAAAGCTTTGAATGTTTGCTATTCAGTCCATTAGATTTCTTTCTTCATGCCAGTTTGAGTGTGCTGACAGGAAAGGTTGGGACTGTTACCATGGTGACGGGGTTGAGGACAGTAGCCTGCCCCACCAGCTGCGTGTGTGGGGCCAGCACCGCAGTGGGCTTTCCTAGCGACGGGTTCCCCTGGCTCACCACGGCGCTGTTCACCTGGGCTCCGTTAGTGTTAGCTTGAGGGTTAGCTTGAACGTGCGGCAGGGTGTGGTGGGTGAAGGTGTGGGTGATGTGGCCCACCATGGTGGGCTGGGAGACGGACACCCCCTGGGAGTAGAGGGCCGGGAGGTGGGATGTCAGCGGCGCTCCGATGTGAGCCACCGGATGGACGGTGATGTGTCCGATGGGCTGGGCGGCGATCTGCTGGTGTGTGGCGGTGACGGGGACAGCCGGAGCGGCCGTGATTGGCTGAGGGGTGGAGGGGGCGGGTCCGGGTGAGGGGGCGATGTGGGTTAGGTGTTTGTGATTGGCTTGAAGAGTATGACTGACGGCTTGGATGACTGACGGGTGGGAGACGGCAGCGTGAGCGATGACGGTGGGCTGGACCTGCATTGGCGAGGGCTGGATGCGGTGCGACAGCGTCTGAGGCGCCGGGGGAGGTCCTGGGACTGGAGCGGGGGCGATGGCTTGAGGGGGAGGGGGGCCAGAGGGAGATGGGGTGCTGAGGATTCCAGACAGAGGAAGAGCGGCGTGCTGGATGGATAAATGAGGGGTGAGGAGCGGCTGCGCTTGTAGGATGGGGGGAGCTGCCTGTTTGGGCAGGGATATGGGAGCGGGCGGCGCGTCCTCCTCCATGTCCTGCTCAAAGTTGTCTTCTCCTTCTGTAGATTAAAAATACATTTTTTTGTCAAAATGCAACAAGTGAGAGGACACAAACACACAACCGTGCTGTGCTCCTCTCTTTACCTGAAGCTGTGGAGGTGGAGGCCTGGTCGTCCTCTGGCTGGATGGTCTGTCTGAGGACTCTGTCGATCTCCATGACGTCCATGCACTGGCCCAGCTCGTTCTTCAGCTCGGCCAGCCGCTGCTGCGTGGCGATCTTCTCCCTGGCCAGACGCTCCATCTCGTGCTCATACTCTTTCTCTTTGCGCTTCAGAGTCTTCCAGAGGACACACAAGAACGAAAAGTTCAGGTGAAACTGCAGCAATCGGTCAAGTGTGTTTAGCTATAGTCACATTCACCCATATGGGGGTTGTCCCGTATAGGTGCTGCGGATTTTTGGGTTGCCATACACTTTAAGGATGGCTATTTCCTGCCGTCTACTTGAAGTACGAACAGCCACCGTACACGTGATGCTGTCTTAATGTACCCTAAAATCCATTTACACTGGACACGATTTGTGCAGCAGAAGCATCCGGTTTCAATGTCAAGTCAGCATTCAAGCCCTATCTGAGGCCCTGCGGTGGAATTTTGGGTGCAGTGGTCTGGCAGCAGTGCGATTCGACTAAAGTTAAAAATGTTAACTTTAGCATGGTTAACCAATCAGGGACTCTGCTCTGGACACATGACGTGGTCAGTGACTCGATCAAACACAAATCCAATATGGAGGATCGATGTTAACCTGCTGTATTGTCTTCTGAGCCACATGGTTGCTGAAGCACCTCAAGCCTCCTGAACTTTATATTTCTCTTATTTTTTTCATTGAGACAATAATAAATCGGTCCTCTAATTTTATTCTTATATTTTCCCCTCTAGGGTTAATGCGGGACAGCAAGTCTTCAAACCGTGTGGTTGAAGTGTTTACTACGACCTGTCGCTCACAGCGTGCCTGTTCGGGCTCACCTTACGACCTTGATATTTCATGTGGGTCACCAGGTATGCAGCCTGCTGCAACCGCCTGTAAGGGTAGATGTGACTGAGGCCTTTTACATAAAAGCTCTCTGTATTTAGCAAGTTTGAAAATTGAAACAAACAAAAATATATCCATAAAATCAGGCAGCAAAATGTAATATTCATTCGTTTTTGTATATTGAGTATAAAACTGATGCAAAAAATGCACTTTAGAAGCTTCTAAGCAAAAATGACTCAGACTTGAAAAGAATTAAAATGATCAAGGTCACCTTCCTGCACAATTACTTTATTATATCCATACTGTCTGGTTAGTATTGGCTCCCGATATCCACATTCCAGAAGCACGACACAGCCATTAAACAAAAGCAGCTGAGATAAACATTAGGTCTTCAACAATGCGGTTCCTGTAGTGAGCCCCAGCAGCAGAAAGGTATTTATGCAAATTGAAGCATGCTCACATGCTTTCAGGGCGTCATCAGCTGAGGGGCCTCTCATTTCCTGAATCTCATTTGCTGCTTTTTTTGCTGTTTACTACAACAAGTCACTTTATTTTATTCAAATTTGGATATCATCTGGTTATTAAAAACAAAACTTATTTAGATTATGGACTCAATCCTCACACTCGAGCATTTAAAATAAGTGTAAAAGATAAATTTGATGAAAAAAAAAATTAATAGAGTGGAGAAGAGCTTTCCTCGTCCCCAATAAAACATCTCTGTGACCCAGTTTCTAAGTCAGCTGACGCAGAAACACCAAACAGTTGAACAAGCTAAGGACATTAATGCGGATTACTAGAGAGGAACGAGACAGGGAAGGAGGGCAGGGAGGGGTAGAAGCAAAAACTTAGTGGGGAAAAGAGGGCAGGAGGAGAAGGAAAAAAGGAAAAGAAAATGAATTGTTAAAGACAAACTCCCCATTTTATCAAAGTTTTTGATGTTTTTATAACTTTTACTTAACCAAAAATTTCAAAGATCACAAGGATTATTTAGGAGAAAAAAAAAAAAACACAGAAATATTTATATATTTTAAAAAGTACAGATTGATCAAAACATAATTTACAAAAAATGTATAGGCTAATCTCCCCCCAAAAATTAGGTCTTACAGAAGTAAAACGATAAGGCTGTGAATTCAGGATCAAACTTTAGCATACGGGAACACATGATCCACTACAGGACTCTCACTTCAGCGAGCTAAGCCGTTTAACCTCTGCGGGCACGTGCCTGCCTCACACGCGAGCCCACTTTCCTCCCTGCTCCGTCTGATTTCACTGGCCTTTTCTTAACTTTAAGACTAGCCAGACCCGGTGAACTGCTCCCTTGTTAAACTCATCAACAGCTCTCACCCACAACTTTTCCCAACAGACACTGCAGCCAAAGAATGGTGTCCCAAACATGCACTGGAAACTTCACAAACTGAACTTATTTTCCAGAATAACCACCTTTTATTTTGTGTTATGAATCTTTAAAACTAAGAGAAAAGAAGTATTACATATTAGAATTATATATTATTATTAAGCATAATTTTCTTTATATATGTCCTCCATTGTGAGAAAGCTGCAACAAGAACATGTCAAAAACACCATTTCATTGGACTGGGTTTTTAATGGCTCACTCTAATCGTCTTTTGATCAATTGTAAAAAAATTCTCAGTTGAATTTTGATTAGGATTTTGCCGCTTGTTAGTAAAAAAAAAAAAAAAAAAAACTTGTGTTGTTTTCTCTGACAAAATTACAGCAGTAGCTGATAAGAAATTCACTTCTTAGTTGTGGGTGGAAGTAAGCCTCTGCTGATATCCCATCATACCTTTGGTTTACAGCAGGGGTCCCCAAACTACAGTGGATCCGGCCAGCCTC
Source organism: Oryzias javanicus (assembly GCA_003999625.1). Lineage (NCBI taxonomy): Eukaryota > Metazoa > Chordata > Actinopteri > Beloniformes > Adrianichthyidae > Oryzias > Oryzias javanicus. The sequence continues at coordinate 22,512,117 of CM012450.1, forward strand.
CACATTTGGCCTGACCCCCTGAACAATTTCAGAGACCCATGATTTTTTTTTTTTCCAGTCTGGCCATGCAATCAAGGCCCACAACGAATGTGAATTTTTATTCCAGCCTTCTGTACTCCTATCTGATAAATGAAGCTCTTGTATCGCAATCATATATTTGTTTTCATTCTATGAAACTGTACTTGTTTTCAAGGAAGGTTTGAACTTTGAGAGTTTAAACAGGAGAGAAAAGAGTGAAAATGTTCATGCTTGTCTGAGAAAAGTGGATAAAGTGTGTAATAAGTTTTGCATCTGTAGTCCTAATTTGAAAATTTTACTTTCACAAGTTACATTTCGAATTTAGAAACTCCAGCAGTAAATAAGGAAACACTGTTCTGGTGAAAATGAAATGTACATTTATATGTCTGGCTGCAGTAGAAGACAAAACAATTGGACTTTTTCATTAGACTATTTCATTAAAATGATTATTTTTTTCCATGTGACTTTCTGGAAAACCAGAAATGCATTTGCTTAGACACGTCCTGTTATTTTTAAACCTCTTTTATTAGCATTCAAACCGACCCCAGCCCTCTTCAAAGAAAAAAGTTAAGTGACCTCACAAAAAAAGTTTGGGGACCCCTGGTTTACACTATCTTCCACTAGCTTACAGCCACTCACAACCACAAGCTAACATTAGCTGTGCAACAAAAATGACTAGCTATACCAGAGCTATCCAGTTGTCTACCTTTGAGCCAGATGACATTAAAAAAATTAAGAAGTCAATGTATCAATTTTTCTGCAGGTGGATACATTGGAATGGAGCAGAGCAAGGAGACTTTAGCCTGCTCGTTTCCATTTGTACGTCCCAACTGAAAACTTTTATAAACATTTTTCCCATCTGCTCCTGATCCATCGTGATACTTAAATGTATATTATGAGGTGATGTCCTCCATCATGAAAAATCATACAAGAACATGTTAAAAACACTAAATACCCAATTTTATTTGGAAAGTCTTTGTAATTTTCTGTAAAAGCTACTTATATTAATCAAAATACTTAAATTTGCATGTGGATCTTTCTTACTCACACTTCTTGATGGAATGCACAAACATCTGCTAAGTATCAGCCACAGACGGCGTTTACCTGTACAGGTAGCCAGTCTACTACAGTGCAACACGAAAAAAGTATTCCTACATGCTCTTGAACGTAATCTACAACACACACGTTGACAGAAAACATGGACGCTCCCCACAGAACGGTCACGACTCAAAGCAGGACCTCCTTAGTGAGCGATAAAAGTGATGACCATCCCATTAACAACCCAAGGTCTTAACGTACAAACTCAGCACCATTAGATCTGCAGTAAATCACCAAGGAAACAGCTGCCACCCTTTGCCGTTTCCTTAGCAACCTTATATTTGAGGATCTTGCAACTTGAGCAGCAGAGAATAAAAAAAAAAGAAAAAACATCATTAGCCTTGTAGTTTGATGGAGCACAGGGACATCTTCAGACGTGGGTGGATGGATGGATGGATGGCAGTTACAGCTGTGTATATGTATTAGGGTTCCTGCACTTTAATAGATAATCTGTTTCCAGAATTCTTCAACCTTTCACCCTCCTAATTCAACTTTGCTAATGAAGATAATTTAATGAGATGACAGAGTAACTCCCTTAGTGTGTCAACAAACCAATATGTCATAATTTTTGACAATATCCATTAATTCAGTGTTGCTGATTTTATTTTATCTTTTTTTTTTTAAGCTGCACTACTCCACATCTGGTTACCATGGTAACCAAGTGCTCACAAGGAGAGGCAGCGGGGTGGCACAGGACAAAACGGACAAGGAGGAAAGAAAGAAGCTGATCTAACTGTTGCAAATCGGCACCTAGTCTCCCGTAACCATGGAAACACAGCAGAAAACTTTGTGCACACACCACCTGTCACTTCCTACCTCCTCCCCCCTCTACGATCTACAGGTGCACAGCAGATCAGCTTGCTTTAGCCATGTGCTTCGGATCTCACATGGCAGCAGCAGGAGAAAGAACCCGAGGTTTACAGGTTTACGTGATGAGAGGGGCTGAGTGAAGACGGAGAAGAAAAAAAAAGAAGAAAAAAAAAAGAGGCATGGGGGAAGGTTTTAAACGAGCTGGGTTTATGATTGGAGTTAAGTGTCCCATAAACCTCCAGAACATCCAAACATCAGCTTCCCTCTTTCAGGGAAATGTGGATATAGCAAGTTAAAAACAGAGGCTTGGGAACCATGCTGCCTAAAAAAGGCTTTTTTTTTACACTATATTTTTCCAGAACAATATCAAAGCTACAAATATTTAACTGTTAACACGCGAGACTGCTCAAATAAACTAAACTTTGATAACCAGTAGTAATCAGATAATCGTCATAATCAAATTGAATGCAAAGGATAGTTTAAAGACAGAGCAATCTGAGACCGAACAGAAGCTCAGTCCGATTGGAAATAAACCCAGACTACCTCGAAAGATGGGTCCGAGAGCAGTTCCTGGTTCTGGGTGCATTCAGACTGAAAATTTACTTAGACTTAGACTTAGACTAGGCTTTATTGATCCCTTTGGGATGGCACCCTCGGGGAAATTAAGTTTTTCAGCAGCTTACATAAGTATACATAGTAAAATTAAAAATCTGGGGGAAACGGACTCCAGTTCACTCTGAACAAACAAAATGTGTCCAGTCTAAATACAACCCGAGACTATCTCTCATAAGAAGAAAATATCTGCGGTAAGGTGCAAACATTCAAATAAAACATCTAGATGTGTAACTTTCAAACCAGTTGAAGCCTATTGAATAATCTCTACTTCTAGATAAAAAAAAATTTAGATTTTTTTATTGATCACATCTTAATAATTTGACCAAATATTGTTTGTTTATTCCCTTTATCCATAATAATGTATTAAAGGTGTAACTAGACATTTTTACTGTACAAAATACAATTATTGTCAGTTCCTAATGAAGCAAAAGAACAATCATTAATCATCAGTTGCATATGAACACAGTTAAGTTTTATGCTTCCATGTATGCTGTCAAACGTGGCCTCAGATGTTCTCTGCTGATTTCCCTGTGGGATGCAGCTCCCCATAATCCTGCTGCCAGTCTTGTTTTGCACAAGTTTCTCCATCTCACAGCCCAATTTAGCTCACTCCACCAATTTTCCATTGCGCACTTCACTCGACTTAAAATATCAAAGCTTCTCCTCCATAAAAAGAGGATTCATTGCAGAAATTGTAGCTGCAAGCTCTAATTAATTTTTGCATAAGAGCAGAAAGTCTTTTTTTCCTCCACTTCTGTGTGCTGAAGATTCACCTCTTCACACTTTAATGACTTTCTGTGTCAGGTATTCAGTGGATTCTATGTGAATGATATTCATGTGCAAATATAAAGATCCTGTCAAATCTGTCATGCCAATGATTAGATGTCTAGACAATCAAAAAAAGGATAAAATGATCACAAAAAACTTTTGACTGTTATACAATATACAGCTCAGTAACTACAAAAAAAATTATAATAAAAATAACCAGAAAAACACAAAACTTGTGTTTAACACAAGTCGGATAAAGATGTTTTTATTTAAAAAAAAAAAAAAGAAAACACAAATCTTAATTACCTGTATGTATCGTAATGCACTCCGTAGGACACTGAGGTTGGATGTTTTCTTCTCATCAACATTCGGAACGTTCTTCTTCAGCGTCTCAAAGCACTCCTTGAGGTGTGCTCGCCTTAAGAATCAGTAAAGAAACGATATGGATTTAATCCACCATCTTTAGTTCAGCTTTAAACAGCCAACATGTGATAATTATGTCCTGACTAACCTGTTCTTCTCTAGTTTGTTATGCACCTCTCTGGTCCCCGCACTGGAACGACACAAAAACGCTCAAATATAACTACTGATGTCATTATTCTGGTTTATTGGTTGCATTATATGCACACACCCCCAAAGAAACTGACCCTCCTGGTCTCCTCTTTCCTTCCAAACTTCTCATGTCCTCTAACGTCACGCCGTTGGGCCGTTGCTGGCATGTCGGCGGAGCTTGGCGGGGCACCAGTGCGTGATGAGAACCAGAACCGTTAGTGTTGATTGGCGCTGGGAACTGGATCTGAACTTGAGGCTGCGAAAGACCGGACTTCACATCGACGAGCTGTTGAGCACCTTCTACTTTGATTTGGGGGGAGCACAATAGGTGATGAGGCGTCTGCTGCTGCAGCTGGGGAGGAGAGGAAGCGCCCTCTTTCTTGACCGGCGGGGAGCTGTTCAGTGACGTCACGGCGGCAGCTATGGGTGTTGAGAGAGGTAAGGGCGGGACAGACGGTGTTGCGGTGACAACCGGGACCATTGGGATGACAGCAATGGGGACTTGAGGAGGCGGAAGAGAGGGTGCTGGGGGGGCAGTAGGGTGATGTGGCTGTTGACTGTGGGTGTCATCGCTCCAAGCAACATGGTTGGTTCTTACAGCTCGAGGCGACGCGACAATCTCTGCACGCCTTGATTCAGCCTCGGTGGTGATGAGGTCCTTCTCTTTACATTGCTCTTTGTCTGCTGGAGAAGGAAATGAAGGATTGTCTTAAATACAAGAAAGATAACATTCTTTCATTAAAAAAGATGGCATTGCTTAATGTTTTAATGTTACGTTATTCAATGTGTGTACATAAGATGAAGAATGATGTCATCAGGGGATCAGACAGCATCCAAAAAAAAAAAAAAAACCCTCAAGGAAACGTGTCTCCACGCATTTCCTGAACACCCCTCAGTCTGCTCTGTGATTGGACTCTTCCACCACTCAGCGTGCTCCTGACACAAGCTTTATGAGGAAGCCTGACCAACAGCAGAAGACCGCTGCTACAGTGCAACTAGGTCAACTGAAGTTGGAGCCCTATTGGGTAAAAACAAAAAAATAAAAAGATGCCACGTTCTCCTGCACCCAAAGGCAAAAAAGAAAAAGAAGAAAAAAAAAAACCTCAAATGAGAGCATGCTTGCATGCAAAAAGCATAAAAATGCACCAACTTCATTCAGGGAATAGTTAACACGCTTAAAATGCAGCCCAAAGTGAAATGGAAAGCCCCGTTTCCATGGAAACAGCAGCTTTGAAAAGGAAGATCCCAGGGATTCCTTTAAACCTGAGCAAAGCCAACACATAGCACAAATGAGAAAAAAAAAATCTGAAAAAAAAGACACACATGACATATGATGGCCGTCTGGCACCACATGAAGTAAAACTGCTGTTTGTTTTATGTAAAACTGCAAACCCCAGATCATGTGATTTCCACCCACGTAGGAAAACTTCTAGCCCAGAAACTGCCAAGAAAGTGCTTTCAACAGCAAAAATAAAAAGAAAAATGATTTCTGCAGTCATCATCACCTGATCTGAATATCATTATGTTTACCTAAAACCTGATAGTAAACTGAAATCACAGTGATTTTACAAAAACGAAAATAGAAACTAGCCTTGAACGCCTGATTTTGATCAGTGCAGCAACAAATGATTAGATAAATAGAAGCAGCATTTTAAGATAAAATAAACGATGCGGTAGTGAAATTACAATTAATCATTGAATTTTTTTCAGCATAGGAATGTAGTCTAATCTATAGAATCGCCTTAAAAATATACTACTACCTATTATGGCTGTTTATTGTATGGTTAAGTAAATACACTAAAAAGAATTTAATATGTATTAATAATCTTATTTAAAAATAAAATGAGAAACCAGGTGGTATATAATATCAAAACTGTCATCCCAATCAAGACAACAAATTTTATAGGATTTGTATTGAGAAAGTGGGCACGCGCGTCTACCCCCAGTTTTTTTTTTTTTTTTGTCTTCCTTGACCCCCCCACTGTCAGTGGGACTGTCTGAATGGTAAAGGGCGGGGATGAGAAGGGAGTGTTGTGAGTGCGTGCATGCGAGCCAGCGTGCAATATCAGGAAAGGCGGGGTGGTGTGCACGTGGTAGTTGTGGGAGGATCCTAGCACGCGGTAGGGTAGGCCAGCGGTGGAGGGGGGAAGGGGGGGCTGGACACGTCATCAAAGGGCAAAAAAAGGATAAAATAAAATAAACTGGTAGCCACCTTTTAAAAACTCATTCAGGTAAATTAAAAGCTCTCGAATTAAAGTGTTAAACAGACGGTGCTGCTTCTTATTGAGGTGGTACAAGAGGAATTTAAAGTTAGTCCGAGTCTGCGCGCCAAGGTCCGCCCCAGCCCGTGTGTGTCATGAGTTAGCTGAGCAATGTCAGGGTATTATGTAAAGAGCTGCCTCCGCTCGCCACCGCCCCACCGGGGTGCTCGACGGACAAAAACAATTGGGACAAATTCACGTAAACAGGCGGTTTTGTTAAAAAATAAAAACACGTTTTTTATGAAATAAAAAAGCACACATTTCAAAACTATATTTCCTTTTTATATAAAATCATTACCATACATGCGTGTATATATTTTAAATGTGTTATGGGAAGAATTTGGAAATAAGGGAGAATGACATTTCAAAGCAGTGGCAGAAACTCTTCCGCAATGAGTCACAGGACTGTTGAAACTAACGCATATACACACGCACGCGCCTGCGCGCACACACAGCGAGCGCGCAAAAATAGTTCAAAAACACCTCTGGTCGTTTCCGCACTGAGTGTTGGTTAAGTTTGCATATACAGACCGACTGCTCTTGATTTCCAACGACACCTCATTTACGTGGACTGCACGCTGACGTTCAGCTCACGCGGGCTGGTTAAAATGCAAACCCCGTCGCGCGGCTAATAACGGAAACTAGTACCTTAAAATGCTGCGAAAGGCTAAAGCACGCGCTGTTATATTTATGAGAACGAGGGTTTACAACACTGCCGGTTAACTCACCATGCTTAATTTGTTGCTGCTGCTGGGCTTGCCATTCCAGGTATCTGGCAGCCTCCAAAAGTGTTTCGATACTCATTGCGCGTAAACCGTCACGGCAGGGGACCCGGTGGCCCGGGACGCGAGGAAAAAGACTGAGCTGTGCTATTGTCCCGACAGAAAGGGCGGCGAGCACGGGTCACAGCCGCACCACCCAAGCTGTCCTCCCCCTGTGGGATTCCTGAAAGGAGAGGAATAATTCCTAAAGCAGCCAAACAGAAAGTAAATCCTCGCATACGTAAAAAAAAAATAGGATCGCAACAAGATGGCGATGCGAACACGGGAATACTCACAACAAGGCGAGTCATGTTCTCGTTAAGTCCCGCCCCTCCGAGATTCCTGCCACGCCCAGTTACTACGGTCAAAACCAAAACCCGGCGACGGAGGATGCTTAACTCCTCCGCCATAAGCTCTTCAAACACGCAAAGCGTTAAGTTAATCAAATACCACAAGATTTAACGTTAACGACGGATATGTGTAATATAATCTAACAATCAACTGACAAATTGTCATATTTCTTTTGAAAAAAAGAGAATGGATGTGTCTGCTGACGTCATTGGAGATCCGCATTTTCCGTCAAGCGGAAGACTCGCGCCGCATGAAGACTGATCAGGCGCCGGGGAACCAATCAGCGCTCAAGACAACAAGGCATGGTGCTGGTCCACATGGGCACCCGCCCGGCCCGAGCGCGTCTCATTTGCATGGCGAGAGCGTGACTTGCCACCCCCTTGTCTCGAGATCAGAGCTGCCAGTCAAACGCGGAGGGGGCGTGGTTTATCATAGTAAGTGCGTGCAGAACGGGAACAGCAGCTGGCCACAATGTACAGTGATTACGACGGTTTAAGCTGATGTCCTAGGCATCTTTGGGCCTCTTCAAAACGTTATGGAGAGCACTGCCGGTGTGGTTGAGAGACAAATATGGCAAATTTGGATGAATTGCAAGATTTACTTCTAAAAATCTCAGCATAAAATTTTCTGCAAAAGAAAAATTGATTCAGGATATGTTTTAAAATGTGCACTTAACATTTATTTTTTACTTTTTACACATTTTTTAATGTGTCAGTTAAATCATGTAGTCTGCATGGCAACATAATTTTTAGATATTGCTGAAAATATGCCCTGCATGTTTTCAATAACACAATTTGTCAGATTTACATGCATACATTTCAACATTAATTCTACACGTACACGACTGCAACAGTCTTCTTTCAAACGCACTTACAGATTGACTGCTTTTAGTGTGACACCCACAGATTAGAAATGAAATGTTCCATGAAATCAATCTTTTCAAAATAAAATAATTATTTTCCACAGTGCAAATCAGTAGATGAGTGTGGAAATTTAGAGGAAAAACAAAAAAATCAAAACATGGTTTTATAAATTAAATGATCTTACAGGTTAAAATTGAAAGAAACTGAACTGAGGTGCAAACATTTCTTTATTTGATGAGCACATGATTAAAAAAAAAATACAGCTGTGTTAACAGAGCATACAGAGGAAAGGAGAAAGGAGGAGGGCTCAGAGATTGTGTAGGTGGGAGGGTGAGGATAGGGATAGGCTGACCCAGTTAGATGTGCTGCATCACTTGTGGATCTTCACACCAGAGAGAGCGAGGAAGTAATCCAACACAGAAAAATATAGATACAAAATTGAAACTAAAATAAATATTTGCTTATTTTTACTGCAATGTCTCAGTTTTAGCAGAGTACTAAGGGCAAGTAAAAGTGCTGCATCAAAGGGCAGTGCTAAACTAATCCCATGGGAGTCACCCTTTGAAATTAGCTTTGGGCGCACCCTTGTCCTCAGGGCAGTGGATGGTGCACACTCGGTGAAACATTTTCATTTTGTTTTGTTCTCATTACTGTTTGAAAATGGCAAACATATTTACTGGAATTCCTCAACATGCTGTGATTTACATTCAAGTACATTAACTGTCCTTATTTTTTTATTTTATTTTTTATTTACATATTTTTGTTTCCAGGTTCTCCGAATGCTTGTTTGTGCCAAATTAAATAAATCTTTGAAAAGTGTAAGTAAAAAAAAAAATGCTCATATGCAATTTTTTCTCAATGGAACAGATGTCTCTCACAGAGATGTCAGTATACTGTCATGTACCACTAGAGTGTGCCACACCCTAAATTACTGCTGCTCCAGACCTTCCCATCATTCTCCTCTTCCCTTAGGCTTATGTGCATCACAGATTCACATCAGTTGTAAAGAGACTTGTAACCTTTACAAGAAAAGCTTCAAACAGGAACAAAAAACAGCAACAATCTACATTTGAGGACAGTTTCTATCTACCCAAAACTGAACAAAAGAGCACCTCCTTTAAGTTTTAAACCTTAAAATCTCTGACAGAATAAATGTGATTTGTTTTGGTCAGTGCTGGTTAGTGTAGCTCCTAAAATACATTTGTTAAATTAAAAATAAACTTAGGAGGATGAAATGGGTGACACGCAAACAGTCAAATGATGAGAAAGTGGTGTTTTTAAGCCTTAGATGAAGGAGATGTGGTGTACGGCTGGATGTAGGCCAATTTTTCTGCACCAGTGCTCTTATTTAGAAACAGGACTTTCAGACTGAGGGAGGATTTTCATTACCCCTCCAGTCCCATAAAGGAGACCCTTCTCACTTATATTTCCAGCTCACTTCAACAGATCATGTTTTTGTGGTCTTGTTTAATCAGATTTTGAGTGTTCTATACATCACGGCATCGTGTTCCTCATAGGCCTGCAGGTAAAAGTGAGGTGCTGTCCTGGCAACTGTTGCCAGGATAACAGAGTAATTGTTGCGTGGTGAAGTGAGCAGGTGTGTGCAGGGAAAGGAGGCAGCAAGGCATCTTGGGTAATGTGCAAAATTTATGAGTGGCCTCAAAACTATCCCTTGTAGTCTCATGCTTTCCCAGTTCTGGTGGGTTCAGTGGGCAACACCTGGGAAAGTAGGTGTCACAAAAACATTCAGCTATTATTGTTTACATTTCTTTCACCTCTATTAAGGGTGGCAAGCACAAATAATTTAAAAAATGTTGCCCAAATTTAACAGGAAGTCAACCTTGGCGTGACCGAGCTTGCATTTTATACATAAATAATAGTAACTGTCTGGAACAAGCCCTGTCTAGTGACCTACTTTTTTTTTTTTTTAAACAAAAGCTCCTCGTGAGATCCAAGACCAACTCCAAAAGAAATACTTAAGGGTGTTTACTCCCCTCTACTTTAATTTTACCGCAAATGTTAATTTGCATGTTGCAGGTTTAAGTTCCAGCTAACTGAACGTCATCCTTTTCTCAGAAGAAACCACACCAATAGACGGGTTATATTTACAGAATTTTATTATGTTGCAAACAATGACATCCAGATATATTGATACACAACTTTCACTGTGCGTGTATGTGCATTTGTGAGTGTGTGTGTGTTTAAAGAGCAGTGAAAACCACAGAAAGCTGGATGAAAATCCTGTGTGTGGAGCCTTCGATGGGTTAACAAGGCAGAGATGGAGCGAGAGGGCACCTGGCGATTTCTCTGGGGGGCGACATTCACACGCAAACCTCAGAAAAAGGGTGAGCCTTAAAAACCCCACGCTCGCTCTGGGGGCTCGCGCCTGTCCTCTCAGCAGCTTACGGATCATTAAGGTCCAGTGAGTGTCTACGAGAAAGCAAGTTCGATGAGAGCGATTGAAGCATGAAAGAACACAGTTGACGAGAAACTTTTGCCTCTTGATGCTCGATCGGAGCAGAAACGGCGAGAAGATTCTCCTGTCGCAGAATACAAACACACACATTCGCACGCGCACTCATACACAACACTATACAAACATGTACATGTGCACTCGCCCACAAAACCTCATGTGATTTGATTAGAAGCCACCTCTCTGACAACTTCTGTGTCCTCTTTTGTACTTGCGTTCTTTACGACTTCTCAATCACCAGCAACACAGTGACGGAAGCCATAATGGAGGCGCGGAATAAAACAAAACAACCATAAGGCCCTTCAACAAGGGGTGCCACTGGTTCTCGTGCCCTTTTAGTTACTAAAACCCACCTGCATCAGCACATCAAGATTTACCGTTCGACATGACAGGAAGTCATGACAGCAGTATGCAAATTTGCAAATCAAACAGTATAGAGTTATTTTTTTTTCTTTTCTTTTTTTTGATGGAGTCACCATGCAAGAATACTTAACTTTCTGAATGTGTTGGTGTCAGAGAGATTGCGTGACATTTATTAAGCGTACCCTACATCCAGAATAATTTACACAAAAGGACAATAGTCATCTTATTAGGGCTGAAGCAATGTAGAGGAGCAAGGAAGGATGACTGGGAGAATGTAAAGCGCCTCTGTCAACTATAGTTTGGAGAGTATGAGGTGAGGAGCCAGCAGAGCATCAGTAAGTTGGGAAGAAGGTGCAGAAGAGGGTAGGGCGAGATGGAGCTTTAAAGGTTTATTTTCTTTCAGAATGGAGGTAAATGGGGATCAGGGCAGGATAAGAGATGATGGGAGTCTCAGCGGCACTCCCAGACTTTGACTGTCTGGTCGACGCTGCCTGTGACCACGTAGGGGGCAGACTTGTGGAAATCTGGAAAGAGAAAAATCTCCTGTTAGAGTCCATACCACTGGTTTAATTATTAATTTGGCAGAAAAGGAACTTGAAATGGAGCGCAGAGAGATAAGACAATATCTTTACCCAAAGAGGTAACAAAGTGTTCATGAGCACTCAAGGTCTTCATGCAGCGTTTGTTCTTGAAGTCCCAGATCCTAATGGTTTTGTCATCGGGACAGCTTACTATGAATCGTCCTCCAGGGTGAAACAGCACCCCACGCACCCAGTTGTCATGTCCCACCTAAAAACAGGTGGAAGATTATTTTGTAAAACTCCACTCTAGAATAAAAAAAAAAAGAGACAATTCCAGAAAATACTCACCAAAGTCATGAGGCAGATCCCGATGCTCACATCCCACATCTTAATTGTTTTATCTCTGGAACCAGAGAGAAGGAATGGACCAGGTTTCCCACTCTTCTTGCTCTGAAAATATAAATAAAAAGATGCAGATATTATTACTCTAAAAGCTATTTTTATCCCTACATTGGTAATTTTCTTTCAATAAAAGAAGCAATCATTTCTTGGATGATTCCTGCAGTTTGAAGCCCTGTGGCAGCATGAACGTCAGATCCTGCAAACATTTACCTCTGAGCCTGTGGCTTCCAGGATGGTGGGGTGAGCGCTGTCAGGGGCCCAGGCGATACATTCTACCACATGTTCATGCTCCCGTAACTCGGCTTTGCACTCTTTCGAGGCGACGACCCAGACGCGGACTGTCTGGTCGTTGGAGCAGCTGGCAATCAGCGAGCCGTCCTGATTGGGACGAACCATTCTCACCCACTCCCTGTGGCCCGTGAAAGTCTTCACACAGTAGCTGCAGGAGGAGCAAACAAAATGCGTTCAAAGATCAGAGCAAAAACTGAAAAAGCAAATTATTTTACAAAACAAAACATAATAAAAATTGATAACTTACCCGGTAGCTACTTCCCACATCTTAATGGTCTTGTCTCTGGAGGCAGATACTATGTGATCCCCATTTGGCATAATGGCTACAGATGACACATTATGATCGTGGCCTGGAAGAACAGACAGGTGTTTTAAAAGTCACAGAAAATTAGGAAAGTTTAATTTAAAATCTTTTTGCAGTGAAGAAACAATCACATGTCACATTTTTCTTTCTATGGTAACTCCGGATTTGTATGTAAGTGGTAAAAAAGTAAGTTTGCATATAGAACCAAAGACAAAATTGAAAGCTAAAGTCTGAAAAATATTAGTATATATATAATATTAGTTTTTATTGAGATAAGCTAATAATTCAAGGAAACTGCTAACAGTGCCAAATTTAAGACCAACTGATCAAAAAGTACATAGCAAATAAAAAAAAGAAGATCAAAAGATTCTATTAATGCAGATTTGTCTGTAGGTTTATGCAAGAGGAAAACTAAAGTTAAAGGTGACTGATATCAAATATGTGTAAAAGAAAAAGTAAAGCAGAACTTTAGTTTCATCAAATCGTTGTGCATCTACAACAAAGAGCTACAACACTCTTAAAACTGGAGACGTGAACAGTTCCTACCATGCATTGTTCTGATACACTCGAACCCCTGAAAGTCCCAGAGTTTGATGCTCATATCAGCTGAACATGAAGCCAGCAGCTTTCCCGTCTGATCGAAGGAAACATCCTGCACAGAGTCTGTGTGGCCTTTGAGGGTTCGCTCAAAGTCTCCTGCCTCGTAGTCCCAAACCTGAAACACCAGAAACACAAAACTGTGAGTGACCCAACAACAACAACCAATTATTAAAACTTAGATCTAAAACATGCATCTTCCACTGTAAAAGCCCATAATGAGACTCTCATTATAGTAAAGAAATCTAAGATCTGACGTAGTAATCAAGATTCAAGTTTTAAAATAGGGCACATGCTGAAGACATCATTGCTAAAAATAAAGGATTATTTTAGTATGAAACCTGATCAAATAGAATATTGACACTCTATAATAACTTTAGCATAAAAAGAGGAATATCTGCCTATTTTTGAAGAAAAAGTGCAGAGAAAGTCTGCATCAACTCATCTCCATACATGAACAACGACAAAGCAAAAATAATCAGAGAGCAGAGCGGGGCTAAAGCAAAAGAGCTGGGAATAACATGTTAGAATTACAGATTACAACAACAGTTGTACTGTTTTGTTTAAAAAATTGCTGAGTGAAGCAAACCCTAAGGGACTTGTTTCATTGATATATATATCTATGTATTTGTCCTTATAACAGATTGAAAAGTGTTTGGTAAAAACTGAATTACCTTAATAGTGGCATCCTCGGAGGCTGTGACCATAACAGAAAACACCGGGTGGAATATGACACGCGTGACAGGAGCACGGTGCCCACTCATGGCGTATCTCTCCGGCGGACGTGGAATCCACTCCTTAGGATCCCTCTTTTGACCCACTGGACCGCCGTGTGTCATCTCTTCCTTTGCCTCATTTAGCTTCGACTCTAACTCCATCACCTAAAACATTAAGGAGTAAAACTTTCAGAAACTTGCAAATTAACCAGACATATAAAACCAGAGTCTGATCAATTTAGAGCAAAATGTAACACATTTATTGATGCTTTTTTTAAAAAATTGTAAACTCCAATCAGTTTGGACATTCCTTACCTTCTTTTGTAATCTGATAACAGAGGTCCATTTTTTTTCCAAGAGTCCTGCATACTTCTTATCTACATCTTCATTCTAAACACAAAAATACAATTAGGTGACAAATGTCTTTACTAAATTACAAAAATGCTTTCATTACTTACCATGTCTAATTCTGCTTCTTTCTTGAAGGTAGAATAGGCTTCCTCATATCCATTGGAACGAAGATAATCAGCTATAGCTCGATTTCTAGGTAAAATAAAATGCAACATTTAATGATAACTTTCTCAAGATGAAAGTATCATCTCATCTTCATTAGCTCTGAAGAGCTGCTAATAAATATTCAGTGCAATAGTTCATGTGTGATGACACAAATTAAATTAAAAATTAAAAGCCTGACAGTTTGACTGATGTTTCTTAATAATAAATGCAGTTTTACTATTTTTCGAAACAGTGAAAGCAACATCCTACCAAACATAAACCGAGTAGTTCCACCCTAAATGTCAGGGACCCAAAAAAAACTAAATACAGCCCTTCCTCATAAAAACATAAACATATGGGCTGAATCATTGGGAAACAACGTTTGGGCTGCCACAGAAACTGCAGCTTGACCACAAGGAACAAAATTAAATGCTGAGCTGGTTGAATCCAGCCCGCAAGCGCATGGAAACCTCAACGACAATCCTGCATGCATTCAGGAGGAACAGGTCTTTTATCAGTGGAAGGCTGAATATTTCATGAGTAACAGTGCTAAATTTAGGGTGCAGCCTAAAGGTCCTTTAGAATGGCTAATAACTGTAACCCTGATTCAACTGTCTGCTGCAGACTTTAAACACTAGGCCACTGTGGCAGCAAGATTTCTCCCTTTCGTTCAGTGAAACCATGTTTAAACAAAAGGTTAAACTTGATTCATAATAAATGAAAATTTTAAGAATCCATTCTACAAAATACAGGGGTGTGCCTCATGCAATCAGACATGCCCACATAACCAAAAAGCTGCTCACATTAACCCTCACTTTAAGTTCCTTCTCCTTACCCATCCCCCTCACGCCTTCGCTCCTGTCATGTGGGTTATGAAATATTCACAGAGACCCTATCAAATGAAGCACCTTAAAGCTCACATCTCTTCACTGCTATAAAATTCCCAAAACAGAATGAATTGACTCAATTCTGCATAATTGTCCCCAGGATAAAAAAAAAAAAAAAAATCCCAAACAGATGTCATGCTTAAGCAAAGCAGAGAAGAAAGATTCCAGTGTTTGCGGGCAAATGACCACAAATATTTTAAACAATTGTGTAAATTTTGGAAAACATAGGTGTTTTTTAAGTGCATGTTCATCTACAAGTGCAATCAGCTTGAATTATTACAGATAGGGAGACTTACAGTTCATCTCTTTGTCTCTGGGACAGCACCATGGTGGCTGCTTCTCTCTCCCTCTCGGGGAGGTGAAGATGAGGCGATGAGGGATACACAGACTTGGAAATGTGACGTCTGGATGTGCCTGATTCCTCAGCTTATCTCTGTTTTTGGCCAACAAGATGTAGTAAAAAAAAAAAAAAAAAGGGGGGGGGGGACCAGAGATTTGATTCTATCCAAAATCAGGCTCCAGGAGTATTCACCCCGTTTAATCAAACATGTCCACCATCTGATAGAGAAGAAAAACAAAAGAAAAAGATGGGTTACATTTACAAAGAAGCAAACATAAATACCATTTTGAGAATTAACAGATGATATGAAGTAGAGAAAACAATCCAACACTGGTGCTTTGGATAGCTAGGCAGAAAAAAATCTTTGCTTTTATCTGATGGACTAACACCAGGTGTCACTAGCTACTAAAGATCCAGCATTTCTTTACAATAGAGTCCTATTACTAAGAAATTAAAGCTTGACAAAAGACCCTAGCATTTTCCCCACACCAATACTGAAAAGATGAGGCACATTTTTCCAAAAGAGAAATAAATGTATATTTTAGTTTCATAATCAAGACATACATATATTTCTTTAATTGAAATAAATAATGCATACAAGTATCCTTTTCAGTGTTAAGCCAATAAATATTGATATTTATATCACTCATTGACAATATGTATTATATTCTGAGCAATGGTAAACAACCTAAGGTGTTTAGAGGGGCAAAAAAGTATATGTCAGTCACTGATTCTGCAAATTGTCCCACTTACAAAGGTAAGCAAGATCACACTGTATGACTTATAAAATGCATTTTGTATGATAGTACAGAAAATACATGTTTATAACTAAAAACAAGCAAGACTTGTGGCTCACAGACCTGTACAGAATCACTGACTGTCTTATGTTTTTTTTTCCATCACTGTTTAGCAATTTCTACAACATGAGGTGATCCTCCTAATCATAATGAATGATTAGCCATTATATTAATTCAGTTTCTAAAAGCTGCTGATAGTTTACTAAAGATGTATTCTTCATTTTCTAATATTTACTGTATCAGAACTAAGTAGAATACATTACCATAAAACATGTTCAGAAATCAAAACATACCATTCAGGGATTGGAAGCTCATAGGAACAGAGTCTGGGTCTGCAACAGCTTTAAGCCACTTAGCAGCTTGACCAGACAACACAAAGTCTTTGCTAATGTTTCTTAGTGGCAGACACTACAAGTCCTCCATACAGCTGACAGAGCAATGTAAAGAAGTGACTGGACGGTGGCTAATAGGATTAGCACCAGACATGTAGAGAGGACCTTAAGTTCACACTGCCTTTGTCTGCTTTGGTGTCTCGTACACTTTTCTTGTAGGTTTCACTGTCCACAAAGGAAATAAAGTAATAAATGAGCTATACAATTTTTTTATGTTTATACTTTCTACCATATGCATCAGTTTATTGTCAAGAGGAAATTTCTTGCGCCAATGAATATAAATTAAAAAAAAAATAGTGTTAGTAATCTGACAGAAGAGTGTGTGATTTTCAGTGGTGAGCATACCTATTGTGGTTCAAAAATAGAAGGAACAGCCCGACTTCCAAGTTACATAACTATGGCTTGAACACCTGCTTAAGACACCTGGTCTTTACTAACTGCATCACAAAAACTTTCATAAAAAGAACAACATGCAAAGGAAGTATTTGATACAGACAAAAAGTGTTAGCTAGAACATTTTCCTTTGTTTTTAGAACAAATAAAAGTAAAAGAAAACTGACATTTCTTTTCATCAAGCTAGAAAGCAAATTTGTGGTTATCAGGGCCATCAGTCATAAATAAAAAAGGGATCAAGGTGCAAAACGTATTAAAAGTATTATGAAGGAAATGGGGTGTTGTTTCAAAACTCAGCTCACAGTTAGTTTGAGGTGAGTAAAGGACTGTTTTATATTACTAAATAGAAAATATTTAATAATTACATTTTTTTTTACTTGTAAAACAAATAACTTACGGATTATAAAACAGTATCAACATTACTAAAGATATGACAAAGCTTTCCTTGTCAATAAACCAAGCAGGATCTAGTCTTTGGTGTTACTTTTCAAATTGCATTGTTCTTCTGTTTTGAGAAGTGGAATTTATTAAATGAAAATTATTGAAGAAGCACAAGCTAGAATGCACTAAAAACACGCTTACCACCCTTCACAATTACTTGGCATCAACACTAAAAAAGGTGAATGTAATGATAAATTTTTCTTAAGAGATTAAAAAAAACATGTCAGACTGACAGAAAATTAGGAAATGGTCATAATTGTTTTAAAAACAATATATGTAGTATATGCATTCATTTTTGGGTTGTGCTTGTTTGTTTTAATTTGATTTTTGCTAAGGTAGGATCAGATTGGCAAAGTATATAACTATAACGCTGTACTTGATTTGCACCTCCAGATCTATTCTTTTAAACATTTGGTGACAGAAAATGTATACTAACAGTGCATTATGTATTTGGGATAACATGTTTTACCAGAGAAGTAAAGATTTATTGAGAGAAACCTGTTAAAAAGACAAATCCATATCAAATGATACAGAATAACTTAATTTCCATTTTCATTTTTAAACTTAGTTAAGAAAAGACAGAATGCAGAATTCCATACCAATAAAATATTCTAAAAGACTGCCTGTTCAGTCCAGCATTTGTAGTCCCCAATGATCAAAATCTTAATTTGAACAGTCAGAATGAATAATAAAACAAGACCTAAATGTTAGCTGCCTCTGGCTAATTTGTCTTTTTAATAATGGAACTTTCAAACATCTCATCGTACTATTGACCTTGGCAAAGGTAATGTTTGTTTACAAATCTCAAAAGAGGATAAACGTAGTGGTTTGTTTAACGGCCTCTCCTCAATGACATTTCAACAAAATCAAATCTGCAAGGCAGAGCTAAAGCTAACATGTAAAACCAGTTTCTTTTGAATTAATTGAGGACTTTGACTATTTTACCATAAAATGTATTTGTCCAAATTATCTTCCAATTTAAGTTTCTACAAATATTGAAGATCAGAGGTATGTCAAGGTCAGAACAGTACCTCAATAGACAATGTAAATTAACATTTATACCAACAACTATGAGTGGTTTACAGTGGAAAATTAATTCATGCTTGTGACTACAACAAGCAAGTCAAGCAACAAATACCCACAAGCAACAGAACTTCGCCCCCCAAAATCCGGACCATTTCTTTGTCAGTTAAGAATAAGCACGGCACAAAGGAACCTATGCCTCCAACACTGTTGGTACTGAAATTACACATTTAAAATATGCAAACGTGCCTGTCAATAATGATGAACGTCTCACCGGTAGGATATTTGCGTCGACACGACATAAGTGGAAATCAGGCTTAAGTGCTTAGATCAGTGGCTGAGCACCACTGATCAGCTTGTTCAGATCAACAAGTTGATCAACCCAGAACAAGCTCAAAAAGAAGAGAACACGGGTAAGTGAAAGAGAGGAGAGGATGGCGTTGTATCTTCTGTTTCTTTCCCTATCATCTATTTTAAAAAGATCATTTAAGGAAACTTCATTAAGGTGAAAAAAAAAAGGAAATGTTGCACTTTTTTGTCAATGTAAAGACATCAAAAAATTCCCACCATAAAGCAAGTGATGCACTACATAAAACAAGATTCTTACAAGTTAAATTTAAGACTTTATAGACCATGCAAATCAAAAATTAAGAACAATTTTTCAGCTTATTTCCCAGCCCTGCTAACAAGGACAAATTAAATCCTTCAATTTCGGACCAGTTATTTCCTAAACAAAACCAAAGAAGTTCTGAATGTGAATTAGAAATGAACTACAGTTAAAATAAAGCACAATTTTCAAAGCTCAGATATAAAAATTAAAGACTATTCAAGGTATAATTTCCAATTCAAAAATTCAGAGCTGTAAGACTTTTTAAGACCCCACAGGAACCTTGTAAAAGAGACAAAAATAAATAGATTTGCAACTTTTTTCACTATACACACTACATGGAACAGATTTGAAACAAAATGCCTTTTTTAATGATATAACCATTCATACATTATAAGTTTTTTTAATCGATTTGTACATATAGGATGTGCTCAAATGATTAAGATAGTTATTTTAATATCAAAGCAGGCATCACAAGTAAGCACTATTACAAATGTATCCGGATTTATTACAATTTTAGATCCGATTCTTGGAAGGCTCCACCCTAATTGAAATTCCAGATGGTACTTGGATCGAAAAATACACGTTAGACAAATACTAACAAGTTATACTAAGAAAATAAGTAAGTAATATCCAAATACAGGTTTGGGTGGCGTCTTAATAACCGTCCAGGGACACAAGGGCAAAGTAGCAGCAATGGCTCAGCAACGCCCTTTCAAGCTAAGGTTAGCTTTGCCCAATAACGGGTAGCTGTCAAACAACTCATGGATTAATACCACTGCCGTACTATTCAAAATTAGACAAAAACATTGAGTTATCTAAACAAATAACTGATTATTAAAGCCACCCTCATTGAAAAATAAACTCGAGTCATCCGTTATCTGGCATCGAGTTACAAGAACATTTCTTCATGTTGCAATGTTGTTAAATATTATCTGAGCAAAAAAATAAAAATGAGACTCACTCAACTGTTTAAGCACATTTATATTTTAATTAACAAATTATAGGTTAACCGCCACATTAAATATAAATACGTTTTCTGTTGATACAACACCTGGGATAGCTAACATTGTAAGCTAGCACACAGAACTTCCATAAATAAGTGGAGCTAATGTTAGCCAAATGATCCGCCAGGCTTCACAACAAGTGTTATAACGGGTCATTTATTGATTAAAACAAGCCAAACTACTTTTGAAAATCATGTAATATATAGTTGACAATTGAGTAACAGTACCTGAATATTGTATTTTCCTTCAGCGTAAACATTTAGCTAAAAAGAGTCACAAGTTTGCCTCCTAGCTTCTTTTAGCTTAGCTTTCGGCCTCTCCGCCATTTTGAGATCCGAGCGGGTAAGCGCAGACTGCGGTCTTGAAAAATAACAAGTCTAACCAAGTGACAAAACAAAAAGAGAATCTGGGGTGAGAACTCCTAACTTACCGCTCGGAGCATGACGAATCTCGTATCCCTCTGACAGGTGTGTGGACAATAAAAAGGACGCTCTGGTTTAGGTACACAACCGTGACTTTTCACATCAGCCGGCACGGACGGTCAGATTGTCTCATGGTGACGCCGCATTCGCCCGGCCCTGGCTGGCTAACGGTCGCGGTTTGACACCGTGAACGCGCACGCCGAGGTGGGCGGTGGTGCGCAGCGTGCACACCTCTGGCTTTTGTCAAGGTACAGATATTTCAGAACTAAATTGTCTTTTCTGTTCATTAAAAAAAATTACAGTTATTAAAAAAATACTTCATGTGGTTACCTCACATTTACATAAAATACCAAATTAACTAGTACAAAAATAAATACATAAATAAATACAATAACAACTAAGCAAAAGTTAAATAATTAACTTCTATATAAAAACTGGCCAACTGTATTATATATTTTTGGCATTTGTTTTTGACTCGCATTTCATTATTTTTAGTGATTTTAACATATCACCACAATAAAGAAAGACTACTCAATACATCAATATAGTTTTATTTCTTTTGCAGTTATATTATATTGTTGTAAGATCTGATTTTACTTTGAGAAATATGGACCAAAATGTAAAAGAAAAAAAGAAAATCAGCCAAAAAGATTAAAAAATAACGTACTTTTTTATTTCAAGTGTAATGCAATTTTATTCTCCCTTTAGTTCACGTCAAAAGTTTCCAGAGCATCAAATACTAATCTGATTTAAACTGATACAGATAAACAAAAACAAATATCAGCATGCTATAGCTATATACTTTTAGACGTGCCCTTCTAGTAATATAGCAGGTTTACAGATAAATGCATTTCATCAACTGTCTTCAAGAGTATTACATTATTATTCATTGTTAATTATTTCTGCCTGTTTGACAACTTCCAAGTGACTCGTCCAGGTTTCTCCATTCCTTCAATTACAAAAGAGTGACATCTTGTGGACAATAAATGAATTACAGGACAGAACATATTTAATTGCAGGTCATTATTCCTTAATTAAAAAGTGTAAACAGGATGTCATTTTGGATTTAAACAGAAATATATAGTATTGGTTAGTTTAAATTAGGGTTTTAGTTGTGTTTTTAAAAAATTAAACAAAAGAGAATAAACCTTAGAAAATCAGTGTCATGACAATGGCAGAAATAATTTTGTGATCAACAAAAACTAACATCATAATGAGGATTTTACTCCAAATAAAGAATCGACAAATCCCTATTTCTCTATTATTTATCTGTAAACATTTTTTTTCTAGAATAAACAGATCAGGTCTGTTGATGTGGAAGCTCCCCTGAATCATTCACTACTGTTGATAGTTGTTTTTGAGGCTCCTTTGTGGGCTTTTCCTCTGAAGAACTCCTATTTTCTTCTTTTTTTGTCCTCAGATTTGCTAAAATGCAAAAAAGTTTAAACAAAAATATATAATTAAAAGATCAAATGTGGCATTTATTTTTTGACATTTTGCTGTCTCTTTAAACTCTTACCTGAGTGGGGGGAAATCAAATCCACACACCACATTGAGCTGCTGTAGGACAGCAGATAGATTCAGAGTGTAAAGCTGAAAACAAGAAAAAATAATGTAGTCTATCAATCCTGTTGGTTTAAATTCTCGAAAAATCATACAAACCTCTAGATGTGGGTTACAGGCACTTGGTGCTTCACTGCAGTCCATTTTTTTACAAAGCGCCACCCGCTGGTTGAGGCTCTTAAGGTGTTCTAAACATTCCTCTGTATTGGCGTGATTCTCACCAACCTTGACATATGAAACAACAACAAAAAAGAGGTTATAATTGTGAGCAAACACAGCAAAAACAAAAGCACCCTCCAGTCCAAAGCACACCTGACTCAGATAGATAGAATAAGCTTCTTTCTCATGTTGCAGTGCTGAAAGAAGGTCTCCTTTACTCTCGTAGACAGCGGTGAGGAGACGATGACTGCACAGAAGAGAGAAAAAAGGGATCTGGTGTTGAGAGGAAGATGAACTTATGCAGGAATATGAAGAAAGACGTACCAGTGAGCGTGTTTTAAAGATGAGACTCCGTGGTACTTTGAAGTTAAAGGTAAGGCTTTCTGGAGGAACTTGAGGGAAAGCTCATACTTCATTAATCCATAAAGTACGAGGCCCAGCATATTCTGTCATGAAGAAGCAAATCAAGTATTAATCACACAGTTTTTCAACATGCTCAATAACTTCCTACCTAAAACGGAAAAATTTAAAGTCCCAATCCAACTATGCTTTTATCTATTGTTAATATTTTAATTATGATTATAGAATTTTTTAGCCGTTTTTAGCACATTTTATGTGAAGCAGTGAGAGCTCATTAGAAATTTGCCTCTGAGTTGTGGGCGGGGCAGTTGGTGTAGAAGTAACCCTCCACTGATATCCCAGCATCCCTTTGATTGCACTTTATCCTGCTATCTTACGTCCCCTTACAGCCCCAAGCCAACACTACTGGTACAACAAAATAGCCAAAAACATTGGAGCTACACAGTTGTACAGTTTTGAGCCAGATGGCAGTTCAGACATCGAAAACAAAGATTTTACTGGATCTATTTGTCTGCAGGTGAGAGACTTTGGCACACCCATTTCAGTTGTTGCATCACAAATTTGAGCTCTTTCAAACTTCTGCTCCAATTCATTTTAGTCTTAATTTTTTTTGAAAACAAGCGTTTTTAAATCCATAAATTAAATGTTTTTTTAAATTATTATTGACAGTAGATGGCAATACTTTATCTGTGCTCTTGGAAAATAGGTTTTCCCAAATACTAGTTTCAGGGGATTGCTCACAACCTTTGTAATTGATTTTTTACAATATATACAGACATGTTTATTTTTGCATGTGAATTTTTATCAGAATGGCATAATAGCAGCTGATCAAGCACATTCAAGAAAAATACTTTTGATGATCTGCCTCTGAATAAAATCAACTATTATCTTAAAATTTAGGTCAAATTTAAAGCAGAGCATTCTATTTTTAAATTTTTTTTTCCATAAAGACAGGCTTTTTGGGTGCTCATTTGTACTTTGCTTAAAATTTGAGTGTTTTAGGTATTTTTTAACATGTTCTTGTTACATTTTTCTCATAACGGAGGACATATACAGGATAAGAGTTAAGATTAAAACTTAACTGTCGAGTGTTTATTTATTTAAATCGTGTTGGATCAGGAGCAAACATAAACCTGCGCAGCGACTGCTACGGCCAAAGTCTCCCCTCAATTTCTAAATCTTCCTCTTGCAGGCGAATAGGTCCATGTACGTCTTCATTTTCCTCGTCCCAGCGTCCGTCTGTGCAGCTGTGTTCATCTGATATTTCACGCTGTTTTTATTGCACCGGTAATGTTAGGTAGGGGTTGTGAGGGGATGTAAACTAGCAGAGAGAGTGTAAACAAAGGGATGCTGGGATATCAATGTAGGGCTACTTCTTCACCAACAGCCCCACCAACAACCAAAAAGGAACTTTCTGATCAACTCCTGGAGAGAATATGTCTTAAAAAAATGACACAGGCATTTTGATTTTGTCTAAAAACTAATGTGAAGAGTGACAAAAGGAAGGGAACTTCACTGCACTTACATCCAGTAGTGCTACATGTGGATGATCCTCTCCACTAACAAGTAGAGTGAGGTACCGAGCTCGATACAACAGTTGTAAAGATGTTGAATGTTGGCCTCCAGCAAAGCAATATAGAGCCAGGTACGTCTGGATCAAAGATAAATTAACATGAAATAAAGCAAAGTCTCACATAAAGAGAGCTAAACTCAATAATGACAAGCAAGAGTTTTGAGATCTGTGACTTACGTAGTCTTCTATGGTCTGTGGATGATCTATCCCTTGTATTCTCTCAGAAATCATTACAACTTTTTCCTGCAGCCTCACAGCCTGTCAGACATGAACACAACAGAGCAGCATATAGACTTCTCCCAACAACATCCGATAAAGAAATAAACAAATAAGAAGCAAGCAAAGCATGAAACATTTTTGTTTTAGATATTTACATCCCCGATATCTTGGAAGACGTAGCTGAGCCGGCCCAGGAGCCGCAGGCACGTGCACACATCCTCATGCAGGACTCCACATGTGCGGCTGAAAAGAGTCAGAGCCTGGGTGATCAGGTCATGGCTGTACCTGAGATGACCTAGAACCAAAGCAAATAAAGGTTAAATTCTATCATTTTATTCCTGTCAATCTGCTACCGGAGGAAGGATGCAAGAAAAGATTCCTGCTTGATTCTTTGAATGTAAATAATGAATCCACATACAGAGCACCACTAGTGACTGAACCTGCTTAAGAATTTGATCTGTTCCATGTATATGAAAAATACACACCATAGGACTGCAATGTTTTAGCTATATTTGTTAAAGTTATTACTTAAAATATTTTCTCTAAATGGAGAAACAAAACGATAGTTCAACTTGCAGTGAAAAATTAAAAATCTCCTAAATTTAAGGTTTAATAGCAAAATTGACAGTAGTAGGTTTGGTTCCATCTCTGAAATATGGCTGAATAGCAAAAATTCATTTTAATCTTAAGGATTAAAAACAGGTTTCTTATTAATTTGAATGCTTGTTTATCCTTGGTTCCTACCAATGTCTTTAATTTAATTTAAATGTGAAACTTTTTAATACCTTTTAAGGCCATGCATGTCAAAAATTAAGAGTAATTTCTCAGTCTATTTCCAATTTTAATTATTATTTCCCATTTTATTAATTTATTCCCAGTATACAATTAAAACTGTAGCTTCTTATCTTGTTGTTTGTGTGCTTTAGAGCTCTTCTTTTACATTTTTCTTTCAAAATATTAGTGCTAAACAACTCGTTTTCCAAATGTTTATTTACGTCCCTTGATTCAAAATAATCTTGGTTGAAAAAGTAAAATTCTTGACATGAAATGTGAAGCAGAAAATGTTTCAAGCAGCACAATTTTCAAGGCTCTAATATAAAAAATGTAAGACTTCTTAAAGGGTTTTAAAGTTATTATTTCCAAATTCATAAATTAAATTCTTTCAAGACTTTTTAAGACCCCACAAGAACATTGTTTCACTCAATAAACAACATAATAATAAGACAAAAAATGAACAGAAAATTTGCACTGATTAAAACCAAAGATTTATTAGCAAAACTAAGCAAAAAGTTTCAAAATTTATTTTTGTGCTTGGTACGTTCCCTTCTTCTGTTTTATCTCAAATTTAATAAGGGATTTAAATATAAATTAAACTAAATAAATGTTATTTTTTACATCATAAGTAGCTTTGACTTTACCAGCACTCAATAATCGAAAAATATTTACTCCAAAGTTAAACGTTAGTGACCTTAAAGTGATGTTCAACTCAAACCACAGTAAAATAGTTAATAGTTGAGGTAAGTGATAAAACATCGCTCAAAACTGCTTTTGCTTTGAGAAATTTTAGGATCACAAGTGTTTTTTTTATCAACACAGAAATATAATGAATACATTCAGACTGGGCTTTACAGAGTCTTATATTGCCTCCTTGATAAAACAGTGATGGATCTGGGCGTGTCTCACCCTCCTGTGCAGCCAGTCGAGCTCGCTGCAGGAGCTGAGTGGCATCGCTCGATGTGGGTCTGAGGCGTTTGACCACGGGAAACATGTTGATCACATCGTCCTCTACAAACGCTGACTTCTGCCGGGACTCGAACACATACTCTCTTAACTGCACCTGAAGCAAACAGACAGAAGAAAGTAGGGACTTTCAAGTAAATTTTGGTGTTTGAACATTTAATGAATCAATTTAGGACAAATCTGAAATGATTGTAGTAGCTTTGTAGTAACAA
Source organism: Oryzias javanicus (assembly GCA_003999625.1). Classification (NCBI taxonomy): domain Eukaryota; kingdom Metazoa; phylum Chordata; class Actinopteri; order Beloniformes; family Adrianichthyidae; genus Oryzias; species Oryzias javanicus. Next base: position 22,538,511 of record CM012450.1, read on the forward strand.
ACAAGCCATCTTATAAAATATGTAATAACTGAAATATTCTTAACTTCAGTCTTGCAAAATGTACTTTAATTCATTATTATTTTTGAGGATTAAATGATTTTTACTCATGAGATTATTACAAAACATGTTAAAATAAATAGGTTTAACTACTGTGTTCATTCCTTGTATTACATGTTTTAAAATAAACATTAATAAAGGTAAGTTATTTAAGCTTAATATATAACTCAAAAGAAAAAGAAAAAATGATAAAAAAAAACTTTTATTGTATCTATATTAGTAAATATTATAAACAACAACCAGCTTTACCCTGTTACGTATCTTTTTTGAATACAAAAGTTTGTGACAACTTGATAAAATAAGTAAAAATAGAAAAATATGCCAAAAAAAAAAAAGTTTAATTTCACCTGGATGCCGGTTTTAATAGCAAATTCTCTCAGTAAGGAGATCCTCTGTAGGTTGTGCTTCTCTATGACCTCTTCCAAGCTCTCACTAAACATAAAGTGAAAACAGAGTCAAGTTTGGCTGCACTTCTGCAGATCGTCACACACACAAAGACACGCCCACCTCTCAAATGCGTATTTGTAATAGTCTTCCGCCTCAGCCCTGATTCGGTCCCACAGCCTGTTGGAGGTCAGTCTGGCCCACACGCTCTCCGTGGTCAAGCTCACTCGGTTGCTGTGACCGCGGCGGCGGCGGCTCCTGCGATGAGACGGCAACTCCAATGAGCTGCCGTCGGACAAACTGGAGCAGGAGGAGGTCAGCAAGCAGTTGAGGAAGTGGCTGACGGCCACGGAGAAATCAGCAGGTTTCACGTCCTGCCAGAGAAAACATTAACGCTGTAAAATAAATCAAAGAATTTGGCTCCAATATGAATTTGTGTTTGTGCACCTGTAGGTAGGTCCTAAAGATGTGATTAGCACTTCTGATAATCACTTCACTGACAGAAATTCTCTGAAAAGAAAAGAATTTATAGTTTGTTTTTTTTGTCAACACCTATACTCTATAATCCAAATACTTATTTATGATCAAAATCTGAACTCCTCAAAGGTCAAACAGAATAAATAACGCTTCATTTTGCACAGAAACATTATTTTTTATCTCATTAGATTTTCCTTAATACAAATCTTTACTGTATTTATTCACACATGTAGCTCCAACAAGAGTAACTGCTCAAACTTAATAATTGTTTTTTTCATCTGATAAAATCCTGTAGCTGAATAAGTGAGTAATTACCTATTTGCGAAAAGATTCATTTGCAAACAGAAAAAAAGTTGAAAAACAACCTAAAATAAACTTAAAAGCTTCAACCTACAGTTTTTATTAAAATATTTAAACTCAAATATTAGCAATCACATCAACTCAAACCAAGAACCCAATTAATTCCTAATTGTTTCAATAACATATTAAGCTGTAGCTTAAACAGATTTTATAATTCTCGCTAGTAACTTTTTACCTACTATTTAGCTTAATTTAGCCAACTGAGTAACATTTATATGTTCAAAATAAGAAAATAAAACATAAACAATGTGATTCTTTAAGGATTACAGTATTCTTAAGCTCTTAAGGCCTGGCGTCCACATGCATAGACATCACATTTTGGGTAATATTTTTAATTTTGCTTAACAGGTACTTTGTTAAAGAGAAATAGAAAAGGTACATCAAATAAGAGCTTGAGTCTTGAGAGGTTAAACCATTTGTGGTAAAAATGTTGACTGAATTTTATCAGAAAATCTGAAAAAAGTTTATTGTTTTCTCAATACTAAATAAAACAGAATTTTGTGATTAAAATTTTTTGTTTGTATTTATACAGTTGGTTATGCCTCTTCCCACTATGAACTCTATAGTTAAAAAAACAAAAACAAATTGGGTTGTTTTTAACCTAAATCTGAGATTAAAAGGGACTAACTATTTTCTGGGTTGTTTTAACTCAGGAAAAAAAGCATAAATTGGGTAAAATGAAACCCCTATAGCCCCCAAAATTAAAATTGCCTCAAAAATAACCCAAAAATACATGAATAACCCAAGAATTGGTCTGAAGAAATAACCTGTGTCTTAAGGGTTTGTTGTATGTGGAATTTTCAAACTATTAGTTTTGTTTAAAAAATTTAGATTTTATCTATGTGCTTAATTTATTACATGATTTAAACTAAGCTTAAGTTTTAGAAATACAGGACTAAGTACTCAGTGAATACTGTGTCTGAAATACCTGCACGTGTCTGAGTCTCGCTTTCTCCTCCATCATGTCCAGTTTCATTAAAACTGAGCCCAAGTATCGGACGTTTACTCCTCGCTGATGCAGAACTGAAGTCAGGCTCGCTCCATCCATCGGATTAGCTATGCGGTCGAGACAATCCCTCAGCTGCAACACAAACAACGACACAGAACACTTCATAACACGACAAACACAAAGTTTATTACTCCTGAACACACAACTCACCACAGCCGGAATCTGGTCAGAGAGAAGGAAAGCTGCAGCGCTCCACAACAGCTGCCGCTGACTGCGAAGCTCCTCAACACACTCGGAGGGGAAAGTCACACCTGCAGGGAGGACGGATGCTCAGGTTAACCGCGTGATTGTATTTATGCTGAAGCTTCAGCATGTGGGTTTGAGAGAATCGGTACCTGGAGAGCAAACGTTGGGATTAAAACGCACGTCGAAGCAGGAGTCACTCACTGACCCAACCGCCTTACAAGCTCTCGAGACAGCCGTTCTTCTCCGCTGTTCTGCAGGAAAGAAAAGAAAAAACATGGAAACTGATGCAGTCAATAAAACATGCTGATTCTCAAACCTTTATCTCAAAGAAAAGGGTTATAAATCGGTTGAAAATGGTTGAAAAAGAAGATCTTTGGACGAAAGGAAGAGAGAAATGTTATATAATACAAGAGAAAATAACATTTATTTAAAATTTATTTCTAAGTTTAACTTTATATTGAATGTATCCATGAAACACTATGTATGTCTGAGTAATTTAAAAGTAAATCCCTTCAATTCAAACTATTTGATCCTTGCAAAGATTTAAAATCTTGTTTTTAGACAGTCAAGATATTTGATTAGGTTTTAAGCAGTTTAACTTCTCTTTACACCATTCCAAGCTTTTCTTAAAATCAGTAAAGTTGAGATTTTTTTTCTCATTAGGAGCTAGAATCTAGAAATAGAGAACTTATTATCAAAATGAGTCAAAATCATTTTTGCTCCATCCTCTGGACAATAGAGAAACTTGAGAGCCAAGCCTTAAGTTTCTTTCAGAAGTTATAACATATATAAAAAATCCTTGTTTGTGGGGTCATGGGATGGGAGGGGAAGAGTAAAGATTAGGTTGGGATTTTATTTTAACTCGTGTCTATGTTTTTAATTGTAAAGCACTTCTAGGTGTGAAAGTACAACACACACTTAAAAAAAAAAAAGCTTGATTCGATTCGTTTTAAGATAAAAAAAAAACGTAATTGCATTGTCAATTTTGGCTCAATTTAAAGAATGCTTTTTTTTTTAAGTTCAGTAAATGTTAGACTGGCATTCGTTGTCATCATTTTGGAAATTTTGTTGTAAGAATGAAGACTGGTTTTAAATTTTATCAGGATTTATGAAGATGGGCCAACTTGCACTAAGATTTTATTCTCATTTTGTTCTAAAACAAGTCATTTCCACTTAATGCAATGTTTTTGTCACTGTAATCAATCAAATGAACAACAATTAGATATAAAAACTCAGAAAATGCAAACTTTTAGCTCATATTTAGCAAAAAATACTTATTAGCGAACTGTAAGACATTCAATTCTATCTAAAAGTTGACATTTTTAGCTTTTTTTTCCCCCTTTTTGAATCCTTGTTTTTACACTTTGATTTCTTATCATAAGATTTCTCGGTACGTTGAAGTTATTTGGTGTTTGGGTAGAGAATTTTCTTGCTTTCTATAGTGTTTTTTTCTTAAGATTCGTTTTTTACTATTTTTAACCCCTTTTTGCAGCGTAAGGTCATTGTTACACACTTTTTTATACACACTGTCGACATTTTTTTATTTCTTAATGACTCATATCATGGTGAAATGCATTATGGTCTTCAGCTCTGGGCTCACCGGCATCTTCTGCGCTTCTCTCCGTGGCTTTTTCCTGTTTTTTCAGCTCCTCAGACACTATCTTCACAAACAGCTCATACCTGTAACAACAAGAACTCCAATATATGAATGCCCTGCAGTTCAATCTGCAGGTTGGACAGCCACTTCTCCTCACCTATGCTGGACAAAGGCGTTTATCAGTTCTGGCCTGAGGTTGGCCAGCCTGTGACGATGACGGCACGGATAACCAAAGCTTTTACACACATCCGGCAGTTCCTCTCCTGTCGCCTCGCCCTCAGAAAACTGGAAGTTCAGATCTGGAGGGAAAGTCCTCAGAAGGTCTAACACGTAAGCACGCCTGTCGTTGCCGAAGAGGCCGATCGTGGTGATGCCTGAGCACAGCTCTGCTGGTCTGTTGTTGTGATCCAGCACCTGGTGATGCTGGATTCTCAGCGGTTTACTGGTTTCGCTCAGAAGCTCCAGAAACCTGCCGGGAAATAAACGATTCTGGTTTCACAGCGAAATGAGCAAAAAGTGAAAAACACCGACGGGTCACCTGGGGTGAGTGAAAACAGTTTTCCCATTGTCGTTGGAGCCATAGACTATCTGTTCGTGGTTTTTCTCCAGAATGCCAGGAATGATCGTCTGCGCAACAACACGGACGCCGCGGTAATCCACCACAGCCGTCCCGAGAGTGTGGAGGCCCTCCGTGTCTACAGATGTGTACGCCTGCAGCAGAGGAACACACAAAACCACTGAAAGGCGTTCCTGTGAAGATCCCAGCACATCCATCTCTCCTCCGTTGGGATTTCTACCTGCACTCCCCTCAGGTCACACACAGCAGCAGCGTGAGCAGCCGTGTCGCCTCCTAGTGGTTTGTAGTGATCAGACAGGTCAAAGCCCTGACTGAAGAAGAGGTTGTTCCACACGAACATCTGGAGGTGAGGGGGCTCCCTCGGGTTCAGCGGCATGACGTTGCCGTCGATCACGGCTATAGCGCCCTGTGTTGCAGCAGCGACAAAGTCGCTGATTGTCTGCAAGAAACGAAACCTTCGTTAGTTCTGGAGCAGCAGGAGTTTCACCGTTATTAATCGGCTGACCGACCTTAAAGATGCTCCTCTCCCTGTGCAGTCGTTCCTGTAGAGAACCTCTGGGGAGTTCTCTGCATCCCTGCAGCTCTTCGTTCCAGTCCCGGCTCTGAGCGGAGCACAGCTAAACGTCAGCATCAACGTCGCTTCATCCAAACTTCTCCGAGTCCAGTTTAAGCCACCTGCCCGGCCGTGAGCTCGTCCTGCCCCATGTGACTGCTGGGGGACTCCTCGGCTCGGACGCAGTCCAGCGAGTGGTCACCATGAGGAGCGATCCAGGTGAAGAGCTGGAAAGGTGCCGCCGCTCGCTCGTAAAGATGCCGCTGAGCTCTGATTAAAAGCATCAGGCGAGGATTCTCGAGTTGGAAAAGACTAAGAAAAAAAGTGTTTACCTTCTTTTCTGAAGAGTGCTGAAGTTTTTCTTGAATGCCGGGCTGACTTGATTCAACAGTTCAACTAGAGAGTGACAAAGGATTTTGGGAATAGAGGGTTTAGGGTTGAAGATGAACGCAGTCGATCTGAAACAAGTGGAGAGTCAAACTAAGATTCATAAAGTTGAGGCCAATAATCATCAAAAGTTTTCTTTTAGAATTGACTTAAATGGCAAAAGCTGTTGCAATAAACATCTAAAACATGACTAGAAAATGTTCAAATGAAATCAGGAATTTTTCTTCTAGATTGCTTTAATTGTTCAATGATGGATGCTGTCTTTTTATTTATTTTTATTTATTTTTTTCTGGTTCAAATCATTTTAAAACTTCTTAAATGTGAATCCTGTTTTTTGTAAATTATGAACTTTTATTTGGCAAAAAATTGATTTTAATTTCATGTTTTTAGAATAATTTACTTTTAATGTATTTTTATGTAATATTTATTATTTTTAGTCATAGATTTTTATCATGGGTTGTTTTAATGTATGAGTGCGACTGTTGCATGGAGCAGGAAGCACTTCTTGAATTTGATTGTACCTGTGATAATGCCAATCAGGATCTAAACCCGGACTTAAAAAAAAAAAAAAAAAAAAAAAAAACATTTAGCAAAACTTTGCTTTTCTGCAAAAAAAACATCTTTATTTTTTTATAGTTTATAAATAATAATAATATATGAATAATAATAAATGTTATCATTTCACTTTTAAAATAGTCACTTTTATAATTAGTCACTGCTTGCTGATGAATAATTAAAGATCTTAAAGATAAAATATTCTAAACTAAATGCAAATGTATGCGGCTGCTAACAAATCTGTTTGTTAAAAAAATAAACAAATGAATAAGTGAGGAAGCAAGAAAATGAATGAATGAAGGAAGGAAGATTAGAAGGAAGGAACAAAGTAAGGAAGTAATGAACGAACGAATAAATAATTAAACAAATGAATGAATGAATAAGTACATAGGTATGTAATAGGGGTTAAATAAATAAATAAGTAGGAAAAAAAACAAATAATTTTTTTTAATAAAATTGAATTAATTTTTTAAAATGAATGAATGAAGGATTAAATACATAAGTAAATAAATAAAGAAAAAAAAGAAAAAGACAAATTATTCATGAGAGGCTTAGCTTGAAATCAATTCCTGACCCCTTAAAACAATTATTTTCTTTTCTAGAAATAGCACTATGTTACATAGACCATAAAGTTGTGTTGCTTTCACGTAAAAAAAACCTAAAAATAAATATTCAATGAATATTAATCTAAAAAAGTAGACTACTTAGCTAAAATGAAACTAGCACTCTACTGATGCTTAAACACTAAATCTTTAACATACTTTAACTTTTCAACCATTAACACGATCAAGTCCTCCTTCTATCACTCACTGGTTGCAGTAGAAACCTCGTGTTGACGATGTGATGTTGAGCTCCTTGTCTTCCAACGTCAGGACGTTGATGTACATTAAGTCTCCGTGCATCCTCCTGTTTCCTGGAGGAGGGTTCCAGCCGCTCAGGCTCAAGACCCGCAGGCACTGTAAAGGCTGTGATTGCACATATTTTGTGAAGAGTGTATATATAATCAACATTATTAGTACTGTTATAAGCTTCTATCTCACCTTCCAGTCGTCTCTTACTGGCTGCAGAGGAGTAACAGGAGGCTCCTTACATCCAGGGAGGATGTAGTCTGGAGGACTGCAGTCTGTAGACTCTTTCTCAAAGGCTTGATTCTTGGTCATTTTTTCCCTTTCTGAAATGGTTTAATAAAAGTATTACCGGCAGAAGGAATCTCAGACAAAAAAGATCCACAGAAATGAGGAAAACACTTACCTTGACCACGTCTGGTATAGCAGGACAGGTAAGACAGCGAGCTGCCGTTCACACCGTTAAAGGAGTCTGCAGGACCGAGGCTCCTCAGGAGGTCGCTGACGTGTCGGAGATGAAGACGAGCCTCACGGATGGAGTATGAATCTGAAACAGAAGGAATAACATTACAGTTTTACTTTACAGTAACAATAGGATTCTTGAGGTTACATTTCTGTTAGATTTTGTGTCTGAAAAAGCAAATAACTAAGAAAAAAAAATTTCCCATCTTTACAAGAAAATGAGAGAAGCTTGTTAAAAAACTATGACAATTACATAAAGTGGAGATTATATTAAATAGTACAATAGTAGATAAAATAAAAGGAGATTCAATACTTTTTTTTGTTTGGTTGATATTTTACATACAAAAATGTTTTTTCTCTGCTTTTTTTATTTAAATAAAAACCGTATAAAAACTCTTAAAATATACATTTCTTATTATTTTATGTGCTGAATGCACTGTTTACAGATTTTTTGAGTACTAAAATGTATTTGGAACACTATAAAGTAATTATTTCATAACTTTTTATTTCATAAATGTATAGTGAAATCAGCTAAATTGTGCCACTTTTTGGTTAATTCCTTTGGAAAGTGAAAAACAAACAATATATGACATTTGAATGAATTTCTAATATTCAAAATAGTTGTTCACAATGTTTTTAGTGGTGAATTTATCGGATCATTTAGTATTGCTAAAACTTATTTTTGACTTTCAGGTAAAATTGCCCAATTGATCATCTGAAATTAGCCACTTAAACTGCAAACAATTCATTATTAAATCAAGTTATATTTAAGAACAACATCAGAGAAAATTACAATTTAATGAATTAAAAAAGGACAAATACAGGCCTATTGATAGAGCAATAGCATAGTAATGTAAGCTGAATTAAAAATGTGTGAAATACGATTAAAATGAAAGTGTGTGTGTTTCTAGGCTTGTAAAATCTGAACAACCTAAAAAATCGATCATTTATTAATCGAATATTGACTGTTTTTGACTTTTATAAGTTTGAATTAGTTTTTTTTTTGTTCATGGTATTTGGTTATTTACATTCAGTTTTTTGTCAATAATTGAGGACCATTATTTTAATGTTAAAATTGTTTTTGGAAAGTGTTGTGGAAATAAATCATTTAATGTTTCCTCTCTGCTGAAGGAAACACTTGCTAAGCTAACATAGTTTCCTTGATTGTCTTAAAGTGAAGTTTGATGCTGATGCATTGGATGCGCAATTATTTGCCACAAAAACAAAAGAATTCAAAAGAGACAAACAAAAAAAAGCCGTTACCCTCCACCACCTTGATCAGCGCTCTGTCCTGAACTCCCTGGATGGAGCGCAGCTCCGCCCCGCTGTCGAGGGCGGCGCCCTCATGCTGAAGGGAGAAGCACGTGCGATGGCAGGTGACCTCATGATCCATGAGTGCTTGTTGCAGCTCGGACACCAACATCTGAGCTGACACCTGAAAAAGCGGGAAAATTAGAGGGAGGCCACAGCGATGCTTCTTTGGATCAACGTTTGAAGCAGAACCTGGAGGTCAAACGTTTCGGCTCCAGGTGACTGAATTCTACAAGTAAATTCAGGATCTTGAAGATGATGGATGTCTTGAAGGACAGAATTGTTCCTTTTCTCCTCATGACACAGTTCCGGCGGGTTATCGCTACAACTTTCTGCAGCTTGAACTGGAGGAATTAAAAATATGAAAACACGTCTGAAAAAAAATATCCTTAGATGCAAAATACTAAGAATATTTGTTTATGTAACCCTTAAATTTTTATGACAAATATAATCTGAACTTGGAGACACTTTATGTCAAGTTTTGCCTCGCTCTAGAACAGAAAGTTTAACTTTTTTGACACAGAAATGATGATGTGCACAAAATGAGAATTAACTTTGAATCTATCTTTATATTTCTCATCTGAAAACCAACTTCCTTTGCCTTTTTCAAATGTTCTTTTTGATTTTGTAATTTTTATTAATTTGTCCATATTTGCCTCCTTGAACCTGAGTGTAAGTATTTTTCTGAGTAGGGCAAAAGAGAGGAACCTCCACTCACCTTTTGGAAAGAGCTTGTCAAGAAAGAGCAGGGGCCTCTGCGTCATCCCTGATCCCTCCTCATCATCTTCCTCCAGAAAACTATGCTGAACATCTGTCAACTTTGACCACAGAAGGCTGTCCTGAGCTTGACCTGAAGTGGAGGGATCTGCTGTCTCAACAGATGTGTTCAAATCACTCATCTGGAGTTTGGAATCATCCCATCTGACGGGGAAGTTTGTGTTTTCTTCCAGCTTCTGTTCAGCTTTTATTTTAGATGGTTTTGTTTCCTCATTTTTCTCCTTGTTTCGCTTTCTTTCCTCTCCCTCATCAAACTTCAGCATCTCTGTCTGGGTCTGGACCTCCGCCTGGGATTTCGCCTCCGTCTGGACTCCCATGCCGATATGAGTCTCAACCTCAGAAAACCTATGACCTCTTCTCTCCCCATCGCCCTTCTCGTGCTCCATCAACCTCACGCCGTCCTCTTCCTCGGATACCAACAAACAAACCATCGGCTCGACCAGAGTGACTTCCCCGGCAGGATTGCTGCTCAGAATGATGTCAGGGAACAGGAAGTTCTCCGGTTCGAGGGCGGGGTTTGTTATGCCGGTAGATGCGGTTAACAGGTCGTCCTCCAAAGTGTGCGAGTCGCTCGGTGACTCACTTTCACTCTCATCACTGGATAAAAGATTGGACTGCTCTCCTCCACGTAGAGCAGATGCGTTCTGCCACTTACAGTAGTTTGACAGCGTTTGACAGCACTGCAGAAAGTTTCCCATGATGCCTTTGTGTAAATAAGAGCAGGAGAGAAGAAAAGTACAATTATAAAGTTGTAAAAAATGATTTTAGGTCAGTTTTATGTATTTTAAAAGACCAAAATAAAGTTAACTAAAATAACATTTAACCAAAAGAAGCTATATTTTGGGAATAATTATAAGTGAGATATGTAAAAAATAAATTATTGTAGTTTTTGCCTGGATTGTTAATTCTCTTTTTTTGGTCCCTAAACATCCTTTTAACAATTATTGTTTTCCTTAAGCACTATTAACAATCAAATACCACTTTTAAAAGTAGATTTTAGTGTATTTGACAACCAAATACGATACAAACAATGAGTTTGTTGTGTTGTAATAGCAAACGATACTTTAGAGTCGATCAACTTTTCTCTTTCTGGTACAAAAAAACCTCAAACTTCAAACAGTACACTCCGATACTTTGGAGAACATTTGCCTATTACACTTTTTCATTTGATCATTTTCTTTTTCTCTATATTTTTTCTGAGTCTTTTCTGTCAACTCAAGGCTGTTGCATTGTATAGCACATAGGAATGCAGGGAAATTGGAGCATAAACAACTAATGAGAGTCTAGTTAGGGAAGGAATCCTGCTGTGCCGAAACTCACCGGGGAATCTTGCACATAAAATCCCATCACATGGAACAATGAAACCTGGAAGACAATAATATGCTGACAAGTTGTGCATCTTTAAATTAATCTTTTATAATATGGTCATAATAAACATATTATTTGTCATTTGTTTCTATAAAAGTCATACTTTATAGAACCATACAACTGCTAATCTTGAGCAAAACATAAAACACAATCCCACCTGTTCCATGTATGTATTTATAACATAAAGGTAGAAGCCCTACCATGCAGAGAGAGGACATCTGAGCCAGTCTGTCATCTTCCATGAAGTCCTCTGCGTTTCATCCTGGAGAAATCAGAGAGCAGAGTTTCCCAGCTTTCCTTACTGTCTGAGGCTCCTCTGTCCTTGCTGAGGAACCATGTTGTGAAAACTGTGAGCGTGTCTGCCCTTCAAGGCTGCAGGGAGAGGAGCTGAGAGCCTGTAATCCCTCTCTCCACACGCGCAGTACCGATTTCAGCCACAAGAGGGCATCCCATCTGTGACGCAACTTCCTGTGTTTTAAACTTTTTAATTTTTATTTTATTCTAAGTCCTCTTAAATAATGAACATATTTAACATGTATTTAAAGTACGCATTACTTTTGTAACGCTAAAATAATGTTCAAACTTAATATTTAATATAGTTATTCCACTTAAACATTTAAATAAATGACTTGCCATCCAGCAAAGTTTAAATGAAAAACATGAAGCTAAAAAATACATATAAAATACAATATTTCATTAGTTTTTACCGTTATTTTAACATGGGAAATGACTAATTTCTTTTTTCCCCCGACTCCCACAAAAAGCGGAAGATGCTTTTTGCTGCCATCTACTGGCGACTTTTGATATCGTTCCAGAAGAAGGCAGTTTATAAAATGTGTTTTTAAGCAAAAAAAAAAAAATTCTATAAAAAGTTTAAAAGTTGGGATATACTTGACCAAACAAACACACAATAAAATAAATAATTTATCTAAAAAATACGCAATATAATGATAATTTTGTACACATAGGCAGAATTTCTTTTTTGAAAAATATGAAAGATCAACTTAGTAATTCATAAATCTGTAAAAGCAGAGATTTTTTGTTGTGATCAATTAGTTCGTGTGTTGCAAATCCTAAAATGGATAAATAAAAAAAGAAACATATTAAAAGCTTGAGAAAAAGAAGCAGTGCCTCATCTGATCTTTACATGTTCTGTCCAGTTTTCAAGACTGTAGTTAAGTCCGGACTTTGAAGATACTGTTAAAAGTTAAAATCAAGATTATTTGGGATTATTTTTATTTCAAGATGAAAATACTATTTTCTGGATGAACCTTCAAACTTTTTTTTGTAAAATTCAGGTTAAATATTGAATGTGGATAAGAATTACTGAAACACTATAATTGTTAGACATGGAACTTACAAAATAAAATATTTTAGAATTTATATTATTCAATTTCAACTGGACAAAACATTTGTATTTGTCTTTTGCAATTGTTTGTTGAATACTGATTTTAAATGTACCTCATATTATTCATTTAGACTTTTTCTGACTTACAGAAATTGATCAAACCTAAAAAATAGCATTAATTTTTGCATTGCGGTTGAATTTTTGGTTTAAATCTTTCTAAATCTAGGAGGAAAATGGCATAGTTTAAGTTATGCAGGCCACCAACTTCCTCTGGGCTACAGTGCTTGAAACTAGCCTCTCTGTTTATTTGTTTTTCTTCTAACACTTTCTGGCAGAAGCTGAGAAGCAAGACTGCGGTTGCCATGTTAACACCACATTAACATTCTGAGAACAGGATGCGCAAGAATTAAGACAAAACTTCAAACACTGAGGAGGGATTTTAACTAAATGTTACTTAGTGTTACATGTTCATAAAGCACAAATGTTTTACGTAATTGTATTATGTTTATTATATTTCTCAAAGACATTGGCTTCTACATATTACACAGTAAAACGTTTCTGTGTGTTTTAAAAAGCTTCTTACTCTGCACTCACTCACACTTTCTTAATAGGTATTGGTCATAAAATGAAATAAAATAAATCTGTAAATGTAACAATGGCTGGTGTTTGTATAATAACCAATGCTTGTGTTCTGTATTTATTTTAAGAAGTGACAAACAGGCGAAAGAAATAGTAGCATAGCTAAAAGTTTATACAAATATCAAGTTTAAAAATAAATGTTGGAGGTTTTAAAATGTCTTTAAAAATGTTTTTAACTTTTCAATCCAGTTCATCTTCTGTGATCAATTCACAGATTTTGTTTCTTAATTGTCAACGTTTATCCTCCTATACCCGATCGATTTAAGCAAAGCCCCTTATCTGATAGAAAAAAAATACTCTTTCATGAACTTCATGTCCTCCGTTTTTCTGTCTGGGTCTTTTATTTGGTCAAACTAGCAAAATTGAGTGTCAAAATGAGCAGAAATGAAAACATAAAAATCCAGATCTAGTCAGTTTAAGCATCAGATCTCCCTGACATTCTAAATAAATAGATTTTAGACCCATAGAAATAAAACAAAGTGACAACACAAAGCCATTTTTTTTTCCATAATTAGGAACATTGCATGAATTTATTAAGGTGCAAATCATATAAAATTCATCAAAGCCCTCTAAATTGACCTTCTGAAGCTGGAAAAGGAGTATTGCAGTGAAAAAGAAGCTATTTTAAGCAGGAAGGTGAAGAAAGTGTTCATTGACCCGAAGACGAGGCTGCCGTGATCAGCAGAGTTAAAAAAGGAAACAGCATCAATATAAAACCACTTTACATTTAACTGATGTGATCAAGTCGATTCATCTGTATTTCTGCAGGCCTCTCCTGTGAAATGTGGAACTAAATTTTAAGAAACTACAGACAATCAGAGGTCTGTTGGTACATAAATGCATACGACAGACAGATGGAAGACGGCGTTGCCTCTTCATCGTCCTCACAGAGCAGTTTCTCCCTCTGCTGCTCCCATGTCCACCCTCCTGTGCACCCTGCTGTCCTCCAAGTCCTCCCACTCATCCTCACCGCCGTCTCCATCGTTGGGTCTGCTGGGCTGCCTCAGGCGAAGAAGACGATATCTAAGCGGCACCAAGAAGAGGGCGGGGTCAGGCATGGAGTGAGGCCGCTGTGGTGACGTCACCCTCTCCTGCGGGACGCAGGCTCTGACTCTCTCCTCCCTCACGCTCACAGGCCTCTGGTGTTTCACTCTAGCTTGACCAGGAGACGCAGGTGCAGGTGGGGACAAGAGCCACTCCTCCTGACCTTCATCGTCCTCCTCTTCTCCTTCCTCACCTTTGGCCTCCTCCGCCGTCCCCGCCGCGGATCCGGCGCCCTGCCGCTGCTGGAAGAGTTTTAGCTGTGCGTTTTGGAGCTGGTGGCAGAGGGACATGGTGGTGACATTTTGCCGCTGCAGCTCTCGGTTCAGCAGCGTGATCTTGTGACTCCGCTGCTTCAGCTCCTCTAGGAAACGCCGTTCCTCCTCCCTGAGGCTCCGACCGAGCGCCGACGCTCGAGCCCGGCCTGCTCGTAGCTCGCCGCGCGTGGAGACCATCATGTGCTGCTGACGCTCCAGCAGGCGCTCTGCTGCCTCGCAGCGCGCCGCCAGCTCGGCTTCCTCCTCTGATGAACACATGACCAAACAGAAATTAATTATACTTGAATAAAACAAGTTTAAAAAAAAAAAAACTCAGATTCATTTTTCCATTAAACTAATAACAGTTTCAATTTTGATTAGAATTATTCTTTATTATGAATTATTAAAAAAAAATTAAAGTACAGCATAATTAAGTACATTTCACAAAAAACTTACAAAAACAAAACCTAACAGTCTTATTTAATACTAAATGTAAATAAACATTCATGCATGCATGTATTTGCTGCCTGTTATAAAATCACTAACACATCCATCTTCTTCCGCTTCATCCGGGACCGGGTCGCGGTCCCGGATGAAGCGGAAGAAGATGGATGGATGGCATTATTTCGTAGTACAACATAAAGTCAAATAATCGGTAAAACTTATCAATAACAACTATATCAAAACCAATGATTAATATTTTTTAAATCATCAGCTAATCTTTTATTAGAGTCCAGTGCAGAAACAGCATGCAGAATCTAGGGATTCACTTTCCTCACGATTTGGTTCAAATCCCAATTTTAGTTTTGTTTGGATTCGATATGTAACTAATGTATCACACAAAACAACAATAAAAATTTTAAATTCAGATAAAACCTTGTTTTAAAATGTGCTCATATGCAACAAAAAATGAAGAAAAACCTTCACTTTCTCCACATTTTGGTTAAAAAGTGTGGGATTCACTGGTTTCTGATCACTTATGATTGATAGTCTTTTAAATTCTTTAGCACTGATGGGTTCTCATTTGCACTAACTGATATTTGCATGGACAAATACCAACACTTTAACCATCTCAGGATACTCCTCATCTCAACTTCTTACCTCTGCAAATCAGTGTCTACCTCTGCAGACCTTTCCTTACTCTCTTCTTCATCTTTTCTTTTTGGCTTTTCCCTACAGGTGTCGCCACAGCGAATCATCTTCCTCCATCTAACCCTGGCTTCTGCATCCTCTACTGTAACATCAGCTACCTTCATGTCTTGTTCACTGCATCCATAAACCTCCTCTTTGGTCTTCTTCTAGACCAGGGGTGTCAAACTCAATCACACAAGGGGCCAAAATCCAAAACCCACCTGCTGAAAGTGCTGAGGTTGATAGCTGAGATCACTGAGGCTAATAGCTGAAAATACTGAAGCTGATAGCCAGCTAGAACATTAACTAAGCGCCAAATTAGCATGAAAAACAAACAAAAAAAAAAACCTTAGGTTAGCCGAAACAGCTAGAATTTGGCTGAAAAAAATAGCTAAACTTCAGAACAGACTGAAAAACTGAAGCCTAACTTAGCCAAAACAGCTAGAATGTAAATATCAGCCCAACTCCAAGGGCTACAGCCTAAAAAACACTATTTAAAAAGAGTAAATTAGCCAAAACAGCTAGTATACTCCAGAAATTTAGCTAAACTCCAAAATAGACAGAAAAAACCCTGGAAAGAAAGCCTAAATTAGCCAAAACAGCTAGCATAGCTGAAATATTAGGTAAACTCTAAAATAGCCTAAAAAATCTTAGTAAATGCCAAAATAGTCCAAAAAGCTAGCAGAATGGCAATTTTTAGAACTTTAAAACTGTAACTTTTTAACATAATTATGAATAATAAAAAGACAGGAATATTATTCCAAAATAAATCAACTTTAACCTTAAATAACTTCAATATTTTATTCTCCATAAAAATACATTTTGTCAAAATTATATATGTTTGAGCGCAAGATAACATCAGGCATTAGAAACAATAAAATAAAATGATCTGGAAGGCCGGATATAATTACGCAGAGGGCCGGATCCGGCCCCCAGGCCTTGATCTCAGTCTGGCCTCTCTGACTTTATCTCCAAAAGCCTCTAACGTGTGCTTTCCCTCTGATGGACTCATTCCTGATCCTATCCAACCTGATCACTCGAGAACCTCAGCATCTTCATCTTTGCTTCCTCCAGCTCCGTCTTACTGCAGCTAACCCTAATTCCTCTTCTTTTCAGGGCAAACCCTCCACCTCTCTAGCTTCTCCTCCACCTCCTCCCTGCTCTCACTACAAATCACATCATAGTAGTCCACGTTGATTCCTGTCTAACCTCATTTGTCAGCCTATCCATCACCATTGCACACAGGAATGGGCTCATGGTATGTTTTCTCTCTAACATGTAATATTCTTTACGTCCGACCTTTATATCAGGTAGTCACTCACCTGCTGTGTGTCTGTTGGGAAACCTGGAGTCCAGCTCGCAGCTCAGCTCTACACACAGGAAGACGCAGCAGAGTGGTGAGCATGAAGGCAGAGAGTGGTGCAGCCGTGCGTAAAGACGCAGGCTCGTTTACCGTGGCAGCGCCTCTTCAGGTGCGTGATCTCCCGCTGCAGACCGCTCAGCATCACCAGGTGTTCTCGCTTCAGGAAGACGATGCCCCGCTCCACACTGGCCACCTGCTGCTCCAACCTCTCGGCGTCCATCACCGAACCTCCGCACCACCTGGTTTTAGAAAAACATCTGGAGCATTCACACAAGATCTCCACAACATCACAGTTCTTACAGATGTAGGTCAGTCACTGTTACTGCACCATGCATTTTCACAACATCAGATATTTGTCTTGCGTGTGCGTGAATTGGATCAGCATCACTGACCGTGGCCTTGCGTGACACTGAAGCGGTGTCCTCTCCAAAACGTATGTCATGGATCTCCGTCTGCCCTTGAAGAAGCAGCGAAACAAAGCCACGCGAGAGCAGAAGGGCGCTCGAAACCGATTCAGACTGCTTCTTCTCTTAACAAATGCGAAAATCCGGCAGCGGCTTGATGCAAAATAACCTCCTGTTCACCTTCCGATGCTGCGGCGCCGCAACAAAGCGGGCGGTATGAGGGGTGTTTAGTGACACCTACCAAGAAGAAGAGGGGCGGGGCTTAAGGAGTGGAACTGCCAGAAAGAAGGGAGGTTTTCACGTTGTTCTTTGAAGTCCGGCTCCAACTATGTTTTTTCTTTTGTAATATTGTTCTCAGTTGACTTTTAAACAGGAAAAATCCTATTTAAAATTTTTTCAGTTTGTAGCCAAAATTAAAAAAAATGCTGTGTAGTTTTTTTAAGACATATTTTCTACAAGGTTGCAGCTCATTAGAAATTCTGATTGTGGGTGTCAGCCCTTTATTTACACTTTTTTTTACTACATTTGAGGAATACAATACAAAAATATAACATTATGAAATATAATACAAGAAAATAACATAATTCTAAATAAAAGTCACGGTATTCTTACTAACTTCTATCTAACTTTTGAAATTATTTTGTTTATGCTTTCTTTTTAGCCCATAGCACCTCAAAACCCCAAGCTAACATTAGTATAGCCAAAAAAAAAAAAAAAAAAAAAAAAAGTCAAGTGGCATTGGAGCTAACCAACTGTACAAATATTGGCCAGATGGCATCTTGGACAGGGAAAATGAAGAAATGCAGTTTTAAAGGGACCCTACCATAAAAATTAGACTTTTTTAGGTTTTAAGTGCATTTTATTGTTCATTACTCACTATAGAGAACTCCAAAGCAGCATTTTGATCCATTCATGCATTTAAGAGTAAACCTGCGCTGTCTGCAGCAGCCCCTCCCATACCCACAAAAACGAGCGGGTCAAACCGTGCTGAGGTCTGCACGATGTGAACTGCCCCCTCCAGGAAAAGTCTGCTCTGCCAGCACCGTCCCCAGTCTAACACCAACACTCAATTTCTCAGCGGAGCTAGCGGTAATCAGCAAAAAAAAAAATCATTTTAGATGCAGAATATTGTATGTCTTCCAGTTGTGTCTTGTCTTCAATAATTTCCTGCTCAAATAGGTGTTCATCACTTAAGACAGCCACAGGCAGGTGGAACCTCAGGAATCGAGTAGTTTTACTTCCTGGTAGGAAAAAACTTGTGAAAAATAACTAATATTTCTTGATTGTCATTTTTTTTGTGGTTTTTCAAAGGTAATGATCATAAATAATGATATGATCATATATATGGATATAGTTTACTCTGAAAGGTTTAAGAAAATCATGGTATGACCTCCTTAAATTATTTTACAAATGTCCTCCATCATAAGAAAAAATGCTCAAGAACATGTTAAAAACACCAAAACCCCGATTTTCATTGGAGTGGGTTTTTAAAAACTATTTTATTTAAATTGTGTTAAAATTAAAAAAGGAATTTATTTAATGATGTTCTATCATTTTGAAACCAAGCAAAAAAACTGATGGCTGCACGGTGCAGGTTAATTAGTTACTCTAAATTGCCCCTATAGGTGGGATTGTGAGCGCGATTGGGGCCCTGCAGCAAGCTGGCGATTTGTCCAGAGTGTATCCTACCTTTGCTCAGAAGTGGTTAGGCTCCGGCAGCCCCATGACCCCGAAAGGGAGAAAACAGTTTAGATGATGGATGAAATGGCAAAAAAGATCTATGACGAATGTTTGCTGCATGTTTTTGCTGAATGTTTTTTGTAATCAATGCTCTATATTTCACATTTGTTACAGCTTTGTCTGATTACGGTCTAAACAAGGGGCTCAAACTCAGGCCGTCAAGAACCGGCATCCCGCTGACTTTGAAGAGATCCTGCCTCATCTGATTACCTGGATCAGGTGGATTGAGCTAATTGGAAAGCTTCGGTTGGAAAACTTTTAAGACAATCGCCCACAGGGTTAGAGTTTGAGACCTGTACCTGTTGAGACATGTATTTTAGTGTCATCAAGGACAAACATTTTTCATTGTGAACTGCAATAGGTGTTCAAATGAAAAACTGAGTCGGAAGAAGACTTTATTAACAGGAATATTCGGAAACTCGTCTCAGTCAGGAACAAATCAAAAAAGAAGACTTGGTCATTGTACCTGTGTGCCTTTCTGTTCCATAAAAGGTGTAATATATTTGTTTTTATCAAACAACTGTTTCTTCTGTGAAAGCAAGAGATTATTGCAGCAGTTGAAAATGATATACGGCTAAAATGGAAATGAATCAACCACACACACACAACTCAGCATTGATGATGATATGACTTATTAAAAAACAGATAAACCAAACAAACATATTGTGTAAAATAATCAAACTGAAACAAGTTGCTTTTTGTATTTGTGCAAAATACAACCTATTATATTGAAAAAAGCTACACAGCGTGTTAATTGAACTGCTGTATTATAGTTTTTCATTAAAGTGATTGACAAGACTTTGACTTTTCTTGCTGTTCCTCTCCTTTTCGCTCATGTTGGGCAGGGCTATGGGCTCACTGAGAGTAGATGTCTGGTAATAAGGACAGACTTTCAGATGAGCAGACATTGGAGGGATATCAAGCTGGCGCCACGAGTCAACCGAGGAAAAAAGATGACTGAATTCCCACACCTTAAGAGAAGCAGAAGAAGAATCACAAGAAGAATGAAAAAGGTAAACATAGAAAGTGCAGACTAGAAATCTCACCGGTTTGGCTTCCCACTTGAACCTTCCTTGTGTGCAGGTCTTCCTCCTCCATCGCAGGGTGACCATCCCTCTCTCGTGGAGCAGAGAGAAGCAGACCTGCCTCATGAGTCGGGACACCAGAGCCAGCTGGCACAGAGACAGGCTATCCAGAAAAGTGGCCATGTGGCACAGCACCTCAAAAGGTAGCGAGCTAAGAGAGTCTCCTCTCAGGTGTTCTCTCTCATTGTCCTGAGCAGAGGAGGAGTCAGAAGGGCTTCCTGGTAAATTGGTTGGGCGCAAATTAAAACACTTCAGCTGCTGACTGTCAAGGAGAAAAAGAAAAACAGGAAGAGGATCGTTGGTCAATAACTGTGGTTTAAATTAGGGAGACCAAATTTGCTAATTTCCCCCAGATTTTTGTTTCTGAAGTGGTTCAAGCATGCATAATTTTGGTTTTTTAAATAAGATGCATGCAACAGAATATGTATGAAAGTATGTAAAAAAACACAAGAGTTGAAACAAGTTCTCCTTTTACTGATGCCACATTTGGGTTGCCATCATGATGCTATCAGTCTCGAGAGAATTGAATCGCTTTGTGGTGGAGAAGACGATAAAGAGGGATTTCACATTTTAGGGTTAGATCCAAATTGTAGAAGAAAAGTTAATGCCAGTAAATTAAGGACATAAAAGGCCTTAAAATGCACCTATTTCATCACCTACATGAATACCTGAAACAAAGTCGAAAACAATCCTTTGGGCACTTATGACAAATTGGGTTAATATTTTTAAAAGGCAAAATTTGTCAAGATTTACAGAGTTACAGTGAATTACAGTGCAGTTTGGTTGTAATAATAAACAAAATGGTATGTCTGAATTCCCTCCTTACTCCATACTAAAAAACAGTATAGTATGGGAAGATGCGCTAAATTTTAAAAGCAATTCGAACATCATGCTGACTACTTTATATTTTTAAAATGGCAAACACTGTATGAGGTCACCAATTTCCCAAAAAGAAAAACCTGATAAATATGAATATTTTAGAAAGATTATTTAGGAATACACAGTCTTCTGATGATGAAAACATTATTTTTTCACATGAAAATACAATCTGTGTTGGCCCATCCATCCATCCATCCATCATCCATCCATCATCCATCCATCCATCCATCCATCCATCCATCCATCCATCCATCCATCATCCATCCATCCATCCATCCATCCATTTTCTATACCAGATTATTTCTGTAGAACAAAACAAAAAAAGAAGTTGAAAAAGCGAATATTGATTTCTGCAAATTGAAAAATTTTTTTTTTCTATTTTTTTTTTCTTTTCTTATTTTTAAGTTTTGGGACTGAAATGTTCCCTTTCAAACCTTTTCTCTGGTAGTAATTCTCCAAGTTTCCACTGTCAGTGAATGCACAGAGCCTGAAGCTCCTCATCATTCTGGTTGGTTCTTCATCTAAGCTCTGCCCATGCGTGGCAGAAAGGGGCCAGAAGTTAAAACTGAAGATTTCAGTTTTGTAATTAAAAAAAAAAAAAAAATAATGAAAGTGAAAAACTTGATTTTCGAAACTTAAAAACTGAAAATTTCAAACTGGAAAATGAAAAAAAATAGTGATTTTTTCAAAGTCTGTTTTAGGTTTTATTTATTTTGAGTTTCAAAACTTGTTTTTCTGCTGCAAATTGTTGCATTTTGATTTCAAAACTTATGCCCCAAAGGGTAAACATTGGAAAGTATACCAGTCCATAACATGGCCACACAGAGACAGACAAACACACACACACCATTTCACACCAAAGAGTCAATTTAGAGTAACCAATCAACCTATGAAGCATGTTTTAGTTTCTGGGATGAAACCAGAGCGCCCAGAGAAAACCCTCGATGAGGAGAACATGCAAACTCCACACAGAAGGGATCCAGCTGGGACATGAACCAGGGCCTTCCCTGCTGTGAGAGGAGAGGGCTAACCACTACACTACACTTTCTTTGACACTAATATGGTTTTCTGTGTTGGGTGCCAGGCATATTAGCATTGTGCTTCAGTAATGTGTTAACTACAGCACCAAAAGCTGCAGAGACAAAAATAGCATGCTAGCCTTAAAGTCAGAACTTGTGCATAAATGCTTATAAATGCTTATAAATGCTCTTCCAAGGATGATGGAAATATGACATCTGTAAATCTAGCTGATCAACAGACCAACAAGCCAAAAGTGTGCTCACTTGTAGGTGACAGTGGCTTCATGTGAGAGGGGCTGAAATCTCCTCTGACTGTAGGTACACCCCAAATAGGAAAGGGGGCATCTCTGTTCAAACCATCCGCTTAAACCTGTCTGGATGTCACTGTGCACGTTCCTGTAGGTAAAAAGATGTTTTTAGTGTGTCTTTCTACAAATACATAAAGTATATTAAAGGTGGTATCAAACTGAATTTATGTAAAAGTTATCACTATCAGGCATAATTTCACATGTTAATCCTGTTATAAATAAACACCTGAAGTGTGTGGAATACTCCTTGCGGTGGAAGGTGTGACCACAGATGAATGTAAAAGCACAGCTCGCTTGATTGTTTCTGCTGTTCACGCTCTCCGCCTGCAGCTGCAGATGAAGTTTAAGCGGTCGACCCGCCATCACCTCGGCCAGGGTCGTCTTCCTTTTGAAGGGCGCCGAGCGGAAGGAGTGCGTCTGCGTCCCTACATCGACATAAAGTCCATCTGCTCCTTTAGTCTCGCTGATCTGCAAGAAATGAGCATCACCTGATGATGCTTCTATGATAAACTTTTTCCACATTTTAGAACATTTACAGACTCAGCTTCCAAAGCATGCTGTGGTTTAATGTGCATTTTGTACCTTGTGACCCATAACCGCCTGCTCAGCATAGCCCAGCAGGGTGGTGGCAGCTTCATCTGTAAACCAGGTGTCTTCGCTCGCTTCAAGGTCGGAGGTGTCGACGCTGCAGTGTTCAGTCTGTGCCCGAGCAGCTTTGTCGTACTTATGAACCCGCTGCCTGTAGTGGTAGCTGTCAGGGACCTGACAGTAAAAGGGGGATTTGGACGAAAGTCAAAAGCTGATCTTAAGTTTTCTGTTTTATATTACATATTAATCTGGATTACAGTTACGGTTTGAAACATGGTAAATTGGCAGAGTTTACATGGTCTTCTCTTCAAATACACGTGCTCTGTTTTATCTTAGCAAGATGCTTAAACTACTTCACTTGAGGTAGTTAGTCGACTTTCTACAGAAACTAGAGCAGGAATTTTGCCAATATCTTTTTGTAGCCAAGTAAACGTCATTAACTCAAGTTTTTGTGATGATCAAAGCAAATTTTTTTGATAATATAAATTGTTTTTGGGGTTGCTTCCACAAGTCGAACCTTTTATAATGGGGACACCCAGAACTTTGTCCATTTGATTTATTTTACATTCAAGCTTAAAATTATTCATAATTTTGGCAAATTTTCCTTGAATTTTCTTTTATTCAAAGTTCCCTCTTGGGTAGAATTAACATAGGCATCTCCAAATAGGGTGATGGACGAGAACAAGGGTCTGCAACCTGCAGCTACGGAGCCACATGTGCCTCTTTTATGAAAGAAAAATAAAAAAAAGTTCCTAAATATAAAAGAATAACTATAAAGCAAGAAACGGGAAAATTAGATTTGCATTTCTGGCAGAGATGTGTCAACAACAGTGATATTAACTATTTTTACTTGATCACAGTTGACATTACATTTGCTACTACTACTTTTGCGTCATTGAGATGATCATATGTGACAGGATGTATTTTGTTTTGAAAGGAACCAATTCAAAAAACAGACGATCAATCAGCAACCTGGAGTTTTCAGATTCCAGGTTTTTGGATGCTTGAACACAGTTAACAATAGACTAGTACGGCACACTTTCTCTTAAATAGGGGAAAACCCGTAAATATTGGGATGTAACACCTTGAAAGTGAAAAACAACGTCTGTGGGGACAATGGGCTCCAGGCTTCCGTAGACGAAGTCTTTTTCCCTCGGAGTGCAGGCCTCAATTTGCCCAAAAGCAAGCAGCATGCGGCCGTGATGCACTAAGTACATGTTGTACTCTTGAGGGGTGAGTTCCTGTCCGAGGCGGCCCAGAACCCCCTCCTGCCACGGGGCCAGCCCGGTCCTGCTTGTGTCATGCTCACTGGCAGCAGCAGCAGAAGCGTCAGCGGCTGTGTTTGTGTGAGCTGCGTTTGCTTTGTCCTGCATCTCAGGTTCTCCTGGATCTCTGCCATGATGGTTACTTCCCTTCTCTCCAGATGGTTTAGTTTGTGTTTGGTTCTCTAGTTTTTCCTGAGCAACAGTGCAGCCCCCTTTCTCCATGCTGAACATCCTCTCCATCAGGTTGAATGCCTCTTTGTTAATGACCAAACCAGGTTTGGAACTATTCTGTTCTACTTCTTCTACATCTTTATTCTCAAGTGCACTTTTTGAAGAGAGTCCTATAGAAAAAAAGTTTGAGATGAAGGATGTTTAGTAGTATAGAATTATGTTTCTTTACAGTTTAAATTGATCCACATTGACAAGATATGTGTCTATTTACAGTAGGCAAATAAATATGTGATGACTGTGATTTTCCAAGCTCTCCCACTTAGAAATCATGGAAGGATATGACATTTTCATCATAGATGCAACTGTCAGAGTCATAATATAAAAAAATATGGAAATCACTTTGTATAACTTCAAAAATAATTTATTTGTATGATACTACTGTGAATAAATATTTCAAAACCTGTTAGACTGTTAGAATAGTTATAATTCCGACCTTCAAAGACCTGTTAGTTTAAAAAGTCCACCTCCACTTATTAGCCTTGATTAGATGCACCTGTTTGAGGTCGTTAGCTGCATAAAGACACCTGTCCACCCCTTATAATCAATGAGACTTCAACTACTAACATGGCCAAGAAAGACCAAATTGCTTTCCAAAGACCCAAGAGACAAACTGTAGACCTCCATAAGGCTGGGAAGGACTATGGATTAATTGACAAGCAGCTTGGGGAAAAAAAATCCACTTATTAGCAATTATTAGAAAATGGAAGAAGCAAAACATGACTGTCAGTCTCCCTCAGATTGAGGCTCTATGCAAGATTTCACTTCTTGGGGTCTAAATGACCCTATAAAGGTGAGGACTCACCCCCGAAGAACATGGGAGGAGCTGGTCGATGACCTGAAAAGAGCTGGGACCATCGTTTCCAAGGTTACTGTTGATAATAAACTAAGATGTCATGGTTTGAAATCATGCATGGTTCGGAACCAGCACATGTCCAGGCCCGTCTTAAAGGATAACCAAACCCTAAATCAACTTTTTTTTTTGTTTTTGACCTCTATAAAAGTTATGTCTGTTGGTCAATGCCAAATGTTTGACAAATTAAAGTAAACTTGTTTAATTTTTATAAATATACTCAAAAACCGTCTGTGTGCTGCCCCCTAAAGATCGAATCAAGGTATTACAGTTGACTTTGGTGATTGATCAAACCATTTAAGTTTTAGAAGTCTGACGTCATGATCTGCAGCTCCAGTAATAATAACAGTCCGGCACCCAAGCCTCACTCCTCTGGCTGGATTTTCAAATTTTGGCTGTGGGCGGAGTCAGCCTCCAACTTCCCTGTTTGGTTATCCTTAAGTTTGACAATTTGGATGATCCAGAGGAATCATGGGAGGAAGTCATGTGGTCAGATGAGACCAAAATAGAACTTTTTGGGTCTTAATTACACTGTTTGGAGAAAGAAGAATGATGAGTACCATCCCAAGAACACCATCCCTACTGTGAAGCATCGGAGTGGTAGCATCATGTTATGAAGGTGTTTCTCTGCATAAGGGACAGGACGACTACACTGTATTAAAAAAAGAATGACCAGGACCGTGTATTGCAAGATTTTGGGGAACAACCTCCTTCCCTCAGTTGGAGCATTGAAGAAGGGTCTGTTGGGTCTTCCAACATGACAATGATCCAAAGCATAAAGCTAGGATAACCAAGGAGTAACACTGTAAGAAGTATATCAAGGTCCTGGAGCAGCCCAGTCAGTCTTCAATTTTAAACCCAATAGAAAATCTTTTGACGGAGCTCAAACTCTGCGTTTCTCTGTGGCAGCCCAGAAACCTGACTGATTTAGAGAAGATCTGTGTAGCATGACAGACCCAGATGTTTCAGCCTGGTCCAGACCTTAACCAGCAGAGATTGACCCTGGGGCCATAGAGGATCACCTCCCCCCCCTTTCAACAGGCATTTGTCTTCACTCCCGTAACACCTCGTCAGACTGGATGGCAGCAGACCCCAGAGACACTTAACTCCCCCGCAAAGGAAGACGTGGGTAATCCCAGGTTACCATGACGACCAGCCACTTTGGAGCCTGACCAGCCATTTTGATTTACAGGACGTCCAGAAAGTGCATTCCATTGAATAAAGTTGCTTTTGAAGTCACAAGAAAATGCTCTTATTTGTTGACATGACGTTCTACAGATCCTCTGAAAAACAGGCCGGAGACATCACCAGACTGGATTTACAAAAACCTTTTGACCCCCCATGGCTTGAGACTCCCCAGACGTTTTATGTGTATTCTGTGTTCTCTGGTATCGAAATGTTTTTCACTTCAACATCTTTTTACTGGTAAAAGTTAACTAAAGTTGTGCATCTTTTATAAGAAGGATCTGGCAGGTAAATAAGAAACGAACCAGAGGTCTTATTTATCTTTAGCCATTATCATTCGTTTTTCTTTTTGGATTTTGGTTTTAATTCTTTTTATCTTTTTATTACTTTCTAAATGTTGATGCTTATTATTATTTTGTTTTCTTTCCAGCCAAAAGGGGTTTCTACTTATAAGGAGACAAGCTGATTAAAAAGAATTAAATGTTTCTTTAATTCCTTAATGTTTGAGAGATGTTTGTGTAAAAGGTCTGCCTTCTGAGACAAACACACACAATTAGGAACCCACCCCCAGATTGGGAACTCACATCCTATTGGAGTATGTTAATTAGATGAGGGCGTAAGACCGGCCCAACTCGTTTCTGATTGGTCAGGTTCAGGGCCTTTGTCCAGCGCGACGTTCAAACTGGCAGTCAGTTAGTCAGAAGGAGTTCAGAAGTCAAGAAGAGAAGACACCTCAGAGAACAGGGAGATAGCTTCAAGCAGAGGACAGAAGATTTTTGGAGGGAAACTCAGAACAAAGAGAACTCAGAACAGAGAAAACTCAGAACAAAGAATTAACTTGTAAGATTTTAATAGCTTCGAGATGAAAACTTCTGTGAGATTTTTCCATCTTTAAGATTAAACAAACCGAACCTTCAACCTTTTTACGTTTTATGCAATTTTAACTTTTCATTTTTTCTTTCTAATTTTTATAAGTGACAAGATAATTATTAAGTTTTTGTAGCCCGGCCAGCTTTGAAAACTTTTAATTTAGTCGCTAATTTTTGGAATAAAGCCTCACTTGACCACTTGAGACTAAAAAAAAAAAACCCTGGACAACAACCTGAATCTTCCTTTGGGAACAGATTCTAACTTCAACACCTGGCTGACTTCTCGGGAGAAGAGCCGTCTCTCAAAGCTGAAACTAAAGAGAGGCCTTCCTGTGCTCTTTGGAACCAGAACTCAAGACCGCATGGTGAGAAGACTAGCTCCAGCGTTTTACTGTCGATGGTCAGAGGCACGTTTTCTTTGATTTAGAATTTAACTAAGTAACTATTGCTTCAATCACCAGAAGGACATTTATCTCGATTTTATTAAAACATTATTTTTGCATTAGATCAGACACATCAGACATTACAGTCATACACCTTCAGCCCATTTACATAACTTGAATTTGTTTTAAACTTCTTTTTTTTGCTCTTCACTTATGCATTTTGAATAGTTTTAGAAAAGTGTTTTCTTTCTTCTTTTCATCTCTGCAAAGTATAATCAATGCTGTGCTTTCACACTCAATAATCCTTCTTGTTAATCCAGTTTTATGCAATAAATGAACGTGTATAAGAAGTCGTTGTTCTGTCTCATAATTTCCATGGTTCACAAAACGTCCCTTCAAAGGTAAAGACACTCACGTTTCCTTTTGGATAAGTAGACTGATAAATTTGAGTATTACTTTATTAATTAGAAATAACAACTAATAATTAAAGTGATAATTTCCTCCTTGAGGAGGTGGTGCCCCCTACAGGTGAATCTGAGAATTGCAGATTAATAAACTTTATAACTTTGACCAGATCTGAAGGCGAATATCACATATTCAACCCTTCATATGAGTATTAACTGCTAGCCATTCATGCTAAATCTGTGAGGAGGAGTGGGCCAAAATCCCTCCTGGTGAAAAATTACAGGAAATGTTTGACCTGTATAATCGCAAACAAAGGCTACAGTACCAAATATTAACATTGATTTCCTCAGGTGTCCAAATACTTATTTGCAGCAGTGGCATACAAAAAAATATTTTAAAAAAGTGTGCCATGTGATTTCCAGATTTTTTAAAATTAGATTCCATGATTTCTTAGTGGAAAATCACAGCGTTTACAAATACTTGTTTGGTCCACTTTGAATAAAATATTTGACATATTCTTATGTATTTATTTGGACTAACTGTTTGGATGTTAGATTTTAAGATCTTGTTGGAATAGCACAATTAACTCTTAATTTGAACATTTCAACTTTACTTTAAAACAGTCAAAAGACAAAAATAACAGATATTGTAGATAATACTACTTAAATATCAGAAGAGCTGTGACTGTTACTGTCGACAATTTCCAAAAGTCTGCAGGCAAGAACAGGGATTAGGACTGATTTAAAGAAATGCTTGTGAAGGGCATAAAAAAACATCTTTTTCTTCAGATTAATTCAATAGTTCACAACTAACCTTCACTTGGATCTTGATATTGCTCTTCTTCAACCGTCCATCCTGCTGCTGCCTCCTGCCTCTCCTCTTCTTTCATTTCCTCCTCATCCTCCTCCATCAACTCTGGATAGAGCGGCTTCATTTTTAGCCGTTCATACAGATCTGACTGATCAACCAAAGACATGGCAACATCCAGAGCTCCGTCCTGAGCTGCACACTCCTCCAGCACTTTGTCCTGCAGGGCTTTGAAGCCGTGTGGTTGTGTTTCATCAGTTGGCCAGCGCAGCCACTCCATGGAGCAGCACACCACGCTGGCCGGACACATCTGGAGGTGAGCCGCCCTGGAGGAGCGCGGCAGCTGGACCGGACAGCCGTACTCTGCGTTGAGGCAGGGTACCCTCACGTTGGGACAGAGCAGCAGGTGTTCCTCCTCCTTGCACAGGTGGAAGAGGGCGCCGCAGAGTAGACGGCAGGGGCTGAGTGGACAGCACTGAGGCCTCCACCCGAGCCCTGCAGCGCCGGCTGTAACAGGAATCGCAGTGGACATGCTGCCGCTGCCTGGAGGCTCGAGAACGATGACTCTGAAGGAGCCACAGTGAAGAAGAAAACCACATTTTTATTTGTATTTTTATTTACAA
Source organism: Oryzias javanicus (assembly GCA_003999625.1). Taxonomy (NCBI): domain Eukaryota; kingdom Metazoa; phylum Chordata; class Actinopteri; order Beloniformes; family Adrianichthyidae; genus Oryzias; species Oryzias javanicus. The sequence goes on from CM012450.1 coordinate 22,567,836, forward strand.
TTAGTTTCTTATTTGTCATGGCTGAATAGCTGCTCTCCCTTTCTACAGTCTGTTTCCTGTCACTTCACCTGTGTCTTCTTTCATTTAATCTGATCTTCATTTTCACCTGGTGCCATGCTAGTAGCCTCTCCTCCAGCCTGTCAGTTCTTGTGTGCCTTTTTGAACTTTTTGACCTGTTTCTTCCTAATCTAGTAAGTTTTGACATAATCCCTGACCTCTACTTTAGTATTTTTGGATTGAGACCCTGCCTGTTGGTCTGAAGTTAGACACTCATTATGCTATTTGGTCTCACTTAGCTGATACCTTCTATATAATCTTCCTGGAACATCTGTCTGGAGGCTTCTACCATCTTCCCTGATATCTCCTCTGCTCTGTTGGGCCGGAGGGATGCCAAGCTCCACATATCTGTTCATTTAACTCCTCTGATCCAGTTTGGCTTTTTTCATTCTCTAAATAAGTCTACATCATCTTAGGGATCTGCTGTAAGTGTGGGCTTTTTTCACAGTCCAGATGATTAAATCTAACATATAAAATAATTTTTTTTAAAAGGAAAATTGATTTTTTGCCCTCAAGATCTACCAGGATTTCAAATGTGCTACCTATAATTTTTGGAGTTTTAGAAGCCAGTCTTAGGCTTTGGCATACAGTAACTCAAAACCATATGCAGCACAGTATTTTTTTCTATTTTGCAGAAAATCCTCAACTTTTTAAAAAATATATGTTTGCAACAGACAAGTAAAAAATTTTGTTTTTAAAAAGGTTCCAGGAAAAACATGGAACTTCATTGCGATTCAATATGTAAGGAAGGATATAAAAATACTTCTAAAAATGTATGGAAATTTAATTGAATGAAATCAAATTCATTGCCAAAATAAGATAATTCCACTCACCATCATTTCCTGCTTTTTGTAACTCTGTTGGAAAATCAGGAAAAACAATCATGTGATTCACTTTCAGCTCTAACACAAACTCACATGGTCAGAAATCCCTGTCCTCTGTCACCTTTTTACCTTAATCAAGAGAGCAGTGGTAATTTATTATTCACTCCTAATAAAGTCCATGTTACTTCAGAGGCATGAAGCAAATGTTTTACTGACTGAGCTGCAGTGTTTTGAAAACTTATACTTGAAAAAGTAATAAACTGAAATGATTAAAAAAAAAAAACATAATTTTGTTATTAACAAAGTTCAGTGCACTGACTGAAAGTAAAAGCACAACGACATCCAAAACTGACAGAAACACTTTCCATGCTATGCTACCTCACAGATAGTCAGATCTGAAGTGTCCTTTCACTTCAGGGTTTGCAGCGTTTTGTAATTTGACTTAATACTAATCCAGATTTTTTTTTCTACTTGAGGAGCTATAGGATTACTTTGTTTTAGTTGATGTAGTTCACACGTTGAATTAACCTTATGTCAAGCTTTCAGCCACACTTTACAGCCAATTGCTTTCAAAGATTAGTGTTTGACAAAAACAAACAAAAAAAAAAAAAAACGTTGGCAGTCTGTTCGAGTAAAAACAATTTTCAACACAGAAAGCTTAAAAAAAAACAAGACTATACCTTTTTTTTTTTAGCTTTAATGTCTAAATCAATCTCTCCAGATGAGTAGACACAACATATTTTAACAAAATCACATTCAATCAAACATGTCTTACCAGCTCAGAGGTGTTGTTTTGTGTCTTTGGTTTGATAATGTTGCTCCAAGTCCTTGAGTGTGCGTCCTTAAACTGGCAGGTTAAAATTAGACAAGCAATACCAAGTAGTTCTGGAGGAAAGCATAACACCCCCACAATTTATTTTTGCTGTAGCAATGTTAAAATCTTACACAAATCTGGACAAACTCAGTTCAAGCAAATAAAATGCTTATATTATTTAAGTCTTTAGCACATTTTTCTCCGTCAACATAAATATTTTATCGGCCGTTGGATCAACTTAAATCCCCACCAGAGGACACTGTTTGAGTATGAATCAATCTCCAAGTAAAGCCGTGCAGGTGACCGAGATCAGCTAACAACAGCAGCATATAATGAATCAGTCTTTTTATTGGAGTGGATTGGAGGGCCGGTAACATAAACCATGTGTCTGACCACCTGTGCAACATTTCTCAGTCAGTGGCCGGCTCTATTTATAACACATACATAACACAAACACTTGATCTTTAAACGCACATGACTGTTCAGTCAGCGCTTCTCTTCTTGGAAAGTCAGACAGGTAGGGCGACAGCTTTAAGCTGTTCCTTTCTAAATCATCTGACTTGAAGTCATTGTGTGCCTGCTCCCTTTTGTTGTTGGATTGTTGATATTAGAGTCTCGGAAAAGTGAATGTGTCCTCTTTTCTTCCAGGAGGATCAGTCTGTTGCTTCACCTTAGGATACTTAATAGAAGATCAAAAAAAACAAAGATGGTATGATTTTGTTCTTTGTGTAAAAATCTCAAACTGTTAACATTTGTCTCACTACTTAGTGGGAAAAAATATTTCTATTGTAATAAACTCTCCATGGCAACTTTATTATGCACACCTTGCTAGTTTGGACTCCCTTTGCCTTCAGAACTGTCGTAATCCTTGGTGGCATAGGTTCAACAAGGAATCATTCCATCAGACCTCGGTTGTAACCAGTGGTTATTTGAGTTACTGTTGTCTGTCTATCAGCTGGACCCAGTCTGACCGTTCTCCTCTGACCTCTGGCATCAACAAGGCATTTCTGTCCACAAAACTGCCGCTCTCTGGATATTTTCTCTTTTTCTGATCATTCTCTGTAAACCCTAACGGTTCTGGGTGAAAATCCCAGTAGATCAACAATTCCGGAAAAACTTAGACCCGCCCGTCTGGAACCAATAACCACGTCATGTTCAAAGTCACTTCAATCACCTTTCTGATGCTCGGTTTGAACTGCAGCAGATCATCTTGACTATGTCTACATGTCTAAATTTGATTTGATGATTAGAAATTTGTATTAACAAGCAGATGGACAGGTGTACTTGATAAAGTGACCAGTGAGTTTATGTTATTTGTTAGGTTTCTCATTTTGCTTTTTTGTAAGTTAAATTAATGTAGCATTAATGAAAACCTTTTTTTCACTGTGGCTCCTTCAGAGTCATCGTTCTCGAGCCTCCAGGCAGCGGCAGCATGTCCACTGCGATTCCTGTTACAGCCGGCGCTGCAGGGCTCGGGTGGAGGCCTCAGTGTGCTGTCCGCTCAGCCCCTGCCGTCTGCTCTGCGGCGCCCTCTTCCACCTGTGCAAGGAGGAGGACCACCTGCTGCTCTGCCCCAACGTGAGGGTACCCTGCCTCAACGCGGAGTACGGCTGTCCGGTCCAGCTGCCGCGCTCCTCCAGGGCGGCTCACCTCCAGATGTGTCCGGCCAGCGTGGTGTGCTGCTCCATGGAGTGGAACCGCTGGCCGGTCAACGATGCCCATTCGCACCCCAACACAGAGCTTCATGAGAACTTGCTGAAAGAGCAAAGCGGCTGTCTTGACCTGGCATTGGCCCTGAAAGACCAGCGGCAGCTATTTCACTCCATCAAGATGAAGAAGTTGTTCCCAGAGCTACTTCAGAGTGTAGAGGAAGAAGAGAGAGAAGAAGAAAGGATGGAAGAGGAAAGGAGAAAGGAACAAGAGAAGAAGAAGAAGGCTTTAATGGAGAAGGAGGCAGCAGAGAGGGCAGCTGCAAAAGAAGCAAGTCAGACACTTTGGGAGTCTTTTAACAAGTTCAACATAACTTTACCCAGTGAGAAAGAGAGTGAAGATGACGCTGAGGTTGAAAACCACCCAGAACTCAGTCAGGAAGAAAGGGAGGCTCTTGCTAGGGCCTCAGACGTGGATGCCGATAATTTGGAAAACTACAATGCCTGGGAGCGCATGTTCAGTATGGAGATGGGTGGCTGCCGGGAGACCGAAGCGACTACTGAAGCAGGAAAAGGAAAGAGTAAAGGGAATAGAAAAGGCCTGGATACTCTGACAGAAGAAGACGAGGCAGCAGCATCTGGCAGCTCCAAACTACCACCTGGTGCATGTTCTGCATCATCTTCCTCGCGTTCTGGTGAAAAACCCAAGAAGATCTTTGTGTACGGACACGTAGAGCCGATGAAGATCATCACAGTGCGCACCTTCAAAGTCCCGACCAGCTTTGCTGCAAGGCAAAGCCGCATTCGCAATCCTGGATTCTACAAGAGGCAACCTAAAGCTGTGGATACCAGTGACCTGGGTGTGGGAGCGGATAGCATGCCGGTGTGGGAGGAAGTTCAGGTGAGGCAACTGGCTTACTGAGCCAATGCAGATCACAAAAATATATTTTTCTTATGCAAATTTCCTGATGACATAGACAAGGTTTGCTGAGTTTTGAAAGGATTAATTGACTTAAAGTAGTAAAAACTGAGATTTAAGTTTTAGTATTGCATCAAAATTACCAAAAATCATCTCATGGTGAAAAATCAGATTAAAATGTTGGTATTTTTTAATAAGACAGGCAAAAGTTTAGGTCCTTAGTGTAAAAATACCAATTTAATTGTGTTATTTATCTGGATGTTAGAATGTTTTAAGATTAACCCTTCAATACCTGAGGCGTCATTGGTGGAGGTTAAACTCAAAATCTTTCAAATACTGTAACTTTTCAACCATTAACATGATCAACTCAATTCCAGTAGATTATAAAGGAGAAAAGCAGCTGACATAAACAAATCAAAGAATATAAGCACTGGAACTAAGTGTTAAAAGGTTAATTGACGGCTAGTTCTGAGCTACAACCACACCGCCATCGGAAACTTGCGTTTAAGCGACTATTTCCAATGAAACATCTATGGAAATGTGTTCAAAACTCATGTATGTCCATCACTACCTACATTTTTAAAACACTATTTGGTGTCTACTTACAAAACATGCCCATTGAATATATTGAAATTGGACTTATTTGCGCTGAAATTCCTTTTCCTCATCTTCAGAATCCACTGGAATTGTGTTAATTGTGTAGTTCGAAGAACGTGTTATTTTGCTGTCGCTAGAAATTTCCCCATTGTTACAGAGTTAAATCATGTATTTTTCTGGTCGAAAGCAACATTTTCAAAGGCATTCAAGAACATTTTTGTTATCTTATAAGTCTAATAAATTTGTTTTCCACATTTGACTTGGAGTGGTGAGCTGCAGACTCAGCCGCGCTCGGGAACCATTTATTAGTTTAACTGGAAGATCCTGGTAGGCGTTGGGTCCCATTTTTAGAGTCTTTGGTATGATTTGGTTTGGGATTTGAACTCACAACCTTCCAGTCGACTTCCAGTTTTTCCAATTGTGTGTGTTTTTCAGAAATGTCTTATTTTGTGCGTTTTCTCATGTTTCTGCTTTAAATCATCATTTTATTTAATCTCTCAGGCTTCCTTGCTGTGCTCTTTGGAGAAAGAGCGTAGGGGTCACCTCATTGCAGAGACCGTTAGCTCAGACAGCCTGTTGACAGACGAAGGCACGCAGACCTACAACTTCCTGTCTGCTCCTTTCCGGAAAAACTTGTCCCTGATTGACCTGACAGCAGGAAAACCGCTGGAGCTGCACCTTCAGCTGCAGGTGGAGAGCGTCACCAGTCGACACCATAAGGCAAACTCCACCTTTACTTTTGTCTGTGGACACACTTTCCAGCGCAGAGAATATGGCAAACATTATAAGTGAGTGCAGGATGAACATTTAAAGAGAACTTTTACTTCATGTTTGTATTTAGTAAACTAAATGTGATAAAAATGAAAAGGATATTAAGTAAATTTAGTTTTAGTAATGACTTTTTTTTTGCAGGAACATCCACTGTGACATTCAGATGTGTGTGAATGGCTGGTTTGAGCAGCGATGCCCTCTGGCATACTTGGGATGCACCTTCAGCCAGAATAGGTTTCAGCCTTCAACACATGAGGCCACTGTCAACTACAAGTAAGACAAAATAAAAAAATAAAATAAAATAAAACAAAATTTTTTTTTTTTGAAAATAAGTACAAAAATACAAAATTACAATGTGTTTGGTAAGTCAACTGTTCTACTTCCCCAATCATTTTTTTAATATCATCATTACTGGTATATGTAACAGTCATAAACATAATTCACATAAGCTGCAAAATTTGAAATAAAAAACTTAGACCCTTGTTAACTCATAATGTAGGTTTATGGAGAGAAAATAGACTCACCCCAAATTGTGTGTGCATAATTCTTGACATTTTCAAAATGCATGATATAACACATTTTGCACATAACATTGTGTAGTTACTGTTAAAAAAAAGTAAAATACAATTACACGTGTACAGCTTAAAGTTACAACAGCTTGAAACTAACTCACAAATCTGTAAAAAATTACACACAAATCGCTTGTTACGCTCACACAAAACCACATTTACCCACAAATCTGATGTGAGGCGTTTGTCACGTCTTTAAGATTGGTGATGCATTGAAATGCTGCTAGAATGCTAGATCAGAGTTTTCTTAGTAGCCGCTTTGAACTTAGATTTTAAATAATCTTGTTAAAAAACAATATACTTACTTTAGTCTGAATTATCATCGATATTAATTACATTTTCTTTTATTTGGTAAAAAAGTCCAGTTTCTTAAAAGAAAAAGCCGAACAACCTTTTAACAGTCACAGTTCAGATATTTAACAAGCTTTGGGCTTAACCATTAACCTAAAAAAATAGGTATGTTAACAACACACCTGTGATCACATTTGCGATGAATCTATTCCTACTTGTTACAAAAAGAACTTCTAAATTACTAAGACAAACTTCCTACAATCATATTGAACAATAAAAAACAAATATTCATAGTAAACTATTTCTGAGATAAAAGTTCCTCCCCTTGGCTTGATTTGGTGTGAGCCGCCAAGTAAATTGTGCACAACTAATCACAATTATCTCAGGTCCATTCCATGAAAATGTAAGAAAATTTCACTTTAGAGGGAGAGAAGTTAGTTAATAAGACAAAGCAGAGATAGGGGGAAAAGTCCTCCAAAGCGGATTTGTGTTTAGAGACCAACAAAACACTGTTTCACCGAAACAATTATTAATTATTCTAAATTTTGTTTTAGAAATCTCTAACTAAAACCAAATATCTAAATGTCATCCTCATATTTCAGTACAGATCTGGGCTGTTTCGGCCTCCATCCCACTGTGCCTGTGACTATGACTGACTCCTCTGGTGTCCAGAAGAGGAGAGGAGGTCAAAATGAAGGAGGAGAAGACTCTTTAAGCTCACTTCCGTATGAGGTGTTATGCCATATCGCCAGTTTCCTGGACAGCTTGTCTCTGTCCCAGCTGGCCTTGGTGTCCCCCCTCATGAGGCAGGTGTGCTGGTCTCTGCTCCAGGAGAGAGGGATGGTCACCCTCTGCTGGGAGAGGACCTCCTCTCATGGAAAAATCAGGTGGAAGGTGAAGCAGAAGGTAAGTGTCAATTTAAAAGGCTCAGGATTACACTCTGGGATTAATCTAAAAGTTTTTTTCTGAGTAGTTAAGGAGCTTAAAGTTGCTTTTCAGACTTTCAACATTGTGGAGTCCCTAGCTGACCTGGTCTGGTGTCACAGAGTGTACTTTAAGTGTGATTAAAGCAAATTTTGGCTTCTGTGAAGATTCGTGCTTGTCATGTAAAAGAACTACAACATACATATTTATTTTAACCTGGTTCTGTGTCAAATTTAACATAAATAATGTTATTGTTCACATTTGTTTGAGCGTTATATGTATTTATTGGGTATTTATTATCAGGTCATATAATGTGTTTAGCTTAAATCCTTCATTAATTGGATAAAGTTTTTGTGTTAGGAACAACGTTTTTCTCTTGGGTTCAGTTTTTAATCCCTCTGAATCAGGCCCTCTGTGACAAAACAACAATTCTTTGAGACATGTTGTTTAAAATGTGATGTTTTTGTTGAGTCAAGGCATCCTCCTCTTCTGAGGAGAGAGTCCACAATTGGTCTGATTTAGTAGATCAGTTTCATCAACTTTGGTGACACGTTGATGACACATTCCTACTTCAAACTCAGCATTAAACCATCAAATGATTCTCGAGTTTTGGAAAATGACCATTGACTGTCTGAGAACTGGACTGAGTGTGATGTCACACATAGAAAAGGTATAACCTCCTACTCCTAATTAAGTCAATTTAGTTGCCATTTGGAGCCAGTCAACAGTGATTGGTTCAAGGCGGTCTGAGTCAATGTTTCTATGGCAACTAGTGTCCCCAGTCATGAGTGAGCTTGTTAACTCCTTTCACTGCTTGACTAACTTGAAATAAAGGAAATATATCATGAAAAAAATTTTGGTTTAGCAAGAACATGTTAAAAAGAGGTTCTAGAGCTAGAATGGTTTTTCTGACAAATTTCTATGGGATTTTGGTTTCTCAGATCCTGTAGGCACTTACCTAGATGACATATAGAGAGAACTGGACTAATTATCACCTTGCCCCTTGCAGTCCAAATAGGATGTACCCACTGGTCTAGTTCCAAAAGGGAAAAGTCCGTACTGCAAGAAAATGGCGAGTGAATTTACTTAATTCTGTTGGAACCCGAGTTAAGGCATTTTCTATTGGTGACATCACATCTTTCTTCATAGTGATAATAATTTATTGTCTATGGGTAAATCTTATTGGGAAAGGAGGAGGGGTCACACAGTCCATTTCTTTATAAGCAGTCAATGAGTGTGACTGTAGCTGATCACTTCCATGTGAGATGAGTTAAATGCAGATAAGGTAATAATTGAAAGTACAATATTAAAGCACCATCTATAGCCTTTAATGAAAAAAGAAGAGTTACTGGAAATAAAAGAAATCTTTTTTTTTTGTTTTGTTTTTTTTACCTCAACCCATTGGATTCTGGTCAAAGGGAATTGAAAAATGTGAGAAGTGAACCCACCTGCAAACTGAAGTACTTTGCCTCCATAAATGTGCAGTTTTCATTAGTAATAACAAAAAAAGCAATAGCTTCAGGAATGATAATTCACAAAGTTTTAGTTTAGGTGCAAAGACTAACATGGAAATTGATGAAGGATTGTTCATTCTTTAAACTTGTCTGCAGTGGTCTTTGGAGAAAATTGTACTTTTGATTCTCCCTGATTTGCAGCAAATTAAAGAAATATAATGTAGGAATTTGGTCCTGATGTGCTTCACAGGATTGTTTGTTTTTTGTTCACATTTAGAGCCTGAAGATTAATGACATGTAAGATAAAAAGATACAAACAGTTGCCTTGTCAGGATGTACCAAAAGCAGGACAACATTTTTTTGTTTTCAGCATTTGTTCTTTTCTGCAGGTTTGGCAGTTCAGCACTTTGTTCTCTCCCGTGGATGCTTGGTGTTTCCGAAATGCACCGCCCATCTCGGAGCATCTAAAAGTTTGTCCGTACAATAGAATAGAACCCAAGACGGAGAAGATTCGCCTCCCACGTGTCAAAAAAGAAATCGAAAGTAATACAAGCTGCAAAAATTCCACATTGGTCAACTTGTTCCAGCAGAAGACAATACTGATGTGAAAGAAATCTGCTTCTTATATGTATTTATTTATTCTTTTTCAAGAAGAACAGAAATATTTATCATAGTTAAATTGTTCAACAACATTAAAATAACATTATTGTTTTGCCATTCGTTTAAATTTCACGACAGATGTCATAATGTACATTAAAAAATGACGATCATTTCAATAAACATGCAACTTTGTGAATGAAATAAATTCATGGTTTCATGTTTGTTTGGATAAAATGCAAATAAATGTTGAAAGGCAAAAAAGTGAAAGCATTTTTGGTGATTTGCGTTCACTGCCACAGACCCCAAAGCAGCTATATATATGGAGGTAGTTGGGCACATGTTAGATTTTTCAGGAAAAATGAAAAACTAACAAACTGCTGGAAATAAAAAAAACAAACGTTTGACCAAAGCAAGAAAGAGAAAATGAACAGAGAAAATCTTTGATCGATGATGTATTATTTGATGTGGAAAGTGACTCACAGTGGGATATTGTGGGAAAAACTCAAACACTAAGCAAGAAGAACTGCACAAAACAAAAGAAGGGAAATAAATCACTTTGGTCCAAAAATTATCCCAGCAAAACATGTTTTAAAATTTCCCACTCTTGGTTTTTCACAAAACTAAATATTTGTTGTTTTGTTTTAAATATAAGTAAAGTATATAAACCTACAGAGGCATCCACCTCTGAAGCAAGTACAGTGAACACACACCAAAACCTACAAATAAAACTTAATCGCTTAAAAATTAAGAATTTGGTTTTATTTATAAAAACTATTTAGTGCAGATCAATGGGATAATGAATTCTTTAGACATTTTAGCCAAATTAAAGTTGTTTTGTGGTGACCTCCATGAATTAGGAGTTGAAGCTCATTTAGGGGTGAAGGAGGTCATCCTCAGGATTTTTGACACACACACAAAAAAAAACCTCTACAAGATTGAGGAGACAAAAAGAGAAGAGTTTAGAAAAAAAATTATTGATGGGCTGTTGTTTCCTTTAGTTTTGTCTGATAGATTTGACTTTGGGACTTCAAGATCTGAAATTCTTTTAATCATGAATAATCCTCAACAAAAGTGAGCCTGTGTTTACATGTCTTTAAAAACTCTCATTCCAACAAACCACAAAAACTGTGAGAAAAAAAAATAGAAATTATAACCCATAAAAAAGACCTGGGAAAACAAATTTTTTATTGAAAATTAAAGTTGTATCAAAGTAATTGGCTAAGATAAGATAAAATTACTCCACTTTCTGTTTAAATTTTTGTTGATCTTTTTTTATCACTATTTTAATTCAAATATAACAACATTTACTTAAAAAAAAAAGAAAAAGGAAGACAGTAATAGTTACAATAGTTACAATGAGGCAAATTGAATTTGTGATATTGGGCTATATAAATAAAATTGAATTGAATTGAATTGAATTGAATTGAATTGAATTGAATTGAATTGAATTAACAATTATCATTGTGGTTTCTAAGCTCATTGCATTAGCAGAGAATCTCAAAAACAAAATGAAGCATTTGCACACGTATTATTAAAATGTTTGTCTTTATAGGAACTGTACAGGTTTATTATTATAACTCTACAGCTAAAACTTTCAAAAGTGTCTAAACGACAGCCTCCTGCTCTGGTTTTGTGTGCTCCCTTTTGTGTTAACGTTCATTCAGCGTTCAGCCTCGTCAGCCTTTCTCTGTGTAGTCACTATGACAAACAAAAGACCAAATTATTCTTTCTGTGGAACAATAGCAGACCTGAACATGAGCAGTCACACTGCAGAGACATTTCATTCGCCGGAAACGCAAAAGTAACTTTTTCAAGGATATTTTTCTTTTTTTTAATCTTGACTGCACTGTCGTCACAGCCTCCAGCCTGAAGGATCTTCATCAGATATGGAGCCAGTTGCTTGTGGCAACAATCTTTTATCTCTTATCTGCACACAGTATAGAAAAATGACCTCAGACTTTGGCTTATAGCTGAACATTTGATGAGCTTTTAATGGTTTGGCAGAATCCAGTTTGTGTGTCTGTGTGGAGTTGCAATTGAAACATGTGGAGGACCACACAAAGTGAGTACTGTATTATACGTATGTACAGGATTTACATTGTTTTAACTGTTAAAAAAATATGAAAACAGTCATGTTTTATCATTTGCTTTATTGACCTTTTTTGAAAATGTTGTTTGGTATTTGCGATCTGCTTTGAAATGGTTTGTGCAGGCCATGATGACTTTACAGACTCTGATCCAGAGGAAAAAGATGAACTGACTGCGATGGTGTGTCTGGAGTCAGACCTGCAGGATGGACAGTAAGGAAGCTCAACTTCAATGATAAATGCAGAATTAGAATCCTCTACATTTAACATTATGTCAACAAAACAAATACTTATTTTTGCTTCAGTTTAATAATAAAATCACAGATCACATGTTTAAACTTTACAAATATCCTGCTGCTTTTCCTTTTTGCTGCAGTTTTTGAGTGTTTCATTTCAGGTTTAAAAGCACTGACAAACACATCTGTGGTGCTGAATTTTGGAACATGAGTTGACATTAGGATGCTAAAATCCTAAGCTATGCAAGTCAAACTTTCCTCACCAAAGTCCAAAAGTACGGAGAAAAGAAAACAAATCGTGATGACATTTAACCCTTGTCGTTTTTCCATGAAATACTTAAACTATGTTGTTTTGTAAGACACCCATCAAACCAACCAAAAGCTTCCTTCAGCAAAAAAAAGCTCCAGTTTGCTAAAATAAGAATCAAAAATATAGCCATGGAGTTGCTGGTTTCAAGGCAGCAGTAAGAAACAGCAGCTGATAGTTCTGATCTTCTCATAACTGATGCACTTAGTCAACTAATTGGATTTTGTTTTCTTCAAGAAAACTGACAACTATTGTCAAATAATTGAATTAATGATAGAATCTGGGAAGGAAAATGACCACACTCTTGTTTTTATTACTGTATGTGCATGTCTTACATCTAAACAAAGCTGTTACAGTCCCAGAAAGCCATATAATTTTACATTATATCTATGTGATCAATAACAGATTTTAAAAAGAATTGGAGCATTTAGGAAGTTGTTTACATTCAAAATAAAATAGTACCAGATGAATGTCTCTGTCTTCAAAAGTGTTGAAATAAACTAAGGGTTTGAATAAAATCTAGGCAGGTAAGATGATTTCAACTTAATTTCAAGAAGATTTAATATAATTTAGAAAAGAAAATATAAAAAAAAATAGTGGAAGCTCTGGTCTAAAACATCAATATGGCTTTTTTTCATACACAATATATTTTGAAGCCCTGATATTCCTGCAACGTTTTATTTTATCTTGTGCATTCAAGATGCAAAAGGTTAAATGTGTTGTTTCGACAACACAAACACTCTCAGTGTTTTGTATGAAAGTGTCCACAAAGTTTTCATTATTTACAAAAAAGTTTAGAAAGGACATTTTAATTTACCAAAAATGAGAAAAATTGATGTTTGTGAAAAAATGTATAATCAGCGCTTTTGTTTATTTCTTTTTTTACTCTGCGATAGGATAGAACTTGGTTTATTTTGGTTTAACCTCAGTTTTTAGACTTAAACAGGGCGATCAGCAATTTCAACTTCTTTACTTTTTGTTGTTGCACAGTTGTAGTAAAGGTTGAGAAATAACCATACTCAAATCAAAAAAATTCCAAATTGTATTACAATCCATACAAATTTACTTGAAAGTATTTTATTATGAACCACAAAAACAAAAAACCAGAATAAACAGAAAAAAATGAAACCCTAAGAAAAGACACCTCAACCTCAAGAATAATAAAAAAGAAAAATCAACATCAACAAAAATCTAAATTTAACTGTGAATGATTCAATTAAAGCTTAATTAACTAGATATACATATGCGTGTGTATATGTCCTAAATAAAACTAATGAACAAAAAACAAACAATGAGGCCAATAACTGAATAATGAAGAGTTTACCTGCATAAATATGTGTTTAAATGTCTCCTCAACTGTTTGTTTTTGACTGAAAGAATCTTTGTATCTTCCTGTGTGTGATCTGAGAATGAAGGAAGTTGAAGTTGGACATCACAGTGTGCTGCTCACACACTTTGACGGCAAATACAGCGCCCTTGGAAACCAGTGTACGCACTACGGAGCTCCACTCAGTCAAGGTAGAGTATTCAACTTAAATATCTGGTGGTGGTCCTCTGTAGTCATGAATCGTGTGTGAATGGATGTGTGTGTGTGTGTTCAGGGGTTGTTTCAGGAAACAGAGTGCGCTGTCCATGGCATGGCTCCTGCTTCAACATTTGCACTGGAGATCTAGAGGAGTTTCCTGGCATAGACTCTTTACCGTGCCATAAGGTAGGCCTGCAAACCACAAAAAATATGTTCTCATGTTATACTTTCAGGAAACTTACTGACCTTTGATTTCCATTATCCCCCTTTTCATTTTCAAAGGTGAAAATTCAAAACAGCAAAGTGTATGTGACTGTAAACAAAAAGGTAAGTGGATTAAACTACAAATGGAAGTTTGTAAATGTTGAGGACATAAAAAATCTACAGTACACTTTTTTGTTCTTGTATAAACTTAGACTTTAATCCTGAAGCTCACAACATCAAAGAATGGACAAAAAAATTCACATTTTTTGGAATTAAGATGTTATTTTAGCTTGCATAGAGGATTTTTACAATATCGTTTAATATAACAAATTATCATACTTTGGGTGATTTTTTTTTTATGAACAACAATGTTAGACTGCAAGATGTAAAAATACTGACATGAATGTTCAGGGAAAAGCACCTTATTTACACTGTCTAAAATTTGATCCACACATTTTTAACATAGTTTAACTGGATTATGAAGAAATTAGTTATCAACATATTCTGTGTTCCATCAGTACAGCCATTAAAAAAAAGGAATAACAATAGATGAATTAATCTAATCATGAAGTTTAAAAATTAGGTAAACCTTTTCCAGATAAAAATGTTTTTGAGATTTTACAGTGGCAGCCATTTTGAATTTAGCAGAAAAAGCCCTTCTACTGCTCCCAGTGGTAAGAAAATGAACAACAGGACAGAAAACAGTGTTATGATGGCTTTTTAAGAAAAATTTGGATCATGCAAACAAGATAAAATTCTCATAAATGTGTATATAAAATATGATACGAATGGTTATTTAGGGTTGAAATGAGGAAATAAAAGCAACAATTTGTTGTTTTTTTTTATAAAGTTGAGTGAATGTACTTACCAGCTTTAACATCACAAGAATGACAGCACATTCTGTCATTTATCATGGAATGTAAATAATACTATAACAAACTGTATTAAGGGTTTAACTAATTCATCTGTTTTAATCAATAAAGTCAAATATGTGAACACATTTCCCAAATTCCCCAAAATAAATTGAAAAAAGCCATCTTATTCTTTTCAGTCTTTTTAGTCTCTCTTACCGAACTCTCTCTCAAACATCAATTCGTATGTCTGAAAATATAAAAACACAAGAATATTTGAGTCCAAAAATACCTGGAATGATCTCACCAAAATCTATAGGCTTGCAGTTCCCATCCTCAATCCAGATTTCTTGGGTTGTTTTTCTTTCCATTTCCTCTTGGGGTCCCTCATAGACTTTCCCAAGCTTTCCTCCTTATTTCCTCCTCTGACAGGACAGCCACCAACTCCCTGCAAACAATTCCTCGTGTTCCTCCCCGGCAGGTTCCTCCCAATTCCTTGAGAATTCACTTAATCCAAAAAAGAATTATAAACATTATTTATATTGACAAAAAATATTTTAAAATTCGCTTTATTTATATCAGTGTTTTAATTGTCAGTTTTTCACATTTGTAACAAAACAGACCCTTTTTTTAAATATCAACCAAAAGTAGAGAAAACACTGAATGATTTACCATCAAAATTTAAGCGAAATTGTTCTTAAAATACTAGAAGGGTGAACCAAAATTATAAAATATCCAATTATTTTCTGTCAAATGTTGGTTGTGGAAAAGGAGAAAATATAATGATGTAGAGTATTACAGACTAATGTGTGAAAGTGGTTTATTTCTGAAAAAAAAAATAATAATATACCTCTATAGTTTTTTTTAGAAATAGCCTCTTTGATTTATATTTGTAAATTATATTATTTCACATAATGTTTCAATACTGTATTCCACTTATAGCATTTAGGACTAAAAGTATTAAAGTACTTATTTAACATACATATGCTGTTCAGTTGATGAGAAACACATTGAAATACAGATTACTTTTGCATTTCTTATTGAACCTCTATTTTCTGCTATGATCTGTTCCTGAAAGCCCCATCTTTCATTTGTTTATATTTCTATGAGAACATTTGTGTTTTTTGCATGATTCAGGACCTCCGACGGCAGAAACGAATACGCAGTATGGGAGCTGCAGTACCAGGAGTTGCTCACACTATTCTGCTGCTTGGAGGAGGTGAGTCCAGACTGTTTGTGGAGAGGATTCACATACTAATAGGGCATCATTTATAAATGGTAATACTTCAAGACGACCATTATGTGTCGACCACAGATAAAAGAGAGTTAGCATTCCTATGTTTCCTCACTGTTTCTTATAACTTTTCTCTTCAGGAATAGCTTCACTGATGTGTGCAGAGACACTCCGGCAGGAAAGGTTTGGTGGCAGAATCATCATGGTCTCCAGAGATCACCTTTTGCCTTACGACAAAACTCGGCTGAGCAAGGTTAGGCGGATGACATGAACACTTCATGAGTTCATCAGTATTTGAACTCTGAACCCCTGCTCCCCTTCTACAGGTTATGAATGTGGAGAGCGACACCATTGTTCTGAGGAGGATGGAGTTTTACCATCAATATGACATTGAGGTGTGGCTCAGGAAAGAAGTGAGTTCTTCTTTTATCTCAATTGAAATGTGTTAAAAGTTTTCTTCTTGTGTTTGTTGAGCTGGAATAAACAGAAAGCGGATTTCTCCTAGAATTAAACATTTTTTCAGTGATAATAGTTGAAGCTAAAGTGCTACCATCTTTGCAGGCGCTGTCAGTGGACACAGAGAAGAAGACAGTCACATTCAAAGATGGTTTAGTCCAGAACTATGACCAGCTCCTCATTTCCACAGGCTGCAGGTACATCTCTGTTTGTGTGCAGGTATTTCCTTCAGCATCAAGGCTTGTTAAAGGCCAGAGCAGCTGTTGATTACAGTTGGGACAATTTGAGACTGGACACAGTTGTTCGCTTAAAGAGAACCAGAGTTCGTTTTCCATATTCTGGAACAAATTTTCTGTCTAAATACACCCAAGTGGACTCTGGTCGAGGGCCAGGACCCACCCTCTGACCCCTCTTTAAAGGCGGTCTTCATTTATTTCCAATCAAACTGAGCTCTGCTCTGAGTTTCCTCAGTCTGTATAGGCTCCATGCTCAGAGAGGAACAACTGGACCAAATGCTAAAAAGTACTTTTAACATGATATGCGTTGCTTCTAACACTGTTTTCCTGACAATCCATTTGTCATAAACACTTAGTGCACCTTCATAATCTACATCATTTCAGGACATCTCTGCTGTAAAAACAAGCAGCAAGTATAAAGTGTAATACTTGATGTTGATAGAGACATTCAAAATTGGTCAGCAAAGCTACCATTATTCTTTCTCTCATTGCTTTCTCCCGTCCTCGTAATTTCTGGCCAATGACTAAAGACATTTTAAGTCATGTAATTTTGTTTTTAATTTGAAACAAAAATGCCGCCAGTCTGAATACAGACCAAGGTAAGGTTTGTGACTCGTTCCCAATCAAATCAAGTGGACTCATCCAGACCAATAGACTTTTCCAGTCTGAATATACCCTTAAAAATGGCTGTAGCTCAAGAAACACATAAAAAGGGTCAAATAGTTATGTTTAAAGCATTTTCTCCCTGTTTAAAACCCGTAATGTAGATTTATTTTATACTTCTCACAAAAATTAAAGGAACACTTTTTTTAATTGGGCCTGGCATGAATTGAATTAAACCTGTCTGATCATTTTCTTGTTGGTTCAGCAGCTGAGGGCCTCGTTAATCAATTTCAGCTGTATTGGTGTTGATGGAATTAACAACAGGTGCACTTCAGTGGCAACAATTAGAAAACCCTCCAAACAGGACTGCTGTTACATGTGGAGGTCATTTCAAGTTTCTCCCTCTTGATCTTTTTTGGCTGGTTTTTCACTCGTGCTGATTTTGTCTTGTGTAATTCTCTCTACTGGCAGTATGAGGAGATTCCTTAACCCTACAGAAGTTGCACATCCACACGTGCTGCAGCAAGAAGGTTTAATGTGTCTCCCAGCACAATCTCCAGAACATGGAGGAGATTTCAGGAGACTGCTGGTTATTCTGGGAGAGCTGGACAGGGCCGTGGAAGGTCCTCAACCCCTCAGCAGGACCCATACCTGCTCCTTTGTACAAGGAGGAACAGCCTGAGCACTGCTTGAATGACCTCCAGAGGGCCACTGGTGTGAATGTCTCTACCCAAGCAATCAGGAACAGACTTCATGAAGGTGGTCTGAGGGCTCGACGTCCTGTAGTGGGCCCTGTGCTCACTGCCCAGCACCGTGGAGCTCCACTGGCATTTGCTCAAGAACACCAGAATTGGCAGGTCCACCACTGGTGCCCTGTACTTTTCACAGACGAGAGCAGGTTCACCCTGAGCACCTGTGATAGACGTGAAAGAGTCTGGAGAAGACGAGGAGAACGTTATGCTGCCTGCAACGTGGTTCAACATGACAGGTTTGGTGGTGGGTCAGTGATGGTCTGGGGAGGCATATCCATGGAGGGATGCACAGACCTCTACTGCCTAGGAAATGGTGCTCTGACTGCCATAAGGTATCCAGATGAAATCCTTGAACCCATTGTCAGACCCTACGCTGGTGCAGTAGGTCCTGGTTTCCTCCTAATGCACCACAATGCCCGGCCTCACGTGGCAAGAGTATGCAGGCAGTACCTGGAGGATGAAGGAATTGAAACAATTGAATGGCCTTCATGATCCCCTGACTTAAACCCAATAGAACATCTCTGGGACATTATGTTTCGGTCTATTAGGCGCCGCCAGGTTGCTCCTCAGACTGTACAACAGCTCAGGGATGCCCTCACACAGACCTGGGAGGAAATACCATAAGACATCATTCGTTGTCTCATTAGGAGCATGCCGCAACGTTGTCAAGCATGCATACAAGCTCGTGGGGGCCACACAAGATAATGAAAAGCATTTAGAGTTGCAGAAATGAAGTTTTGGAGAAAATGGACTAGCCTGCCACATCTTCATTTCACTCTGATTTTATGGTGTCTACACAATTGAGCCCTCTGTGGGATGAAAACTTTTATTTCCCTTTAAAAGACTTGGCATCCTTTTGTTCCTAAGACACTGTCCTGTTGTTATTTGTATAGATATCCATCTTCATATTGAGATCTGATGGATCTGATGTGTTTCTTTAAAGTGCTCCTTTAATTTTTGTTTACTTTTTGTTTGTCTTTAATTATGAGTAACCATGAAGATGCTTTCTGCTGACTCAAAGTTAAAGGTGATTGGTGCAGATGTGGGAGACTTATAAAATGTATGCATACAAATCTAAAGTGAGTGAAAAACTTAAATCTTAAAAATAACATACAGTATATACTGCAATCTTACTCAACAAATATTAAGCTACATAAAAAACAGCATCTCCTTGCAATATTCATTTAACTTTGTGAAAAAAATCTTCAATATGACTGAAGGTTGTCTTGTAGTTTTGTGAGCTCTTTGTTGGTGTTTGATCTAAACAGTGATCATTTAAAGTAAACATTAAAAGTAATCCATGTTTTCCACAAATATAGTTGTTCAAAATTTATGGATTTGTTCTTCCATCCTCCAAACGGCTCACCTTTTTTTTTAAACTATTTAGAAAATATAACAACTTCAAATTTCTTCCCCTTTTTGATTTTATTGATTATTTTCAAATTATAACAAATTTAGAGAAGAAACCACACCAGACTGTTGTAAAATAAAAAAATAAAATATTAATTATATTCATAATAATATCTGTCTTTTCTGTTTAAATAAAGCCCAAATAAATAAAATAATAACATGTTTTCAAATATTTAGAAAAATGTGTAACATTAATTACTGTCAAGGAGGCAATATTTTTCTTCAACAGGAAAATTTCTTACGAACTCTTTTTAGAAAATTTTGTTACAACTCCTTTCTGTGTGTAATTTCTAAAAAGCAAACATTGCTTTTCTTTCAGAGCAAAAGCTCTAGACGTTCCTGGTACGAAGCTGAGTAACATAAAGATGTTGGAGACACCAGAGGACGCCCGGCAGATCCACGCTGCCTGTATGGGCAGCAACGTAGTCCTTGTAGGAACTTCATTTGTTGGTACTGTAATAACTGATTAAAACTTTTTGAAAAAAATATTTTTTAAATATTTGTATAGAATTAATAACTATTTGTTGTCATTAAATTACATTCTCTAAATAATTTGGATGTTAATACTCGTGAAGATGTTGTGTTATTATGAAGTAGATCTTTTATTATAATGAAGTAGATGTTTTATTATAATGTTTTATTATTTTTTATCATGTTTTATTCCACAGGGATGGAGGTTGCATCGTATCTGCTGGACAAAGCCTCCAGTGTCACTGTAATTGGCAGCAGTGATCTTCCGTACCAGAACACGCTGGGTCGGGAGGTCGGCAGAATAACGATGATGGTAACAGCTGTAACTGTAAATTCTTTTTACCAACTGGTCATTTCGGTTACCCATCATTCCTCTTGTTTCTGCAGATGCTGTCAGAGAACAACGTCAAATTTTACATGAATGACATGGTGGCAGAAATCAAAGGTGTGAACGGCAAGGTGAGGAGCAAAACTTCACACTGACACTTTTGTGACCTTTATTTTAGGATCCGTTTTACATTTTTGAACTTTCTGATTTTTGATTCACTGAAAGGTGAAGGAAGTTGTGCTGAAAAGTGGAAAGGTTATCCCAACGGATGTCCTGATTGTGGGGATTGGTGAGAAAAACTCTTTCCCTTACTGTATACTTGTCTGTTTTAGCCTCTCACTGTAACACAAAGGAATACTAAAACTTATTACAACTGCACTGTCATTTATTTAGAATTAAACTTAAGATTTATTTAACATTTTAACAAATACTAGATAAATACTTTTTTAAATAAAAATTGATATTTTTGAAGTTCAAATTTCTAAAATGGCCGATTCTGGTTGCAGTTTACTATTTTAAGATGACCTTTATTGTTTAAAACAACCCAAACAAAATGCTTTATAGGAAAATGTGTGGAAGAATTTATGTTTTTTTGTAATTTTTTAAAAAATATTTCATTGGATTTTGTGACCTATAGACCGAAATAGTTCCAGTTAGTCTGATTTTCTACAAGACAGACAAAAGCAATCTCTTCTCTTTTTGTCCTTTTTCTCAACAGGTAGCATTCCTAACTCAGAGTTCCTGCAAGGCACTAAAATTCAGATGAACCAAAAAAAACTAGTGATAGTTGACAAGGTTGGTCTTCTGTTTGTAAAAATGTCTCACTGTGCCTTGATTCTCAGTTTATAAGTTTTAGACACTTCACACCAGCATTAGCAGTATAGTTCCTCTGTCATGACTAGAAAATGAATATTCGGCTCTGCTGATGATCTCCCCTCTTCCTCTGTTCCCCCCTCCTGGCAGTCCATGCGCACAAATGTCCCAGATGTGTTCTGTGCAGGTGACCTGGCCTCTTTCCCTCTAGCAGTCGCTAAAAACCAGCTAGTCAACATTGGGCACTGGCAGATGGCACAAGCACAAGGTAATAAACGAAACAACATGTTCTTTGACAGAAATACTGACAAAAATATTATGGTATAATAGTTTAGTGAGCAAAACTAAAGAGCAAAAAGCTTTGAAGTAAAGCTTTTAAAATAATGTTATATTCCTTATAGAAAAAGTCGTAATTTCAAGATCAAATTTGTTGGATTACGTACTAAGCCAAAGTAGAAAGGGTACATCTTTGAACACTGTTAAACTGCACGGCAAAAACTGAATCTTAAGAAAGTAAAGACTCTAGTTTAAACAAGTCTTATTTTTTTGTCTCACAAGAGAATGAGTCTTAGTAAAAACATTTTTAAATAAATTAATATTTGAGGAAACATGTCTAAGTGACTGGAATTTTTTTCTTAAAATAAAAAATTTAGGTAATTTAGATTTTATGAGTTTTTTTTTTTTTTTTTTTTGCTTCTTTGTAAAAAATCTGTCAATTGGGTTAACATTTCAGATTGCGGGGTGCTAAACTTGTTTTCAAAATGACATACCACTTTTATCCTCATTGGCTTTGAGTTTTCTATAGAAGATATTGTTCAAAAACTTCTCATAGCTGTTGTTTGTTTTTCCTAACTGGACTTTTGGCATTTTTTTTATTGTCAAGGAAGAGTGGCAGCTAGGAATATGCTGGGAAAAGAAACTGAACTCACTTCAGTTCCTTTCTACTGGACCGTCCTACTGGGTAAAACCATCAGATATGCAGGTACAAACACAATGCCAACATGTCTGAAGTTTACTCTGAATATGTCATCAGATGTGCTAACAAAAGGTGCCTCATTATGGAGCTATTACCACCATCAATGTTTTCATCCTGTTATCAACAAATACAGCATTTACATTATGGATTTCTGGTTTATTTGTGATTGCATGCAGGTTATGGGGAAGGATACACTGAGTTGGTGATGAAAGGAAACATTCAGGAACATAAATTCCTCGCTTTGTACCTCAAGTAAGAAAAACTTTGAATATGTTTTTCTAGGTGCCTGAATTAATACTTAAACATACTCACTCAAGCGTGTGTTTTGTTTACCTGTAGGAATGATGAAGTCATCGCTGCAGCAGGCCTCAACTTTGACCCTGCTGTGTCTGCTGTAGCTGAGAGATTGTCCTCAGGAAAAGTCATTACCAAGAAGGAAGCTCAGTATGTGCGACTGTCATCGTCCAATAATCTTCTTAGCATGCTTGTAATGACGGAAGTCAACATTCCCCTCAGATGTTTCTGTTTCCAGCATCTCTGATTGTGCATTTGGTTTTATCTCGATAAGTCTGTAGCTATGCTGTGATGAAAAAAATAAAATAGAAATTGTAAAGCCTATCACTATTTTGACACCTTAAACTCATAGTTTTCATCCATTTTTGGCAGTTCTTAGGACAGTTAAAGAGACGGGGAGAAGTTCACATTAAAGTCCATAAAAGAGTGTGGATCCATCTTCCTTTCTCCTCTCTCACAACAGATCGGATGACTTGAGCTGGCTGCAGATGTCTTGATCCCCATCTTCTCTCCTCATCTGCCCACGCCGAGGTGCAGATTCCATCTAAAGACTGAAAAGTTTTGCAGAAATCAACAGCAAGAACCAACCAGTGACGGATCCATATCCATGTTCTGATGCTGACTGACAAACAATGTGCAGCTCATGTTAGGAGGGAGTTCATGTTACAACAGATACCTCAAAATAACATATCTTTTTGATTTTTTTTTAGCACCTGTCAATACTTTACTTTCTTTCTTTCACTGATTTATTTCTCAGTCCAGAACATCCCAAACATGAAGCACCAGTGTGTCCTCTACTGTTGATATAAAAGTGGCGTCCCCTTCAACAGGGTGGAAAAACAGAGATGGTTTAGGAGGGATTAGGGTGGAAGAAAGTGGGGCGGTCAGCACTTTGAAACGGGGCTGCTGAAACACGCAACAGGAACAAAACCTACCACCAGGGAACAATAAAGCTCTAACAAATGCACTCAACAAAACATGCACAACAGATATGCTGTTTTTTCCCTTTTCTCCCTCAGTCACGCTGGTTTAAAATGTCACATATGCCTTAGCAGGCTTTCTATTTGAAGTACACTTTGTAATCCAACTTTTGCTTAATCTTTAAGTCAGATATGCTGCTTGGATGTTTAGTTTATTTTATCTATCATTAATAGCAAAGTAACTCTTTGTTCACTCAGTTACTTGTATTATAAATTACCAAAGATGAAACATACCAATTATGAGTACTCTTGTAAAAACTGTATCATCAATTAAAAAGCAATGAAAATTGATGAGATTCAACTTTTTTTTTTTTAAAGTTTCTTCACAATTAAGTCTCAGGAAATCTGTCATGTTGGAAGGATGTTGGGAAAATACTGCCATCTGCTGTTCACCACTGGCATCACCACAAAAGTTTTTTTCTATTACTTACAAAACCAATTTTTGCATATAAAATATTATTTTTTAAAAAGAAAATAAAAAATATTACATAACATCTTTTAAACAACTTTTTTACTTCTGTTCAATTTCCTCATTATCATGAAATATAAGAATAACAAAAAATCACTGCAAGCATGTGACAGTGCTGTTTCACTTGGTAAAAATAAAATTTAATGTATATTATAAGCTAATATATTATATCTCCATATTACATATTGTTTTAGAGAAAGCAGCCAAGACAATTCCCTAAATGAGTTCAAATTACACCAAAAAATTGAATGTACGTTGTTCAAAACAGAGGTTGATAAAATTCCTCTTAAGTTAGTTTGCTGTTGAGTCAACTGTGCAGAAGAACAGAAGTAGAAGAGGAATGACGAATATGCTGAATACTTTGGTATTTAAACATGTTCGGTGATATATAATAATCCTGTTTCAAAGAAAAAAAAGGAGGTTTTTAATGTTTGTTGTGGGAAAAAAACACATAAACTAGGCAAAACTCAATTTTTTCATCGGGATTTCCTTCATTTTTAGCCAATTTTCTCATCGTAATAAACATTTTGGTCATTGTGGTTAAGTTGAGTGTTTGCACAGCTTCATTTAACACCGTAGCTTCTGTACAATTCAATCTTTAGGTGGCTCTTTTTTTATTTTTTCTTCATTCAGATCAGCGATGCCAGTCTCTTGTTTTTTAAAGTCTTTTCCTCTTTAAATAAATGCTTGCCTTGAGCTTTGCCGGGTTTCTTCTAGCAGAGCCTCTCTGTGTGCAATGTAACGCTGCCGCCTGTTGGCCCTGTACTGCTCCAGTCTCTTGGCCTCCTCTTGAGGGTCTTCTAGAACTCCTTCCCACCTCAGGCTCTCTCTGTGCCCAGTCTCATGTGCCACAGTTCTGCCGCCGCTTGTTTCATCAGTCACTTCGACGATAGCCCATGAATTTTGTTGATGCGTTTTGCTTTTTTGGCTGCAACCAGAGCGCCGTTTTGTATTTTTATTTTGGCTAGTTTTGGGCTTTGACAGCTGGTGTCGGGTCTGGACCGGTCCCTGAGGATGCAGGAGCGGCGAGATCTCACAGGACAATCGCTTATCTGCAGGAGAGAGAAGAAAATTATAGAAATCATAAATGACTCTTGCTATCTCATCTTACTAGGAACATTTTGTTTGCTGGAGAGTTTGATCTTTTGAGACATTTAAAAAAACTTGATTTAATTTTCTTATTTTTTAATAATCAAACATGTAAATTAAAGGTTTTGTTAGCATAAAATGCCATCTAATTTATTTATTTACATTAAAACAAACATATTTTTTTCTTTTTCAAACAGGCACACTTGTTTAAAATGATTCATCTTATTTTTTTTCCAAAGAATTTTCAGAGGAATTAGCATAATGTTTCATTTTGAATCACTGCACTAATTTTCAATATTAAATTAAATCTTGCCTGGCTCAATTTTGACCATTTTTTCAGTCTATGAAGGAAAAAAATCAGCATGTCACATGTGAGACAGTTATTATAAAGAGGTTTCAATGCACCCTCAAGCCTCTCCCTCATTTTTATTTATTCATTAAACATTTTATAACAATGCAGAGATTAATTCATTTAATTTAACACATTTAATTGTCGATTTGCTGGAAAATATTGATATTTGCACAAAAAAAAAGAAAAGAGCAGTAGGCCAGAGAAGATGTTGTAAACAAAAGGAAACACTTGTGGATTTTTAAATAGATTTTTTTTAATTGTATTTTCATTGCATATCCTTTGTATTATTATTTTAATTATTTAAATTGTTTTTTAATTGTTATTTTAATTATTATTTTTTAGGAAGATCGGAGCTTCAGATGAAAAATAGCCGCTGGGTTAATTCTGGCTCTTTGCAGTGATGATTCAAGGTGCACTGTCCCTGAAAAAGGAAATAATAAAGAAGATAATAAATAATAAATTTGCATGATTCAGAAAATTGGTAGTTCCGATCATCAGGTTGAAAAGTTACATGACAAAGATCAAAATGTCAGCATTAAAAGCTAATTTATAAATTACCCAGAGAAAGCTCAAAACATAAAAAAAGAAAATAGCAAAACATCTCAAAAGTGTCTTGATTCTAGGCTATTTTCTAAATGAGACTCTACTACTAAATTGTTTAAAACAAGAAATATTTACATCAAATAAATTAGCTGTAACATGGAAAAAAATCACTGTAACAAAACTGCTATTATAATGTCTGCCACTTCTTCACTTCTGACTTTTTGAGAAGTCAGATGTGAATAACCTAGCACTGAACTCCAGGGAAAAAAGTAAAATATTACTTAAATAGTTAATCACAAACCAGTTGGAGTGAATTGTAAAAGAAAAATTCACAAATGTTGTTATGTATTGCTGTGTAAAATGTAAAATAGCTTGTACTGATGTTACATAGGTCACCAAAAGGTTAAATATTCTGAATTCAGTACGATCTTAACTAGGGTTTTTATCTTTGTGTATCAATTATGTAAAACTCATACAAATATGACAGTTATTTTACATCAGAGGTAAAAGTTGAAGCGGTAAAGAGACATCAACTCAATCAATGGATTAAGATAAATTGGAGAAATCTTTGTGTGAAAGGGACAAAGCCAAATACATTTACTCTAATTTATATTTTATTTAATTAAATGAAAACACATTTTATGTAAATAGTTAAAGCAACTTGAATACATAAAGTAGAGTAAATTCTGCTTGAAAGTAATTCACCTTTATTTTCTGGAGTAGTTGAGGACGATCCATGAATTGGTTTCTGTTTTTTCTTTCCTTTTCTCTCCTTTTTCTTCATTCCGTGTTTGCTGACCTTGGCTGTTTGGGTAAATTTAAAGTTCAGATGTTGGCACAAATAGTGACTGAGGTTTAACAAAAAATGTCGATCCAAAGGGGGAAAAAACCGAGAAGAGTATTTACAAGTTATTGATGCCTAGTCTCAAACAGTTTAGAAACATTTTGGGAAAAACCTTCATTTACTCACCAAAAGTTACCGAGAATTCTTCTTCTAAAAGTCTTTGAAGAACGCACTTTATTGTATTTATAAATGATAACTTTTAACTGCTTTGAGAAACGAAGAAAACAGGTGTTGTCTTCCCTTTTTCTTCCGGAGCAAACATTTCCTCAATCACGATCTGTTGGCGTTGCCCAGTTACCGTTTCCAGGGCGACAGAGCGCGCGCGCGCGCTAATTCCAAGCTAGCAAAGGACTTGAATAAGCATCAAAGTATGATGGGTTGATTAGGCTACTTTGTTAAGAGATATTGTTATCATTTCTTTACACTTTGATTTTTTAAAGAAAATATTTGAAAATACATGTTTGTATACACTATTGTATTGTATTTTGACTTGTGTCTGTAAAAAAAAAGTTGAATAAACATCATAATGCAAATCTATTTATGTATGTATTTGTATGTTTATTCATTTGCTTTTTATTGTTAATAACTCTAATATTAATGATATTAAGAATTATCAGTGGTAGTGGCAGTAGTAGTAGTAGTTGTAGCATAGAAAATAATAATAGAAAATATAGTGGCCATCAAAAATTAGTAGAAGGGGTGCACAAACTTTAATACCAAGAAAGTACATTTGAAAAAATAACACATACAAATCTGATCACTTCTTATTTTTTTTATCTAAATATTCTTTAAAATCGACTATTTTCTAAGAAATCCAGGATAAGTGACAATAAGGAGCACATACCTTGTAAGTCTTTGTTGGTGAAAGGGGAGAATTTAATTATTACGCCATAACTGTGAGGTGAAAACACATTTTGTCAAATGAAAATAGTCCATTGTGTTGAAGTTCAGCTCAGCACGACACTTCGGCTCTTCCATAGATCTTTGTATTTGATGACTTTTCTCAGCCATGGAGGAATGCAAATCCCACCATTCCATTGTTGCTTTTAAAACGAAACAAACATTACCTTGAAAGGACTCTGACAGCTGCTTCTCCTTCTTATATTTGAGGATTTTCCCTCTGAGACAAAGATACACAAAAAAACTACATTGGTTTCTCTAACTTGGTTAAGCATCTGCAAAAGCCCCTGACATCCCAACACCCCTCACACTACTTTCCAAAAAACTGTTGACTTTTGCTGCAATTATTTGGTCACCTGTTACGATTTAAAGAAGGAAAACGTTTGAGCTAAAGATTTAGCTTAAACTTTGTCCCTAAAAATTGTTTTTTGACTTAAATGCTGTGCACTCAAACTTAACATAAACTGTAAATAAAACTGTTTCAAATCAGTTTCAATCTATAGGAAATCTTTTTTTTAATCTACTTTGTACTTTTTCAAATATTTTTGCCTTTTCTTGTCATATTTTTTCTTTCTTTCTTTTTTTTTTTTTTTTTACTATGTTCATTATTATAATGTTAGTTCTTTGTATTTTAAATTTCATAAACATTTCCCAAGAAGTGAAGTGAAGAAGGAAGCTAACCCTCTTTATGCTGGACATGTGACTAAAGCATTTTTGTGGGGGGTTTTTTGTTCCCTTTTTAAACAGGAAACTGAGATTGGGGAAGTTCCGAAAATCTACTCAATTTTCCAGAAAATTCCTGGAAAGCCCTTGAATTTTATCAAATGTAAAAAGAAACCATTTCAGCTTTAACCATTGTTTCATTTATTTTTATCTAAAAGCTTATTATCCAGTTTAGCAGTAAATACAGTCAAGTTACCACCAATACTCATGAGTGTGGACTCACAGAAAGATTTTTCTGTTATCAGCTTAGCACACATTGGTGTCTAAAATAACTAATTGACATGCGGACTCCGGAGATGCTGCAGCTCGTTTTATTTTCAGTGCGTGGCCTTTAGACTTTGAGGTCTACACCCACTGCAACCAGAAGACCACAGACTTCCCCGTGTTACCAATATAACACACATTTGCATGCACACACACAGACACCGGAGCAGCTGAGTGTCGAAGCTGAAACCAGTGTGTCATGCGTATGTTATTTCCTCACATATCTAAACCAGAAAAAGAACAAGGATAAATCATCTTGCTGAGTCAGGGAGGACACGTTGCATTTTTCTGAGCAACAGTGACAAAGTTCACAGAGAACCATGCAGGTGTCCTCTGAAAACACGCACACTTGTCTGGATAAAAAACTGCAAAGTCACTGTAACTTACACTCTATGGCCACAAAAACTATTGATTTTAATGTAAAGCAACAAAAAAGTGCCTTTTCTTTTATCTTCTCTCCTGATTGTAAACCTTTGCTTTGGCATTTTAGGACAGTGAAGGGGAAGTTTGAGGCTCATATGCTTTTCCGTCTGATGCTGACAAAACAGATCTGAAGCCAACAACAGCCTCTGTAACAACAGACTTCAAACTTGATTTGGAAGGACTTGCATGTAACATAAATGTCAAATCGGTCGGTGAAAAGGTTTTGCAGGTGGGGGCTAACCTAACCGGTATCCCTGAAGGCACTCCGGATATTTTCAGAGAGCGATCAGATCATCTTACAACCTGATGTAGGTTATTCCTTGTTAAATATGATGTTAGGGGGTGTTCGAAGTCAATAAAACCTATTAGTTTTATGGCTACGTAATTGGAAATCGCAATCATTCTCAGAAACTGTTGTGCTTTCTGTCAAACAGAAGCCATTGGAATTACCAAAGGAGAAGTCTCTGGAAAGTGGTCTGGGCCTAGCTGCTGCTTGTGTGTGCTCAGTGTGTCAGGTGACGGCGAGGAAGCAGCTTTTCAGACTGCAGCAGCCTTAAAGCTGCAGAGTGACAAGCCCAGGTTCACAGGAAAAGGAGACTCATCTCACAGCCTTCGCTGCGAGTGTGTGTCCATGTGCGTCAGCACTGAGAGGGTAACAAGTTCATCTCAACCCACTGATGTCTCCAGAGGCCATTTGCAGACGCCCACTACGTCTTAATGGTATAGCAACACAACTTTTGTGCAATTAGTACAGCTTCAAATTGAAACGCTAACAGTTGCCATGTCAGCAGACTCCTATTGTGTTTATAAAAATGACGACAGGTTTCATCTTGATTGCTTCTGATGATTAGTGCAGCATTTAAAAGAATTATGTAAAAAAGGGTTCTAAGTTAGAAAAATGTAAATAAAAAAATCGTTGTTCTTTTTTTTTAAGTATTTACCTGGATTTTTAAAAATCTGCCTATTTTATCCAAATTTACTATCAAAACGTGTTAGGTTACAAGTATTTCTTTCTCAATGTTATCAAACAGAACATCATTAAGGGTTGCGTGATGTTGCAGGGATTTTAGAGGAGGCTCGGTTCAAATCCTGCCTGGGATTTTTCTGTGTGGAGTTTTCACATTCTACCTGCCTGTGTGGGTTTCTCAGGGCACTCCAGCTTCCTCTCACAGGACAACAACATGAACCATAGATTAATTAATCGCTCCCAACCAGCAAGGCCAAGAGGGCCACATATGGTTTAAAAGTGGGCAGAAAATGAGGGCCCAAATGGGCTTTATCAGCAGTTTCCTGTGTTTGCCCACATTGGCTCTGCTGCCCAAGGACCGGCGACCTGTCCATGGGGTAGTGGTGGTCCATGGGGTGGACTGGTTATGGCATTTGACCCTAAAAGAGATATAGCAGGTTAGAGAAATGAATGGATGGATGGAAAATCATTAAGATAATCTGTAATGGAAAAAAAATTACATTATGTGTAAATTTATGAATATATTGTATAACATCCCCAAATTAGGCAATATAAACAGGTGATATATGGGTTCTTGGGGCTCAAAATGTTTTGTTTTTCATCTTTGTCACTAAATTTTAGCAAAACTATTGTTTATTTGTGTATCATATAGTTAATAAGCAAATCTGATTTAACACAAAATGCAAAATCCCAACCTTCTATAAAAATGAAATTCAGGATTACAAAATAAAAGCCGGTTTTTGTTAGTGATAATTATGTTTTTAGTTCATGTTTTTTCTTAAACAGTATTAACTGTGACACAAAGACATGCAGTTGTGTTGTATGTGTGCGTTTCTGTGTGTGTGATTGTTGTATTTCTGCTGGTAAAGTCCCCCTCATGTTTAGATGAATCATTCTAAACAGCAGTGCTGGAGAAGAGCGCGCGGCGTGCGCACGTTCGATCGTGACGTTGGTTTCTCGTGATGCCGACGTCATCACGCTGCCAGCTGATCGGAGTGGGAAGCCGGGTGTGCGTGTGGACTGGGCGTGTGAGTGTGTGAGATATAGAGGTTGGGAGGGGGTGGACTGGAGCAGGAGTTGTGTAAAACGGGGGCAGGCTGTAAAACGGGGAGCTGAAGTGCTGCGCCGCTTCCTCCGGCTGCGCGTCTTTTCTCCTCCGGTTGAGCCAAACGCGCTCCGCGAATCCACGCAGCGACACACCCAGCCAGCCAGCCAGCCAGCCAGCCGCGGGGACTCCTCCGCCGAACTGTGGGCGCGGCAGGCTGATGATGAACTCCGTCGACCCGGTCGGTCAGTCGCGTCGGAGGCAGGAGCGACCCCGGCCTCCGGTGGTCAAGGTGAGGCCAGTGAAGTTACCGCCTGTGTGCGCGCGCGTCTGCCGGTCAGTGCCCGTTCCCCGTGAGCCAGATTTAGCCCGTGGTGGTTCCATGACCCACTTTGCGTGGGAATGGCAACAGGGAAGCGATCCTTTCCTTAGTTTATCAAGTAAATTTCTACCCCGCAGTTTGGATTGTAGTTTTGTGTGAGATCCGGGACGATTCCGATTGATTTTTGTAGCCGAGGGCCTGACAGTCTGAAGGCCCACTGACTCAGGGGAGCAACATTTGTGTTTGCAGAGTAGAAATCTGACATTTACCCCATCACAACCGAAGATCATAAACTGTATGGTGTATTTTTGTACATTTGTGTGACAGAAAAATTATAAATCTAAAAAAATTAGAGAAAATCCATAGAAATTACAACAAAATGGAACCAGTAACATTTAAAATCTGTTTTATTATCTCTACTTAAATAAGTCAATCTTATAAAATGTTTATATAAAGATGAAAGAAGTCTTACTCTATAGCTTCAAAATTGCTGAGTTCATGCCGAGTACAGGCCGAGGGAAAAGCCTGAGCTCAAGTAGGCAATAAGTGAACATCAGGGTAACTGAGTCATTTCTCAAAAATGCTGTGACACCACCACCAGTCATTTGGCACGGATGGAAAATTCTTCAACTTTATTGGGACTTAACATTGTCTAGTTTTAGCCTCCCAATCCAAACTTTTTACTCACTTTTGTTTAAAGCACAGAGAGAGCAAAGTGCATTTATGTCCCAGTAATGCCTCACAGTAGATTAATGGTTAGAGGTGAAGGCTTACTGTTATGGAAATTGCATTGATGGAGTCTGGCTTACATAATTGTGCGGCCCAGAGTTCAGTGTGCTGGTAGGAATGCGCAGTGGACTGTGTCACGAGCTGCATTAGCGCCACTGCAATCCAAAGCGTGACATAATCTGCCCCGTCAATGAGGATCACATGGAGATGACAGGATGTCGCGTTAAAAGAAAAGAAGAATGAAGCTCATCCTGTCTAGATCTTTTTTTTTCTTTAACTCATGCTTTCATTTGCAGAAGTGAAGCCATCTTGCTCAACGTGGGTTCCACCCTTCATTCCTATTGCGTGCCTTGTGGAGGGAGGATGGGGCAAGAATGGATGTGTTATGTAGGTTCATTTAAAAAAAAAAAAAAAAAAGTCTGCTTTCAAACAAAATGGCACGAAGTGCCCGAGGACAGAATTCAGAATGGTATTCAGACATTCCTCGTGCATCTCCCCCTCTCCGCTTGCTGTGATCTCGGGGTTAAAGTCAAATGGCCTTTTAAAGTCCAGTTAAATGCAAGCAGCAGCCTGAAAGAAGAGGCTTTCTGCACGGCGAGCCACCGCCCTTTCCTTGCCTTTTGTCCCTATTCCTGCTCTAATATGATCAGTCTGTTGCAAACTCAAATCTGGGACACTGACTTCTCTCCATCTGGGCCACACCCACAGAGCAGGAATGTACCTGGATTGAACATTTAATTATGCTAGCCTAACATGGAGGAGCTTCTGTGTGGACAAAACTAGCATTACCTCTGATCACCTGGGCTTTTTTAAAAATAAATAAATAAAACCTTCCAGCTGTTGCCTTCCTGCTCCTCAGCGTCACTCTTTCTGATCCTTCGGATTAATTAGCCGACGTCCTCACCAGCAAAAATGTCAGTGGTTTCCATTTTGTCTTAACATCAGTCCCATTTTTCTCACACATCCTGCTTGTTCAGCTCCTGCGTGTCTCTTTTCTCCCCACCCGCCCCTCGGTGGCCGAGAGCGCACGCCTTCAGTCCTGAGATAAGCTCGCTCTTTTGTATATTAGACTCTGCGTTATCTCTCTTTACACCGTTGCCCCATGTATAAAAGCGTGTCTCAAGGCCTTCCGCGCTGCGTGTCATGTGGCTTTGTTCGCCTCCCTCCTTGTATGAGGCGGACACAAGGATGGAGGGGAGGGGGGGCCAAGAGGAGAAGAAGAGGGTCAACCTGACAGTGCAGCCTCATCCAGGGCAGGCCAGAAACGTTTGACGGGTAGGGGATGGGTGAGGAATGAAGGGATAGAAAAGAAAGAATGGAGGAAGCTGTGTGAGCCCACAGCAGGAAGGAATTTCCTACAGCGGGTATATTTCAGGACCTCTTTTTAATACTACCGAGTTAGAAGAGGAAAAAGGTGTCTCAAAGGCCGTCTCAGCACGCGAAAGGGAAGATAGTCAAATTGTTTAGGCATTGTGTGGGCCGTCTTTGTGAGGGGAAGAAAAAAAAATAGTCACTGTTTGTTTAGGAAGTGTCACGTTATGGAACAAATGACGATCCAGGTTCAGGTTGTGACAGTCAACAGTTATGACTGCTCCAAAGGATTGGCTCGAGGACTCGTACTGCATGTCCTCCTCCTCCCTGTTCTTTTCCAAAGCGGCCCCAGTGCACTTGTGTCAAAGCGTTTTCCATTCCTGCTCAACATGTTGCAAGACGCTCGGTTCAGGGGTCGATCTCATCATCCTCGAGTTGCGGCTGCCGTCATTTTTCAACAGTTTTACTGCCGCATCTGTCCGCGCGCATCACCTCTTTCATAACCGGTCACGTCGTCACTGAACGACACCAGGAAACGCTGTAAACGGAGCTTACAGGGAACACTTGTTAACACAATGGAGTAGAGGATGATCACAGGACCAGCAAACATGGGACACCCGTTCAGCACCAGCTGTGAGGCTTCTGTTTTATTCCTTCTTCCTTCCTTATGGTATTACGTGTTTGGGTTTGACCTCTTCATAGGTGTTAAAATTAACCATC
This sequence comes from Oryzias javanicus, assembly GCA_003999625.1. Classification (NCBI taxonomy): domain Eukaryota; kingdom Metazoa; phylum Chordata; class Actinopteri; order Beloniformes; family Adrianichthyidae; genus Oryzias; species Oryzias javanicus. Next base: position 22,601,769 of record CM012450.1, read on the forward strand.
AGCTCAGGATGAAATGAATTGTGTGTAAACAGACGACTGTTTGGAAAAAAGACAGAACACTCAATTAGATGTGAATTGATCTATTTTTGGCTATTTGTAGTTTAGGGCTGCCATGATTAGTCGACTAATCAACTAGTATAATAGTCGACGATTAATTTAATAGTCAATTAGTACTTTATATTATATGGAGTCAAAGTGTAGTAAAGATGAAAGTTATAATGGCATTTTTTGGACTATTTTGGCATTTATTACGTTTTTTTAGGCTATTTTGAGTTTAGCTAATTTTTCAGCTATATAGCTGTTTTGGCAAATTAAGGATTTTTTCAGTTTTTTAGGCTAATTTAAGCTATCAGCACTAGCATCTTCAGTAGCCAAGTTCATCTTACAGAATTCACACTAGCATTATTACAGGTAATTATATATAGATATAGATATAGTTTAACCGTTTGTGGCAGCGCTATTGTTGTTTGCCGGTAGACCAAACAAGCCGGTAGACCAAACAAGTCAGAATTATTAAAAAAATTATTTTTTTATTAAAATTATTTTTTTTTTTACTTGGTATTAAATTTTGCTCATAAGGTCAGTTGTTTCAACCAGGTTTTCAATAGCCTTGTTTCCACTGAGCAGTGCCGGACGGTTTGATCCTGCATTTTGAGTGTTTGATTTTTTTTTTTGACCCATTAAACAGTTCTGACCCGTACCGCTTGAGGGCCCCATCAGATGTAGGTTCATAGAAAAATAGAAGAGATCATTTAGGGCGGAGCTGCTGTAGCCACTTGTTGATTGGCAGAAAGTGGTGACAAGTACCAGTATAGCGCTAAGCTAGTGATTCAGTTTTCCTCTTTTCAGCGGCATTCGTTTTTCCCTCCCACAATCTTTTTTAAGCATCATTAAATTCCTGTTGTACGCGATACACAAAAAGTAAAGCAAGAAAAAGATGAGCTGCTGGATGACCTCCATTGTTGTTGCTTTTCTAGTCGTTGCCTTAGCGGTCTGTACCACGCATGCGCCGTGAAAACAAACCGCTCAGTGGAAGCCAGACTTAACTGAGTGGAAACTCTGGATCTTCAGGTGCTGATCCCCAGCCCATCAGGTGTTGTAGTGAACTGACCTATGCTCAGTTCCCCTTTTCAGTAGGCTTCAATCCGGAAGTCAATGCTTTATAATCAGTTTGAACAAATCTTACGTTCTTAACTGTCTTGAATGCCAAAACTAAAAATCCTAAGCATTTCTGCTGATAAATATCAGTCATGTTTAGCCTCACATATGCATTAATGTGGCTGCAGGCTAAGCAGAGCTGTTAATTACTGCATGAAAAGAGAAACAAATTCCTAAAAACATTGACCTGGCCCACGCCCCATAATGTGCACAGATGGATCGAGTGGTTTAGACCAAGGATGGGCAGACTTTCTTCTTCGTGGGCCACAAAGGGTTCTAAAAATTGACAGAAAGGCCGGACCAGGAGCTGATTTGTGGCGGGTTTTGGTAATTCACCTCATAAAAGAAAGAAAAAACAGGGAATCTGGATGAAAACATTTCTTAATTCCTAACAAAAATTACTTTAAAACGGAATATTTGGGAGTTGTTGCTTTTTTTTTTAAAAACGGCTTTTTGTTCTGATTTTAATACAATTTTCACCAATTGGTTGATGTCTCTTAGGAAAAAGTCAAACATAGGGAAATGCTGCGTTCATGTGGAGTGGGAATAATTGGAAAAACACCACATTTTCAAGCACTGCACAAATGCAGAATGACTTTCTGTGCCAGAACATGGCTCAATTTATTTGTGGGGAGATACCTGAACTACAGTGAAAATAAAAAAAATTCCAATTTAGCGGGACAGAATAAATAGTTTAACGGACCACAGTTTGCCCAACTTTTTTTATTAATAATCTTAATTGGAATGCTTAGGAAGTTTGCCGTGTTGCATTGATTGTAAAGCCCTGTTGTGCATGACGCAAAACAGTGAACACAGTTAAGTAATAATCTTAAAAAATAAAAATTATTCAATTTATTTGGAAATCTTTATTAATATTATGGGAAAATTAAAGAAACTTGAGTGTTCTGGGAACGAAAAAACTTGAGTGGTGAAGGCATCTGGATTAGCTCTGCAAAACTGCAAAATATGTCAAGACTAATAGCAAAAAGTGACTTAACAGCTGAGGACAGGTAAGAATCCTGAGTCAAAACGGACAGAATGTACACCTGAAATGCGAGCAGGTGTGAAGCCAGCACAGCATACCTCATTTAGATTTGATTATGGATCATTGTCACTGTGCACGTCACTCACAAGCCTGCAGTCAGAGGGGGCCACTGCTGACTCATCTCTCATTTGCCATTCGTCATGCTGATAATTTGCTAGGAGTGGTGTTTCCATGCACACCGAGCGTTTCTTGTCAAACGTTCTTCCTGATAGAAAGGGCTCACTTACAGGATGGTGCTTTAAAAAAAAAAAACAGGTCAGGTAGGACAGTTTTTCCTTGCAGCGTTGTTCTGCAGATTGACACACCCTGTTCCCTTTTGTAAACATATTTTAAAGGTCTAAGTACAAGAACATGCCATGCATGTTGCTCATTCCTGTACGAGCACATCATCAGCGTCTCGAGAACAATCTGACCTATTTCGTACCGTTCCTTTTGGTTACTAATGGAACTCACCAATTTATTGATACAAATTCAAGCCATGTATTTATAAAAATGTCATCTATGAATTAACACATTTTGCTATAATCTTTCTTTAAAAACTTTCAATCTTCGCAGATTCAGTTTCTGCAATATGTTTGACCTTCCTAACAAAAGCTAGATGATGTTTATCTACACATATTCAGACATTTGTTGCTAAAGGAAGACCGGCATAGCAGATTTTAGCAGAAGGGCTTTTTTTTTTTTTTTTTGCACGTGTGTCAAAAATAAACTCAAATGGTTACAGTATGTTCTTGGCTGCGTTCATCCTCATGGTGAATCTCATCTGTGGGCAGACAAAGAAAAAAAGTTGAGCTGAAGCTAACCAGCAAGCAGCTTCTGAAATTTATGTGAAGAAGTTTTGGAAAAAATGACAGAAAGTTTGTGATTTTCTGATGATGGTTGTGGAACAAAAGTGAAGCATCGGCTATTTTATGGCTCAAACATTTCTGGAAAAACAACCTCAAAGTTGAGTCATCTTATCAAAATCGGTTTGTTTAAAAGGTAATGCAAATTTTTTTTTTTTTAACCTTTTAAGTCAGCTGAATATCTTCAACTGTTGGAGCCACTTTCTGTGTTACTTATTGATGGTCGAAACTAACTTTTAAAAATAGTAAACAATCTTTTATTTATTTATTTTTTAAATCCTATAATAACTAGAGAAACTTCCATGACTGAATTTCTCTCTGGCCGTGAGGAACGTGCACAGGCAGAGCTAAGCGAATGGTAATCTGATTCATGATTTTGTGTGCTTCTCCCCAGGCATTCTTACATATCTCATTTCACTCCGATGATCGCAGAAACTGCTGCCAGTTTTTATACGTATGTGTCTCACTCTGTGGTTTTGCTTCCCGATCAAGAATTTTTCAGCATAAATAAAAAAAATAAATACAATTTCTCTTCTTGTTTCTGCAGAAAGTTGCACATCTTCACCAAGAAGAGGGACGGACTGATGGGATTACAGCAGCCATCTGTTTCGGGAGCCCAGTTCTCACCCACCTGTAGCCTCAAATAGCTGACGCACAGCTGTTCTTCACTGGCAAGCTTTATGTTTCTATACACATGCTAAAGCTGCCAGCTGAAGAACTGCTCTGGTCAGCCCTGCCCCGGATGACTCAAGAAGAGGAAGAGGATGTGGGGTGGTGGGTACGGGACTAAAAGTTAGTCTGGACTTTTGCATCCTGCTAGATCTGAGCCAAAGCCCATTGTTTGTGTTTTTTCTTCTTAATGATTTCTATTTGTTTTACTTTTTTTTTTTTTATTTCAAAGCATGAATTTTGTCTTTTAATATGTTCCCCACCACAATAAAAGAACAAAATGTTCTCCAATGTTATTTGGCATTAAAAAGTATTGTGCCACAGAATGATATCCAACATCCTCTTGGAAAGTTCATAAAAAATATGCTGTTTTTTTTATTTTTATAATCCTAAATAAGAAAACAAATGGATGAAATACTCTTTAGAAATCAGAACAACAGTTTACTTGTAACCTCAATTCGTATTGAGTATTCGGAGAGCACTGTGGACCTCAGCTGTTGCACATAAACAACAGAGATAGTGGACAAGGTGGGGTGGGAGCGACTTGGTCGTCTCCTCAGTGCCTGAAGGCGTTACTGGCTGCTTCATGGAATTCCTTCCCAGCATGTTCACTTATGAAGTCACAAGACCATCAACCCAGAAGATTTTCCAAAGGTAAAAGCACAAGAAGATGTAGTCTGTTGGGTTAATTATCTGTTAATGCTTTCACAGAAGCTCCATACATTGAGACAAAAATGTGGTAAAAATTAAATAAGAGCAAAATGCAGTTGATTGTGCAACACGAAAGTTATACTCTCCTGCTGTTTTTCTGCTTTTCTTCACCAGAATTTGATGCAAATGTTTTTATTTGACCTGAAAGTTCAATAAAGTGATTTTTATGTAAAAAAATTAAATGTGGAATTATTTCAGGCACTTCGCATTCCCAAATATGTCCACTAGATGGCGGAGTTCACAACAAATCTGAGACTGAAATGTGGCATCAGGTTCATATGTGGATAATTCTGGCAAATACAAGACTTTTTAGAGTTAACGCGATAAGTTATCTGCTCTAATATACATTAGCCTGCTTTGCATGAAAAGATGCAATTGTATGATATAATATTGTTTTGGTAGGATTCATAGACGAGGGAAGAGATGTATTTTCTTCCACATTTTTTTGAAGGAACAGACAGTATATGATTAAAATCATGTTTATCTTTAGTTTTGAAAAGAAAACATACAACTTTATAAAGTGCAATTTTGTTGCAGGCTTAATTGCTGAAGAATAATGTAATTATATTCAGTAAAATAAGTTATTCTAGCGTTATAAGGTTTTGTATATAATAGCTTGTTTTTTTTCTTTTTTGTTTTTAATCTTGTATATGAAAAAGTTAAAAATAGCCCCAGTTTCTACAAAATTATAAATGTTTAAAAGCATGAATGATAACAAATGAATGCAATGTAATTGGACCCTTGACACAATGTTTGTTGATTATTTTTCATGGTTTTTGCAATCATTTTGCTATCAATTGGTAGTTTGTGCTTTATGGTCACATTAAATCCACTTTGTTTACATTAAAAAAATCATTTCCGTATCACTTTTACATGCTTATGAGAAGATATTAGCTCTCCAATCCCAGTTTAATGCCAGATTTTATATGAAAGTAGCAATGCAAAATAAAAATTTGACAAATAAGTTCAAATTTAGGATACGTTTGCATATCCTGCACATACAATCCGTGTGTGTTAAGTTGAGAAACATTTCTAATAGAGGAGATCTGTAAAATATACTGTACTTACAATGGCTGAAGGGCTCATACTTAACTCCTTTCTATATACCTTATAAATTAAATTTTAGATCAAAAGTGCTATTTCTATAACTTTATGAAGATTGTTAACATTTTTCTTTATAGTTTTTGAAAAAAAAAATGGATTGATGGATGGATGGAAATCTATTATTCTATATCTATAATCTATATTAAAACATGTCAAATACAACTTACAACTTTTTAAAAAATCTGTCCTGATTTTGACAGTAAAGATGAGAAAACATCAAATTATTTATTCCACCTTAACCTTTATTTTGTGTTTTGGGGTCAAAATTGACCCATTTTCAAATGTGAAAACGGGATAATGTTGACCCCAACAGAACATAAGGGTTAATGAAAATGAACAGGAGACCTTCTAATTTCACGTCTAAAGCGCAGCAGATATCCTAAAAACAAGTTTGGGTGTCTCTGTCATTAGTTGAAATGTATCAAACTACACTTAAGCGTGTCCAGTTGCTATATTTGCAACTCAAATGTAGCTAAAGCTTGGACATGTTTCATATTTTGCTTTCTGAGACTCTTTGTAAAGCTTCGTGCTCTAAAAGCAAAGTAAATGCGTATTTGATGTCCTTTCTTTGTGTTCGTGCAGACAAAAAGGCTCCCGCTAAATGCCTCAATACAGCAAAGTTTATATTAGTTTTCTGACTCAGCAGGTGGTGAGTATAAACGGAGGCTTATGTTGCTGTGTTTGCTTTACTCCCATACTGTATTTGCTGTGTCCTTTATGCTGATTTAGCTGCTGCGCATAAATGGAAAGCTTTTACGCACCGCGTGTTCTCCTCAAAAGAGGTTTAATTGTGTTTTCTGCTTGTCCCAAGCCTCGCCCGGTGCCTAAGTAGGCCTCCGACGCTGGGGATGTGATGTGGAGATGTAATGGATGCGGCAATACCTCACCAGATAATATACAACGGGGTGGGGAGAGCAAGGCGTGCGTCCGGACGCTCACCGCCAACTCCACAGGAGGGAGACTCAGACATCAATAAGATCTCGCTCATCAATAAGAGATTTCGATGGAGTTTGGCTGCTTAATTAAGTAGGTTACTTCGACTGTATTGCGCTCCGTGAATTCATAAGATTTAATCTGATGAACCCCCCATGGGTAACATCTGAGGGAAGACTCTCCAGCATCCTCTTCCTCCTCCTCCTCCACGGGACAACAACGCTAAATTCGGACACCCCATTCAGGAGACGAGATCCTCGGCATTTTCTGTGATGGCGATTAACACGGATGCTGTTTTTGAGAAGAGCGCCCTCGGCGACAGAGAAGTTTCCAACCCCACCAACTTCCAGGACACGGAGAAGCTGCTGAGCACCGGGACCACCGAGCCCAGCGGCCAGAGCAACCTCAAACCCTCCGACTCCTTCTCCCTGAACATCAGGGGGAGCGTGCGCTCCCTGAACGCAGACCCAACCGAACCGAGATCGCCTCTAAGGTCCGGCTCCATCGGGCATCTAGCGACCCCACCCAAGTCCTCGTCCCGGATCAGCCTGGGACAGTTGTCCGCGGTGCCACCCGGACCCCAACCCCCCAGCTACCTCTGGCTCGCTGTGCTGTCCTGCTTCTGTCCAGCAATTCCTTTCAATGTGTTCGCCCTGTGGTACTCAAATGTGGTGAGTGTTGCCTCTTTATTCATCCAGAGAGTCTCCTCTTAACTACCACTACAGGTTCTCTTTCTGCTGCTGCTCTGGAATGACATGATTACATATCCTCTTTAGTCCAAGTCTGTTCTCCAAACGGGAGATGTTGAGGGGGCAAGGAAATATGGGCGTCTGTCCATGGCGCTCAGCATTATGGCAATCGTGCTGGGTGTGGCAGTAATCATCTTCACAGCATATACAATAGGTATGGATGATGATAAATCTGTGAACTCCACCAAACAACAAGTAGAACATTAATTTTTCTCTCTGTGTCTTAGAGACGGTGAGCTGAACTTTGGGACGGAATGGGGCTCCTTTAACGTCACGGAATCTCAAATTTGCACAGAAGATAATAAGGAGAACTTACAAAATCTCAGCTGTAAAGAAGCAAAAAAAAAAGATCATTCGAAATTGTGTTTTATTTTTTCCTTTCATGGACTAAAAAGTGAAAATCTCCTCCTCCTTAATCCCGTAACCTCTGGAGTCACAGAGGAGAATTGCACTGTTTGAGAAGAAAGTGCAACATGTCATAGACTTGGTGATCGGAGGTGAGCACTGACCTGACAGACACTCTGTAAGAGCACCTCTCTCACACCCATTAAATGGAATCATTTCCCAAAAAAAAGGCACACAAAAAATATTTAAACAGGATTTTTTGGGCCACAGAAAGATGCACGAGTCCGTTTCATCCACAGTTGTATAAAATAACATTTATGATAACAAATTGCGCTCATATTGTTGTATGTTGCTTTATCATGAGATAAACTGCACCCGTTTCCCCATTTGGACTGGCGTTTGTGGATCTCTTCATTATGTTTACAATATACTGCAAGTGATGACTGGGACCGTCTCTCCCGCCTTGTATGCACTGACCTCGGCACTCCAACGTTTATACGTTTGTACGGTATGACTGGTTTATTGTGCCATAGTTCTGCATGTGAAATAAACTTGACTGAGCATGACAGACCTGGAAGTGAGCTCATCACCTTTAATTAAGAAAACGGTACAGATTTACAGACAAGAAAACACCAATTCACAAACTATACAAATCTTTAAAAAAAAAATAATAATAAAAGTGTCTTGGTTTAACTCTGATGAATCCTGTTTTGGTCAGTGGAAAGTGTAGAGCAGAAGGATTATGGTGCAGATCCCAATTACCCCACCTAGAATTAAAGAGTCCCGCCTCTTGCGCAAATTGATTTTATGGATGAGGCTGTTGATGGCAGGGAAACGATCTGGAGGGCGGGAAAGAGCGGTGAAGGAAAATAACATCAAAGGCAGGTTTTTCAGCTTTCCACTAGGAGACAAAAATAAGAAAAAAAAAACACTTCCTACACAACAAAAATAAATAAATAAATAGCTGGAAGGAAAGTTATTTCAGAGTTGTGCCCACATGCATCTGAGGCAGCTTTGTGGAAATCTGCCGCGGAGCTGAAATTTGATGCTATTGTGGGGAAGCGTGTCATAAAGCAGCACTAAAAAGGATACTGGCCAAAGTTGTGACCCGTGTCTGAATGGACTTCAGCATCCCACGCTGGAATGTGATGTTCTCTTTGGTAGCCATGGCGATGCTGAGGGAGACGAGCCACCGAGGATTTAGCAGCAGAAACAGAGGAAGATTGAAGTCCACAGAGCATCCAGTTACAATCAATGATTCGGCTGATGAACTAAAAAAGTGAGGTCGTGATCGATGAGAATGGGTGTAAAGAGGGTTGGACGTCGAGGCTTACCTTATTGCATTATCAATGAGACTATCGGAGCTGTGAACACAAAAGGTGGGACAAAAGAGATTAAAATGACAGAAATAAATGCATTTTTATAACATTAAAAGCCGTTTACAGGAAACAGGGAGTAAGTGGTTAATAATCGTTAATAATGATAAAAAAAAAAAAAAAAAAAACGCTCATAAACTGTTAAATCTGTATGCTTTGAACACATTTGAAATTCCATAGTCCTAATTTATCAACTGATTTTGGGCACATAGATGGAAGACATGAAACCTCCAGCATCCGTTAGATTCTGAGTGACGAACAGAAAAATGTTCATTCCAGGACCGAACGAAGCGCACAAGAGCAGCAATGTGCATCCTTTTAGTCTCCGCTGGAGACCAAAATCAATACTGTGTTTTATATTTCCGCTATGTATTCATCCTCTTCTTCTGCTGTGCATCTACTGCTGTCATCCCCCTTTTCTGTGGACTCTGCATTAGTGGGCACAGGCTTTCGCTTTTACGTGTGGTTTGGCTTTCCTGAAATCTTTCCGTCTTAAATGATCAGTTTGCGACCTGCAGCAAACATTTTTAATTGTGCTGGACATATGCAAATTAAGGGAGCTACAATATACTTTTGTAGAAAAAAAAATGTATGTGAACCCATTGAAATGTCCTTTTTTTCTGGATTTATCCGACAGGAAAGTGATAAAAATGATTGACGTGAAACAAATATGTAAAAATAAATATTTATAGTAAATATGTTTGTTTAAAATAAAAAATAGTGGAAGAAGTATGTGATCTGTTGGATTTAAAGGGTTACAATTTTTTTTTTATGTCTGAAAAACCCCTAAAATTGACACATTCCTTAAACCTAAGGATTTTTTTTTTTTTTTTTTTTTTTTTTAAGTAAAGAAGGTCTATAATAGTTTTCATGAAACAATAAGACTCAAAGTGTTCAATTCTGGGAAATCCCACACTGGATGCAGCTATAATAGCCTCCTTCATTATTATTACATAAGTGCAAATGGATGTGAGGCAAAGTTGAAGCAGCAGTATCTATAAGATTCATGCACTTTAGCATAACTTGATACAACATCCACAATGGAAACTGTACATTTGTCTGACGGGATCTCCCTTACAGGTTTGCATGCAAAACCTCATATTTCACATATATGTAAAAGGAGCGTATATTTTACAAACATTTATCAAATAAAACTTCTATTTCAATCTAGAAATTGATCAATTAAGTGAAGTTCCAAAGACATGAATCAACAGGCTTAAATTTAAATTTAAAGCTCTGAATTAAGAAGAAGAAAAACAAGAAAAAGAACGCAAATTTGCTATTATTAGCTGACATGTTCAAAGTGCAGATTTCATAGCAGCGGAAAACTAAATTAATGAAAAAAAATTATAGTCATTATTTGAAAAAGAAATAAGCTTCTGTCAACTGTTTGTTTTCACTCACATGCAGTTCATGTTGCATAATCATGTGTGAAACACCATTACCACCTTATGCCCAAAGTACTATAATGATTAAGACAGAAAAGAACTTTTCAAAATGATCTATTAAGCTTTTATTCTTTCCTAAAAATAGTCAAGAAACTATTTTTGGTTGTGAAATAAACTTTTATTTTCTAATTATTTTGTCTAAATTAGAATTTAAACTTTAATATCTCATCTGACTGCAGATTGAAAAAAAAAAACATCCTCCCACTTTTCTTTTATTATCCTTCAAAATGGAGAACCAAATTAAAATGTTCTTTTCTTATTCAGCTTCTTTGTTCCTACATGGCACGTGCTGGTTGCAGTGACTAAGAGTAATATTGGATTATATTACTCCCTCTGATGCTTTGTAATGTCGACATGCTATAATATTTTCTATTCGCTGAAAGCACAAGCTTTCAGCTCAACATTTTTAATAATCTTATTATAATAACAGTAGCTCTGGCCAAATGAAAAACACAAACAGTTGCAGCTAATAGACACAGAGCGAGCGTCCCACCCTCCCCAGGGAAGAAGAAATCATGAGTTGCTTTGTTATGATGAGATGAGGGGAGTTTGTAATTTGGGCTGCATTAACCACGTCATGGGTGGGTCGGCCTGATCAGCTCATAGAGCAGCCGTGCGTTCTAAGTATCGGGTTCACTGAAAAATGGAAGAACTACATTAAACTCATCCTGTTGCTAAATAAAGAGAAAGGAATAATTAGCTCTGGCAGCATCGATGGAAAGACGCCACTTGTTGGGACTTTTATTTTTTTTCCAATTGTAAAATTGTTCCCAGGTGTCTTAATTATGATTATGCTGTTTTTAGCCAAAATTAAAAATCCTGTGTTATTTTTTAAGTCGTATTTCCTGGTGGGACCAGTGACGCGGAACGTGGCAACGCTAATTTTCCAACATTTCTTTGTTTACATTCTCTCATGCTAGCTTTAACGTTAGCGTAGCAAAAAAAAGGCAAAAAATGAAAAAGGCAGAACAGTTTTGATCCAGATGGCCGTTCAGACGAAGAAAATTAAGACAATAATGGATCTATTTGTTTGAAAGAAGATGCTTTAGAAAAGTGGCGGAGGCATGGCAGTTCCTCCGTCACAAACCGGAACTTTTTCAAGCCGTGGGTTTTCATCTACTCATGATTAAACGTCATTTGAATAAAGAAATAGTCAGTGAACAAACTTTCAAATTGTTTTTTCAATGCCCTCCATCATGATAAAAATGCTACTCAAACGTAAAAATCACAGTTTTCATTGGAGCGAGTGTTTAAAGATGTTAAAATATGTGAAGAAATCCGTGTGGGGGTTGCCAAATAATGAAAAAAAGCTTCATTTTTAGACTTGGTTCATATATTTGGACAAACAGAGAAATAAAATAACCTTCACAGTATAATGTGATTTGTCTGATTTGTTCACTGTCCATGAGAACATTAGGTCATTCTTATCTGTTAAAGGAGCAGACATTCGCTGAACACACGTTTTGAATCTCTTAGATCTGTGGAGCAACTACCAAATGGGTACGGGTAAATCTGTTCAGTTATTATCACAGATTTCTCTCATTCTGATGGAACATTCTTAAAGATTTATGTGTATCCACATTAACTGTTTTTTTTTTTTTTTGCTTCAAACTTGACATAAAATACATGAATGTATTTGCTTTTCTGCATGACGTGTGAATGTAAACATCTACTCTGCCATGACTCCCACTCTCATCTTGAGGATCCAAAGTGGGTGCAAATCTACTGAAAAACAAGCTAAAGTATTCTGTAATTTCAGAGCAACACATTTTCACTGACGCGGGCCAGCCATTATCATGCAGTTACTGTCAGTGTCCTCCTTTCTGAATTGATCACTTCCTGTCAAACTTTTCCTCAGTTTAGCGCCATGATGAGGCGGCGGGAAGCACAAACACGGAGCACAGAGGTACGTTCAGGACACCCAAAGTCTTTATTTTGCACCATTACATTAAGGAATGAGGACATATTAGGAAGTTAATGTTATGGGTCATGTCAGGTCATACATGGCCATGAAGCCCCGAGATAAATGTTGTTTTCCATTTTCTTCAGCATTTGAGTCCATGAACCTCCACTGCAATTAACAGCTGAATTATTTTTGTTGTATAATTCTCGTCTTTTTATTTAATTTACTCTGTTGTTGTTTCAAATTATACTAGATCGTCAACAGAATGTGGTTTTTGGGTGGAATACAATGAAAAAGAAGCTCCAATAGTTTGAAAAACATCTTTCTCTTCAGTATGTAAAGCACTAAGATGAATCTCTTACTTTCTGAGATGTTCGTGCTCCTTCAAGAAGATCTCAGTTCTTCGGTTGTTCACTCCTGTGCTGCTCTTGTAGGACCTGAAGAGGAAAACAGGAAACTGAAATTAGTTCAGCAAATAAAAAACGATCTGGTCAATCTGTGGTTTCACTTAAAATAAAAAAAGAAAGAGGCTAATAATAGTGATGAACATCAAAACCATCCCACATCAAACTTTAGGATCTTCTCTGCTGCTCTGCACAGTGATGGACAAACTGGAGTTTTGATCAGATAAATGTGGTTGAGGGGCAAATTTATTTTAACTCGTGGAGTTAATGGATGTTAGTTATTCATCTGAAGGAAATCCATTTAATAGTCCCTTAGATCTACATTTGATTCTCCCTTTAAAGCAAGTCATTCACTCTGTAGTGCTACGTAAAGGCTGCACAATGATCTTTTCAGGTAACCATCTTCTTCTCTCCTATTTACACCCAAATGTGAACCCATCTTGTGTTTTATTTGACTTATTATAGTTCTAGCAGTTTACAACTGTGCACGCTATATTTTATTTTAGTATGATTTAGTATGATTGAGTATGATTCTTTTAATTTGATTCTTATAATTTGAATTTTAACAGGTGAATCAGTGTGTCTGGTGCCATTTTCTTTCCTGAGCGGCTGAGAAACTGCTACTGAAAGTTTCAAAATAAAGATTCCACTTCATCGTTCTTTATCCACCACTTCACCTTTTAATGGGGAAAAGAAAGTATCACGTCTTCCTCTTTTTTTGTAATCAGTCAACTTCAAAGCAGCACACTTCTCTCGCTTTCTCCTCCTCTGATAAAGCATTTCTATGGATTAGTCAGACCAGATGTAACCACTCTCCCCTTAGCTTGGGCTGAATGAAAGCCTTGTGGTTTGATTTACTGTAGAAGGCACTTAGGAGAGAAATCCCCAGGAGAAAGCCTGGAAAACTGACACACGGAGAAGTGGGGTGGGGGAGCTGGATAAGAGGTGGTGCCTCGTATAAAATGAAAAATAATGACAGTAAGAAAAAGAAGAAAGCTTGAGGGTGGAGAAATTTCAAAAATACTGGACATCTTCGCCTCCTGCTGGTTTGCAGAGATGTTAAAGAGGAGGGAGGAAATGAGGGAAATGTGAGAAGACAAAAGCTGATGCAGTGAATGAAAGCAGGAAAAAACTCATAATGGGAAACCTAAAACACAATGAATGTAGGAAGTCCTGCAATAAGTTGTCTACAAAGTTAACCAAGTTATGAGAGACAGCTTTGCAAAGACAAGGCTGTGGCAAAACAACATTCAGAAGAGTTTTTAACCGCTGTAGCACATTAGGACGAGAAATACTTAGAGAAAACAAGATTATGCTTCAGATTTTATTAACTATTTTTTTCTAAAAGTAAATGGCAGTTTGATAAAAAAAAAAAAAAGAAATCAATACAGACATCTTTAAATACTGTCATAAGTTCTGATGCTTGAATGCATCCAAACATCCTGACCCCAGAGCTCTGTTTAGACTTTTAAGACACAAAAATGCAATAGTTGTTTTATTTGTGCACTATCAAGCTTTTGAAAGGAGCCGAGAACCTTTACATGTTTTTTTCATCAACTTAAACAATATTATTCATTATTTGAAATTTTGCTAGTTTCTGCTAAGAAATGTTTAAATTATTCCCTTTGGTAAAATTATGTTGATTTTTCTAGCTTTTATTGTCTATTGACTGGTTGTCTGCAACTTAAAAAGAATAAAACTGTGTGAGACTTAATATCTAACATTAGAGAGTTAAATACCAAACCTAACATGATTATATTTCTCAAAGTATTTCAAAACAAAACAACTACATGCTCATGTCATTTCACATTTTTATTTGCAACAATTCAGTTTGGAACTGGGTGATCAATTATTTATCTTGGGGTGTGAGAAAATAATAATTACCTGCAGTTCACTTTTGGCAAGTCTACCCCCCCCCTTTTTAAATTGGGATATCTGGAAACTTACTCAATGTCTCTGTGGACCGAGCCCAGGAGGTCTTCACGCTCTCGCAGAGTAAAGAAGTTGTTTTTGGTTTTGTAGAATTCATGGGAGTAGTCCTACAAACCAAAGCAAGTTTCAATGTCATGTGGTCAAAATATTAATCAGAAAACCTGAACTCAATAATAGCTAGGAGTTATTTACAAAACTCAAATGTAGATTAAAACGATTCTGCAGATAAAAAAATAAAAATACCACTATAGGTACCTTCAATATGTCCCTGTGTCTCTGTAGAGTGTGCATCAGTGCTGCGTTATGCAATGAAGCTCCAGGACTGTTGATGTATTCTGCCATTTTCTCATTCACAACTGTCAGCTGGAAAGAAAAAAATTGTAATTAATACCCTACAGTTTATGCTACTTGTAAGCTATTACGTTTTATACATTTTGAGCCGTATCCTCAGTCTCACAGTAGAAATGAAGAACTTTAAAAAGGGGAGAAAAACTATCTTACAATGTATTTCAAAATAAAAGATTATAAAAAAAAACCCATTAAATTCAGGAAAAATGATTCAGAACAATTATAAATGTTAACTGAAAAACAGAACTGAAAATTGTGATTTTTGTAAACATTTTGAAAAAAAAGAACATTAAAAGAAATCTGAACATGTGAAATATCAGATAAATGAGTAGAGGGATTAAACTTACTTTAGCCAATAGATGCTCCAGTTCTGTAGTCATAGCCACAAGAACATTGTCTTGAGATTGACTAAAAGAGTCAGACCTGATTTAATAAGGAGAAAAAAATGAAATTTAAAAACTTTTCTTTAATTTTTGAATCCAATCTATTGTTTTTGGTTTTTGTTTTGTTTAACTGTTCTTTTAATTATAGGGAAAAGAAAATTAAAAAGAAAAAAACAACTGAAGAGAAAATGAAATATTCATAACTAAATCAGCAATTGTAATAATATTTATAGAGGTAATATAATAAATATTTTATAAAAATGTTGTGGTAATCATCAGAGCCAAATATAAAACCAAAACAAAACTCTTGTAAATAATGCAAATATACTAAAGTCTTTTCTTCAGCCAAATTTAAATGCGTTTTTTGTGTTAAAACCAAATGCTGACCCTTGTTGGATCTGTTCATGTTTTTAAAAGTCCGACTTCAATCATCTTTTGATCTATTGTAAAAGTGCTCACAGCGGTCTTTTTTATGATTATATCGTTTTTAGGAAAAATCCAAAAACCTGCATTTTTTTTTTTTGGTACGTAGTTTCAGTAGAATGGCAAAAGTTTGTTTTAAATCTACCTCTGTGTTGTGGGCGGGACTGTCAGCACCATATTATTATCACTGGACAAAGCGGGGTGTGACATCATCCATAGAAAATGCCTCATCCCCAGAATAATGTCAAATTCATCAATGATTTTCCCGCACTATGGGCGATGCCATTTGGAGCCAATGATTGGTCCGAGTTGGTCTAAGCCACGTTTTTGGGGTACTGCAGTAGCCAATCATGAGTGAGCTTGTTCAAAGTTCACACCCCATCTACAAAAAGCAGGCTCAGGAGAAGCTGTCAATCAAACCTTCGAGGTGGGGTCAGCGGGAACCACATGCTTCTGATTGGTCAGTTTATAACTTGAACAACTTAGGATAAAAAAACAAGTATTATAAAAAAAATTTGTATTACCAAGAAGATAAGAAAAATGTATCAGAGCAAGAATATTTATTCTGACCAACTGAGTAATAGTCATCTATTTCTCAATAGAAGTCTATGGGATTTTGGCTTCTTTGAGCCCAATACTTCCTATTTGGAACGCGAGGGAGGAGAGGTCACTTTGTCCAGTGAAAATACAGTCTATGGACTTTCCACCATCTCTTTGTTATACGTTCTGCAACTAGCCAACAGCCTCTCACACCTCTAATGAAACATTATAGGGAACAAAGAGGTGTATGGATCTGTATATCTGCACGTGGATGCATTGGAACGGAGAGGAGCTGGGAAGGAGCTTGTGGCCTGCCAGCTGTAGCAACCTATCACTACAGTTTTCTTCAAATTAGTTTTTTTTCGACTGCTCCTGATTTACCACAATTTGAATAAAGGAATACTCAGAAATTAAAGTGCAAGTGTAATTTTATTTATATATGTTCCCCATGAAGATAAAAATGCCACAAGAACATGTTTTAAAAATAAGCAACAACATTTTCATCAGTTTGGGTCTTTGAGCGAGTGTGCCATCACCTTGACCGCTGGCCATGGTTACTAGCGCTGTAGCTGGTGCACAACTTGCTGAAGGAGACCAGCTTGAGATCAAGCTCGTTCTCCAGCTGTCTGGCTTGCTTCCGTAAATCTAAGATCAAAAACAGAAAAAAAAAAATGCACTTAAGGAGAAATCGAAATGCTTACTGTCCATGATGTATGTTCTAGAGCTACACATTTGTCTGTTTCTCTGATTTTGAAGGAATAAAACAAACTATGATCAGTGTGGAAAAGAAAACTAACCTTTTAAATGTGAATTTATATAAAATCCACCTAATTATAAAGCCCAATAGCTATTTAAAAAAAATGCTTTCAGATAAAAACCTGCTGCCCTTAAACAAAAATATTAATCCACACACACTACACTGTGTACAGTTTGACAGATTTAGTTAGACTAGATTTTCATTGTTAATTAGTTCTAATAACAATAAATAAATAATATATATTGCTAAAAGTTTAACACTGTAAGAAGTTTTCTTGCTATTAAACATTAAAGGCAGAAAACAGCAACAACACAGCAGTTTTTACAATATTCATACGAATTCAATAGTTAGGATGAACTTTCTTATCCTACGGTTTTTTTAATTAGAAGATTAAACTAGGCTTTATCTATTTAAAAAAAAAAAGTGAACGAAAGGATACGTTTTAATCGATCAATTAAAATAAAACGTGTAAACAGGAAAAACTTTTAGCTCCCACGTCATCGGCTAACGAGCTCTCAGGTTAGCTTCCGCTGGACACTTCAAAGCTTTCAAAACGTCGATACTCCTCCACAAATATAAACATTTTATAGAGTTAAAGTGTGAGAGAAAAAAACCGAAAGATGTGACCGAATGAAAAATACTGTAAAACTCCTGAGCAGAGGTATCTGAAAACGTCTGAAAACGAAACATTATTTACCTTCCCAGGAGTCACTGTGGGTTGCCATGTTTGTTGTTGACATGTCATCCTCAGCCGTCAAGGAGGGAAAACTGTCGTAGTTAAAGCCTTTGTCCACAGCGTCCACTACTGGCTGCAGGCGGAACACCAACTTCATCTTCAGGTGAATCTGATGACAGTTTTTAACTGACCCAGTGTCAGCTGTGATTTTATAAGGATGAATTTATGTTGTTCATTTATTTGTATATATGGGATTTAAATGTATATCTTTTATTTTTTGTGATAAACAAAATGTTTTTATACCTGTTTTTAATACCATTAAATACTTTATAGACTAAAAATGATGCATCTTTCTTTCAAATTGATTTTTTTCTTCATCTCTCTGAACTAAGACGCTATTATTTTTGTTTTATTCTTAATTGAAATAATATATGTGAATGTTTTAATATCCTTTTCATAAATATTTTATTTCAAGTAAGTCACAAAAATAAAGGATTTAAGGAAACTCAACTTTAATCTTAATTTAAATACATAACCTATGCTGATTAGAGAAATGTCTAAGAGTTTTTTTTTTTTTTCCTGGATCTGGCTTAAAACAGATTTTTTTCCATTCTATTAACATAATTTTTAATTCTAATTTTTATCCAATTTTTGCGATTTTTCTTCTTTTTTTTTTTTTGTTTCCTTTGCTAGCGGACTTCCTCACATTGATTCATGTGAATTCTGAGTGTGCTCCATCCATTTTTAGGGCTAGTTGAGGCTCTCAACAAAGACTGCTTTCTTAAAGATTAGAGGGGGAAATCCATTATTTTACCTCTTAGTCTACATTTTATCCAAATGTTTGCAAATTATTACATTTTTAAAGAAAACTACATTTTTTTTAACATTGAAAGTAACATTTCTTGGAAATTTAAACAAAGAAAAACTAGATCCATAGATAAAGTTACAGTTCTTCTTACACCAAATGAGAAAAGATTCTGACAAACAAAATAAATAATCTGTTTTTTATATATATATATATATTTATATAAATACATGAAAATACCTGTGTGCTGTTTTAATTGAGTTCCTTCAGTCATCCTGGTAGAGTCTGTAAATCTTTATTCTATATTAAAAGTTTTTTTTATTATTATTATTTTTCAGTTTCCTTTGCCAGAGGGCTTCCCCAATTTGATTCTTGCTTGCATGTGAATTCTAAGTGTGTGCCACAAAGCCTGCTTTGTTGAAGAATCATTACAAAGAAAAGACCACACAGCTGCGACTGAAGTACATGTGGATATCGTGAATATTTCTGTCTCTTTGTTCGTTTTCTTTATTCATCGTCTTGAACACAGGCAGTCATGTGTATCACAGTAACAGCAGCAGGGTTGGTCGTGTTGATGCGGCGGACAAGGACGATGAAAATGATGTCACCAATGGTTGGAGATAAAAAAGAGCAAAGAAGGAATAGAGGTGCTGTTTCGCAGCAGACCTCATCAGATGATGCCTCTCTTTTTCAACTTTTTCATCCCTGTCTTTTTTAAATCGTTTTTTTCTTTTCCAAATGAAATTTTCTTTAAAAAAAAAATGAGAGAAAAAAAGCAAAAGTGCAGGGACCCAATGACGTCAGTACGAGCCTGAAGACCAGTCCAGGATCCTGCTTTGACTAACTGGACCAGCAGAGCTGGGGAGATGATGGTTGCAGGAGAGGAGGAGGATCGAAGTGCAGGAGGCAAGTAAGGAAGGAGATAATGAGGAGCGAAAGAAGCACCTCCCTCTCAGTGCTGGATCCTCCTGATAGACTGAATCTGGGGAGTCTGGGCGTGGGAGCCAAACTCACGGTAACACTTGTACTCTCCTCCGCGGCAGTCGCACTCCATGATGTACTGGTGGCCACGGTAACCGGGGTACTGGTAGCACACAAAGCTACAAGAAAAAGAAAAATCAATTCAGTAAAAAATATATATTGTTTGTTCAGACTTGTGAAGCTTTCATCAAGAGAATGAACTTACGCGCCACAGTGGACCATCATGGATCCCACCTCATTGCACATCCAGCCCATGGCCTGCAGAGATGGGTAATCATCACACAGCTCAAACTGATGACCCATCATGTTCTCCATCTGGTAGATAGTCATGCGGCACTCTTTCTGGTTCTGTACAATGAGGAAAAAACATCATTAGAATGAGTTGATTAGAAGAGTTAGCAGATCGTAAGCTACAATGAACGTACAGCGCAGCAGATGGGTCTGAAAGACAGCATCCTCTCAATGCGGTAGGAGTTGCTGCCGCTGTAGGCCTCGAAGCGAGGGTAGTCCCCCTTCTCCAGGACGAACTGCTGCCCGCAGAAGCTGGAGTGCTCGTACCCCACCCAGCTGTGAGACAGTATCCAAAGAAATATAAAAAAAAAGGAGGACCTGACATGACTGGAACCAAAAACCGCTTCACTTTTGCCAAAGGCAGGAGAAATTCTACATACGCTCCACACTCGACCTTCAGGGAGCGAATGTTCTCCATCCCACACTCCATGATGTTCTGGCAGCAGGCAGTGAACTCCATACGCCTGCCCTGGAAGTACTCCTGATCGTACACGGTAATCTGAAATCCACAGAGGCACACGCAAAAGTTATTCTTTTGATGAGACTAAAAACAAAACAAAAAAAAAAAATTGTTGGCACTAAAACTGAGGGATCATTACCTTCCAGGGGCCCATGGGCATGGGGTTTGTCAGAGCCATGTTGTCTTCTTTTTCAGCAGTACCTGAAGTGAAAAAAATAAAGAAAAAGTTACAAGATTTATTATATAGACTGGAAAATTGTCACAAATTTTCGTTCCAAAAGATCCCTAATTCTGCAACATGACTGCTGGAATAACCTAAAATCCTGTACTTATGTTCAAACTCCTGTTTAAGATTAAACTCTGGATTGCAGAGCAAAAAACTGTACTTTTGCTTCACCTCACTAGTCAAAAAGTCCCCATTCCTGGTGGACAAATTGATCAAAAGCCCAATTTACGAAATATCTATGAGTTGGGAAACTATTATTGCATTATTACACTTTGGGCCTCCTTGACTGGTGGTGGAAAGTTCTTTATAAATATATAAATGAAAAAAATGAAATGAACATGGGTTAACCTACCCAAACCGGTGAGCCGTGAGTCGCAGGGTGTCCACTGAACCGTTTGCAGAGACTTTGCATATAGGGGTATATATACACCTACGGGTGTCGGGGGCCGGGCTGCAGGAACGCCTGGGGTCATGTCAGCACTTTGCTTTGGACACCATTGTTTTGTTGTGTGAGCAGCAGAGGGGTTAACACACAGACTCACACTGATTCATGCAAACACAAAGAGGGTGCACAGCTATAGTTCATCACCTCTGAGGTAAATCTTTATGTCAGAGGGAAGAAAAAAAACCTGCCAAACCCAATTTGAGTTACTCTTATGTTTTGACATTTAACAGCATGAAGCTGTAAGATGAAAGCTGTTTTTCATGCCACCAAACAGGCATTTTAAGTCCTTATCTTTGTCATAATCTGTAAAACGTTTTTCATGTAAAATAGTGTTATATTTTACTTATGTATTTGTCTTCTTCGTTTGACAATATAGCTTTTTTCTCTCGTTTCTTGAATGTTTTGCGCTTTGGTCATGTCTGGATTTTTAAATAACTACAAAACACAGTAACTGAGCGTCAGTCAAACACTCAATATACTCATTACTGCAAATTTTAGAAAAAAGAAAAGAGGATGTTTTATTACTTAATTATTTGGTGTACATTTTGATTTTGTTTTCTGGATATGACTGGATTCAAAACAGGAAAGTTGCATCCACCTCAAAAATCTTATCTGTTTTTTTTATACATTTTATCAGATCTCCTTTGAAAAATAGATCTAATATCACTTGGATTTCCTGGTAAAATAACATTTAGATAAATGAAAAAATTAAATTAATTACGAAAAAATATCCTTTTTGACTTTTTGTCATTGTATTTCCTTTTGGCACTTTCACACTATTACAACAGCCTGAGTTTGATGGGGTGAAAAATAAAAAAATAAAAATAAAAAATCACACTTTTCAGTGGTTTTATTTGGTTGTATATAACAAACTCTAAAGCTATATTCACACCACACACTGGAGAGGCCACTTCCAATGAAACGTCGTCATGAACGTGCGGAAATGCATGGATCCTGAGACCGTTTTCAGGTTCCACTTACAAAAAGTGTGAACAAGTTAAACCAGGCTTAATTTGACCAATCAGAGACTTGGATTTGGTAGTGACGTATGGATGGTGTCTATTTTAATTTACCAACCGTTTGAAAATTGAACATAGAGGAGAAATAATTAATTGCGGTTTGTTTCCTGACAGAATTATACAACGGCAAATCTTTCATATCGCAAAAGAGCTGTGAAAGAAAACGCCGGGATTTGCGCCGCTTTAACATTTCGCACCAAGCCTCTTTCATCTGTAGGTGGCAGACATGCACTGGTAAACAGCAGAAAAAGAAGAAAAAGAAGTGTAAATCACTTGTCTAGCTTGACAGAATAAACCATCTATATATTTGAAATAAGATATGACCAGATTTAAAAAATAAACTGTAATAAAGATAAATACTAACTACTCTCTGCAGTCCTTCAGCTTTCATATTGAAATGAGTATCTTCACGTTTTCCATTCTGTCAATGTCTTTGATCTGCCGGATGGTCTGTTTGCATTCACTCTCTTGGTGAATCACACCAGGGTTCACTTGCAAGCAAATGAAGAACCTCACTTTCTGATGGATCCGTTGCATACGTTTTTCTTCATTCCAAACAAAGGACTATTTGAATAACAGATCTGATAAATGTAAAAAAAAAAAAAAAAAACACAATTGTAAACTTTTGATTTGACTTGTAAAAATGTATAAAACTTACAATAGTGATATCAAAAGTCAGCGTAAGAAAGTACGACGAAAAATTCTTTGGTTTGACTCTATTTCAGTCCACTTTTAGCAAGCAACAACTCATAAATGGAAACACAAGATGAACTGAAAAAAATAAATAATCTAACTGAAAAGTCTAATTTTTATCATTTATCTAAAACAAATAATCTGTGGCAAACTTGTATCTTCAGAAAACATGTTGTTCAAGGTTCCCACATTTTATCAATGTTTTCTCTTCTTTGTGAGACACAGTGAAAGCAGAGCGAGCAGCTGGTTGGTACATGCGGCACATTCAGCCTCTGCTTTCCTCTTGCAACACTGAACAATAAACATTTAGGAATGACCTACTGAGGTCAGCACATCGGCCAGACTCTCCGTCGGTGTGTTTGCATTTGAATGTGGTCGTATACATGGACACATATTTTCCTGATCGTACCGACCACAGATTGGGAGTCAGTGATATCATTTTGGTGTTAGCTAAAATCAAGCGAGTGCAGATAGGGAAGAAAAAGTAGACTAATTTGGATGGGAATGTGACAAGAAAGGGATACATGTATGTGTGTGTTTCTGCTGATGATAGCAGCAGCAGCAGCTCAGACGTGACAAAGGGACGTGCGGACTCAGCATGTGAAGAGCCCACGCTGACCATATAGCCCACTTTGAATGAGCACATGCGAGTTTTAGGCAAACATCAAAGCAGATACACAACAAAAATTATTATGTGCCATAAAGTAATGGGAACAAAACTGTAGCCACAACAGGTCACACAAAGAGCTAATGCGAGTAAAAATTACAGTCAAAAAATCCATTGAAATTACAATTTTACCTACATTTTTTTCACTTGAGGTAATGTTTCATTTGTATTTGGCCTTTTAACTAAAATACTTCTGCTGATCTGAGTTTTCAAAAGTTAAAACTAAGAGTTAGGGATATGCTAACATAACATTTAACTATTAGGGGAGAAACAATCTAAATATGAATATTTTATAAAGCAAGCTGTAAGAAAACTGGTTTGCAGTAGATGGGATCATATATAGCCATATTGTCAGTGTTTAAATCATTTTAAATGTATCTGCTCCTTGTTCTATTTCTTTCCTTCAGGTTGCTATTAACTTAATAGCATTTCATTGTCATGTCTCACAAAGTGCTTCTGCAGAGTGATGGATAATTATGTGTCATTAGGCTCTCCAATGAGTCACACAAAGACAAATATCCCCAAACATTGTTAAGACCTATTTAATACCATTTTTATGCTCTTGTCTGCTTTATCTTCTGCAATTTCTGATTATTTTAGTAATCACAGTGAATAGTTTAGTGATCATGTGAGTCATTATTTTGTATTGAATCATTCAACTCTGATGTGGTCACCATGTTGGCAGAAAATGGATAACTGAGTTAAACGCAACTGACAAATATGAGAGTATGATCAGACATAAGTCAATCTAAAGCTTAATTGTTCTGCAAAATATTCACATAGTAGAATCATAATGACAAAATCAAACGATAAGGTTAAAAGTTAACCTACAGATCATTAACTAACTATGGGATTGGTGTTACTTTATGTTCAGACAGCAAAGAATTCTGGGTATTGAGTACAGAAACTTGCGGTTCTATTTTAAAAAGTCGCACATGTGGAATAAAAACAAAAAGAAAGGAAAAAACTCTAGTTCTTTTGTCTTCCTTAGAGTTATGTCCTTTTTTGTTTGTTTGTTGGAAAGAGAGATAAGTAATACACAGTTTTCTCCAGTTATTTTCAGTAATGAGTTCATCAAAAAGGTTGCAGGATGGTGGAATGGTTTGCGATGTTGCCTCACAGTGAGGTTTGACTCCCATATGAGTCCTTTACATTTTCTTGGGCACAGTCCAAAAACATGTTTCATAATGTTTTGCCCTAAATTGTATGTTATTGTGCTTGTGTTGATCTGAACTGTCCATATATGAGCCACCTTCAGCCTGACGGAGAGAAAGCAAAGCACATGAAGAATTGAGTTCAGCTATACTTTAAAAGCATGTTTGTGTTATTATTGTTATTAACTTTTTTTTTTTTTTTTTACAATCCTTTAAGTTTATGCTTAGTTTGAAAACATATGTTTATCAAAGAAGCATCTACATCAAATTTTATTTTTATCATTATTATTTATTTTAATGAGCTACACGGTTGTGTAGCGGTCAGCACTCTTGCCTCACAGGGAGAAGGTCTTGGTTCAAATCCCAGCAGCGTGTTTGCATGCATGTCCTCATTATGCCTGTAGGAGTTTTCTCCAGGCACTCCAGCTTCCTCCCACGGTCCAAAAGTATGCATGCCTCATGTGTGTATGGCCCTGCAACAGACTGGCAACCTGTTCAAAGTGAATACCACAGTTAGCTAGGACAGGCTCCAGCAACCTTGTGACCCCAAACAGGGATTCTGGATGGATGAATAGATTTTTAACGTTTTCTTTAAATTTATATTATTTTAAATTAAATAATTAATTTAAATTGTATAGTCGATAAAAGTGTTTATTACATTACTATACTCAAGATGCAGTTAACCACCCAACAAATTGTAGAGTAACGCCGGGGTCACACTGGACGCGGAAGCGCCGCGAAGCGGAGCGGAGCGGAGTCCGCGCCGCTTCCGCTCCGCTCTGTCGTTCACACCAGACGGGCATTTTTCCGCGGCGGTCCACAGGCGCTTTTGCTAGAGCTTTCATTGTTTTTGCCATCATGGTTGATAATTTCATAGCCTAAAGACATTAATCCATGTTCCTGCGAAGAAAAACTGCTCTCTCAAAACCCCGCCCACCCGCTCTGTCGGCCCACTGTACTGATCTGTGTGCGCGCGCGTGTGCATCTCTGTTTTGTGTGTGTCTGTGCGCACGCGCTCGCAGGTGTGTGTGTGTGGGTAAATTAATAAACTACAATTATTAACCCATATTTCTGCTAAGAGGAGCAGCTCACTGCATCTCTTTTTTCTCTCCCAAAATCCCGCAGCCCCGCCCACTCGCTCCGGAGTCGGCTCACTGCGTTGATCTGTGCACGCTCGTGTCTGTCTGTGTTGTGTGTATTTTATAAATATTACCCCCTGTTTCTGCTAAGATGAGCTGCTCTCTGTCTCTCTGTTTTCGTTTTATTAACTCCCGAAACTCCTCACCCCGCACCGGAGTTTATCCACGTTGATCTGCGTGTGTACGTGTATGCGAAAAAAGAAAAAAAAAAAGTGTGCGTGTCTGTCTGTTTTGCGTGTCTCTGTGCTCGCGCGCGCACGTTTGTGATGTGATTGTATGTTTAAATCGGTGTCTACCATCTATTTAGATACAAAAACATGATCACATTTGTCAATCGCGGCATTTTATTGTGAAAAACTGGTTATATTTTGAAAATAAACCGGATTTTCTCATGTATCTTGAAGCAACTTCCGGCCAGAATTGACGCGGAACGCTCGCGGCTCGCGCACAAAATAGGTCAGACGCGGAAACGATCCGCTGCACCGCGCAGGCCCTCCGCGCCGCTCCGCTCCGCTCCGCGCCTTGTGTGAACGACGCCATAGGATAACAAGGGCGCCGAATGGAAGCTGACTCCGTTCCGCGCCGCTTCGCGGCGCTTTCGCGTCCAGTGTGAATGGGGCGTAATCCTTTTGAGTTTTGAAGCGTTCCACAGTTTTGCATGTTAAATTATATATTATACAGTCTTGCTTTGAAACGCCGAGAATTAAAAGTGAGAAAACAGTAGAATGTTTAGCAAAATACTTCTTGGGGGTCTTGAGTCAAATATATCGTGAGTGGGATGTTTCTAGATGTTTTTTCTCCTTTAAAAGGAGGGGCCAACACATTTTCGTTTGATAGTTTGTTTGGCTACCCCCAAATCTGTTTAGAACTTTAAAATGTATAATTTTTTAAAATGATTAACTGTTTTGATGCACTTTCTGAATGCTAAAAGTCGTTTATGTCAAAGTAAGTCTTTAATTCCTGCGCTTTCCTCGTGGGTTGTTTGTGATTGCTCAGAAACAATTAGCTGCAGCGCAGACGGTGAGCAGAAACACCAGCCGCTCTTTGCACGACCGACAACCCCCCCCCCCCCCCCCTTCTCTCTCATCCTCCTCCTCTTTGACGGCTGCAAACCATCTGCCCCCTCTCTTCTTTTACATTTAGATAATTTCCCTCTCGCTCCTCGTGACGTGGTCGCTGGAGGAGCAGGCGCGCGCGCGGAGACGCAGCAGAAGCAGAAGCGAGCGCGGCGTGTTTGCTCACAGACTGTTAGATCATAGAGACGAAGCGGATTTGAATTAAGCACCGGATAACAGAGAGCACCCTCCACTGAGGGGAAGGAGGGAGGGAAGAGGGGGGGAGACAAGTGTTTTGTATCTTAGAGAGGGGGGAGGAGGAGGAGGAGCGGAGAATGAGCTATTCTTGTACCAACAGAGGCAACAGCCAGGAGCCGCCAAGCATTAAGCAGGCTGCCGGTAGCAATCCAGCCAGAGACACCGGAGGGACCGACAGCAGCGGCACCAGCAGCCACAAGCAGACGGCGATGAAAGTGAAGAAAGGCTGCCACTCCGCCGAGGTGGGCGTCCCGGAGACCACGGAGGAGGACCTGCTGGCCAACGCGCTGATCAGCCCGGAGGATGTGCTGGGTCTGCAGAAGATCACAGAGAGTAAGTTCTGCTGCTCCTGGATGACTCATGCTCCACATCATGTCTTCTCGTTTATGTAATCTGGAGACCCCGTTCAGTCGATGGAGCAACCCACTCACTTCTTGCGTGTAACCCCTAAGCAGGACGTGGGTGAATCATGTAAGGAGTCCCCAAAATACACACGATCCTGCAGGAACCTGTAGGTAGATGGGGCTGCGAGAGGGGGTCACATATATGACATGCAATAAAAAACAAAATTGTTATTTATTATATTTTTACTGTAAAATAAGTTATTCAAACATTTCCTTATGTTTTTTTCTTTAGTTTGAATGAAACCAGAAGAATATAAAAAATGTTTAATTATGCAACACATTCAAAACTTTTTCCCAATTAAAGTCACATTGCACGCAACTTCATTGAGATTTTTAAATATATATTATTATGTCACACCTTTAAATCTCCAGGAAGCTCTAATGCACAGGAGAACATCTACGTCTAAGTTAGCTAACAGGTGGCAGAAGGACATTTGACTATTTAAAGGCAGCTTACACAACCCAGTTACATTTCAGGAGTGTGCTAACCTGCAAACACACTGCAGGTTGTGCTTGTAGCTATTTTAAAAAAGGCCTTTTGGAATTTGACTGAAGCAGCACATAGTATCTTCTTTTGATTTTTTTCTAAGGGATACGTACCGGTAAATCTTGCAAGCTATCATTCACTTTTCCTACTAAAAAGTTGTATGCAAATGCTTAATTTAAAGTGATCTCAGTCAGACTCGATTTGCCACATGTTAATTATCAAAACAATTACGGTTTCCCGTCTTGCAGCAACTATGCTAGAGGCAAGAGCAGGCATGTATGAATCACCACAGCAACGTGGATGCATGCTTGAATCGCTATGGCAACGAGAAGCATCTCCCGCTTGGTTAGGACCAGCTGAGCTTGCATCCCCCACACACTTCCTGCTCTCCTTCCTTTCCTCCACTCACAGGAGATGAACAAGTCTTTCTTGAAATTGTTGAACATTAAAAAAAAAAGCCTGAACTGCACCTGAAAGGTTAATGAAACCCTTCCGTTGTTTTGTACTATATCTGTTTTTTTTTTTCCATAAATTCCCATGTGACTGACATTAATTCTGTCTACAAGTGATAGAAACATCACCCAGAATATCAGATCTAAGTCAGGACACTCCTTTATTTTTAGAGCGACTGGCTAATTTTAGCTTAAATATCAAATAAATTAAATACATTTTATAAAAGCTCTGAGAAAAAGTTTATAATTATCATCCTTTTGGCTTGCTATTTTGTAATTCAACCAAGCTGCCGCTAACATCTACTCAGACAGATCAAAATCTGAACTCCGTAGACTGGTTTTTCTCAAATTTTCTTGAAAGAACCACATAATCATTCTGTTGCATCAATAGGGAGGCTCAGAGCAGAAAGAGGAGCTACCCTGAGACTCCGATTTGTTCCTCTCTTGATGCAATTAAAAGTTATTTTCAGAGCTGTTGATTAATCATTTGTTTCCTGAGGGAGTCATTTTATAGGAGGTATTTTTTTAACCAGTTGTGCTGAAATATATATATAAAATGATTTCTTGATCAATGGTTTTCAAAAAATAAAAACTTTTTTTGGGCTTATTTGAACAAAAAAAAAACCTTTTTGTTCAGTCAAACTATCAAAACCTGTTAAAAGAACTCCCTAATGTGGACTCAAAAATGTAAAAATTGATAAAAATGTTCAATGATGCAATGCGCTATCAGAGAAGTGTATGAGTGGGATTTTTTAATAGTTCATGACTTTTAAGAAGCAACATTTTATTATTTTATTTGTCATTTTTTGGAAAAAGTTTTTTTTTTTCCAGAATCAGAGTGGATATAGAGGTAAACATGTCAAACAACAATTAGTGGGTTTATACTTGATCATTATATTTACATTGATTATTAAAACAAATTCACTTATGGCTCTAAAAACCTTGTCCTCATTTGTATCGGTAACCTCTTAGTACAACTTTTTTTTTTAATATTTTCAACCGTGACCCCAGAAAGTGTCAGACTTTAGATAGAGAGTAATTGATTTAATTTTAGATCAACACTCACAAAAAGTAGCATTTAACAACCAAATAAAAACACTTTTAACATATGAAAGTTTCTCATCTGGAAAAGGAGCAAATATAACTTGTTACCGCACACTAAACAGATGATAGAAAAATGCTCAATTACTGTTGTTTATTATTGAGAATTTTTAATAAGTATTGCTGATAGATAAAAGTGTTTCTTTCAGTGGTTTATATGTGAAACTCAGTGTTTCCAGTTTGTAATTGGGGCGTCAGACATTTAGTGAATTGTTGAAACTTTCTGAGAAGTTAAGTTTGACACAGTAGACGTAGTTTCCCTGTTAAGAACAGGCACACCCTGCTGAAGAGAACACCGCTGAAAGAGAAGCGCTGTGGAGAGACGTGTGAAGACGGGTCTGAGAAAAGGGCGTTGGACTGACATTAGTTGGTGACAGTCTGCAAGGTTTCCTCCTTTTTCTGGAAATGTCTTTTTTTTCCCTATCTGCCCTGTAACATGAATGAGCCAGTTTACACACAAAATATTTTCTTTTTAATTACGATTTTAATTGTCAAAAAATGTATGTGAAAAAAGTTGTAACTGTTAAATTACGAGAATAAAGTCGTATATTTATGACTGTAAAAGTCACAGGCTAAATGTATTACTTTTTTCTTGTAAATATACAACTTTTAATCTCATAAATGCTCATACGAACATAATGACGAAAAAAACTCGTAATATGACTTATTCCTTTTTAGGTCCTAATTCTCCATTTCAAGTCAACAAATAAAATACATTTGTCTTTTTAAAAGTTGTGTTGTGTCTATAGGGGTAGTAATAAAGTTAGCAGTACATTTTCCAAGTTTAACTTATTTTGGAAAATAAGCAAATTTAGTAAATTGAGTTAAAACATTGAAAACGCAATCGATTCCTCAAATGTCTTTATTAGTTGTTTTAAATTTATTTTTTTTTAATCATTCCGTAGCAAAAAAAAAAAAAAAACTTTTAACATAGAAAATCATGTTTTTAACTATTAAAACTCAACTTTTAGTCATTTTCAAATACAGATTACCGTACTATTTTTTGTTTTGTTTTTAAATGGTTTTCAAATGGAATTTTAACGATGGATAATTAATCATATGGTATTAAATCAGAATTTGAGTCAAATTCTTTACTTTTGAATCTGAATACGGTTCTAATTTACATCTGAATTAGGTTTTACTTTACAGTTAAAGGACATTTAGAGGACCTTTTCTCATCTCACATATTTTCTCCACACGAGCACAGAAACATGTAAATTCTTTTGTCATGCCTCTTCTATCTTATACAGTAGAAACATCCGCTAAGTGAGTGCTGTATCAAAGCTCAAACTGGAGACCTTTGCAGTTTAAACTGTGGGACAGCTGTCCATCTCCTGATTCTGGGTGGGAACTGTTGCAGTTTAACAAGCGTGTCTTATTTTTGCTAACGTAACGTGATCGCTGTGATAAAACCACAGCTTCCCTTTACTGACACATCTTGTAAAACACATGACCTGTGTAACATTTGTAGCATATACGTTTCATAAAGTTCTAGATGGGACCTAAAAGGAATAGCTGTGCAGCATTGCTAGCTTGTGTTCATGCTTGTCTCAGTAGACATTAGTGATGCACAGCTTTTATGTTAACCAATATATTCCTAACTTTTTTTCTTTTGTGATCTTTCCCTGTCTCCTTATGTCAATATGCTTTTTCATTTTGTTTGAAAGTTTGACAAGTGTTCATTTTTAATTCTGACTCCAGAAAAACATTGACATATCTTCAAACTTTCTTCAAAATTGTTCATATTTTTTATCCCCTTTTTCACTAGAGTTGCAAATTGTTTATGATTTTTATTTCAAATTAGCCTTTCAGCTACACAAACTCAAAAATATTTTTTTGTTGTTATTATTCATGTAAACTGACCAGTGAAATAAATCTGTTTTGAAAGATTCAGAGTTGAAGTGAGACCAGTTGTTTCTTGTTGCTCCGTTTGGCTTGTGCTGCAGAACGCTGGTTCAGGTCTGATTCATCTAAAAATTCTCTGAAGTTAAATGGGCTAACAGGTGATGAAATGAGGCCAGCGCATCCTGCAGTGGCACAGATAGGCTGTGAAAGTGGGGAAGTCCTCACACAAAAATGCGTCTTTTCAGTCAAGGACAAAAGAAACGAAAAGACGTCGCCCCTACATCCTACTTTTATTATGTTAAATCTGGAAAAGATCTCAAAGTCATCCACCTTTGCAGTTTTATATTTATGCTTTTTCATCTTGTAAATTAAAAAAAACAATCATATAATTAAGTTTTTAAGACAGAAACCATTTTTATTAACAATGCAGATTGATAAAGCTTATTTTTAAATCATATTTCACCAAAAGCAATAATTGGGACCTCTCAGTGAGTTTTCCTTCATCTCCTCCAATCCTGTTTCACTTGCTCTCCCGTCTACATCTTCACTGCTTCCCTCCCTCTACTGATTAGCTGGATGTGCCTTCATATGAGAAACTAAACCGGATTAAGCCCACGTGAGCTGTGTAAGTGCCTTCATTCTCCCGTCTAACTGGATTGGCCATCTTTGTTGTCAGACTTCCTTAATTCAGTTGTGCTGCTGCAAGTGCTGCCAGGCTAAAACTGTAAATGATATTTGAGAGGAAATTTGGGTTTGAATGCAGGTGAAGGGGCTGATATCAGTTAGTCTGATTTGAAACACCTCTGGGGCGTGTTAGAAAGTGAATAAAACTGTTGATTTTAGCACCGTGAGATCTTTTTTTTGAAGGTTTAACTTCTTTTTCCAGGTGAAAATAATTCTACAATTGTTTTTTTTCAACGCTTGCGATAAAGAAACATTTATGTCAGCCTTGTTGCTTTGTTACATATCATGAAAAAATACCAAAGTTTTGACACATTTTGATGCTTTAATCCCATTTATTGTCAGGTTTATTTATCTTTTTATGTCAGAAGTTGTAGTTTTTATGTAAAAGAAAGGGAATTGGAATGTTTTATTCATTGGTTTTGGATAAAATTTGAACCTTGAATTTTGACCATTTATGGTCAAACGGTTCAGTCAATACAAAGAAGTTAATGGTGGTAAACAAAAATAAATTTCTTACATTGACTTTTTCTTACATGTCTTGCTAAAAGCAGAACAAAACTGCTGTGAAGCATTTCCTTTTCCTCTATACTTTTTCTTCCCTTTTTTAAATGTATTGCTTACTCAACAGTGGGTCTCAGTGTCACAAATGCCTGTGAAACTGTTTCTTCCCTTACAGAAAAGAATAGTTTTCAAGTCTGAAACAAAATGAGTGATTAATTAAAAGGGAAAAGTTCCCAAAGATTCCACCAGAGGGACTTCCTGGTTGAGTTCCACTCATCTGTCAAATCAGATTTTATTTTCTGTCGAATAAAATAGTTTATTTCATTTTTAATTTTTAACAACTGCTTGTTGATACTTTATTATTTAAAGTATTATATGAGATTCTAGTTTGAAAATGATGTAATCCAAATGAAAAGAAATTCGAAATAGACCAGAAATAAAAAAAATTGTTGATGCTTAAGAGCTTTTTAAAGATTTAAAAACAGCTTGTTGTTGTAGAATAAGCCATTTATTCATGGATTTTCCTAAGGAAGAATATTAAAGTTTTTTTTTTCTTTCTGAAATTGGAAAAAGCATACATTTTTTGGTCAGAGTTGACGTTGACCCTTGCATTAAGCATTGTTGTTTGTCCTGAGCTCCATACCCGACGGATCTAATAGTTTCTGTCATTAATTATTTTGTATAACAACACATCCTCACTGTGTTTTTTGCAAGTGTACATCCCCTTATTTTTTCTTTGGTCCATTGGCATAAATGTTAGCTTATAAAAGTTGAGTCACAGATAGAGTCAGATACAGACTTATACATATATGAGTAAATAAATACCTTAACAAATATCCATCAATCCATCCATTTTATCAATCTGCTACATCACCTTTGGGGTCACAGGGTTGTCGGAGCCTGTCCGGCTGCTGTTGGGCCAAGGCGGGTACGCCCTGGACAGGTCGCCAGTCTCTCGCAGGGCACATGACCATGCCTATACGCACATATATACCTGGGGACAACTGTAGTAACTATTTAACAATTTAATCATGTTTTTGGACTGTGGGGGGAAGCAAGAATGCCTGGAGAGAACCCACACATGAATTGGAAAATGCTAACTCCAACCAGAAATGTCCTGGCCGGGATTCGAACCAGTGCCTTTTCACTCAGAGGCGAGAATGTTCTAAGCCTTAACATTAAGTCTAGTAAGTAAATGACTTCCACACCATCCATTAAATCATCTTCTGAAGCAACAGCGTATTTATATGATGCTGTTTAAAAAAAAAAAAAACAAAAAAAAAAAAACCCTCAAACAATCAGGACAGCCGTAGTGCAGTGGTAGGGCGGTCGACTCCTGATCAGAAGATTGCGGTTTTGATTCTCGCTTTGCCCACACGTGTGTCAAAATGTCATTGGGAAAGACACTGAACCCCAAATTGCCTCTAGGGGAAGGTCGGTGCCAGTGTTCGGCAGCAGAGCCACCACCTGTGTGTGAATGGGTGAATGGGTCTGTGATTATAAAGCACTTTGGGGCTTAAAGGAGGTACTGTAAGTAAAGCGCCATATAAGTATACGCCACTTAACATCTGTATTTTGGACATTTTGCTCAGTGGCCTTGATGTCGTGAGTTCAAATCCAGGCCGAGTCATACCAAAGACTAAAAATGGGACTCAATGCCTCCCTGCTTGACGCTCAGCATTAAGGGGTTGGATTTGGGGATTAAACAACCAACTGGTCCCTGAGCACGGCTGTGTCTGCAGTTCACCACTCCCCCAGGGGATGTGCCTAATGCAAAAAACACTTTTCACAACCTAGGTGCGTGACAGCTAATGGAACTTTAATATGTTATCTTTGTCTGTAGCTCACAGTTCCTGGTTTATTCCATAAACGTTGTTTGTCTTTACAGCTACTTTCAGGCTTTACTCATATTTTTTGATAATTATTTAAATAGAAATAACGTTCAGATTGAGGCAATACCCTTTTGTCACTTATTGACCACAACATTTCTGTATTTTTTAAAAAATGTCTTAAATAGTGTTATTACAAACCTTTTTTTTTTTTTTGCTAGGAGGAAATGATCTGCTGATGTAGTGTAAACCTAAATAAATGTCTTCTTTACAGAATTCCCTGCTTTTAACTTTGACTTCTCTCTTTTGCTAGCAAGGCCTCACCTGAGTTTAGAATGACAAAGGCGTCTAGATCCACTTAAGGTTCATTACTCATTAGTACTTGCTCCAGTACTTGGACTTGTGATTAATGGTTTCAGTAAATTGGTAAAGACTCCTTTTCACTTTTTTAAAATACTTTTTCAAAAACCAGATGCAGCAAAGTCCTCAAAACAGCAAAACAATCTTCCGGAGACTTCATATTTAATAATATTGATAGTAATTTTATATTTTTTTCTGATTATTTAATCATTTATCTGTTTAAAATAGGTTTTAATTTTAAAAAATTTCATATTTGAATCTTTGTTGGACTTAATAACAACAATATCCCACTCCAATTATCTTTTGATCAATTGTAAAATACTTCAAAGTGGTCTTTTAATTAAGATTATGTCATTCTAATCCTAGTTTTCTAGGACATAGTTTCTGCAAAGCAGCAGACATTAAACTTTGAGTTACAGGCAATTGTTGGGATAGAGTAAGCCTGCCTTCATCTCCTATCATCCGTTTGTTTACACTCTCTCCTGCTAGCTTAAAACCCCTCACAACCCCAACCTAACATTACTGGTGCAGCAAAAATTGCAAGCAACATTGGAGCTATCCAATATAGTTTTGAGCCAGTTTGGACGAGGTAAAAAGAAGACGTTAATGGATGTAATCGTTTACAAGTAGATGCATCAGAATGGAGCAGGGAGCTTGTGGCTTCTATGTCAAACCTAAAAGTTGTTTCCGACACTATTTGCTTATGATGCACAACGATTTGAATAAAAAAATACCCCAAAATGCTATTTTAACCTTATTTTCTTGATATACTGTATGTCCTCCATCATCAGAAAAAAAAGGACACAAGGACATGTGGCTAAAAAGATACTTTTTCTGTCTGAACTGATATTTTGAGGGAACGTTATCATGTCAGCATTTTTTTTTAAAGACTTAGGATTTAAAGCACTTATTTAAGAAAATACCCAATTCTAACAATGCTAATTCAATTAACCTGTAAATTGCTTTGAGGTAAAAATGTGATGATAATTTTAGGCACTCTATGGATCGACTTTATTCCTCCCTGACTGATCCAAAGAGGTGTAAGTGCGTGCAAGCACATCTGAGTGCTGTTAGGTTGCAAGTGTAGAAGAGTCGAGCTCAGCAGTCAGAAAGAGACAGGAGCAAATATGTCACATCGTCGCATCGAATCGGATCAGTCAGGAAAAGTCGCCTCACGCTGTAACTCAATCTGACCATGTGCAGGAACATGTGGGAGTTTGCATTCTGTCTGCAGCAGGCTTTGATTTTGTGACTCGACAGCCGCAGCACGAGTGGAGAGTTTTGGATCGAGGTGATAATTTCTCTTCATCTTTGTCTGCGAGAGCTTCCCCGTGATGTGTCTTCATTGGGTCCGTGATAGCCGTCCCACATCAGGCTCCACAGTTTCCTACTGAGTCACTTGCTGTGATGATGAGTGCACGTGTCAAAACACTCAGCCGAAACATCCATAACGATTTCGCCCGCTGTCTTCACATTGTTATAACGATAATTACAAGCAACTGGCATGTGGGGGCCGAGGCGGAGAGATGAGCGTTGAGTTCAGGAGAGCTCGCAGACTTCATGGAAGAAAATCCCTCCTCAGACACCATTTTTATTACAGATTTAGTCTGAGCATGTCTGAAACAGACCCAAAACAGCTGCAAGACGAAAAAGGAAGCAGTGGTTGGACACAGAGCAAGTAACTGGCATTAACTTCTGCATTTTTCAAACTACCAGTCATTTGTGTTTTGTGACTTCAACCATCAGCTTCTCTACAAAATCTATGCAGGTCTCACATGTCAGTCGTATCGGATCAGGAAGAAAGCAGGAAGTGTCTGCTCTGAGGAACTCTAATAAGCAGTGAGGCTGCCTGGTGAGAGCAGGAAGGATTAGGGGAATAAAAATAACTCACTTCTCTTTTTTACTTCCTGTTCATGTTTGGAAGTGGCTCCAAAATGAAGTTTGCTGTAAATTTTATTTAGAGAAAAAAAAAAGTCAAATGTATTTCTTTTTTCGTAATGGTTCTGTGCTTATTTCTGGGAATTTTTAATATTTCTACATATTTTGTTTATGTATTTTTACCATTGAGATGAAAATGATGCTTTTAATGCCTTTTGACTGATATGTGACTGCTGAATCATCAAGTCTGGGCATGTTCTATTAACGTCCCTGTTTGTCCTTTTATGTCTTTTATGTCAGATCCACTTATGATTATATTCATTCTAAAACAGAAAAAATGCATTCAAGTCAGCCCATTAAAAAACAATAGAAGATCTTCTACTGCAGTTCTCTGTCTGTATGTCTAATAAAACATTTTAGTAAAAAAAAAAAAAAATATTAAGTAAAAAAAAATTGAAAGTCTGTCAGTTTTTGTCTCATATGGCTCTGCGGAGTATCAAGTTAGACATTTTGACCACATTGTGTTGATACTAGTGACACAGAATGCTCGATTCAGTTTGAATCACAAACTACTATGTCGTCCTGCTTAAACTTTATTAAAACTATATGCTCTACTATGTTGTATTAGTTTCTGAGGTGTGTCTGAGGGTCTCAAATTTGATGAGATCTTTAAAATTGTCTCATAAGGGGCACCACCTTCTTTAATGGAAGGAAAAATTACTCATTGATGAGAGTTTATCAATTTTACCTTCAAGATGAAAATAGTTTCTGGTGTTTTTACCATGTCCTTGTGGCATTTTTCTGATGACGGAAGACATTTATGAATAAAATTTAGCTTAAAGTTGCATTTCTGAGTATTTATATATTCAAATTGTTGTGAGTTTAGGATCAAATGTTGTTGGTTAAAAGTGTGTAGGTGTGACGTGCCACAATGGCTCGCCACAAGCCCCCTGCTCCGCTGCATTCTGATGCATCCCCCTGTCAATGACTGGATCCATGTACTTTTTTTTCCTTATCTGAGTTGGCTCAAAACTGTACGACTACATTGCTCCTATATTGTGCACCAGTAATGTTTGTTTTAGGGTTTTGAGGGGCTGTAAACTAATGGGAGAGAGTGTAAACAAAGGGATGATGGGAAATGAAGGTAGGCTTACTCCACACCAACTGTCCCGCCCGTAAAACAGATGTGAATTTCTATTGAACTACTGCTCTCACCAGAGTTTTTTAGAAACCTTTCATTTTTATTTCCTTTTTGTGTTGTGTTATTATTTAAAAAAAAAAAAACATTAATTCCATGTTTTTTTAATTATTTGTTCTGGTTTTTAAATTGTTGTTGTGATCTTTAACATGTTTTTGCATGAAGGGATTTTGTTGGTGTGATTTGCACTTCAGGGCCACCATAGATGAGATTAAAGCTTCATGTCTCTTTATTCACATTCGACATTACAAAATTAAAAGTTAAAGAATTTATTTGTGGAAGAAGGTAAATTAAAATAAAACATTCATCTCAGCTTGCCCTGATTGGAGTTTCTTTGTCCTGCCATGGATGCAGGTGTCATAAAATCATACATTTACATTACAAAGGAGTTTGCAGCACCTGTTAGTCCTTCAGGAAGAGTAAACAGAGAATTCTCTGAAAAGCATTTTAGTTAATTCCTTTTTCCTGCAAATCCTTCTTTTGAGTCATCCATTGTTTACCTTATCAAGGAATATGGTTTGGGAAGAGTTAGGTTCAGGGTCAAAGTGAGAGGCCTTTTAAAACTTTTACATAAGATCAGGACCTCTTACCATCCAAAGTGAAGCTAGATCCACAAACGTCTTGATAAGATCTGCAAAGAGGGTTTTATGGCCTTGAAAGGTCAAAGCCTTAGAATGTTGTCCTTATTAGTGGTTTCAAAGTCAAAGTTGTTTCTTATTTCTTTCTGGTTCGAGAAATTAAACGGCATTGTAGCATGCTACTGTTACTGTATCCGAATAAGTGTGTTAGAAAAAAAAATCTGAACCCATAAGAATCCATAGTGACATCCATGTAACAGAAAAATATTTGAAATATTTTCTGAGGTCAACTTGGTTTGTGATATTTTCCACATAATTTTATTTTTGAAGGCAAAATGGGTGGCGGTCTTTAGGGGTTAAGATCTGTAAAATTGTGGTGAGAGATCTTGAAATCTGGGTAACAATATTGAAAATAAAGGAGTAAT
This sequence comes from Oryzias javanicus, assembly GCA_003999625.1. Lineage (NCBI taxonomy): Eukaryota > Metazoa > Chordata > Actinopteri > Beloniformes > Adrianichthyidae > Oryzias > Oryzias javanicus. The sequence goes on from CM012450.1 coordinate 22,640,453, forward strand.
TTCCAACCCCACTTTTGATATTAACTTAACTGGAATACATTTGAACTCAAATACAGATGCAAACATGATAAAGTGTTCATAAGCAACTCAGTGTATCAAAAAAGCAAAACTTCCAAACCATTATTCTTCCTTTCGACTTTTTGTCCTCTTTTCTCTCCTTCTCTTCCATTCTTTGATTTGCTAGATTTTGACACCGGCCCAAAGCTTTGCCAAAACATTTTCCCTTTTGCAATTTTTCAGCTGAATGTAAATAAAAAAAAATGCATTGACGTGAACACAATAAATTATTCTTTGTAATATATTATATTTCCTTCTCAGATTATCTGTGCAGTCCAGACGAGAACATTTATAGTATCGACTTCACCAGGTTTAAGATTAGAGACATGGAGACCGGCACCGTGTTGTTTGAAATCACCAAACCTCCATCTACAGGTGAGTCACACCTCTGTTTGTTTGTCTCAACCAATCAATTCAACATGACTTCCAGTTCCTTCCATTAATATAGTAATTATTTCTGTGAATTGATTTGACTTTTTCTATAACTCAAATAATATTAACCATTTTCAAAAATTCTTGTAATAAACCTTTTATGGCATAGTTAAAAACAGTGACAATGAGTTATTCTGAGTATTCTAAGGAATTTTACAAGGATTTATATTGTATTATATTATATATATATATATATATATATATATATATATATATATATATATATATATATATATATATATATATATATACATATATAAAACAACTTACAATAATAATGTTGTGCAAATTACCTTAATGTTGACAAATGCAATTATAGCAGCTTATGTAAAAACTTTTTAAGTTTTGTCTTAGAAAAACTTTGAATTATTACAAGTTCTAACATTCCTTTTAATTTTGAAAGTATTGAAATTCAGGGCTGAATCTGCCATTGGATGCTTGGATGAAAAGAGGAATCGCTTTTTTGTTTAAGGTTTGGAGTGTAATGTCAACTGAAATTTCGTCTTTGCCTGCTTTAATGTGGCACTTTAGTAAGGGGACTCTGCAGTTCCAACAGATGCTTGTTTGAGGGTAATGTTAACCAAAACTGACTCAAAAAAGAAATAAAAAATGAAAAGCTGGCTACCTCATAATAATACGATTGTACGTTACTAATTTTCCAAGATTTTATCAGTTGGAGCTTCGTTAAATACACACTCTGGGTTGTTTTTTAAATCAGTTCTTCCTTATTTAGACTGAAGTGAATCACACCAGGATTCACTTATGTGATAACCAAGTCCCTTTTTAAAGTGGAGACTGGAGTTGACAGTTTAGACTTTAATCACGTACATGTTGGAGGAGTTGAACTACTGTATATGAGTGATCCAGGTTTAGTTTGTCAGGAGCGGCTGTATCTTAAGGGGAACTCAGGTGTGTCTTGGGCTGAATCCAAATTCTACCCCTACTCCTACATTTAGCCCTCCAAAAAGAGAATTATGAAAAAAAAATATTGTTTTAAAATCTGGACATTACTAACCCTCAATAATGTCATCAATAGTCCCCATTCAGTAATGTTAGTGAGTAGCTGTCAGCGCACAGAAAATACATAACAACGTAAATTTTATTATTTTAAAAAGTTGTGATAAAAATAAAAGTCATTGCTTACATTTACCTGTAATCTTCTGTGGTTCAGAGCATACCCACATGAAAAAATGCGTTTCCCCTCCGGGATGCAGATCACCCCTCTGCTGCTGGAGGGATGCACAGCCTTAAATTCCTGCCCTTTTCCCTTAAAAAAACAATTTTGGTCAAATGCCCATACCAATGAAGGTTTAGGGAGAAGCCGTAGAATTCGGATTCATCTTAAATCTGGATAAAAGTGTCACATAAAGTTGACTATTAAGCAAAAAATTGATTATTTTATGTTGCTCTGTAGTCTAGACCTTTTCAGAGCCAAAAGTCAATTCTCGGAGGAAGAACATTTATTTTCTCAACATATGTCCTCCTTAGATAAATCTGGAGAGAGGAGGGACATCGATCCAAACGCTGGGCGGTTTGTTCGGTACCAGTTCACCCCTGCTTTCCTGCGACTTCGACAAGTTGGAGCCACGTGAGTGAGAACATGTGTGATACATGCGAGAACGCAGCACTTTATCATTCACTCATATATGTCTGAAATATCTTCTGTTCTCATGCTTTTAGTGTGGAGTTCACGGTCGGAGATAAGCCCATAGAAAACTTCCGGATGATTGAGAGACACTATTTTAGAGAGAAGCTGCTAAAGAGTTTTGACTTTGAGTTTGGCTTCTGCATGCCAAGCAGCAAAAACACCTGTGAACACATCTACGAATTCCCACCCCTCGCGGAGGACACTAGTAAGTGTACACGCGTTGAAGCATCATGTTTTCTGTGGTGAATGTAACATAAAGCTGTAAAATGTCACTCTGCCTCACATGCAGCTTTTTGGGTGATTTAGGCAGAGTAGAAACTCTCAGAGCGTTCCCAAATCAGGAATTTTAACACAAAAACGTGAAGTCAAGTTGGATGATCAACTTGTCAGAATAAACAGTGTAAATATACATTTTTGCATTTGGCTGTCATAAGATCATTTGTGTTTTTAGTTTTTTTCTTAGTGAGTGTAAAAACCCCAGAGACATTCAGTTCTTGAATTTGAAACCCAACTCAGAAACACAGTTTGCAGTTCCTCAAATGACCACTAGAGGCCAGTTTGGAAAGAAAACACTCCTATGTTATAAAGTTCTATTCTGTTTCTGATCTCTATCCCTTCATTTTCTATTCATAAAAACTGGAAAAGATTTCTAAATTTAGTAAATCACACATTTGTATTGTGATTTGTAGACAGGGGGACCTCATTCATTAGACCCGGATCACCTCAGGCTTCAGTACCTCCCCTTAAATCTAGATATATTTGCTCCAGTTAATATATGTATTTGTTTAAAATCCCTCTAGCCATATTTTTTTTATACTTACAATATTTTTGATGACTGATGTGTATTTCTGGGTGCTGCTGCAGACCCATGCCACACTCTAAAGCAGGAGTGGGCAAACTATGACCCGGGGCCCCACAAATTATTCAATCTGTTAAAATAATTATTGGAAATTTTTAATAATGTTTTATTTTCTCTGTGATTTTGGTGTCTCCCCATATATGGTGCACTACTAATAAAGTGGACTTTCTTAAGGTGCATAAAGTTATTCTGCATTCATATGCATTTTCTGAAATGTATTTATGTTTTCCAGTCCTTTATCTGATCATACCAAAACCGCATGAACGCAGCATTTCTCAGAGTTTGATCTTTCCCTGAAGAACATCAACCCATTGGTGCAATTGGCACTAGAATGAGAACAAAAGCCTCAGTTTTGAAACAAAAACTCCAAAATCCATCAGCTCCTGGTCCGAGCTATCTCTTCTATCAAGGATCAAAAAGTTTGCTCACCTCTGCTCGAAAGCATTCACTCAGAGCACAGAAAAGTCCTATTAAAACAGGAGATGTTGACCTCTTTTCCAAACTGGTTCAAACTTCCTGTTGAATTATTGAAGATAGTTATAGAATTACCAGCCTAAACAGTTTTTTGCAGTAAAGCTCTGGTATGTGGCAGACCTATGAAAACATAGATTATAACAACCTCTTCCTCAGAAGCGTCTTTACCCTTAAAAAGTGTTTTTATTTTAAGTCTTAATCGTACACTTTAGATAGAAGCAGCAGCTCTGTTTTTTCTTACCTGAAGGCTTTAGCGGCTTTAACACTGTCGGTTATTTTCTGTCTCCTCACAGTCAGGGAGATGATCCTACACCCGTATGAGACGCAATCCGACAGCTTCTACTTTGTGGACAATAAGCTGGTGATGCACAACAAGGCAGACTACTCGTACAACGGCGGGACGTAGAGGCGACACTTTACCGCAGGAGATGATTTCATGGACGATTCCAGTACAAAAAAGAAAAACCAGTGGCAGTTCCTGTCAATCCAGCACTCGTTTGTCTTTCTTATCCTGTATTTCTCTCGCTGAGAGAAATGCATCCCGTAAAAAAGGTGTCAGTTGCATCTATTTGTGTACGTGTGTGTGTGCCAGCACAAACACACACATAAGTGAGTCTCAGACTTGATGAACCAGCAGAAAATATCCAACAAGTTTTGCTATCATAAAGAGAAATTATGATGTAAATCTTTTGTTTTTGTAATTCCTGGAGTTTCTTACAGGTTAGGATCAAATCTTACTTTGAAAAATGTGTTTTTAGGACTTCCTGATTCAGTGAGTGCTTTTAACTTGTGTGTTTCCTGTATGACTGTTTCTGCATTTGTGCAGGTTTTTCCATTACAAGCATGAAAACTGGTGTTATTAAACGAAAAAAAAACAAAAAAAGAAGAAATTCAATGTCAGTAATGGTAGAAACCAATTTGGAAAGAAACATTTTCCAAACTGTTTTGATCCATTCTCTCATGCTGGAAACAAACAGTTTGCTTATCAGACTTTTTCCATTTCTCATTTCCTCATTCCTGGTTTGTCCAACATGTGACCTATTTTGACAGTAGGGTATAGGTAAGTGTACTTTTGTTTCCAAAGCACAACAGCTTTACAGCTATGAGGAAGCTGATAAAAGTGATCTATACTCCAGCTGTACTCTTTAGTTTTGTGTTGCCAGGGGTGATGAAAAAATGCCAAGAAACTTCACAGAGATGCACCTTCCATATCCAAGTCTATGTTTGATCATCAAAAACTTCTTAAAGAAGAGCAGGATTGTTCTCCGGTGTGTTTTGAAACAGGAATGTAGCACCAAAAGTCTCTCCGACTGTTCGTGTTTGTGTTCAGGGATTGTCGTTGACAGTTTTCATGTGTTTTTGTGTCTGGCACATTCCACTCATCTGGATCTTAGAGTGTTGATTTGCTCTTAAATGAAGGAACTTTCCTGTGACTCAAAAGTATCCAGATAAAAAAAAAAATGAATTTGTTGCAGGAAAATATTTTTAGTTTGTGAATGTTTTTTTTATTTAGACTATTTAAACATTATTTATTTCTAAATGTTAGGCGAGCCAGATCTGTGTGTGATGAAGAGATTTTTCATTTGATCTCACTTGATTCAAATTTTGAACCAGTTTCTGTGTTAAATCTTCAGAGGTGACAAAAAAAAACAACAGTAAAAGGGAAAATCAGTTGATAGTTTTCATTGTTTCCTCCGTGAAAGTGACGCACATAGAGATTAATGAAGGATTGTGAATCAAGTTTTTGAATGTTGCTGTGATTGAACAAAAGCAAAATAAAGATTTATTGGACTTTTAATGTGGTGTTGTGGTGCAGAGAAAGAATGAGTCACACTCTCTGGAAAGTGATGTTTTATTCCAGGTAACACATGCAAAGCTCATGCATCACATGTAATGAGAAACACATATCTGTCCAGGGACATTGTGCTTCTGTCCTCAGCAATTTTACTTTATTACATTCTCTTTGATGAGTGTGATAAAAAGTGGCCTTCACTGCAATCACACCTTATCTCACTGTTATTCTTCAACCAACCCTTGGAAGGGTTGCTCACTTTACATTATTATTAGCTTCTTTCTGGTTAGGCACTTCACCTTCCTCAAAGCTGAACGCTTTTGTTGTTTTAACCATAGGAAAAATGATTATAGCTGAAAAATCTGCTAATTTCTGCAGGAAAGCGAAGCACATCCACAGCAAACCTGACAACCTGAGCTTTTTTGTGATTCTTTTTTTCATATAATGCAGAGGTAAAGAGCATGTTTGCATTGCTTTTTCTTTTTTTTTCTCCAGGGAAACAAAAAGTGACCTGGTAAAGGAATAAGACGTAACATGTTTTTTTTGTGGAGGCCAGAGCAAAGTCTGGCTTAGACAGCAGCACATTTGGTTTGTGTGTTGAAATGCTCCAAAAGATTGAATTACTGTCACAATTCATTAATATTTGTTTTTCTTAAAGCAAGAAGGTACATTTCTGCAGAATGAATGCAGTATTTCCCTAATTTTTCAATAGGTATTTTATTATTTCTTTTTTTTTTTCTGCACTCCAACCACACTCAGTTCAAGGTAATTGTCATAAAAAATGTCTCTCTTTTTTTTTTTTTTTTTTTTTACAAAGAAATAATCCCCCAATGTCCTCTCTCCTCTATCAAGATCTGGCAAATCAAGACACGTGAATAACTGCCATATAACTCAGTGAGGAAATACACAGTAGATTGAGATGAAAATGTGTCCAAACACACAAATGAAAATACAAAATTTGTAACTAAAAAAATAAAAACAAAAAACTTTACGATCAAACTAAAGGACCGCAGCAATAAGTTACAATAACCGACACAAATAATTTACTCTTATCATCTTACAGACAGAGCGCTGCTCGTATCCGACATGCAATTTGAAATAATCACTCGTGCATTATCTGTGAATGATAAGCAGGTGGACAAGATGACAACACATAAAGGAAAGCGCGTCCCAGGAAAAGCCCCTATCTATTATCCTTGTTTTGTTTTGTGGCAGGGCAAATATAAGAGAAAATGTTGTTTTAACCTGCAGTTCATTTACTCTTAATCAATTCTTAACACAAAAGCAGAGCTAAAGTGATTTTAAAAGCTCAAAAACCTTTTGTACATAGCAGTATTCTGCAGTCTTTGCTGTCAAAATTAAGATTTCAAAAAGTTTGGTTATTTAAAATGAAAGATTTCTTGAACTGTTTGCTTTTTGGGAGTTTTTTGTGATACAGAGCACCTCACGACTAAGAAAGATGCAGTAATCAGAGTTAGACATGTTGCCGAGGTTCTGTCAATCAACTTTGATCAAAGCTCGCCACCTGATGAAGCAACTCTGCTCGTCCTCAGTGTGTCACCACGTGTGAATATTTTCTGTCGAACAGAAATGAGTCCTCAGAGATTCTTCAAAGTCACAACCATCAAGGGTTATTGACTGTGAGGTTGGCCCACTGAGGGAAGGTGCCCATGTCAAACATGGAGTATCCCCAGGTGTTGATGCCTAAGTTAATGCACAAGATCCCAATGATGTTCAGCATGAAACCAGCTCTCACCTGAAAGAGGAAAAAGTTAAGCACTGATCACTACAGATTTAAAAAAAAAAAAAAAAAAAATTTACAATATTTGTATTTGGAAAGGAACATTAAAGAAGTTGGTAAACTAAAGAAACTGTAGTTTAAAGGAAATGTCACCAACACTATAAGATCAACATTTTTTTCTGAGGACAGATTTTAGAAGATATTTATGCATGTGTGTGTGTGTGTAATACCCTTTTTATACAAGTAATTCTCACCATGTCAATGACTTTGAGGTTCCCAAAAGAGAAGGCGATGGCGTTGGGGGGCGTGGCCACAGGCAGCATGAAGGCTAAAGACGCAGCGATGGTACAGGGCAGCATCACGTACAGAGGGTGAATCTCAATAGCAGTGGCCTAAATCACAGAGCGCAATTAGTATATTGTTGCCCCCCCAAAAAACAAAAAATGGTTTTTGATCTGCTTTGGGTTCAGTTTACCATTGAAGCCAGGATGGGCAGGAAGAGCGTGGTGGTGGCCGTGTTACTGGAGCATTCAGTGAAGGTTGCAACGAGCAGGGAGAGCAGTATGGAGATGGCAAACGGGGGGATTTTTTGCAGAGGTGTCAAGATACTTCCCAACCACACGGACAAACCCGACACCTGAAATTATCCAAAACATGATGCATGTGCACAGTATTTCATAGAATAGATTGTTTGTTTCTAAAGTCAATTCATGGACAAAGTTTGATTGTGAGTCCCCATTCAGACCCATACTAACACCTTTACCCTTTGACGTCTAGTAATGCAGATATGCTTCAAACGCATATGAGGCTAAACTGAGTGGAAATGCTTGTCAGAATAAACTGGACTGTACCGTACCACTTCTTAGTGTTCTGTACCAGACCACTCAAAAAATATATGATGTATGATAAAAAAAAAAAAATGGTGTTCACCTCACTACCAGCAGCCAAAGCAAAGCCTCCTCCCAGCAGCAGAATGATGTTCCAGGGCATTCGCTCATGGACCACGTTCCAGGTCAGTAGAGGTTTAGGGGCTTTCACTATTTTACCTGTTTCACCAAATTAAAGTTTAGGACAGATTGTAAAAAACAATAATTTATTTCTTTACCTAATTATCAAAAAAATGCAGTTTTTAACAACGGCATCATATCTTTACAGAAAGAGGCAAATACTTTACCGTTTTCATTGCATCCATAACCGCTACATGAGGGAAATTCACTCGGGATGACGAAGAAGAGCATTGACATCAAAATAGCAACAGTTCCATCTGACACATACCTAGAAGAAAAAAAAGATGTGGCTTTTTGACTTGTGGTCTAATTTTCTCATTTATCAATCCTTTTACTGAAATATTATCTATGTTGTTTTAAAAATGTAAAAAAATCTTCTCAATTTTCATAATGAAACTGCTTTAGATGGAAAACAATTGGTTTTCTTTTAAGGAAACGTTATTGATAATGTGCTAAACCAAACGCCTACTACAAGTTTTTGTTACCTGACAGCAAAAAAATTGCATCTCCTGGCTAGTTTTTCACATATTTCCTGACAATTTTCCAGCTAAATCCCAGCCAGATAAATACGATTATTGGAACGGGCAGGCTTGCAGAATCCTGTCCTCTTAAATTTTTTTTCTTTTGTTGCTAAGATTGTGTCTGCTAATAGTTTCTACTTATGTTTGATTAAATCATGCTACTTACGCATCCTCTTGATTGAAGAGCACTGTGGCCCAGCCTGTGAAAAAGCCCGGCTCTCTAAAGAACCAGAGAAGCACGAGCAGGATGAAGATGATGAGCACGGCCAGCTCTGCAAACTTCATGCGACCCAGCTTCTTGTACTCGGCTTTCATGACGGCATAGGCCTCCCTGTCTCTGTCACTTTTGCCTCCACAGCCAAAAGACTTTTTCAAGCTGAGGAGAAAAAGTATAAAGAGACTTGAGTGTGCTGCCTTTGTAGATGAACATTTATTGAATATTTCCAAGCAGCAAAAGCTTTTGTAATCCAACAAAGTGAAAAGTTCTTCAAACGGCAAAATGTCAAGAAGAAGAGCACAAAAGCAACTTTTTTTTTAGTTTATTTATACAAAAACAAAAATGGTTGGTGAGGAAAACAACTACTTTATTTTCATATTTAGGTTCATTAAAGAACTAAAATATCTTTCATATTTAAAAAAGCATTAATGCCGGATTTTGGTTTTAAACTGACAAAAAAGCACCAAAAATATTTGGGAAGTTGAGGCAAAAAGTGAACAAAAGAAATTGAAATTAGATTAGATTCTAGAGATTGTTTTGCATGTTTTCAAACTTGAAAATGATCTTCAATGTAGGTCAAGTGTATGTTGGTTCATGCAATTTCAATAGAAATCAACAAAGGATATCCTGGGTCTCTTAATATTTTTTTTTCTTGTGGATGAAAAAAACGGTTTTTGAAGCTGACTTACTTGAAGCCGAGGAACATAAACTGCAGCCAGAGCCAGGAGATGGCCAGCATCAGCAACATGCTGGGAAAGGAAAATCCAAACCAGCTGGCAAAGTTGATCACATCCCCGTTCCCAGGAAAGAGTCTTCAGTGGGAGAGATAAGACAAACAGGAAGTAGAAAAGAGGTTGAGATAAGCCCAAACACAGTACAACTTCTGTACATTTTGAAGTATCTTATATCTGTCCTCACTTGTCCATCTGGCCCTTGAGGATGAGGTTAGGGGTTGTGCCGGTGAGAGTTGCCGTGCCTCCGATGCTGGCTGAGTAACACACACTCAGACTCATCCCTTTGGTCAGGCGGTCGTATCTCTCTTCCATTGCTTTTATTTTGGACCTGTGCTGGATTTCTGAGGAGATTTGATTCTCACCTGAAACCCAAGAATTTTAGCACTTTTTTAAAATGATTATTTCTTCGGATGTGTCCAGGTCTTCCTTTTTTTTACTTACACATTTCAGCTTCCAGTTCTGCTTTTGAGTCTGGTGTTCTTTCCTTTGTTGTTATTTGCTCTTTGGTTGGACTACTCTCAAGCTCAAACCCAACATTGTCCTCCCCTGAAGCCTGGAAATCTCGATCTTCAGCCTGGAGTTCTGTGGTTTTCAGCTGTTGCAGCACAGCGTGAGCGATGGGCAGCATCATGGCAGTAGTGGCAGTGTTGCTGATCCACATGGACAGGAAGGCGGAGACGATCATGAAGCCCATCATTAACCTGAGTGACAGGAGAAGAAGCAGAGGATGCTGATGGTGAGCGGAGATGTGTTGGAAAGAATTGACACCAGAGAGAAACTTTAGTACTCTTTCCAATAAATTTTTATGCTATTTTAAAATTGTTGCCATTGGTTTTTTAATTAGAGCTTTTCACCTAAATTAGAGTGGATATTTATTAAAAAAAATCTATATATGACTAAGAGAACTACTAAGAGAACTAAGAGAATCTGCTCTACAGTGTAAAGGGCTCTGGTAGAGAATATTTTGAATAAATAACCTCTAACTGCAGATCTACCCAAATCAATATGGATAACAAAGCTCTCTTACAGGGCTGGACGAACACCAACCAGCAGCAGAACTCTGAGGGCGATGCGTTTATGAAGGTTCCAGTTCTCCACCGCAATGGCCACCAACAGCCCCCCGATGAACAACATGTTTGAGTCCTTCAGGTACTCGATGCTGACCTGAAAAAGATCAGAGTCGTCGAATGAAGAAAGTGATAGAATCTTATCTACCAATAACTACAACATGGCGACTAATGAACATGCTGAAGTTTGCTATTGTAACGTTTTTTTGAGAGCAATAAAACTGCAACTCTGGGATCAGCAGGTTTGTCCCTAACAGTTATTAATGAATCACAAAATCACTGATTACACGTTCGAGTTTTCCCTTTCAATTGACTGAACTTTATCAAGCTAATGTCCCAGACTGGTATATGGCCTGTTTATCTTAGCTGTCCTGATGTCCTTAGATGATTTCCAGAATTTAAAGATAAAATGTGTCACAGACTTCAATGCAGCTTCAGCTGTTAAAATCCATATACTGACACATTTTTATCCCCAAATACTGAGGTGGGACAAACTGCAATGGGTAGCGTACATCTCCAGCCTTCATGATGCCCATCATGGGGAAGAGGACCACCGGCAGCAGGGCAGTCACAGCCAGAGGTATACACTCCGTGCACCAGTACAGAGCCATGAGAATGATGGCATAACCACATTTAGCTTCCTGTAACATAAACACACAAGACAAAGAAAAATATCATCATATGTTCTTGCAACATTTAGCAAAAACATTCTCTGCTTAGAGATGATCAGTTTTGCATTAAACATCACATATCAATCATCGACCCAGCAACATTTTTGGAAGTTTCATGCTTTAAAAAGGATTTTTATTCTTTTGTTTTACTTAAAAATCCTGAAACCAAAAAAATAAAGAAGAAGGAAACTTTTCTGAGAACAACCCCTCTATTATGAATTATTGCACATTAACTGGAAAATAATATACTCCATTAATACTCAGGTATTTAAATGAGAACTGGACTGAGGAACTCCTCCACTTTGCCTTCCAAATAGGAAGTACCCACTGGTTCCAATAGGCCAAAACCCCATAGACTTCTCCAGCTATTACTCGGTCATTCTAGTTATTCTTGCCTCTGCACCTTTTTTTTTTTTTAACAGTTCTTGTCAATACTTTTTTTCATTATACTTTTTCTGTGGTGCAAGTTATTCAAATCTTAAACTGACCAATCAGACGGCTCAATACAAGCACTGCATTGTATCGCATTCAATGTTCAGAATGATTGACAGATTCTCCTAAGCATGTTTTCAAGTGATGGACCTGTGGTTGCTATTGAAATTGGACTCAAAGTGACTTGGACCAATCACCTCTTACCAACGTTGTCTGGCTCCAACAAGGCGACGTCCGTTTCGCAAAAAAAAACAAACAAAAAAAAAAACATGGCAACTGTATTGCCTTTGTTTAGTTGGAGCCAGATGTAAACAATTTCCTATAGTGACATCACACTCACTTGATCCAGTTCTCATACACAGTAAATGAACTAAAACTTTTGTGTTATCAGTGTTAAAAACATAGAATTACAGGTTGCAACACAGTGTAATTTAATTGACGAATGACTGGGCTTTAAGCAAGAAAAATCTTTTTAAAAATTTGACCTTTAGGCTTCTATCGTTGAGATATAAAAGGGAGAAAGCTGATTAAAACTGTTGTCAGACTGAAACAGTGTAAATTAAAATTCACAAAAGTTCTAAAACAAGATAATCTAATATTTTTGGGTTGTCCGCCCACTTTTAAGCCATATGGGGCCCACTTGGCTTTGCTGGCTGGGCAATTATAATTTCTTTATTTCTTTATATATTTATATGGTTGTATTTATTCATGGATTTTTTCCTACACGTTTTCTGAGAGTGTATTAAATTGCAAAGATACTGGAAAGGAATTGAGAAAAATCTTAATATTTTTTTTGGATGTGATATTTCAAACCTTTCTTGACATGTATGTGGGAAACACAGCAAGTGAATCAAAAAAGTTCTCTTACTATGCTGATGACATTGTTTTATATTAACGTAGTTCGTTGTAAGAGCAGGCATTTTCCTGATAATTCTTTATCTCTCCTCAGCAGTTTTATTACAAGACAAAGGGTGCGTTTTTTTAATTTAAAACTTAAACTTAACTTAAACTAACCCACAGGATACATAAATTCAACGTGCGTCAAGGAAGGAACACCTTTGGAATCAATAAAAGTCTTACCTTCCACACACATATTTAACATCTGGTAAAAAGGTTAAAAATCAAACCCTTTTTAAGGAAAATTCCTTTACATCTTATGAAAACTAGTAAAAAAGTGACATTTTTTTTACAAGGATGTTCTATTAAAGTACATAATGTATGGTAAAAGGGGTTAAGATCGCATTCTCTTCGAGCTGACGGACAAGGGAGTGGTATTTTATTTTTTTTGTTGGTGTTTGTCCTTTGTGACTCAAAATTTTGGGGAAAGTTGTCCTCTCAGATGATATAGATGTATATTGTCTGTCCCTGAAACCAAACTGTGATAAGAATTAAATATATTTCTGTTTGTTACACCGTTCCAATCTTGAAAACATTTGTAATCTGAATTGTAAGTAAATTAAATTATTTCAGACTTAAAGGCATCTACGTACAAATATTTTGAATAAAGAATTAATAATCTTTTAGATTAATTGCGGGCTTGTTACTTGTGGATTTGTACATTTAATTGGGTGTGTTTGGATTTTTTTGCACTGTTACTTAAAAAAAATGTTTGACTCTGTCTTTTCATTTCAGGAGAAATATTCAAATATTGAATAAATATAATTCCAATATTAAAACACCATAAGAAAGCAGTGTGGTGGTGAGTCTGGGATATTCTTGATGTGACTAAAGTTTGTGTTCATGAACTGAACAAAAAAGCTTGTCCCATAGCCCTGCTGGCTCCAGATCAGGAGTAAATAATTATATATTATAAAACACTTTCAGACACACAGAAGTTCAGTCAGTTATTATCCTCAGTTATTGGGCTTCCATATTCTTATCTGTTGCCACTCAGTAAGACTTTACACATACATATAGCAGCAACTTGTGATCATACAACTGTTTTCATGTTCTTCTTCTACAAGATAACATTTATGAGTGCGCTGTATAGTACACACTGACGGTTTTATCAGTCTGACACTAAACTTTCCATAAGTGAGATCAGTCCTCCACAGAAAGTCAGCTCCTTTGAGGAAAGATAAACCAAACATGTTACTTATGTAATGTTCTAAGGTTTTACCAGAGCTGTAAATGCTAGATGGCTCAGTTAGTTTGTTTTTTCTTTCAGCTTCTACCTTTAGAGGCAAAAACAACAAATTACTCCACGATTCTCAGGAGAGATTTGGCCCGCAAAAATTACTAAAGTTATTATCAGTTATTTTTGCTGTGATTAAAACATACTTGGTTTTTGAATCACATTGTAGCTGGAACAGAGCTTCCATTATTATGCAATGCTATACATTTCAAGTTTCATTTTTAACCATCGTACACACAAAAGACTTTTTTGTCTTTTTATGTTCCAGTCCTTAAATTTTACTTTTTGCAAGCACATGCCACCTTATTTTAATTGAACCATAACTGAGCAAAAAAATTGACAAAAAGTTATAAAAAAAAGTGCTCTATAGAAAAACAAATGAAGGAAACAAGACTAGATCATAAAAAAGTGACGTTAAAAGAAATGTCAATAATAAAAATGTATATCTCTGGGCCACATTATGAAAACATAAAGTAAAAATTAATCTATTTAAGTAAAGTTCTATTATTTCCTTGCTGAGATGGATGGTCTGTAGGCAGGGATGCCCAGTTAAGTTTACTCTGTTTAGTTTAGCAATGAGATATTGATTATACAATTTTTTATATGTTGGACAATTACCTAAGAAATTAAAGTTTTTATATTTGAACTGTTCTGTTTGAAACAGTTTTTTTTTTTCAGATTAGTATTATGTGCAGATAATGTAACTTGTTTTATGTGTTCAAATGTGAGCAATTAAAATTTATTAAAAGTTAAGTTCAAATGTTTCCTTGAATTTTTTCTGATAGTCATTGTGCATTTAGAAGCAGGGTTTACGTTTGTCTCTTTTTGTTGTTGTTTTCCTTGTTTGGTTTTTAACTCATAGTCAAAGTGACAAAACTTTAGATTTAGTTGAATTATCTTCTTGATCCACTTCGCCGTGATCACTAAATTAAATACAAGTTAAATACTAGCATTTAATTCAGTATTTAGTTGACCTCAAGTAATTATACCACTCCATATTAAAATACAGTGTTTATAGTCAGGATTTGTTTTCTTCTTCTTTAGTTTGGTTTCAATTGCAGAAAAGGATTTATCAAAATTCAGTCAATTTGTGCTCATGTTCATTTTAATGTTTTTAACTGTATTTTTGCTTATTTTAATTTTTTCTATAAAGTCGTTTACTGCTTTTTTGTATTTCTTAATTAATTTTAATGGTATTTTTCTACATATATCTTCAGAGTAGAAACATTCTACAAATGTGGTTGATTTATTTCCTGTCAAACAAGAATCCACAAAGGTTAGAACACACATGAGGAAATAATCTGAAAACTTTTACTTTTTTATTTACTTAAAGGCCCTATTAGTTTATTGCCTGTAATGATGTTTGTCTGCAAAGCAGTTACTCATCTAACAATGCAGCATGCGCTGTGTGGAAAGAAAAATGACATCCAGGACAGGTAAATACAGAAAACAATGATCCTTTAAATCAGATTGCTCACTCACACAAACTTACCGATGTTGGGATAACAATTGGCAGTGGAAGGAGGAGGATTGGCGTCAGGAAGATGATCAAGTAGTTTCTGTGGTACCAAATCCATTTTACCTGCTCCAGAGCTTTGCCCATGATTTATTTTCTTTTGGAATAACAAACTAACAAAGAAGTTCAACACTAATTTTCTGGGTTTTAACAGGTGAGTTGATGCAGACAAACTCTGGATCTGCAGGTCTGGAAAAGAGGCCAACTGAGGAAGAGTAAAAAGAAAAAGAAAAAAAAGCTCAGGTGCTCAATTTGCGGAGATGTGCCTCGTGGACAATCCCTCCAGAAAAGAGACTGAACTGAGGGAATATTTGAGTCTACCTGTGCTCAGAAATCAAACATTAACCCAACACCTAAGAGATCACTATTCTTGATAAAAAAAAAAAAAATACAGATGAAGTCATTGTGAAGAGGGAACAGAAACAGTAATGATACAAGAAAAAGGAGGGATCAAGGAGGAAACGGAGGGACACACAATAGATTCCTTTATCAGGTGAAGGGGTGGGCTGTCATCTGTAACCAAAGGTTGGGGGCTTCACATTTTTGTTTAAACCTGGGGTCTAATTATGATCAATGTTTGGAATTTTAGCCTTTTTTTTACGAGGAAGAACAAAGTTTTCACAAAAAAAAAAAAAAAAAAAAAAACAGGAGTTCCTCTTGGATTAAATTTTTAATTTAACAACTTTTATTGTCTGATGTTTTTGCCACAACCTCATTTATTCATGCAGTTGCTGCTATTGGCTTACACTTTTCTCTTAACATTTGCACATACGATGCAGCTAAAGTCTAAATGAAATGTACTCATTTTGACTTAAATTAATGTAATTAATTCAACAAAACGTTTTCTGCAAACAAAAACAGAATTAGAGCAGATCTTGACTGTTTAGAGTATTTTAAAGTCGTGCAATACGATGATGTACATGTGTTTTCTTTAGTTAGAATGTTGTAGTATAAGCAAAGAAACTCACATAATTGTACAAGCTCTTCTGCTTATGATAAAACAAATGAATTTTTTTCCACACTTTAACGGCCATTAGACCAATTTTATCAATGTAGATTTGCTGCAGATCTGTCCTGGCGTGTGAGGCAGCAGCATTGCTGCAAACAGTTTTGATTTTTTTTTTCCTTTGAAGAGTATTTTTTTATTATTTTTTTAGGAACCATCCATGTCTCCAAAAGAAAAAGAATGTACATCAAATCTTTACCCATCAATCACCATGCTTGGTAGTTGGTCGGAAATGTTTGACATGCTGTTTTTGGTTGATAATCAGTTATTTTAATTGGTTTGTGTAAAATAATATCCATGCAGTAATATACATAAATTGCTGTGTATCTGTGATTGTGCATAAAATTCAGTTCAGACTTAAAAACTAGAATTACAAGATATTTATTGCACTTTAGCTTAATTTGACCTGATTGAATAGAAGATGTAAGTAATGGTTTATAGTGCCTATAAAACCTTGAAACTACTTGTCTGTTTTATAGAGAAAATATGCTGTCCTATTAAAAAACATGAGTTCAATGACAGGGATGGAAGTAAGTAAGGAAGGAAATAAGAAAGTAAGGTTGTAAGGAAGTAAGGACGGACAGACAGAAGTAAGAAATAAGAATGTAAGGACGGACATAAAGAATGAAGGAAGGACGGAAGAAACTAAGAATGGAGAGATGTAAGAAAGGAAGGAAGGAAGGACAGATGGACATAAGGAAGAAAGAATGTATGGACAGACGGACAGACAGAGTCCTTATTAAAAACCTATTCCTTATTAAATTAGCACATTTTCTCTTTTTTATGATGTTACATAACGCAGAGCCACATCCAAAAAGGTCACCTCAGTTTTATGAATGACTATTTCCTTCACTTCACAAGAGCTAATAGATAACTTTTACAAAATCATAAAACATAGTTAATAATAAAGCAAAACGCTGATCTGTCACAATAAGCATAAATTGCTCCAGTGTCCACAGTTAGTGATGTACAGTATGTTCGGACATGAATGTTACATCATGATGTAAGAAATATTACAGGACAGCCAAAAATGAACGCGTTGACCTTTTCTTTCATACACGTCAAGGAAAAAGTTTTCATTTTTTGGTTACTTTTTCATTTTTATTATCTTTGGTACTTGTAATATTTATGCAAATTTAAAAAGAAATGTATTGTCAAGCAAATGAAAAACATTAATCGTGTCATTTTAAAATTAATCTGTAGGTGTAAAGTGAGTTATTTGACGCTAAAATCCCAGAGTTAAGTTTGTTTTCACTCATAGTAAATCATGATTGAAATATATTTGATGCATCAAAAAATAGGAATGCAAAGTTCTGTTAAAATAGTTCTTGTAATTCAACTCAACAACTGTTTTTCTGATTTACTTCATGGATCTATTTACAGCTTTAAAATTCTGTAGTTCTGTAAAATTCTGTAGTTTAACCAGTGTATATATTAGTTTTTAAATTGCTTAAATATTTGTATCCACTAAAAAATTATTTTTTAAATAAATGCATAGTAAAGTTTCAGGAAAAAAATCAACAACATTTAAAAATGGCCACACATTAAAAGCTCAAAAGTTAGTGACTTCTTTAAATTCATATAGTTATTTTTTTGAGTAATTATTCTTGATTGTAGCATTAAACTGGTTTAAATTATTAGTTTTTATTCTCAAAATGGTTTGGAAACTTTATTGAATATTGAGCTGAACTTTGCAGAGCAGAACTGTTGTTCTGCAAACATGCTGCCGTTTATCAGGAGCAGAAAATCCAGCGGTCGAGTCAACATTTTGCCTCAAATTAACATCAAAACAAATGCGTGCATGAGCCATTGATTGCTCTGGGACATGGATGCAATAAATACAAGAGACAAAACAAATGAAAAGCAAATTAAGACAATAGAAAAATATCTGCACAGAATTAGAACACATTTTGATGAGTCTGTGGAATTCCATCTGGACGAACATTTTCTGATGAAAGAACAAACTCTGTTGTGTCTATTATAACTGCAGCTTATTGCTTTTGTTAAATGGGAGGTTGGGGGGAAAATCTATCCAGGGGTAGATTCTGCATTTCTCTGTGGTCCAACTAACCTGTTCTGTTTTCTTCAGAAGATAAGCCACTTTTCAAACACAAAGTAAATCTGATAGTACTTATTTTAATGCAGTTTTTCAGAGAAAATGTTGTTTATCTGGAGATACAGAACCTTGGTTACACACACAGAACCTGCAGACTTAAAACATATTCCGTGGTCACCGGGATTCATGACAGAGCCAGCGTATTCTGTCTCGTCCAAATTTTGGACGCCAGCCTTGGACATTGACTTGTGGTTGATATCGCAGTGGACAACAGAAGTTCAATGTTTGTCATGAAGAAGATTCCAAAATCTCCAATCTGATGGGTAAGGGGGAAACACACTCTAGAGTTAAAAGCAAAAAATAAAAAGTTGAGGTTTAAAGCACAATAGCCTGTAAACTTGAAGGGAAAAAAAATTGACTTTTTGTCCCAGTAACTTTGCGTTGTCCTACAAAAACAGGGTCACCAATCGACCACTGCCGCTCAATGATCGCCACATTTGTCCTCTGACCAATCAGAAGGGAAGGCGTATGGGGCTCTGAAAAAAACTCTATTGATCATCTGCACCAAGTGAAATACCCCACAGTGGGGTAACGCACTTAAACTCATCAGGGATTTTACTTTTGCTGCAATTAACTTCTAACACTTTTTGAGATTTTTTTTCTTTTTATTGTTTTAAAGTTTGACGTTTCCTGTGACATGAAATCAGCTGTGGCTCTGCTGAGCCTTCTCCTTTTGGTCGACAGCACTTCTGCTGCAGAAGGTAAGTCTGGTAGATGATCTTTGAGCTCGTTGATAACACTTTTGCAACAATACACTGTAAAATTTGATTTGTTTTCAACTTTGGAACTTTGCACCACAAGGATTTTGCTACTTAGCTACTTAGAGAAAGTGGAGGCTCAAAGATACTGTAATGTTACAGTAAAAATATCTGGCTGTCAAAGTCTGAATTTATGATTTTGCATGTTTGCTGGTATCTGAACTGAACTGACTGTGTTTACAGAGTCCTGTGTTGGGCTATGTGGCTCTTTTGACCCGGGGAGAAAATGCCAGTGTGACTCAATGTGTGTCTATTACACAAGTTGTTGTGGGGATTTTTCCACTGTCTGCGCCAAAAAAGGTTAGTCCAGACCTGGAAAACTAACTTTTAACCACATTTATTAGTTAATTTTGAAAAACAAATTCTTTAAAACCCCAAAACGATAAACAAATTATTATTAAAACCTATGTATAATTTGATTTTTTTGCTATGGTACGCTCTTTAAAGTTTTAATCTAGGGCTTAGATGTCTTGTTTTGTATCTTTAGTTACTCGAGGAGATGTCTTCGACAATATCCAGGAAGAAAACTCCACCACTATTGCCACACCGACTGGGAGCACTGCAGCTCCAACTCTTCCAGCCACCACTACATTTGGCCCCACGACTCACACTGACCTCGATGCAGCACCTTGCAGTGGACGGCCATTCGATGCTTTTCTGCAGCTGAAGAATGGCTCCATCTATGCATTTCGAGGTGATGGGTTTAAAAAAAAAACTGTTTAGGCATCATGATAAATATGAGCATTTTTTTTTATTTCTAGTGTGGCCGCAGTTAAAATAAACGCAGCAAAACACCCCTGAAAATCACCTAAAAATGTGATGTTAATTTATAATATTTGAGAAAAAAACTCCTCAGGTCTTCAGCCTGTCCCGTCAAAGTTGCCTTAAAATTAACTTGTAAAAACTCATTCTCTCTTCCAGGTGAATATTTTTTTGAGTTGGATGATAATTCCATACTTCCTGGTTATCCCAAACTTATCCAAGACACATGGGGGATCTCAGGGCCCGTCAGCGCTGCGTTCACACGCATCAACTGCCAAGGAAAATCCTACATCTTCAAGGTGAGCAAAATAATTGTAGATTCTTCCTCTGTAGTTATTGGATTGGAAAGCAATTATTGAAAAAAAAAAGTGAAAACGGAGAGTAGTTTTATTGTTCAGTGGGCCGATAGAAATATAACCATAATGCTCTGTTTTGTTGCTAAATAAAGATGTATCACAAAGAAATGATTGGTGGAAGTTTGTTAAACTTTTTTTTTTTTCTAAACATTTCATGTCATTTTTGTCTTCATGTGGTCTCCTCTTACAGGGCAGCAGGTATTGGAGATTCAGTGGGGATGTTTTAGATGAGGGTTTCCCAAGAGACATTTCTGAGGGCTTTGACGGTATTCCTAATGACGTTGATGCCGCGTTTACTTTGCCGGCACCAAATCACCATGGAAAGGAGAAGGCCTACTTTTTCAAAGGTACTCTTACAATAGCTTACACAACACATATTCACATTTGTTGACCCTGTGACATTTTTGGATACTGCAAAAAAATTATTTAGAATTTTGATTTGATTTGATTTGATTTACACATAAAATTAACATTTTTTTTAAACAAGATTAATCAAAACTAAGAAAAAAAAATGGAGTGGCGTAGTGATACAAACCCGTTTGGGTTTTTTTTATTTTACCAGGTGACACAAAAAAATTATAAATACAAATAAATAAATACATTTAAACTAAACACAAAATATCTAAAACACAAAAGTCAATTGATATCCTTTTTTTAATTTTATTTTAAAGATTGACAGCTACTTTAATCTGAAAAAGTATCAAAAGGAATCAATTAATCATCAGGAAATTGACCTGTTTTATAAGAAAATCTTTTTAAATAGATTCTCACCAAAGTTTATTTTTTGCTACCACTTAATCTTATTTTTTTTATGCTTGATGTGTTAACTTTTCTTTTTTTCCGCCAGGGGATAAATATTATAAGTATGAGTTCAAGAACCAGCCATCACATGAGGAGTGTGTGCAAATGACCAGAGCGTCTCCATCTGTGCTCTTCACACAATACACAGACCTGTTCTGTGATCAGACAGCAGAAAACTTCTTTGCAAGCCTTTTCGGAAGTACCTGTAAGGCCTCGTTGTAGACTTATTTGCAGTTTTTGATCCCTTTCTTTTCTAAATTTGCAATGTTTGTGTTTTCTTCCACAGTTGACACTGATCCCCGGCTCATCAGCAGAGATTGGATTGGGATCCAATATCCTGTAGATGCTGCCATGGTGGGGCGAGTTCACCTCAGCGCCAAGCCAACGGCATCTCCTCCAAGGAGGTGGGGCAACCGCAGGAGGGGATCCAGCAGAAGACGGGGCCCACATCGGAGAAGACAAAGTCACAGATGGTTTGCAGATTTGTGGCTGGATGATGACTTTGATTTTGGCATCGAAGAAAGTGACTTCACTGATCAAACCACAACACCCATCAACAGACAAATTCCTGTTCAAAATGTGTACTTCTTTAAGAAAGGTATGAATGGATCAAATCAACTTTACTCCATTAGGTTACTTAATGTTGCATTTTAATGTTTCATATTTGTGCTTGCAGATAAATACTACAGAGTGGGACTTCGCTCAAAACATGTGGATGTTGTCATACCACCTTACCCACGATCCATCGCAAAGTATTGGCTGGGCTGCGAAACGGAACAGAGGCCTGATAATCCAAAGGCAGAGAAGAAATAAGTCAACTGAAATACAAACATCCCCTGTTCCATGAATACTTTACACTTTACTAATTATTTTAAGTTTTGATCACAGCCTCAGACCATAAATAGATACAATAACTTTTTTATAGACTAAGATACTTTTAAATAAATAAGATAACATTGTGGATCATCTTTATTGCTTCCCAGTGCATTAACATGGTATTCAAACCCATAAAAGTTGCATTTTAAGCAAATGTAACACAGATGTAGTCACAGACTTTGCTAAACCTTTGAAGTAATAAAAAAAAGTTCAGAAAACTCTAAAAAAATAAGAAAAAGAAAAGTACATCCAAAAAAACTTTATGCTTTTCCCCAAAGAGTCTCTAAGTTGCAGCAAATGTCTTCTACCACCACGTTATAACTTAAAGAACTGCGCCCTCTGTTGGTAAGTCGTTCAAAGACAGGTACAAAATCTAAAAACGGGAATAATGTCAACTTTTGATCTTTTGTTCACACTTTTGTTCACACTTTTGACTTAGTTAAATGTTTACCTATCAAGTTCAGACAATATGTGTACATTTTTATCATTAAAACGATCTATACTGGACTAGTGGTGTCCTAAATCCACAATTACTTTTTTGTGTCTCCTTATGACTTGATAATTAAATGATTTTGTGTTGAATTACTACACTTTTTGTTTCTATCCTCCAAAGACAAATACTAACGTAAAACCTAGTTTTTTATTTATGTTTAGTTGAGGCTTAGATCATTTATATATAAAAAAGAAATTTGTTTAAATAAACAAATGTCTGTATTCTAAAATTTATATATAGAAAGAGAGATATAGATAAATACTAGAATAAAGACAAGAAATTGGAGAAGAAAAGGCACCGCTGGGATTCGAACCCAGGATCTCCTGTTTACTAGACAGGCGCTTTAACCAACTAAGCCACGGCGCCACGCGGTGGCGCGCTAGTCCTCGTGAAAACGAGGAATGGCGTAACAATTGTTAGTGTCAATTTAGATGAGAATTGAATATTTTGATATGACTATACTCAAAGCAGTCAATTCAAAAGAAATTCTATTATTCCAGATGACATTTCTACATCTGACAAACTGCAGCCTCATGTAATGATAATATAAACATCTCTGAGGAAATTGTTGCCACTCATGGGCTGGATGATCTAATTCTTTTTGGAGATTTTTGGGGTACAGAAATTCAGCGGTTGCACAATGGTTTCTCTCTGGCATGGTTCCCCCGGAAAAAGCCCCCAACTCTGCAAAATCTCAAGATGTTTGAAAATATTCACACAGGCAGTCTCCAAGCCAGGAGGATGCAAACAGTTCAAGTGATGAAGATGGAGATTGATCCATGTCGGTCATTTGGGATTTTCGAGACACTGAACCAGGAGCTCCAGCACGTCTTCGATATGCATTAAGATGTCTGACTTAAATGTGTCTCATCCATCAACAAAACTTCCATTTAGACAATCTAACC
This sequence comes from Oryzias javanicus, assembly GCA_003999625.1. NCBI lineage: Eukaryota > Metazoa > Chordata > Actinopteri > Beloniformes > Adrianichthyidae > Oryzias > Oryzias javanicus. Next base: position 22,663,828 of record CM012450.1, read on the forward strand.
ACTGGGAATAGGAGTGATGACTTGAGTCTTTCCATCTTTTGAGTATTTTCAAAATATATTAAAATCCAAAAAATGTGCCCAGTATCCACATTTTTCATACCTCTGAATTCATCCTCTTTTCCCATCTTCCTGCCTCCGGTGCGCATCAAACAAACATGCGTGAGTGCTATTGGGAGCTTGTGAAAGTTGCGGGAGCGAGAGCTTCCAGTCGGGAAAAGTACCTGGAGGTGACAGATATGGCACCTTTTGAGACTTCAAAACATCAGACGACGCGGAGTCCAATAAACTCACGTTAACATTGTAGTGCCAGATAGATTCACAACTCCACAAATCTGAATGATTTGTAGTGCAAAATTTCGAAACAAACTAAAATGAGCTTTCAGATTTTTATGCTTTTTTGCTTTTCAGAAGACTGAAAACATTCAAGTAAATATCATCAAGAGCATAAAAATGTGTTAAAAACATGATTCTAGCGTGAAATATCACAAATACCCTTTACAATATTTTCCCTCTTGCAAGACTAAAGATAGATACTTTATTACAGACTCAAGGTCCATTTACCACAAAGACACAACAGATAAAAGACTTAAAAGGAATAAAATAAATGTACATATGTATATATAATAAAAATGTAAAAAAATTCATAAAAACATAAAAGGAAATAAAAACAATTAAAAACTAAAAAGCTCAAAAAACAATTACAGACATAAAAATGTTAAAAGAGGCGGCCATACCAAAACCTCCAGATTGGGGACCGGTATTTAAAAGTGCTGTATTTCACATTAGTGAGAGTTAAGATGATCTGGTTATTTGACATGTTGAGACGAGAAATAAAACCATAGATAAAACCTCTCAACAAAGCTTTAAGAGTATTAACTCTTGCACCAACAAACTGATTGCTCGCGCTGCACCACCGTGGCTGTTTTTAATAAAAGTCTCAGGGCATCGTTATAGGCAACCTGCAGCCTCTTCATGCTGGATGCCCTGTAGTTAGTCCACAGGTGGGCAGTATACAGTGGTGTGCAGTAAGTTTTAAAAAGAAGAATTTTAACATTTTCTGAACATGAATAAAACCTGCGTGCAAGCATGTTTGCCTGAGCATATAAGATACAACGTTGTCTGTGAATATCATCGTCATCTGTAAATTTATCATTAATGACATGTCCAAGATATTTTTACTTTATGGCAGACATTAAGCTCAGAACCAGAGAGTTTAAAAGCAGGAAAATTCAATGTTACATCTTCTTTTGTACGACAAATCATCACACACTATTTACTAGAATTGTATAAAATATCATTATTAAAACCAAATACAGAACAGACATTTAAAAGTGTGTTGCAATCCGGAGCTGCTGGGGCTAAAACAACCAAATCGTCTGCGTACATCAGATGATTGACTTTAAAACCACCAACCATGCAACCGTTTTACATGCATTCAGGTCCTTCGACAGGTCATCCACATACAGGTTAAACAGAAGTGGGGATAAAATACCTCCTTGTCTCACTCCATTGGTCACACCAAATGGAGAAGAGACACTTGATCCCCACCTAACCATCATTTTCTGATGGGCATACCAGAAGGCTAGTAGTTTATAATATACCATGGTATGCCCCTGTTTTTTCATTTTTGTAAAAGTTTGGTGTGATTAACTCTGTCAAAGGCTTTAGATGCATCAATGAAGCACATAAGTACAGAAGAATTATCCTGTTTGTACCTATTGACAATTTCTTTTAATGCAAAAATGCAAGTGTCTGTTCCATGCTGAGCTTTAAAACCAAACTGATTATCGCCAGAAATAATACATTAATAGAAAATAATACATTTTCAGATTCTAAAAAATCACATGACTTAGATTAGGAAACCAATGGCCTTTGAATGAGCTGCTGAAACCAGGTCACATGGGTCTAATTATCACGTGACCTCTGAGAATGAGAGGAGAAAAGAAGGAAAAATAGACATTGGTCAAGAACTTCAATTGTCTATGATGTATTCATGCGCCACTATCTACCAAATATCTTCTTCAGTTGACATTTTTAAAAGAAAATCAAATACTCTAAACAACACTGTTGCTTATTTTAGCCTTGCTTATAATCAACATTTCAAATTGTTAAACTTTTGTTTTATTTTTTGGTTAAGTAACAAGAAAAAAAAAAAAATTTATTACATGTCAACAGATTGAGTGTTTTTGCCATCAAAGTGAAAAAATAATTAACGTTCAACACTAGAAGGACAAATTGTATTTTTATGGAATTACTGATTTATAATTAACTGTGAAATTGTTCAAATAAGAGGACGAAGAATAATGATGCAGTGCTTTTGAAAATAAAACATAAAATGCAAGAAAACATTTGAATTTTTAATGTAATAACCAGCAACCCCACTTTTTGTGCCTTGTGACCCATGTGCAAAAAGTTTAACAAATGCAATTTTTCCCAAATAATATGCTATCATAGAACATAGGTGTTTCCATTTAAAAACTACAAAGTTATAAGACTAATTTAGAAAATTCATAAAAGAAAATTAAGCATAACAAAAACCAGCTTTGAAGTCAACCCTTAACCTTTGAAGAGTTTGGTCAAATAAAATAAATACAACATTTTCGAACAGAAATAAATGATCTCTGAAAGTATTACAGCATATAAAACGTTTACCATTTTCTGACTTGTACTTGAATTAGAGTGCTTAGACTGCTTAATGTGTTTTGTACCAGCCCACTGGACGAGAGTTTCACAGATCTTCAGTCTCTCTTTGGTCTTTATGTCAGAAGAAATGTCAGAAATTCTTCAAAATTCATTTCTACAAGATAAAAATTATTATAAGAAGTTTTTCTTGAGAATATCTAATATTAAAAAAATACCAACTTTTTTTTCGGAATACTTAAAGATATCAGTAACCTGACAAACAAAGTGTCAACTGAATTAGTCACATATAATTTTTCTCTTTTATTTTGAAATGCTTGAATGATTTTTATGCAAAAACATCCTTTTAATTCACATTTTCTGCATCATTTCTTTCTGGGGTATCACATGCTGAAAAAAATGCACAAATCCTGCACAAATCATGGACGTTAGTAATTTTTTTTAATTGTTATTATTTATGTGGACATGTCCAAAATAAAATCAAAGTACAAAAAAAAAAAAAAAAAAAAAAATGACCAACAGGAGTTTATGACTTTAGATGAGAATATACACAATCCTCACATTTTTCTTTGATGCATGTGGTTGAATATTGAAGTTTGCTTCACAAACTCAGAAAAATGCACGTCCTACTATTGTCTCCACACTTATCTGTAAGGAATAGAATGCAATGCTCAACTGTCAACAATGTTCTATTTTTTTTTACCCCAAAAACATGCATTTGCTCATTGTTCATACACATTTACACCAGTTTGACACAGAAACTCTGATCATAGCTGCACTCTTAAAACACTTGGGTTGTACTTTGGGTCACAACGAGCTTTTTTGGTGGGTTAAAGAGGTTTTATCATAACACAATTTAAGTATTTTCCAGAGTTGTTTTATTTTTCTGAGTTAAAACAGCCCAGAAAAAAATGAGTCATTTGTTAACCTCTGAGTTGATTTAAAAACAAGACATATGGAGTTTTTATTGTGTGAGATATATTTTAAAAATAATAATCTGAAGCACTGTGAGCACTCCAGGACAGGATAAATAAAAGCTCGATGAGATTCTCGTGTAACTTAGAATGAAAAAGAAATCTACCGCCATTATTATTTTGTTTTCTAATTTATTTTATCTTATTTTCGAGAGTTTTCCATAACTTAGTTTCCTCACATGTAAACTTTGTCATAGAGTTTCCATTTGATGAGTGCAAGAAACTTAACATAATTTGATTTAAGATAAGAAATTTTGAAAGACAATTAGCGAACAGCATCTAAGCAATCCAGCAGTACAGTTTTGAGCCAAATACCAGCTCAGACATGGAAAACAAAGATGTACATGTATCTAATCCTTAACAAATGGATGCATCAGAATGGAGAGGAGCAGCTTGTGGCCCACACAGTATATTTTCTATGTTCTATGTCACAAATAAGCTATTTTTTAATCAGCATGTTTTTGTCTGCTCCTGATTTATAATGATTTGGTTGAAGACCTTCTCAGAAATTGAAGTTTGAGCTCAACTTGTTAATCTTGAGAAAAATGCAACATAAACATGTTGAAAACAAAACTTGCATTGGAGAGGGTCTTTAAAATTCAGTTCTTCCAATGTAGTCAGTACTTTTTAAAGCGTGCATGTAAGATTTGGAAATATCCATGATGAAATATACACTCTCTATTTAAAAAAAAAAAAAAAAAAAAAAAAAAACTTTATCTACTCTGACAGTATTTCAGACTGAAATAAAAGTTTCTTAGGATTAAATAAATATGATCAGTTATTTAAAGATGAGTGTTCTTTAAGGCTTAAAGAGAGCAGAATGTAGCAACATTGAAACATTTCATTTTTTACATACAGCTAGTTGGCCTTATGAATGGCCACATATGTTTGATTATGGATGCAACATTGGCCTTTTCATAGATAAAGTAAGTAAGTTCAATTTCTATAAAAATGTTTTTGAAAAGTTGAGCCTAAACTTGACCTTTTTTTTCTTGGGTCATATGCAGACTTTCAGGAGCCACCATGGTTCTCCAGTAAAAAAATTCTCAGCTGGATAGTCTGTGTCGTCAGCCCATCGTGTGGTTGCAGAATGTTTGCAGCTCAGTGCTGCGCCGCGCGCTTGCGAAAACTAGTCCCCGCCTGAGGGCGCGTTCCTGGCCGCTGAGGGGGCGGAACCTAACGGGCGAGGAGGACTGTCATCGCCGATCCTCTCTGCACTGCGGCTCCTCTCGCCTTCCCGACGGACAAGGAACTCAAAGACTTCCCCCCCAAAATAACACAGTCAGGTAGGAGCCGAGCAAACCAAAAACAAAGCGAGAGCTTTACGCACGCGCCGAGCAGCCACGCCAGGCCAATCTGATGACGCGGATCAGGGAGCTTTAGAGACGGGCCGTTACGAACGACAACAGCGCTGCGTTACTCGTCAGCGGGTAGAAAAAGTCTGCGATCGCTCCATCAAGGACGCTTTAGCTTCCAATCTAAGCAAAAACCACAATGTTAAAGATCCGCTACGGGGTTAGCTGAACCGGATGTTCTAAAGGCGTCACCGCTTTGCCTTGTGTGACCCACTTGCTGGTGCGCTCTCCCATAGACATAGAAAGATAGACGCCGCATCGCTTGTCGCCCCCTATTGGAGCTGACGTCTCAACACGCCGCCATCTTGATGAGGTCAAAGTACCCCTGCAGTGCCATTGTTTCTAATGAGGAATGTTTCTGAGAGTTAAAAAAAAACATGTTTTATGCTTTTAAACATAATATATCATATGATTATGGTATTTTAATGAAGAAAGAATTGATTTAATATGCAAAACAAGTTTGATAGTTTATTTTATTTATTTATTTATTTGAATTTTCTCCATCTGAGAGGGGTTGAAAAACAATTTTGACTCATCAAACCTACCAAAAAACACAGAAAAAAAAACATGTAATGGCATCTCAGTAAAAATAATGTGTTTCAAATGTTAGGGGGAAATTTGTTCAGCCTTAACAAAGAAAATCAAACACATAATAGACTTTATCCTCACTGTGGCATTAATGCACAATAAACATTTCAACATCTGCTACGTTACAGAATAAAAATAACAAAATACATTCTGTTTTAGTAAACATGAAACTTCAAAACTATGAGAACATACATACTATATACTTAGTTTGTGCACAAAATGCCACAACTAAAACCCCTGAAAAAGAACTTGTTTAGACAGTTTCTTACGTGTGCTGGCACTCTGAAACTCCAGAGTAGTCATTTTTGCCATGTGGTGCAGCCGTACTTTATGAAAAACAGAAACAACATAGGACATTAACATGAAGTGGTGGTTGTCAATCCCAAACTGGGTTTCTGTGATGTGCTCCCCGAGTAAAAAAACATCTTCAATCCCATCTCAGCTCGAAATGCTCACTGCAGAGCCTGGAGAACTCGGTGACAACAAAATCCTGTCTTCTCATCGCAACTTCCCATCTCCTCCGTAATTCCACCTCACTGGGAAACCTCGGAAATTATATAAGAGGAAAAAATATTAACAATATAGTAAAATAATACACGAGGGAGGAACAGTTTTTGCCGCTAGCATATTTGCTGTTAGCCACATAACGTTGTTTACGATTACACGTTCAGGTGGCTTGAAAAACTTGTAAAAAACAAAAACAATGTTAAAACTTACTTGTGAAATGTAATTCCACGTGATCGGCTCTGAATCGAGCGCCGATTATTGCATCCGAAGGCTGCACAAGCAAAAGGCATGGTTGCAATCGGTTGCGATTCTCCTTTCAGTGGTTCAGTCTATGTGGTTGTGAATGTAGCCTAGCTTAGGTTGACCCCAGCAATATGGCGGCTCCGCTGGTTCACTCAGGATCACGTGATGCGGCGTCTATCTTTCTATGTCTATGCGCTCTCCCCTTCACTCCTGTTACAGCGCACTCATTGTGTACAGAAACAAAGCAGGGTCATGCAGACTGCGTCGCTGCAAACTAAAGCAATTGTCCGCTTTTGCTGCGTTCTCAAAATAAAGAAAAACTTCTAGACATGGGAAATCCTTAAGTCAATGACAAATAATGTTTTTTTTTTCTGACTTCAAAAAGAAGAACATTTGAGGATTAAAAAACCCACTTGTTGCTGTAGAAATTCTAATTGTTAAGCATGGCAGGGGAAGAATCATGATGGAGCCACTAAACAAAACCTTTCACACTCAACGAATACCAATAATTCTTGTTTATTTAACTATTTCAAAGGTTATTCGTGCTGCAGCTGAATCTACAACAACAAAAGTAAAAGCAAACATTTCAAATCTAGAAACTTGAGCTAATGCAATAAATGATTCACAATCAGGGTGCCCATAGTGCAGCGAAATTGTAAAGAGGAGGAGCTAGAATTGTTCTACAGTGATGTGAGAGACTGATAAATGCATACAGGAAGCTATTAGTCCAAGTGTTTTTTTCCCTCATGGAATAAAGCTTAATCTCTTTGCACACGCCTGTAAATTTTTATCTTGGTTCACTCTCTGTAGGAATTTAGGATAAAACCTGATAGTAATCCTGACAAAAAGACATTGTAAACAAATAAATAGTCAATATTTCAAGTGGATTTGTTCCTTAGACCTGGTTTTAGGCGTATAAAAGAAATGTTTTTGCACAGTAAAACTATTTCCCAAAGTGGCTCCTGGGCATGAGTGTGTGGAGGTCTTGAGTTTTTAAGCAAGACAGCATGTCCATTCATGTCTATCTGATTGCATGTTTGCCTTCGTTGCAAGTATTTTGAAGTTTTCAAATCATCAAAAAGAGAAGACTATGAAAAACTGTGTAGAAATTTATTATCACATTATAGCTGTTTAATCTGAAATGGTAGATTTTCTCCTATTTAGGTTTTTATTTCTCTTTTTCAATCTAAATTTTGTTCAAAATACATAACAAGAAAAAATTTAATCTGAAATTGGCCTTTTCAAAATATTTTGAGTGCAAAATAACATTTTTTTCTAACTCACTACTTTTACATGTGACTTAGTTAAATTTACAGACATACTATACCTCAAAATCAACTCAAAAAATTGAGTTTGTCCTGTTTGAGTCCACTTTAGAGCTACACGATTATTTATTAACAAAGAGCCATTAGCCGTGAATGATAAAAGTATGTCAACAATGCTCAAACTATGTTTGCTGGGCGTTTCTATGGAGAGCAGAAATAGCAACTACTAAAGGCTTACAACAATACATTTCTAACAACGATTCAAAAGAAATGTCCTGCATACAGATGTGAATCTAGGTCTACTGTTTGGGTTTCACCCATAAATTGATCTGCTTACATCTCATTCTATTTACTTCTTTAAACTCTCACATAGGCAGGTTTTTGTGATCACAGTGCATAGAGAACATATTCCTTGTCTGAGCTGAGGTGCACAGATTTTTGGAGTTTTTTCCACCTAAAATAGTTTTGTTTTCCATCAGTTTACTTCTTTCCATCAATGAAAGCAAAACTTTATTGTCCAGACGCAGCAGAACAGGCCTAAACCATGAAAAAAAAGGCATACAATCCTTTCTGTTCACCACACAATTCTGATGTCTTTGCAGTTTTCAGAGATTATTTTTGTCATTTTTAAGTTTGTCCTTGTGATATGTGGGAAGTGCAGTAGCTGTACTCTCACATGTTTGTTGCAAAACTGTTTAAAAGGAGTAAAAATAACTCCAGAAGAAGCACTTTGCTTTTTTTTAAAACCATATTCATTATTACCTTAATATTGATTTTAGAGGCAGATAGAATCAAAATAAAAAGAATGCCCAGTGTTACTGTCCCAAACCACAATGGGAGCTCAGTTGTGCTTCCTCTTTTTGAACATCAGATTTTCTCCTTTCTGCTTTGCAGGATGTCCAGGGAACAGCAGACGGTGGCTCGTGCCAGAAAAGCCTTCAACACTGGCAGGTCCAAACCTCTGGAGTACCGGATCCTCCAGCTGAAGAACCTGAAACGGCTGTTTTATGAGAAACAAAAGATGATTTCAGATGCCATCAAGAAAGACTTGAATAAGGTGAGTGGCGCCAGTTGAAAACACCAGATGCATCACTTGAAGCAGTGGCCCTCCAATGGGAGATCCAGTAAACAATCACTTGACATTTTTCTTGTCCTGAAAAGGCTTTTGTAGTGCAGGGTTCCCAGGTGACTTAATATCCAATAATAAAACACTCACAAAGCAAACAAACTAGACAAAAGCTAGGACTTCTTTCCTTAAAAGAGTCTCTCTGATGGTTCTTTAGTATTACTGATGCAAATCTGTTAAATTGAGGATGAAAAGGAGGAAATGTCTAACATTGACTAGCAAAAAATATTGGAATTTAGGTTCATGACTGGGGACAAGTTTCTAATAGTGGTTTCTATGTTAGCAGCTAGTATTGGAAATGCTAACAGGTTTGAGCTTGGGTTTGAAGAGGTCTTGTAGATAAAGGGAGACCTCAATCATTTCCCCCAAACAATATAACTTTAGTCTTAAACCCATAAAAGACTTAGCAGAATCCAAAAGGCACATTTAAGCCAAAATACCAACAAAGTTGACCCAACTAGCCAGGAGGAACAGTCCAGAGGTCCTGTATGATATTCCAAGAATCTTATGGATGCATATACCCCACGCAGTATAATTGTTTCTGAAATGACATCGTTCATGTTTTCATTTACCCTCAGAGTGAGGAGGTGACGCAGCTGCACGAAACTCTGGGCATCGAGAGTGAGATTGACCTGACCATCAAGAAGCTGAAGGACTGGGCGGCCCCCCGGCCGGTGGAGAAGAACCTACTGACCATGTCGGACACCGTGTACGTCCATCCAGAGCCGCTGGGGGTGGTGCTGATCATCGGTGCCTGGAACTACCCCTGGGCTGTCACCATCGGGCCATTAATCGGAGCTATAGCTGCTGGTACTGTAGCGATCTGAGTGTGTGAGGGTGGGAAAAACTGAAAGGACATAGTTTTTTTGTGAGATATGGACCCTTGTATTTAGACTATGGTCACATATCCCAAAATGCCATTATACAGAGACCAAAATGCAAGTTTTCTGCAAATTTGGCAGGTTGTCACACAATGGCGTTTTCTAATTAGGAGGCGGGAGTTACATTTTAGAGTTCTTGCAGAGACTTTTTTCTCCTGACTTTTTTTTCTGTCTTCTGCCACTTTGCAAAGTTTATGAGAAAAAGTTAAAACTTTTGAGGTGGCTGGACAACTTTTTCACATCGGTCTTTGGTAGCCCGGGCATATTTGGAGGTCATCTCGTGGCAGTCCAGTGACAGGCAGGTAGCAAGAAGGCAGCAGTGTTTTAAACGACTGACAGGAGGGTCTTCTATGTCCCCAAAATCGTCTGACGGTCGTCCGATTTCAGACTGCTACTCCCTCGCCACACTTGACCAGACGTCAATCTGGCGATCCAATGGTTCAAATGGGGAGACGATAGCGATGCTGTACAAAGCAGAGACAGAGACATTGACGAATTCTGGTTAATGTTCAGAAGAATATGAAAAAGACAGATTATTGTGCTTTCTTGGGAAGCATATTGCCTAAAAATCTGTAAATTGAAAAAATTATAATGTGCGTTCAAAATCTGAGTTGTGAATGACCAGTGGTACAGAATGGCTTTTTATATACCCTCGGGCTAGTGGGCGGCTGGCAGTCAAAGACATTTACACATCATCCAATCACAGCTCCTGCTGATCCACTTAGCTGTTGCCTGATTTCGTAATGGCATCATCCCTAATGCCAACACGCCACATGATTGCCTCCATCTACATTCATAACCATGCTAAAGATTTTTTTAAAAATCAAGATTTAATAAATAAGATTTTGCAGATGCCTTCCCATTGCTCTGTGGCATTTGTATTTGTGACCGTTTGCATTTGTTGCACAAATCTAGAGCTAAAATCTACAGCTAATATTTGACAGTTATCTCTAGAATTACGTATGCATTTTCTATCTGACTTCTTTCTTTTATCTAGTGTCCACTTCCCTTTTTTTAGTCCCTGCAGTGCAACTTTCAAGCCTTTCGTTCATCGTTGTGATTTGTGGATCAAAGTTCACACTGCCCTCGATAACACAATCATGTGTGAGGAGTTTTAAAGATTAAGTCGTGCTTTCAAAAAAAAGTTTCCAATGTCAAATTCTCGCAGTTTGAGACTAATATAAAGAAATAAAGCCTATGTATGATTCATCTTCTTTCATTTTGAATCATTTAGATGCAAATATTAAAATTTCTGACTGGTTTAAAATTGTAGTTTACATCTGTTACTCATTGGCAGTATTGCTTTATGAAAATTTGATGTTGTGTACAAATTTCCTAAGACCTAAACCGACAGAGCCAGAGGAATGCAAATCATGTGGCAAGTTTGTTCAAAGTGGACTTTGTGCCGCTTGTCCAATATCAGATCTTACACAAATGTTTATGTCAGTGCAGTGGGTCAGAAGTCCCAGATAAACCAGTGTGCAATACAGATCATAAAGTTTAAATCTAAAAGTCAAAGGTTACTATTCTTTTTAGATGTAGCTTTCAAATTTAATCATCAAAGATTTCTTTTTTTGTATTTTTTTTAAGCTAAATAATTGCCTTCAAACTGTTTCGTAGAGACATTTTTTGCTTTTTGATTGTGAAGATTTCTGGTTGAAGCCCCATCAGCAGAAACAACCACTAATGCTGATAGTTGCAAATGACAGATCATGTTTTATGTAACAGGCAGGTGAAAGGTCATGCTGTCACAGCATTTGTAATGTGTCTGCATGCAGCAAACTGTCAAATCATTTTGAATCCAAGTTTGCAACAATAAATGTGCACCTCTAATATAAAAACACTAAATACATGGAATTAACCTTTGAAATATAAATAAAGCAAGAAAGTAAAGCTGCTACATTCCAACAAAAAAAGTTAAACTATCAATGGTTAAATTGAGCTTTTGCTTTAAAAATCTTCATCAGTTCAGACTTTAAAACCATTGTAACTTTATTTAAAATCCTATTTTCTTTTTTAAGTCAGTTCTGCATAGGTTTAATTGATGTTCAATTTTTGTATATTTATGGAAGCAATAATTTGCCTGAAAAAATATAAATAATATGTCATAATCATTTTGTGTTATGTGCTTTTCTTATCTTCCTGTTTAGGTAATGCCGCTGTAGTGAAGCCCTCAGAAGTCTGTGTTAACACTGCAAAAGTCATGGAGGACCTGCTGCCACTTTATATTGACAAAGTAAGGATGACTTGCAAAAAAAAAAAAAAAAACAAGACATTTGATTATTATTTTAGTCAACTGCTAAGCATTTTCATTTCTTCATTTTTCATTTCATTCATTTTTTCCATGAAAGGAAATTATCATAAAGCAAAAAGTTTTTATTGTAAGAGTTTGTGTTTGAAACATTCGCAGAAAATTAAGCTATGAAATACTCACAGTCATTTGACATAAATATGGAAATATTACTTCACAAGCACTTTTTTCTTCTTTTAAACCTTTATTGATCAAAAACAACATTCTTATTTTTAAGGGCGGCCTGGCAAAAGACAGAATGTTTGAAGAAAATGAAGGAAGAGGGTTACAGTTAAATAACATCAGCAATAACACAAGAAATCTAAAATCATATAGGATTAGTTAAACTGCATTACATTTTTAATGCATCCTAAATCTATCAGTTTGGATTACAGAAAAAAGTAAACATCTTCCTTTTCCCTGTGTGTCAGGAGCTTTACCCTGTGGTGACAGGGGGAGTGCCGGAGACGCAGGAACTCCTGCGCCAGAGGTTTGACCACATTTTCTACACCGGCAACAGCATGGTAGGGAAGCTGATCATGGAGGCCGCCGCCAAAAACCTGACACCCGTTACCTTGGAGTTGGGCGGCAAGAGTCCCTGCTACATTGACAAGAACTGCGACATCACCATAGCCTGCAGGTCAGGGATATAACTGGGTTATAAAATTTATAAATTTGACAGAAAGGAGTACGGAAGTAGATACATAGAGTGTTTTGGTAATCTAACTTATGAGAGAGATAGATAACATGGAATCTGAAGGAAAACATGCTTTTAGTGCTTTTCGATTGCAATTTAAGGAGTTTTTGTTTCAAAACTGTGACTTTAGTTCTCGTTTTAGTGCCAATGGGTTGATGTACCTCAGGGAGAAATGTAAAATTGGTGAAATGCTGCATTCATGCAGTGTTGGAAAGATCAGAAAATGAATGTCCAACTCAGAAAACACACACGAACTTTAAAGAAAACAAAACCACATGAATGCAGAAACAATTTTTAACCTAAGCAAAAGTCATTGTGTTTGTATAGCACCATCTATAGGTAGACTCCAAGACAGATTAAATTTAGTTTGCCCACATCTGTATTAAAACTTTCTTGATAAGTCAGTTTATGCTGTTTTCATGTTTTTGGTTTTTTTTTTTGTATTTTTATATGTTGCTGACAACCCAATGTCTTACTCCGCAGACGCACTGCGTGGGGCAAGTTCACAAACTGTGGTCAGACGTGCATCGCCCCAGATTACATTCTTTGTGAGCCCGGCATGCAAGACCGGATCATTGAAGAAATCAAAAAGGCCATTAAGGTGCTTAACACATGAAAACACAAAGTTTGGAGTTCTTATGCCAGGCAGGAAATATCATTAAAAATTCTCCAAAAGCCTTCACGTCACGTGTAAAATCTCTTCTGCAGGAGTTCTACACAGATAACCCAAAGACCTGCACCGACTACGGGCGCATCATCAATCAGCGCCACTTCAAAAGGATCATGAACATGTTGGACGACAGCACCATTGCTGCAGGAGGAGAAAATGATGAAGCCAACTGCTTCATAGGTCATTTTATCAAAGACTTTTATTAAAATAGTCGTACAAGACTATTATTTGATTTGTTGTGATTTTTTTCTTTGTGCCGTGTTTAGCTCCCACTGTTCTGCGGGATGTAAAACCGGAAGCCAAAGTGATGCAAGAGGAAATATTTGGACCTTTGCTTCCCATCATCACTGTCAGTGGAGTTGATGAAGCAATCGAGTTCATAAATAAGGGAGAGAAACCTTTGGCTCTTTATGTCTTCTCATCAAATAACAAGGTATATCGCAGTTATTTTAAATAAAAGACAGTTAAATTTCACCATTTGGGTTACATTTCAGTGTATTTTCTTCTTAGGTTATTGACAGAATAAGAGATGAAACTTCCAGTGGAGGCTTCGTGGCCAACGACTGTCTAGTTCACTACTCTATCAGCTCTCTGCCTTTTGGAGGAGTGGGTGAGTAAACACAGGAATAACACACTCTAATTCATTGAGTTCTTTTTCATCTATTGTATTTATTATCGTAGCCATTATGTAAAACAGGTGTCAAACTCATTTTGATTCAGTGGCCACATTCAACCCATCTGATCTCAAATGGGCCGGACCAGTAACTTAAAAGCAAAATAACCTATGGTCAGCTTGTTATCTTTAACTTTGTTTTGTTTTTTTTCTCAGTTGAAAAAAAGCCTCAGCCAACCTAGTAGCCTAATCACTTAGAATTTAAAATTCATTCACAAAGGCCAATGTATTTTAAATTAAATGTATTTTACTTAAAAAAAGTTAATTTTTTGCATCTTAACCAGGCATGGCAGGTCTTGCTCTCCTTGCTTTTCTTTTGCTCCCCCTAGTGGCAGGATGGCATATTTCGGTCTTTTATTTTTTTTTTTAAGAACCACAACGCGCCACAGGAATGGGCTAGAAACTTGCTTTTTTTTCCCAACATCCTTTTTATATTAAATCATCTGTCCAAACTCCTTATATGGCTGAATTTTATTCTGCCCAGGCGTTTATTCCAATCTCTCGTGTCCATGTAAATGCAACTAATGTCTAACCAGCAACAAGTAAAGTTCAAGTCAAACTCTAATATCTTCTCCATCCTTCATTTTTCATGAACAGGGAACAGTGGTATGGGCTGTTACCACGGTAAGTTCAGCTTTGACCAGCTGAGCCACCTGCGTGGATGTCTCATCAAGAAACTCAACATGGAGGGCGTCAACAATGTGCGCTACCCTCCTCACACACCCAAGAAACTGAGCTGGGTGCGCTTCATCCTCCTGAAGTCCTCCAACCTGGGCTGGATGGGGCGCATGGTGATGGTGGCGATGCTGGTTGTGGTGGCAGCTGTTGCACTCCAGGTAGAAAGGGCAAACTTACACATTATTTCTATACATGAGTCCAAAACTGCAACCACTGTGCAAGTTGTATGTTTAAAAAATGATTGTCTTATAAAGAAAAAAACAGATTCTTGCTGTTCTGCAATGGCACCATAAATATTCCCTTCAACTTTAATTAACATACAAAATATATATTTGGAAATATTTCATACCTGCAGCACAAAGCAAAGACATAAAGTCATAAGAAATGCAGCACGACAAACATTTGAAAAATAATGTAATATTAAAAAGATATGTCGTAAACAGGTGATTGTAGAGTTGTTTTTTTTAAAGAAGAAATTTTGTACAGCAATAATACAACTCTATGGAAAGTTCCTCTATGGTGTCAAATCTCAATAATTTTCTTCTAGAATTTAAGAGAAATTTCCTTCTATACTCCCCTCATCACTCAAACTTCATCAAAAACAAAAAGTTTAAATAATAAATATATATAATTTAACAAAATAGACAATATACTTTGATAATAATTTTCTTGTTTTTTCGGTTTAAATTGATTTTTGACCTCTTGACCTACCAGTTACTTGTGATTTCTGTCACAACATTACTTTGGAAGAAGATTTTTTTAGATTAGTTGAACTCATAAGAAGAAAAATAAATAGGGTAAAAAATTATGGAAAACTTTTGCTTGGTTCGAAGTGTAGCATTTGGAGTTTTATTTGTCATTTATATAAGATTTTATAGATGTATGTCGTGTAAAAACGCCGTAAAAATTTCTGTTTTTTGATACTCTTTACATTTATCTTCTTATCCTTGTGTTTTATGTTATTAAAAGTGAGATAAAAATGTTATAATATATAATGCTACGATGCAATATTTTAGAAACTTAAACCTGTAACCCATTTGTTTTTCAGAGATATCTTCAGTGAAGACTTCCCACTGCATCCGTCGGCCGTCTTCACAGTTTTGCTGCATTTTAATTCAAATCAACATCTTATAGAAATATATGGGATGATTTCAGTGTTGCCTTAATCATCGTAACATTTCAACGTTAGAAGTGTCATGGGTTACAGTTTAGAAAACACTTTATTTTTGTTAAGGGAAGCATTTATTCTTATGTAAGGCTCTTGCATTTATGCTCAGCATGGCTGTGACCCTTTCATTTCAAACCTGTTAGATCAGGTTCACTACGTTCTCTTTAAAGTCTTGTTGTACAAAATTTGAATAATAGGCTTAAATGAAGTAAATAGTTTTTAAAGCTACTGTGTTATTCACAGTACCATGCTAGGTTTAGGAAATGAAAAATGAATGTTGACATGAAGGGCTGGACAAAAAAAATGAAGTTTGACTTTTTTTTTTTTACTGTGTTGCTGCAGCTCATTTAGAGCATCTCTGTCATGGATGGATGAACAGTTAACTTGACGTTAGCCTGATAGAATCTGCTCTGTTCCTGATTCACAGGATCACGTGAAGGATTAGTGTATCTGGTCTTCCTAAACACGTCAAATGCCTTCAACACGTGTACTTTTTTTTTAATAGAAATTGTCCTGTGATCAGTTTTTAAACTGACAAAATGTGATTATATCCTCAACATTTCAATGTTTTATAATGATTAAAAATTTATTTTTTCTTTTAAAAAGTTAAATAAATATATTGATATTTGCATTTGTTCCTGACTCTTTTTATAATTAACAGAAATAAGCTAAGAAAGTGGGATTGAAGGCTGATATAAAAGTACATGTGATGCATTATATTTGTTGTAAAAAAAATTTTTATTGGATTCTTTTTTGTCATTTTTTGTTTTCCAAAAATAGCTGGTGATATTTTACAGCAATGTTTTAAATTATTGGCAATAATATCAATGTAAAAATCTTTATTTTGTGAGATTTCTTAAAATTAAGTACAACAATGCAAAATGTAGCCTTCACCGATTACTTATCCGGAGCATCTTTCAGATAATAAGTTAATTTATCAAACTTTTTATACTATATATTGTGCTTTAACAAAGTATTCTCAAGTGTTCCTGCAAGATTTTCTTCCATACTGACATGATGGCATTCTGCAGCTGCTGAAATTTGATATCTGACTGAAATCGGACCATCAGACTACAGCAAACTCATTGTCCTTTTTCAGGCTATCATTTTGGGGTCTCATGGGGCATTATCCTGCCATCATAGAATGGGTGCATTGTACTCACAAAGAAATGGACAGGTTTTAGCACAGAAACTATGCTTTACAAATAGACCAGGAAAAAGGCTAAATCTACGTAATTCACCAACATGAGCTGTTAAAGGTGTTTAGGCTTTAGTTTATGCTCTCTTTAGATCAAACTGCTTTTTTTTCTCTAATGTTCTATTGTCTTGAGTTCTGAAATTCTGTGTAAACTGTAGCCAGCTTTATGTTCTTCATTAGTCTAAAGTTTTACTTGCAGTTTAACGAGAATATTTTTTCCCTAAAGTCTGTTTGTCTTTGTAGGAAATTTTTTTGCAGAAATTCTGAGCATTTAAAGGGTAATTAGCAAGTAATATCCATGCGAACACGCCCAGCATTTAATACTGTATATATACCATATAATACAGTGGAAGTAGAGCAGACTTTCTTTACAGTGCACTTCCACTTTGCTGAAAAGTCATTTCTATGTGACTACTGTCTTCTTGCGCACAGTAAGTACCATGAAACACACACAAACTTACCACAAATATCCAAGGTTCTTTCTGTGTACCTACTTTCTTTTTACATACGCAAAGTACCATGAAAACACCTAATAATGAACCACAAAAGTAGCACATAAATACCAACCACCAAGAGAGATATGTTAACTTACCATATAAGTACCTCATAAAAACTCTTGATACTATGTAAGTTCCACGTAGTTACAACTGAAGTGCCAAGTATCTATGTAAGTACCATGTAAATACCCAGTAGGTACCTCGTAATACCACACATAGCTTCTTTCCACTGGGCAGTTTGGTACAGACCAATCCTGTATTTTGAACGTTTCCATTATAAAATTGACCATTAAGTTGGATCAAATCGTATCATTTTTGGGCCCCCATTGGTTTTAGGTCTATAAAAGATGGAACAGACTAGTTAGCGCGGAGCTACTGTTGAAGCCTGTTGTTTGGCAGAAGGTTATTACAACTCAAGAAAAGCATCTGTATTCTTCCTCTTCTGGAATCTTCTCATAAACAATAATACTGGTAAAAGCTTTGTATATAGAAAGTACCAAAAGACTTTTGCTTTTGTTGTTGTTGTTATCTTCACTTCGATTGAAGCTTGAGTGAAAGCGTTCACTTGAATTGGCTGCACTATTTTAAACCAGACTGGACCGTACCACTTAGTGTAAGCAAGGCTATACATTCCCAATAAGTACTGTATTGCAAAAGGAAGAGTAACCCATTTATGGGTCATAGTAATTCCATGAAGTGACTTTTTGTGAATGCCTGACCTTGCCTGAAGTTGCAGTTATTAAATTAATATATTTGGCCCCCCAGATGTCTTTAAGCGTCACTTTGCTCCGCTAGTCATTAACTAACACGTTCACAGCTTTTGTCACCCTCATTAACATCTCCCTCCCACTTTCAAGCTTTGCTCAGAGTCAGCAAGTGATGGCAGAAGGCTGGAAGTCAAGGAGAAACTTCTCTCATCCTTCTGCTGCTCCAGTCATGGGCTTTTCCCTCTACCTCCTTCTCCTGACTCTGCATCTTCTTCTCTCTCAGTGCACAGGTAGGACACAAATAAACATTCTGCACCTTTTTTATGTTCTTGTAATGTAGACATTATGTAATTTAGTAAATTGAATGTAATCCTAAATATTTAAACTATTTCATATCAGCATAAAATTTGGGAGAGTAAAGGTAAAAAAAAAAACTTTTTTTTTTGTCATTGTTGAGCAAACTTTAAGTCTAGGATTGTTTAAAAGAGACAAGAATTTAAAATGAAAACAAACTCATTTTTTTAAATTAGAATTTCCAATGGGGGCAATGTTTTTTAATTGAGTATACCACAAAACATAACAAATTACTAATCAAAAGTTATGCAAGTTAAAAATAAAATATATGTAAGCTCAAATGAGTGTGATTATGTGTTCGATTTATGGGATGCAAAAAAAATGAAACAATATTTTTTCAAATTGGAAAAAAACTTACCAAAACTCTTTTTTTTTCTGTTGGAAATGTGCTTTTAATTGGACTTTAGTTGAAAATAAATGTAAAAATGAAAAGACATGAGATAAAATAACCATAAACTGAGCCACACAAAAATGTAAAAAAAATTTCCAAACACTGTCACAACCAGCAACTTTCTGAAAGTTTGTGAAATTATTTAAGTAAAAGACTATGTCAGTTTGCCATTATAAGTAAATAAAAATAACTAAGATTAAAAAAAAAAATCTTTGACTTATTAGACATTTTTTTTCTCTAAAATAGAAGCATGTATTTGAAAAATGAG
The DNA here is from genome assembly GCA_003999625.1 of Oryzias javanicus. Taxonomy (NCBI): domain Eukaryota; kingdom Metazoa; phylum Chordata; class Actinopteri; order Beloniformes; family Adrianichthyidae; genus Oryzias; species Oryzias javanicus. Next base: position 22,682,998 of record CM012450.1, read on the forward strand.
CTGAAAGACATTAGCATAAATTTCTTGGTTATAGTTTGGAATGTGCCTTTAACGAGGTTGCATGAGCCAGTTGGAGGAGAGCCAGCCGTCACCTGTGTTTTGTTCTCACTCGGTGAGAACTGTGGTCCTCTTTCAAAGAGCGGCATTGTGGGAGACACCTGGCTTAATCCCTGCTTCTATATTAGCTAAACGCTTTTCTACAGCAGCTTTCATTCCCACCAGAATTAGACACCAGACTTTTATCCACATCAATGCATGGGTGCCACGCTAAATCAGCACCTGATGGAGGGGGGGTGTAGAAGCAGGCACTTTACACTAAATGCAATCAGTGTAAAAAGAGGCACTCCACCGAGACACATGCGGATTAAAGCAGGCTTTGATTATTTACAGATGAATCTGTTAAAAAGTGTTTTTCTCTTGGTGGATAATTAGTTAAAACAAAAGTTAAAATACAGTTCCATTGCAAATTGTGAATTTATACAAGAAATATACATATTTATGTGTGTTTAATAACCTTTATGGATCAAATTAATTCATTTTAAAAAAAATTCCGGCGTACACAAATGATTTCTAAGATACAACCCATTTTCCCTTGACTTTTGTGGAAAATTGCAAACAAATATGTTATTGCTACAAATAATTCCTATTAATCAACCTTAGACTCCAGTCTGTTTAAATGCTGTTGTGCACAAGCATACTTTGCAGATTAAGTGATTCTATGTGGCTGTTAATGGATGCTCTGTTCTGCCTTCAGCTCAGTGGTGTTACCAGCGACAGTACTGTGATGACACGTGTAAAGGTGAGACCGCTGTCAGAGGACACCCGGATCCAATTTATCAGTCTTTAGCAACCCAAAATTGTTCAAACTAAAATAATAGGTTGAAGTCATTCTCCTTAACAGGCTTAGCAACAAAACTTGAGTTTGGTCTATAAATCACATTTTACAAAAAAAAGAATATTTTTCAACAAACTTAATTTAAATCATAGTCATTAGAAATGAATCAAGATCAAAATGATAAATTTCCATTCAATAATTTACCAGAAAACATAAATTAAAGACTTATTTCCCCAAGTCTGTTCAATGTTTGAAGTGTGGACTTTTCTTTATCTTATAGTAATTTATACTATCTGATTTTATAAACTGCCAAATCATCATTAAGCTGAAAGACATTTGATGTATATTCAATAGGATTCGTTTTATTATTTAGTAAAAATTAAACAAGTTATGAAACTCAACTGTCTTTGTTTTCCCCTAGCAAAAAGTATTACACTGGAAGATTATTTGATTTAGTATAAGTTCAGCAAGTATACTATACATGCAGTGTTGGAAAGATATTCACTGAATACTTATTCAGACTAAATTTGAATATTTTAAGTATATAGCATATAAAAAGTAAATTTCAAGTATACTTTTAGCATAGTTGGAGTATATTGTTGTCCATTTAACTCTTTAACATCTGAGGTGTCGCCGCTGACGCATAAACACAAAATCTATAATGTACTATAACTACGTTGATCATGTTAACAATTAAAAAATTACAGTAAATTAAAAGTTTAGATTTAATAGACTACTTTTGGCTATGGGGGAAGATTTTGGAAAAAAACAGATGCCAATTTAAAGAAGCAATTTTAAAAATGAACTTTGATTTTGTGGCTTTTCTGAAATGTTTCAGTAGAAGAATTCTTATCAACTGCATGTTTGGCAGCAGAGCTGACAAGAAAAGGAATTAACAAGTATGAAAGGCTGAACTCATAAACTTTTCGCCCTGCAGCATAACAGAAAAATGTATCTTTTTGGTGGGGCTCTAACATATGAACTGGTGTTTGTGTGGTTCAGATCCAAGCCGCTGGGAAACCGAGTTTCCCCGCTGTGGAGGATTGCACCAGTCTCCTATCAACATTGTCACCAGAAATGTGCACGTGAACGACAACCTGCCTCCCCTTGTCTTCATTGGTTACACTGACATCATCAACATTACAGTGGAAAACAAGGGACACTCAGGTAATGAAGCAGACACTGCTCCCATCCTAAAAAGACCATTTCTGTGGAAGCCAAAAAAAAAAAGAACATTCATGACCGTCCTTCCTCCCCTGCAGCTCATTTTGCCCTGCCTCCATCTGTGCGATTGACTGGTGGAGCTCTGCCCGGTTACTACTGCAGAGCGGCACAGTTCCACTTCCACTGGGGAGGGAACGGGAGGCCGGGGTCGGAGCACACCATTGATGGAGAGAGGTTCCCCATGGAGGTACAAGACCTCAATTTTGATCTGATTTATTGGTTCATTTCAAATAATAGGAAAATACAATAAAATAAAAGAGCAAACACAGATCAAATCCTAAATATTGATTATAAAATAAAGAAAAAGAAGATACCATCTTCCTGACAGTATAATTACTTATTTTGCTGTAAAGTAGCTGGTACACAAACAAGTGTGGATTGATTAAACGCAATAATTATCAATTAAGGTCAAAGGAATACTTATGTAATCCTATTATTACTTTTATTATTTCTCTTTTTTATGTATTTTTTGCACAGTTGCCATAATCCTGTTCTTGTCAGATCAAGTGCAGATTATTTGTCAAGTAATAAAAAGGAATATTATTGATAAATGTCAGAAAACATTCACACTCAACCTCAGCAAATACGGTACCATTATAATCACACTTTATGTAAAATATTTAAATCAGTATAAATTATAGGTTTTTAGCAATTATAAATAAGAGACTGCAAACTATAGATTTTAAATTTTAATTATTATAAATAGTTTAAAGCTTTATTACGTTAAGTGTGAGAGGTCAGGGGAGTAATGGACATTATGTTATTTTTATTTATTTTTTACACATGTGAAGGTCTTTTTATTTGCTTTTATTAATTTAATCGAAAAACTTGTTATTATAAAAAGCAATTTGTGTTTCCTAAAAGTACTTTACAAATAAAATTTGAAGATATTTAGTACAAATTGATTCATTAACTAATCAATTATACATTATTCCAGTGATCAAACTGATCAAGGAAAGAAAATCGATAGCTTACTGTCATCAGAAAACACTTTTACATAATTTCAGGAAACATTAATAAATCGTTCTGCTTGTCAATATGACATCTGAGATCTGGTAAACTTAGTTTTAGTAATTGACCTGCTTAGACTTATCTCCAGTAAGAACTAATCTTTAAAGTTATTTAAAAAATAAAATGAAGAAAAAAATATCTGACAATTTTCAATTTGTATTTTTAAATCAGATTATTTTATTCAGACTTTATCTGATTGAATTCAATGTTATAAAAATAATAATAAATAATTTTGAAAGAATGTTGTAAAAAGTATAGTATATTTGGGATTTCCAGTGCTCTGCAGTGTTAAGTTTTTGGGTTTTTTTTTTAAACAGCTGCACATAGTCCACATCAAGGAGCCATACCGTTCTCTGGCAGAGGCACAACAAGACATGGCAGGCATAGCTCTGCTGGCCTTCCTGTTTGAGGTAATTAGTAAACAGATTATTTGTTAATTTGGCTGATTTTATAATCATAATCAGATAACTTCTGGTATTTTGAGCATCATCTGTAAAGTATCCTTCCACACAGGAAACAACTGATGATCATCCTCATTTGGACACAGTCATAGCTGCTCTGGGCCTTGTACAAAACAACGGTAAACGTTGGAAAATTTAGCACGAATGTTTTATTGTGTATCTGACTGAAGTTTAAGGTTTGACTTTAACAAAGTAGTTCTGTAAAATGAAATGTATTCAGGGAAGCGTTTCAATAGACCTTTTTTATTTCTCACTGAGTCCAGGGAGCACCACGGTCATCCCAAACTTTTGTCTAAGTGACATCATCCCACCAGCCAGTGACCTTCACCATTACTACCGCTATGTGGGCTCCATGACCACTCCAGGATGTGAGCATGCAGTTGCCTGGACTGTGTTTCATCAAACCCTGTCCATCAGCAGTCGACAAGTAAGCAATTTATAACTTTTACAGTCAAAACTGTAAAAGTCTCACTGCTAAAAACCCTTTTTCTTTTTAATACAGTTGGTTGCCATTGTCAAACAGTGTCGATTCTGGACAGGACTGCCAATGACAGACATCTTTAGACCCACACAGCCTCTGGATGGCAGAATAGTGTACCGCACTAACTCAGGAGCAGCTCAAAGGAGAATCATCCACATGTGGATCTGTGTTTTTTCAGCTGTGCTTTTCACATCAGTGCTGACACACTAAATGGTCAGAAGGAAAAGAACTCTGGTGGAATGCTGCTCCAGACCTGGAAGAGTCACAGAGAAAACGTTGAAATGCTGCACATTTTGAGACACACGTTATAAAATGACGTGACACTGTCAAATTTTAAAAGTAGATAAAGAATGTAACAATCGAAAACAAACAAACTAATCATGTTGATGATTACTATGTATGTAGATTAGCTATGTAGTCACTTTCTATTAGAGTGAGAAGTATCAAGATTTCTTCAAAATAGCTAAACTGAAAACTATATTTGCTATAGACGTACTTCTTTATGTAACCCTCTCTCTTTTTAGACTTTAAAAAAAATGATGCTGTCAGATTTGATTTTTCTTATGACATGATGAATAAAATAAGATCTTAAATTTCTACTTTTTTTTTAAGTTTGGTTATAATCTGGGTTAGTCCTTTTATTCGTGTGTTCATTTGACTTGTTCAGTTCAACCTTATTGATGTTTTACTCAAAGCGAAAAGCTTGAAATTGTAAAAAATATGGGTGAAAACAAAGAATTAAAGAATTACTCTCAAATTACAATTCAATAACATGACCCCGCCAAGAATCCCAATTGACAGCTAGGGTGAGTTCACTAAGATACAGTGAAGTTGGCAAAAATCCATGATGATTTTGAAAGAACTGGTTAATTCATTAAAAAAATCTCAGAAATTAGCTTTCTGTTGGTTTCAAATCAAATGTCAAAATATCCAATCAATGCATGATAAAAGCTTTCTAACTGGAATACACATAAAAAAAAACATCTTCCTTCTTTTTTGCTACCAAATTCTTTTTTTTTTTATCGTTTCCTGCTTTATGCTTTAGTTTATGCATTAAAATGTTACTTGAATGCTACATCCATCTCATTTTAGAGGTTATATAAATCTGAAATATGCATTATTAACATAGAAAAAGAACCAATCAGTTGTTTGAAAAGTTTATGTGTCTTTTGCAATAACTCTTTTATTTCCTGCAGGTAAAAAGGCAAAACATTGAATCACTTTGTCACAAAAAAAACAGATTTATTTCTGCATTCATCAGTTCTAGGACTTCAAGAATCTGAAGAACTCTTAGAGAGTTTTGTAACACATTCCAAAATATTCCCCAAAATGCATTTGCCTAACACCATAAGTTCAAACATTATTATATCAATAATAGCATTTGATTATCACCACACACAAATCTTAGAAGATCCAGAACAACTGATGGTTTCATAGTGAGAATCACTAACTCTTCTTTTAATAACATGTAACACATTTTTGTTAATTTTTCCAGCTAACTCACTCTGGCAAAAAAAAAATATATAACCAAATAGCTGTGTGCAAATTCTGATTAAGACAAATATGACCTGATCATCCTTCATTTTGGGATATCAAAATGAACCATATAATTCCTGGAAATAAATCTGTTGGACCTCTGATGTCTGACAGCTTCATCTAAAACTCCTCAGCAAATCAAATTCAGAATCTCAAAGGGGTTACACTAGATTTCAGTCACTGTGACTGTTTCCTTAGCCAGTTCCTCAGGTGTTCCACCTGTGCAACCACGCTGGTTTTGGCAGTGCCTCCGGGGGCGCTGTACTGCTCCACGCTGCTGCTGTAGTCCCACACTGAAGACACATCGCTTCCAAACAGGGGGCTGCGAAAGAAAAAAAGAAAAAAATATATAAAAGGGAAACGATGGCGGCTTATACAGTAGGGGTGTAAGAAAATATTAATTCAGTGAAATATCACTATATTTAATTTGGTAAAACTTGTTTTGATTTATCTGTGTTGGAAATAAACAGCTCTTTATTTTTTCAACATGAATATGGAACTAGTTAACACACGTCTAAACTTTGACTTTTTTTTTTTTGGTTAAAAAATATTTTTTGTGAAAATCAGATATTGTTGAGTGTTGGAATAAAATATTTCTAAAAATACCAGAAGAAAAGCACCATGAATTTGCTTGGTTAAAAACATTTTGTAAATGAAATACAGTTGCAGAGCTAATGGCTCTGATTATGGAATAAAATATATTTTAAAATTATATTTGTGAAAGGTGCATTAATATTCAGAAAAGATTTTTTCTAAGTCACATAAAAAAAAGTAAAACATTGTCTCTGGTACTGTTTTGGGATATATATTGTGATAAATATTGTATTGTGAATTGTGTATCGCGATATGTATTTATTGCAAGACTCTTGCAAATACACACCCTTATCATACAGTGGAAACAAAAGACAATGATTTTTTTTTTAAATGCAAACTTTTAGTTTGAAAAAAAAAGAAGACAGCTACCTGACATTACTCAGATCTTCAGAGGTGAGCTGATTCAAGGAGATGTTTTTGGATTCTGCTTTGAACACGGCTTTACCAGAGAGACCGTGGGCTTCTCTGAATGGGACCTACAATACAAAAAAAGTTTGGGAATTAGTTCTGATCACAGTTACTGTATAACGTTTGTTAATAATAATGTATTTTAAGCATTGAGTCATTAAGTATTACTCACTCCCTTCCTCACGAGGTAGTAGGCTAGATCAGTGGCCAACATATCAGGACTGAGAGCGGCCTCCATCACATTCTGGTTGATCTGCAATACAAGAAAAGCCAGATAACAGCTATTAACAGTTTCACTGCAATTTTTTTTCCGCAGAGGTGTAATGTAGAAAAAATCAAATAAAAGAAGCAATAATGGTTTGTGCAATCTTAAACTTATTTGGATTCCACGTACAACTGAAAAGAGTTTCTTCTGAGTAATTTTCAGTAAAAATGTCAGCACCAGGCTTATGTATCTCTTCTTCTCATTTTTAAAAGTGAATACACTTTGACTGTAGTTGTTACATTCTATGTGTGCCTAAGAAGCCTCTTTAAAGGGTATCCAAACCCTAAATTAGCTTTCGTTGTCTGTTGAATTCTATAAATGAGGCTTTAAAAGTGCTGTCTGTTGGTCATTGCCAAATTTTTGATAAATTAAAAATCAAATTGTTTAATTCTTGAAAATATGGTCAAAAACTATCTGTGTGCTGCCCCCTAAAGGTTGAATTGAGGTATGACAGTTGAATTTTGCGATTGGTCAAACCATGTAAATTTGAGAGGTCCCACATCGTGATCTGCAGCTCCAGTAATAATAACAGGTGGCCCCCAAGCCCCAATTTAATTTGAAACTGGATTTTCAAATTTCGGCTGTGGGTGGAGTCAGCCTCAAACTTCCCTGTTTGGTTACCCTTTAAAAAAAACTTTTGTGATTTTACAGTCCACAAAAAAGTTTTTGTTTTTTTTTTTTTTTATCCATATTCAGTCCTTTTCAAAACTCAAGTCTCATCAGATGTCATACATCTGAGTGTGCAAAATTTGTTTTCTTCATTTGAGTCATCCCAGTGGGGAATGGAGAGCTGTAGGCACAGCTGAGCTATAGGACTATATGCTGATTTAAGCCCCCAACCTCAATCAGGATTTTTTTTTTTAAGCCTCAATTAGGGAGGCAATGATTAAGTTTTTAGTGTTTTCAGTATGACACATCCATATATATGAACTCATGACCTCCTTATCTTAAGGACAACATTTTAACACTATGCAGAACACAGATCAGTGTCAATATTTCTGATTGAATTATAAAAAACATTTTTTTGAGACTCCAGACATAATGTATCTTTAAAGCTGACAAATAATAACATCAAGTGACAAACTGATGCACTTTCTGGAAGTTATCTTTATTCTTTTGTGTTTTCCCCCCAACCGACTAAAGGGCCAGATACTGACCTTGAGAGTTGACATGACTCCAGTGGTCACCTGCAGCACAGCCTGAACAGTATCAAAACACTCAAACATGGCTTCCTTGTCCTCCTGAAATGATTAGAAATGTGAAACTGAACATTTCCAGTAAGTCATCTGTGTTAAGTAAAAAAGTGTTGTGAGGCATTTGTCTGCACCTGCAAGTCCTTGTTGTATGTGCTGGGTAAGCCTTTCAGAGTCATCATGAACCCTGCACACTGAAACGGATAAATAAAATGAGAGTTTGATAGAAACAAACCCAAAAAGTTGAAATGAAAGTGGTGAAGGAGGACTCCAGCTATATTAGAATATAATCTTAACACTGCAGATATAAAGGGTTACAGTATGATATTTTCCATAGAAAGTATGTCTCTATTTTGCAATGCATAACATAAATTTGAATTTTAAACATTAACAAAAATAATCCAACGTAAATGCATTAAAGATGTTTTTTAATGTTTTCTAATGAAGCTGCAGCTCTAAACGTACACAATACAACATCATATAATAGTTAAAATAAGCAATAAGCAACTGATTCTCTGAACTGATGCTTAGAAAATTAAAAATAAAATGTTCTTAAGCCTTACTCTGCCAAAAACACGGCCAGCTTTACTCCGAATCAGCTCCAGGCTGTCAGCATTTTTCTTCTGAGGCATTAGACTGCTGCCGGTGCTGAAGGTCCGAGTCAACATTAACAGAGGGGAAATAAAAGAAATACACAACTTTACACACACATTACCACAAAGACTTCAACAAAAAAGCCTGAAGTAGTTGTGACTTAATTTAAAAAGTAATTAAAGACCCACTGTGATCATCTTTTGATCTATTTTAAGTGTTCCCAATGATCATTCAATTATTATTAGTTTTTAGTCAAAAACTGTGTTGTCTTCAAAGTTTCTGTAGAGCGGCAGGAGTTGGTTAGAAGTTCGCCTCTTGAGCTGGACTGTTTGTTACGGCGTCAGGCAAAATCCAGGAGCAAGAAGGATTCAAATCCAGATAGAGAAAGAACAAAAACATTTAATAACCAAAGTAGTATTCCAAAGAGACCGCAAAACATTGGAGACAACACAAGACTCTGCGACACTGAAAAACCAAAAGACCATTACTTAAATACCTGTAATACCAATGAAAAACGTAATGCAGCTGTGGCAACCAGGTGAGAGCAAAGGAGGAGGGCCAAACCCTGCTGAACATAACACCCCCCTTCCCCTCCCCATTTCTTGGAGGGCTCTGTTTACATCTGATCCACAATGAATTGAACAAAAATATACTGTATATCCTCCATTATCAGAAAAAGGCTACAGTAACCTGTAAAAAACACAATTTACAATCGAGGGGGTCTTTAAGATATATGGGGCAGCTCAATTTATTCCTATTTATTCACCTATTTACCATTTTTATTGGCGTGTATATAATATTATCACATCATTTATGATTTTTTTTTTGTTTAGCTAATATTCAGTTAGTAAAAATGTAGATGTGCCACAAAACATCCTGTTTTATTTTTTAATTTCAACTTATTCCCCTATTTACAATTTGTATTTACTTATATACTTTTACTAAAGCATGTATTATACACGTAACTATATCTTTATACATTCTAATTTAAAATGTATTTAATTACCACCATTTATTATGAAACATTGTTAAGAAACCTGTATTGTGAGATACATAATCATCTTTAATCTAGAAATTAATGAATCCATCCATATGATGAATGTTTCAGCATTCATTTCATCCTTCTATCCCTCCACTCTTCCTTTCTTTTAACTTCATATCCATCCATTCATAAATAAAATATGCATATATGAATATATTTTTGAAATAATATAAATATATAAATAACAATAATTTACACACCTCAATATTTTTTTTTCCACTGACAACTAGCTTCCAATTTGAACCTACGGGTTTCTGTTTTCATTCACAGCTTCATTATTTCAAAGCTTCATTATAAGCACGTTTCACACCTCTATTATAGAATTTGATTGTTAAACTGAATTTTTGAGCTTGTTGATGTAGCTGAACCTCCGTATGTATCATAATGAATCTTTCAGATTTGGTAAAAGCACAAACTGACCTGTAGGCATCAGAGAGCGTGAGGAAGGAGAACTCTTTAGTGCTGTACAGCATGAGGTCCTCAGCCATCTTACTGAGGTGTGTCAAACACAATGAAGCCCAGAACAAAAACTCCACTAAAGCAAAGAGGAGAAAAAAAATAAAAAAACAGATTTTAACTTAATGATTTTAAGTTTTTTGTAACTTTTTACAATGATGACTTGTATACCAACGAAGTCTCTTTGGCCCGTAGCATCCATGCTGTTCAGACTGATTGAATCAAATCCCAGCTCTGCAATTAACAAATGAAGATTTGACATTACTTATAATATGTTTGAAAGAAATAAACAACAATGAACAACCAAAACAAAGTGGCCTTAACCTTTCCGAAGCAGCTCCCTGTCGATGTTAAGCGGCGTCCCTGCAATCGCACCACTAAAAGAAATTATATTTTTTTGTTACTTGAGTATGTCTGTGCACCACAACTGTCATCAGAAATAGTGTTCACAGCGTGCCTGCCCAGAGGTAAGACGTTAACTCTTTTCTTGATCTCTTGTAACCGGTCCACATCTCTGCTCAGAGCGACAGAATGACTGTGTAAACAGAAACCAAAGAATTTCATTAATAAGGTTTTAAAAGAGGACGTGTAGATACAGTTTTCAGAGTCACCTCAGAATCCAGTGGCTCCATCGGATCGGCTGAGCCCGCTGCATGTGCGTGTATCCGGGAAAAAGAGCATCAATTTCCCTGCAATGGAAACAGGAAAAGCGGTGAACTCCAACAGTTTCAAAAATCCGATTCAGAGGGTGAGATTTGGTTAGCGAGTTGGTCTGAGTTACACGGATGCGCGCTCCACCATGGTGGAGATGAGCTGCAGAGAATGTTCCGTCAGGGTGGTGATGGCGTCTCGCATCCAGAGCCTCATGTCAGTCACCACCTGGTCAACCAGAACACAAAGTGCAACTCTAAAAGTTATCCATAAATTTAATAAATCCTAAAGTGCAACTCCAAACAGTATTAATTGAATGCATAAAAACCTGGTCATTTCGGCTTCTGCCTGTGTGGAGCTTTCCAGCAGGAGCACCAATGAGTTCCTGGAAAAAATGGACAATAACTTGATTAATAATAAATTCACTTTGTTTATTAACAACTGCATAAACGTTTTAGAAGTGGCATGCATTTTTGCTTTGGATGTCAAAATAAATTCAAAATGTTTTCAACAGCTTCTCAGCTTAGACGCTGAAAAAGCCTTTGATCGCATTGACTGGATATTTCTGGAAAGGGCATTATTTGAGATGGGACTGGGCAAAACATTTATTCAATGGATAAAATATTTGTATGCAAATTCAAAATCAAAAGTAAAAGTCAATGGACACTATTCAGACTTTTTCAGTATAGAAAGAGGAGTTAGACAAGGCGATTCTCTATCACCTATTTTATTTGTTTTAAGTATTGAACCATTAGCTGAAGCTATACGACAAGACAATCAAATAGAAGGGATTGAAGATGGTATGAGTTTTGTTCATAAAATCTCCCTTTTTGCTGATGATATTTTATTATTTATAAAAAATCCATTCTCCTCCATACCAAGACTTATGTCATGCTTAAAAGAGTTTGGAGATATTTCAGGATACAAAATAAATCAAAACAAATCAGAAGCAATGATGATATCAGGAACATGGCCACAAGAACTTAATGAAATAACATCCTTTCATTGGTCCAAAGAAGGATTTAGGTACTTGGAGTTACACTTACACATGTAACAACAAATCTTTTTAAAATGAACTATGATAAATTATTTAAAGAAATTAAAAATGATCTTAAAGATGGGAAATTCTCCCCTTTCTCTCTTTGGCAGAGTGGAAACAATTAGAATGAATATCCTACCACGCCTTTTATTTCTATTTCAATCACTTCCCATAAAAGTTCCATCTTCCTTTTTCAACTCTTTAGACAAAACAATAAATAAATTATATATGGCAACATAAAAAAAAAGAATCAAACGTGCAACACTGTACTTGGCTAAAATAAGGGAGGCCTGGCCCTGCCAAATTTAAAAATGTATTACTGGGCTACTCAGTATAGGGGCAATGGTAACATGGGTAACCGGAGATAAAGAAGCTCAATGGACCAAATAGAGCAAGGAGAAGTTAAAATATTACAACTATCAATGCTTCCATTTATAAATAAAAGACAAATTCATATATATAAGATAGATAATGAATGGATAAAACATACCCTAAAAATCTGGTCAGAAAAATAAAAATAAAATTAAGGATCATGGATCATTCTCCGAGCCATGCCCATAGCAGAAAACGTGGGATTCCCGCCATCATTAGGGGACATGGGCTTTAAAAGATGGCAGAGAAAGGCCTCGCTATATTAAATCAGTTATTTGAGGGAGAACCACCTTAAATCTTTCTCCCAGTTGCAGGAACAATATGATCTCACCAATAAAGACTTTTATAGATATTTTACAAATCAGAAACTATATTACAAATCACAAGAAGAGAGAGAGATTAAAAAAAACCAACTGCATAGAAGAACTCATAATAGTTATATTAGAAAAACAGACTCCAGTGCAAAATCTTACTTCTCAGATATACAGGAGACTGTCATCGTGTACAACACTAATACTTACGCAATAAAAGAAAATGGGAATTAGAGTCCACAATACAATTGAAAACGACTCATGGGACCAAATGTTTGAAAACTGCCACAAACACCTTAACAGCCAACAATGGAGAGAGTTCGATTGAAATGTAAAATCAGATATTTTTATACACCAATGGTTATCTCCAAGTTCACAAAACAATCTGTATTAGCACAATGCTGGAGACAATGTGGCAAAACAGGAGATCAAACACATATATTTTGGGATTGCCCCAAAATCAGAAACTACTGGATAATGGTTAAAGGGGAAATAGAAAAATACTCAGAGAAAGAAATTCCAACAAACACGCTGTTGTTTCTACTGGGCCAGTTACCCAACACTAAAATTTAATAAAACAAAGACAATCCTATATATATTACTAGTAATTGCTAGAAAATGATAACTCTTAACTGGAAAAATGTTAAACACCAACAATAGATAACTGGAAAATAAAGGTATAAGCAAGTAGTATGTGATGGAGAAAATGACTGCTTCCCTCCAAATGAAACAGACATATTTAACGAGAAATGGAACAGAGTAAAAGATTATTTAAACGTCTAAATCACGGGTTGTTAGATTTTATGAAGATATGTACTCCATGTAAAAATATTTTTGATAGATACAAGCTGAATATGAATGCTAAAGGGTGAACTGAAACAACATTTAAATATATAAACTCCACATTTAATTTACTTTTCTTAATTATTATTATTATTTTTTTTTTATTTATTTATTTATTTTTTTTCTCTTTATGTCTGGGTGTGTTTGTCTGCCTCTTTTGATAATTGTACCTTATGGAGGATGACTAATGTATGCTATGGGTAGCAGTTTCTTTGTTTATCCTGGTTCTTCTTCTGTTTTTCTGCCTCTTTACATGTTTTTTATTTTTATTCTATGAAATATGTTTTGTCCTCTTTGTATATCATTTGTGATAACAAAAAAAATAAAAAGTTGCAAAAAAAAATGTTTTCAACCTTTAATGCGCAAAAAGAGATTTAAGTTAGATTGTAAAGTTCACGTTTAATACATTGGGTTTTAGTTTAACAATCATTGCTATTCTAGCTTCTAAATTTCAGTAGTGTAACTCACACAAGGCATTAGATTATATCTAAAAGCTTGACAGTAGATCACCTTCAACCTGCGTTCATTGGCAGTGTGAATATCTTCATCTCCAGGTTTGATCACAAAATTACCTTTAGACCACTCTTCTGAAATCTGCAAGGGAAAAAAAAAGATGGTCACTTTAAATGGACTTTAACACAAAGCCTGGAATCAAAAAACAAACGTACGAGTTTAACGTTGAAGGAAAACAGTGTATTGAACTGTTTACTTGTCCAAACAGAACAGCAGGACGGAAAAGGACATGTTGAAACCTGCCCTGAATAAAACTGAAGCTGCAGCTGTCACATGATGACACTATTGTCCACAACACACTCAGCAGAATGCAGGAATCCTACACCATGGCATTTTTCCAGCTGTCATCTCCTAACCAGAGAGTATTCAGTGATGCACTAAAACAGTGTTTTTCAACCAGTGTGCTGCATAAACAAGTGTGGCATGAGAAATGGTCAGGGGTATAATTCAATTTCACCTACTTGGTGTAAAAAAAATATTTATATATACAATTTCCATATCACCAAAATAGGTCCAGGTTTCACAATAGAAATAATAGTAATAAAACTTCTTCATTTGTGTTCATTTGATTGTTTTTCAATACACTGATTACCATTATTATTATTAATTCTTTTTAAATTGGTAGTGTGCTTTGTGAGTTGGATCAAGGAAAAGGTGCACCAAACTACTTCACTAAACCACAAATGAATGAATCCTCAGAACCGGTTGGTTCAGTCATGGAGCCAACAACAGTCAATTTTTACCTGATCCATCCCACGTAAGATCTGCTCCATTTCCTCACTGCTGACCAGCTGCGCCTTTTCCAGCGCTTTGACATAAGCTTTGCTTCCTCTGATATCTGCGTCCCACATCCTCTGATCGTAGCCGATGGACGCGTTGAACTTCTCCATGATTGGGTCCGTGTCTCCAACGAAACGGCCTCCCCAAAGTTTGTTTCCCTTCGAGACAAACGTGATGAATATTAAATTACTTCAGTCGGTTCATTCCTAGCTATGGAAACTGAATTCAGGCACACAGAGGAACCAGCTTAACCGTTTGTTTTGTAGCGAACAGCTGCTGACTGAACAACAACATGCAAAATGAAAAAGGAAGATACAACCTTTTCAGCTGCACCTACCTCACTATTGGACATTTTAAGAGCCTGTATGTATCCTTTAGCAGAGATGAAAGTTGAAAAATCAAGAGACCAGATTGTTTAGCGTCTGCAGCGAGAGAAACCAGGGTTTTACAGAAGCTACTAGCGTCACTTTCGCGAGCGCTTCTGGAGACCGTAAATCTTCCTCTGTTGCTATGCAACATTTCGTCACCAACATGACATGTGTTTCCGGTTATACCAAAATAAAGTTTTAAAATGTATTATTATTATTATTATTATTATTATTATTATTATTATTATTATTATTATTATTATTATTATTATTATTATTATTATTATTATTATTATTATATCATAGAGACAATGACTCAGACCAATTTAGACCAATCACTTCCATTGACTATACCCATAAAGGCAAATGAATTGCCTTCATTTGGTTAGAACCGGAAATAAATAAGACATTTCCACACTCACTTGGTCCATACAGTCAATGATCCCAGCACACAAAGGACTTACGGAAAATCCATGTGATTCAAGGGTCAAAATGAACTAAGATGTAGGGCATTGTTGATACTCAGGTTTGATCACATTCAACTACAATCTTTAGGAAAATAAATCAGATATTTTTGAGAGGGAGGAAGAATAATGATGCCAAAAAAATCAGGCCCAGAGAAATCCAAAGCACAACTAAATGCCTGGGCTCAAGGAGACATCTCCATTATTATTCAAACATTCTTTGTTGAAATGGAAAGCATTTCCTGATATATTCATCCAGCCCACTCCTCAAAGAGCAAACCAAACAAATTTGGAAAGAAAAGGTGGATTACATTAAAAGGGGCACTATGGTACAAGAATATGAATGTGGTGGTATAAAGGCAATAGACTTTTATACTAGAAAATTATACACTAACACAATTTCAATCCGTATTAATACACCCCAATGTGGAACCGTCAATATATGCTTTAAAAACATGATTCTCGACTTTTACAAAACTGGATAGAAAAGCATGTTTAATCTATGTTGTATTTTTTTTGATAATACAGGAATATTAGATTCAAGAACTTCATCTCTAAACTTAATGTGAGTAAAAAATAAACAATACAGCAAAGAAATAAAGCCCTTACTTCAAGTAATAACAAAACTGTAACTTAAAGGTTGTGATATTTTAGAATCTCAATTTAAAATCCAGTTTGAAGCTTATTCAACAAATAAATTTCTTATTTCTTTTTTATTTTTTATTTTTGCAAAGTAGAAAGTAGAAGTTGAAAATTTTCAAGCAAAATTCTTTAAAATTTTCATTGCACCCACAGAAAAAAGTGATTAATTTCAAGGTTTTAAGTGTCATATACCCCTCAACTGACTTCCTCTGTAAATTATTTGGACAAAAACTGTGATCTACAATATATTCTGTTCCTCATGTAAAATTGGAAAATACATTAGTTGATGCATTGCATAAAGGGCAGCCGTAGTGTAGCGGCAGGGCAGTCAATTCCTGATAGAAGGATTACATGTTCGATTCCTGCCTTGCCCGCCCATGTGTCAATAAGTATCCTTGGGCAAGACACTGAACCCCAAATTGCCTCTGGTGGAACATTTAGCGCCAGTGTTTTGCAGCAGAGTCACCACCAGAGTGTGAATCACTCTCAATTATATGAGAAGTAAAACTGCTGTGATTAAAATTCAGAACCTACTCAAAAACCCATAAGAGGGAAATTTAACTTACATTTATTCCAAGACATAATTGAAATACATTTTTGAATTTTTCTTTATTGCTGCTGTTTTGTTCTCCACAATTTCTGTATTTTTTATGATTAGTACTTCATATAATTTGTGGTTTGGAGTTAAAAGACTTGTAATTTAATGTTAGGAAAACAATTATAAGGATGAAAATAAAATAAGATATAAATGACACAATGAAGAATGAGTACATGTAGTCATAAATTTATAATTTCAATTTTCGAGGATAACAAAGATGGTTAAAAGTGTTTGAACCGGTGGAATGATGATAGCAAAAATAAAACTGGGGAAGAAAAAAAATAAAATATGATATGACATTGCAATTAAACAAGTACAAATTTAAGTCTTGCTCTGCAGTACCACTCCATACCAGTAGGTGGAGGACATGCACCCAAAAGGTATGTGTCAACCGTGCCAACCTCCGGTGAACAACAAGAGAATAAGAAAGAGGGAAAAAAGCGGGAATTTAAACAAAGAAATGGCGTGAAGCCGATGAGACAAAGACAGAAACACCTGTCCACCTGTCTAGGCCTTAAGGAAAGAAATAAGCTTTCTGCTGTCCGTAAGTATCTATTTTTCTTGCTCCGTTTAGGAACATTAAAGTATCCACTAAAGTTATTAAAAACGGGTATGCGAAGGAATTTAAACTTGTTGTTTAAGATGAATGGGGTTGCCTGTTGAAATTGAAAGGATGACTGCCTTGTTTTTATTTGCCATGTTTTCGCCGTTTATAAATTAAAGGGCGAAATGGGTTTGCCTTAAACACAGATGGTTCGAAACCGTGTTATATGCATTTTATGTTAAGGGATTTGTACCATATGTCGCAGACGTTTACTTTAGTTTATTGTGGTTGTTGGAAGGAAAGGAGAAATGCATTTTTCAAAAACCTTCCAGAACTCCCGAATCGAAAGTTAACGCCATTTTTTTTTTTTTTTTTTTTTTTTGACTGTTTTAAGTTAAAACCTAAAGTATGTTTAATTATGATTCATTATGTGAATGTTTCAATGCATTCACACTATTGTTTTCCTGTTTCTCCATTATTAATGTAACGGACTGAGTTGTGTGTGTTACTATTTGGGGGCATCCTAAATTACAGGGTTCAGTGAATGCACCAGGAAATGAGTACATTTTTGGGGGGGGGGGGGGGGGGGGGTCTCTCTGCCCGGTGGGTTCGAACAAGTTAAGTTGTATGGCGTTGGTTACCGCCGACAGTAACCAAAAATAAAGAAGATTAAAAGGTGACTGAGTTTCGGTGCATCAGTTGGAGGGACGCTACATTATTTTATTATTGTTATAGTTTATTTCCACTTCCGTACGTTTTTCGGCTGTAAAAACTCAAGAACCTTTTATCAAAACGTTCCGCTCGTTGAGGACATTTTCGCTTGTACTTTTGGTTTGCGCAAATTTTACGGTTTTCGACATTTTGCGCAGTTTATGCTAATTATTAGCCCATGTTAAGTCAATGGGAAAATGTCAACATTTTTGTGTACTTTAAAACTCATACAATATTAGTATCAAAGCGTTCAGGACATTCTTGCTTGTACTCTTGGTATTGTCTATTTTACAGTTTTTACGCAAATTAATGCAATTTACGCAATTGTATGCAAATTAATGCAATTTATGCAAATTAAAACATATTATGCAATTTAAGGACTTTATGCTCTTTATGCAATTTCAGCAATTTACAGCAACCACATTCAGCAAAAACCATTCACACTTGCATTATTGCAAGCAATGCAACTTTTCTAGTTTCTTTAAAATTCTCCATTCTTTTTGAAGATTTTTTTTAACCAACATTATCACTCCATCCTCTTTATGGACCTTTATATTAGGAAAAACATCGCAATTTATGAGTTACTACACCAATTACTTGTACTCTTCTTTTCTTTTTTTTATTCTTTAACCCTTAGAACCAACGACGACAACATGGCGGCTTTGAAAAACAGCGTACTAGCTTTGAAGGTAACTTTTTACTTTTGAGACAATATGCAAACATTTAAATTAAATATCATATACTTGAATGTGATAATGTAATATAAGATTTTTGCATCTCCAGGAAAGAGGCCAGAACATCAGAAACACACCTTCACCTGATTCACAAATCCCCAAAAAGGTTTGTAATATTTGGTTCTTCTGTATATTTGCATGTCTTAATGAAGTACACAACAAAAAAATAGGAATAACTATATATTGTCACAGATCATTTGAGCAAGATTGTGTGACAGAATTTAGGGCTTTTAATAGGAAAAAAATTTGATTATTATTATAGAACAATTTATTGTTAAAATTTGAATAACTGTAAACATGTGAACCACATGTGTTGTTGTAACAAATCATCTCAACAAGATCGTGTGAATGATTTTATTGTTTTGAAGTAATCCAAATGTTTTATTATAGGTAATGATTTCATCTTTCATTTTCTCCAGGAAGAGAATTTGCATTCAACCCATTCTTTTGTGTGGAGCTTCAATAGCAAAGCTACAAACAACACCTGCGGTGAAGCTGGAACTATTGAGAATTCACTGAAAAACAGTCCTAAGTTTATAAAACTTGCAGAAAAGAAAAAAAACAGAGAACTCGTTATTGTTCAAGGTAGAAGAGGCATAAGTCCCCACTCTCCATGTTCTTTATTGAAAAATGGATCCGTGACTTTGAAATACATAAAACCCTCAGACAAACCAAGTAAAGCAGCTTGTGACAGAGCTTTCAGAGGTAAAAGATCTGATGATCTAGTGGGATTTAATGTTCTTACAAAGGGGGGTAAAGGTATATTTCAAATCCTAAACAACCCTAAAATGAAATCAGTAGTGGATGAACTCACTGTCTGCGGTTACAAAGGGGAGAAAGTGAAGCTCGCTCTGAAGAAAGATGGCCGTTTTCTCCGTAGCATATTTAAGAGGAACTTTGTTCTGTCCTGCACAAGTACTGGAGTTCAGACAGAGCTGTCAAATCTTATCGATGATCTCAATGACAAAACTTTCCAGATTGTTCTGCTGAACAAGTCAGATCCACCTGAGTCTGAGAGTCAGCCTAGCAGCCTCGATGATGCTTACCATGCTTCCAGCGACTCCCAGAGTCCTGTTTCAGATAAGGAGAACAAAAAGAGGAGGCAGGTCGAAAGAGAGATGTCCTTGCGGAAGGTTGTTGAGAAGGATGTCTATTCCAAAGGAATGAAGAACAAAATGGTCTTACAGTTTGAAGATTATCTGAAGACCATTAAGACTGAAACTTCTGAGCTTTCCTCTGTCCCAGATCTACTCCATCTGGAGTTTGGTCGGAATGGTCTGATGTGCCAAGAGGTGAAAACATGGAAAAAACTGATGGGTCTTGGCGATTCAGTCTGTCAAGTGAGAATAAATGGGGGCCCAGTTGGAAGTGGGTTTCTGTTGTTTGGAAGGTTTGTTTTAACAAACGGCCATGTCATAAAAGATATTTACAACTTAAACCACGGCCTGCTCCAGGAAAAGGTTTCTGTCCATTTCTCATATGAAAGTGTGGAGCAAGCTGACATGGGGTTGGAAGTGAAAGAGGTGATCTGTTTTGAATACAACCCTCAAGTACGGGACTGGGCTTTGCTGGAGCTACAGTCTGATCAGACACTGCCTTCTGGTCTTTTAAAGTACTTTGGCTTCCTTCCACAAGGTGGTGGAATCTCCATTATCGGGCATCCACAGGGAGGTGTGAAAAAAATTGACCCATGTTTGATTGTTCCACACAGCGAGGTTGTTGCGCAGGTTCCCTTGATAACCAAACATTACTTTGCAGAAAATCTTTTGAAATACGAATCAGGTTTTTTTGAAGGCTCCTCTGGCTCTCCTGTTTTTGACAAGCACTGCAATGTTGTTGCAATGCATTCAGGAGGATACACGTACGAAGATGCAGGGGAAAAAAAGGCTATCATTGAATATGCCCATCCTTTGCATTTCATTTTGGAAGATTTCATTATCCAAACGGTGGAGAGAAAAAAGTTTGATGCCTTGAGAGAATACCTTGATTGCAACTATGCTCGACACACCGTCATCATGGATAGTGTAAAGAAGATAGTTGAGAGCAGAAATAACCAACAGTTCAAAGAAGCTGCAAAGAGCTTTGTGAATGACAAAGTTTTAAAGACTTTTCTCGAGTTTTTCTGTCAAACTGAGGAACCTGTCCCAATGGAAGTTATTTAGGTCTCCTTTCATTTTTTGTTTTCCTGGGCTCGCCTCAGTAAAATAAACAAAGAGCAGTGTAAAGTAGAGATTCATTGACAAGATAATATTTTTAATGACTTTTCTTAACATTTTTATGCTGGTTATGTTTAGCTTTATGTGTCTTTTAAACCTGAGGATGTTTTTAAAATACAGATTTTACGCTTGAATTCGATCAAGTGTTGGATGAACAAACATTTTCTGGAACTAAATAAAGATAACGAGGTCCTCATCTGTGCCCCTGATAAATGCCACCCCAGATAGTCCAGTGGCTTGGTCCACTTGCCTTTTTTGACAGGCCTTCTGTCAGAAACCTCGGGGTAACTCTAGACCCAGTTTTATCTCTTGACTCTCATGTTGGGTCACCCTCTTGACAAGTAGCCACAGAGTCCCAGTTGAGCAGAATTAACCACTGTGGTAATATAACCCAAAATGTGATGCTCATCTATTTGGATGTCTGGTCTTAAAAGGGTTAAAGATTTAACTTCCTGCGCTTATTGTGTACTTTATTATAGTGCTCATTTACACAGACATTTCATATTATTGTAATTAATGTGTATCTGTTTAATGTAAATAAGGTTAATGTGTGATTTTTCTGCCCTTAAAACATTTGGTCATGACTTTTCTGTTCAGAGAATAAATAAATACATTGAAATGTGTTTACTCCTGTAACTTTTACTTGTATACAGTGATATCCAGTTCTTACATTTCCTTCCTGACTTCAATCTTGGCTCATTTCTGTATCAAATTCTTGAAAAGAACTACTAACAAAACGATTGACCTGATTTTCTTTTTTTTATTGGAAGTGGTGGTTCTATTGTATGGATTTATTTTATTTTTTTTGTTTTGTTTAGTGGTATCAAATATTGATTGCGTACACTATAAAAAGTAAGAACCCCCTCTACTCAATAAAATTGTGGCAACCAAGTGACAATAAGTAAATTCAACATGTCCAAAAAATAATTGCTTTTACTAAAATAACTGTTTAAGATTGAAATAATAAACATACTACTTGTAAAAAAATTTTTAGCTAAACCAACTTAACTTACAACATGTTAGTTAATACTGCTTTTTTAAAGATTGCTGTTCGTATTCCTCTCCAATTGAGAGTCCAGACCAACATCAGCCATTTTTTGTTCCTTTGGTCTCAGTGTTGAAACACTTTGGACGATAAATGGTGATCCTTCTAACTGTACATTTTCTTATTCTTAATATATATTACTTATGTTTTTTATTATTACTATTAACAATTCATTTAGAAAAACTAGTTTATTTTTTGGACTTGTTAAATTTACTTAATATTTTTGTCAAGGGGGTTCTTACTTTTTATAGTGTATATCACTCAGTGAAAAGGTAGCTGCATAAACATTTTCTGAGTTGCATTGCATTCCTGTGTATGATCTTATGTCTTGTCTTTTTTTTGTACCCTCAAATTGTATTCGATACATAAGCTGTACTTTTCGGTTCGAAGCATTGTTTTAAAAAAGCAAAAATTGTTCCAAATAATCAAGAATAAAACTGTATGAAATTCTGATTAAAAAAATGACTCCCTTTTTTTTTTTAAATCTTATCCTACCTTTTACACAGTTAATGGTCTCTTATAATAACCTTCATTATGTTTTGGGTTTACTTCACCTACGTGATGTTGAAACGGGAGGCTCCAGAGGCCCTGTGTTCCTGTGTAAATATGCGCTTCTAGCAAGGCGGAACCAATAAACTCCTTTCTTTTCTACACGGACCTTTTATTACAACGGAACCAAAGGGTCGAAATGGAAGTGTAAGATTATTTTCGGAGCTTCATATTAACTGTCAATAAATTGATTATTTATATATATATACACATACATTTAGATCAAAAAGACAACTAGTACATAGCAGTATTAGTTGTGATTGATGATAGTTACGTGGCTGTTTCAGCTTCAGATGTATTTGATGTTCAGCTTGTATCGTTGATATAGTGTTGGTAAAATGGAGAGATCGAACACACAAACTGCATGAAATATACTGGGTTAGCCAGACTTTTGTCCATTTTAAAGAGTTTAGAATCTACAAATTGTTTAGATTCCATTGTGTTTGGGGACGAAGTAAGTCGGGAGAAACAGGACGAGCGCTCACGGAGATGTTTGTAAAAACGTAAATTTCAAAAGAGGGTAAATAGCTCAGCAAAACTGATTAGTTTAATTGACGGTTTCATTACAAAGTACGTAAGTAATTTAAGTAATTATCATTTTTTTAGTTTATTATGCTAATTTAGCAGCAGACTACAGCATTGTTGTTTGAACGCTGATATAATCCAGTTTTGTTTGCCTGAAATTACAGACTTAATTTTTTGAAAATAATATCCTAAATACTTGATGGGAAATATGTTTTAATTAAAACAGTATTCTATTTTTGGTTTTTGCTTGGTTTATTGTCATTTCATAAGTTTTCTTTTATGATTGTAGTATATTTTTTCTTTAAACTAAATAATAATTTGCTGAATTCTTTTTTAAGTTTCAACATCTTTAAAATAATCTGTCAAATTAATGTTTTTCTAGTTTTTAAAAAGTGAAAACAAAAAATACATGATGTTTTAAAGAAAATATACATTGAGCTGGTTCTGGTTAAGAACAACAGACTAATTTGTTTGAGATGAAACAGCCGAAGAAAATCTTTACTAAAAATATATCATACTACATGGTCAATATTCCAATCTTATAAAGCTTGTAAAATTTTGTAAAAATTCAGATCATCTCGTGATTTAATATTAATCTGGGTTTTTTTTTTTTCTTCACAGAAAAAATGCAAACGCGGCCATGCTCAGTAATTATGAGGTGAGACTGTAAGAGTGTCTTTTAAGGGTTTTAAATGATTTTCCTGCTTTCTAATGAAGTTGAATATGCAAAACATCTAAATAATGTCTTTGTCTTAGGTATTTAAACTTCTCACGGACCTGAAGGAACAGAGGAAAGATGCTGGAAAAAGCAAACATAGCCCCGGGCAACAGGACCTCAACACCATCATGTATGAGGTGGGCACGATTTGCATTGTTTGAGCTCTAATTGTGAAATCTAGTCCATGGTCTCAGTTGCATTTGCTTTCAGACACTAAAGTATTTGTCCAAGACGCCATGCAGCAGACAAAGTCCTGAAATTGTCAGAGAGTTCCTCACTACCATGATGCCTCAGAAGCTTACCAAGTTAGTATCTAAAAGTTGTAATTATTATTCTTTTTTTTTATCTCTGGGGCTTAAATTGTAATTTATTTTCCATTTAATCGATGTGTGATATTGTGATAAATCCATGCAGGTATAAAATGTCTGAAGGTTAAAATGTTGCCATCTTTCTCACTTCAAGGGCAGAAAAGCTGCAGTTGTTGAACCAACGGCCGCAGAGTGCAGTGGAAATTCAACTTGTGAGTGTTTTCTTACATTTTTTTAATGTTTAATCCTTTTTCCTAAATAATTCACTTTTGTATTCCCTTGGTAGCTCTATATAACAAATGAGAATATTTCTGACATTTGTTTTATGGTTAACTTATTCCAAAAAGTGTGGAAACAGACCCAAAACATGCCTTTACACATGCATCCATCCATCCATCAACAACCTAATTTTTTAAACTGTATGTAGCCCAGGATTTTCCACTTAGCTTTAATTTTTTTCCATGTCTGTGGGGTTAGTTTGATTAGACAATTCTTTTTTAACTCTGTGTTTGAGCCCATTCCTTTAACACATTAATAAACTGAAACAGATAATACAAGACAAGGTTAAAAATATTTTAAAAAGCAGGGGAAAAAGGCCCTTATGACCTGGATAAGTGATGCCTTGCCAATTTGCATTGCCTGAGCTAAGTGATGGAAATTCCAGATTCCAGAACAGTGTGTTTCAGCCAACACAATGAGGCTTTTTCGTCCACTAACATGCAGTTCTCAATCTCAGCCTGTAGATGTTGCCCTCCTCACTTTCTAGATGCTTTTAACCCTCTTGCTTTCTTATGGGGTCCAGATGACCCCACCCTTACATTTAGAGGTTAGCCCTTCCATGACAAAGATGGACAAGACTTCATGTCTGTCTTTGGACACCAGTAAAGATTGACAATCAATGAAAAAAAAAGTTCAGCGCAGAGTCCAGATGACCTCACTTTTAATGTAACCAAGCAATTGAGAGCGGAAGGGTTAAAGCTGCTGGTTCAACTCCCAGCTGTTGTTTCAAAGTAGTAAACTGTCAGTGATTCCATGTTATATTTTAGGGAAAATAACTGATTAGTTTATAACCAGCAAGAACACCAGGAGAGAAGCAGGATCATCCACATACAAACTGAAAAATAGGACTATTTTATGATTGTGTTTGAAATGGAGAAATGGAATAAATCTGTTTTATTTTTGTTTGAATCTGCCTTTTCACAGAAAAATGCTTTTGTATGTAACCCAAATAATTTCTGTACTAAAGTTTATTTTCAGTTTTTTTGGCTGATCCTCAATAAAATTAAATACTAAAAACAAACATATAACATTAGCTAACTGGATTTTGAAGAGAAAGATATTTTTCCAGGCTGTCATTTGTTTGTAAAAACCTATAAATTCTTCAAAATTTACAGTATTTGTGTGTTTTAAAAAAAGAACACTTCTATGAGAAGTCTGTGGTTTTGCTGAAAACATTACAATTTGAATGACTGCAGCTAAACAAAACAAATCATGAAACAATGGAATCATGGGAAAAGATGACATGTGGGCACATACTGAACCACAATTCTCTATGTGATGCCAAATAAGATGATGTCAGTAGGATAACCTTCAAAAGTACCACAAAGATAAGTAAAAAAAACTGTCAAAGTCAAGCTAGCTGTTATTTCCTTTCAGATGGTGGAAGAAAGTGAGGAGCGGCTGACGGAGGAGCAGATTGAGGAACTTATCCAGAAAGTCGCGGGTGTCCTGCCAGGCGACCCGGAGCAAGAAAACGCTGCAGCAGCAGATGCAGAGATGAATGGAGGCGCTGAACAGTCTTGACCGAGCGAAAGGCCAAGTGGAACGGACAGTTAGGCTAAAATGACTCCAGACTTGGGTTGGTGGTCTTCACCTGCAGCAGTTTGCATTACAAGGAGAAATACTGACATATGGAATACACAGAACATAAGTCCCTAATTATTTTTTCTTTGGCAGCTTTTATCGGTAAACGTTGCAGGAGTGCAAACAAAATGGATCACATGTAAAATACAAAGAAGAAGTTATTGTATATTAAATATTCTCTCAAAAATCTGATAAATGTTGACTGTATCATTTCTCATCATATCTAAAAAGATTTAAAAAAAAAAAAAAAAACTTCCCTTTTTTTAATTAATTTTTTTTGTTACCTCTTCAGGCATTTGAACAACAATACATAGATAGCTCAGCATTGCAGGTGTCTGAAAATCTTCAGTCTTGGCCTGTTTTCTTACTGCAGAGAAAGTTTCAACTTCTGCTCACACATTTATCTTGTTCTGCTTTTGGTTTCCTGTGATCACCGCCTCAGATTCCTGTGCTCGTTTAGCTCTTAAAGAAAACAAAATCGTCTTAAAGCACCAAAACATTTTCACAAACTTGATCCCTGATGAGGTTTTAACTTGGTATTTAGATATAAGTTATCTAGATTTTTGGAGATGGTGGGTGTGGGGAGAAAAAAAAATAACAAGGAAAAAAAAAAGTACATCAAGGTTCTGCATTATTCTCTACACTTTAAATCAATGTCGTATTTTATTGACTTGTTCTCCATGCCGCACAAAGAATATATGTAAACAATTACTTGCATATGTGAAAAATACCTTTCTTTTGGCTCTTCTCAAAGACAAAACACCATTTTCCGTAAAAGCACTGTATTATGGACAATATGTCTTGCAAGTTGAAACATGATAAACAATTCAATTCAATTTTATTTATATAGCCCAAAATCACAAAGAATTTTGCCTCATTGGGCTTGCTGCAGGTAATAGCAAACAAGACAAAGTCGTCCCAGATGACACAAAACTGTTGCTTTTGACTTTTCAACTAAAAAACTTTAAAGCTAGTATCTTTTTTTTTGGACTGAGAAGGCGCAAGAATAGTCACCAATTCTGCAAGTATTTAAATAGAATTTTACAAACGTATAAACAAATATGCATCTTATGTAACATATAAAATGTGTGTTAATTTATTTATTTCATATTTATTCACTTAAGATTTTAAGTACATTCTTTGGTTTATTAAGGGGTTCTAACCCCCAAAGGAGCATCAAGAAATCTGTGGCAAATGAAAACACGCGTAAATTAAATGAGGCGGTTTCAACCTCCACTAAATTCCTCTCCGTGATTAAATTTCCCCCGTGGGCTTTCACTGAGAGCACACCAATCGATGTGATAAAGTAATTTTAGCCTCAAGTGGGGAAGGAAGGGGGAGGGAAAGGTTTTCATCGAGGCGGAACTGGCCGCTGGCCTCTCAGCCAATAGGAATCCTCCAAGCAGATACGCTTCAGAATTCACTCAGCGTGTCCACCAATCAACGAACAGCTTTCGCTGCTTGAGTGCGCTCGTGCCCACTTATTTTTTTCTCTGAACGACTGAAACCCTTTTTTCCCCTTCAAGGTTTGAAGTTCCGCTAAAATCTCCAGAAAGACGTTGAGCGTATGTGTTTCTAAATTACAGTATTTGTAGACGTCACAGCGTAGACGTGGACCGACTAGTGACTAAAAAAAGACCAGTTGAAAAGATGTGTGTGTGAGTACAGAGAAGCTGCATTTTTCTGCCCTTTCAGTTGTTTTTCTTTTCGTCTTTTTCTGGGATTTTAGCTGTTGAATGGCGGGTGAGTTGCTTCGGCAGACACATTTCAAAATATATAAAA
The DNA here is from genome assembly GCA_003999625.1 of Oryzias javanicus. Classification (NCBI taxonomy): domain Eukaryota; kingdom Metazoa; phylum Chordata; class Actinopteri; order Beloniformes; family Adrianichthyidae; genus Oryzias; species Oryzias javanicus. The sequence continues at coordinate 22,710,674 of CM012450.1, forward strand.
CACGGTGACTAAATGAGCCTAGAGTACGTTTTTTTTTTTTCCATGCCTGGTGGTGAAGGTGGTCTCTCCGTCGCGGGAGAGGTGGCTGCGGGGCTGGCGCTGTTGGCTAGCAGGTCGTTCACCTGGAGGCATTTTGCCTCTGGGGTTTGTTTGTTTGTTTCACTGCGGAAATGACTGTACACAGATGTTCCATACTGAGAGGCCTACGCTGTATAACCGTAAAAATATGCATATGTAATCACCCATTAAAAAAAAAACAAACTAACATTTTCAACTAGGTATATGAATTTATGTTGTTATTGCGCAACTAATACGTAAGAAAATAACGTATTCAAGACCGTGTATCATGGCGACCAAGCACAAAATTGGTACATTTTTATCTAATAATGAAGATTTGAAACGCTAGCTTTGATATGAAGTCTGTTTTATGGTTAAATATGTAATATTTAGCTACAACCATCACCTCAATAACCAGTTAAAGAGATATTTATGATTATTTTCTTTGTATTATGAAGTATTTGTTGATTTTAGTCAGTGGACAAGATCAATTTTGTGTTCATTTGTCAGAGGACTGCTCTAATGCTTAAAAAATTAAAATACAAATGATGTTTACAGGGTAAATATTCTTATTTTTTTAAGAAATATAATACAATATCAGGAAATTAGCCATAAATTCAAAATTTTGTTTACTGCTCCTACTTTTTATGGATTTACTTATTTTCCTCCTTTACGTAAGCATGCTTGGATTTTAAAAAGTTCATGTGATTGATTCAGCTCTTGAAATCTCACTAAGACTAATCTCCCAATTCACTGCAAATCCAAAGTAGCTCAACACTGAAATGTAAAAATTACTGTACATGTCAAGCCTTTGGATACGGGTTAGCACAGTGTGATTTAAGATGACACCCTAGACCTAAACGTCCTCACTTCCAGATGTTTTTCTTGTATGACCTTTAAGGTCAGGTAGGATTAATGACAAACCAGAGCTTTCTCTGGCAGGCAGCCGAGGTGGAAGTCCCACGCCACTCATCTTTTGATCTATTTTAAAAGTGTTCCCAGTGGTCTTTTAAATATTAAGCAAAATTTAAAAAATCTTGCATCATTTATTAGGACATTATTAGAGCCGTAGAAATTCGTCTCTGAGTAGTGGACAGAACTGTAGGCACGTAAGCCTACCCTTACTTCCCATCATTTCTTGTTCACACACTTGGTAGCTTATACAGCCCCTCACACCTGCAACCTAACCTTACCAGTCCAGAAAATGGCGAGCAATATCAGAGCTACCCAGCCATACTGTTGTGAAGCAGAGAGGTTGTGGCCTTGAGGTTATAGCTTCTACGTCGCTGCTATCTGCTCCTAATTTACAAGCTTTATTTATTTATGTATTTATTTTTAATTTAAGTGTTCATGTTATCATGTCAATACAAATGTATAGATTTTTGGCTCTTGCTGATACAACTGTATAAAACTGATGAATTACCGAGAAGTTGTTGGATTCTATTGTGAGTTTTTTTATTTATTTAACCAGGAAAAAAAAATCCCATTGAGATCCATTGATCTCTTTTTCAAGGGAGTCCTGGTCAAGAGGCAAAAATACACACACCCAAAACAAGTCACATAATTAAAACACTCTAAAAATAAATAAATATAGTCTTTAGTAATATGAGCTATGACAAATATTGTTTAGTCTTTTAGTTGGTCAAAAACCACCAGTAACGGCAAAAATGAGGGAGCTGCAATTAGTGGTTAGAATTGTTGTGGAATGCGCCGATATGGCTCCCCTGAGGAGAAACACTTAAAAAAAAAAAAAAAAAAGGATGTATTGCAACTTCTGTGGAAACTTGTGTACGAGATCCTGGTAAAACAACGGTTTACATTCTGCCTGCCTAAAACAGCCTATTCATGCAAAGTAGTTGCAGATGTCTGGAACTCTGACAATCCATGCCTGTTTTACTGTATCAGGAAGTTGTAAGCTCAGGAGATTACCTCACTGTTCGACCGTTGCATTTTTTTCTTGCAGATGTTGGTGCAACAATGCTAAGATGTGTTTTGTTGTTCTGTAGGCAGCAGCGATGGGTTGCCATTGCCTTGGGGCATGGCAAGCCTGGATCATCATCTTTGACAAAACAAGGGAGTGATGAGTTGTGCTAGTTCATCTACATCTCTTTCTTGACTGTTGGTTCACGCTGAGCTACATTGGAATCAACTTTATAAAGTGGTTCCCAACACTCCAGCCTCAGCTGTCCCTGAATGTTTTTGAGTGCTCTTGACTCACAACCGCGCACCAAGCATGAGAAGCACCAGAACAAACTTGCTGCTGGGCTGCGTGCTCCTGTGCTCCGCATCCCTGCTGTACTTGGGAATGAGCGGAGTAGACTGCCCTCCAAAAAGCCATCGCTACAGATGGATGGAGCTTAACCTCGGCTCAGGCAACCAGAGCATATCCCTGACCGAGCAGATTCCCGAAGACACGCCCGTCATATTCATCGGAGGCTTTCCGAGGAGCGGCACCACTCTGATGCGTGTCATGCTGGACGCCCACAATGCTGTGCGCTGCGGGGAGGAAACTCGAGTCATTCCCCGTCTCTTGACCATGAGGGCCACCTGGAGCAAATCGGCCAAGGAGCGAATGCGGTTGGACGAAGCAGGCGTCACTGACCATGTGCTGGACTCAGCAGTGCGAGCGTTCCTGTTGGAGGTGGGTTTGCTGCTGCAGAGAACCTTTCAACAGATTGGTTTGTAGAGGATATTCTTTCTTGTGTAGATGTAGTAACTGCGTATACTCACAACCCCAAAATAATAGTTACCTGTGTGTGTCATAAGTGAGAGATACTTCTTGTGGATAAAAATAATTTAGCAAAAAGTTTTTTTTATCTGCTTGAAAAACATTTTTTGTTTTTATTTGTGGGACTTCCACTTGTTTATTCTGCTAATCTATGCCCTCTTCTTTTTATATTAAAATCTTTTTATCTGTTCCAGGTCATAATTGGTCACGGGGAGCCAGCACCTCGCCTTTGCAATAAGGACCCATTTGCACTGAAATCTCTCTCTTATTTGGCCCGCATTTTTCCCAAAGCAAAATTTGTGCTAATGTTAAGAGATGGGCGAGCAACCGTTCACTCCATGATTTCACGCAAGGTGGGCTATTTCTTTTTTCTTTTTTGTTTGTTTGCACTGTAAATATCTGCACTGCAACCAGACATTTTCTGTAGGTAGATCTGTCTTTATTTTATTTAAACGCTTTAGTGGTTAATCCTTTGCCTCATAAAAATGGTTCCCATTGCTTCTCTTCGTGCAGTATCTTAAGGAAACAGAAACTGACTACAGTACAATTTTTTTCAAACATTGTCTTAAAAAAATGTTTAAAATGTGTAGCAAGGAGTTTTACGGCCTTAAAACATCTTAAACTTGACTTTGCAGATTTTACTTATTTTTAGAGCAAAACTCCTGCAATAAATGATCATTTGTCTAAGGAGGAGTATTCTAATTCTAACTTGTTAGCAATTCAGATTTTAAGCTCCTGTGTTGGTCACCTGTCCTATGATCTACAGGTGACCATCTCTGGCTTTGACCTGACCAGTTACAGAGACTGTCTGACCAAGTGGAACAGTGCAGTGGACACCATGTTCAGCCAGTGCCAGGCCGCCGGGGAAGTCAGGTGTATGCCCGTTCGGTACGAGCAGCTCGTTCTGCACCCAGAGCTAGAAATGAGGAAGTTACTCAACTTCCTTGAACTGCAGTGGGATCCCTCAGTGCTGCACCATGAAGAGCTGATTGGAAAGGCTGGTGGTGTGTCTTTGTCCAAGTAAGCATCTGAATTTATTTTTTATTTTTTTAAACAGTTTCCAAAAATAACTAATGGCACAAACGGCTGGAATTAAAACTGGGTTTTGAAATTGGAATTTGGATTTTAAATAAATCTTTGTAAAGAATGCAAATGCATTGTTTGAACTGAGTGCCTATAGAGATAAACAAAAAAAAATATTTATTTACATGGGTGCCAAAGTCAACTCAAAGCTTTAATTACATTCAGCCATAATGACAGTTTAATTTTAAAATTTTAACAGAGAAACCTTAAAACCCGAACTATCACCTAAAACAGGTTAAGAAACTGTTGTTGTTAAATCACTATGGTTGAAATCCTTTTACCAATAGAACTGTGACTGTTAAGCTCTTTGGGCCTGCTAAGAAGGTAGTAAAACGCTGAACCAGTGTACACATTTTACTATTCAGATTCAGAGTTAGTCTTACCAAAAAAAGGTTGTTATCAAAACTGTTTTTTAAGAATTTTCTTCCTTAAACATAAACGATCAAGAAATATTTTCCTTTTTCATCCTTAAAAAAATATTACTGTTATAGAGCTGATGCTTAAATTAGTAGAGGTGGGAATCTTGCAGCTCCTCATGACTTAATTTGATTCGATTAAAGTTCAGGAAGCAAGAATTTGATTATGAAACTATTACCAATGCATCCCAGATCTGCCTTTTTTTTCTTTTTATTTAGAAATATTTCTCTTTACTACCAGACATTAAACCAATATTGCTTACTTTTGCATTTTTAAGTAAAGACAAGATCAGTACAGTTTAACTTTTATTGAGAACATTAAAATTCTGACACGAAATATATTCAGTTTGATAATTGAATATTTTTCACTGCATCAAAAGGGAAACATTTTCTCTAAACTCAACAACCTTTATAAGATAATGTTACATTTTATCATTAGAAGTTCACGTTGGAAGTGCTCTCAGCAGAACTTGTTGAAGCCACACTCACGCCAGTAGCACCTGAAATGTTTCTCCTTTCTTTTTTCCATTGTTTTTTTGCAAATTTGTTGTGTTTTCTGCATATTTTGGTGTTACTTAACTTGCACACTGTGTAACTTTGATCCAATTTACCCTTGACACCATGTAAGCCAAAATGCTCCAATCGGTCGCTTTAAGCAAAGTCTGGGCCGGTCGGATGACTAGATCTGGATGGTCAGCCATGTTTGTGTGCTTTTCAAAAATGTCAGAATAAAAACCGTTTCGCCTTAACAAGTGCAACTAAACGCGAAACATTTTAAATCATATAAATTTGTCTATTATTGATTATTTAAAATTCATAAAATGATTCAGAATCGTTCATGGATCATAATCGATGCATCTAAAAATCTATTTTATTGAGAATTTAAGATTAAAGCTGCATTTGAGTTGAGTATTTCTTTATTGAAACCATGTTGCATCAGTAACAGATGAAAACTTGATATTTGAAAAAGCTCAAGTTTGACGCAGCAACTGCCATGGGCGGGCTATAGTCCCCCTCCTACGCTCCAAGTTTGAAGTATTTACTTGCAAACAAATAGATCTATTAGTGTCTTCGTTGTTCTCGCCTGAGCTGCAATCTGGCTCAGAATCGTAGAGTTGGATCGTTCTGATGTTGGGCTTATGAGATTCTATGAGCTACCAGGAGAGTGTGTAAACAAAGAGTTTATTTTAAAAGTAGCTGAGCTAACTTCCACGCCAACAGTCCCGCTCACAGCCCAGATAAGCATTTCTGATAAACTTCTGCCATGCTGCAGAAAAAAACATGTCCTATAAAACAACAGGCCTTTTGATTTTAGCTAAAAGGAAAAAAAATGCATAATCATAATTTAAAGGGAACAATTTTAACAAAGAAAAAAAATGTGTTTGGAGTGGGAATTCAAGAAAGGTGTTCTTGTAGCTTTTCCTTTTTTTATATAGTTGAGTAATTTTTACACGTGAAGCAGCTGACATTTAGAAAGCAAACTAATCAGGGCAGTATTATAAACAAATAAACCATCAGCTTTATTTATTTAAAAATATCCCTCCTGTTCCTCAGACTCCTCCTACTCCTCAGTACAATGTTTTTGTCTGTGCAGCTGAGATGTTATCCTTTGCCTGAGTGGTAGGTTTAGCTCCTATTTGAGGTTTAAACTCGATTGAGATCCCGTTTCCATCTGTCCTTTTTTTTTTCTCTCTGAAATCCTCGGCTTAAATGTAAAAGCACAAATGGGAATAATTAAATTTAACAGAAAATCTGCAAAGTGCCCTACTTTGTTTCTAAAGCCTTTTTCTAAATTCAGGCATGCTTATTAAGGGCTCAGCACATGCAGATGTTCCATGTGGGTGATGGAGAATTACAAATGCACAAATCTGTTTCCTAAATCCAATCTGGCAATTTTGAGACATAAAATATCTGCAAACAAAACCTAATCTGTAATAGTTTCACATTGATCACACCTGCATGGAGGTAGAATTAGTTATTTACTCTTATATTTCCTGTAAACTGTGCATGTTTTGGGGTTAGATTGAAGCTTATGCCAGATGCAGAGTTTCTCTTTGTTTTTCCTGTGCTCTTTTCAAGGCCATCTGCTTCTGTTATGTAATACTTCTATTTGGCAGAAAGAGACGAGGTCCAGGTAATTTAAAAACAATGATTGATCATGAATAAATCCCATAGAAAATGCCTCAGGGATTTATAGGATTGTGCTGTCCATGTAATCTGCCTCTGATCTTTTATGATTTGCATCAGCTACTTTTCTAAATTTAAGGAAAGAAGAAAGTTATTTATGGACTTAAAAAATAATGTTTTGCATTTAAATCTAAATAAATGATACCCTGGCATTTTATTTTAGAAGTTTTCAAGCTCACGTAATGTGTAGACATGTGATTCATTGATCTTAGAACAGAGTTCAGAGATTATTTTTCAAACTTCTTGTTGTTTTTTTTGTTTATTTCTCCAGTCTGGCACACACAAAACCACATCAAATTCAAAGACTTCAATCAAAATGTTCAAGATTGAATTAATCTTGACACCTGTGGAAACATAAATTTGTAAAAACAGCCGTGTGATTCCCCCAAAATGAACATGTTTTCCCACAAAGCATGCAAATCTTTGAGGTCATCTAAAGCTTATGGACCTTCCCCCACTGTAGATTTTTCTAAATTTATGTTTCCCGTGATTTAACAGCAGCATTGCTTAAGGGAGAGCAAAATCGCGTGGGATTTGGAGGAAATCCGTCTGCTGAGCATTGATAAGCCCAAACACAGAGTTTATTTGGAAGAACTAGGCCACATTTGTAAAGGACTGGCATCATTATCTGTCTTAGAGTTTGTTATGTAAGGATTGATTTTGCTTTAGCCATTTGGATGTTTTATAACCTTCACAAATAAATTTTTGTTGGTAGGGATGCAGTGACATTTGTACAGAAAACAAAGTCTGATTTTATTGTTTTTAGGTTCATTTTCCACCATTTTAGTTATTATATTTAAAGAAATATGAATCTATCGGGTTTTTTATGGGTTATTACATTTTTGTTCTGTGTTTTTTTTTGTCTCTGCAGAGTCGAGCGCTCAACAGACCAGGTGATGAAGCCTGTGAACACGGAAGCCCTTTCCAAATGGGTGGGCCACGTTCCCTCTGACGTCGTCAACGACATGGCGGAAATTGCCCCAATGCTGGCTCGTCTGGGATATGACCCCCACGCCAACCCCCCTGATTATAAAAAAGCAGAGGCCATGGTTTATCCGTTTAACTCCTCACGGGTGAGTCTGAGAATCTGAGAATTTTATTTTATGTAAAATTTTAAATGAAAAATTAAGTTTTACCATTTTTACTTCTAGAGGATTTGTATATTTAGCTTTCTCTCTTTTTTTGTTATTTCTAGAAAAAGGCAGATTACATCCAAATTTACTGCCTACAGTTGTTCATAGCTTATGCGTTTTTGTGCATATCATCGCCAAAAGAATTAATTAAACAAACAAATACACAAAAGGAAAAACAAAAATAGAACATAAATTAGTAGAAGAAAATAAATTGTAACAGACAATATAAACCAAAATAATTTTCTTTCTCATGTCACAAACATTCTTGTAAATATAAACATGATCAAAACCCCACCTCATAAGCATCAAGTCATTAAGCGTATTTGAAATTGAAATTAAATTCTCCAAATAAATATATTGAGATTTTATGGTTGAAATGACGTGTTATTTCACAACCTTTCTATACAATTGAAAAAATGCAAATGCATCAGGTTGTTCTAAGTAGTGTTTATTTCATGGTCCAGAAGAAAGAAGACGCCTACAATGTCACCCACAACTGAGAGCCAATTTTTTCAATAGACTAATGATGCGTAACACGGGGTTTTTAATTTGGGTTTTAAAAATGACAAAATCATAATTAAAAGATCACTGGGATCGGTTCTAAAACAGATCAAAGATGATCAGATTGATCTGTTTTTTATAGAAAAGCTGCTGCTATCCTGGTGTACACAATCCAATTAAATTTAAATTCCTCAAAGGAAAGTTACAAATTTGAACAGTTCTCTTTTTTTCAGTCTGTGATGATTCAGTTTCAGTGATGCTTGTGCTGTTCTTTCCTCAGGGAGCAAAGGCAGCAGACACTCTTCACCCGAGTTAAACTTGGCTCTCATTCCACCCCAAGAACGCACCTTAAACATGGACTTCCACTTCAGCAGTATTTACACTTAACATTTCGATGTTACATGTGTAGTTTTGAATCGTTCTCACAAAGACTTGCAGCATTGAAGCGATGGTGTCATGGCAGCAGTTGGAGGTTCAATCTTTTGCAGCTCTCTCCTCCAGAGTGGACTGTCTGCTCAGGGAGGTTTGCTGCTTCTTACAGTTCATCTCCATAGTGTTCCATGTGTTTTTTGACTCTCTTTTAGCATGATTTAATTTGTTTATAAATTCATCGAAATGTGAATGTTTCTACAACAGGCAAGCGGAGGTTCATAAAGGACTGTATATTTTTAAAAATGTATGTTTATTTTCTTACTAAATTATTTTGTTTTTTGGCCATCCATTGAGAGTTTCTAATTAATGTTGAATACTAATAAAAACATCCAGAATGTCACCTTTAACACGTTGTACTTGAAATATCTGGAAAAAACTGTGGCTCCCCCTAGTGGTACTTTAAGATATGAACCCTTCACTATTCTACAAGGAAACGTGTTTTGTCCAAAAATGAATTAATTTCTTTACTCTGTTTCCTTTTATGGTTCATGGCGAGCCTCGTTTTTTGGTGTTGGTGCGTCCTGCGGGGGCTTTTGCTCCTCTGTGGGTAGAATAGGAGGCCACTCACACCGGGTGCTTGATGGCTGGGGTGGACAGGGTGGAGCTTCTGAGCCACACCTGATCATGTAGAAGAAACATCTGGAAAACTGAAAGCACAATATTAAAGATAATCTTAACAAATTTATGGCAAAAAAAAAAAAAAAAAACTGGGAAAGTTTAAATTCTTACCTGGTCGTTAAGCAGCACGTAAATAATTGGGTTGAGGGCGGTGCTGGTCTTTGCCAGAAGGGAGGGGACTAACGTGGCAGCTGGCGGCACCATGCCTGGCCTCCCGAAAGAGGCAAGCATCGCTACCACACCGTATGGCATCCAGCACAGCAGATAGCTCGCCACCATAGCGGTTACCATCAAAAGAACGCGTCCCTCTGTCCACTCTGCGGGAGACTGGCTCGTACTGGTCACCTAATGGATACAAGCAATCAAACCACTGATGGACCCGCAGAAAAGATCGAGGCATCGAATCTCTCTCGCAACGGACCACATCTCACTCCGTAAAGAAGAAATGCAGCCGAGCAGAGAGAGGCAGAAGAGAATGAACATGCAATCGAATGGGGACAGAGGAGCCATCCAGCGCCGCTGCCACTGGACCGAGCAGATGGTTCCAGGACCCTCAGGGCCATAGCTGCTCCATTAAACAGAACAGCGGACATGTTTAATGCTGGCGGATCAGTTTCTCCTATAATTGTTTCATCTTGTTTAAAGTTAATCTCATTTACTTTTTTTTTTTTTTTTACAAAACTTTTGCAAGTCTTTAAGAAATCAATTAATTTTTTTGCTAAATAAAAACATTTAGGGCATTATTTATAATTCTACAAGGATATCTTTTGTCTTTACTTATTAGTTTTTGCTTATAAAAATAGTAATAAATCATTTTCAAATCAGTAACCTGCTCCAGCCTAGAAGGGGTGGCAGAGTCCAGGCCAGTGAGTAGAGCCAGGAGACGGCCACGGCCACTCTGGCTCTGCGGTACTGAGACGAGTACGGCTGGACGCCGCTGAACAGAGCAGAGTGACGCTCCAAGGAAAGCAGGGACAGAGACACCAGGGATACAACACCTACAAAAGTGACCACAAACAAGGAGAAAAAAGAATAGGAAAAAATGTTTTTTAAACTGACAAATAATTTAAAATAAATAATTATATAAGGACTGTACAGCACTTAAAAGTTTACTTTGATCTGAAAATAAAGTGAAAAACAATTCTGTGACAAATGGATGCAGAAATATAGTTCAAGAATTTCAATTATGAGTGTTTTATTTATATTTAAAACTAATGTTTTAAATGTATTCCCTCAATGAGATATGCTGTTGCTGGTTTTGATGCCAGAGTGCATGAAGTTAATGATTGATGTCAAAACTAAATTTAACTTAATCAAAGTAGATTACAATTAATTTTAAGTTAGAGTCAGATAGACCAAAGCAAAAATCAAATTAAGAGCTTAAATTGATAATAAATAATAATGAAATAAGTTAAATTAAAGAAAGGAGGGAAAAAACATAAATTAAAATAAAAGAAACAATAACAGATATATGAAAGTTCCTATAGTTACCAAAGAGCGCGTTACAGAAGCCGTACCACCGGCAGCCGTGAGGTCCGGTCAGCCACCTGCCGCGCACGCTCGCGGCGAAGCTGAGAGGAGTCCCGAACAGACAGACCAGCATGTCGCTGACGCTGATGTTGATGAGGAGCAGGCTGGCCGGAGTCCGCAGCCCGGGAAAGCGCGAGAACACCAGGAGCACCAAGAAGTTCCCCAAGAAACCCAGAACCAGGATGCAGCCGAGGGCGACCGCCGCCACCGTGTGACCGGCCCGGGTCAGCGCCGCGGAGTCTGACCCGGGACTTTGCTCGGTGCTGATGTTGCTGCTATGCTGCAGATCAGTAGTCGCCATGGCAACCAGGTCAAGCTAGAACAAAGATGCTCAAAAAAAAAAAAAAAGGAAGTGAAGAAATAAATTAAACAAAACTGAAATAAAGTTGCAAGACTTCAAAAAATATGTTGTTGTAATAAGACCCTTATTACAAAATATATAGTTTAAAGTTTGACATGTCTGGAGCTCATCATGAAGATACTGGAAAAAGCAGAGTGGGTAAAATGGGAGGGACAACCCCTTTTCGCTTTATGAACACCTAAGAGTTGACAATAAATCTAAATGTATCTTTGGATTTGGGAAAATGTTGACTAAAACACAATTCATTTACCGAAATGTAATAACATTTTAAGAAGAAATACAACATACCGGTATATAGATTTTTTTCCTAATAATTTTGAATTTCAGTTAACATTTGTGGAGCAGATTGGGGAGTGTGATGAGTGAGCCAACTCATCAATAATTCAAGTGGTGGTTTACTTAAAAAACAGGCCAAAAATTCACCAGCCATGAGCTTGGATGATAGAGACTAAAGCACATAATACTGAGCCAATTCAACATAGACTACAGTTATTTTTTAATTTGTTTATTAGCCTGGATGTTATATAGGTCAACCAAAGTTCCAATTTCTGTCAAACTTAATTTATATTTTTACTTTTAAAGCTCCTTGCTCAAACATACTGAAATAATTCTATGATATTGCAAGCAAAGTATTAGTTTTAATATTTTCCTTCAAATTATTTACTGTTTGCCTTTTAAAATCAACTGGATTATATTGTGTTAACACATGTTCAGCCTGCAGCAAATTTTTACACTTCTTCAACGTGAGACAATAATTAAATTTAAGCTTAAACAAAAAAGAAGAACAAAAAAAAATAGCCCTGAAAAAGACTGATGACCTGTCCAGGGTGTACCCGTCTTTGACCAACAGTATTGGTAAGTTGGGTTCAGCAGACCCTGAAGGGATCCAGTGGGTCAGTGAGGATGGATGGATGGATGGATGGATGGATGGATGGATAGCACACACACGGATTATACTTTCACCTTTGCTTTTAATACAAAAGCTATTCTATAATGTGTAAAATTTTTAGACAATCAATTGGAAAAAACATTCACTTTTTATTCAAATTGACTTTGAATGTCATCAAAACCAATGAAATGAGTCAAATCAATATTATTTATTATATATTTGACAGTAATTAAAAAGAAAAAAAAAATATCCATGGATAGACCTTGACTTCTTAAAGCTAACTTTAAGGTCCAGATACTAAAGATCAGAAAAAATCTACACATACTCATAACATTTCTGCTTGCTAACCAGTTGGTAAATTATTGCTTTGATTATGTATAAGTAACTCATATGCAGTGGGGAAAAAATACCTTCGTAATCTTTGTCCTTACAATAAAGTTCACTTTGAGTTGATAGATAAACAAACAAATAAATAGGCTTGATTTAAGAAACATAACATAATAAAAGTATTTTAGGCTTACACATCCTTTTTTGGAGGGGGGGGTATCATTTTTTTTGCTCATTGTTATTTCTGTTATTTTTATTTAATCTAAACTATTTTATTTGCAAATCATCACTGTGGGTCTCATTTTTTTTAAAGCGTAGCTTTGTGCTAAATATGGGTGTATATTATATTCAACATTTCATTTATACTTCATAAATCTCTTAAAGATGATTTTGATTCCGTTCGCGAGGGTGCATCGCGAGGCTTCAGTGACGTCGACCAAGAAGGACGTTTCCGTAGCAACAGGGGCCGGTCCGTCACCCGCAGCAGCCGTCGTACCGACGACGCTCATCGGAACAAGTGGAGTGATCGTCGTCGGTAACCAACACCACCTCTGGCCTGTGGGCTCTAGAGACACGGGGGGCGACGCAGTATCCAGGCGGCGAGCCCGCAGTTCCGTGTGGAGATGCTAAACATGTGGAAAGTCCGGGAGCTCGTGGACAAAGCGTGAGTACCGACGGGCGGGCGGGCGGAGCTTGGCCGCTAAGTGGCTTCCAGTCCAACCGGTTAGAGGAGAGGCGCCTCGCGGGCAGCATCAGCAGCTTTTACCGCTGACAGAGGAGAAGAACCAGGCCGTGACGTCACTACGATAGCCCTCAGCTGTTAGCTTTTACTTGCTGGCTAGCCGCCAACCAATTACCTCGATTTTAAATAGAAATCAGCGTTTTGCGGTGGCATATTCTCATGAAATTTTGATTCTGAATGATGCCATTTAAAATAAGGCAATAAAAGAAAAAATACTGCTTATGTTTTTTTGTGTGATTCTAATAGGATGCTATTCAGTTAGCTAATTCGGCTAGCAATTCCAATTGGTCAGGTCAATCATGTGTGAGCTGTTCCCCCCAAAATGCTCCCCTTTGATGCACATTTGACCAACTTTATTTATAGATAAAAACGGTAAACTTTTGCGTTTGGGAAAAGTGGTCAAATGTCCATTTAGTATTCCATTGGCCACAGCTACCTGATGGTTTGCTGAGGCCCATACCTCCCCTGGTCCGGAGCACTGCAGCTCGGTTGCCAACACATCCCAGCAGTTTGAGCATGTGTTGCTGCAGAGGACTACTGTGCACTGTTCCTTTCAGCACCAGACTAAGCACATCCTGTGATGCATGCTTAGTGCAGTTCGTTGTGTGTAGCGTGAAGCACCTATTTGTTGTGGTGAATCCAGCAGTAGGAGGAAGATTAGCAGCTTCCTGTTTGTGCACAGCATAATCACCTTTTGTTAAGACGAAGCTCAACTCTCACTAGTAAACAGATAAACAAGTTTGTGGTTAGTTAACATAAATCTGAACTTTGGAATTCAATCTGCTTATTACCTTAGATCAAAATTAGTTAGTTGATTTAGATTTACACAGGACAAAAGGTTAACAGTTGACAAGAAATCAATATTATTTTCACAAATTTATTGTTTCTCTTCTTCTCCCTGAGTCATTTTCTATATTTATAATCTAAATTGTATACCAATTGCATATAAATAAATACCATCTGGTGTGAAGATACTTTTAGTTTATTAACCCATAAAAATCCAGGCCACATTTTTTTTCAAAGTCCAAATTAATTAGGATATACCACAGACCAATTTCGTACTGATATCACCATCTGTTTTTAACTGTTAAGGAAATTATACCATATAATTTTTTAAATTTCTGATTTACCCTAAACCTTTGGTTAGAAGTTCTAATGTATTTAATCAATGTCAGAAATATCCTTAATTTAAAGAAGAGAACATCAAACTTGAATTGATTAAAATCCTGATTTTAATGAGCACACAAAATGTCACTTTACTATCATGTTACAAGCGTATGTCAAATTAAAACATGCTTTTTTTGTTAGTTTGTTCCTTCAAACTGATTGATTCTCCTATTATTATTTAATGTCTTAAAGGCAATTCAAAAGTCTTCCAGGTCCTGTCTGGAATAATTCAGTACTTTTATCGTTGGAATGTTAAAAATATTTTATTCAACTTTATTTCTATTTATTTTATAGTACCCGGTAACCTGAAAATGTTATGAGAGAAAACCTCTAATTGGTGACAATGGTTTACTAGTTTCTGATTAGCATTATACATCACACAGGATTGTTAAGTGTGGTATAATATTACCACAACTTTAAATCAGATTTATCTTTTTTTTTATGTGTTATTAAGATTTTTTGCAGCTGGAGGGTTATTTCCAACAACATTAATGAAGAAAAGTTTCCCACAAATGTAATAAAATTATTACAAAAAAATATGTTTTTAAGAAAAATGTTCAGAGATAGGAAAAAAACAAATTAACACAGATGTAAGATAACCCAAGTCAAATCAGATCAAATAGTTGAGTGCTAGGAAAAGAAAGAGCTTAAGGTACAAAATAATTTAACTTCCATCAATTTTTTTCCATTAGTAGTTGCTTTCCCCAGGAAATGATGAATACATTAATTGATCCACAAAAGTAGCAGCTGTGGTCTTTATTTTCCCTCAGATTAAGAGTCACACTGATGCATGCTCTACTGCTGCATTGACTGATAGCAAACATATGCATCAGTTTTCCTGTAGGGAATGAGAGATTCTATAAAACACAGGAAGGGAACAAAAAAACTGCATTTTTTTCCAAAGAAGATGGCAGAATAAACTTAAAACAACAAATGAGAAGTTGCTTAATGACAACAACAAATTTTATTTACTGTGAGGTGCTGCCACCACACACAGGAAAAGAAACTCGACACCAAGTGTGCTACACAAAGAAAGACTGCAGTAATTGTCAGGAAAAAACAGCAAGCTGATGGGTTTTCATTAAAACTCTGTCATTCCATCTGATTCCAACAAGATTATAGTGATCAAATAGAACAGAACGTGTAACATTTCAATGTCATTGTTTTAGGTTTATGGAAATGCAAGCCGCTGCTTGTTTTCCCCCCAATTCTGATTCTGTGTTGGATGTATTTCCTATTATGACATCTGCTGAATTTCCAAAAGTACTGGCTTGACAGTGAGCCATCATGGAGACTAAAGAAATCCCAACTCAACAATCAACTGTGCCAACTCACAGCTTTGGCAGGGACAATTACCTTTGTGTTTTTGCTTCTGAGAAAGCCAGAGTCCTCAGAGAAATAAAAACAGCTCAGATTAAGAAAAGGAACCAAGCAACCTGTCTTTGAATACCAGTGTTGCATTTTACTCATATATATTTAAAGAAAATTAAGATTAAAATGTTGTTTCTGCGTATTTCTTCATTATTTATTTTTTATCAGGAGCAAGGAAAAACATGGTGTTTGAAAAAGCCTGTAGTTGTTGCATAAAATATACAGTTGGTGGGTCATATACTTCGTGCTGCATCCACTTACAGACAAATAGATCCATGGACGTCTTTGTTTTTCTCATCTGAGCTGGAATCTGGATCAAAACTGCACGACTGGATAGCTCATGATATTAATCACCATTTTTATTGCACCAGTAATGGTTGTGAGGGGCTGTAAGCTAGCAGGAGAGCATGTACCAAACAAACAAACAAAGGTTTGATGGGAAAGGAGCACAAACTTACTCCCTGACAACAGTCTGGCCCACAACTGAAAGGCAAATTTCTGATGAACTCCTGCTGCTCTGCAGAAACTGTCCTAGAAAAAAAAACAACAATATTTTGGCTAAAAATAGCATAATCATAACTAAAAGACCACTGGGAATGATTTTACAATTGATCAAAACAGGACCAAAATGGGACTTTAACTTATGTTATATTTAAAACTAATTTAGTTGTTGTTTGTGTCCTGAGTGTAGTGCGTGTGGAAGTGTAATTATGTGTATTAATCTCAAAATGAGGTTGAGTTAATATCAGCTTTAAAGGTGATGCATTTTTTACTGTGATTTCTAAAGAACCGCTTTATCTCAACAGCACCAATGTGGTCATGAACTACTCAGAGATTGAGTCAAAAGTCAGAGAAGCCACCAATGATGACCCCTGGGGACCTTCTGGACAACTAATGGGAGAGATAGCCAAGTAGGTGTAACTCTTGTAAAGATGGTGCCTGAATGAGAATGTTTTTTTTTTATTTCAAGTGTTCGGTTCATCAACCACAATGTACTGTTCATTAAACCTGATTTTGTTTTACCAACATGGTAAATAATCCCTGTAATTCATTGTTTTTTTTTTTTGGTTTGGATAGATCTACATTTATGTATGAACAGTTTCCAGAAGTGATGAACATGTTGTGGACCAGGATGCTGAAGGACAACAAGAAGAACTGGAGACGAGTCTACAAGGTACTTTAACTTCCTGGTTAAAAGTTGTACATATTTTGCACATTGTATTAGTCTAATGTGCTGCTGTTTATTTCAATAAGCTTAACAGTCAGGGTTTGCTGAAACAGAATTTAAGTCCTGCTGTTAAAACAACAGGTTTCTGACATGTTACTTTTCCTGTTATTTTATATTCTCAAAGACCTATTCTGATAAAAATTGTGTTTTTAACATGTTCTTGTAGCATTTTACTCATGATGGAGGACATATATAAAATAATTTAAAATAAAAATTGCCTCTCTGAGTATTTGGATCAGATGAAAACTCGACTTTGTGATGCAACAACTGCAATGGTCGGGCCAACGTCTCCAATTCTGAAGCATCCACTTCCAGACAAATAGATCCATTAACATCTTCATTTTCCTCGTCTGAGCTGGCATCTAGCTCGAAACTCTCCGGCTGGATACCTCTGATATTGCTTGGCTTTTTTTTGTTGATGCGCTAATGTTAGCTTGGGCTTGTGAGGCGTTTGTCGCTCCTGAGAGAGAATGTAAACAAAGGAATCCTGGGAAATTAGCAGATCTAACTCCTGCACTAACAGTCCCGCCAACAACTCAAAAGCGAATTTCTAATAAGCACTTGCTCCTCTCTGCTGAAAATGTGTCTAAAAAATTGCACAAGCTTTTTCATTTTGCCCAAAAATAGCATAATCATAACTAAAAGACCACTGGAAACTGTTTTATAAAAAAAAAATATCAATGAAGTGGGACTTAGAAGTTGTTCAAGTTTGAGATTTTTAAAACACTTTATAAATGCTGTAAATATGAAATGTGAAGTATCTCTTGTCTAAAAATGTCTGTCATTTCCAGGCCTTATTGCTGCTGGCTTATCTCATCAGAAATGGCTCTGAGAGAGTTGTGACGAGTGCCAGAGAACACATTTATGACCTGCGGTCTCTAGAAAACTACAACTTCATAGGTAAGACTCTTAAGTTTGTCTTTTTTCACGTCTAAGATCTAATTATAGTCAAAATATGTGTCCGTGAAATTATACAGTTTATATTTGCGATTGAGAATTTGTGTCGAGCATTCTTTTCTAAGGTTCTAAATATTGTTAAACATTCTTTTTTGGGCTTGTGTCTGTGTGTAGATGAGAACGGAAAGGATCAGGGCATCAATGTCCGTCAGAAGGTAAAGGAGATGGTGGAGTTTATCCAGGACGATGACAGACTCCGAGAGGAGAGGAAGAAAGCTAAGAAGAACAAGGATAAATATATTGGTGTCTCTTCTGACACTATGGGAGGAGGAGGAGGAGGAGGAGGAGGAGGAGGCGGCGGCAGCTTCAAGAATTGTACGTTATTCACTTTTTTTATTGAATTTTTAAAAAAATTACATTTGGTGTAAACAATTGAGCAAAACAAATTGGCTTATTTATGTGAATTGTTAAAGTCTAAGACAGTTTTCAGAATGAACGCTCTCTGGCAATATTAATGACTCAAAATTGAGATAATTCAAGTATTAAAAAAAGCTGATTTGTTGCTGAACTTATCACCGTTTTGTTTCTCCAAAAGAGAAGTTTTATGTGGAGCAATTATGCAAATCAACGTCAAGGATCAAACACTTTGATTCATTGAATTATCTCCTATCACTCGTTTCTTCCACGCAGCTAATGAACTGGATCGAAGTAAATGGGATGAAGACTGGGACAAAAGCAGAGGAACGTTTCCCTTCAGTGAGAAGCTGGGAGAGATCAGCGATAAGATCGGCAGCACGATCGATGACACTCTGAATAAGTTCAGGAAGAAGGAACGAGACGACTCACCAGATAGAAACAGGTAAGAATTGATATGCAGTCCAAAGTTTGATTGAAATCATCAAATGGACAGTCAGACTGGGTTTGGAGACAAATCCTCCCAAGTGTTGATGCGACTTTCTGGTTGCCACAGCGACAACGAGGAAGACAGAGCATCGAGAAATGGGAAGCAGGAAACGCACGAGTTTAAAGATGAAGAAGAAACCGTCACAACAAAGAGCATCCAGATCACACAAGCAACAGAAACCACCACCACCACCACACGGAAGCGCAGCGGAGCAGCAAGCAGCAAGACTCTGGACCTGGGGGCTGCAGCGCATTATACAGGAGACAGGAGTCCAGAGGAAAAGGTCTACACTCACATTTGTCAACACAGTGTTAGTGATTGAGTGAGTTCAATATTTGTGTTCCGTTCTCTTCAGTCGTCTGCCAGACGGTCTTCAAGCAGCGGAATAGCCAACCTGCTAGAGATTGACCCTTCAAATCAGAGCGCTACAATAGGTAACTTTAGTTTCAACTTTATAGCTTTATCAAACTTTTATTTACTTTTTTGTTTAAGTTTTGTTTTTTTTCTTCTAATCTATGCAGGAGATAGTTCAGACCTCATTGGTGGCTTTGCAGACTTTTCCTCGCCTGCAGCTTCTGCCAGCCTCCCAACCTCAAAAGGTAAATTCTCTCACCGAATGTTAAATAAAGAGTGCGGCTTGCAATTAAGCACACTAATGTTATTTCATGTCTAGCTGCTACATCGTCAAACGGAGAGTTTGGAGACTGGAGTGCCTTTTCTGGAAACCCCCCAGAACCTTCCAGCTCCGGTCCTCCTCAGTCTGTCACTGACCTGTTCGGTGGCTCCCAGTCCGGCCCGGCTCCAGCTGCTAAGCCCGTCCCCGTCCCGCCATCGGCCGAGCTCTTTGACCTTATGGGTGGAATTAACCACCAACTAACCAACCCACACACGACCCTCAGTGCCTCTCAGAGCATGACTTTCTCTCTGGGAGCGGTGGCACCGGGTGCATCTGTTACTATGCCCACCATGCCTCTTTCTCGATCACAGCAGGTAAACCTTGCAGGAAACTTTGACCCAGAAAAATTCTATTAAATCACAGAAGCATTGAAATCTTTCAAACTTAAAACCTATAATCTCAAATATTCTGATTAAAAACAGTAAATTTACTTAATTATCAGAATTTATTTGAGGACATTTTTCCTTTGATGTAAACGTGTGCTTCATTCAATACGTTTAATATTCCGTTAACCTCTTATAATCACAAACATATATATATATTTTTTTAGAATTTAGGAGGCATGACATCCCATCAGCCAATGGGACAACAGCAAAAGGTTGGAGTCGGAGGTCAGGGATCACTAGGGTCAACGTGGTCTGACCCTTCTGTCAACATTAGCCTGGATTTTCTGTCGGCAGGCCTCAACCCATCTAAAACTCCGCCTACTCTCAACAATATCCTGCAGCAACAAGGTATGATGCCGAAACAAAGATACGTTTCAGTTATTTTGGCTCTTTGATGTCAATATAATGTTTCACATCAGAGACAAAAATTAAATTTAATTCACTTTTACGAATTTTCAAATCAAATCAAATCAAACTTTATTTATATAGCACTTTTCATATAAAAATAACACAAAGTGATATTATGCAGATATTCAGGTACAGCTTTAAAAGTTTTTAAAGTCCAACTAAAATATACATATTTTTCCTTGAAATAATGTCACCTTTTTGCTTTTCCACAACTTTTTAAATTGATTTCACATTAAAAGGATTATGTAACCTTCATCTAATTAAAATGAACATTTATCCATCTGACTTTCAATAATTTAAAAACATTTAGCAAAGCTGTTAAAAATCACTATCTCTAGTTGGCAATAACAGTTTACTTGAAAAATTACCCATTTAACTTCTTGTTTGTCAACATTCCTTTTGCAATCAAGAATTCCAAGCAAAATGTTCACTTTTCTGTACTTGATGCATCAGTTTAGAAGCTAGTTTAATACATGTTTTATTATTTAAATACAAAAAATGAAACACAAATTTGACAAACTGGCACCTAACTAAAAAAAAAATAGTTAAAATATCTTGTGAGTTGTTATTAGGGCTTTCAATGATAACATCTTAAAGCATGTGAATAATTTAAAAAACTTAACGCATTAATATTTGTTAACGCTAATTAATTACACTCTGCAAAGCAACCGGTGTCCCTCAGTTCAGGATTCCATGGTGTGCATTAATTTCTGATAATGAAACTTCGTCGGGCACTATCCCGCTGGTGCAGGATCGGCGGCTCATTTGACCACAGCTGTAAAGGATCGGTGAAAGTTCGGTGTGTGAAACTCCCTCGTACGAGCTGACAACCAGCTCAAAACAAAACTGCTAGACATTTTTGTGGAGCAGCGGTGATGATTTACGCTAGCGACCGCTCTGCTCAGCTCCAGAAGCCACACCCCCACAGTGGATATTTTTCCGACAGAAGCGTCAGATCAACATGAAAAATAGGTTTTTAAGACGTTCATGTTGTGTAATTTTTTTTATTTAAAAAATTGTCACGAGGGACTTTAAAGTGCAGAAATAAAATGCTTAATGGCTGTTTATCGGCATCTTTAATCTTTAGAGTTCTGCTTATCTTAATGTTGATGTGTTTTGCGTACACAAGTTACTTTTCTGAGTTAACACTTTATAAATGTAAACATTTCAGACAATAAAAATGAAGGGAAACATTTTCTCTCTGGCCTGTTTTTTGCACAAAAGATGCATATTGTCATAAAAATCTACCTCGTAAAACATTTGTTGATTAATCAGAAAATTAATCTGACAGACCTAAAATTGTGACATTAATTTGTCTAAGGATTAATGTCTATTTGTTAGACTTTTACTAAGGAACATACTAACTGTCTATTTGTTAGACTTTTTTTTGGGCAAAACATAAGAATTACTAACATGGAATTAATAAATAAAGTGCTGCACAAAGTAGATTCACTTTTACTCTTATGTTTCTGTACAGGAGTGCCTCCTATCAACTTGTTGGCTCAGAACTTTGGAGGACTGAACCTCAGCTCTCCACCCAATGTGACGCCCATAAGACCATCCAATGCCATGTTGTCGGGTAACTCCGTGACCATGGGCATGCCTGCTTCCCTGGCTGCAGGTATGCCACCTTCAATGGCCACAGGTTTACAGGGTGGAGTTCCCGTCAACCAAGCTCTGATGGGAATGAACATGAGCATGAATATGGGCATAGCCGCCCCAGTTATGATGGGCGGCATGGGGGTGCCAGGAGTAGGAATGGGCCTAACTCACTCCATCACCCCCGCCGTCGTCCAACCCAAGCAAGATGCCTTCACTAACTTTGGCAATTTTGGGAAATGAAGATTTGCAAATGTGTGCGGATATCTTCTGTGTGTGTGGAGGGCATGTTAGACATTGTGAGAGTGTGAACTATTAAAGGACTGCTGTACTTGAAGACAACCTTTGCATGTTTCGCTGTTTGCTGCTCACTTTGGTGAGCTGGAATCAGTGTGTGTTCACTATCCCAATCATAATCATAAAGTTAGTGCAGCAGCACTAAAGCTCTTCACTAACTGGTGGGTGAAAGAAAACAGGAGTGCTGTAAAGGTATCGGGAATGCATCAAGCCATCGTTTCCATGCCAGGAAAACAAACTTTAAATATTTTGTAGAAAACTCCCTACGTTTAGTTGATCAAACTGCACAAAGGATTCTGTTGCTAAAATGAAATGAAACAAAATAATTCTGCTGCCTTCATTTTTCCATAGTCGCCTCACTTCTTTATTTTCTGATCAGATTCAGTCAGAAAAATGAATCCATTTTATTGTTATTGACTCTATTAGAATATCTAAATATTGTTATTTCCACAGTGGACAGAAGAGTTATCAAAACTCTCCTGGAAAGGTAAACTTCCTTTTACCCGTTTTTGTCCAGCTATGACATTTCATAGAAAGTTGATGTCAAAAAATACAAATGCATCTGAAAATCATCAGCTCTTTTCAACCAACAACTGTTAGAAAATCATGTTCTTCGGTTTGATTGGATTTATAAGATTTCTGCCTGGGTTTGAATTTTACTCAAATCACTTGTAGCTAATATTTTCTATTAATTGAAGAACACTAATATCAGTGAATAAATGTTACTAGAAAGTGAAGCAATTCTTCATAGGTCCTTTGGATCTGTGATGGGTTTCAGATAAACACACTAAAAGGAAGAACTAGGAGTGTTTTCCTGAAGGGAATGAAATTACTATTTCATAGAGTATGTTTACAGCAGTGACAAACAAAACCTTCATTCATTTTTATGTTATTAAAAATTGATTCTCCTTCTATAGGTTTCATAAAATCACTTCCAAAACTCAAGTCTTAAAAGTCATTCCTTCCACGTTTGATACATTTGATAAAGAACATTTTGTCCAGATCCATTTCAGCTGAGGTTTCTTGTGAGAGCTCAGAGTGGTTTTGTGTGTTGAGCGTGTGAGTGTGCGACTTTGTATATGAGTCTAGTTTTTTTTTTTTTTTTTAGCTTGATGTGCTAACACAGAAAAGTGGAGCCTCTCTTCATTTTCTGAGGCACTGTCCTCCAAAAGACCAAATCTTTATTTTTTTTTCCTGTTTGGAAAAACAACTCTGCAACTCTTTCTTTAATATTTTATTTGTTTAGGTCGAAGATTTTTGTTCATGTGGGACAATTACAGCTAATGTAGTTCACTTGAATTGTCTTTTATTTTCTCTTCAGTGAAAAAAAAAAGATTTGATTGTAATCTATATTTTCTGCACTTACTTTAACATGAAATTAAATTATAACATTAAAAAAAAGTTTTTTTGTGGACCTTCTTTATTTATTCACAACAGGCCAAAACAAATGTGCTCTAAATTACTAATTTGTTTATCTATAGCCTTGGTGGGTGTAGTCTATGGTTTAAGTACAGTGGAACTGACAATTTAAAAACCAAAAAGACATTTTGTGTAGGACTAGGTAGTATTATCCCTCAGTAGATGCTGTGGCACCTATACGACACTGGCATCCAAATGAATGGTGCCCTCCTTCTTCAGTGTTCGGCTGATAGGCCCACGACACCTCCAGAGGGTTCAGCAGTGAATCCCAGCAACCCAGGTTCAGCCACCAGACATATGGAGGTCCAAGTCAAGTCATTCCTCTTAATCCACAGCCCCTGACTTTATGTCTCAGCAGCTCTGGAGAGGTTTTTAACTGCCGGCCTGTGACACACTCTCACACTCTCATCTCCCTGAGTAGCCTGGATGTTGAAGTGGCCACAAACTTCTGCAGCCAAGGCGTACCTTCACATTCTAGCCTTGCTCTTGGGCGTCTGCTTCGAGTTTCTTGTACTTCAGCATCTTCCACTCATAGGCCTCCTCTACTGTACCCTCCCAGGGTACCTTGAGCTGTTTGATGTATGCGAGCTTGTGCAAGGATGACCACAGCACAAGGTCTGAATGCAATCTCTGGTGGATAACTGAGTTTTTTGTCCAGGTCTCCCAGCATCCTCCAGTTTTGGGCTTTACCTAACTGTCCAGTGTCAGCGGTACTGATAGCAATAGAGATGGCTTGGCTCTCCCGGATGAGATGATGAATGAGGAAGGGCATTTACACTCGTTCTCTGTCTTTCCAGCACTGTTGCATTGCACCTTATGGTATTTATGAGTTTTTAGCTTTAAATTTAACCTAGAGAAATAATTAAAACATAAAAAAAAATCTCAACAATAAAACCACAACCTGCACTGTTTCCAGATTAAATGCAGACTAGTCAGCTGCAGATCAGTTCTACAGGGCTGCTGGACTGAAGGCTCAGTCACACCAGGACCTAAAGGTCCAGTTATGAATGCATTGTACAAACAGAACAAGAAAATCCACTTCAGGTTTCAATTTAACCAAATGAATTATGCATTTTCTATTTAAGCTAATGTTATCATAATTGTTAACTGAAGTTATTCCTTGATTCCTCTCATAATTAAATAAAGTTTTATTCAAAAATGAGAGAAGGCACAGAAAATGTATCATAGTGGAGGCTCTGATCCTCCTGATAGTTTACCACCAGTCCAATAGAAAGGCTGCCAAAGTCATACTGGGCTTTGAATGGGCGAAGCTAACTGAGGAGCAGAAGAGACTCTACTTTTAAATCACCCACAAAATGAATAAGATGCACAGACAGGAGTTCCCTTGAATTATTGCAGCTAAAAGTGGCCAAGAATTGTCTTTCACTAGCTTTTGTATGCAAATTCAAATGAAGTTAGATGGGAAACCTATGATTTCCCTCTATAATTTAAGAAAGGCTGTGCGATTTCCTCCTTAAAAAGAAGAAAATCCATAAAAATGTTTGTTTCAGAGGAGGGTCTGCAGAGCTGTAGAGCATTCCATCGTGTGATCTAAAAAAATCTTTTGGCTCAAAATAAACTGTTAACTTATTCACTCCAATATGTATTTCAGGCCTCTCTAGTCCCATGCACAGCTCTGCCCTACTATCCCCAATCATTTCTTTGCCCATATCATCCAGTGCGCTTCTGTCATCCACTCTCAGTTTTTATCAATGAAAATTTTCTAAAATGTTGTTTAACTTATTTTTATTTTGTTTCCATGTCTCGGGTGAGAAATGCAGTTTATTAATAATTAGCACAATTTTTTTCATCAGTGGCTACAGCCATATAGTCTTTGGAATCCAACAGTTTGAGTGACCTTTTAAATTCATACTCAAATAGCACAGAATAATTTTTGAGTTTTTTCAGTGCTTTCTGCAGACCAGAATTATTCAGAGCAGCATGACTTTTACCAGCAGGGGACAGTATTTGCACAGAACACCTCCTCAAAAAGCACTTTAAAATAATAAATGATATTATAAGACCATTTTCTTTCAATTTGACTACGAGAATCTCGACTGATAGGATTTTGTCAGTTCTGGAGGAGTGACATATTTTTCTTTCCTTTTTTAATGTTAAAGGAAACATCTGTTCAAATTAAGTAGGTAAATTAAGACTTAATGTAATTAAGATATATCGGGGAAATTCAAAAATAAATAGTTAAGAAATATCAACTTGGAAGGATCAATTCTGGAAAACAAAATAGCTGTTTTAAAAAATGTGACACATTTTTTCCCAAACCTTCTTAGCCTCATCAATTATTATCTTTCAGTTAATAACATGAAAAAGGCAACTAGAAAAATAAACATTTTGTTTACTATATTTTTGGTTTTACTTGGCCTCAGACCTTTTATTTTTATATTGAAATAAATAAAATAATTCTGGTGTAGTTTATCACTCAACTGGGTCTAGCATCATGCAAAAAAAAATATAAATGATAAAATAAATTATTATTTTTCCTCAACTCTTTGTAGCAATAAATACAAACCAACAAAATATTTATGAAACATGTTAAACAAGTATTTATGACAAAATCTTTGTTAATTTTTCTAATCAAACACCAAAAGAATTTCAAGATAATATTTATAGAGACATGTTTTTATAAAATGTTTTGTCACATCAAAAAAGATAAGAAAACTTTTTGTGCCAACACAAATCGAACAAATTCAATTTCTGTTTTAAAAGATTAATATTTACAACGTTTATTTCATTTCAGTGATAAAAAAAAATTAAGAGGTCACAACTGTACTGTCTAACCCTAAATCCATCAGAGACCTAACAACCATAAATCTTTTGTTCTTAAATTTCAATTATGTGAAGAGATTCCAAGATAATGATTAAAAAAAATCTTTAAAGAAAAGTTTTGGAAGACAATTTTTACATTACATTTTGTCAAAAAACTTACACATATGTTACTTGGGTAAATATAAAACGTTAAAATGCGTAGTCAAGCATTTTAGTTTTGGAAAATTAAGACGAATATGAACTTAAATTGAACAAAGACATCACCCTGCACACACATAAAAAAGACCAATGGAAGCATAACCAAAAACTCGCGAGAGAATATTTATCCAATCAGATTTCGTACAACTCATTAAACTTTTTGATTGACAGCAACCAATAGCGAACAGGAAACCGAGAAATAACAAAGGGGCGTTTCCAGGAAGAGTCAAGAAACACTTTCCTGTAATGGCGGACCAGACAGAGAGCGAGTCTATTGGATTCAACGACAACAGGTTAGATTTAGGCATATTAAGTAATAAATTAGATACAAACTGAACATAAAACTGAACGCAATGTAAAATTTACTTTGCTAAAAGTCTTGTGTTTTTTCCAGTTAAGAGATTGTGAATAAATAAGAGGCTTTACTCGCGAATTTCACCACGCCAGCTAACTAGCTTCCAGCTAACTAGCCTGTGTGTTTTTAGGCGGCTCGCCTCGCCTCTGCTGTTCACTCGCAACACGCGGTAAATACTCATGTATCCATCTTTCGAGACGGTCCGACCAGCCTACCCTGTGTTTGTTTTTTAAGAAGCACATTAAGTCTAAATAGCAACAAACTTTGTGAGTGAGGTAATTGTGCATGCTATTGTAAACAGCGTACCCAACTCCGTATTTTGAATGGGCTTAGCGTCTGTTAGCATAGTTAGCATAAACGACAATAATTAGCTTAATTGATTTCGAGTTAGGTAATTTAACGTTAAATAATAAACAAATAGTAAGTTAAGAGATGTATTTTAAAGTTTGAAGATGCTCAACAATCCTAAATCACCTTCCCAAACCCCGCTTTTTAAATGTGACTATTCTTTTTACAGTTACTTCTCATTTAAAGCTCTCGAAACGGTCCTTATTAAAAAACAGAACTCTTTTCAGCACTATTTACCTCTATGTTTGCGCTGTTAGTCTGTTTTTCTTTGCTGCAATTTAACCGATATGTTTATTTTGACGTTTTCTAAAAATCCTGTTATCGATCCGCGACTGACCTGATCACACAATATTCTTCAATTAGTTAGTGTCAACAAGAATTAGATTAGTGGGGATGGACTGGATTCTACCAACGCATAATGCAATATTTCTTAATTTGGAGTTCCATGACAACCATCTACAAACAAATACGTACTTGCTCCTGTTAAACCTTGTTGATCAAATGTTATTTTTGCTCAATTGGTTGATCCTGCATAACAAATCTATTTTCAATATCCCTGTGATATCAGTTATTTCTTATGTGGTGGTTAACACAGTTTTGGAGTACTGTGTATTTTAGTCTTTGCATTTAAACCTACTTTGCCTGACAGATAAACCCATTAATTTGTACGAGTCAGGATTTACAGAAAAATGGCTAATTTAAAGGATCAGACTTGTGATTTTTAAGTGACTCCATGTTTATTTGAAAAGCATGGCGAGCTTTATAGAAAATATTGTTTTGCACAAATCAAACGGCTTCAAAAGTTATGTGAACGTCTTTTGATAACCACAGAGGAAGAGAAAAGTCCTTCATACCTGGAGGATTTCTGCTACACAGTGCAAACTATTTGCTGAGCTTAAAGAAAACCAGCTTATCATTCATATTTGTTTATCCACTTGTGAGCTATGTGAGCAATGATCAAGGTTAGTTGTGCTAAAAATAAAATTTATGTAAATTAGTAAGTTTGCAACTCTTGCAGTGTTAATTTACAAATTAATTGTATTTGTATTTCAGAAGTTTTACATTATTTAATTTATTAAGCAGAAAAAGATTAAAAAGCAAAAAGATCAGGGCTAACTCAGTTTAAAACTGTTTTTCAACAGATTCTTGCTTTGCAAAACAAATAACTCAGACATAGAACAAACTTGATGAGACGATCCTACAATGATAACAACACAAAAATAAACCGAATAAGGGCAATCTTTTTACTTTTGCCCAGCTTTGCTAACAATTAATAATATGTCTTATGTTAGTACTATTAATTATTATTTTGTACCAGGATGGCGCAGCAGGCGGTGCGGTTTCGCAGCCCTGCTCCTGCCCCTGCTCCTACCCGTCCGCCCGCCCAAACACAAGTTTTGCGAGGCCCTCCGCCGTTGCTCCGGCCTCCGCCGCCTCCTTTTGGGATGTTGAGGAGCGATCGACCTCATTGCACGACCTCCTTTGACGCAGCATCCTTCATCGACACCACTGCCACCACATCCACCGCCTGGAGGCATGCCACCACCTATTGGACCTCCTCATCTACAGGTGACTTTGTGTGCAGAAGAAGATCTTATATATATATATATATATATATATATATATATACACATCAGTGCAAAGCTTTACAATGATAAATAATCAAAGATCAGATTCTTATTTGTCATTTGTGTCATTTGTGTACCACAGCACCTAACAAAATTGCACTGCTTTGGGCCACAACATAAAAGTGAAACAGTTTTTAGACATCAATGAACATTTCTCTGGAATATCTAATGCTGTCAGCAGTCAAGGTCTATAGCAGCAAACCTAAACCCAGGCCAGACATAACAGTGATGTTAAATTAAAGTTAAAGTATAGAGAAAGGTGTCTTCTCCAGACATCAAGTAAGGAACTATTGAATTATTTAACAGAGAACCCCAACAACTAACTGTTCTCCCTCTTACCTCTTACTGAAAACTTCAGGAACCTTAAACAAGTGTTAGTAGGCTGAAAGTAGAATTCTTTTAAACCACAGAACAATGAAAACTGTGATTCAAGGATTTAGCAAAGGAGAATGCTAGAAATGTAATTTATTAAAAGAAAAAAAAAATGCTTAAAGCTAGGATGTGATCTTTACTTATGATGAATTGTAGTTTGGCTAGTATTAAGTGCATGGCAACAAGCTGATAAAACTATTCAAAGCTAATCGGTTAAAAAGCATTAAAGAAGAATCCAATGTCATTTTTGCAGATAAGTTTTTGTGAATGAGCATAAAAAAACAATATTGCAAAGAATATTGAAAATGAAGTTATTAGTATTTAGTTAATCTAAGTCTATACATCATTCTTTCTTTCATATCTGGTGAACTTTACATGTCTTTCAAATCCAGTTAGAGATGGAGCATCTTTCTAATCATTATTTCTATAGAGTTGACAAAAATGCCATTTATTTTATGCCTGATGTTTATTTTAGAAAGCAGATGTTTACAGGTCTGACGTTCGCTGTTAAAAAAATTATAAAGTACCCAGAAATATATTATCTTGTTGTAAGATCATAAATATTATCTGTTTTACAAACATAGACCCGTGGTTAATGATTTACAACATAAATGTGGTTTTTCGCGCTTTCATGTTTTGGTTATAAATGTGATGAATTTGTTTTTAGTTCTAAATCTCCAAAACTTTGAACCACTCAAATCAAGCTATTCTGTGGTCCAACTTCAGGATTTTCTAAAGCTGTCAATGGGTTAAATAGTAACTCTCCACTGCTGTAAGCACCATATGAATTCTTTAATTAATGATTTATTGAAAACATTTTCAACATAATCCTGAAAACTATTGGCAACAGATTTTTAACTTTATTGACCATTGACTCAAAAATGTGTTCTTTATATTTGTGAATTAGTAGTCATAGTGTTGCATTTTGGAAACTGATACTGGTTCTTTAACAATACCTTATTCTATATAGACTTAAAATTTTATTTTAAATTTAAATTTTACTATTAAATGTAAACATGACAACATTGTTGTAGAACCTTTTTTTTTTTTTTAGATTAATCTATATATGCTTTACACTTATTCTAATAATTAACACTCATACCATTATTTTTCTTAGTTATCTAACATGTTAAAATTCAAAATATAAATGACAAAACTTGATTGACTTTAAAAAAAAAAGTAAACCTTAAAACGTTTTGTTTTCTGAAATTGTTACCATGTTTGTTTAAAGCCAGTTAGACACAATGGAGAGATGAAGGAGCCGCAGGTTGCAGACCCCTGTTCTATAAAAACAAAAGCACTATCTGCTGAAGGAGTCCTACTTTGTACTGTTTAAAAATGACATCTCTATCTGTTTCCGCAGAGACCTCCATTCCTTCCTCCTCCCATTGGCAACCTGCCCCCTCCTCCAGGAATGCTGTTTCCTCCTGGGATGCCTCCTGTTCCTACGTCTGGGAACCCCACACTCAACCCTACTGAAGAGATTTGGGTAGAAAACAAAGCGTCAGAGGGAAAGGTAAATAAAAAAAAAAATGTAGTTGACAACATACATCAGGATCCTCTTTGTAAGAAAAACTTATTTATTTTTTAAAAATGTAGCAGACAGTTGTGGGTTTGTACAGATCACAGATTGGCTCAGAGTATTCGTTTCATTTGAGACTTACTTTATTAGCAGAAAATATTATTGAAATAATGTGCACTGAATTAACAAGCTGATTTGTATTTTTTCTATTAATCTCCATATAGATATACTACTATAATGCCCGGACCAGAGAGTCATCATGGAGTAAACCAGAGGGAGTGAAGATCATCCAGCAGTCTGAGCTCAACCCTCTTCTGGCAGCGGGGGCTGCAGGCTCCGGTGCAAATGTGGGGGTGACTGCTGTTGCAAGCTCAAGCAGTGGCAACACTACAGCCAGCACAGCAGCAGCAGCCTCCCCCACACAGGCCCCAACCTCCACTCCCCCCCAGACTCTCACCTCCAGTCCAGACTCCATCACCAGTCCTTCCCCGTCTGTGTCCATGCCAGGTAAAGTTCCAACTAACCTCACAATCTACTGAACTTCATCACACCGTAAATCAAAACTGATTCACATTTTCTTTTTCTTTCACTCTCAAAAGCCACCATTGTACCAGACCTCAGCCCAGTCGCTACAGTGACTTCAACGGTTTCTGTGTCACCAGTCACCGTGGTGACCGTTTCCACCGTTCCCTCTCCTGTTACGGCAGTTCAAACCGTGCCGCTGTTACCAACAGCCCTGCCTCACAGCGTCCCCCAGCCCACAGCAACCATACCTGCCTTTCCCCCTGTAATGGTGCCCCCTTTTAGGGTGCCTTTGCCTGGAATGCACATCCCTCTGCCAGGTAAGAAAAGACCCAGTCCTCAAATGATTAGAGTGCTGATTTTGGCACGTTTTGGCTCTTTCTTTTGCCGTATAAAGGAAGAGGAGTAGATTATTAAATGGTTTTATCATAAAGTGAACAAATTCACTTATTAGAAACATTAATGGTTTTCTTGAAATATTATTTTCTGGTTTTATAAAAAATAAAATTAAAAGGACAGTTTTTGCAATTCTAATCAGAGTGAGGAAATCTGTCTTTATGGTTTGGGGAAAAAAATCTTTTGTTTTCTGTGAAGCTTATAATGTGTGATTCAGGCCACCAGTGGAGGAGTTTGTGCTACATTAATTATTTATTCCTGTTCAGTCTTTAAATGTTGCTTCACTGCCCACATGCTTCAGCTTTAACTGTGCATCAACAAATAAACATGCATGCTTGCACACTCTGAGAGAAAAAAAAAGAAAAATTTTTATGGTTAAAGACCCACTCCGATGAAAATTATGTTTTTTGCTGTTTTCTTGTGGTATTTTTCTAAAATAATTCACCTTAAAATAATAATTCTTTTTTCAAGTTGTTATGGACTGACAAAAAATGAAAAAGAACTGAAATAGAACGTTTTGACACAGAAAATTAAATGTTGCTCTGCTCCACTTGTGTACAAATAGACACATGAACTTTTTTTTCCCCTGACCGAGCTGTCATCTGGCTCAAAACTATACGGCTGGATAGCTTCATTATTGCTCGCCATCTTGGTTGCACCGCTAATGTTAGGTTGGGGTTGTGAGAGCCTGCAGGAAAGCATGTAAACTGATGGATGACAAGAAGTCGGGCAGGCTTTTCCCAGGCTCCCATGGTAACCGTTACGGCTCCGATGCAACCACTAGAGTCTTTATGTAACTTTAAATGTGCAAGAGGAATTCCCACTGCCTACAATCACGTCCAACCTCCTCGATCTGGCCTCTCTGGTGTTCCGAATCCGTGGGGTTAAAATTTTTTGTGAAGTTGAGGCTAATAACAACCTAAACCGGAAATTTTTAGAGCGAATGTAAAGTGCATTTTTCAAAATAAAAGCTATTTTTCGCTGAACGTGCCATTTTAAACATCATTATGTCATTTCTGGTAGAGCGTTATATCGATCGTTTAAGACCACGAACGACAAGACTGATCATAGAGATCTAGAACTACCCTGTCTTTTTTTCCTATATAAATGACGATTTGTTACGTGAATTTGGAACCTGTGGCTGCAACAGGACGACAGCCATCCCGTAGCCAACTGGGGGAGTCTGCCGTAATTACACTGCTTGCCTTTGAAGCCCAGGGTTACTCCACGTCAACAGTCCCACCCACAACTCAGGCAAATTTCTAATCAACTGCTGCCGCTCTGCAGAAACTGTGTCCTAGAAAACAACATGGGTATTTTGCTTAAGGCTAAAAACAGCATAAAAGACCACTGGGAACTCTTTTACAGTAGACCAAATATGATCAGAGTGGGTCTTTAAATGTATAAAATCCTTCTAAAATCCAACGGTGCTTTAAGTGACATTTCAGGGGATTGTTTATAGTCGTACACATTTAGAAAATGTTTGTTTTATCTTTTTCACCTTAAGTTTATGCACCAATCCTTTCAAAACTATTATAAGTTTGTCGTTTCTAACAGTTTTTTTTTTACTACGTAATGCAATTTTTTTAAAATAGTCAAGTTCATCAGAGAAATAATAATTTAAAAGGACAGTTTCTGTTTTTCACTGCAACCTTTTATCAAGAGATTTTTTCAACCAACATATAAGGTTGACTCCCTGCTGCTCCATAATGGAAATGATTGTGAAGATGTGCGTCTGAGTGGGGCCAGACACTAACTCTCAATTTTTTTTTGTTAAACCGCGGTAGCCGATCGATTTGTGGTGTCCTGCTGTTTTCAACCAGATGCTTGCTTGTCCGTTGTTCTTTCAGGTGTAGCAATGATGCAGATAGTAGGTGCGCCCTGTGTAAAGGCAGGCCCCAGCGCCAACGGTAAACACCCAGCCGCTCGCCTCTCAAATCTACAGTAGATGGCATGGTAGTAAATGTCTACACGCGTTCTACGCCATATTTGGGAACGTAAAACATTAGAGTGGAGGTGATTTCTGTTTAGATTGGCTGCTGTTCAGCCATTTAGATAGAGGCAGATTTGAAGCTTGGTTGTATCCATGCAAAATTTTATTGCTATGATTTTTATTTTCCTATTAATGTAAAAATAGATGTTTTCTGAGATAAATCTACGTCACACACAAGCTCAGTTTCCTCTTGGGGGTCGTCATGACTCATTTGACAAAAAGGTTATTTTGTGGTTCTATTCTGGGCCCCACGTGTCTTGAAGTGTCTCAATCTTCATGGTGTGCAAAGAAAAAGATGTGTACATGATTAAAATAGAACAGATTGTTTTATAAGGGCCTCTTGTTTGAGTACAAAGAAGCAAATAGTGTCAGAAGACTCAGAAGATGTATCGTTCTAGCTCTGTCAGAGGACTTATTTGCTGTTGGCTAAATTGTTGGTGAAGATCATGTTATTTGTTGCGAGGAGAAGTCATTTTTAACCTCGTTTAGGAGCTGTAAACACATAGCCGTTCTGCATAGCGATGCTTTTGCTGTGTGTCGATCAAAATTACATGTCGTGATCACATGCTTGTTTTTTTGTGGCATGGTTGTTAAGTGTGTGGTCACTTGTTTGTGAATGTAACCTGTGTTCTTTGTCAATTTGTTGTATGTTGAAGATAACATATTTTTTAAGTTTCTATTTTAAAAATTATTATTTCTGGAAGCAAAATATTAACTATTTTTCACCATTAAGGCATAACTACATAGTCATGGCTTCTTAATTGACGGTCTCTATTAGATTTTGACCAAAAAAAGAGGAAAAGTATATTTTTTGAAATTGTTTCTTAACTTTTTAGCAATATTTTGGAAATTCAGACGGCTAAGTTCGCACTCTCATCAGCTCATATGTCACATTTCCTCTCCTCTTGATTAAACTAGTGCTGAAATATGCTGGGCATACTTTTTTTTTTTAATGTTTTTTTTTAAAATATGCATTAGCTTCCACTTATTCAATCGGCCAGACTGAAGTTTTTATATCAAGCAAATGCTACAGGAAATTAGCCACTTCTCTGGAGCTCTTTGAGGAAAAATAGCTCAACTAATTACAGGTTGTCTTGTCTCATCTGACCAACAACAGGCATGCTTCCTGGGATGGGCCCACCATTAGTTTCCATGATGCACCCCCAGCTGGCACTTTCAGCTGCTCCTGCCTCCTTAGCGGGATCCCTGCAGCTCCCCGAGTGGACAGAATATAAAACAGCAGATGGGAAAACATACTACTACAACAACAGAACACTGGAATCCACTTGGGAGAAGCCACAGGCTGTTATAGACAAAGGTAGGCTCTACTGCTGCTGTGGACCCATGAGTCACTCCTGTGAAGCTCATATATCAGCATTTATTTTAACAGCTGCTGCAATAAGCTGTTGGAATAACATCGCACAAGTTAACAGATAAACAGCAATACATGCAGTACAGTCATTTAAGAATAGTTTGTGCTTATCTTTTTGCTTTTATCCAAGTTTTATTAAAATTAGTTTTTCCAAAAGCCTCGAGTTGAAGCTTCAGCTTTTTTAAGTACATATATTTTTATTATCTTCCATCAAAATGGATGGTCTGATGTAGGGCTGGGCGATATGGCAAAAAAAGAAAATCACGATTTTTTCAATTTTATTTCACGATTTCGATTTTATCACGATTTTTTTTTTTTAATAAATTCACATTGACAAAAATTGAATTATGATTTTAGTTGAAAGAAGTAAACAAATGTTGAACAAATATTTAGATTTTTTCCAAATTTAAATTCAAATGCATTACAAGCATTGATATATATTTCTGGATTGGCCCTTGCCTACATGCCTATAGACGGAGACGTGCGCGCTCAGGCGCCATCATCATGCATTGATTCATGGCAGCAGAACACAGCTGTTTCAATGGAGGACAGGCAGACATCAATCGCAAAAATCGGGCTAGCTCCTTCATTTGTCAACTGATTTTTTAAAAATATGGCTCAAATTAAAGCTTAGAAAATAATTGATCTTTTGGTATATTTAAATATTTATTATCTATTAAGATCAAGCTGTAAATAGAGCAAGAATTGTGCATTCTACTGCTACAAAAAAGGCATTGATGTCAAATGAACAGCTTCTTAATACTCATGATTTTTTATTTTGCCTCTGTGCTAAAATACATAAAACAGATTGTAAATGCTTTTCACTCAAGACCAGAAATGAGGGAGAATGATGACGTTTAATAGCATGAATGACTGATACAGTTTAGTCCTTTCCCTGTTAAAAACATCTCAAAGTGGTAAATAATAATAATAAAAAAAACACAATTTTACCACATTTTCAAATGAAACTACAACTTTTATTATTTTTGTATACATATATGGTAAATAAATCTCAATTGCTTCAGGATTTACCTTCAAATAGATGATTTCATTGTACTTTGAGAAAAAGGCTCCAGCTAGCATCTTTAACTGATACAAATAATAATAATAATAATAACTTTGATCATAAAATCAAATATATCTGCAAAACTGTTCAGATTCAAAACACAGTGATGATAGCAGTAAACGGTGTGGCAGGTTAAAGTTTACGGTCTCTGCTCCTTCCATAACATCTGTTCTCTGCGGTGTTTATGTCACTGAGCAGAAAGCTAGCGTTAGCATTAGCATTAGCGCTGTATCTTCCGGCCGAGCTTTCTCCGGTCTGTTGACCAAAAAAAAAAAAAGATCAATCGTGACGGCACGGATTACAAAATTATGTGCGAACTCACTTATACTTCTTACAAAGACAAAACAAAGAAAGTGCGACTGACAATAAGATTTAGGATCTTAAAGTAGCTAGCTACGAGCTAGCAAAACAATGCAGCAACGTTTATTTTGACCGCATATTTTACGTGTTTCCAACATGAATTTCCATCCGTTTTTGTTCAGATTGAACGTAAATACGAGCGATTAACATCCGCCATGTTTTAAAACATGAAACATTAATAAAAAAACATACGTCAAAGAACCAAGCTAGCATGCTATCTGTGAGTTGCTAGCACCCATTTTAGCACACAGTTCAGCCTAATTTCTCTCTACTAAAATGTGATTGCTGTCATGTGATGATTCCTCTCCATCGGATTATTTGAGGTTTTTGAAGTCGATTGCAAAACACCGTTGCCTTTTGTGCTTCTTTTCGTATTTTTTTCGGACCTCCGCTATTTATTTACTCTAGAGGACTCAACGCTTACTGACGCCGGCACCGCACGTCTGTCACGCCGTATGTCACGTGACTTACTTAAAAACACGGGGGAGGAGGAGGAAGAGCTCGGATTTAAAGTCACAGACAGTCAACAAGCTTTTGCCGTCTCGCTCTTGCAACTTTCGTAGAAGATCGCGATAAAACGATATCTCAAAAATGACAGATCGTCAGCTTTGGAGATCATATCGCGGTTTTATATCGTCATATCGCCCACCCCTAGTCTGATGTTTCATCTGTGAAAAGAGATGATAAAAGGAGCACTGGACCTTCTGTCCCGTTTCATTAACACGATTGAAGCTTTTCTACTACAGAAACAGATTAAGTTCTTAGTTTGTCATTTAACAATATATATAAACATGTGTTAAGAATATTAAATATGCTTTAAAGAAAATCTTCGAGGGATGAATCCTAACGGGATCAATGATGTTTGAATGAATTTGTTTTTGTTTTTTTATACTAGAAAAAGAAGCACAAAAGCTCAGTGAACGTTTGGCTCTGGAGGAAGCAGAAGCAATGGAGATGGAGGACGAGGAGATCAAAGCAGCAAACATGAATATTGAGAAGGAGGTGGGTTAAAATGGTTAAAAATTACAGAACTAAAATATTTCATTCCATAAGCATGTATTTAAATGTAATATTGATATGCAATGATGATCAAAGACTCAAGACTGTTTGAATAGAAGATACGTTATTAAACCCTATAAAGAGAAATTCCAAGTTCTGTTGAAGTCAAGAAGTCTTTCAATGGAAAAACAAGAAAATTTCCAACTATTTTTAACTCTCGCTATAAATATTGATTTCTGGCTCACAATTTTGTCGAGTAGCTCAAAGAAGAAGAAATGACAGAGGAGGAACGAGCAGCACAGAAAGCGAGGCCCATAGCCACCAATCCAATCCCAGGCACTCCTTGGTATGTTCAGTAAATGTTGTTCTTTCTTTAACTTTCCTAAAGCAAAATAAAACTGAATAAACACCGTCCTGTGTCTCTCTATCTTAGGTGTGTGGTATGGACTGGTGACGACCGTGTGTTCTTTTACAACCCGACCACCCGGCTGTCCATGTGGGACCGTCCTGAGGAGCTCGTGGGTCGATCTGATGTTGACAAGCACATCCAGGAGCCGCCTCACAAGAAGGGTGTAGAAGATGTCAAAAGGACAGGTGTGGACAAACTAAATTAAAGATTTAGCTTTAATAAAAGCGATCTTTACTTGGTTATGATAGCTTTATACGTTGATATTTCGATTTTTGATCAATTTCAAAGCTTTTTTTGTTTTTGGGGAACAGTTGCACGTTATCAAAATACTGTATGTATAAAATCTTCTTTCCGCTCTTCATACAAGGTGTCATTAAGGAAGAGCCAGACTTATCTAACGCTGCTGAAGATATTCTGGATGAAGAGCCATCAAAAGCCAAAAAGAGAAAGTAAGTCTGCTTTTACTTTCCAAGTTTAGTTTAAAAAGTTCAAACATCTTGAGCTGCTTTTTCTCCTATTTATGTCGATAACCTCTTTTTTTTTTTTTTATTTCCACCTCACAGGAAGGAAGACTTGAAGGAGTCGGACACAGAGAAAGAAGCAGCCATGGAGGCGGAGCTCAAAGCTGCCAGAGAACGAGCCATCGTGCCGCTGGAGTCCAGGATGACCCAGTTCAGAGAAATGCTGCTGGAGAGAGGGGTGAGGCTAAAAGTGGTTCACATCAGAAGATAACCTCACACAACCAGCTAGTTTTTTGCTTTTATTATTGGCTGAAATTAATTGGGGAAGGCCTTTTAAACTTTATATTCATGAAAACTGATTAAACTAGTTGGAAGTGGCAGCTAAATAAAGGTTTAATTCATGTCTGCCATTGTTTATAGCAGCCTCTAAACCTGTTCAAACTCAACTGGATTCCAGAAACTCAATGAATGCATGGATGACTTACATTTCCATTTAAAAATGATTGGGTTTGCTTCACATTTAGATGTGAACCTGGTTGGTGTGAGATGTCAATGTGTGGTAGTTCAGTTCTCTAACACGAGTGTGATGCCCACACAGGTGTCTGCTTTCTCAACTTGGGACAAAGAGCTTCATAAGATCGTTTTTGACCCTCGTTATCTTCTGCTCAATCCAAAAGAGAGGAAACAGGTTTGGTCTTTTTCCATTTCTGAATACGTTTGGACACTTAGTTTTTTTTTGATTAACTTCTTTATTTGTATTGATGATTTTGTAGGTATTTGATCAGTATGTAAAGACACGAGCAGAGGAGGAGAGAAAAGAAAAGAAGAACAAGCTTATGCAGGCTAAGGATGAGTTCAGGAAAATGATGGAGGATTCGAAACTCACACCCAGGTAAAGACATTTTATTAGCCTCTCCTGGGTCAATTATTGTACTAAACTGGAAAAATAACTTTTTTTTTTTTTTAGAACAACATTCAGTGAATTTGCTTTGAAGCATGGCAGAGATCCTCGATTCAAAACCATAGAAAAGATGAAGGACAGAGAGGCCATCTTCATAGAATTCATGACCGCCATGAGGAAGAGAGAAAAGGAGGACTCAAAATCCAGAGGAGAGAAGGTTTGTTAAAGTTACTTTTTTACTGTATTTAAACTTCTATAACAGCTTTGTAAAATGTCACAAATCAATTTGCTGCCACAATTTACATTTTTT
Source organism: Oryzias javanicus (assembly GCA_003999625.1). Taxonomy (NCBI): domain Eukaryota; kingdom Metazoa; phylum Chordata; class Actinopteri; order Beloniformes; family Adrianichthyidae; genus Oryzias; species Oryzias javanicus. The sequence goes on from CM012450.1 coordinate 22,750,026, forward strand.
TTGTCTAATTCTTTTTATGTTATGTTTGACTTTTTCTCCAGCTCTCCAGGTTCAATTTTAGAGACTATTTGAGCCAGCCTTTTGCTAAACTGCAGAAGTTTTACTCATAATTATAGAAAGTTATTTTTAACCCTTGAAAGAGAAGATTAAAAGAGAATATATCAAATCAGTGTGGGGCATAAGAGAAGATTAATAAAGGGCCTTTTTTTGCTCAGGATTATTTATGCTGGTTACGAGTTTATTCAAAGTCCTCTTCTCTCTCCATTACTGCTTTAGCAGCGCCCATTCTGCACCCGATTACAGAGCTAGGCTTTCTGATTAGCAAACCCAGCAAACCACCGAGCAGAACAGAATACTGGCGGCCACAGACTGGTAGAAAATTTCAAGCATCTCGCAGCACACATTGAAGGACCTTAGTTTCTTCAAGAAATAATCTGCTGCAGGCCTTCTTGTACACAGCTGTTGGTCTCCCAGCTCAGTGTGTTGTTGATGATTACTCCCAGGTACTTGTACTCCTCCACATCCCTGCCCAAGATGCAGGGCAGGGTTGGGAAGCTTGTCCTTTCCTTTCCTATGGATTATGAAATAAGTAAAAATGTGTTTGATTTCAGGTAAGACAGGACTTCTTTGATCTTCTGAGTGACCAGCACATAGATGGAAACCAGCGGTGGAGCAAGGTGAAAGAGAGGCTGGAGACTGACCCCAGATACAAGGCAGTGGACAGCTCTGCACTCAGAGAGGAACTGTTCAAACAGTACATGGAAAAACAGGCCAAGGTAGAGGGAGTTCTCTATTATGGTCAGCCTTTTATATGCTTTAGTCAAACTCAGTGTTTGCTTTGAAAGGATCAGCAATTACGTTTTACAGGTTGTGATGCAAGCCTTTAATTTGACTAATCTCTCTTAATGCATGACCCCCTCCTCTTCATCACACAAAAGCGTGAACACAAAACTGAATGTGTCCTCCCCCACAGAACATAGACATTGAAAAGGAGCGCGAGTTGGAGCGGCAGGCTCGCATTGAGGCCAGCCTCAGAGAGAGGGAGCGGGAGGTGCAGAAGGCCCGGTCGGAACAGACCAAAGAGATCGACCGAGAAAGGGAGCAGCACAAAAGGGAGGAAGCCATCCAGCATTTCAAAGCTCTCATGTCCGATATGGTGAGACGCTTTTGAAATGTCCTCAAGAATCATTTTCATCAGTCTATAATTTTACAGCCAGAAGCTTCCAAATCAAAACAGATGAGATTCTTCAAATGTGTTCGGTTTTTGAGTATTTGAAAGGGATTTTCTTTCAGGTACGTTCTTCAGACGCAACATGGTCAGAAACGCGACGCAACTTGCGGAAGGACCATCGCTGGGAGTCTTCGTCACTGTTGGAGAGGGAGGAGAAGGAGAAACTGTTCAATGAACATGTAGAAGCACTGGCCAAAAAGAAAAAGGAACAGTTCAGACAACTGCTGGATGAGACCAGTATGGTAAGAATTGTTTTTATTTTATGGACCAATTTTATTAGTTTCAGCCAAAAAAGCTGATCACATGTCACAAGCTCCCTGCTCTCAGCATCAGGGAGTACCAACAGTCCCGCCACAACTCAGAAGGGAATTTTTGATGAACTGCTGCCGCTCTGCAGAAATCATGTCTTATTAAAGGAGAAAAAGTTTTTTGATTTATGCTAATAAAGGTATTCATTGGAGTGTGTCTTTGACCACCTGAGTTGTATTTGAAGGAGCGCCGTGCTGCACCCATATGCTTCTAAACATACATGTTTGTGTTTGTTTAAGATCACTCTGACAACTTCGTGGAAGGAAGTGAAAAAGGTCATCAAAGACGACCCTCGCTGTATAAAATTTTCCTCCAGTGACAGAGTAAGGATGCTGTTTTTTTTTTTTTTTTATTCTAATGTTTTTGGGAAATACAATTTCTTTATATGATTAACCGGTTCATCTGTGTTTGTAGAAGAGACAGCGAGAATTTGAAGATTACATCAAAGACAAATACATAACAGCCAAGGCGGACTTCAGAACCTTGTTAAAGGAGACAAAGTTCATAACGTACAGGTTTGTACTGTTTACACCAAATTCAAAAACTTCTAATTTTGAACATTTACTTCTGTCCTCAAGATATTTTAGACCCATAAGGCAGATTGTAACAAATGTATGCAAGTATTGAAATGACAAATTATTGGTTTAAAATTTTTGTGATATTCTCCTGATCCTCACTCCCTCAGGATTTCTGAGTTATGAGTCCTGATGTATTTTAAGGTGTATTCACACTGGACACAGTTAGTTTGCTTAAAATGAATCAGTTTGTTTCCCAGAATAATCCAGAACTCATTTGAAAATTCGCAGGAATCGCTTTCGGGCTTATCTCTCGAGGTGATCTTGACTCTGAGTTTCCTCAGTCTAAATAGGATCTGTGCTCAAAACGGGCAAAATGGCCACCGTAGCCGAGCATTAAGGGATGTAAACAGAGTATCACAGCAACAAAAAGACATAGGAACTCTTTGAAATGTGGTTTGATGAATGCCGGCTCTTTAAAACAACTTTTAATGTAATACACATTACTTCTTACGCTGACTTGCTTCTTATTAATTTCTGAATGCGTGTCCTCGCAGGTCAAGAAAGCTGATCCTGGAGTCGGAGCAGCACCTGAAAGACGTGGAGAAGATCCTTCAGAATGACAAGCGTTATCTTGTTCTGGAGTGTGTCCCAGAGGAACGCAGAAAGCTCATCATGTTCTACATTGAAGACTTAGATCGGCGAGGCCCTCCGCCCCCTCCCACCGCCTCAGAGCCAACTCGACGCTCCACCAAGTGACCAACTACATAGTCATGGCCCCATCTGTCCGTGCGCCCCTCTTTGGCCAGAGCATGACCTCCCCTCAGCACCCCACCAACCCTGGTGTCCAGGCCCACAGGTGGCCTTGCAGTGTTATAGCCTGGGGTCATATTTCATAAAGATATAACATTGAGATGAATGGTTATGCTCTCTGTGTTATGTCACCTCTTAGCCCTGAAGTAGCCTTCTATCTAAGGCACCAGCAGGGAACAGAGGTTACCTGATCTGAAGGTGACCGCCGACCTCTCACCTCTCAAAGACGACGTGCGAGGGGGGGAGGCCGCTGCCTGAGCAGCCACACAGATGTAAGATAGCTGATGTAAATGAAGTTGAGTGTATGTGAGCCTGTGTGTATGAATGTCATGCATACTTCCACGTATGTGTGCATCTGATTGGAGGCGTCCCTAAGCCTTACATCTCCACTGTGCCAGTCATGTTTCAGGCTCGGTGTGAATGTTAGTTTCAGCTCGGTGGTTTATTCCAATGTGGCGGCAGTTTCTTTGTTGAATTAATTAAAGGAAACGTCCACAGTTTTTCAACACGATGTGCTCTGAGTTTTTATTTACAGCTGTTAAACTGACATCAATTTAATATTAAAAAGGGTTGGACACTGGGTATAATAAAGTAACAGACAAAATAATAAGATCACTAATAAAGCTTATTATCATCTAAATGACAAGTTTATGTTTAAAAAATGACTTTAAACGTGTAGTCCCATAATTTGGACACTTTTGCAAAGATTGATTTGCCACATGTGTAAATTTAAAACTGAAGTCTTGCATTTTGGTAATAGATCATAGTTTAACAGGGTTAAACCAGTTTTTACTCAACTGTTTCCTCACTGCAGGTTGGAAATATTACTCCACTAAGTGCCGTTCAACATAATGCTCAACCTGATGTAATTTAATACAATCTACTCAAAGGTTTAAACCAAAATAACACGTAAAACAGTATCCCTTTAAAGTGTCTAATTTGCTGTTCATTTCTTTTTTTTCTTCATTAAGGGATTGGAACAGCCCAACAGATTCCAATTTGCATTGCAATAATTTTTAATTTATGAAAATTGTTATTGAGATTGTCTCAACGCACAACACAAAAACCTTACATATCAAATAAGAAAAATAGTAATTAAATCAATATACTTAGAAAAGAATTATCTTTATCTTATAATTTGTATAATTATTGTTCAGGGTTTTTAGAATCAAACTATTGAATAAGTTATTGGCCCAATAAAAATTAATTCAAATTCTAAATTAGGGTTTTTTTTTTTTTAACTATTGCTGTTCAGGCTCTGATAATTGTTAAAGATAAAATGTTTAAAAGCTTCTTGCAAACGAAAATTTTTAAATTTAGAGTTCAATTTTACATGACGTTACTAAAGTAAACTGACCAGAAACATTTCTGCGCATGTTGCCTTAACCTCATTGGTCCCCCGGTTCGGTCACGTGATATTGCCGGATGTTAATTCATCGCCGGACCATTGTATCAGTCTGATGAATTTGAATCAAGCTCTCTTTTGTTCAATAACGGCAATTCTGCTTCCAGTCATGCGGTTGTACAGAGAGTTAAATGATAGATAAATTTATAAAATAGAATGTATTTGCTAAAGAAATAGTTGACGTATCTTTAAAACGTACCGTTGCTGAAAAATCCTTGCTAGCCTCACGCGCCCGCTGTCTGTTGCCGCTATGCGCCGTTTTCGCTTTTCGATTTTCGTCCCTCTGCTTGCAGCTTGGTCCATTGTTGGAGAACCAGAGACCCCCACTCATGTCGATGGTGCTCCACCCTCCAGAATCGGTAAGATAGATGGTTTTTATATAAAACACGAAATCCATTTAACTAACATTGACCCTCAATATTTTTGGGAGATATGTCTATAGTTTCATTTTATTCATATACTTGGCTGATATCTCGAACATAACCAATATCACACTTTAACTAGTGTACATTTGTAATATAAGAATGGTATTCTAATTCCATTTCATTTGAATTATTACTGTTTAGGAAATTATTTGTGGTGTTCATTATTGTTCAAAATAAAAAAATTTTGGTCAAAATATCTATACAAGAATGCATTCATTTTTATGTAATTTAGTGCATATTTTAGTGTTATTATTTGGAGTTATTAAATTTGCATGTTCATTTTATATATTTTCTGCCAGATTCCATAAATATGAAACTTCAAATGTTATCTGCAAAGTAATAACATGGTAACATTCAGTTCAAACGAGCTTTCTTATTGTCTTGTTTTGCATACATGCAGAAATAAAAAGTGCAAAAAGTTCTGGTCAAGGTTAAAACCTGGAACGGTGGCAGACAGCATCAGACATGAGCATTTAGGAAAGCGTTAGGTCACCTAACTACTACTACAGGAAAACTAAATAGTATTTTCTTCACTCATTCTACTGGATATGATACATGGTTTATTTCTATTTCCACATATCAATTCTGCCTGTTTTTCAGCTGTGGTTGGAGCAGGGATTGGAGGCAGCGCCACCGCCCATTTCCTGCGCCAACACTTTGGCCCCGAGGTGCAAGTGGACGTGTACGAGAAGGGGGAGGTCGGAGGCCGACTCGCAACTGTAACCGTCAACCACAATGACTACGAGTCTGGGGGCTCCATCATCCACTCCCTCAACCTCCACATGCAGGAGTTTGTTAAACAGCTCGGTAAATGCATAACTACTATCACACATCATGGCATCAGGTCAAATATTTTTTATATTTGAACTTTTTTTTTTAGGCTTAAAACTTAAAATTGTGGGGTATTTTGTGTGAGCCAAAAAATGAATTTCAGAAAAGCAAATTGTACTAGATATTATAACGAAAGTATTGGTTCTTCTATTAGTCTATGTACTATTTAAAAACCTTTTGACCATTTTTATCATTTAATTTTTTGTAAATGACCAGCTAAATGTTATTTTAGATTTCTCAGAAGCTTAAAGTTCCCTTTGTTCTTTTATTTTTATTTCTCTATGTTTTGTGTTGCACAATTTTTCACCCTTTAAGGCTTAAAGTACCGTCGAAATGTGGCGGGGAAGACAGCGGTATTTAACGGAGAGGAGATGATTCTGGAGGAGACAGACTGGTACTTGCTGGATTTGTTCCGCCTGTGGTGGCGCTACGGAATCAGCTTCATCCGGTTGCAGATGTGGGTGGAGGAAATCATGGAGAAATTTATGAGGTGAGCCACCATTAGTATTTTTAAAGCAGCTACTTGGTGACTTATTAATGAGGATTGACTGTGTTAGAGCATTACAGGATGTGAATGGTGTGAACTTTATTATTTACACTCTTAACATCTATAACAGTAAAGCCAATGAAAGTTACACCACTGCAAACCAAGTCAATACTGGTCACAGCTTTAAATGACATAAAACAGGAAACATTTTAATTAAAAGTAAAGGTAAATTCGTTACTAGTAATATACTTCAGGGTTTTACCTTTACTCTTTTTAGCTATAGTTATCAACACAATATCACTCATTTTAACGTAAAACAAGAGTTTTGCATAGATATATCTTGGAATCTACAATTATTTAGCCATCTGGGAGATGTGGTTTTGGAATATGGCTGCAACCTTGTGCCTCATTTTTTTAAATATGAAAGTGCAATTTAAAGTTAGAATGTTTTTGAAATAATAAATGTAAAAAAAGAAAATTGTTTTATTAAATTAAATCATCACATATAGATTCACATTTGTTTTAGTCAGATTTTACTGGTAATTCAATGCTGTGTTGGATCTAATTTTGCATGAATTACTGCATCAATGCTTTGTGCCATGGAGGCCATCTGCCTGTGGCACTGCGTAGGTTTGGTGAAACCCCGAGTTGCTTTGACAGCTGCCTTCAGGTCACCTGCATTGTTGGCTCTCGTGTCTAATTTTCCTTTTTAAAACAGCTGTAACATCAGGACCAGTTCAGGCGAGTTTATTTGCTGGTCAAGCACATTACCATCATGATCATTGATCCAGCTTTCGGTACCCTTGGCTGTTTGGGTGGATGCCGAGTTCTACTAGGAAGAACTCGGGTTCTCCCTACAGCTTGTCAGCAGAGGGCAGCATGAAGTCCTTCAGAATTCCCTGATATGACTGTAATGACTCTGGACTTCAGTGGACCACCAGCAGATGACAAGGCACCTCAACTTCAACAAATGTGAATTCTGTGCTTCTCCACTCTTCCTCCAGATTCAGGGACCCTGATTTCTAAACTAAATGTGACATTTGCTTTCATCGGAAAAGAGAATTTTGTATCATTCTTATTTTTCTCCTTACTTCAGATAAGATGCTTCTGACTTCTCTGGTGCAGGAGTGATTTTATACTTTGTGTGGTGGTTCTTGATCCACTGGCTTAAACATTTGTCCAATGCTCAAATTCCTTAAAAGAATTTTCCTTGACCATCCTCCGAAAGCTGGAGAAATCCATGTCACTAGTGTGCCTTTTCCTCACAGTTTTTCCTTGCGCCTATTTTATTTTATTTATTTATTTATTTTGATAAAATGCTTGGATACAGCACTTTGTGAACGACCAGCTTGTCCAGCAAATACATTTAGAAGGTTTTCCTTCATGTGAATGGTGTTGATGACTGTCTTCTGTCAACGCCAGCTGTTTCCTCCATGATTATGTAGCCTACTGGCTCAAACTGAGATCATTTTAATGCTCAGGGAAACTCTGCAGCTATTTTTGAATTTATTAACACATTAGGGTGTGAGTTTCCAACTTTTTCACAATATCACAACATCTGCATGAGATCGTGGGTGCACTTCAGTCAGAGGGTGAAACACCTTCCCTGCAGGAAGGAGCACTTTTAGATCTTTCTGTCCATCAGCTATTAGACTCAACTATGCCTCATAGACTCTGAACGTCTATCTTTTCATTGCAATATTTATTGTTAAATGTTATTTCTTATATTCTTTTTTACGGTAACAAATCAAATTATTTTATTCTATTCTACTCTAATATGTTTGATGTCAGATACTGTATATTTTCAGAAACACTGGATTTTGTGATTGCAAGTAATGGGGGGAAAAAATGTTGAACCTTTGTAATTATTTTAATTTTTTAAGTGATTAAAGCTCAGAATTTCCTTTTTATTTTTTGTCTATCACAATCAACTTCAATTTCCTCGCTCAGGAAGTAATTACTATCTACCTCACCTCTGAGGAAACAACAGTAACCTTTGATTTCCTTGTCTGTTTTACTGTGCAATGCTTGGTTGTCAGGACAACATTATTTTCTCCTTTATCTCCAGGCGAGAAGGACGATTTCAGTGATTGACTTTAATGTGTGTGGCATAACAGGATCTATAAGTACCAGGCCCACGGCTACGCCTTCAGCTCTGTGGAGGAGCTCCTGGACTCCCTCGGAGGCAGCGGCTTCATCAACATGACCAGACGGCCGCTCTCTGATTCGCTGCTGGAGCTGGGAGTGTCTCAGCGCTTCATTGATGAAGTCATTGCGCCCATCATGAGGGTCAACTACGGACAGAACGTCAGCATCCCTGCTTTTGTAGGTCAGCTGAGTGAAGACAAAAAAAAAGAAAAAAACAGCGAGAAGGAGAGTGTGTGAAGCTAACAATTAGACAAAAGCTGAATTAATTTATTTAGGGAAAGTTTTGAGACAAGCATACTGATGTGGGTCAGCACAGGGGAAAAAAAAAGGAAAAATTATCACATTATAGATAGGAATTGGAGGAGTCAAGAGCAGAAGGGAGGAAGGGATGAGGAGGAGGGGGGTTTTGAGAGAAGGAGAAAATAGGAAATTGTGGTGTGGGCAGCTGGTAATTGGTTCATAGCACTTGGCTGTGTCCTTTACGCCTCTATGTCTGTTGCAGGCGCTGTTTCTTTAGCCGGCGCCCAGAGCAACCTGTGGGCGGTGGAGGGAGGCAACAAAATGGTGTGTTCAGGTCTGCTAAAGATGGCCAACGCTAACCTGCTGCAAGCACAAGTCATCTCCATCTCCCCTGTCCCTTCAGGTACTCCACCGTTTGCTAAATGAAATAAAGGTTTTTGTGTTAAAACATTTTTTTTTCCTTTATTAAAAAAACAAAACAAAAAAAAAAGCAGCACATTAGGAGCAAACATCCATGAAGGCTGTTTCAGGTTATGAAGACCCGTATTTGAAAAACATACATACAATGAAGCAAAAAAAGTTTTAGTCAGCCACCAATTGTGCAAGTTCTCCCACTTAAAAAAGATGAAAGAGGCTTGTAATTTTCATTATAGGTCAACCATGAGAGACAAAATGAGAAAAATTCCAATGTCTGATTTTTAAAGATTTTATTTGCAAATTATGGTAAAAAATAAGTGTGTTGTCATCCACAAGCTTCTGCCTCTCACAGACCTGTAACTTCTTCTGTAAGAGGATCGTCTGTATCCATGGCACCTGTTTGATCTCGTTATCTAAATAAAAGACACCTGTGCACAACCTCGAACACTCCAAACTCCACTATGACCAAGACCAAAGGGCTGTCTAAGGACACCCGAAACAAAATAGTTGATCTGCACCAGGCTGGGAAAACTGAATCTGCAATAATTAAGCAGCTTAGTGCAAAGAAACCAAAATAGAACTTTTTGGTAAGAACTCTACTGTTTGGAGGAGAAAGAATGCTGAGTTGAGGTCACGCCGACTGTAAAGCATGGGGGTGGAAACATGATTTGAGGCTGTTTTTCAGCAAAGGAACGAGGACGACTGATTTAAAAAATAAACAAAGAATTAAAGAAAAGAATAAATAAGGCCACGTAATGTCAGATTGTGAATGAAAACCTCCTTCCATCAGCAAGGCCACTGAAGATGAAACATGGCTGGGTCTTTCAGCATGACAACGATTGCAAATACACTGCCTGGGTAATGAAGGAGTGTCTTCATAAGAAGCTTTTCAAGGTTCTGGAGTGGCCTAGCCATTCTCCTGATATTAACCCTGTAGAAAATCTTTCTAGGGAGTTGAAAGTCTGCTTGGCGACAGTCCCAAACATCACTGCTCTAGAGGAGATCTGCATGTAGGAATGGACCAAAATACCAGGAACAGTTTGTGAAAACTTACAGAAAACGTCTGACTGCTGTGATTGCCATCGAACGGTTTATAAGTATTGAGTTGAATGTTTTTATTAACCAAATACTTGTTTTCCACCATAATTTACAAATAAATTATTTAAAAATCGGACAATGTGATTTACACGATTTTTCAATCTCATTTTGTCTCTCATAGTTGAGGTATACCTATGATAAAAAATACAGATATTTCTCATTTTTTCAAGTGGGAGAACTTGCACAACTGGTGGCTGACTAAATTCTTTTTTTTCTTTCTTTTTTGGTCTGCATTTATTTTTACTTCAGGGGATGCACTGGAATACCAGCTGAACTTCACCACAGCAACAGGGACAGGATCCGAACTGTACAACATTGTAGTCTTGGCGACTCCGCTTCAGGCCAGCATTGGGTCTGAGCTCCAGTTCCAAGGCTTCACCACGCCGTTTGACCAGCTTCCTGGCAGCTATCACAGCACCGTAGCAACCATTGTTCACGGATACCTAAACACCTCCTTCTTCGGTTTTCCCGACCCTCGGCTCTTCCCATTTGCCAGCGTTCTGACAACCGATACGCCCAGTCTGTTTTTCAACAGTGTGGCCAGTGTTTGTCCCGTCAACATCTCGACGGGTTTTCGCCGCAAACAGCCGCAAGAGGCCGGAGTCTACAAGGTGTTTTCGCCACAAACTCTGGACAAACCTGAGCTAAAAACCCTCTTCAGGTAAATCTGGTGAAATCCCAATTATGTTCACACAAAATCTTGACTTATTGAGATTCTTCTTTGTCTCTAAATTGTAGGTCTTACTACTCGGTGCAGGTGACTGAGTGGCAAGCGTACCCTCACTATGGCAGCAACCAGAGACTTCCTCCAGTGGAGCTTCATCCCAATCTCTATTACCTTAATGGTATTGAGTGGGCCGGCAGTGCCATGGAGATGAGCTCCGTGGCTGCCAAGAACATTGCTTTGCTGGCGTACCACCGCTGGAACAGACAGACCGAAATGGTGGATCAGAAAGATCTGATGCACAGGATCAAGACGGAGCTTTGATGCTTTTAGACGGAGGATCCTGTGCTGAATAAATATAGTCGACTCACTGCAGGAGAATGTCGCTGCTAGACTTGAAGCTCTGATTTTTGCTTTCAATTTACAAAATTTGGCCAAGGCTTTTTCAAATTCTCACTGAAGACTTTTAGGGAAACGGGAAGCTCCACACATTTTCCGAGGAGCTTTTTACATTTAAGACCATTCTACCTCCTGAGCATCAGTTGCTCTCTATATTTACTCCAAGGTAGATGAGCGACAAACATATATGGTGCTTCAGGACAATGTAACCTAATCTTACAGCTGTGTCAAAGAACATCCAATCATTTTGACCCATATTAGAACTCCAGCTTGTTTGGATGAGAACATTTGAGCTAACCTCTACAGAAAAGTCTGAAGATGCTGTTTTACTCTCTTAGTCAGTGATATGATACACTGCAAAACGTTTTTGCCACATACTATGTTTAAGCAGATTCTGTAAACTGTTACAAAATGGCTTCTTTTAGTCGCTGATGTTGTGAATTAATGAAAATGTGAATGAATTAAAGAGTCTGCTTTTCATTTTCTCCACTCAATTCTGTCAGGAAACCTGTAAGGTTTGAATAAATCACTGCTCCGGCTGTCATCCTATCCAACTGCATTAGTCTCACTGCTGGGACTGATAGCGTAGCAGCTAAAAGTCAAGTCCTATCAGAGTTAAAGATTTTCAACAATGAACAAAATAATTAGGCGGTGACTCACAGCGGTGGCCACTGGTGCTCTCTTGCGCCTTTCATCAGACTCTTTCATTATCTCCCCTTCCTGCTGCTATTGTTGCATAATCCAGCGGAAAGAATTTTCTATTTGGGGAATAGAGCCAACCAGCTTTCACACTGAGCTGGAAAAAAAACAAAAACAGAGGACGGATCTGTGACTGTTGCTGGTTAGCGTGACCCCTTTTTCCTCTCAAGCATGAAAGCCAGATTGAGACAGTCTTCTTATTAAGGGTGTGATTCTGTGAAAATGCATGTTAAAACTGACTTGTACAAATGCCAAATTGAAAAAATAGAAATTAAAAAATTGCCTAATTTGTTGAGTTGGGCTTGTGGCAGATTTAATTCATCCGCTAACAATGTTAAGAATTCAAAGTCTGTAGGTCGATCTGATTGTGTCTCGTGATGATCTAATGAAACTGTTCCAAAGCTTTGTACTGGCTTTAAAAACTGGTGGACGAGATAGAAATAAAATTGTCTGAAATTCCTAAAACTTGTTTTGTTATTATTAATATCATTATTGTTTACATAAGTTTGTTAGCAGTCAGTAGCTGCGAGTTTTAGATATTTTAGAGAGCCAAAAAGTTGCACACAAAGGGAAATCGTTTAAAAAAACTATTAAGAAACAAAGATATGTACTTTATGGACTTGGTAAGAATTTAATCCATTTTTTTAAAGATTTTAAAAAAATGTGGAAAACTTTCTGATGAAGTTGCAAGATTTGGTCGGTTAGGCCAACTGGACTTAAAAGGTCTAGAATAAGGTAGGAGCAAAGTGCTGCATTCCTTCTCATTTCCCAGCATGCCCTGCTCTGGTATGTTTGTTCTATTTGGCTGGACACACCTGATTCAGGTGAGAAATCCAATGATTTTGGGGTAAACATGCAGACACCGCCCTCTGAGACCAGATGATGCCCACCGCTGATGTACAATCTGTTCATCCGTTTAGCTTATTCAATTCAAAATGTTGATAGTTATTTACCAACGGGCAATTGGTTTAAAACTAAAAATCAAGTGAGCTGATGCAGCTGTTAATAATTATTAGAATGATTAGCTAACATCCTCATTTTTTAGAGTGGGTTAGAGATTTTGGTTCTGATAAGGGGTTCGTTGATAGTGTTGACATAGGCGTAGAGAACCCTGTTTCCTCTCAAAAAACGTCAATAAACTTTTCTCCTTGATGACAGTTAAGACTTCCTTGACCCTCTGTCCTTTCTGTCCATGATGTGACTTTATTTTCTTTAAATATGTGTTGTTGAGCCAGTTGTTACAATTATCCTGCATTTTGCGGTCCAAATTTGGCATGAATGTACTTTAGGATTCCATTTTTCAGAAAAGCACGAGAAAATCCAAGATTTTAAAAAACATAGTAAATATCGGGAGAAAATGTCAAATTTTCACTACCATCTTTATTAATTATGTAATCCTAAAGAAAAATCAACTTACATATTTTTTAAACAAATCTTGTCACATTTTGAACTAATGACGAAATCTTCTTCATTTTTGACAAAATCAATGATCTTTGAACTGGAGTAGGTAAGATGTCGGATAAACGTATCTAAAGTTTATGCAACATAAACACATTTTTAAGACCTCTTAATTTTTAAATCTATGTAAGTGTAGTTTACAAAAAAAGCAACAGAAATTTAATTTTAGATGCATCTCACAAGTGCGTTGTGCTATTTTTGGAAGACACCTGAAGGCAACTTGTGTGGTCCTTGGGGGCAACCTGGTGCCCACGGGCACCAGGTTGGTGACCCCTGGTGTAAATAAATAGTATTCTGTATTTAGTATTCAAGTGTAAAGACTACATTCCATTATATTGAGACGGGGCAAATAGGCATTTCATATTTTTGTAATGTTTTTGAGTGTATGAATGCTGTCATTACAAAAGGCTTGGTCCTTGTACCACAAAATGCACAATTTGTCTAAAATATAAACCTGACCAGTTCCGCTAGTGCCCGTTGTTGTTCAGGTGCAGGTGAGCTGCTGAGTCCTGGTAGCATTGTGGCTTTTCTTAACTGTATCATCCTTTTGTAGAGGGGTTGTTTAGTTCCCACAAAGTACCTCTTCCCCCTGTGTTTTGACTTTGGCGTGGATCAATTTAGAGTCTTGCTGGGTCTAAAATAAATGTGGTTTGTGTTGAAGATCCTTGAGTTCCTCGGACACACAAAAGGAGACGATTCTGCCCCTTTGTTGATCCCCTTCTTTCCTTGTCTCAGACCAATAAGTTCTCCTTTTTTGGCTTTCACCATCCGGGATAACCTGAGTTCCTGACGGACATATCTGTTTTCTCTGTTGTTTCCTCGTGAATTGGTGATGTAATTATGTGATACTACTGGCTTACACATAACAGAATGTCAAATACAAGAAACTGGTCAGTGTAAATGGGTTTCTTGTGCACCTCAGTGATCAGATTTGGGCTTTTCTTGTTTGTACAGAGCAATCCAAAGAGACACATATCAAAGAAAGAAAGAATTTCAGTGATTCTGAAAGTGAAAGACTGTGAATTTCTGACATCTGACCTAATGCGCCTTTTGCTTCTTTTTAAAAAGCTTAAAAACTGCAAGTTTGACCACTTGTTTGTATTTTTAGACATATTTATGTGGATTTTACTCAGAGTCTGGTGGATTTTTTTAAACCCACTTCCTAGTTTCTCTTTCCAGTGAAACAGCCCTCCCCCCATAATTCCCCGAAACCACTGACAAACAGCTCTGAGCTCAGGGCTGCAGACAGTCATGCACTGTGGTGTATGAATGTATCCATACATTCTGCACCAGAGACGACGCACCGTCCATGTTTCACATGCTGTTTGATGGACCACCAATAAAGTAGGAAGGGGTCACCTTATTATATTTGTTCAATCATATCAATAAATTATATTTATCTCATATCCTGCCGACTATGATCTCATAGCACAGTGTTGTTTATCACACACATATGATGCAGAAACATGAAGAAGTACGATCTGTAAAACTGTCTTTTCCACCTGAAGTATTGACATACTGATGGAGGAAATTCTGAACTGGATCATAGATATGTCTCTCAAAATATATTATCAGCCCTTACTTAAAGTTCTGCTTTGCTTTGTTCGGTAAGAGGATCCGAGCCACCAGGTCAACGTCACTGCCTGATCAGAACAACAAACAGAAGTTAGAAGACAGACCAGGAGAAGATTAACAGTGGGTGACTTGATAAACATGAGGGAAACTTAACACAGGCAAGATTAAAGACAAAACTTGCTCCTCCTGTGAAAATATTAGAAACATATTTGCATGACAACCTAACAGAACTACAGCCAATAAATTCAATTTAAATACATTGCATGAAAAGTTGGGTAGATTTGCCTGACTGGTCTACCCTTAACAAAAACTACTACACTTAAAGTTTATTCTATTAAATATACTTGAGTGTAAACTATGAAAATAATAAAGATACTGTAGACTATTTATGTGTAGTATATGAAGTACTAACTGAATACTTTTTCAGACTAAATCACATAATTTTAAGTTGATATATAAATAAGTAAACTTAAAGTATGATGCCTTCGTTTAAGTACTTTTATGTACTAAAAGGATACTGAAGCACACTTGAAAAGACTACTTTTTCCTATGTTAAGACTGTGCTTTGTGAACTGCACCTTTTGGCCTCATAGCTCAAACTTTAGTGCAGAATACGACCAAACCCACAATGACCAACAGAAGAAATTCAAAACAGGTGCAATTAATTGAACTAATGATGGCCCTAATAGGTTTTAGTAGAAGGTGGTGATATTTCTTGTGCTTGCCGGAAATTAACACATACTGTGAAAATTTAAAAAATGAATTTTAATTTGTTACTCAAGGAAATGTGTGCATTTTATTTAAATAAAGAATTGAAAATTGCACAGTTATTTAACAATTCATTAAGCTGTGGAAAACTACACGTTGTGCAGTCAGTCCATGGAAGTTTACCACAAATTTTACAGTGATACAAAAATATTCTTAAACCAAAACAAAATCAAGCAGTATGAAAAAATCTGAATGCTTAAAAATGAATATTTAGCCTATTCATTTTGCAAAGTTATTGTTAATTTCTTTTCTTTTAGCACAAGTAGTACAACAAGTACACTTAACTCAAAAAGTGAGGCATGTGCTTGAAGTTTACTTTTTAAATACTATATTGTAAACTTAAAATGTTCCAATTCACTCTGAAGTATACTTCTGACTCTATATTTACAAAGTCTATGCTATTAGAAAGTTATACTTTGTACTACTTTTTTAAGGGGTAACAGTGCTAATGGGCAATAATTCTATTGTAACTTTGGAGAGTCTGTACATTTGAAACACTCGTTTATGGAGTTGGCAGCAGAGCAGAATGTGTGTTTAAAAAATGGGAAATTAAATATGTGAGTTTATTAGAAAGAACAGCTGTTAAATTATTATTACTATTTTAATTGTATTGGGTTTTATTTATTTCTATTGGTGTTGACTGGATTCTTAAAATTAATATCGGAATTTCTAAGAAAAAACTTTTCATTCTTGCAAAATAAAAAACGTTGAAATGTTGCAGGACTGTTTTCGCCCAACCCCATTGGTCCAGCAGCACCCACGTGGTCTGGTAGTCACGCGTTTTCCAGAAACCCGTCAGGAAGGAGAAAAACAAAACAAACCCGAGAGCTGTAACAGCGTGAGGACACCATTCCACAGGAAACCGTGTTTATTTCCAAGAGAGGAAGCTCCACGAGGTCCAACGTTAAGACAGACGTATGCGTGGGTGCCTTACAAGTAAGCAGGACCGCTTTTTAGCCGCTTTAGGGAAACTTTTCTGCCTGGTGGATGTGGGCTCTCACCGCGGCGCTGGGTTAGCTTTGAAGCTAACTGCTTGTTGTTGTGTATCGGGCTTCAGCTGGGATGAAGAAGGAGAGGCCATACTGATTGAGCTGCGGCTGAAATTACACCAAGACTCGCAGTTTGCGCATTAAAATAAAACAATTATTTGAAAACTAAATACACCAGATATCCAGCTTTTTGCTAACCACAGTTTATTGTCGACTTACAGGAAGTGAATATATGTCGCCAACTAGTTCTTCACGACGAGTTGATTTAAATATATATTTTTTGACTTGTTTAAAGTAAAATAAAACAGTGTTAAGGTAATTGTGCTCGCCGTTCTTTCTAAAAAATGTAGTTGTTTGCCGTAGTAAAGTGTAGTATTTAGGATTCTTGACGGTTATTGTGCTTTTCCCCATTAAATTGAGCGTCTGTTATGTCAAAAAATGCGTTTAATTCAAAATTGCATCATATATGTTCATTATAAGTTATAAAATAGCAGTTTAATTGTCTATTTGTGGGGGAAAACCCCGGTGGGCTATGTCATGCTTAACCCGAGGTCTCGTTAGGTACACGCCCCCCCAACAGTATAAACGGTCAATGCTCGTGCGGTCAAAACCTGAATATAAATGACTGAGTCACCGTAAACATATATTCACTTATCATTTTATAATTTTTAGGGTTTTGTAAGAATATCGTACAAAAATTTTATTTTTCAACCTCGTGCCCTTTTTTGTTAGATAAGCCTGTTCAATAGTTCTTTATTTCTTTTTTCTAAGCTAAGTAGGGCAAAAAAAATTGCAAGTATACAACTATTTTTGTAGTGTCTTCGATTTTGTGCAATTCAGTTCATCCTACTTTAAATTATCTTTACATTCTGCTATCTAGGCCACGGGCATGTAGGCCTCCAAGTTGTTTATCTTCTGCCTCAACCTACATTGCAAAAGGGTGTTTATATTGAGCCAGTTCCTGCGATTGGCAGCTTGTGGAGCCAATCAGAGACGCCGGCAGCCAGGACGTCATCTTCATTCGTCCAATAGAAAGGCGGGGTTACTTGGGTGTTGCCGCTTAAGGGTTAGGTTGAGGTTTTGTTTTGCTTTGCTGAGGTGCTGTGATGGGTGCAGAGACTGGCGAGATACCTGTGTCTTTATTGCTTTGCTGGGCTATACAATCGGTCAGTTGTAATCCATATCTGCCTGTCACAGTAAAGTCTTGCTTTGACGTAAATGCTGATGTTATTTGCTACAGATAAAGAAGAATTAATCTTATATTTTGTTAAGTTTATATCATAGTGCTAATGTCCTTCTTCCTCCTATATATTAGTGCGGAAATTAATGTACAGTTTAAATGAGTAGAAAGCCAATAGTGTCTGCACTGAAATATACATTATTATTATGCAAGGATCAAAGAAAGAAATGTCCAGTTTACATGCAACTAGATGCATGCTTCAAATTTAATATATTTTTGTGTATTTTCTTGGGGGAACAGATGTTATATTGATTCTGTTACACGAAAGCCTTTTGTTAAAATATAATAGAAATACTAAAAAGATAATCGTGTGTTTTTACAGGGTACAGTTTAACTGAAATATTATTTATTTATTCTACCTTAAAATTGAATTTGAAATTAAAACAAACTTCTTTGTATTTTATTTTCAAGCTCTCCAGTTATATTTTTATTTAAATAAAATATTGATTGAATTCTTTTAGAATAATCTTTTTCTCTAACAATTAAATCAGATAACTGACCGACAGTAAGCAATAACTATCACTGCAAGATTGTTTGTATACAATATTTACATTAATTAGCAGTCATGTTAACTTCCTTTTTCTTTCACAAATGTGTTATATAATTACATTATTTGTTAGATTTCCATCTAATTGTTAGGAAAAGTTTTGAACTTTTGATTCAATTCCCCCAATCCATTGCAAGCTTTTAAGTGATGTCAGTAAAAATGAGGTTCATGTCATTGAGATAAACATAAAAGGCAGCTTACAAATGAATCCACTGTCTTACACTTTGTTTGCATTTCTCAAAAATAAATGTGAAAGTAAAACAAAATGTTAAATTCTACTATGAAGATTTTCTGTTTTGAGAAATTGCACAGATTTCTGAAAGTCTGTTAGAATCAACTATAACTGAACTGCAAAATCAACTGTCACCTGTCAGCTTACTACTGTATCATCTAAATAAATAATGAAAATTGCCAACCTTTAAGTATTTTCGACTGTTAGTGAGATTCTATTTTCAGTGTGCTGCTGCTGTGGCTCTGCACAGACCTTGTGGATTAATGACCTTTTGCGATATTTGTTCGTGTTTGTCTCTCTGTGTAAACAGCGGGACATTGCCTGCTTGTTGATTCTGCAGTAATCAAGGCCTCATGGGTATCAGTGGGTAACCTATTCTAAAGAAGGCACTGATGATTGGCCTACTTGGATAATGTCCAGTGTTGTGAAATGGAGATTGTCAGCTGTTTGCATGATAGTGGATCTATGGGATGAGGGCAGCATGGCCTCTGATGACCTTTTCCTTCTCTTTTTTTTTCTGTTGTTGGTTATTAGTCAAATATTTTATAAGCAAGATGGTTGTGTAGAGCTTTACAAAGTAAATTCACAACCAACCTCTTCTTGATTTGAATTTTTATCACCTTTGTTGCCCAGAAGTTTTTTTTTCTTTTTTGCATCTTTGTGGCACATCAGTCTGAGTTGTGAGAGTAAGCAGGTTTTTGTCATTGTACAGTTTGCACTGACCTTTTCCAGGACAGAACATGTACATTTATAAACTGTAAACAGAGGAGTTTTCTTTGCCAAAATAGTAAATGTATTTATTTATCAAGAAAGAATTTGAAATTATTTTCAACATGAAGTTTTATTATGCAATGTTCAGAAAAAAGACTCTTGTAAGTGTTCAGTTTATTCTTCCTGCTTAAAAAAAAGTGATTCTGTAACAGGAAACTCTGCATTGCTGCTTATTTGTTTGACTTAGTTGCTAATTCGGGATTTTCCTCAATGCTTTCTGCACAAAAAAACTTCATGAGCTATTATATTTCAATATTGGTGATCCTCAAGGATTTGTATTCAGTTCTCTTCTTTAAGCTGTGTAAACCCATTCTGGCATATAATGCACATTTAAATAAAGTTGCCAAAGATCCAATTCGGAACTTTCTAATTGGGGGGTTCAGTTAAACAGAAGACATACTTTAACTTTTGTAATCAAGATTAAAGGGAGTCAAGAGTTTCTGTGCCTTTTTGTGTTTGAGGAGCATCAATGCTGCTTTATAGATTAGAAAAGAAAAAAAAGAAATGCATCAGCAACAAAACTACCTTAGAAAACGAAAGCATGCATACTTTCTAAAGAAGCTCTTAATGAACTTCTGACTGAGACATTGCTGACAAACGGTGTGACTGTCCGTTACATAAACTGCACAAACGCTGATCAGACGGATTGAAAAGGCGAAGAAAATCACTGGGGCCTTTTCCGCACGACATCTCCATCTGTATTCCTCACCCTCTCAGCTGATCAGCAAGCACTGGCAGTCACCAGTTTCCCCCACTTCTCCTTTTTATCTGCATTTTTTATTAGAAAGTTACAAAGTTACAAAAAAAAAAGCTCTGGATACTGAATTGCTTCAACATTTGCATTTTAGTATTTTTTTTTGCACTTAAACTATGAGTTTGACAACAATATAAGCCATAATTTTCAGCTATATTCTTGCACTTTTTTTGGATGTCTTAGCTTTGCTTTGTTACTTTCAGGATATTGTCAGGGTGATGACAATATTGTCTGAATTCTAAACTCTATGGAGTCAAATTTAAGTTAAATCTTTGAATCAGTTCATAGTTAGACAGTATCACACATTTAAGGCCAATCAGATGACAGATATTGTAGATTGTAAGGTTGGTGGTTTCTGGGTGGAGAACAAGTTTTCTGAGACAGGAAAAATAAAACAATTGATCTGCTCAGGATCAGTCAGTCAATTTAAGATTTTGCCCTTGGTGTGATCCTCTTGATTAAAATTAGAAGCACATTGTTAAAAACATGTCTGCAGAATTTCTTTAAAGTCAGTTTTATGTACAACATCAATTGTGAGATCATCTGAATTTAATTCCACTCTTCTGAGATGTTTCATCGCTGCTCCTCTCCATCACAGGCTTTGTCAGCCACTGTGCAGTGAGGTGGATTAAATTAAATTGTCCCTTTTGTAAATTTGCTCTTTGCATCCTCTGTGCGTCAGCACCATGACTTGGTTTCAGCTTGTTTTCGAGGGCTCTGCTTGTGACCACAGGCTTTCTGTTTCTTTCTGTGACAGCTATGTTTCAGGGCTTGACGCAGCTCTCTTTGTTGTGTTAAGACCATGTGTTTCCTCACACGGCTGTAAATTTAATCAGACGCAGCTTCCCAGGAAGGAAATAAATGCAGGAAGTGCACACATTTTTGTATTTACAGTCTATATTTCAGAGGCTGACTTGTTTCCAAATAAGTTGATTTTTGCACACGCAGAGACTCGTGGACTTCGATGTGCATTTGCGTGAAAGGTGTTGCATTCTTTAAAGTTGTTGTACAAGTGGCGTGAACTGCACTTCCTGTCTCTCTCAGAACAGTCTGGAGGGAGAGGTTGTTGAATTGCAAAGGCGCATTTGACTGGAGGAAGTGATAGTGTTAATGATTTTTTAAAAATGGAAACCTTAGCTATGAGTCGTTCTTTTTCTTCATTTATATTTTCCTTTAGTTTTTGTTCAACAATAGAACAAATGTCATCATTTCCAGATGAATTAATAAAAAAAGCCCTAAAGGCTCAGAGAGTAAATGGTCTTTAAAGGGCCCATATTATGAAAAAAATACTTTTTTATTATTATTATTTTTTTTTTTTACCTTTCATGTGTTTTAAAATGTTATTTACTCACAAAACCAATCCGGTATTTTGCACCATCACACATTTGAGGATTTCTCTAAAACCATGTGCTCTGAGCACCAGCCCCTGCCAACCCATGAAAAGGAGCAGGTTCTCACATTGTAATGTAGAGAAGTGAGGGACGGCGCCTTACAGAAGGCGTCTGCACTGCCCGTTCCGCCCCACACTAACACACATATATACTTTCTCTGCCGAGGTAGAAGTGATTGGCAAAACTTTTTCATTTTACATGCACAATTTGCACATCCATCCAAAAGTTTGGATGTTTGTTCTTGTGGGTTAAATGCATATACGCTGCAGGGGCCGGCTCAAGGATGATGTCTGAGGCTCTGGGTGGAGCCTCAGAGATCAAGTCGTACCGTTGCTACGGTGCAACCCCTCGATTCTTTCTGCCATTTATCTGTTTACACTTTCTCTTGTTAGTTTAGAGCCCCTCACACTCCCAACACAACAAGACAGATGAGCAACAATGAAGATATCCAGCTGAACATTTTTGAGCCAGATGCTTGAACAAGGAAAGGGAAGATATTGATGGATCTAGTTTACAAGTGGCTGCAGCAGAATGGGACGTAGCAAGAAACTCTGCGGCTCACCCAGCATACTTTCTACGTCACAAAGACGCTCTTTTTCATACAACATTTGCTCCTGATTTACAAAGATTGGAATAAAGAAGTACTCAGAAAGACCATTTTAAACTTAATTTTCTTTATGCATCCATCATGAGAAAAATGACACAAGAACTTGTTAACCCTAAAAAACAAGATTTTTTTGACGATTGTCATTAAATTAAATACACTGACACTACAAGGAATAATTGGGATATTTTTCAGTATAAAGAATAGTGGAATCCTGTTTCTATGTTGTTTGAAGCTTTCTGACCGGGTAATGTTTTTTTTCACTGATAGGCCTGCAGTTCATTCAAAGATGATCAGTGCTGATCTGGAAGACCCATAGCAGGAAATGAATTTAAAGAATACCTGAAAGAAAGCCATAAAAGGTAGAAAAGCGGAAATGTTCTTTGTAATAATCTCTGTTTTGATGAGCCAGCTCAGTCATTCTTCTCTGAACTTTAGCAGCTACAAGGTTTTTATCCTAAATTAGTCTTCATTTTTTCAGAACTTTCTCTGCAAATAATACAAATATTTGGAATCCAGTCATAAAAAATAGTAATCTAAAAAATAGTCATTCTTTATATAGTTAATTCTCAGTGTGAACAGCAGCAGGTCATCTTGACCTCATCTGTATGCTTAAGTGCACTGAGGGGATTTAGAAGTGATTTTTTTCAGTTGATCGACTTGTTTTACCTTCTGTCTTTCATTTCTTTCGGTCTCAATAAATTTGTGCACTTTGGTGCTAAATACAATAAACAGCAACATTTTTGTTTTATAAATTTCACAATAGTACAATTGCAATTTACATATTTATGATAAAAGCATGATATTTAGTTTGTTTTTTTCCCCTACTTTCTATACTCAAGAATAGAAGCGATTGTAAAAATAAAGTGTTTGTTGACAGCTCACCTTTTTAATTTAGCAATTACATTATAATTGAGTGTCTGTTATGGAAAAGGAACTAAGAGCTGCTGGAAGCCTCTTAGTAGAACAAATTAAGATTGTAAAAAAAAAGAAATGTAAATTAATTCCCTCATTTATATCAGAGTGAATATGTTTTGTCTGACAAATTAGAAAGCTGATACCTAAATTTGCAGGAGACCACAAACAACAGGAGCCACAAATGACGTCAGTTGTTGGTTAGTTAGAAAGATAAGACGGTTTGGTGCAAAACGTAATTAATTTTTAGGGAGGTAAAATAGTATGAACCACAAAAATGAGGTTAAATCAAAGATATCAGGAACAGATTTTTTAAAGATTAAGTATGCAAGAAAAACAAGTCTTTCTTCTGAATTATATTTCAATTATTAACAGTCTTATTTTTTTGTGTGATCCTTATTTGTCCTTCTATACATAAATATAAATTTTTTTTATTGCATACATTTTTCTTTTTTCATGTTAACAACTGAAATGATGTGCAATATGGGACACTGGGATCCATGTGGAGTCAATCAATGGTTCTGAAAGGAAACATGCATGCTAATGTTGCCTACTGGACCTTCACACAACTGGACACATATTCATATTTTATTTACATTTTCTCTCGACGTCATAAGAAAATTTGTTGGTAAATAATTCACAGATATTTAATAAGCCAATAAAACAGTCTATGGTTTTACAGATTGTATTAGTTTCAGATGTTTTGCATTTGATCACAACTCATCATGATAGCGTTCTGCTTCCTGTTTTCTTCTGCTTACAAACCTGTGAACTGCACGCTACTTTCCTGAAGCTTGGTCTGAAACTCACAAACCAACACCCCTTCTGTGGTTAAAACAAGCATCTTCTTTTTTAAGTAAATTCTTGTTTACATCTATTTTTTTCTCTCTGTTTTTAAATAATTTGTTGCAGTTCTGAAGCATACAGAGAAAACAACACCAGACCACAAGAGACCAGACCAGGTCGGGCCACCTTAATCACCCTCTCCCTCTCCCCCTTCCCTCCACCATCGCAGACTGCATTGACAAGCACTCTGTGGTCGACCCCCCCTCCACCCCTCAACAGTAATTCGCTGTGCTGATCAGACAACCTCACACCGCTGGGACTGGACAGGAAACCCAGAGGTTCCCAAAGCTGGAGCTCTAAGCTGTGCCTGGCAATGCCTCAGGTAAGAAAACTGATAAAGTTCACACACAAAAAAAACAGATACACACTAAGCTGTATTCTCTCTGATATTTAAAGGGGTAGTAGGTTAATTCAAATATGATTTTGTTGCCAAAGTTTGCTCATTGGA
Source organism: Oryzias javanicus (assembly GCA_003999625.1). Classification (NCBI taxonomy): domain Eukaryota; kingdom Metazoa; phylum Chordata; class Actinopteri; order Beloniformes; family Adrianichthyidae; genus Oryzias; species Oryzias javanicus. The sequence continues at coordinate 22,774,245 of CM012450.1, forward strand.
GAATAAAAACCAAGAAACACTATTACAAATCCAATACATTTTTAATATTTTAAATTGTATAACTATTATCAACTATGCACAAACATGCACCAACATGTAAGTTGTAAAACACAAACGCACATTTCTACAATTTGTCCTATGTCAAAAGTTACATGAAACAATGAAGTCTTGACTATTCTGACTATTTGTTTTGTTTATCTTTTTAAAAATTAAACATGAATTCCTGCTGTATACATGGGCAGCATGGATCAGGAGATTCTTATCACTGGTTGTGTTGGTGCTTATCTTTGCATGACGACTGATAACAGCACAGGATGTGTTTAGCAACAGCTGGACTTTTATCTTCTTCATCTTGTTTCTATTTTTGGTGCTTTTGACAGGAGCTTGTTTGTGTGTTTGTTAAATGAAACAGGAGATGTTGTAGAGTTCAGACTCTGCACCAATCAGTTGAAGATTACAACTTTCACCTCTTTCTTCAATTTTTTTATGTGAATCACTTTAAAGGTAAAGTTTATTTTAGCTGAAACTCCTTCAAACAATGGGTTAATGCGATCAGAAGAGTTGTATTTTTTAGAGTGTTAGGAATGGTGTTAATTTAGTGTACTTTAAACTGTAATCCCAACTCCTGCTCAGTAGAGCTGCAGGACGTAAGTGGCTGACCCTGCTTCTGCGCACAGAAATCTGCCTCCCAACAGCTGCTGGTACAAAACTGTGAAGGGGGGAAAGTGAATATCCGACTGGGCCAATGTCTGAATCATTCCAAAAATAAATATGGGAGGCATCAAGTGATTTCTCTGTGGAGAAAAATTAACAAAAACTTGACATGAGCCACAGAACTGAAATATGGCTGCGCTTAAAGACCCAGTCCGATGAAAAATACAGTTTTTGGTGTCTCTAAAATGTTCTTGTAATATTTTTCTGATAATGTGGGACATACATAAATACATTTATGTTTTAAATTTGTATTTCTGAGGATTTATTTATTCAAATTGTTGTGAGTCAGGAGCAGAAGAAGAAATGTTGCATGAAAAGAAAGACATTGAAAATGCAATAATTTAGGCAAAAAAAAGCATAATCATAATTTAAAGACCACCGGGGACACTTTAAAAATAAATCAAAAGGTAATTGGAGTTAGTCATTAAGTGTAGAAATATTTTTAAATATTTATCAAATTTAGATTTGACCTGGGTTATAAATAAATTGACTTAATGTCTTCTTTAAGCTGTCTGCTTTTATTTTATTTTGTCCATTTTTTTTATTCTTAAATACAAACTCAAATACAAACATACTCATTAGGAAGTTGTTCTGATGTAAATACAATACCTCTGCCCCTTACCATGAAACTCCCACCGCCCGTTTTTTGTGGACACATTAACATCAGTGGAAGTTTTGTGACTTTTCAAGCTGTGGAAAGAACAGAGTTGATGGTTTTTGTGCTGAGTGATGCTTAGCTGCTGTTGACTCAGCTGTGCTCTTTTTCTCCGTCTTGATGCTTGAGTTGCTGCAGAAACGTTGTAACGATCATCCAGCAGAGATGGAATTTTCTGCGGAGCTGCAAAGTCACTGAACTCTTCACAGAAAACCTGTTTTGTTTAACAAATTATTGTAATCAGAGACGACATTAGAAGATGTACTCTGCGTCAACGAACTGGATTAATTGAGTTTTTGAATTAGATCAACCTTTTATCTATTGATTTTGAGGATGCTTTACCATAGATGTGCTCTACTATATAATTTCTTAAATTTAGTTTGTAGTTTCTTTGATTGTGTTAAATAAAGTATTTTGTTCTATTCCATACACCTTAAAGTGATGATGTTTTACTGTGCTTTAGCGTTAAGATTTAATTCCTCAGCGCATTCCGTGAGAGGCAGTGAAGAAAATTAAACTGCAAGCTTCCTCATCAGTGTTGCACATGTATTAGAACTGCTGCAGATGATCATTTTTTTTCTTCTCTTTTGTGTCTTAGCCCAGTGTCAGTGGGATGGAGCCTCCCTTTGGGGACGCCTTTCAGAACTACTCCTTTGCTGACCAGGCTTTGACCAGCACTGAGCTGCTGGCGACCAGCTCTGACCCAGATTTCATGTATGAGCTGGTGAGTAACCTCATGCACACGCTCGCATTCACTCCTCTAAAAACCAAGCAGCAAAGGCTTAGTAAGCATCCTGGGAGCATGCCTTCCTTTTGAACATCAACTTTTACATTTGATCCAAGTAAATAAAATATCGGATGGTTAAAGTGTAAGGATCTGAGATATGTTCAATGTACGAAGACGTTGTAAAAGTTCATTTTCAGTGGTTGTGGTGGCAGTTGGCAGAGCTCCAGGCTGTGAAAAATCACAGAAAAGACAATTTTTACATATTCCTTTTTTCTAATGCACTGTTGTCATTCAATTGTTTAGCTTGTATGTTCTTTGCATGTTGTTTTCACCTTCTTTTGTCAAAACTGGAACTTTTTCAGCAGCTGCTGTGTCATTTCTGTTTTCTTTAGGCTTTAGTGCTTTCACACAAAGAATTACAACACTAAATAGTTTTTTTTTTTTACTGAAATTGGAAGTACAAAAGTTTTTATTGATGGGATAAATTAGAACAGTTCCATTTTGTAAAATATTATTCTGGATTTTGTGAAAACAATTCTGATACCTGGTTTAAATGCTTTTTTCTGAACTTATTTTGAAATAAAATTAGTTTTTCATCTTTCTCGAGTGAAGTTTGAAGCTTCTCTTGCACACGTCAGTAAATCATTTACAGGAAACTTGATTGTTTTCAAGAATGTCCTCTTGACTTCTTGAGGAGTTGCTCACTGTAGAACCCCTTTTTCCCTGTGTTTATTGAGAAATTCCCTTTGCCATCAATTCTTGGATTTTTAAACTTCAATGCAGGCTTTAAAAAATCCTTTTTTGTTGTGGCTTGTGTTGTGTCCTCCTTGATATCCTGTCTGATCCAGGCTGAACGATGAAAAGTCAGTGCTGCACTGGATTCTTTTATTCCATAGCAACGTATTAGCAAGGTGGTGACGTTCAGAACCGCTCCTTCAGTTATATAGACATAGTTTTATTTCCATGTTTTGTTTTTAACATGTTAAATGACCCCATCCAGTTTAAATTATGTATATTTTACTTTTATAAAAAGTAGTTTCATAAAAAGGGAATAATGTTGTTGTTGAGTATGTGCTTGTGACTGTAATCATTTATGAGTCTTTAATTATAAATGCATTTGCGAGCATGAACAAGATGACTGAAGTTATTGCAAAAATCAAAGCCTCTTTGGACTCCTCACCCGTTTGTCTTTGCTAAAAGTGTTCCCTCCTCCTCCTTGCAGGACAGAGACATGACCCACCGGCAAAGTCCCTGCGGGGACAGCATTGTGGGGCTCGGTGATGGAGGCAAGGAGGTGGAAGGAGGTGTTGATCAGTTCATGGGTCTGGGAGACTGCGAGACAGTCTGCAGCAGCTCAGCGTTCGAACAGTGGGACTCATACTGGGAAGATCTCACCAGGTACTTATAATAACTTTTATTTTATTTTAATTCAAGATCAAGTTAAGCAGCGGCAGCAACAATCAAGGGACACAATTTGGGAAAAAATAAGTGTTACATCTAATTTTCTAAAGCTTAAAAAACAGTAATTCAAAACAGGATGTTAACATATACATGAATCTCCATCATGTGCTGTAGGTTTATAATTACCTAATTTTAGGGAAGAAAGTTGTTTGTACACTTATTCTAAACCACATTGACATCAGCCTGAAGCATTCACTTATCACTGCTTTGCTGAACACGTTTCATGTTTGATTTTATAATAGTTTATTTATTTACATTTCCAGTCAAAATTTAATTTTCTCAGGTATTAAAAAAACATTTTGCGAAACTAGTTTGTGAATACTTTACAGAATTTACTCAATAGTGATTCTCTTCTTTCCGTTTGACTTTCTGCACGTAAAAACTCAATCACACTCTGAGTGATTTCTACAATCCTGGTATCAAAAAATTAGCTCTTTCAAGACATTACTGCTTTTACTTTTGGTATTGATATATTTTACGGTTTTTAAGATTTTAGGCAATATCTATGTTTTTTCAGCCCCATTGAAAATGAATGGTAAATTCTTCAAATCCTTCAAAAACATGCATCTTTTAAAGTTAAGTAATTTTGGTATCAAAACCTTCAACAAGTTCAAAACATTCATGCTTGTACTTCTGGTATTCATATATTATACAATTTTTAAAATTTTACTCAATTATGTGTTTTTTTTTAAAGCTCCATAGAAATGAGAACATTTTATGCCATTTTTGTGTTTTTTTTTTTCTTCAAGAAATTCTTCAAATTCTTTGAGCACTTTTAAAACCTCTACAATGTTGATATAAAAGCATTCAAGATGTTCAGGACATTATTCATCCATTAAAGTAAATTGCTTTTTCATCTTCAGCGACAAATTTAAGCCAAAAGCATTCACGCTAGCATTATCACAGGTAGTGCAACTTTTCTAATTATAATCTGTTTTTTTGTCTTAAAAACTAGTGAGTTGTGTCAAGAATTTTTCTTTGGAAAAACTAGGAAAATATTTCTATAGATCTTTATCATTTCTTTAGATCTCTAGTTATTTATTTCAAAAATACAGCAATTACTGTGACAAAAGCTACTTGTTCATTCTAAACACTTGAAGACCTGTCTTTTTATATTCAATCCAAATGGTTTGAGCATCAAATCAGTCAAACTTTAGTGTTTCATTTAACTCCAAACAGGAAATGCTTGTGGTTTTTGAAACTCCTTTTAACTTTTGCTTTTACTCTTGCTGCATTTCTCTGTCTTCGGTAGATACACACGGCTGGCCAGCTGTGATATCTGGGGAACCAAAGAGGTGGATTTCCTCGGACTGGACGACTTCTCCAGTCCGTACCAGGATGAGGAAGTGGTTAGCCGGACGCCAACCTTGGCTCAGCTCAACAGTGAGGATTCCCTGCCTGTCTGTGAGACTCTCTACCCGCCCATTGACCTGAACCTGCCTGCGCCGCAAACTCAGCCCCCCCAACTCCCCTCTCACAGTAAGAGGCTCCTGGTTCCGAACCAGGGATCCGGTTCTGTGTGGCCTTCCCCAAGCGCCTCTTCCCGTCCTTCTCGCAACCGTCCTCCAGACTTTCCCGAAGGCTCCCAAAAGGCAACCAGACCTGTTCCTTCCAGCACAGAGACTATGGCAAAGGCCCAGAACTATCTTAGTCTCACCCAGGACCACAGCCAGACTCAAGGCAAGCCTGTGGGGAGAGGAGCAAAGATGGCTGCCCCGGGATATCACGGCACTGACTTTGTCAGGAAGGCCAAAGTACGAGTGAGTTCTGTTTGCAGAGCTCAAGCTGACTTGCCTTCCCAAACAGATTTCAAGGGGTCGGACCCGCCTTTACCCCACAGCCAGCCCCAGGAGGAGAAAGCGTCCACTTCCACCTTGGTTGGACTACCTGCTGCTGCCGCCAGCGGCTCCGCCAGCACGGCAAGCTTTGAGAAGAAAACGGAGAGCATTGTGAAGCGGGAGATCCCAGGAGGATGCTCTGCCTCACTGCCTCAGCTAGTGGAAGCAAACCAGGCTCTGAAGAGCAGCAACTCCGGGCCCACCAGCCGGGAGGGCGTGGCAGGAGCCAGCGGTGAAGGTGGCGTCCTGGGGGTCGCAGACCCCGAACAGGGCAAGGAGGAGGAGCACAATTATTCTCTGTTCCTGACTCGCAGTGGACTTACAGGCAGAGGCCACTCCCAGCTGGAGGAGGACGAGGACGAGGAGGACGAGGACGAAGGAGAGGAAGATGAAGGGGACGGGCTGGAGTTGGACGACGAAGACCACGATGAGGGTTTTGGCAGCGAGCACGAGCTGTCTGAGAATGATGAAGAGGAGGAGGAAGAGGAGGACGAAGACTATGAGGCCGACAAGGATGACGACATGAGCGATGCCTTCTCTGAGCCAGGTTCACTGCTTTTTCAGAACTTTTTTCTTTAAATCCTTTTCCCTCCACGTTTCCTCTGTCTTATTCTAATTTCCGTTTTTTTTCTTCATCTTCTCCTCCAGGCTGCGACATCGAGCTGATGGACGACATTAAAGGCCTGACAGCTGGAGTCTCAAGCCGCAAGAGAGGCAAACGGCGTTACTTCTGGGAGTATAGCGAGCAACTCACGCCCTCCAAACAGGAGCGCTTACTCAAGCCGTCTGAGTGGGACAGACACACGTTGCCAAGCAACCTGTATCAGAAGAACGGCCCTCTGCATGGTATGCATGCGCACCTTAAAGAAACGGCATATGTTAAGCTGAGTCCAGATGCATTTCTACGGAAGCCTTAAAACGACCTGGCCTACTTTTTTTGTTTTTTTGTTATAATGAGATCCGCTATCTTGTTAGACCGAGAAAACAAATTTCGTTTTCTCATTCTAACGAGATTATGAAGAACAAAGAAGGAAGCGTCCCTCTATCCCTTTCCCGCAAAGAGACGTCGAGTCTGCTTTAAGTCTCTTTATTTCGTGGTTAACAACAAAACAGCAGGAGAAAACACTCCAAAAAAGTTATTTTTAGTCTGTTTTGTTTTATTAGTGGATCTGTGCTCCTCAAACGTTTTAATTTTGTCTCATGGAGCAGCCCCCTCCCTTTATTTCCCCTAAAACCCCAAAACAACAGGTTGTTTTAGGGGCGACAAGCTTCTCCTCGTGGTGTGTTCACTAAGCTCCGGACATTCACCAGCTACTCAGCCCAACTCAGTCAGCGATAATACTTGTTCTCATTTTTATGCACTCCACAGCAAATAACAGCAGTTTTTCAGAAAAAAATGTCAACACTATTAAATCAATAAATTATAATTAATCCTATTTTTTGGTGTTCTACATGTTTTTCTGATAAACTGCTTTGTTTTGGTGCGTGTCTAGAGTTCAGTGAATGCACCAGGCAGAAACACGAGTCGGCCCGGGGTTCTGTCAATCAACCTGCTTGTTCGGGGGTTTTAGGGAAATAAAGGGAGGAGGGTGGTGCATGAGATGGAATTAAGGCGTTTGAGGAGCTTAGATCCATTAATAAAATTAAAAAAGGACTGAAAAACAAGTTTGTAGTGGTGTTTTCTTCTACTTTTTTTGTTGTTAACCATAAAATAAAGAGAATTTAAACAGGTAGTCTTAGTGCAGGAAAGGAATAAGGGATGCTACAATATATTCTTCATTATCTCGTTATAACGAAATAAAACTAATAAAAAAAAGTAGGGCTGGACATTTTCAGCTTCCGTACATTTCTTTATTATTCGCTATTTTTTTGGAGGTCGCAGTGCAACTTGTGAATTCTAATAATATCGGGACTTTCCACAGCAGCAGCTGTTTGTAACATTTTAAATAGATCAGTTTCAGTGGTTCATTTGGAGTTAATAAACAAATAATGCGGGTTTCCCTATAGAACAAATAGACAAACACTTTTCTGTGCGAATAGAAACCTCTAATCATGTTAACAACCAAACAGACTTCTTATTTAATTATGCAACTGTCTTCTAGTCATTTAGCTTTTATTAAGACATAAAATTAGTTTAAAAAGGTATTTTAGTTAAAGCAACACGCACTAATATTTTTACTAGTATTTTTAGATTTATTTAAGATTGTACAATATGCAAAATAACTTTAAAACATTTAATTTGATTGATTATTTGTACTTGAAGTCAAACTGACTTTTACTGTAAGACGGCATGTCGGGTCTCGTCTCTGCGTTACATTTGAGCCCTAAGAAAAGAAAAAGAACAAACTGATGAGAGATTTGTATTTTTTTAGCTCTTTTGTGGGTTTGTAAATTCTCAATGTTTCTTCTTTTAAAAAAGGAAAATACATGCTGAAGAAGTCTCGGCGAACTGATGTGGAGGACCTGACTCCCAATCCACGCAAACTGCTGCAGATCGGCACTGAGCTCCGCAAACTGAACAAGGTGATCAGCGACCTGACCCCGGTCAGTGAGCTGCCGCTGACTGCGCGACCACGCTCTCGCAAGGAGAAGAACAAGCTGGCGTCCAGGTAAAACTTGCATGCATGCATTTACTGCTGGAACTGAATGATTATTTAGTCAAGTGTGTTTGACCTCTGTCCTCCGTTTGTGCAGGGCTTGTCGTTTAAAAAAGAAAGCTCAGTACGAAGCGAACAAAGTGAAGCTTTGGGGACTCAGTACGGAGTATGGTATGTTTACCTTCTCTTCAGCATTTTGCTTAAAATTATTTTTGAAAAATTCTGTTTTATGTTTATGTTAAATATAAAAACCAGCTTCTTCTTGTAGAAAACCAGTGCACTAGATTTGTTTCAAATGTATAAAAACAACCTGAATCCTTTCATGCTTAACAACTACAGGACAATCTCTAATCTTCTTTTCATTAAAAAGACGACTGATAAAAGGCAGTTTTGATTCTGCTGATCAACATTTTGAACACAAACAGCCTCTTAGACTAACTTTATTAAGGATTACACAACACTGCACCATTGTGGCCAATGAAATCCTTCTTAACAGGCTGGAAAAGTGGGTGGGATTATCAGGTTTAGTTCCAAGTTGGCACACATCTTATTTTGAAGGCTGGTGTTGACTTTGTTTCCATCAGAGAAGTATCCGTGCCAAGTGAAGTGTCTCAGGGTTCAATTCTTGGACGTTTTCTGTCCATTCTTTCTCTAGTTTAGATTACAGTTATGGAGAGATCTGTATGAAGCTCTGACACCAAATGACCACAATCCATTTGCCTCTGCTGTTTTTAATTGGAAACATTCAAAGTAACTTGAGTTATATTTTGACAAATTTAGAGTCATTATGTTTGGAAACAAGAGAGTAACTGGTAACTGCTTTTTTAGAGGAATAAAAACTAGAGCTGTGAACGTTAACGCACGCGATTAATCAAAAAGAATTAACCTGTTAATATTCATTAACACAAATGAATTGCACCTTGCGGAGCAGCAGTCCTTCACTTTGCCTCGTCAGTTTAGGCTTGCGCTAAAACACTTTGTCAAGCATTATCCCACTTATATCATGGTTATTTACAAAATAAATAAATATTCAATTGGTTTTCTAGTACTTTAATCTTTTTTTTATAGCTTTTTTACAAAAACACTTGATACATTTAAACATTTCAGACAATGAAAATGAAGGAATAATTTCTATCTGATCTGGGTTTTTTCAAATGCTGCACGTTGTCATAAAATTTACCTAGTAAAACATTATGTTTAATAGTGATTAATTACAACACAAAAGTGGTATTAATCAGATTTTGTTTTAATCAGGTGACAGCCTTAATTAGAATTAAATGTTATAAATGTAAAGTTTTGTGCATGATTTTATATTGTGATTATTTGCATATAATAAGTGGTCGGCAAATACTGTAACTAAAAACAAAAAATAAAAAAATTGCGATTAATTTTTTTTCAGGTTTGCGATTAATTCGTAGTTTTTTTTTAATGGATTACCGGCCCTAAATTAAAACTAAAAGTCAAGTGAGAAACTTCATCTCACTCACAATGCTGCTGCTGGAGTTTTAACCAGAGCGAGGAGAGATGACCACATCACTCTTGTTCTCAACTCCTGCAAGCCCTGCAGGACTTTAAGAAGTCATCCGTTAGTAAAGTCAGAACCAAACTGCTGCTATTGTGCCCACAGACAAAAACACCCTCTTGAAGAGCTCAGATGTTCACCAACTTTATCTTTAATTCAAAATAGTGCTCTTTTAATGCTTTATTTAAATTTTTTGCAGCTCAATTTACTTTTAAAAAAATCTGTATTTTTTCTTTTTTTATGAAATCTTTTACCAGAGCTTTTCCATTCATGCAAACCCCTTCAAATGACTTTGCCTTGCCTTTCTATTTTAAAATAAAATGTAATTTCTTGCAGATCGGCTACTGTTTGTGATCAACGCCATCAAGGAAGAGATAATGGTACGAGTCGAGGATTCTTCTCCACGTTCAACCAACATGACAGAGACTCTGGAGCAGCTCATCCAGGAGACTCTCGGTGAGACCAAAGAGTCCTTGCACAAATAAATGGTTTAAATATATTGGTTTTTTTTAAAGTATTTTCTCACACGATCTAGCCAAGTAAGCTTTGGAAAAGGTTGTAAATTATCTAGAAGAAGGGCGGTAACAATGTATGTTTTTGCCTCTCTGTGCAGTGCCATCACCTGTTGCTGGACAGACTTCAGAATTCGTCAATAAGATCTTGGAGAACACAAGCCGCGGCGATCCCACTGGCGGTCTGGTCGGCCTGCGAGTCCCCACTTCCAAAAACTAGACAAACAGCCGTCCTGGGAGAGAAGTGGACCGAGAATTTTCCACCTTGCTGTCTCATTGTAACTATGCCCCTCTCTGCATGCCCCTCCAACCCAGATTGCATACACAGTGTATGACACACAAACACACACCGATCCTTATGCGTATGTCCGAGCGCTTGTTTTCACCATGCACCTGTATGGCACACACCCTAGCTTTCAGGCTCTGCATGCAGAGACGGAACATCATCATCATCATCTCCCAAGTCATGGTGGCCACTTGTCAGGAGAAGTTCATCAAAAAGCAAGTGACGGCTGGGTAGACGAGGATTGCTGCGCCCTTAAAACCACTGGTGAGGAGTGTTTAACGTGTGTGCGGGTTTGTTGGAGGACGGAGACGGACATGAGTGCAACCGCTGGAATATTTTCACGGAAACCAACAGACCCTGGCAAAAGGTCGAAGAAGCTCCAGCTTTCATGAAGAGGTTCGCCCTACAAAAAGCAACAAACGGAAAACTAAAGACTGAAGAAGAATTCCAGGATGTTTAATTGACTCATTCACTAAAGCACTTTGACCATAGAAAATGGTTCTGGTAGTTGCAAAGGAAAAAAAAAATGCAGGGTGGTAGCAAATGTTTTTGTACTGAAGGCTTAAATATGTTCATGCCATCACCTGTTTGCCAATCAGCTTTGCTACTGTGAGAATAGTTGACACGAAAGGAAAATCAGTAGCAGCTGAACGTGATCAGTTGGGATTAAACGACAGCCATCCTGCGCTCGCAGAGCTCGTGGCGGGCAGCTCTGCGGCTGCTTCTAAGGTTACCTTAAACAGGAGCGTGTGGGTTAACCACGTGTCGAGGAAGAGCATGTAGCATGGTGCTTTCTGGCCTTGTGTGGACCGTAACTGGACTGGGCAAAAACAACAACAAAAAAAAGAAAACGACGGGCATTCGGCCAGTATGGGGACTGCGAGGATGATGATAGCGGTGACATAAACGGCGATCCATCTCCTCCAGGAAAAGGTTTCCCAGGCACCGCCCCCCTCCTTTTTTTGTACAGTGGAGGTGACCAGACAGTTTGGTGTGTTCATACTAGTTTTCGATCAGAGTTCTATTCATTGTGCCTTGTGTGTGTATGTGTGAGAGTCTCTGTAAATCTGACTGTGTGTGTGTGAGAGAGAAAAGGGCTGAACAGGAAGTGCAGATATGTTGGAGCCCCTTGAGGTCCAGCTCAGGCGAGGAGATAGCTCGTGATTGCGAGGAGGGACACACTTTTGTGCGCTTTGGTGTGTGTTTCCGTCGTCTAAAGATATTCTGAATGTACATAAACAAATGGAAGCTCTTGTTGCGCGATGCCACAGAGTCAGTGTATATAGGAGGGCTCTGCAATAGATGACCTTTGTGTTTTTTTTTTTTTGGTACTCTTGTCTTTGGCAACTTGGGGGGAGGGGCGGGGGGTTAACATGTTCTTTCCTTTAAAATTTGCACACTATATTTTGATTGTTTTTTTGTACCAAAGACACATGCAACGAAATGGCAACCAGCCAGTTAAAGTAAGGTTTTGCACAGCTTACCTGACGCCGTATTGAATGTAAGAAACGCGGGAGGGTCAGGGAACTTCATAGAACTGTGAAATTAGCTTGGGTCCAATTCTGTACAGAAAAGGAAGAGTCATTTTTTTTTTGTCTTTTTGAAATCTGAAAAAAGAAAGTTAACCCCCTCTGTGGGCTTCTCCAGTAGGTCGGTGGCTTAGGAAGCACTTAATTCCTGAACTGATTCCTTCCTCCACATGCTTAGTTTGCTCTTCGTGCTCGCTAGGAAAGGAAGCTGAGGGCGCTAATAGATAAGCTACGTTACAGTTGTTCGTCACAATGTTCGACAATAACCAAAATATTTCCGTCTTTGATTTCTACATTTTGAGTTTTGAAGTACTGTAGATAGCAACATTACTGATATATCTATCAATGGTAAATGCCACTTTAATGATTGATTTTTACGCATGACACATTTCTAAAGCTTATCCTTACATTGAAAGCATTAGAGAAAAAAAATAAAATAAAAAAAAAAAAACAACAAAAAAAAAGTATATTTTTGTATTTTAGCTGCCTGCTCATTTTCCTGTTGATTTAGAGACCGACACTGGAGATGTGTGAGGCCTCATCTAAGCTAACTTAACTTTGTTTTTTGTTTTTTTTTTTGAAGAGAAACCTAAATCCAGGGCTGGAAACCAGCCTCAGGAAACGAAAGATTTAACTCTGTTCCACAGTGTAATTTCTATTTAAACAGCTAAAATTTAACATTTCATTGACCTGCATCTTACCTAATCTGTTGTGTACATACATGTAACATACATATACACTGTGCAACCTGAAAAAAATGCCTGACTTTTTTTTTTTGTTGTTGTTGCTTCTTCAAGGAAAAGCTAGTGTTACCTGGAAGTGTCAAAATTCTATATTGGGATGAGAGCGATGATGCTCAGATCAGAAAGGTCGGAGGTGATGTCCCGTGATGGGGGGCGCATACACCGTTCCGTCTGGAAAAAAAGGGAGAAATGGTGCTCTTTCTGAAAGCAGACTTATGAGTACCCACGATTCTTTTTTTTTTTTTTTTTTTTCGACTAGTTGTAGCTTTTTGACTTGCTGTCCTCTACCGCTCAGCTACTTTTTTTTTGTATTTGAGTTGTGTAAATAGGCTATTAGTTAATATGTATCTAAGTGATAGATAAATGTACAGATTATTCTTAATGTTATAAAAACAAAGCACTTTGTTCAAAAAGAAGAAGAAAAAGAAAAGCATTTTTTTCTTCCATTTGCTGCTAAACGGCCTCGTGTGAATGCTGCAAGTGTACTTGACGACTACTTGCTCAGTACAGTCTATTGCCAGACAGGGCTTGGTCTATGAACTAGCGAGGAACAGAGCGTGGCCTGATGATTGTGAAGCCGTGGCACGTCGCCGCGTGGCTTTGGTGGGATTAGGTTCTTGACTGGACAGGACCTGGATAGGTCCTGGTCAGGGGTGCTGTGATGGTATGTTTGTGTTCTTAAACAAAAAACTAAAAAAAAAAAAAAAACTAAAAATAAACAGAGGGTTTTGATTCCAGGGCCCCTACTTTGATCCTGATGCTGACCCCCCTTGGCGTCACGATTCGTTTGCCTTCAGTAGAGGTTTCCTATGGAAAAACTGATTCTGCTTTGGCTTCCTCTTCAGGGTGATGTACAGTGTAGACACATTTCTTCAGAGAGCTATATTGTTATCATTTTTAAACTAATTCCTACTTGTGACTTAATGAGGAGAGGTTTAGCCTGGGGCGACCTAGAACAGCACGCACGAGAGATGCCGTTCTGGGCCCCCCCAGGGAGGTTACTATATCACTGTACTGTATGGAAAGCCAATTTACAAATAAATAGTCAATCTGGACACTTATTGCCTTTTGAAATAACCTTTCACACACACACACACACAAACAGAAATAACAACATGGCGGACATTGTTGCAGTTCAGGGGCAACCCTGGGGTCTCTGACATTGTTTTGCCCGCACAGTAAATAACCCGTTTGCTCAAAATAACCTTGACTGGAGTAGCAGATGTGGTGAAGTGCATCTAAAAATGGCTTCAGGAGTTCAACCTATTTGATCTTTTTTTTTTTTTTTTTTTTTTTTGTCTTTCGCAACAGTATTTGAAGCTTTTGTTTGTTTTTCTCAGCTGTGGTTGGATAATAGCTTATGTTAGGGGTCAACAGTGGTTACAGGGCCGCTGGTTGACGGCCGGCCGGCAAATAAAATGAAAAATGTAAAAAAAAAAAAATGGCGTCTGTGTTTAGTTGTCCACCCCGAGGCTGGTTACGGAGAGTCCTCTTTACTTTTAACGTGATAGGTGCAAGCTGTGCAACTTTACACTCAAGCCAGGAGACTCTGTGGCATTTTAACAGTCAAGGAAACGAGAGAAAATCCACGCCAGTAAAACTATCTCTTTTTATTTCTGATGACTCAAAAGTCCTGCAATTATTAAGCTACTCGAGTGTGTAACTTTGTGCTACTCTTGTCCAATAAAAAGCTACATGGATCCATAAAGCTCTTCTTCAGCAAATCAGGGTAATATTGTTCTTCTATCTGACATGTGTGATGACATATAAAATCAAAAGAAGATATATTTATGTATTCCAATTATCGTCACCATTCTTTACTCTGTATAAACTATTGTCTGTATGTGTATGTTTATGAATTATCAATGTCAATCACTATGGTGCAATGCTCTGTAAACAAAGTAAAAAACAAAAAGGCCAAGAGACTGACACAAGAATCCACCAAATTCTCATTCAGAAAACAAAAATCTGCAATATCTTCCAAGGATTTGTGATCCAGCCGGGATTTGTCACTTCCCGCGCACCCACCGCTAATTCTCATTCGTTCTGGTGACGCCATGATTTTACTGTTGGACCAATCAGAGAAGGGTTCTTATGGATTCTTGCTCTACAACAAAATTTGTATTTATTTTATTTTATTTTTATTTTTTTTAGCATTGCAGTACCTATTTTGTAAAAGCCAGACTCCGTTTGACACGATGAGCCAAAGTGAAAAAAAAAAAAAAAAGTTTTGATTCGAGAGTCAAAATCACTCAACTTAACGTCCAAATATGCACAAACGTTCTGATGTGTTAGCATGAGTGGTTTTGAGCTGTTGTTGAATCTCTCACCGACGATTTCCAAAGGAAGTGCACCTCAACACTTTGTTGTACAGACCAGGAATTTTGTTCTTTTCCTCCTTTCCTTCCATGCGCAGGTGTACATTTTTCAGTTTATTTCTTAATTCATTTCAAAAGTATTAAAGCCCTTTAGAGAGTAAAGCTTGCAGGTAAAAACGACCCTAATCATGCAAAAAGATTCTGGTATCCTTGCAGTTTATCACTTCCATTTTCTTCTTTTCACTGTAATGAAAGGGAACATCCCTGTTTGGGCCGCAGCAGGAAAAGTCGAGGATGCTCCCTTCTTCCAGTGAAAACTGTAGAGGCTCTCAGGCTATCTGTAGAACAAGTGTTGCTAAAAGCACTTAAGTCAATCTAAACACCTCTTGCTGGTCGCGTCAGATCTTAGAGTCTGGCTTCGAACTCCTTTTGTATCCCTCTGTCTTGTGTAATTGTTGTAAAAACATCTCATTCCTCATTAGCCACAAACTTCCTGTTTTTCAAATGACAGGAATTCATGGAATGTGTTTGTGGATTCCCTGCATAGGTTGGGAGAACCTGACAACTTGATTCTTTAGATAAAAGTAAAAGAATTTGGCAAATTGTGATTGTTTAGAAGTTGTATGGCTGTTTTGGGGCTCTCTGTACTCTCAGTTGTATGATTTCATACTTGCTGCTATCAAATGAGCACAAAGAGACTTCAGGCTTTGATTTAACGGTGAAATTTTTCCAATTTTTTTTCTCTTTCCCCCCTTTCTTCTATGACATTCACATGACACTCCTTGCATTTGGTTTTTACACTTACAAGAAAGGAAAAAAAATAAAAATAAAAAAAATGATGCCTGCTTAACCAGGTGCCTTAATCAAAAATGACACAAATCTGCACCTTCTGTCAGTCTGGAGGGAGTTTCCCAACAGAAGCAAGGGACTGGGTTTCCCAAAACCTAAACTTGAAGTACAATTATAGAATGAAAACCTCATTTTCCACAAAAATTTTCAACATTTTTTTTTTTATAGTGATCAACTTTCAACTGAAGATCAAAGTAGTGTAATACTGGGACTTCCCCTTTGGTATTACAGATCCATGAAAGCTTGCAATCTAAATTAGCGGCGCTGGAGAAAACCCGGTTGTGTTTGTAACTCTTTCTCTGCCCACTATGCCACGTTCTTGTGATTTCTGTATCGGCTGCTGCTATCACTGCTGGTGTGTCTTGTGTAGAGAGGAGCAAACTTCCACTGTGTCTGTGGCAGGGGGAGACTTGGGCCTGCTTTATACCTGGACAATAACAATGCATTCTTCTTCTGAGGTTTTGACGTGGAGCACTGTGTTGCTGCCCCATTGAGACCTTTTATTTTTGCGACAAACAAAAAAAAAAAAGTTCTAAAAAAATAAAAAATAAAAAACTTTCCATTTCTTAACTTTGCTATATTGAAGTGCCAGATCCTCCTTGAAGTCAGTGTAGGCACGGAGTCGCAGGCTGCGAATGAAGCGACAAACTGAGCATGGAGGTAAACGTGGTGCTAACCTGTCCGTGGCTGGGTGCTACAGTAACATGGCTGTGTTGAATTTTAGCCATATTATTCCTTCTGTTGATGACTCCGGTCAGTCTCGTGTTTCTGACTGCTGCACTGCTGTACGCTGACATAGCGAGGTATAACTATGCTGCTGCTTTGCTGATGAATGTAGACTAGTCTTCCTCAGCAGGATCACACAGACAGACGCGAGTGTCTGGTGGAGCTTTTTCCTGTTGTTTGACCTTGTTTGGAGAACTCAAAGAGGGAGACTTTGGTCATCGCGATCCAGAAAGATCTTGAATGTTGTATCTTTTATTTGGCCGCTGTCTTTGCTTATATGTTTAAACTTCTTTTTATTAATATTATGGTTTGATATTTATGCTCTTGTTCTGTATTATGTTTTACTTTTTCCTAAATTATATATATATTTTTTTCTCTGACCTAAGTGTTCATATTTGATATTTATTTGCAAGTTCCTATAAAATTTAATTTAAAGATGATTGAATCTAGAGTTTGGAGCTTTTCCGAGTCTGGGACGTTTTGAGAGTTTCACAGACAGGATCATTTATTTAAAGCAGGGGTGGGCTGTGGCCCAGGTGCCATACGCAGCCCGTTAAATTATTTAATCTGGCCCGTCAATTTGGAAAAAAGGATTTTGATCACCCTTATTGATGCTAATTTTCATTGTAGTTCAGATGCCTCCCCACATATGGTGCACTACAAATAAGTAAATTCAAGTAGAAAGTTATTCTGCTTTCATTTAAATATTCATGTGTTATTTCCAAGTTGGACAGTCTTTTTCCGATTATTCCAGTGCCTCATGAACACATTATTTCCCTGGGTTTGAGTTTTTCCCTGAGGGACATCAACCATTGGTGCAAATGGGACTAAAATTAGAACAAAAACCATATTTTCAATATAAAAACTCCAAAATGTTCTGTTTTAAAGTAATTTTCAATTAGGATTACTGCATGTTTTATCCAGTTATTTCTTTCTTTTACAAGATGAATTACCAGAACATGCTTTGTGTTGTAAAATTTCAGTCAAATTCTAGAACCCTTTGTGACCCTCGAGTAAAAAAAAAATCTGCCCATCCCTGATTTAAAGTGAAACTGTGCAAAAATTTATATTTTTCTTATTTATGCAGAAAGAAGAGAATATATTATTTTTAAGCGCTTTAATTGATTTAAATTTCAAGTCAATAATTGCACAGATTTTTAAGAAAGCAACATTTAAAACAATTCCTGTCTGTGAGGCTCAGGAACTTGTGGCAAGTTGGTCAGAAAGGGTTAAGCTAAAACCCTAAACTTGAATCGTCCAATCAGCAGACAGAACCTCCTGCTGACATATTATTGAGGTTTTGTTGCTTCACAGCTTTAGATTTAATTTGCCGATTTCAGTTTTGTGGAAAAAAAAAAAAAAAAAGCTGTTGCGCCACAGCTTTTTTTCCTGTTTTTAGGGTGTGAAGTTGTCTCGTCAGGGAGCCCCTGAGATTCCCCGGGGTCATTTAAAGGCTGGTGGGCAGAGACCCCTCACCTTTCCCTCGCAGCAAGCGATGTGGGCAGGTTTTTTTTCTTTTTTTTTTTTCCGCATCCCAACCTTAAAAACAACAACAACCCACTCTTGACAATAAAATTAAAACTCCTCTTTCTATTTACGCACACATCATCCAACACAACAGTGATCTATGTCTCCTTCCAGACTTGCCAAAAACGCTTGAAACAATAAAATAAAAAAAATGCTTATCTTACACATCCGCTCTGTTTGATTTCATGTTATGATTTAAAAGTAACGGACGGTGAGACGATTTTCTGGGAAAACCATACAAGCCCAAACATGTAGACGATCTGGGAGGTTATCGATCATCCTGAGCTCCACAGCTACATGCCATTGTTATGATGCTTCTGGTCTTGTATGGTATCTTCTTTGACTAGATCAACAGCATGGGATCTCTGTAGTTAGTCCTGTGTGTGTTCCTATCCCTGGTCTCAGTAGGAAGGCTGTACTTCATTGCTAAGTGTTGTATAATAGATCTCTTGGTGATACTAATTTTCTAAAGACGCAAAACCTGCAGAAAGTGTATCCTGCTGAAACTAACTTGATCCTCTCTTTAGCATCGACGTCTATATTTGTAGTTCACATATATGCCTGTTCAAATAAAATATCTTGACAGTTGTTATATTTATGTTGTGTAATAAATGTTGTTCTTGGTTTTTACTTTTGTTTCGACTAACTTTCTTTTTACACCTTCTTTTCGGGGCACAGTTTGTGGCTTTATACACAGTTGGGGGGCCTTTTTTTCCCCCATGGTTTGTACTGTAAACGCTTCTTCTGGTTTTTGTCTCGGACTGCTCGGCATCCTGCGGTCACCTTCCCTGAACGTTTGTTGTGTTCTTGTGCCTCTTTTTTCTTTTTTAAGACCATTCTCTTCTGTCGTATCAACCAGGTGTTGGTACTGCAGCTCTGCTTGTAACCATGTTAGTCGGATTATGTTTATTGATTTTAATATCAAAATAATAAAAACCATTAGCACCCCATGTTGACTCCTGGTTGCTTTGTTTATTTGTGTTTTTTTCTATGATATATTCTCTCACTTTAATCATTGTTGATTTGGAAATCCAGTCGTCCAGGAATCTTGATTTCCGCACAAAAAATGCAACCCTTATTTTCTATAAGGTTAGAACAAGAAGTCATAAGCATTGAATGGCATTCTATTTTTTTAATTACAAAAATAAAAATAAGAAAAATTCATTAAGGTACTGAAAAATTAAGATACAGTTGTTTAAAAAAAAAACATAAAACATTGTGACTATTTTGATCAGAAGTTTCTAAAACAAAATTTGAAGAACAGGATATTTTGTGGGGTAAAACAAAATCAAAATCTAGTAAATTTTATGGTTTAATCCACCCAAATCTGTAGATTTTAAAACATTTTCTTAAAAATGTACAACAAAAACCATTTTAAAAATGTCATTAATGTAATCATGTTGTAGATCAAAATTTTCCTTAAGAGATCCCTCCTCACCTAATGTAGAACAGTATATGTTTTTGTATATTTTTAACTATTCCAAATTTGTTTCATTTTTATTACATTCGATTCAATAAAAAGTTATGATTAATTTTAATTCTTTAACTGTTTTACTTTATGTTAAATTAAAGTAGCAATGTAGCAGAAATAGTGAATACAGATAATCAGTTGTAGTTTTTTTTAAATTTATTCATAATAAATATTAAACTTTCAAGAAAACATTTTTAGACCTTCTATTGATAAAGTTATTTGTCAAATGTGAACTATAGTTCTTTTTTTCCTATATACATGTGGAAATGAAAACCACTGATGACAACAAAACATTCAGAGAAGATGAAGGAAGTAGACATTTATAAAATGTATAATTGATCAGAGTTACTTGATCAAGTTAATCAAACCGATTTAAGGGGAAAAAGTATTATTTACTAAATCTGGAAAATTACATGACCTTGAGTGAGTTTCAAAAGGTTAGGGGGGGGGGGGGGTTATGAATCTACAAATGCCATAAAACAAATGTTTGAATTAATGCCACATCACAAAAGTAGACAACCTTGGCTAAAATAAGGCACACAAATGTATACAAAGTCCATGAATTTCTTATTGAAAAAGCTATGATGAATAAAGAAATCAAAGTAATTATTGATACTAAATCACCCAGATGATTAAAAAGTTGATTTGAGTTTAGGCCATTACAAAAAAATTGAAATTCAATTATGCAGTTAGGTCCACTTCAAATTTTAACGGCATACGTAAGAATTAAAAAAAAAAAAACTCAAGACCTGCTGATTTTTTGTTTTGTCTTTTTGAACTTTTATTGATGTTAGGAGGTATCATTATTCTATAATATTTAAGATTACTATTCAAATTAAAATTACATTTATTTCTTACTCAAATTGCCTATCCAATTAATTACCTGAATAAAAGAAATTAAAGAATTTAAAGATTAACTACATTCATATTCGTAACATTTTGCTGATATATTTTAGTTCATTGTCTAAAACTTCAGAATTAGAGAATGAATCACACAGATACTGTATCAAATGATATATTTGATACATTTAAATCTTAAAAATTAATAAAATGAATGAACAAAAATCACAGTGTTTACAGTTCTCCTGACTAAACTAAAAGTTGAATTGGTGTTGGCAATGGTGGCCTCAAAAATTAAATTGGGGGGTGGGGGTAGGGGGGGAGAGAGAGAGATAAACTAAGTGCATTTTGTCACGCGGATTTACCTTTGGCAGAACATTTTTGAACTTCTCGGTTTCCGTACCATAAACAACAATGGCGTCTTCAGCTGATGTTCACGTCCGAATTTGCGCCCAAGAAATCATAAAATATGATTTGGAAATAAAAGCTCTCGTTCAGGTAAGTGTGTAAACATGTTAAATGATTTTTTTTTTCGAATCTGACTTTTTTTTTCAAACTGTCGTCATTTAAGCTGAAAGAAGGACTACGACGACAGAAAAACTGTAAAGCTAATGTTAGCTTAACTGTAGGTTAAATCAATGAACTTTTTTTGTCAACATTTTTTGCTCGGACACATTTTTTGTTAAAATCAGTGACTTAAGAAACATCATTGTATAATGATGAAATATTTTTGAACTTTAGACTCCAGCAGACTTACTCATTTGTATTCTTCAAAAACACTTGGAAAGGAACGGTATCCTAGCGAGGTGATGTTAGTTGGATATTCGACAGAAATTCGCTCCGGACATGGTTAGGGACTGTAAACAAATTAAAGTTTTACCATCAATAAATAAAGGTTTTTCCTCAATAGCTTTTAGGCTTTTATACCTATTTGGTCCAAATCACTCTGATATGATGAAGTTAGCTCAAATCTATAGGGGTCAGCAACTGAGATTGGCTTTGGAGGCTTTTTCTATTTTTAATCAATTTATTACTGTAAATTTAGGCGTTTTTCTTCAATAGCTTTTAGTTTTTTCAACTTAATTGGACCAAATCTGTCAATTTACAACACCCATCTAACTCTTTGAGATAATATGTTTCCTTTGTGTAATATAAATGTTTAAAACAGTTATCAATAACAGCTTCAAAATCCGACAACCTTTTCTAGACAATGTCAATTTAACATTGAGCCAAGGGGTACTTACACATGTAATTCGCTACTAAATCCTTTCTTATTTTGTTTATATTTT
Source organism: Oryzias javanicus (assembly GCA_003999625.1). Lineage (NCBI taxonomy): Eukaryota > Metazoa > Chordata > Actinopteri > Beloniformes > Adrianichthyidae > Oryzias > Oryzias javanicus. The sequence goes on from CM012450.1 coordinate 22,795,849, forward strand.
ACACAAAAAAGTCACTTTTAGAAAAATTGTTATAACAATTACAACAACAACAATAATAATAAGAGCACCAATGGCTGTTGTCTTGCAGAGGGAATTTAGGCTTATAGTGTGAGTTAAAACAGTTAAGTTGGAGGCAAGACAACAATTACGTCATAATAGGCCTTAATGTAGACTCAGGTGTACTTATTCCATAATCTGATTGGTTGTAGCAACCATTTCTTATTTCTGACTTTCAGATGAAGTTTTTCTTTTTGTTTTTTCCTGCAATAATGACTTTGAAGGAAAAAGTCCTGACTGTGTACTTAGGTCAACAAATAAGAATAGAATAGAATAGAATAACTTTATTGTCATTGTACAATATACAACGAAATTGAGTGCACTCCTCTTTGGTGTGAAAAATAAATAGATAATAAAATGAAATATAAAAAATACAAAAAAAAAAATATATATATATATATATTAGATTCAAGCACACATCCAGCCAACCATACAAGAAGTTAAAAACATTATAATAAAAAGGCACTCAATTAATAGCAGCATTTAAAAATGTGATGGCTCTGAGGTAAAAGCTGTTTTTTAATCTATTTGTCCTTGATTTTATTGTTCTGTATCTTCTGCCTGAAGGCAGAAGTGTAAACAGAGAATGTCCGGGGTGGGATGAATCCTGTAAAATGTTTTCAGCTTTTCTGAGGCAGCGGGAGCTGTACAGTTCTTCCAGAGATGGGAGAGGGTGACAGATGATCTTCTGGGCTGTGGAGACGACCCTCTGGAGTGCTTTTCTGTCTGCTGCTGTGCAGCTGGAGAACCAGGCACAAACACAATAAGTGAGAATGCTCTCAATGGAGCAGCGGTAGAAGGACACCAGCAGTTTCTCACCCAGGTTGTTCTTCTTCAAAAGTCTGAGAAAGTACATTCTCTGCTGGGCCTTCTTCACCAGAGCAGTGGTGTGAGCACTCCAGGTCAAGTCCTGCTGGATGTTGATGCCCAAGAACTTGAAGGCAGCCACCCTCTCCACCATGTCCCCGCCGATGTACAGGGGCTGAATGTCCGTTTTCTTCCTCCTATAATCCACCACCAGTTCCTTGGTCTTGTTGATGTTCAGGAGCAGGTTGTTGTCCCCACACCAGATGCAGAGTCGCTCCACCTCGTCCCGATAGGCGGACTCATCCCCCCCGGAAATGAGCCCCACCACTGTGGTGTCATCAGCATACTTGATGATGGTGTTGCTGGTGTGGGTGTAGAGGGTGTAGAGGAGGGGGCTGAGCACGCAGCCCTGTGGGGAGCCGATGTTGAGGGTGAGGGCTGTAGACATGTGGGCCCCTACTCTCACCCTTTGAGAGCGGCCTGTCAGGAAGTCCAGGATCCAGAGGCAGATTGAATCTGAGAGTCCAAGGGCCTCCAGTTTGGATACCAGTCTGTGCGGGAGGATGGTGTTAAAAGCGGAGCTGAAATCCACAAAGAGCAGCCTCGCGTAGCTCCCCGACTGCTCCAGGTGTGACAGAGCTGTGTGGAGAGTGGTGGTGATGGCGTCCTCCGTGGATCTGTTTGCCTTGTATGCAAACTGATGGCTGTCTAATGTTGGTGGGAGGTGGGAGACAATGTGACTACGTACCAGTTTTTCAAAGCACTTCATGATGACTGAAGTGAGTGCAACTGGCCGATAGTCATTTAGGCTGCTGATTGTGGATTTTTTGGGTAGAGGAATAATGACTGAGGACTTTAGACATGGTGGAACAGTAGACTGGAGTAAGGACTGGTTGAAGATCCTGGTGAAGACCCCCGCCAACTGGTCTGCGCAGTCCTTCAGCACCCGTCCGACGAGCTGAAGTATAATTGTTTAAAATCTTTCATGTGCTAATTTTTAACATTTTTTTTGTGTTTCTTTTTGGCGCTGCAGCCAGGACAGTTGCAAAAGGGAGCAGATGGCATGTTAAGTTGAACTTTGCTTTATAGAGACAGAAATACGACATAAGGACGTGGCGATTAGAAACTCAAAGTATCCATCTACTCCAGGGGTCTCCAGCCCTGTTCCTCCTGCTCGTCTTGTAGCTAATTGTTACACGCTGTGATCGACTCAAGTGAACCGCTGTCCGCTCAGCTGCGGTCAAGCCAGCCGCGCTAAAAAAAAAAAAAGTCGTGCGCCCGTAGTACACGCTTCACGGCAGAGCATGAAACTCTGTGGGAGACGTTTCTGTTTAAAACGTCGGATGTGCTCTAAATGAAATGCAAAAGAAAAATATATAATGCATACAAAACTACGCATACTATAAGTGCATGTTTTTACTAATAATCATTTATTTAAGTACACAAATCTGTGTGAGGTAGTAGTGGGTGACCTGTAGAGCCTGGAATTATGGACCATTTTTATTTAAATTCAAAGATGGCTATTTTACCATTTGTTGGGTCAAAAATGCAAAATTTAAGTACTTTTATCTAAAAAAAACTATACAGTAAAAATACACATATCTGTGTAAGGTAACAAAGAGTGACCTGTAGAACAAGGATATAGTATTCAAGGCTGGAATTATCCAGTAAGATTACTTTATTTAACTTCAAGATTGAAAACTTCAGATATGTCTTTATTATAAATTGACATAAATACATAACTGATAAATACTACAAATATGCATCAATAGTATCCGTAGTTTTGTTAGGGAATTGTTTTTCTTTTACATTTCATTTAGAGCAGGGGTCCCCAAACTTAACATAATTGTTTTCTTCTCTGATGGCGAGCCGGGGTCAGTTTGTAAACTATCAGAAAAAGTCAAACAATCTAAACATTTGTCTAAACGGGAGCTAAAAGCTACACACAACCATATTTTAACAATCTCTTTCTGTAATCTTCACAGAGAAAACAAAAGAAAGAGATAAGAAAAGAAAAAACATTTTAAAAAATAATAATAAGATGTTAAACAGGTCCAGGCTTCAACTGTCTTAACAGCTTTTGCATTGGTACAGGATTCAATATTTTTAATAAAAAAAATAATTTCTTTGTGAAAAACATAAAACTGTTTTTATTGTGAGCATATTTAGATTTATGTATATAATATTTAACCATAATTATCAATCAATTAAGAAGATACATTTTTTCAGAATCAACCTTTCTTGTGCAAAGTAACCAAAAACAACATGTTCATAAAATAACTTATAATTTAAACATAGGTGTGTTGCTATAAAGCAAGTAAAGTCTTTCCAGAATGAACACGTACCAGAAAACATGACGCACAGTTTCAGGCGACTAATGGCAAAAAGAACAGTTAAAATCTTTTTTAAACTTTGCAAAAAAGTTCTTTGCGGGGAAACATTTATGAATAATTTTGAAGGAGATTTCCTTGATCTTATTAGAGACAAAATATTTATGGGGCAATGTCCAAACTTTATCCCACTGAATCTTATAACCAAGTGTTTTCCAATAGGAGATAACATGGGGCTTAGTGATAACTCCACTTCTATCATATCAAAAAGATTACAAACAGTTTTACCAAGTTTAATCCGTCAGGACCAGACAGGGTTTATTAAAGACAGACAAACACAGGACAACATTAGAGGATTTATACACATTCTGAAACAGATATCGCAACAAAAATTGGAGAGTCTAGTGATAAATGTAGATGCCGAAAAAGCATTTGATTCAGTGAGATGGTCCTTCTTCTATTAAGTGCTCGATAAATTTGGTTTCCATAAATGCATAATCAAAATAATTGCTGGACTGGATAAAAAAACCCGTAGCAGGAATTAAGATCCATGGAGATCTCAGACTATTTTCTCATAGAAAGAGGAACAAGGCAGTGCTTTTGATTCCGAATTTATCAGAGGTGGGTAGAGTAATTTTACTCAAGGAAAAGTATCGTTACTTTACCAAAATAGTACTCAAGTTCAAGTAGAGAGTAGGCATCCAAATAATTACTTGAGTAAGAGTAAAAAAGTACTTGATTTAAAATCTACTCAAGTACTGAGTAATTAATGAGTAACGTCCCATTTCTGTCATAAAAGAATGACGAAAAAACAATGCTATAATCTAACTTTTAATAAGGCTGGGGGAAAGACATACATGCATTTTTTGCTAAATAAAACATTAGGCAACGTTTGCTTCAACAAGTTCACAATTGTAAAAAATATAAAAAAGCATCCAAAGTGAATCTAAGTTGCTGACCCCGATAGATATAAGTTAGTTTTATCATTCTAGACTGATTTGGACCAAATAGGTCCAATTACCTAAAAGCTATTGAAGAAAAACACGTACATTTACAGTAAAGAATTTATTAAAAACAGAAAAAAGCATCCAAAGTGAATCTAAGTTGCTGACCCCGATAGATATAAATTAGTTTTATCATTCTAGACTGATTTGGACCAAGTAGGTATGAAAGCCTAAAAGCTATTGAGGAAAAACCTTTATTTATTGATTGTAAAACTTAAATTTGTTGACGGTCCCTAACCGTGCCCGGAGCGAATGTCTGTCGAATATCCAATGTCCAACTAACTTCACCTCGGTCAAAAACCTCAAATAAAGCTAAATCAAACAGTAAATCTTTTTTTTTTTTTTTTTTTTTTTTTTTTTTTTTTAAACTCTTTTATTTTAGAAGTAGTTTTTTATATTTCTCATTACGTTTTTGTTCCCTCTTCGGATAGACAGTGTAATCTCAAAGTTACTTTAAGCAAACTGCCTCTTTCTCTAGCGTAATTGTATTTAATGAGACATTTTGTTTACTAATTTTTAGGACATCAGAGATTGTCCTGGACCTCAGTCTTCACTCATGGAGCTCAACTCTCAAATCAAAGAGAAATTCAGTAAGCTGAGGCTCAGGATACAGGTACGCCCCCTGCATATTTAAACAACACTACAGCCAACACATTCCCCATTTATGTGACGCCACGTTGTTCCCGTCAGGATCTGGAGCAGATGGCTAAAGAGCAAGACAGAGAGACAGACAGACTCGCTATTCAAGCAGAGACGGAGAGCCAGCGACGACAAATGATGAGGTACATTTGTGTTTGAGTTTCATTTCCTGCCTGATCTCATGAATGTTATAGATCCCAAAATATCCTGTATAAAGTGTGTTTTCTGGTCAGATATATCTGCATTAGTTGTAATAGTTTAACAAGACTGAGCTAATTTAAATGTAAAGGAGGTAGGTTATATTTAAATAATTTGAAAAAAAAAAACATTAAAATTGTACATTTTAATGAGCTAACATCACTATGACTCCGTAGTAATCCAATAACAAAAAAATGTGAAAATCTCTGCAGTTTTTTATCGTTAATTCTTCTTTTTCTATGGATACCAGTAATCAGACTGCATGGAGAAAAGCCAATTTGGCTTGTAAACTTGCCATAGACAACATGGAGAAAGATGAGCTGCTGCATGCTGGAGAAAACCAGAGCACCAGGCAAAGGTTAGTATTGTTTTTCTTCTTAACAAGTTAACTTTTGTGCCACTATAAACTGTTTGCTCCCAGAATGTGGAGGTTTTAGGACAATTAATAAAAAAAGTTTTATCAAGTTAACTTGTTGTATAATAGCTAATACTAAAGCCCGTTCTTTTCAGTTAGAAATTGTATGTTGAAATCGATTGCCCCTCAGGGATAAATAAAGTTGTTTGAATTGAATTAATTTAAAACAATTCTTGATTATTCTTTAGTACTGAAATAAAAGCAAAAAGATTCTGAAGGTTTTGATTATTGTGATCTGTGAATAATATATGAAAGCAGCTGTTCTGCAGCCAAGTGTTTTACTTCAATGCTGGTAAAACAGAAATAGAAAAGTTCTTTGTGAGTGTTGAACACACTCAATTTCTCCTTTGTTTGAAAAAGTTCCAGATTTTAAATTAATTTCAACATTTTTTTGTAATTTTTAACAATGTGATTTTTTAAAATAAATAAAAGGCACTTTCTTTGTAACTTCTCCTTTTTATATTTTTTTTATTTAAAAAAAAAAAAAGTCAAAAATAGATAAACTGGGAAAAAATGTTTCCCGTTGTTTGTTTCCCTGAACTTAAAAGAACATTTATGGTCCTTTCACTGCTTTGCATTTCTGTCTTTTTCAGAAAGGTAACTAAGGAAAGTTTGGTTGAAACGAGCAGCAACATTACAGAGAGTCTGATGTCCATCAGCAGAATGATGGCTGAGCAGGTGAAGCAGAGTGAAGACACCATTGGTAGTCTAGGTAAAGGAACCATATTAAAATATATATTTATAGTGTTGGGATATTTCTGTTTATTTAATTTTAATAGATAATAATCTAATTTTGTGGCATGTACTCTGGTTTAATTGAAAGAATATGATTTGAAGGTGTATCTGTTATGATTTCACGTGAACGGTGGACAAAATTTTAAATGTCACAGGTGCTGTAATCAAACACACCTGTACCTGGGAGCAACAGATCCGCGCAGAAATATTTTCCTATTTTTTTTATGATAAAACAAACAAATCAAGCGAGTCACATGAAATCATTGTAAGGTTTTAAGGATCCACATATTCATATCCCTTTTTATGTTTTCTAAACTCTTATCTTCTAACCTCAAGATTTAACGCCACTCCTTGTTCTCCTCACCCCAGCCACCTCCTCCAGAACGGTTCAGGAAACCAACGAGGAGTTTAAAAACATGACGGGAACCATCCATCTGGGCAGGAAGCTGATCCTTAAGTACAACCGACGCGAGCTGACAGACAAGCTGCTGATTTTTCTCGCGTTGGCTCTGTTCTTCGCCACTGTTCTCTACATCCTCAAGAAGCGCCTTTTCCCCTTCATTTAAGTAACATTTCTAACTGAAATTGAGTTCAAAAAGATTTCTGGAGCTGCGGGGTAGAAGCTTCAGGTTTAAAATGCAACAAGACGGTCTGGAATCCGCGTATACAACAATCCTTACTCTCCAACGAAGGGAATGAAGTGGCCAACGCTCCTCACTGCCTGAATGTAATCACTTGTACTAACTGGAATTCTAGTCCGTTGCACTCAAGTCCAACTCTTCTGAAGTTCAAGCTTTAGAAATGAAACTGAAAAAAAGGCAGAGATAGCTGGGAATTTTCAAGCACAATACATTGATTATAAAATGTTTGATGAATGTTTTATGGTGACCGAGTCACTTTTGTGCTTTTATTTTGAAAGTGTCCTTCTTGAGCTTCTTCTGGTGTTACAAATGTCATTATGTCATCAGTCAGCCACAAGGTGTTTTGTGGTTCCCTCCAGGCTCAGAAATGTTCTCCTGTGGTGTTCCTTGTGCTCTCAGGTCTTTTCTGTGACTTCTGAGGAGCGAAACGTGACCTTTTCTTGAAGCTCTGATTAAAAAACAAACAATATAACTATTTATTGTAATTAAAGGTTTTCAGGTAAGCATTCTGAAATTGATCTGAAATCTAAACTAACATTAAAAGTAATAAATGAAAACATTCATCTGATGAATTGTCTCTTTTGGTTTTTGGCTTCAACTTTGAAAATTTCTGCTGTAACTCAAACTATGCAAGTTCTAAACAACAAACTCCCTGGTTGTAAATTTGTTCACACAATTTCTGAAATAAAATGTGATCATTATTTCGATACAAGTGCAATCCATGTGTTTATGTTAAATCACCATTGAATCACCTGAGGTTTAAATTAAAAAAGGGGATTTTACTGACATTTTAATACACATTTCTGGTTCTACTAACGAGAACACCACAAAAAATTGTGTAATCATGCAAAAGTACTCTCAGGCTCCATAAGATTAAACAAGGAACATCTTTACAACCTTGCAACTGAAAATCTGACATGAGCTTTCACGTCAAATTACTTCTTATCCCAATTTGTATTTACATTTGCAGGGGCTTTCATCTAACACTAAAAGTTACACTACTGAGATAAAAGTAATTGAGTACATGTATCAAATATTCACAAATCAAACCAAAGGAACTACAAAAAATATGCAATTTTTTTTATTTATAAATGACAAGATGGATGATAATTAAAGAAAAAAATTGGGTGACGTCCTAAGAAAAACAAAAGATCTGTACATTTTCAAAAGAACACCTTTAGTCAGATGAGTTTTAATCATGAAATTTAGGAGACTTCGCTTGGACATGAGGATATGCAGAATATGGGATTTTCTCCAGTGCGATCCTCCTTACAGGAAATCAAGCAGGACATTGTCCTTACAGTCACACATGACCTGAAACAGTATTGGCAGCATTAAAATTACAGCAGCCCATCTTTTAACCAAAAATATCCTAAAAGATTAAAGGATATTCAAATGACAAAAAAAAAAAAAAAAATCTTAATGAAAACAAGTAAAAAAAAATCACTAAGAAGGAGAAAAGTCCAATCACAGCTAAAATGGAGGAGCAATGCAGCAATAGCAGTGCATCACCTGCAGTAGCAGCTTTGTGCAGCACAGATGGACAATGAAACACCCCAAACTCTAAAGGAAACTAACTCCTTCTCGTTACCATCTTTTGGAAGACTGATGCATCGAATCAGAATTCCAAAGAAATCCAGATTTTCGCCACTGCTCACGGCGTTTTGGGGCCGGAGGCGTACAGAGTCTCTGGAGTTTCTGTCGGTTCAGATGGAGCAGAGTTTGACATTGAAGGGCCCTCCTCCTTCCGGTCCCCTGAGAGGAAATCGTGGATGGCCGTTTCAATTTGCGGACGGAAAGTGTGGTTCATTTTGGGGTCCACAACCTGAGTTATGATCCTGTCCACACCGGACTCCAACATGCCTGATCTGAAGAAGGGAAAAAAAACAATAAGTAGAAACATATGGCAATTGTAAAACATTTGTTGGAGATTTTAAGGCATTTCAGATGTATACTGTAGAAGCAGTTTTTAAAAAAAGAAAATGTATTTTAATAGAAGAATTAGTTGATTTTTGCAAACAGACAACACTTTGTAACAAAAATATGCTGAAGGAAATTAGATAATGCAGGATTTAGATTTGGTAGAAATCCAAATGAGGAGTCAAAAAAAAAAAATGAAGGTCAAAAATGAGTGGGAAACTGAAAGACAAATGTTTGTGAAAAAGTTAAAAATGTGATAAAAATCCTCAAATATATACTTGACAGCTACTGTTGAAATAAAGCACTGAACTTTTACACTAATATTTAGTTTTCAATATAACTTTTAAGCTTCATTCATTTTTTTTTTTTAACTTAAGTTCAGGATGTTTCAGAACTTTCCAAATGTTTGGAAGATGCTGAAGAGCAGCAGCATCACTTTGTCGCCGCAAAGGATTATGGTCATTTGGGCAGCAATTCTTCTAGTTCTGGTAAGAGCTGTGAGTTTCAGTGGAAGGCTGTACTCACTGAACCACGCTTTGCCTCAACCCATTCCTCATCTGGTTCTTGTTGTTGGACGGGTTCCACTCTTGTGTGCTGAGATGCGATGTGACAAAGTTGTCCACTTTCTGTCGCAGGTTCTGATAGGCAGGCTGGAAACCACAACCGAGTCAGTAACTGACTACCCAACCTAAAATAACTCCTAAATTTCAACTTCATTATGTTTCATCTTCTCTGTATATTGTATATAAAAGCTCAGTTGTTACAAACAAAGATCTAATTTGCGAGTTGCTACATTGGAATCAATAGAAAGTACCTTAGTGTCAACATCTGCCAAGCAATCACGTCGAAACTCGTCAAAAAGTCCCCGGTTCTTCAGATGCTCCACAATCATACCGATGAGCTGTGGGTCTCCCGGAGGAAGGTTGGCCGGATTAACATTATTGCCACCCTCCGCCATTCCAGTGGAAATTAAATGTTCAATTCGCTACCTGTTAGCTGCATTGAAATATCACTAGAATAACAAAACCCGCTCGGGGTTGACTGTTTCAGGACAAGTGCGCTTGATTCTTTTATGTTTACAAGCGTCGGGCAGGGCGACTTACTTTTACCCATTGACTGTATATAGGAGAACAGTCTTTTCACAGTCTATGCTTTTACCAAACGGTACTGTAAAACAGGGAGGAGCAGGTGTGTTAATCGAACGCCGATTTTCTAGCGCATGCGCATTAAGAATTTAACCCCGGAAGCACTTATTTCAAGCGTCCTCGCGGACTTAAGCAATAAACAAACGTCCATTAGAAAATTGACGAATAACTCTAAGCATTATCAGCTCTTTGAATTTACAAATCAGCTTAAAAACAAGACTTAGCTTTGCTGGGGGAACTTATTAAGTGCTTTTATCTTGCAGCATCTAGAATATCTGGTTTCGACTAGTCCTTTCAAAGGTAATGCTAGCCATGTTGGCTAACATCAGACATCATGGCTAATTGTTGTCGTTGAGTTATAAATAACTAACTTGCTCTAAACTGAACCACATTATTGACGTGATAACTAATAATAGTTTTAGTTTACCAAATAATGCATTATTGTACACAATTAGTTTTGTAGTAGCATGTCATTCATTGATCGAAGCCTCATTGCTATATTGGATTGCGCATGTGTCTCAGTATGAATCAGTTATAATCAATTGTTTATTGAACACAATAAACAATTGCATAAATAAATTTTACATATACACAAGTTAATGTAGGTCACAATAAAAAAAACAGTACAGTTATGGAAATATAAACTGACCATTAAAGTACAAGAGCCGTAAATCCATCCTGATTTAATAACCTAATCTGCTCACTACAACTGCTATGTGGCTCATGTTGAAAAGGCTGATTTTTTATGTTTTTTTTTTTTTTTTTTTGCAGATGAGTAATGAAAAGGAGGCAAACAAAGAGTTTATGGATCAGCTGCGAATGCAGGAACTCTACGGTCAGAGGAACAACGATGGATCTGACCCCTTCACCTACACAGATCCAGCAGATGGGACTGTGTATGACTGGGACCCAGAAAAAAAGGCTTGGTTCCCCAAAGTATGGATGCTCCCCCTCTTTTTGATTTGTCCCTGAAGTTTTTGACACCTAAAATACCAAATTTTCCCCCCAGGATTTTGAGATATTTTCAACTTGGATGATTTATTAGTGACATTTTTTCTTTTTTTTTTTAATCTAAGGCAGGATTACTTTATCTCCTCAGGTAACTGACGACTTTATAGCAGCCTACCAGGCCAATTATGGCTTCACTAAGGAAGGAGATCCAGATACAAACGCTGGAGCAGTCAGCAGCTCTGACCCACCAGCTCCTGAATCAAACATCAAACCCCCAGAAAAGGAAAAATCTGAAGCTCCTGCCTCAAAACCAGTTCCTGACCCGACCGAGACAACCGCTAAACAAGCCAAGCAGAAAGGAGAAAAGAGGAAAGGTGACCCAGGTAATCAGACATATCCTCTTTTTTTCTCTTAGAAAATGCATTCCCACATAAATAATGTTGCTTAAGGTGAATAAAAAAACATGTCTTCATGCAGGATGGTTTGAGATCGACAACGACAAAAACACAAACGTCTATGTTTCGGGTATGTACCTTCAGGTACTGAAAAGATGATATTTTTGTTAATTCTTTCTAATTTTTTAGCTTGTACTCTTTTCCTCCTCAGGTTTACCACCTGACATCACCCCTGATGAGTTTGTCGAGTTGATGTCTAAATGTGGCATTGTGATGCGAGATCCCATCACTGAAGAATACAAAGTCAAACTGTACAAAGATAAAGATGGAAATCTAAAGGGAGACGGCTTATGCTGCTATCTTAAGGTTAGGCAGCCTTCATGGGAGCGTTAATACTTACCTTTGAAAAAATCATACAGTTGAAAACATAGACAGCAGATCTTAAGAATTGAGTTTGCAGGGTCCTAGCATTCTAATAAACATCAATTTAAAATCCTAATGAGGACAAAATTTCCTGTTGATCTAATGCTTTTCGAACATTATCTTTTTTATAGAAAGAATCACTGGAATTAGCTGTGCGTCTAATTGACGAATCGGAGATCAGAGGGTATAAACTCCACGTGGAAGCAGCACGGTTTGAGCTGAAGGGCCAGTATGACGCCAGCAAGAAGAAGAAAAAGAGCAAAGACTACAAGAAGAAACTGCAACAGCAGCAGAAGTAAGAATCACTTCATTGTTTTTAATTTGGACCCAGAAATTTTTAGGGCTTACTGTCTACTCACTTTATATTTACCTTAAAAAATGGTAAAATAGTTAAAAAAAATAAATAAATAAATTTTACATCCATATGTGAGTTTTTTTTTAATATAAGGAAACAAGTTAGTAAAATAAAAATGACCTATTTACCACGATAACATTAGATGTCAGATGTTTGGGGTTTTATATTTTAGTAGAAAGAATAAAAACAAACATAGAAATGGTTTAATTTGTAAAAAAAAAAAAGGTTAAACCAAACAAATCATTATAGTTTTAAATATAATTAGTTATATTGCTGTAGTTTTTAAAACAATATAATAGGAAAAGCCTGTTTTTACCTCAAAATGAACAGTTCATGGGTGATTTTGAAAAGCTAAAGATAAGCTTAGTAAAAGGCAAATTTTAGTGATAAATAAGCTGTAATAATCCAAACTTTCAATATTCAAGGTACATATAAAAAAAAGTATTTTTTTTTAAGTTGAAGTAGATGATGAATGCATCAATTTAATACCCCAAATTCTGATCTTTTGTTTTTTTAATACACATGTATTTTTTATATACTTAGGGAAAAAAATAACATAACTGATCTTGATTGGAGTTGTTTTATTTCAAACAGATTCATCTATAAAAATAAGAAAAAAAAAAAAAATTAAAATACAAACATATAAAACCTATTTCAGAAACTGATTTAGAAAAGGATAAAAAAGACACAATTGCTCATAATCCTAATTAAATATACTTCCACCTATTGATACAGAACACCCATGACTCACAGAATCAGTTAAATATGATTGTCAAAAAGAGTTTAATAGCTTGAAAGGGAGTAGGAAGCAGTTATATGATCTCATTCCTGTATTACAGTAACATAGGTTATTGGTTTTTTCTTATTGCTTTTATGTCTTTCATGTAGGCAGTTGGACTGGAGGCCTGAGAAAAAGGGAGAAGCGAGGAAGAGGCATGAAAAAGTTGTCATCATCAGAAACATGTTTCATCCCAGTGATTTTGAGGTAGATAGAGTAACTCCCTCATGCTCTCATTCTCCATCACATGCTTTCTGTCTGACATGAACGTGTTTGTAGGAAGACCCGCTGGAGCTGAACGAGTACCGTGAAGACCTGAGGTCAGAGTGTGAGAAGTTTGGTGAAGTAAAGAAGGTCATCCTTTTTGATGTGAGTTAGTAAAGGGGGATGTTTTTGGGTGGTGTGGTTGGAAATGGATCAGTGGAGTAAAAGCAGGTCTGGTTGTGTTGCAGAGACACCCAGACGGGGTTGCATCTGTCGCATTTAAGGAACCTGAGCAAGCAGATGCATGCATTCTCTCATTTAACGGCCGCTGGTTTGGAGGGAGGCAGCTGACCGCAGAACTGTGGGACGGAACAACAGACTATCAGGTCAGATTTCGGTTCATCAACTTTGCCAGTGCTTACACATTCTTGAACATTTAACAGAAAAATAAAGTGAAGAAATGTGTTCAAAAATAAAATAAACATAAAGACAAATGTAACTTTTTATTTTTGTGCAGGTTGAAGAGACAACACGTGAGCGAGAGGAACGGCTAAAGGGCTGGTCTACTTTCTTGGAAGGCGGCGATAAAGCACAGCAGACGACCCCCACCAGCAAAGAAACAGCAGAAAGCAGCGCTGCAGCAGAACCGAAGCAGCCCTCCGACACCACAGAGTCCAACCTGCAGCCCCAAACAGAACCGCAGTCCTCAAAGCAGCAGCAGAAGGAGGAAGAGGAGAAAGAGGCAGACTCTACTGACAGCAGCCTCGCAGGAAGTGATGATGAGGAAGCCTGAAGAGGGCCACATATCTTCTGGGAGTTCAGCTTGGACAGTCATGCTCTATAGAACGGAACACTTTCCTGTTAAGAGGCTTTCTGACAGTTGAAGGTGTTTTAAAATGTGAAAGAATAAAATATTTTTTTCTACTTTATCATCATGACTTTAGCTTACAGTGACTAATATGTACTTCAGAAGCTGGTTATTCCTTAAATACACATCCCTTGAATTCAGCGCACTTTTCATCATTGTGCATACAATTTAATATTATGTAAGTGTGACAGATTTGAGTGATTTTGTTTTTTAAAAAGTAGCATTAGAAAAGATCAGGATGGTTTCATATCTCTGTTGGTTCACTCATGAACACACAAACCAACAGACAAGGAAAATCTAGATGGAAAAAAAAATAAAAAGGAAACTATTGCTTCAAAACCTGGTTCCAACTGAGCAAATGTCCTGACTCAACCAAAGGCATCCGCTTGATGTTATGGGTTGCACGGGTGAAAATTCAAAGAAAGTTGTATTAAGCTTTTTTTTTTTTTCATTCTAGTAGTAACAATATTTGGTTGTATAACTGAGACGCATAATCTTAATGATTTTCACGTGTCTATGTTCAGGAATAGGCAAGTTTCACCACAATCAACGGTTTTATAGCTTCTGCTGCCCCCTACTGGTCACAAAAGAAATGGGGATTTTATGAAAGCTTGAAGCGTTTTAAATGAAAACACAAGTGACAACACTTTTAAATTGTCAAGAAAAAAGCAAATCAATGTGTTTATGGTTAATTTTTTTTCTTTCTTAAAAAAATTTGTTAAACAATATAAGCGAAACGATATGTATGTGACTGGAATGCAAATTACAAACAAACATATTTTCTTCATAGTTCAATCGTTAAATAAACACTTACCCCAGTCTGGCGTCAAACAATGCAAAGGTCACCTGCTGTGATTTCTAAAGGAAAAACTTCTTAAAAAAGTTTAACTCCATTTATGACAAAGGCATAGTCAAAGTTTTTTCAGCTATGCGGGGGATTTATTATATATTATGTTTAGTCAATTATTTTTCCAGACATACTTTGAGTAATGAAATAAACCCATTTTCTATACATAACATACTTGTTGGAATACTTAGATTTTTTTTTTGGTTTCATATATACCCTCATATTTCATTTAGATTGTTTAATTATCCTAATAATATTCTGCTCACCAAAAAAAAAATCCCCGTTTTATTATGTGCTGCTAAATTTTGAATTAAAGCAACAATTTCATCTGTGTGTAGAATTAAGAAGATATATGTCATGCTCAGTCTCGCCACTAGAGGACAATCAAACCTAAAATTCCAAACCACATAAATATTAAATATGTCAAACAAGATCCAGGTTTATTCTTTACTGTTAATAAATACTCCTTACTATTTATTCTTATTATTCAGGGAACAACTGAAGAATCAACAAAGTGAGGTGAGACTTAATTTGTTCTATTATGACTTCGTATGTATTTCTGCTGTCATTTGAACAACCTTTGTGAAAAATTTATGGTACGCATACTTGTTTATAAGTAGTATACAATTAATAGTATAGTATAAATAGTAAATTAATTTACATTTCAAACAGTTGCAGACAGTAAATATTTCAACATTTGTCAAATAAACTTATTTAGTAAAAACAAAACAATTGAAATGTAGATTTTAAAAACTGCTGAGAGGGGAAAAAGCAGCAGCCAGGTGGAGCCAATTAGTTGCCTTTAATAAACTGATTGTCAACAGGTGTGAGCACATCAGTGTGGGTTCTTTTTTAAAACTTGTATTCAGGTGTTTTCTTAATTAAAAAAACAAAACAAAAGAAAACACTAGGTATCTTGAGTGATAAGAAAATCCTACTGCCCAACATTGTAAAAGGAGGTTTTAAGGGCATGAAAAATTCATCATTAAACCATGAAAACAGTTATTTATTGATCAACACTTTTGCTGTGGAACATGAACCAGCAAGTCCACCTTAAAGTAAAAAAAAAAGAAGCTAACAAAAGCTGTATACAGATTTAGAATGTAATATAACAGAGTAGAATAAAACTTTATTCATCCAACAAAAGGGGACATTACATTGTTAATGTAGCTTCATTAAAATGGGTTTGTATGATCATGGATTCCATTAATTTAAATCATTTTTTTTTTCAAATTATTATTATTTAATGTTTTACACAAATAAAATAAACATGAGTATGAGATAATTAACTATTCCTACCAGGTAAGCTTTTGTCCCAGGTCTCCCTTGAAAAAGAGATGTAGTCTCAATGGGATTTCCTGGTAAAATAAAGGTTAAATAAAAATAATGAAAAAATATTGTCTTGTTTGGTGAAGGACCAAAGATCATGTCGGCGTGTTCAGCAGCGGCGACCGATTCTCTACATGACTGGACTGATTTGCCCACAAACTTCAATGGATCATGACAATTCTGTTACAGAGGCAAACTGTGTAAAGGTAAAGCTTAAAAGAAACAAGATTAAAAACATTTAGGCTTTTTTTTTTTTTAAGAGTAAATATGATTTTTTCTAGTTGTAGATGTTTCATGATATCTCGCATTAGTATTGAGAGGGTCGGGGGCCTTTTTTGTTTCCAGTTAAATAAATCAAGCCTTTAGCGTTAACAAACTGTATTACTGTGTTTTGGGAGTTTGATAGATCTCTATTATTTGGTGCTACTCCAATAATCCAGCTTTAAGATTAAATGATTAATTCAGCAGCATCTTTAAATGCTCCCATCGTGTGTGCATTAGCAAAGAGGCAGTAAATGATAAATACAAGCGGATACCCTGGAGGAAATGGACAGAACTTGGAAGGACAGAGTGTGCATGTATGTGTTTGTTTGCGCTGTTCCCTGGAGTCCACGCTGGAGACCGCTTGGGAAAAAGACCTTTAGGTCTGCTTGAGGTCTGAGTTTTGGCCAAGAAAAGCTGGACCAAAATAGACGTAGAAGGAGAGCTTTATCTCAAAAATCAAAGCGAGGGAGAGAGGAGGACCCAGATAAATGAAGAACAAAGAGGTTTGTATCAGAGCAGAAATGTAAGGAAAATAAAACACCCGGATGGCGTCGCACAAACACACATTCACACAAACCCCGCTGAGTGGAACCATATGCTGACAGAGGGAATAATGGGAAACTGTGAATTGTTCGATTTGTTTTCCCTCTTTGTTGCACTGGGACGGGGAGTGGGTGAAAGAGGGGGTGGAAAGCATCCATGACCGTAGATGATGATCAGCCATGGGAAATTCTGAGCAGTGTGGACAGGTCTGCTCCATTAACAGCACAAGAGGGGACTTCCACTGCGTGAACCAGAGGGTTTTTTATCACTGGAGTGGTTAATACAGACAGATTGAGAGCCAAAAGTATTGCTGACCAATCAGAGTGCTTCTCTGTTCGATTCCCACACGAATTAATCATTCAAAGTGTTCCCATAGATATGTTTTGTCTCAAAAAAGCTCAACATCTGTAATTGACATTCACAACACTTGCAGAAAAAATGTGCAAAAATCCGACTTTGCAGAAATAACACACACGAGGCTAAAGTTGAAGTAGATCTGAATGTATGATGATGCGGAAGAATGAAGTAGCTGCAGGAGTGTTGAGTCAGTCAAACAGAAATAACAGAGAGGCACTTATTCATAACAGCAAGAATGCATTAGGAGCCAGAGGCCAATGTAGGGGTCAAAAAGCATGATAGCAGCATGATAAACACACCCACATGCTTATGTGTGTGAGTGCACTGACCAGGCACTCTTGTTCATAGAAATAAAATGCAGAAGAATCAGAGGAAGAGTCAGGAAACGAGTAGGTGGGAGAGAAAGAGAAATAGATATCCTGCAGATGCTTCGCTCTCCTGGGAAAAGGACATTAGGGTAATCCTTTACAGAAAGGGTGTATTTATTATTAGTGTGTGGGTTTGTAAAAAAAAGCAGATTTTTGGCTTATTTATTACAGACGGGAGACCACAGCTAGATAAAGAAGTTAAGCGCATGGGAGAACAGATGTTTCAACAGAGAGACGCTTCAACAGTGTTAAGACAGCTTAAAGAAGAGAAAACAATAAGTCCAGATGTCATGACTCAACTATAAGAGAACGTCACCTGGATGAATGAGAACCTTCATCCATACAGTGTTTATTCATTTATAAACTAGGGGTATAATGATTCATTTTGACCTTTTATATCATGTATTGGTTCATTTTGAGCAATCTGAATCACTTGACCTGAAATCGATCCAGGGCATCTTTACCAAAACAAAAAACCAAAAACATCAGTGTGACTCAGTGATAAGTACCTGGTCCTGAACAGTGCAGGTGAAGTTTTCCTGATTCCTCGAATTTCTTGCAAGATAATCAAGTGTAAATTAAATATGTGTATAAACAAACAAGTAAACAAGAATTAATGGCAAATCCATTCACATTTTTGTCTCATAAAGTTCAGCCTACTGTTGTTTTTCCACATCAAAATAATACAGATGGGAAGAATATTACAACATTCTACCCATCTGTATGGTTACATGTCTTTGCAAAATTCAAAGCGTTTCCACACATTTGACTGTAATGATGGTTAATCATTTTTTGCTGTCATCTTATGTATGCATCTTATCATCTTATGTATGTTGTCCACTGTGTTAAAAAAAGAAAATATACTGTGCCTTAATCTAAATTGTGCTGTCCAGTCTAGATTATAATCAATGTATTTTATTTCTGAAGTGATTATATAAAGTTATAGGTCAATTCAAAAACTTGCTTCAGACAGATTGATCTGGTTGGATTGCAGGAATACAAATTAATTTATTGTTAATTAAGTGGGTTAATTGCTAAACCTCTATTATTAAAGCAAACCAAACGCCAATTGGGTTTTAATTATTTTAGCAGATTAAATTTAGTTTTTTTTTTTTTTTTTAAAACTTGTCCTGTCCAACAGCTGGGCAAGCAGATACGGGCTGAGAGCCTCTTGCGTTGGACAGATTTTATTGTCCCAACAGGGGTTTATACTTAATAAACCCCTGTTGTATTTCATGCTAAACTTTATTTTAATTATGTTGTATCTTTTTCTTTTTTTTTTTTTTTTTTGTTGGACCGGACGGAAACAAGGGGGGATTAAATTTAGTGAATCAGACTATCATTGGTTATTTCTGTCGCATAGTTTTATAGTTACATAGAAAAGGGAATTTCTTTTTTTTTTTTTACTCAAAGACAAATTTCAAGAAGTTTTTTGTAACATTTTCCTGTATCTTTTACTAAAAAGTTAGAAATACTAAAAATGTTGCATTTTAGACAATTATAGTACAATTTAGATTTATAGCACTAATTATAGTCTGATTTATAGAAACCAGGATCATCGGCGAAAAAGTCATGTTTTATCATATATTTTTCAGGCTATAAGTTGCACTGAAGTATGAGTTGCAGCAGCCAAAAAAGAAAAAAAAAGAAAACATATTTAAAAAAATACATATTTATGTTTTATTTTTTTTTTTTTTGCTGAGATATTTATTTAACAAAATACGGGAACAAGAATGGGCATTTTAGTTTGAAAGGCAAATCTCAATGACAGAATAGGAAACAATTATCGGCTAAAATTACTGTGACACATTGATGACTATTCATTACCTCACGAAACATGGAAGAATCTAGTAGATTATCACAAAATATGAACATTATTGAGAATACATAAAGAACAAGTCTACTGAACTCTTTAAATCACTAAATCCAATGAATTATTTTCTCTGCTGTGTCGCTTTGGAGCAATTAAGACTGGTGAAAGATTGAGTGACGCTTCTTCTTCTATGTTGTTGTCAGCAAAGACTGATGCACACACCTACAGTGCCCTCTAGTGGCTGTTGTAATAAAAAAAAAACATCAAACATAAGTAGCACCCCTGGCCAAACCATGTAAAAAAAAAAAAATAAACAATGTGAAACAGATTAATTTTACAGATTTATTAATGGGTTGATAGTAAAGATGAAATGCAGAACTTTTAGATATTTACAGGCGAAACCCCAGTGAAGTGAGTTCGAATGGTGGTTTGAATCTGACCCAAACTCCTGGAGAACTTTCTTTAATTTCATCATAGAAAACATTTGAACACATCTTTTGATTTTTTTTGTAGAGGTAATTTGTTTATTTAAGAACCCCTCATTAGTCTTTACCAATGAAAAGACAATCATTCTTGGGCTCCACTTCCTAAAATATGTACATTTTTACAAAAGAGATTTTGACCAAAAATTGGCTGACCTTTACAAGACTTTTCTAATAATATCAGGATTCAGTTTTTGCACCAATCGACTCTTAGGATGTGGAATTTTGACAATTTTTTGAATGTAAAATCTAAGCACATCCTTTGAGTTGGACCAAAACTGACTTTTTTTCCCCTCCAATGTTATTCCTCTGACTCCTCCATTTGTTCTTTTGCCTCTGGTGTAAAAACATGGCCAACAGCATTACTTTATAAAAAATTCCCATAACCACATGTTAATGGGGTGTATTTTAATTAATAATCCTCATCAAGTTAGCTTTAAATTCAACATGCGAGCACATCCAAGTGAGGGGTTGTAAGCGTTTGGCACCGAGTATCTGAACACTACAACGACGCCTCTGTTTCTCCAGCGAGCTGGAATCATAACTCTGACCCTTATTATGTCTTCTCTGCTTTAACACTGCGCCTCAGGGCCTCAGTTGTTATTTTAAATCTTTGCTAATTGTTGAACTTTGGCTTGGTTCCTTTCCATCACCTTATGAAATGCAGTTAAAGTAATTAATGCATATTGTGTTCTGCGTGCGTGTGTGTATTTCAGGCTGGTGATATCCATGTGTTGGGGGCATGCTTGTGTAAATAGAATGAAGTCACATGCAGGGATCATTTCCACTTTCCCCTTTACATGGATAATATTATTGTTGCAAACTATCTGCGACCCAGCCTTTTCTGCTATAACTTTCCTGGTGAACAAAAACACATGTGGGCAGTTTTGGAGATGGCTGGCCGCCGCTCAAGCTTTGGCCTGATAACTGATGACATCACGGCTCCCCGGTGAGAAAGTGGCAGATTAGAGGGACTCCCGGTGCCTGTAAAGAGCGAGCGTTTTAACCCTAAACTTTTCAGAAACGCGATCAGATGTCAACTGGAGTTATTCATCTTCCACTGGTAATCGTTTTTGCCAAAGTGCTGTTGAGGTGGTTAGTGCGAACACATGTGGCTGCCGTGAGTTTGTCAGTGGAGGAGCACGCAGGGAAGCAGGGAACAAGCGTGCATGTGAGCGAAGTGAAGGCAGATCTCAAGGTCAGACAGGAAATGCCTGTGCAGATGGAGTAGCACTGTGGACACACAGGGAACGGCACACAGGAAACAGCCTCATCTGCAGCTGTGTGTATATTTATACGTGCACTTGTCATTGCCAGCAGCATTTTACCATATAGAGGGGAGTGCAGGGATGTAAGGAGGCTAGGTGGCGCTGCAGATTGCTCCTCAAGAGCTCAGGAGATCATATTTTTAATGTTATCTGATGCCTTGTCGCCTATCTAACTGGGTGTTATGATTAATAATGACAAGTTTTGATGTGTTTCACCCACTTGGCATGAAATTGTTAGTTGTTCCACACCTGAGTGTGTGGAATTTAGTCTCCTTTGAGGAAGCTACCATCACAGTCATGCTAGGGAAGCATTTGGTGGTTTAACCCCCAAATTCGACCCCTTAATGCTGTGTCAAGCTGGAAGGGACTGCACCCCCCCCTGCATTGTTTTGTCTTTGGTGTGACCAGAGTGTTAATGCTGGAATGCACTGTTAAAAACCCCACAGGTTTGATATAAATGGATGATGATTTCAATCTTTTTTTAAACAGAAGAATTAAAAAAAAAAAGAAAAAAGAAAAAACAGGGATTAGCAAATGCTTCAAAATTACTTGCTTTTATTCTTTTAACCACATTTTAAAGTTTTCCACACACTGGCGGGACAGACTTAATTCAGCTGTCATCCCTCACCCTTTACATTTAGCTAACCCCTCAATAGACTCCTCTGACCCAAACAGAAGCTGCTCTATTGTAAGGCGCACACAACACCGGCTGTTGTTCTGCACTGTCTTTCTAAAACACACAATTCTTTGAAAAATGAATTTAATGAAGGCAGCAGAAGTTCAGGAGCAAGACCTTTCCTCAACCCCAGACAACCATCTCTAATCCCCTCACAGGCCTTTTATAACACACCTAAACCATCCAGTGTTGCTTGTCTTTATTCGCTTGATCCTTCTCCCCACCATTAACCATTCCTTCTCTCACTATTTACACCCCACCATTATTTTATCTGTTCATTTTTTTCCTCCTACACCTCCTCATCCTCCATATTTACTCTGTTTTATTCTGTCTGTCCATCTTGCATTCAACTACTACTTGAAGACTCACTCCAAAGAAAATTGCGTTTTTGGTGTCTTTAACATGTTCTTGTAGCATTTTTCTGATGTCTGAGGACATATATGAAGGAATTTAAGCTCAAAATTCAAAGCAGATGAAAAAAATGCTGTTTTGAAAAGATATTTGTTACATTGAAAATAAATTGGCGCTTTTCTCTGCTTCATTCTGATGCATCCACTTGTAGACGACTAGATCCATCTACGTCTTTGTTTTCCTTGTTGAAGCTGGCTACTGTCTCATAACTATATGGCTGAATAGTTCCAGTGAAGCTCACCATATTTCTTATTTTTAAAGGTAAAGTTGGGTTTGTGAGGGGTTGTAAGCTATAGGCGAAAATCGCGTAAACAGAGAACTCGCAGAAACGCGGAGGGAATGGGAGGGTAGGGCTGCAAAACACAACTCAAAGGAAAAATATCTAATAAACTACGACCTCTTTCCAGAAACTATGTCCTAAAAAAATGACAAGTTTTTAGTTTTTTTTTTTAAACGGAAAAATCATAATTAAAATACCACTGGTAATGCTTTTACAACAGATCAAAAGATGATCCGAGTTGTTCTTTAATCTTTTTTTATCTTATTCTAAGAAATCTATTTATTCATCCCTATTCAATGTTTTGTTTTTATCCCTTTATCTATTTCTTAGTCACGCTTCTGTCTCATCATTCATTTGACCAAACTTTCCTTAATACTAGAGCACTATTTTTCGATTTTCACCTGAACAGAAGTATTTACATGGTTTTCAGTATGTTGTATTTTTCTGATTGTCCTGCATCCCTGAGTTAAGTCTTACATGTCCCAGGAATGGGTGGACCGAAGGTCAAGCCTCCAGTATCATTATTTTTTAAATATTTTTTTGTTTTTAAATTCTTAAATTCTCAGTCATTTTCAAACATATTTTTAGGCTCGCCCTACATTTCTATTTTCCATTTTATTACATAAACCAAAGTTGAAAATAAAAAACAACTACTAAAATTTATCATGTACTGTCATATTTTAATCTATTTTTTAATGACAAATATATTAAATGGGTAAATTATATTGGGTAAAAATGACCCAGCAAAAGTGATGGTGTAACTTTTTTACAGCAAACGTTTTCTGGGGTTAATGATGAATCCGACTGAGGCCACGTCCGAATATCCTCCCTAATTCCTCACTACTAAAAAGCTATATAGTGCAGGACTACCTAGTGCAAATCACAATCTAAAGACATTATATATTAGTATTTTACAGAAACTATCTGTATTTTGATGATGAAAACAGGAATGGTTTAAAAATAATTATAAAACACCTTTTTTTCACCAAATTCAGCAATCTAGTTAGCACCATTGCACACTGATTTTTCACAGAGACTATTGGGGATATTTCTATAACAATCAATTTGGAATTGTAGATTTGGGGAGCTCTATAAAATGACAAAAACACTATATAGTGTATATATTGTGAGTAGTGAAGGAATCTGGACACAGCATTTGTTTTCATAATTTTCATCTGTAACAAAACACCCAGAAAGCCTACTCAGATTTCCACATCAGTCCAGATTGTTGCTATGATCCTTTTCAGTAAATGAGATACTATCTGGACGGCATCAAGTTGTGCAGGGATGTGTGCAAATACAGTGCTGCAAGTATTAGGAAATGTATCCAAAGGCACAGACTTGCTTTGACAAGTTGTAGATGATGAAATCTCAAACATTGGAGAAATGTTATCATATTTTTTAGATGTAATGACGAGTGATTTCTGTTTACATCTGTTCACCAACAAGTCTATAGACAATTCAACTCAAATGACGCCAAATATTGGCAAATATTGTATGAACTGTGTCTGTAGCAGTTTAACAGTGGCTGCAAATAAACATTCTAGTTTTGACCTCCTCTTCCAATAAGTATGTAGATTTAAATTTGGGCACATGTGGATCCACTTGGGTTTCTCTTACTTCTCTTTTCTGTCTTAATATGCACCAGAGCAAAACGCTGTTCAGCCATGTGAGAAACCATACATTTCCCAGTGGTTCTGAGGGGAATTCTCCCCCACCCAGTTAAAGATAATCAGGAAGAGAGGCCAAATTTAGAGGAAAAACATTTTAATGGGGTTCATAGAGCACGTTTTTTTTCCAACCGCTTTTTTTTTTCTTGTATTTTTGTTTGTTGCTCTCTTTTATTTTAGTCATACTTGTACATTTTAGCACAAATTTTAAAAAAAAGCATAATTTAAGTGCATGTAAATTAAAAACCGTCAGGTCATTTGTGAATAAAACCTATGAAACAAGGATTCCCATAATCCTTCTGTGCAATAGAAATATATATATATATTATTGTACCGAAGGACTGCTCACACTTACGGAGACATGGAAATCTTTCTCTAGGTCACCGCTTTGATTGACAGTCAGACAGGTAAACCACAGGGCATTCCCGGGCTCTCAGGTGTGCGCCGCGTGCGTGTGTGTGTGTACGCTTTGACGCTTCATCACTATTCATCAAGCTTTGCTGTATTTGCATCTTATCTGCATACGGGTCCAGTGGGGAACAGATTAGCATTAGAGAGGGTGCAAAAGAGTGAAGGAAGCAGAATCACTTTAATTTTTAACAAGATGATATGAAGGAGACACAAAGACCCGAGCACTGCTGGCGCTTCTGCTGACACAGCCAGGAGAGCGCGAGGGAAGAAGGCCGGGTGGGGTGTGCGACACTCTGACTGAGAGGGAGGAGGCTCCACCGGCATCAATCATGAGAGAATGAGGCATTTTGAAATGGAAATAAACAGTGGATCTGTTTTGTTGTAAATAACATTAAAGACAGTGCCGTATTAATGCTGCACATTGATCTCTCTTTTGCTCTGCTTCAATGTTTGCCACGTGTTTGCAAGATCTCAGCTGAACTCACACAATCATAAATAAATAAGTGGCACAAACAATGAAGCGCTGTCACAAAGGAGTCGTCTGTGGACTGCACACAGGCAGACATAATTTCCGGCACATGTTAACCGCCATAAAACTCCTCTGCTTTGTTCCAAACATGATTTTGATTCAACTTTCATGCATGTTGGCTTCGGAATACTTTTTTTTTTTTAAATTTACATCATGAAAGAGTGGACATCTGAATCATAAAAGTTATGAAAAATGCTAATCAACAGCAGTCGGTTCAAAGCGTATGCTGCACATCTGGTTTATTTCAGAGTTTAACATACCCCACAGAAATCTGTCACCTTTCCAGACATTAATCCATCTATTTTCAATATTTGATTAATCCTGTTTAGGGTCATGAGGTTGCTTGAGTCTGCCCAGCTACTCCTGGGCAATGATTCGCCACATAGACAGCCACACCCACTTCCCATCACACCTAAGGGACAATTTAGAGCCAACATTAAGCCTTTGTTTGGACTGTGAGGGGAAGACAGATGTTAATCTGCTGCTTTACATACGGTACAATTTTTAAAACATTTATAGATGGAGATGGTTCATTTCCAGACTGTGTCGTTTCCATGTGGAGTTTGCATGTTCTCCTCGAGCATGCGTGGGTTTTCGACAACTTTTTCCAACAGTCCAAAATCATGCTTCAAAGGTTAACTGGTGATTCTGAATTTTCCCTGATGGTGAGTGTAAAGCATGTGGGTGTAGAGACCAGTCCATTGTGCACCCCACCCTTGCCTAACAGTAGATGGGATAGGCTCCAGCAACCCTGTGTTCTCAAAAGATATTGGGCAAATTCAGAAAATGGATGGATTTTTGGATGGATATATATATATATATATATATATATATATATATATATATTTAGCTTAAGAAGATCCACTTCTGATTAAATTTTGAACAACCTTAAAAATTTGACAGTTATGTAAAGAATTAGTTCAATGAAAATTGTGTTTTTGGTGTTTTTAACGTGTTATTGCAGCATCTTTTTTAAGATGGAGGATGTCTATATGAAGGAAATTAAGCTTAAAATTGCATTGTATTTCTTATAATAAATAATGGGGAATCACTTACAGATGTAAAAATGTACAGACTACAATCAGCGGGCCACAATCTCCCTGTTCTGCTTTGTTCTGATGGACCAAAGTGCAGATAAATAGATGCATGACTGTTTTCATTTTCTTTGTTTGAACAGGGATCTTTCTTAAAACTGGATGACTTTCCACTTGAAGTGCACCTGAGTTTTAGGAATCCTCAAGTATGCTGGTAAATTTACATTGAAGTACACGTTTACATGAGTGAGCTGTGGAGTGGTGAAAACTTTTGTCACACAACAAAAAGGCATTGATCCAAATCTAAGCTGGGTCATTTCTGTGTTTCTGGCTTCCTTTCACTTTCTAAAGACATGTTTTATAGGATGATCGGTGAATCAAAATGACCCTTTAATAGAGTGAGTACGGCAAAATGTTGAACCCCCATGACCCTGCACAGGACAAAAGAGGATGGGAGGATGAAAGAATAAGCTTGTGATTATCAAACCACAATATTGAAATTTTGAGTAATGTGTTTTTCTACATTTTCTTATTTTAATTTTTACAAATAGAATTGATAAATACATACAATTGTTTATTAAAAGTTGATTTTAAGTCATTCATGTTTAATTAAGTTAATAATTATCAGAAGGCTGCAATGCTTTTTGAAAGTTTGTTAGTGTGATGAGAAATTACGGTTCTTGTAACGTCCACAATTATTGGATTTTTAAAAAAAATCACACTAATGTATACTCTTATTCAGACCAGAAAAGTTAATCGGCTTATAAACAAATCCACACTTTAAAATTACTGAGTCTTGCACGTTCAATATTCATTGTTAAATCAAAACTTGTTTGGTTCCATATTGAAAAGTTCATTTGTTCAACCTTGGCCCGCGGCTTTGTTCAATTTAAAATTTTGGCCCACTGTGTATTTGAGTTTGACACCCCTGACTTAAAGTAGACCAAATGTGTCCAATCTGCATACACCCATAGGGGCAGTTTTAAAATGGTTTCCAATTTCAATTCAGAGACTAATGATAGCACATCTATTCTAAATACTATTTGTGTATACAGTTGTGTAATTTCATTCTCCATATTTACCGCCTGTGTGTTTTTCAAATTTTAACCACACAGATTTTCTCCTAGAATCACAATATATGCAGATCACTTTGCTGCCGTGGCCTGTCATCTTTACATGAGCCGTTCCTTAATTACCCTCTGAATCTTCCTTTCTTCTTCCCATTTTTCAGTCCAGCCTCCCTCTGGGCCCCTCGATGATGATCTGAGCTTCCCCTACCCATCCAATCCCCTGTAGTGCCTCTCCTAAAGTGCCGGGGCTCCCCAAGGAAACAGACTTGATGGCAGTCCCTCAGGGGCTGGCACTGACATGTTCCCATCTCTCTCTCTGCCACACACACCCTCTTCAAACAGCAGTGGTCTCGGAGGGGCTGCCCCTGAGCATCACTCCTGCGTGCTGGGTACCTGAGAAGCCAATGATACCAGAGCAAGGGCAGACTGTTAAGAGGTGTGTGTGTTGCCTGAGAGGGTCAAAATATTAAGTGGCCGATTAATCAGTAGTAATTGTGTGTATGGTCCATTAAAGCGAGGGCTGGCTGACAGACAAGAGAGGAAAAAGAAAAAAAACCCCACAGTGGGGTGTGTTTATACTTGTGTGCGCCCAGCGACAGAGAAGTGAAACTAGTAGAAATAGCGTTTAAACTCTGCTGTCCTTTCGATGGCAGTCTATATCTTTTTATAAATACCCGCATTTGTTTGCTTTCCATACTCCCCCCCATTAACAATCTTCCTGTCTTTTTAAAAAATCCGTCCATCTGGGTGCAGGGCTGTTGCAAAGTCGCTCTCCTACTTTTAGAAGCAGGAGTTACCAAACAACGGTCACCACCAGCAAAAACCAGTCCGATTTCCGCAATCTGTCTGCAGAAACTCCCGCGTGCACGCGCACGTGCGCGCACATGCAACACCTTTCCCCCAGTGATCTCTGCTGGCTGATTTGGTATTCAGGCGCTGCTGCAGGCCCAGCAGGCCTAAAGCTCTCTTTGTATTGTTTTATTACCCAGGGGCTAGGTCTTGCCACACTCACACACACGCACGTGGACGCACACTCAGACTTTCAAACAGCACAGATAGCATACAAGTGCAAAGCGGGATTAGCATATTAGTGTATTAGCATCTGTCAGTTGGCTCTGCCTGGCTTTCTTTCTCTTGCACGCCATCGGAATAGAGAAAGTTTTCAAGAGGAGACACACGAGGCAGAGGAGGAGGAATGGAGGAAGATAAGTGGGAAGCAAAGCTGATAGACTTCTGTCCGACAGACAGATGGCCGTCTGACTCCTACTGAGTTGTCAACTAGCCAAGATGGAAAAAAACGGACCGGAATCCATAGGAAGATGGCCCTTCTTCTACTTTTCTATCTCATTTTTAACCTCTTGCTTACTTTCACTGCCAGCTTCTACTTCAGCGTCTCTCACAGCAGCCTCTACCTTCCTCCCGGTTTGATATTAGTCTCTCTGTTAAGGTCTCAGTTTCCATTGCAACATCTGTCAGAGGTTACTTTATTCATCTATGCTTTGTCTCCTTCCTTTTTCTTCGTGTTCATCCATCTCTTCCACCCACACCTCCCTCTTTCCTGTCAGCCAAGCTCTCTCCTGCTCCAGGAGCAAGTCAGCTGGCCAAGTTTGGATACATTTACCACAGAAAGAATCAGAGAGGAAGGAAAATTGAGAAACACGGAGGTCAAACAGGACAATTTTGTACGAGGCTAACTATGAATCAAAAATGGAAATTGATACAGGCTGCAGCTGCTTTTTATGTCAAAGGAATGTAAAACGCACAGGAGCAAATCAGAAAATATATTTGCCCATAAAAGGCTAAGCTTTTATAGCATTCTCTAGTACATTAAAAAAAAAACACTTTATATTTTTCTTTTAAGTTTAAATAATTCTGTCTAAAAGTGTTGCTAATTAAGTCGTGCACGGTGGCGTGGTGACATCTACCCTAACAGGTAGAAGGCCCCTGTTTGAATCCAGACGAGATGTGGAGTTTGCATGGGCTCCTGTGTGTTTTATTTCTCCCAAAGACCAAAGACATGCTTCATAGGTTAATAGATCTAAATTACCCTTAGATGTGCATATGTGTGTATTTGTGTGGCGCTGCAACAAACCCTATAATAGCTGGGTTGGCTCCAGCACCCCATGACCCCAACAGGGATTCATTGCACTCTGAGGATGAATGGATGGCTTTCTAAATTACACATTTTGTCTCTTAAAATCATATATTTTTATAAAGAAATAGTGAAACAGCACAGTAAGTTAGACGTTTTCACCAAAACACCCCAAAAGGGGCATAAGTTCACACGTGTGATCTATTTATTATGCATCACTAAAAATAGTACTTTTTTTTTCTTCAAACCATATTTTATAATTTAAGTATTTTTTTGCGTTATGTGAGGTGAAACTGTTTAAGCTGGAACAAAAAAACCTAAAATGATTCAAGATTGGACTCCAAGATTTTGTCTGTGATGTCCTGCTATGTCTGAACAACAGGGGGCAGTATGGATCTGTCCTTCTTCCTTTCCAGTTTACCAGAATAGCTTCTTTATAAATTTAAGGAGAGCATTTAAAATATATTGACATAAAACTGAAATGTGCGCATGCATCACAGAAACCACAGAAGTCTAATAAAAAAGCAGAAAAATCTATGATTTTTGACAGAACACACAGGTCGTTCTGTTTCAAAAATTGTCAGGCTTAATGGGCTTAAAAACTCTTCAAAAGGAAAAAAAAAAAGCAACACAGCTCTTAATGTTCTTTTTTAAATGTCTAATTTACTGTCATCAAACGGAAATGTGAAAGATCAACAGAATCTGCCATTCATGCAATGAAAGAGTCCAACTTTCTGTGTTAAGGGAGAAGAAAAACTTCAGAACAACTGGTCATTTGAGCCAAAAGAAATAAAAAAATATGATTTAATATCTCTCTGCTGAACAGCAAAATGACAGCTGTGTTGCAACCTTGGGTCAAAAGCGGTGAGGAAATGTTAAAAACAATTTCTGAGCCAGTTTTGAAACAACAGACATTTCAGTTGACAGATTTAACAGTATGACATCTCGACGGCTGCATGTTCTGGTTAAAACTTCTTAAAAAGACTTTTAACAATTATGGTCGTTTATTTTATAAAACACAATTAATTCTGACATGTTAGACTAAATGGTACATGGTACTTAAAATGAAAAAAAAAAAACTATCATATTGTGGAGTATTTTCCTCTTAAGAGACAACTGACAGATTCTGAAGCTAATATTACCCCACATGAGCACACATCCTTTCATCCATCATCACTGTGTTTGTATTCATTAGCACTTGCAGTTGGAGCTTCACCACAACTAAAAAAGCAGTTTGTTTTGAAGCAACACAAGAGGTTTTGCAACTCCCTGAGTTGGTGCCTTCACACTGTTTGTGTTAGAATGATTTTGTCATCTTGGCATGGAGTGTCTGGGTGTGTGTGTGTTTGCTCGCATGCGTGAACAGATTTTTGTCTGTATGATGTACTGATGAGAAACAATGAAATGACAGCCGTGAGCTGTGTAATGACAATGCGAGACTTCTGTCACTTTTCAAGCACATTTGTTGGGTGTGTGTATGGGATTACTGCACATGTGGGGCACATGTGTATGCAAGTACTAATGTGTGTGTCCTTTATTTGTCATCTGCCAAAATAAAACCAGAGCGTCTTTCATCCTTTTGTCTCATCTCATCACTGATAAAGAAGGTATTTGTTTTTGCACATGGAGACGCAGGGAGAGCTGCACAGACGCTGGTTGTTTGTCTGTAAAGGAGCCCTGTAATTACACTGCCTGTTAATACTTTGTCTCACAACAGAAAGCAACAAAGTGTTGAATCTTGTTTTGTTTTTGCAGAACAAAAATAGTTTGCCTTATTTCTGTAATGATGCTCCCCATCACTGTCACACGTTGCAGCCTTGCACCAGTAAACCTGTGTGCTTTTTTTCTCACACCAGCTTTTTGTGTGTATTTGTATATGTGTGCGTACTTCCAGCTGTGTCAGTAGAAGGAGGAAGTTGTTGTGGCAAATTATCCCCAACATTTTGGGACACTGATATCACACCTTAGTGTGCCTGCATGTCACTCTGCTTGTGTCCTGAGCTTGACTGATTCCTTCTGTATATTCATTTCTCATTATTCATTTCTCCCAATCAAATCCAGGTGACCAAGACAGCTGACAATTACACTTTGTGTTAAATACACAAAACTGAATAGATATATAAAGGAATAATCGGTCTGAATTAAATTTTTGTGCATTGAAAAATATTTATTTACATTTATTTTAAGTTTGAAACTTTCTCAATTTTTCTTTTTTGCATTTCCCTGCCATGCAAACTCAATTTGAACCAATGATGCTCAATGAACATCTAAGCTTAATACTATAAATGATTGTCCAGATTGGCTAAATCAAGACAATTGAAATCAGCTTTTGGGATGCATAGTGGTGCAGTGGTCAGCGCTCCTGCCTCACAGCAGAAAGGTTCCTCAGTTCAAATCTTGGCTGGGGGACCTGAAACAGAAACACTGATGGGGACCTTTCTGTTGTTTTAGCATGTTCTCCTTCTGCACGCTTTGGATTTTCATCAAGGAGTCCGGCTTCCTCCAACCATCCAAAAACATGCTTTCATAGGTGAATTGGATACAACTGGAAAAAAAATAATGAAAAAATAAGGATGAATGAATAAAAATCAACTTAAACTATAGCAAAATGCAAGTTTTTTTTTTGTTTGTATTTTTTAAACTGAAGAACAATTTAAATCCCTCATAGACCTGTAACTTCTTTAAATTCCATTCAATTTTTTTTTTTTTTTTTTGATTGATTTTTATTGGCCCAATTTCACAAAAGAATTAAACAGAATACTTAAAAGTGGTTATTCCCGCCCTTCCTGCTAAGGAAAAACTCCTAAAAAACTTGATTGAAGAAAAAAAGGAGAAACCTTAGGGATACCCACATGAAGGAGGGATCTTCTCCTGGGACGTACAGGCAATTCCTTAGGACTATTAAAGAGGAATTAGCTTATATTACTCTACAACTATGTATTTGAATAGATTTCAGCCAGATAGGACTGGGGGGCGAGGTCCACAGTCAAAAACCAGAGCAAAAGACGATCTGCCAGGAATCACTCCCACTATGAGATGCGAGATGACGTCAGAGGCGAGGTCCACGGCCAAGAACAGGAGCACGGGGGATCCACCTAAAATCTGAAATCTATTCTGCTCCCCCGGAGGGGAGTGTGAAAGAGGAACAACACGTGAATCACACTGCACCAAACAGAAGCACAGAGAACTAAATATCATAAATAATAGAGAATAGTGGAGAAGTGAAGTAAATGAAAATAGAGAATGGAACCCCAGAGCTTATTACAGTTAGACTGTAATCTCTCTACCACGACAATGAGACCTGTTCAAGGACGCCAGAGACAAGATGGTCAACGCTGGGAAGAACCGATCTAGAATAAACAAGCAGGTTAATTAGAAGAGATCAACTGCTAGAGCAAGTATTAGAAGATCAGTGACAATCTCCTTCCACCTGGAGCTCCATGAAAGATCTCACCTGGTGGGGATCAAGATCAAATGATCTTCAGACCTATGGGGGAACTGGTTCACGACCAAAAAGAGAGCCAATAACCACAGAAACAAAGGTATAGTAACACACCATGCACTCATGGATTCAAATTCTCCAGTACTCCAAAGGTCCCCTCACTTAAGATTACCCGAGACTATTTTTAAATGATCCAGAGGAGGTTTAGGAGGATCTCATGCTGTTAACCCCTGTATGTAAACACCTACTATAAAGCATGGGGGTGGAACCATCATGCTTCGAAGCTGCTTTTCTGCAAAGAGGACAGAACGGCTTATCTGTATTCAGGAAAGAATGAATGGAGCCATGCTTATTGAGATTCGGAGTAAAAACCTCATTCTGTCAGAGAGAGCATTGATGATGAAACGTGTCTAGATCCTCAAGCATGAAAAATGATCCCAAACTCATGAAAGAAGTGTCAATGTTAAAAGCATTTCAAGGTTCTGGAGTGGTCTAGCCAGTCTCCAGACTGCAATCCAATAGTGAATCTGTGGAGGGAGATGAAAGTCAAGGTTGTCCTGCAACATCCCAAAACAATACAGCTTTTAAGAAGATCTGCATGAAGGAATGGACCAAAAACAATAGTGTGTGAGAACTTGCAGAAGAACCACAGGAAATGATTGACCTCTAGCAAACCAGTTACAGACAAATTGACATAATATTTATTATTTATTACCATTATACAAATGCATTCTTTAAAAACAAAACAGAGGGATTGTCTTAATACTTTTTGTTGAGTTTATCTGACATTACAAATCTGTCTCATCTCTTTAAATGGTAAAGCTTAAAGAATTAGTCAACTATTTGCTTTAATTTAGAGTGTTTACTGCTTTTTTTAAAATCAGATCTGTCTTTGAGAATAAATCTTGTCACCAATTAGCAATTGAAGTGGGTAAACTCTGTGAAACAACAAGATAAAAAGCAGTAGAGTCACAATTTTATTTAAAGCAAGAACATGGTCATAACAATAGTATATGGACCGTGCTCAGGAAATGTGAAACTTTGCTCTGTTTAGCTTACAACAGGCCAGTGTTTGTTTCTCGCTGTAGCTTAGTAGCAATGTCCGGTGCTTGCAGGTTAGAAAAACCGAGGCCAAATCCCCTCTACACCCTCAGTTGCCTAATGTGATTTTTTTCAAAGACAAACACAATGTCAGAATGGGACAGCTTTAAATAAAAAGGCAAGTAACCGAACCCAAACCTGTCAAACTAGTGGACTTGCTTGTTATGTTATCCATCAGCTCCCTCCAAGGCACAACCTTTTGTGTTTTCCTTTTTTGGCACAGACTTTAAGAAACTAGAAGCATATATTTAACAAGGTTGGAACTATTTTTATAATTTATTTAAACAAAAACACCAAAATTGCCCCCCCCCCCCCACCTTGTTACAGAAAAGAAGGTAAGAGGAACAAACTTCTTCTTCACTGTCTCATTTACTAGGATGAAGAGTTCTGCCTCAGGCAGTGGTGACCACACTGCATTGGGGAAAATGAATAATGAATGAGCTGCATAAAAATTTACCATATGTAAGCTGTTGTCAGGGGAGCAATCAGCTACAGAGGAAAATATTTTTGTAAGGTAGACACTTCAACTTTGGGGGTCTTCTAGTGAAATAGACCTTTTTAGGGTACAAAGCAGCTGGACTTTAATGGTATTTGTGAAGTTCTATTCACACAGGTCATTTGATGAGCGTTCAAGAACGTGTTCATGCGGGTTTAACTCATGGCGGTCACACTGGACATGCACGGATAGGATTCTTCTACTTTTTCTACAGTTTACTAACGAATGTCTGTCGCCCAGTTGGAAGAGGCTTGGTGTGAAATGTCAGAGTGTACAAATCTCACAAATCTTGCTCCAGGCCAATTTATGAAAGACTTGGTGTCGTACAATTGTGGTCGGACACAAACCACTAATATTAATCTCTCCTATGGACCGTACAAGCAATAGACAGCTCAACCCCTCCCCCCTTGTGTTTCAAACAGGAAGTACCTGCCGGCTCCAAGAAGTCAAAATCCAATAGACTTCTATTGAGAAGTAGACAGTTGTAGACTGTCATTTTATTTGTCAGAATAACCATTGTTGCTCTGATACATTCTTTTTAACATCTTTTTCTAATCCTATTGTTTTTAACCCTTCCGCTCTCCTTGGGGTCCAGATAGCTCCAACCACATTTTGTTATGCGATTTCTTCCATGACAAATGTGGACGAAGGGGGACAGGATTTTATGTCTGCCATGGACATTAGTGAAACTCCGAAATCAGTGAAAAAAAAAAGTTCAGCGCACTGTCCTGTGGTGTCCAGATGACCCCACTTTTAATGTAAACAAGCTAAGGAGAACGGAAGGGTTAAATATTTTTTTTTCATCACAAGTTGTTCAAGTTATAAACTGACCAATCAGGCGCCTCAGTAAAAGTATGTGGTGCCCGCTGGCTCCACTTCAAACGTTTGATCGACAACTTCACTTTCAGTGGAAGGGCTGTGGACTTTGAACAAACTCACAATTGGCGACTTTAGTTCTCCTAAAAACATGACTCAGACTGACTCGGACCAATCACTGTCGTCTGGCTCCAAAATGACGGTACCCGTATCCAGAAGCAATGTTGACGGATTTGGCCTGATTTTGCTAGAGCTGGAGGTAAAGCATTTTCTATGAGTGACGTCAGACCTTACTTTATCCATTGTTTTAACAGTCCATGATTTCTCCTCCATGATCTATTTTCTAATGGTTGGCACTTCTGTGAATTAAAAGGGATGCCATTTATGAGTCAATCCGAGTCTCTGGTTGGTCAAAGTTCAACCTGGTTCAACTTTCAACATATGTTCAATGTTTTGTATGTTGAGCCCAGAAACTTGTGTATTCACTCATAAACTTGAGAGTTTTAAACGCAGAAGCTTGAAATGAAGATTTACGCGTGTTTACATAGAATCTTCATATAAAGCATCCACTTGAACGCATGTGGACGCAGTATGAGATCACAAGAGGGGTCGTGGGAGGCTACAAGTTCAGATCAGCCAGAGTGATACTCAAGTACATATATATACTTGAAGATCTTTGTTTTAGATGCTTTTCATTTAGCAAAACATGCAACTCATCAAAAGAGCCTTAACGCATCTGGACAGCGCCGCAGTTTCTTTGAATTTCATTCACAGAGGATCCGGTTTGATGTTTCCAACCTTTGTGTTTTTTGAACTGGTCTCATATACACTCACTGGAGTCTGTTTGAGCCTCTCCCATCTGTCATCACCCCAGAGAGGTCACCAGACGGCTTCATACAGACAAACAACAGACATTCACATGATCATGGGAAGAAGCCAGAACACCAGGGAAAATCCAGACGTATTTACTTATATATTTATAGCCAATACATTACAATAATTATTATAAACAATACATCTAGCCATCTTAGCTGACATTATGTTTAGGATTTCTCTTTCCAGTCGACATTTGCTTTGCAGTAATTTTTCAGCTGCATTGATGTGCACCTCTGAACACTGTTAGTCAGGTTTGTGCACGTGGGTCCTCTGTGGCTTGTTTGTGGCGGATTCCTTCTATTCACATACATATTCATCGCAGGAAATGGGAAGGATGCCCAAAAATGGAGGAGTAAGGACTGCACCAACAAGGAGACGTCTGTCACATTCAAGTCTGCCGGCGTGCGCAAAGCGCCGCTAACACCAATTATTGGGGTTACCAAACTTGAAGTAAATTTGAATCAAAGACAGAAGCTAACTGCGCCACGAGGAATGCGACCTTAGATGTTGCACATTTATCTTTCTTCCCTCCATCTTTATGTGTCTCTGGATTCTTCCCTCCGGCTACCTCCTGGCTGTCCCCCCGGGCATCTGGTTAAATGTGTTTCTGCAGTGGAAGTTGTGGCTTGTTTTTCTGTGTGTGCATGCATTTGTGTGTGTGTGTTTCGTCTAATGACTGTATTAGCAGTTGAGGTCCTATAGACCCCTGGGACAAAGTGTTGAAAAACAAGTAAGAGTAACAGGGACTGCTATGGATAGATAGATAGATAGATAGATAGATAGATAGATAGATAGATAGATAGATAGATAGATAGATAGATAGATAGATAGATAGATAGATAGATAGATAGATAGATAGATAGATAGATAGATAGATAGATGTAATTTAATCAGATATTATGCATGTTTTATAGAACAGACCCCTGATGCAATCAGGTGTAATAGATAAAATGGAACGTGCTTCAGAAACATCTAACTGAAGGTGTGATGCGGTGAAAAGGATTTCTCTCTTGTCAGTTTTCAAGGTCGTCCTTCCCTTGAGAGACATCAAAATGTTGCATGTGGTGACAGATGTTGTAGACAATGAATATAGGTTTTTATCAGGCTCATCTGGGTATCAACTCTCCAAGTGGGATAAAGAGCTGAGAGGAGAAAGGGGTTGATGGTTTGACATGTCAGGAGGACTCCTCTGCTTAATAATGAGAGGAATTTGATCTTATAAAATATAGAATTTTCTTTACTTTTTAACCATACAAGTTTTTACAAACATTTTTGCCCAACTGTTGATGAAAGGTTTCACAGAAGTATTGGTTCTACTTTCACACTGCACTCTTGAGAGCAAAAAAGATCCTATAAGGAAATGTCAAGCGGATGCTTGTTTTAGGGAAGCTGAATTTATTATTCACAATACTAATACAACTTACTCTTGTTAAGTAAAAACTCCCCATTTGTCTACTGTCTGTCAGCATTCATTCTTTTTCTCTGGATTCTCTGTTTGGTTTGCCTCAAAGTTGAGAATGGTTTTCTCTCTTGTTAAACGAAGCAAACTCAAAACATCAATGAAGACTAAAGTGTTTAAGATGGTTTTATGAACCCAAAAGTACTGAGGATAACCTGAGTAAAAGATGTTGGTGTCTCAGCAACTATTAGCTATGGTGGCCCTGAGGTGTAAGTCACACCAACAAATCACTTGATGCAAAATTATGTGAAACATCACAATAACAATTAAAAAAAGTAAAAATAATAAATTATATGAGCTAAAAGACTAGAAACTGATGAGCTAATTCTAGCACTTCAAGCTACAGAGATGTGTCACCCCAGATTGACCTGGCTGATGTGCTAAACGGGCTGTCGTTTCTCTGTATGACAAAGACAAATAAAAGTCTTTCACTCTTTAATTTGTGATTTTATTGATTACAATATTGAAAATGTATTTCACTTCCATTACTCTATTTACCACAACAGCAGTCAAAAACATTTTTCCCTCTGAAAGACGCACTCCTGTCTGGGGTCAGCTAATCTATCTATATTTATAATGTACGGCAAAAATGACAACAGCAGAACTCACAGGACCTATCACTCAATAAGGCTCCTACATAAATAAAAACATTACACATTTTTGAAAACAAAATGAAAAAAAAAAAAGAAATAATAATAAAAATTCCCAGAAATCAAAATGAAACAGAAAAAATTACAAAAGCAAAAAAAAAAGGTAGGTATTATGGGACATCCACTGATTGGATGAAAATGTTTGTCCATCATCTCAACTGAAAGTTATCTTGCATGAAGTGATACTGAATAAGTTACATACTGATCATAAAACTTGTCTTAGTTTGAGGACATGAAAAACATGTTTGAAAAAAGCTCAAACGTCCTCCTCTAATAAGGGACAGTACCTGTTTTTCAGCATCTAATTGTGTTTTTTTAACATTTCATTTTGATTTCTGGATAAAGCTTTTGTTTCCTGAGTTTTTGTTTCATTCTCCCGAAATGTGTTTTGGTTTCTCACTTTTTTTTTTAGATTTCTGTTGTCTTTTTTTTTTATTTGTTTAGCTTTTTTTTTTTTTTTTTTTTAAATCTTTATATATTTCATATACTTTTACATTCAGTGACTTGTTGGTATAATTTGCACTTCAGGGTTACTGTAAACTGAGAAAAATTCTTCTTCCTTTTAGAGCAAGAACAAACAGTAAGAAGGATAAAAAGGCCATGAAGCACCACAGTGCAATAATTATTATACAACAAAGACATTAGAAACTTAAAACTGTCAGACCTAATCCCTCACTGTGTTGAACGAGTTCAAGTTTCTTTTCAGGTTCAGGAGGTCATCTAGTATCCAGTTCATCTTTGGATGGTGGGAGAACATCATCTGATATTGCTGCTATAATATCTCTAGATGACAATAATTATTACTCTATTATCTGTTTCTCTGTCAACTTCTGTGGTGACTCGCTCAGTTTCCAGGATCCTCACATCCTTCCTGCAGACAATGAGGCTGTCACCTCAGCCTGTGAAAACAACAAAAAAAACCCTCTGGTGGAATAAGTGACAGAAATAAGTCGGATGATGGGAGGACTGTGGATTTTCAGAAGAGCATAGAGGCATCAGTCTTGGTGCACTATGAATAGACCCGTGCAGCTGTCCTGCCATCTCACTCATTCATTCACTCACACATACACACAAACACACACACGCAAATGTTTGTCTTGGGTGGCCACGTATGAACAACTGCAGCCACACTTAGGTTATTCCTCGTACCTAAACTTCACTCCAAGTTATGCTCCTAGTTAATTTTCACTTCAAACTGGGGTTCATTTTTGGGACCTCGGACTACAAAAGGAATTGTTCACATTTCTGTCCCACTTTGTGGCGTATTGAAAAAACGTCTAATAAAAGAATAAAGACATACAAATCTAAACCTGATATGATATGAAGCAAAGCTTTGGAAAAGATCTTGTCTTAAGGGGAAGCAAAAACCTCTAAACAGTTTTCCAACATCCATCTTCTTCTTACAGGGGTCATGGGGGTGCTGCAGCATATCCCAGCTACTGTTTGGCAACTGTCCATTGCAGAGCCACACAATCACATTCAAACCTGGGGGACAATTTGGAATCACCAACTAACCTATGAAGTATGTTTTTGGACTGTGGGAGGAAGCTCAAGAGCCCTGAGAAAACCCCCCATGCATGAATAGGAAATGCAAACTCCATACAGAAAGGACCCAGCTGGGATTTTAACCAGAGCCTTCTCATTGTGAGGTGAGAGAAACAACCACTACACCTCTACACTGCCATACTGCCTTCAGTTTTACAATACATGGAACAAACTATAGTAATATGTTTCACAGGATTGGAATACGCACAACTTAAGTTGAATATTTGTGAAACTGTCCGTTTCCTCTTTGTCTTGTGTGGAGACACTGGAACGATGGAGCCTAAAAAAATTGTATTTCATGTCACAGTACAACTTCTGGCATTAATGTAACACTCATACTTTGTCCCAAAAAGCTTTAAATGGAGATGAATGTTTACAAAACAGTTTATTTTTATTTTTTTGGGGAGTTCCCATCTTTGCATCATCTGACCCTGCCTCATCTTCAACTCTGATTATTTGCCATCTGCCCCAACCCTTGCCTGGACCCTGACCCCTCTGATAGTCCTCCGATACCCTTGTGGAAGTGTTTTACTTCTGCCTGCCTGACCCTGATTTAGCTTTGTTGACTTTTAGCTGTGCTTCACCCCGTGCCCCTCTCTGTGCCAAATTCACCTGCTGCACCAGCTGTCTGCCCGTCTGTGACACTGACAGAATCAGTGCCCCCCAACAATTT
Source organism: Oryzias javanicus (assembly GCA_003999625.1). Lineage (NCBI taxonomy): Eukaryota > Metazoa > Chordata > Actinopteri > Beloniformes > Adrianichthyidae > Oryzias > Oryzias javanicus. Next base: position 22,836,216 of record CM012450.1, read on the forward strand.
GCAGGGGAACAACTATTTATTTTTTTCTTTTTAAATGCTTTCTTAACAAAATCACTTTCATAAATTGAGTGTCTTATCCAAAATGAGCTAAACAGAAGACATTTTTTGAACAAAAAGCTGTCATTGTTTTACATAAACTATCTGGGAAAAAAATGTAAATATGACGTGAAATTTCCAAAAGCCCAAGAAAAAAGCTACTTCGTTAACATCCACCTTTTTTATTCATTTATTTAAAAGGGACAAAAAATATATTGTCACAATTTAAAATGCAACTTGTCCACAGGCTATCTAGCTAACAGCTAATTTGCAAACCAGGTCCCTGAAAAAAGAGAAAGCAACCTTCTTTTTAAGCTTTATCGGACCAAATAAGAGTATTATAAAACAAATCAACGAGGCAAGAGGTCGTGCTGCGACTGGGTACAAATTCTGGCAGCGTAAACATGTCTTGGCACAACACCGACCCTTCCTAAACCATCTATTTCAGAGCTACCAGTCCATCACAAGGCCACACACTCACACCTAAGGGACAATAGAGGGACCCGTCAACTCATGAAGCATGTTTTTAGACTGTGAGAGGAAGCAGAAAAAGCCCCTTGTATGCTCAGGAAAAGCTTCCAAACTTAACTAAAAAAAGTAGCTAAAATAGTAGCCACAACAATAGCATGCACCATAAAGTTAAGAGCTGGAAAAACAAAATTTGCCTGAAATAATAATTAAAAAAAAAAAAAGTTTTCTCCCCAATCAACTATCAGAAAACAGGTAAAGTGATGGAGCTCCAACATTTTTTTAAATGTTCATAACTCAGTTCAGTCAGCTCATTTTTATGCTGATACTGATATAAATTTTTTTTAGCATAGACACAGATGTTTTCCCCTGTATCCTGCCCCATCAGTCTGAGGTTCTCAGTTTGTGCAGAGCTTGTGAGACACAGTTTGTTATAACAATTAGGAAAGAAAAAGGTTTTGAGAAATCTGCACAAACCTCCCACGTTTGGGGTTTGCACCAGTTCGCATCTCTTCCAACAACATGTAAAAGAATTACCCCAGAAGATTGCACCAATTTGCGAACCATTCTTCTTTTACCAAAGCGTTCGTTCTGAAAAAGAAAAGTCGCAAAAAGTCATGAAATGCCTCCATTAAGATATTTTTCCCCTTTCTTTTGCTTTTAACTGAACTGAAGTAGGCTGTTAGGCCTGAGCAAACATAAATGAAAGACTTAAAGTTGTGCAGTAATGAACCAGCAAACAGGAGCTCCCCCCTCCTTGGCTCCATTAAGTGGTCTTTGTCACTCATTAGAGGTTTTATAATAAGAGCAGGAGGGGCCCCGAGATAAGACCATGTCCTGTAACCCCGAGACCAAATCTGGAAACCCAGATCGTTATCATACCTGACCTTGTCGGCCTGATAAATATCACAGGCATTACCCACAGCTGCTGCTCAATTAGAGCGGCACACAGAGCCACAGTCCAGAGCGCCACACGCTCAGACAGACACACCGATTTTGTTCATCAGTTGCTATCATGTGTATAAACACTACATGTTGTAGTAATTTGGAGTGTTATGTTAACTCAGCTACATTACCCACAACAACAACAGCACACTCTGAGAGCACTGCCACCCGTGAGTCAGGTGTTCTGCAATCAAAGTGAGCATGTGTGTGTGTTTGAGTGTGTGTGAGGAGGAGGAGGGAAGGGGATTATGCTAAGGGGGATGCAGGGAGTTGAGGCTTTTCAAAGGATTATTGCAAAGTTTTTACAAATTCCTAATTAGGATTTGAGACAGAAAGTCTCCTTCCAGTTGAAATGTCGGACTTGTGTGCCCTTCACTGTGTGCGGGTGTGTTTGTTTGTGTGTATTTATGCATGTAACTCATTACTATATTACCACTTGATTTGAGATTTATATAAAAACACACAAAAAAAAATTAATGGAATCAAATGCTTAGAACTTGATACTTTACCAGAGCAAGTGATGAAAAATATATATTTTTCATAGTAAAAATGTCCTGGTAATGCACAACAGTACATAAGTTAGATGCACTCCAATGTAAATGTTTTCAATATATTCTGGTTGCATTTTTCTGACAATGGAAGACATATATCATGAAAACTATCTCAAATTTGTTTTCTGAGTATTTTCTTAATTAAAATCGATATGTATCAGGAAGCAACAAATACTCACTTCCAACTTGTCATAAATGGATGTTTGGTTTGGGCCCGCCTTTGCGTCACTCAAGTTTTGGATGTCTCTTATTTGTTTTTGATGTGCTGGCTGTTCCTATTAAATCAGGGGTCCTCAAACCTCAGGACGCGGACCAGTACCAGTACCGCGGTGCCCTAACCATAACCATTACCCTGGTGAATTTTTAATAAATTCCTGCAGCTCTGTAGAAACTATATCCATAAAAAAACAATATGTTTTTATTCATTTATTTTTTAAAAAGACCACTGGGAACACTTTTAAAATAGATCAAAAGATTTACAATTCTAGGTGTTATCTGTCATACCAACCATTAGAAAAGGATGCTAAAATACAATTTGATGTTTATCATTATTCAGTTATATAAGACTCTTTTTTTGACAAAAGTAAAAAAAAGTCAGTGTTGTTTCACAATAATCTGTCAGCAAATAAAAATAATTATGAAGATGAAATTTATCTTTTTTAATTATTATGGAATTCCATTTACTTGATCTAGTTTCATTAAGTTCTACTTTAATAAATGCCAAGTTGAGTAAAAAATCATTTACGCTTACTTAATGGTAAATCTGATCAGATGTAGAGATTATACAAAATTATTCAAATATAGTGCAGGCCTGTAAGAAACAGCACAGTTTTAAAAGTTTAGCTAAATGTGGATCCAGAACAAAATCACACAACAAACAATATAAATGTGAATAACAAATACAGTAAGAGTCATTAAAGACAGAGAAAGTTTACTTTATGTTTTAATGGGAATCTAAATTTCTTCTTGCTGTGAAATATATTATTATGTTAGATAGATATTCAGAAAGGGCTTGATCTTCCTTAATTGCGGACCAAGCAACCTTCAAAGCCAATGTTGCGGCCAAACAGAAAAGCCTGATTTTTCACTCCAGCAAACAGATTTTAGTTGCTTCTTCACTGTATTCCACACTTGGGATTACTTATTGTGGCATATGTTTATTCAATACTACCGTTAACCCCTATTGGAAGTTATTTTTGCTTGTTTTAAACCACAATTGTCAATCTTTTTTTATTTTAATTTTAAATTTAGAGATGTTTCTAGGGCTCATGCTTGAAGCTGCAGAACTGATATTTTCTGCAGGAATGACATGAAAAGACAGGATTGCATTAGCAAACATCCAGGAAAATAGTTAAAGCAATGCAAATATGGCAGAAGTTGTCTCTGGACATTTTCTTTTGACAAAACATTTCTCCAGCATTTTAGTTTTGGTTTTCAGGTGGACCTGATGCCAGCAAGAGTTGCTGTTTTAAGCAGAAAACTTCTGTTATTTGGGTTTCTGCATGGCTGTTTGAACTCTGACAGGAACACCAAATCCCAACAGGAAGCTCTAAAGGCCTCATTACTGGATCCCGTTACAATTAGTCATGCAGCGAGGACGCTTACATTCGCAAACACACACAAACAAAGCAACTCAACGTGCATGCGATTATGCCAAACGTCTAATTAAATTGTGTTTTCATCCCAACAGTTGCTGTGACCACTGCGCGCCCGGACAGGGTCAGCCGTCCAGATCGAAGCGTTCACACGCACAAGCTGTATTAACCTATCATCGTCCGCCCCCACCCAGCTTCCAGGATGACCCTTCAAGATGGCAGGGTGCGTGTTTCCGTGTGCCACATCTGTCTAGTGCTACTGACAAACTAGAGACCAGTGGTGATGGAGATTATGCAGGGCTGAGACCGCTGGACAGAAGCTTCTCACACACACTATCCAATAATTTCTATTTATTGTCACACGTCAAACTAACCATCTGCCACGCCGGACTTTCTATAAAACTTTTTTTTTTTTTCCAACCCCCAAAGTAACCATAGAGTTCTACTGTCCTGCTGCTCTTGCATTTGCTGCCAACTTGTTTGACTTTCCCCACATTTTATGTTCCTATCCTTCTGGCTCTGCTCAGTCACTGAGGAGAAGAACTGACCACTGTTTTACTGCTTCCTTCATCCTCCTTCCTCATCCCCCCCTCCCCAAATCTTTCCAGAGAAAACAGAACCTGGTGGAGTTTACGACCTGATAACTGTTTGGACGCGCTGCTGCCTGCTCCCCACAGGGCCACAAACAAACACACACAAATACACTTCACCGCACAGAATTGCAATGTTTGGAAGGAGGTGCAACTCACAAACGAACCTGCCATCTTAAATTAGTAGCAGTCTAAATGAATGCTGATGAAGAGAACCTCTGCATTTTCTGGGAAGGAATGCTTAAAATGTTGGCTATTTTTGGTGTATCTTCACCTCCTGAAAAGTTTTAATTTAAAAACGATTCTGTGAATTCATTTAAGATTATAGATTAGGGGTGTCAAACTCAATCACACAGGGGGCCAAAATCCGAAACACACCTTAGGTTGCTGACCGAACAGGATAAACACTAAAACTACATTTTAAAAATTTTAAAATGTATCTTTTTAACATAATTATGAACTAGATATACAACATTACCTGTGATAATGCTAGTGTGAATGTTGTAAGCTGAATTTGGCCGCTGAAGATGAAGATGGTGAAGTTGATATATATTGAAGGTGATAGCTGAAATCACTGAGGCTAATAGCTGAAAAGTCTGAAGCTAATTGCCAACTAAAATATTAGCTATATGCCAAATTATCCTAAAAAACACAAAAAAAACAAAAAGCTAGAAATTGACTGAAAAATTAGCAAAACTTCAAAACAGCCTTAAAAAAATTTGCCTAAATCAGACAAAAAAAGAGCTAGCATGTAGCTGAAATATTGGCTAAAATAGCCTAAAAAATCTAAGTAAATGCCAAAATAGTCTAAAAAGCTAGCAAAATGTCAATTTTCAAAACTTTAAAAAAGTAACTTGTCAACATAATTATTAATAATTGAGTAATAAATAAGAGAGTAATATTATTCCAGAAAAAAAATCAACTATAACCTTAAATAACTTTAAATGTTTTACTCTCCGTAAAAATATATTTTGTCAAATTTATACAAGTTAGAAATAGGTGCAAGATAACATCGAGCCGTTAATAACAATAAAATAAAATGATCTGGAGGGCCAGATATAATTACCCGGAGGGCCAGATCTGTTTTTTATATATATATATATATATATATATATATATATATATATATATATATATATATTATATAATATATATATATATATATATGTGTACACACATATAGATGAATTAACTCAAGCAGCATTAAAGAAAACAGAGGGCAAGTTTTTACACACAATTATGGCTGAAGCATTTGTTTTGAAAAACTTTTTTAGGCACCATTTAAAAATAAATCTCTTTACGTAATTTAATCAGAACAAAGAAGATTATCAATATTCCTGAAATATTTAAATTACAATCTTGTTCTAGATTGACATATTTCTGCCTCATTAAAGGGATTTATATCTGATTAAAGACCTACTCTGAAAAACAAACAATTAGCTGTAGATGACAGCTGAGGGTTAGTATGTCCGCTAACATTCTAGCTAACAAAAGTGTCATAAATGAAATACGTCTTCTATCATCAAATAATGTAGAACTTGTCCAGTGGGAACAAAACTAATCATTGTAAACAAACTACTTGTAAACTCAATAAAAGAAGAAAAAGTCACAAGTTTTATATTTTTTTAAGGCAGAACTATTAAGCTCTAATGATGTTAAGATAAAAGTGTAGTTTGTCTCAAGTTTTGTTATTGATCACAGGAAAAACACTGATTTCTATTCTTAAAAATATCTAAAACTGTGTAGAAACCACAATATGTATTTTACATTTTAGACCTAGTCTATTGGGGGTAAAAATGTGTGCCAAAAAAAAAAAAAAAAAAAAGTAGATTTACATATTAATGTTCATGAATTGCTGCACTCTCCTGTGCCTTCTAAACCACACGCATCTTACAACATACCTCTGTTTAGCTACATTAGAGTGCATCCTGATGCTATAAAAGTCTGGTCTTTGTGTCTCCTTGTAATGCAATAACCAGCTCTCACATGGATCCACACAAACAGCAAAGCATTCTGGGTATCGTCAATGCCGGGTCCCCGGAGACAAGATGAGAAACCGCTGAAAAGATTCCTCTGTGTGCACGCTCATGCACGTATGCAAACTGCTGTTGTTCACACGGAGAAAAAGGCAGAGGAAATCTTTATGAATAAACAGATGAGAAACCATTAGTTGTAATGACATTACCCATCTGTCTGAACTGTGACTTCACTTAGGGTGTGTGTTTATGTGAGCAGCAGACAGAGAGCGATGGAAAGGTTGGGAGACCATTTTAGTTGCAGCAAATATTTTTCTTGAGAGATTCTTCTTTTTAAAGCAGCACATTAGCAGCTAATCCTGAACTGGGATGATTATGTTCATCATGAATCACCAGGATGTTCCTACAAAGGCTGAGAGAATTTAATTTACCATATTTTTTGGTGTATAAATTGTATTTTTTTTTTTTTTGCTTAGTTTAGGCAGGGGTGCGACTTATACTCAGGTGAGACTTATAGTTCGAAACTTGTTTTGCTTTTGATTTGTTCAGTTATTTAGTTTGGCTTATTGTAGTAAAGAATGGAAAGTTAGTTTTGTTCATATTGGCTCAGTTTTTAGGAGAAGAACAGGAAAATAGATGAGCTTTTACTGATTACAAAAACTAACAGGGGTTCTATGGGGACTCTCGAGTCTTATCCCCACCAGACAATCTGTATGTACAGTTTCCTCAATGAGTCAAAAAACTCCACTGTTGGATGGACACTGTTGAAAGTCTTGGCTACTTGCTCAGAGATGCAGTTGGGGAGATTCAGTTTATGTTCCTTATGTAACATCAAGTCTAGTGCTAGCTTGATTAGAATAGCTGATTTTGGATTACAGTTGTCCTTCGCTATATTGCGGTTTACCTCTCACCATCTTGCAGATTTTGTATGCTTTATTTTTTACTGCTGCCCTCTGTCTTCTACATCCTGATTGGCTGTTGACTGTGTCAATCAATCTCTTCCTCGTCATGTCTCCTAAGGAGACTCCTACTAAATTGGTTCAGCTTGCCACATTTGCACAACTTTTCATTCTGTAAATCTGAACTTTTTTCTGTGAAGGTTTGAACGTTGAGAGTGTGAAAATGGGTATAAATTGAGTAGGGAGGGATTTTACAGCCTCGGTGCAGAGGTACGGTGGTCAACTTCTGATCCAGTTCCAGTTTCTGCCTTGCTCACCCAGTTGTTGAGGTGTCCTTGAGCAATACACCAAACTTCACATTTCTCCTGATGGTTACTGGTCGGCAGTGTTCCGTAGTGGAGCCTCCATCGGTGTGTGAATGAGAGCATGGGTGAATGGGACCGTTACTGTAAAGTGAGGCTTCTAAAGCGCTATACAAGATTATGTCTATTACCTTATAATCCGACTTTTACAGATTTTACCTATTGTGGGTTGTTTTTAGACGATAAATGAAGGACTACTGTACAATGTAAACAATAGTGTATATTCCAGGTTTGTGCTCGAGGACAGGCCTAGAATGCACTGATCACGCATGGCTTCTTTTCTGTTCCACCCAGGTCTCATTCTAGGGATGCAGATGCTTACAAACCCGTTCTTTACCATTTACTGGTAAATGATATTACAACAAAATTATTGCAAACTCCTCACTCCAATTGTGCTTAGGCCTGAAATTTTATTCCCTCTGACAAACAATTGCCTTGTAGTGTGGTTTGAAGAACCCTGCTCTCTAAACCTCATGTTTACACAAGGATCCTCAGGTGCTAATTTTTTAAATGTAACCGGGAGTTGTAACGGTATGGGCACTAGGACCCTGAAAATAGCTTGACACCAGGTGTGTGCTCTCCGGTGCTGATGAGGACGCTATTTACTGACTCAATGCGCAGCCGTGCTCACTTAGAACGCCGCTGTCATTTAGCGTGTCGGGCCAACCAAGCTTATGTTGGTGAGCTCCCTCGGGGATGTGGCCGTGCAGTGAACATCGAGTCCAAAACGTAAGCTGCCAGAAACTTTCTCTCAAGCAATCCAACATGAACCCTATTTAGCTTGTATAGCTCCCTGATGATCATTCTGTCTCAGGATTGTGTGTGCCGTTGCAAGCCCCCGCCCTTCGGATAGGGTGGTGCGTGGAACGCGGGATTGAACGTGAGCGGTTTTAAATTATTTTAGCCTTTTTAGATTTTTAGTTACCAAATTTGTTTTTAATTAAATTGTGTTTTTAGAAACTTGTGGTGTGATTAAGCCCCACTGTCTGGAACTGTTGTGGGAGGAAAGTCGTATGACTTGCTGTAAGTGTTTTCACTTCATTGCTCTTTTCTCCCTCATGTTTTGATGTGCTTTTTTTTTAATGTGCACTTTGTGTTTCCAGTACGAGTTGGTTGCTTTTAATCTGCCACTATTTTATACCACTACATTTTATTTTATCTTTGTATTTTACTGTGCACTCTTTTATTAGTTTTAAATCATTTTTATCCTGGGCCTTTCAGCCCCAGTTTTATAAAACAGTAGTTTTAGTTGTAATTTCTCAAGCTGTTCTTAAGTGTGTGGTTTTATTTGCAGTGTGCCCTTTTATTTGTTGTGATTTGTTTTATCTGGGCTAGTTGCATTTTAAGTGTGTTTTACAGCTTTGAGTTTTTACTTTTAAACTGCTGTCGGTTTTGTGCCTTGTGCCTGGCCGAATAAAACTGTTTAAATCTGCTACTGCCTCCTCCAGTTAATTCTGGACACCTGCATTTTACTGTGCAGTCACATTACGCTTTTCACGACTGCTACAGATTTGGCGTTGTTGGCAGGACCGAGGCTTTATAGTAGCATTTTTATTTTGTGTGAGTGGCTTTTAAGTAGTGGGATAAATAGTGGCAGGTTGGAGCCGTCGGGGGACCGCCTACAGACCCCAGCTATCTACTACGCCGGTGAATGGACAACATGGAGCAACTCCAAACCTTGCTGGAACAGGTGCAGCAGCTGAAGGCATCCAATGAAAAGTTACAAGCCCAGCTGCAAGCACAAAGTAAGGCACCTGATCCCCCGTCTGGACCTGAGACTGTAAACAATGCGTCCAGTGGAAGCCTGCAAGATGAAGCTGTTGGAGTTCGCTATGTGTATGTACCAAAAGAACGCAAATGTCCTAAGTTCACTGGTAAAATGTCTATTGATCAGCTGACTGTAGAGCAATGGGTTGAAGAAGTACGTAAATGTCTTCAGGTCAGACCCATGTCCCTGGCTGAACAGCTTTTGTTTATTAAGGATCATCTAGAGGGTGGTGCCAAAAACGAAGTTGACTTTTACCCTCTAGAATGCAGAGACACCCCAGAAAAGCTGTTTACAGTACTGACTAAAAACTACAGTTGTGCACAGTCATACGTTGCAGCTCAATTACAACTGTTCCAACGTACTCAGCGTGAAGGGGAATCGCTTCGGGAGTACTCTCACGCGCTGAAGTCTCTGATGGATGTAGCGGTGCGTAAAACCCCGGGTGGTATCCCCAATCATGACATGATCCTTCGGGACCAATTCATCGAGCGTGTTGTAGATGACTCGCTTCGTCGAGAGTTGAAACAGTGTGTGCTTAAAACTCCGCGGCTGTCTTTTCTTGACCTTCGTGAGGTAGCGCTAAATTGGGCAGAAGCCAGTCGGCCTGGCAGTAGAAATCGTGCTCGGGCTCTTTTGTGTGATTCTCAGTGTGCGGACATCAGAGAAGCAAATGCTAGTACCGTCCCAGTTAACACAACGGATGAAATTGCTCAAATTAAGCAATCCCTCCATAGACAGCAAGCCCAACTTGACACCATTTTGCAGCACCTTACTGCGCAGCCTCTTCATCCCAGTCAAAGTAACGGTGCTGTTAATCCCTCGACACGGTTCCGCGGTTCTACAGATAAGCCAATCTGCCATCGCTGTAGTAAACCGGGTCATATAGCCAGATTTTGTCGGGTTAACCTGAAGAATATAAGCCGCCGCTCACCACAGATCACTGAAGCTGCCTTCAGTAACCAAATGGTGGGAAATAGTTCTGACAGTCAATCGTCGGAAAACTAAACCCCACTGGTACTGAGAGCCAAGTACCAGAGGCGGGATGCCCAGGCTCAATTGAAAGTGAGGTGACAGAGTCCTCTCATCTGGTGGCAAACTGTCCTGTGGTAGAAGTGTGTATGGGAGGCATAAAGGTCCCCTGTTTATTAGATACTGGGTCAATGGTGACTACAATCAAAGAGAGCTTCTTTGAAAAATATTTTAAACCACTGGGGGTTGGACCACTGAAGGCATGCCATTGGCTGCGGCTTAAAGCCGCAAATGGGTTGCAAATCCCTTATAAAGGTTATATGGAGCTCTCAGTCAACGTCTTGGGTCAAACTCTGAATAAGATGGGTGTCCTAGTGGTGGAAGACCCCCCAAATGAGCCTGTTGAAAATCAGACTGCTGCACCTGGCTTGTTGGGCATGAACATTATTCGTCATTGTTATGGTTCACTTTTTGATCAGTTCGGTCCAAACCTTTTCAACTCACCTATCCTTCGAGCTGCTGACAGGGAATGGAGGCAGACTTTAGCAAAATGCCACTCCATGGAAATGTTGAACTCCCATGGCAACCTAGGTAAAGCTAAAGTTTATGGTCAAGCAGTTCGTATCCCAGCTGGTTCCTTAAAATGGATCAGTACTACCTGCCCTGCTGCTGCCAATCTGTCATTGCCATCTGTTTTACTCGAACCCTTGGCAGGAGTGAGCCAACTACCTGCCGGGCTTCTTGTGTCCTCTGCTCTCCTGTCTATTCACCAGGGTGTTGTAGAGGTCCCAGTAGTCAACGTGGGTTCTGAGGATGTTTGGCTGCCAGCCCTCACGCAACTAGGGGAGTTGCATGTAGTTGACCCTGTGCAACTGGGAAACATGGTGGTGTCCGAGGAGGGGGAAGGCCAGAACACAGTGGCGGTGATCCGCCAAGTGAGTGCAAATCCAACAGAACTGCTTGATTTGAAAAATGTTTCTTGGCCAAACTTGTCCCCATCACAAGTAGAACAGGTGTCTGAGCTTTTGAAAACTCATAGTGACGTTTTTAGCCGGGGTGAAGGAGATTTGGGGTGCACTACGTTAGTGGAGCATGAGATCCACCTTGAGGATGAGGCCCCTGTGCGGCAACGGTACCGTCGCCTCCCCCATCGCAGTATGAGCAGGTCAAGGCCCATATTCAAGAACTTTTGGATAGGGGGGTGGTGAGGCCAAGCTGCAGTCCATTTTCTTCTCCCATCGTGGTTGTTTTTAAGAAAACTGGAGAAATGAGACTGTGTGTGGACTACAGGTTGTTGAACGCCAAGACGCGAAAGGACGCCTACCCTCTGCCGCGAATTGAAGAGACCTTGGATGCTCTCACGGGTGCCCAGTGGTTCTCAACTTTAGACCTTGCTAGCGGCTATAACCAAGTACCTGTTGCAGAGAAAGATAGAGCAAAGACAGCTTTTTGTACGCCCTTTGGCCTTTTTGAATTTAACCGCATGCCCTTTGGGCTATGCAATGCACCAAGTACTTTTCAAAGGTTAATGGAGCGCATCTTTGGTGATCAAAGCTTTCAATCTTTGCTTTTATATTTGGATGACATTGTAATTTTTTCATCCTCCTTTGAGCAACACCTCCAGCGACTTGACCTGGTCCTGTCTCGTCTTAAAACACACAATTTAAAGTTGAGGCTAGACAAATGCCATTTCTTTCAGAGCGAGGTCAAATATCTAGGTCATGTGATTTCAGCGGCAGGAGTTGCTACTGACCCGTCAAAAATCAGCGCAGTGGCCCAGTGGCCAAGGCCAACCACTTGTACAGAGCTACAGTCGTTTCTTGGTTTTGCCTCCTATTACCGCCGTTTTGTTGAAGGGTTTGCTGCACATGCTGCCCCCCTTCATAAGCTGTCTGCAGCTCTGGGGGGCACCAAGAAAAAGAGAGCTGCAGGGAAAGTAGCCATTGCTGATCTCTGGAAGGAAGACTGTGAGCAGGCCTTCCAAAATTTGAAACGAATGCTTGTGAATGCACCTGTGCTGGGCTATGCAGATTTTTCAAGGCCATTCATTTTGGAAATTGATGCGAGTCATGCAGGGTTAGGAGCAGTTTTGTCACAGGATCAGGATGGAGGACGAAGGCCGATTGCTTTTGCGAGCAGAGGGCTGAGACCTACTGAGAGGAACATGTCCAACTACAGTTCCAGGAAGCTGGAGTTTTTAGCCCTCAAGTGGGCTGTGACTCAGAAGTTCAGGGAGTATTTGTTAGGTAACAAGTTTGTTGTGTTCACTGACAACAACCCACTTAGTTACCTGCAAACGGCAAACCTTAGCGCTGTGGAGCAACGCTGGGTCTCAGAGCTGGCCGTATTTAACTTTGAAATTAAGTACCGCCCAGGCCCAGCTAACCGGAATGCTGATGCCCTGTCGCGTCAAGCGCAGCCTCTAAGCATATCCTCAGTCGCTCCCGGTCTGGCTGTCCCAGAGGAAGCCCAACGAGCCCAATTCCCCCCTTGCTTGGTTGATGGTTCTAGCTATGCAATTGCTGCTCTCCCTATCCGACCCAAAGCTGACTTGTTGACACTGCAAGCTGCAGACCCTGTCATTGGCCCGTTCCTTAAGTTCTGGAACAGACGACGGCCCCCTTCTGGGCCTGAGCTGAAAGAAGCAAGCAAGGAATTAAAGAAACTGGCACAACAATGGTCCCGAATGGCTGCAAAAGATGGTGTTTTGTATCGCCAATTTCAGCCCCCAGGGAAGGAGCATGTTTTTCAGCTCCTACTGCCCAAATGCCTGCAGGTGGAAGTCCTAAAGGGTCTTCATGATGACCATGGCCATCAGGGCATTGACCGCACCACTAGCCTGGTACAGCAGCGATGCTACTGGCCTTTTATGGGACGTGACATTGAACAATATATCCGACAATGTCAAAGATGCACTTTGGCCAAAGCAGTACAGCCTAAGGTTCGTACTTTCAGGGGAAGCCTGACTGCATCTAAACCGCTCGAAATTGTGGCCATAGACTTCACTGTCTTAGACAAGGCATCTGATGGTAGGGAAAATGTCCTGGTGGTCACCGACGTTTTTTCTAAATTCGCACAGGCCTACGCAACTCGTGACCAGCGAGCGAGCACAGTAGCCAAGATCCTCACTGAAAACTGGTTTTACACATATGGAGTCCCTAAAAGGATCCATAGTGATCAAGGAAAGAATTTTGAGGGGACTTGTTGAGGCGTCTGTGTAGCCTTTATGGTGTGGAAAAGAGTAGGACAACTCCTTACCACCCTGAGGGCAACGGACAGTGTGAAAGGTTCAATAGGACGTTACATGATCTACTGCGCACTCTTCCCCCAGAGAGCAAAAAGAGATGGCCCCAGCATTTGCCTGAAGTCCTATACGCGTACAACACCACTGAACACCAGTCTACGGGTTTTTCACCCTATGAGTTAATGTTTGGCCAGCAACCCAGATTGCCGGTAGATTTTCTGCTAGGCACTACACATGACGACCCAACCACTCGTCCTGTACAGGACTGGGTAGAGGAACATCGCGGCACCCTGACCTCGGTTTATGCCAAGGCCAAGGATAAGTTGCAGCTAGCAACAGAGAGGCGGAATAGGCATTATCAACCAAATACAACAAACATTCTTTCACCAGGAACACTGGTGTACAGAAAGAGCCACCCCCTAGGCCGTCATAAAATACAGGATGCATGGGACCCCACAGTGTACACAGTGGTTAAAACTCTTGACCCAGAGGGCAGAGTATATCAGATCTGTCCCCGTGATGCAGGAGGACCAGCAAAGAATGTTAATAGGGTTGAATTGAAGGTATTGCCTTTTGCCTCTTCCCAGCCATGTCTAAATGAACTGCTTCCAGACCCTGGCATTCACGATGATCTTCCCCAAGAGACCTCATTTGATTCAGTTGATGAGGGTGATGAAGCAGTTGTTGTCACTCTAGCTCCAAGGTCACAGAGTGTAGGGACACGCCCCTTTCCGGCAGCTGAGGCAGTGGCCACAGGCGAAGTAACCCATAGCCCCCCACGATCCACCGATTCTGCACGTGTGGCTGGATATGAGCAGCCGAGCTCTCCATCTCCTGGCGGTCAGACTCAGCAGAGCCAAGCTCGAGTCAGGGAAGCCCCGTAGAGCGACGGCTGGGCAGCACAGAAATGTACACCATCTCCCAAGATCGGCCAATCAATCCATGGTGACTACGGTCATATTTCGCCCTTGGGTTTGACCGTCACCGAGACGGTGACTTTCCAAACAGGGTCAGGTGTAACCGGGAGTTGTAACGGTATGGGCACTAGGACCCTGAAAATAGCTTGACACCAGGTGTGTGCTCTCCGGTGCTGATGAGGACGCTATTTACTGACTCAATGCGCAGCCGTGCTCACTTAGAACGCCGCTGTCATTTAGCGTGTCGGGCCAACCAAGCTTATGTTGGTGAGCTCCCTCGGGGATGTGGCCGTGCAGTGAACATCGAGTCCAAAACGTAAGCTGCCAGAAACTTTCTCTCAAGCAATCCAACATGAACCCTATTTAGCTTGTATAGCTCCCTGATGATCATTCTGTCTCAGGATTGTGTGTGCCGTTGCAAGCCCCCGCCCTTCGGATAGGGTGGTGCGTGGAACGCGGGATTGAACGTGAGCGGTTTTAAATTATTTTAGCCTTTTTAGATTTTTAGTTACCAAATTTGTTTTTAATTAAATTGTGTTTTTAGAAACTTGTGGTGTGATTAAGCCCCACTGTCTGGAACTGTTGTGGGAGGAAAGTCGTATGACTTGCTGTAAGTGTTTTCACTTCATTGCTCTTTTCTCCCTCATGTTTTGATGTGCTTTTTTTTTAATGTGCACTTTGTGTTTCCAGTACGAGTTGGTTGCTTTTAATCTGCCACTATTTTATACCACTACATTTTTATTTTATCTTTGTATTTTACTGTGCCACTCTTTTATTAGTTTTAAATCATTTTTATCCTGGGCCTTTCAGCCCCAGTTTTATAAAACAGTAGTTTTAGTTGTAATTTCTCAAGCTGTTCTTAAGTGTGTGGTTTTATTTGCAGTGTGCCCTTTTTATTTGTTGTGATTTGTTTTATCTGGGCTAGTTGCATTTTAAGTGTGTTTTACAGCTTTGAGTTTTTACTTTTAAACTGCTGTCGGTTTTTGTGCCTTGTGCCTGGCCGAATAAAACTGTTTAAATCTGCTACTGCCTCCTCCAGTTAATTCTGGACACCTGCATTTTACTGTGCAGTCACATTACGCTTTTCACGACTGCTACATAAAGATACAATTAAGTGGTAAAAATTAACAAAAAGCTAGTATAAGGATGATTTCCAACAACACTTATGTTTTTATCATAACTTAATAAACTTTCAAATATATGATTTGCTAAGAGAACATCGAACATCAGCTCCAACAGCAGCTGTTTCACATTGCAGCTCCAGACAAAGTGTGAAAGTAGAAACAGCGACGGCCTTTGCAGATCCTCCTCCTTCAATTATTTCTGGCTCAAGTGGGAAAGTAGCATTTTGCAGCACAGTTTGCTGTGCAACCATACAGTTTTGTTAATTTTTTTCAGCTTTACCTGGGAATGTGTAATATGTAATTAATCATGTGCTGCTTTGGGTTTGCTTAGCCTTTAAAATAATCAGATGATGGAGCAGCCAGCAAATGTATAACACTAAACGTCATTGTAGAATAGGAAACCAAGCCTGTGCAACCCCCAGGTAAAATTGAAGACTGGAACCAGATGTTCTTACAAAGATATTCATTTCTTATTGCTTTTTAAAAAATTACTTTTGCAAATAAATCTTTCTTTAACAGTCTTTCCAGTATATATTCTCGTTGCACTTAAAAATCAATTTAATGAAAATGGAAATTCTTGGGTTTGAAATTCAAAACATTTGGAATTAGCAATAATTAATTCAGTCTATGTGACTTTTTTTTATTTAACCTGTTCATGATAAATGGGAATCACTTGGCCCTGATTTCTACATTTGGATTATTTGTCTGGACAAACTCACTTGGGAGAATTGTTCATTCCTGACCTGGTGAAGGAATGCCGCTGGAGGGCCGTGCCAGCTCCTCTCCAGTACTCCAGTACTTTTGCTTTGACTCAATACTGTAACTGGATGTGTGCCTTTGTGAGGAAAGCAGAAGTAGCAAAAGGTGCGTGTTAATGCAGCGTTGGGAAGCGATATATGTAAAGGGCCATTAATAGCTGCCACACTCTGACAGCCATTACCCCAGCATTTACAATCTTCTCAGTGCATTCCAGCAGAAAGCCTCCTTGCACAGATATATTCACACACTCAGAAACACTCTCCGTTACAGAGCCTAATTATCGACACCTCTCCCTGTCGGATGAAACAAAAAACTGCTCTATTTTCAGGCTGATGGATTCTGAAGACGTTTGCTTCTTCTCCCCCTCTCAGCGTCTGTTGTCATCTCTTTACGATGCAGCGCCCGCCGCCCACCCCCTCATCTGATGTTTGATTCTCAACTTGTTAAATAAGACTCAAATTAAAACAGACAATGAAGAAAGTTTCCCTCTCTCAGGCACTTTCATTTGTTTTGATTTTTATTCCGATTCACGGAGGGGAAGTGTGTGTTTTCTGAGCGGTCGCTGAGTGAAAGTGACATCCAAGTCTTTGAGGCTCGCTTCATTAGTTGTCAAACAGAGCGGCTGTGCTCACCCCTGGCCCAGTTGTTCATTTATGAGCAGCAGGTTCAGTTTGGGATCAAGTCGTACCTCCACTCTGCAGAATATGTTTCATTGGAGGTCAGTTTAACGTAAATAGTTTGATTCATTGTTTGTCCCTCAGGTGATGGTATGACTAGTGCACCCACTGCTTGTGTTTGTCAGAGCCTTGTATGCATTCTCAGTCAAACACAGGCTTATTATAGATATAATTGTGACACAAATGTTTTTTGTACAAACTGTATCATAAACGTTTTCAATATGTGGCATGTTTTTGTATACAGGAAGAAAGGAATAACGTTTCACATGATATTTTATGTTCGTTTAAAGCTATTTTTTCTTTAGCAGAAACTATCCAGGTCAAATTCAGAATTGTTTAAAAAATTGAATTTAATCAAAATGAATCTATTCTGTAAAACTTTACAGAGTACACTTTTGTCTTCACATGACTACCCAGCATAGGGATACTGTGGTGGTTGAGCCTCAAACCACCACCACATGGGTGTTAGTATTTTCTTTTCTTTATAACATTTACTTTATTTACTTAAAATAAATTATATGGGTGCACACATTTGATTTATTTTAAGAGAAAATACAGTTAATTTACTTTTTGTTTTTCTGAGTTCCATAGCAGGTGCTCCACATCTTCTATAATCAGCAGAGGAGGTTGGGATATTCCACCGGCAAGACTGCAGGGATTCCCAACACTCCTACTGGACTTTATTTTTTGTTTCTTTGAATGTAAAATATTTAGTTTATTCATTGAAGACAATTTTGATTATTTAGATGTTTGTATTTTCTCTGTTTTGTTGTCGTAGTTTCATTTGTTAGAGTATGCGGTTAGTCTGTTTCTCCCCTCCCTCATGTGTCCATATGGTTTGCCCCTGTCTATATAAGCTTCCCCTTTGTGTCAGTCCTGTTCAGTCCTGTCTGGTTGTTTAATTTAGTTATAGTTTTTTTCCCAGTTTAGCCTTAAGTTATTTATTGTTTGAAGCAACTTCACTAGGTTAACCAACTTTTACCAAAAAAAAAAAAGGTACACAAAAAAAAGGAAATAAAAAATTTTGCAAGAACAAGCTCCCATTGTCCAGTGACTGTGAACCTTCACAGATACAATGCAAATGTGTACAGTACATGGAAGCACTCATGATGAGTAGACATAATTGCAATGAAATTTTCTGCAGTTCATCAGGAAGTGACCCAAACGCAGGAGACTAGATTTGGTGCCAGAAACTTACACATTTAAAAAAAATAACCAAAACATGACAAAAAGGGTGACAAATTTTTAACATGATCGACGTAATTCCAGCTGATTCTGAAAGAGAAAAGCGTCTCACACTGCTGCTCACGCCACTTTTCTCCTTTAGAATCTGCTGGAATTAGGCCGATCGTGTTGACGGTTGAAAAGTTACTTTATGTTAAAGATTCACTGTGCGCCTAAGTTGATAAAGGGTTAAAAAGACTGAGGGTAAATAACTGAAACGAAGACAGCAGTGAATCATAATCAACCTGAAACTGATGTGACTGAGGGACCATTAAAAACAGAACATGACCGAAACCCACAACAAAACTGACAAAAACTAAACCAACATCCGCAATCCTCACAGTACCCCTCAGAAAAAAGGAGGATCCCAGACGCCCAAAAATACCACTCCTGGCAGGATGGGACATAGAGGAAGAAAGCAAAAACAAGTCCAGGAAGAATGTAGGGTTCCTGCAACCAGATGGATGTGAGGGGTATCAGAACCCTTCGTCAAAAACAGATGTGAAGAGGAGCAGACTTGACGATTATCCCCAGGGTTAGGAAACGTTAAGAGCAGCAACCCGGCAATCCCTGGATTGTAGTAAATTAAAGAAAAAATTAAGTTGTATTTAAAAGATTAAAATAATTTTACATAGATCAATCTTGGAATAAGTCATTTAAAATGCAAACTTAATTAAATTTGAAAATGTATTTACAACACATAATAAAGTAAACATTTCCTAAAAGTCAATACTAGACCTACTTGGTTTCAGTCTTTTATTAACTAATAAGGAACATTTGTATTTTCTTCTTGAGGCTAATTTGAAGATTAAAGTAGCGTTGAAACCATGTCACTTAAACAGATAACCACTACTGACAGTAAATAGAGATGGACAAAGCGCCTGTGACATCACCTATAGATAATACTTTAACTCTGGTTCCAACAAAATGAAGTCAATTCAGTCGCCATTTTCCCACAAAATGAACGTTACCGTGTTAGAACCAGACGACGTAAGCATGCGGTGATTAGTTCGAGTCGGTCTGAGTCAACATTTCCATGGCAACCACTCTCACAAATCAGGAGTGAGTTTGTTGGAAAGCCACACCTCTTCCACTGAAAGTGGGGCTGGGAGAATCGGTCAATCAAATGTTTCAAATGTTCGAGGTGGGGGCCAGCGGGCCCCACATACTTTTTCTGATTGGCCAGTTTATAACTTAAATAACTTGCGATAAAGAAAATATATCATGAAAAAATAGAATAGGATTAGCAAGAACATGCTAAAAAGAGCAAGAATGATAAATATATTGACTGAGTAATAGCCGTTTATTTCTCAATAGAAGTCTATGGGATTTGTTAATGTGGTGCACATCTTTTATCCAAACCAGAATCAACAGATAAACATTGATTAAGAAATAGGTTGAGGAGGAAGATAAAAAGAGTGTGTGTTATCGCAGCAGGTGACACCTCCAGTGTTAAAGGGTTAAAGTATAAAACGACTGAATTTCACAACATTAAAATAACACTCATTTTGTTTTACTGCTGTGACCACATTTTAATTTTAAAAACTTGTCACAGAATCGAAGAAGACTCAGGTAGGAATGACAGTACAGACTTGAATCAGATCTTGAATATTTTTGTAAGCGTCTCATATCCACAGTGTGGTTGAAAATAGAAGAAGTCAATTTCCATTAATTCCATTGAAAACAGTCATTTAAAGCAACAGAAAATGCATTTCTTGGTTTCAAAAGCCTTAATTTTCATTGTGGTTAAATTGTTCTTCCATTAAAATTGAAGCCATTACATGCACAGGCTTTTTCCAAATATCCTCTTATATTTTAATTTTATATTTGCCTCAAAGTTTTAAGATCTTTCGATTTAAACATGACGTCTAATTCTGAGCTTTACAACAACCATGCTGGTGTGTGTTACTAACGCATCCAGCTGTCAGGCTTGTTTGGCTCCCCCTGTTTTTTTCCATTTTAAAAATGTAAGAATTTGATGATGTCACATCCTGCCAAGATGGTGTCAATAAGGGAGCTAGCCTCAAATCAGTGCTGTGGTAACTCTGAAGGACAGTTACCAAAGTGTCACATGACCACATCTTAGGCGCATTAGCTTTTGGTAATTACTTTTTACATTTAGGAGATTGTGGTGCTACATTTTGTGGTTAAAGAACTTTGTTTTTCTGAGAGTAAAGTTGGGGTATTTCCCACTGACATCAGTGCTATTTGCTTTTTTCGGAGGCCATTCGGAACTGCATGTTGGGTTTTGACATTTGGCTCACAGTCAATGGCTTCTTAAATCTCATTATTGAGTTTATACACTGATTTAAAAGCATGACAGGTTGAAATATGGGTGGACTAAAGTTACGTCACTTTGTAAGGATGTTGTAACTTGGAAAGCCAGAAAGTGGTTCTCACAGGATGGAAGTTCAGCACTCAAACTCATTCAAACAGAGCCCAAGTGCTGCTGTTGCCCTGCACGACTTTCCATTCCATTCATCACCTCTGCTCTCGGGTCCCACGCTGCTCTGCTGAAGTAAATAAATAAACAGAAGGAGTAAGGATTTTTTGTAGAGGAGGAAGGTGATGAGGAAGCTGTTGAAGTAGGTGTTAGCTCAATCATTCAGCAGCTCATGTATCAGACCATCTTTCTTCTTTATTTCTCTCAGCAGTAAACTGACGGACGTTTTTCCATCTGAGTATCCCTCTTGCCTCTTTCTTGTTCTTTTCATCTGCCTGGCTTTTTTTCTTCTTTTTTTCAGCTCTCTTGAGGATGGATGATAGTGAATGAGGAGCCAGTAAAGCATCGATCACTGCCGCATCCTCACAGCAGAATCACGAGCAGCTCTGTGAGTGAAGCCACAGGAGGGGCTTTAACCTGTATTCACTCAAGACATCTGATCTCAGTCCACTGTGAAAGAGGCAGGCACTTGGCTGCGCTTCTTGAAAAAGTTTTTTTGTTTTTATCTGCACTGCAGCAAGTAGGCCCGACAAAAATGTTGTGCAAAGAAAAAACAAACAAACAAACTACAATATAAAGGAAGAAAACAGGACAACGTTCTGAAGTTTGTTTCATCATTTTTATGGTTGATCTTTGTTTTTCCATCTTTTTTTAAATTTCTTTTGAGATCATTTTCCTTCATGTGATTTTATTGAAAGAACATTAAAATGTCAATACTGTTAACTATTCCTCAGATCAGAAACTTTTTTTAGACTCCCTCAGAAAAATTTGGGTTTCTTTATTTGATTTTCGTTTAATATTATTGTATGTACCATAAATTATTTTAAAATTCTGAGACAACGACCTATAACAATTAGTATTGCTTTACTTGTTTTTCAATTGAGGCTTTCAGTAGACCATGTAAAATAGGAATACGTCAGTGAAAACAGAATCGTTTTCTACCATAATCATGCCAGTCTGATTGGGGTCCCGGACCAGAAGAAGGCCCCCAGGGTGATTGTAACTCCGACTGTAACAATAACTGGTAAGCATAGAAGTGTACATAATAATTACATTTGTGGTAGGGTGTGTTCAAATGCTTTTTTGTTATTGGAGTCTATTATTAAAACCAGTCTTCTATTCACCATGTTAGCCCAAAATTGACGGATCTTTTGGTAAATGGGCAAACGGGCCTGACACTGAGGTGGCTGTTAAGCTGATGGTTTCAGGGTCACCTGCCAATCAAAGAAAAAAAAAAAATAGCTTACCTTTAAACAAATTCAACCTGGAAGTCAAATTGTAGGTAGTGCTTCTTTGTTTACAAAAAAAGTAAGAGCTTTGTTTGATTTTCATGTGTTTTTTATAAGTCTAGATGAATTTGTGTGATTTTTTTTCTTTTGCAATATATTATCTGTGTAGTACAGTGAAATATTAGGGATCAAATCTTGTTGGTAGGAGAATGTGCGCATTTTTACTTAACGGGCCTCTAAAAATACAAAAATCGCTTGTTGAATTTGTTTCAATGTTTTTAAAATTATCCATCTTATATATTTAAAAAAATTAGGGAAAATTGTTATTTTGGTCTGAAGCTGCTACTTCTGTGATTGTCCTGGGTCCATGCGACTCTTTCTTTGAATCATATTTTTGGTTATAGTGGCAAAAGAAGCAAAATGAGCACAGAAAACAGAACAGGAACATCCCCTTAAGGTATACCTCAAATGAATGTATTTTAAAAAAGTTAACATAACAAGAGTCCCTGCTTCTGAAGCCTTCAACAGTCTGTCTAGTTAAAAGAAAATATGTATCTGCAACGACAGTTGCATAAAAGTCCTGAAAAACAACTAACTCCTCAGCCGCTGAAAATAAAATAACTTGCAATATTTAAACAAATATCTTTTACTTTCAGTTGATCTTCTAATTTTTTAACTGAGTTCTTTTATATGAATGATGAAAATGCTGCACTATGCTAACATATTTCAGTGTTCGTCATTCATTTTTAGCTGTTTAAATGCACTTAAGTCACTTATCTCTCATTCGTCATCCAATATATTTCAGTTTATTTAAAGGTAAAAGAGTCAGAGAGGTTTCATTACATGTTTAAGTTTAGCAGGAATAAAAAGAGTTCAAAAGCAAGCAGCTTTGGTCTGGATGTGTTCTGTGCACAGCCACAGCGCAGCTGTTTGATGGAGTACAGAATACTAAACTCTAATCATGTTGATTTTGTGCACATATTTCTAAGTAGGTCAGCTATGTTCCTTTTTGCTTTGGTTTGTATTTTTTGTTTTACTGTAACTTAGTTTTTTTTAGTTTCGTGGACGTTTTCTGTTTCTTTTTAAACTCGCGCGTGCGCTCTTGTACAGTGCAGTAATGAAGAAAGTAATGTAGTCCAGTTCTTTCTAATGCAACACAATTACAAGACATTACTGAACAATCGCTTCCACATGGATCACAGAATGTTGGATCACCCACCCTCAGAGTGCACTACAGTGAGCGTGGTGGGTACTTTCCTCTGTCCCACCAGCGTGTGCCTGCAGACCACAACAAAAATTGAAGTGGACAAAGGAAGGAGGTTGGGAGGAGAAACTATAAGACAGAGAAAGACGTGTAAGGGCATGTAAAGCTGAAATACTGAGGGCTTCTTGCATAACAGTTAAAACATAATTAGCCAGCTTGAAACTGTGAGCCTTGTTTGTATACTTGTAGACAAAGTTGTGCGCACTTAAAACAAAGAAAAACTATGTAAACAACATCTGGCTTTTGTGTGTTTTGAATACGACTTCTTTGTTTTTAATATGAGTTTTTTGCATTTTTAGCAGGTTTTTGTACTATTTTTCTCATAGCAGAGGACCTGTATAAAATAACACTTAAATCATATAATAAAAACTGCATTTTTGAGTGTCAACAACAGTAATTTCATTGGATCATCCAATTTTATAAAAGAAAAAATATTATTGGAGTGGGAGAATTCTTTGTGTTGAATTCAAATTGTTTCTATTAGATCACTGTTAAAAATACGACAATTGGTCACAAGCATTAACATCAAGTCACAAAATTGGTCTGATATTTCGGGAAATTATGTAAAAGCTCGTGACCCCGTGATGTATTTTTGACAGTACGGTAACACGGGAAAATTTGTATTCAATACATTTTTTATTTAAAGTTGTGTTCATGCATGTTTCTTTTTGACAGTTACCTTACCCCATAGAAAACCAGCAAACAAAGGACAACAAAACCTGCAACTGATAAACCGCTCTCAAGAAAACATTCACAGTTTAGTCATACTTTTGTCCAAATCCTCCTCATGTCATCTATTCACATCACAGTTTATAAATAAATTTGCAAAGCATTAAATAAAAGGTTGAGCAATGAAATGTCTTTTGGTTTGCTGGATAGGTAAATGATGTATTAACCCTTCAACCAACCACAGGGGAGAAGATTTCACAAATCCATCAGCAAGGATGGCCAAACACCAATCACTCTGCAGGGTGAAGAAATGATCCGTCCTCATGCTGGCTGGAGGAGAAAACACAATCCACAAAGAAGAAAGCTTTTGGAAAGCCCGGCTTTCTCCTGAGAAGAACATGTCTGGTTTCAGACTCCTTCTTTTTTCACCCCACAACAAACAAACAGACGTTTCTCAACTAATTCCCTTCTTCTGTACTTTCTTGCCACATTCCCAGGCTGTCCCACTTCACTGCCAATGTTTTCAATACATCTACATATCGGATCTAACCTAAACCAGAACCTGACACTGCGGCTCCAACCGCAGGAGAAAAACAATGCTCGACTTAGGCGACCCCCACAAGTGCAGAGCACACATGACCTCCGTGTCCTTGCCATTTTTTGTCTGTGTTCTGCCTTGCTTTCCCTCCACTCCTGTGTCTCTCTTTACCTTCTGCTCCTCTGTGGTGCCGATGTGCGGTAGACCTCAGACTATTGTGTTGCAAATGTGAAAGTTTTCCTGACCAGACCCTGGTCGTTTCTATTTATGGAAGAAGGGCAGACCTCAGCATGATTTTAAATACATGGCTCAGGGTTTTTGGATGCTTGGCGTTGTGGTGGGTAGCGCTGCATGCTCGCTGCACGGAGGTCCTGGTTTGAATCTCAGAGGAGGCCTTTCTGTGTGGAGCATGCATGTTCTCTCTGTGTGGCGTGAGTTTCCTTCAAGGATTCTGACTTTATCCAAAAACATGCCCACTGGGGTGACTTAAAAAATGTCATAAATGAAATCAGCAATTCTATCTTATAGCAACTGAAGATAATTACAACAAATATGAAGTCGGATTTTTTTTTTTTAATACTAAACACTCAGTGGTCCCCAACCGCCATGTCGTGGACTGGTACTGGACCATGAAGAAAAAAACTAAATATTTTTTTTCCCCATTTTATTTATAATTTGAGGGAAGTTTTATTTTAAAAAAAAACTACTGGATTCTCTCTATGACGTCTGGCTCATTCTTGACGCCTGTCGCCGCTCGGTCACGTGTTGAAAATCCATCCGCTACTTTCTTAAAGTCACAAAACTGAAACTCTCAAACTAGTAAAGTTGACAAACAACAAACATTATTGGAAAGTTTGTTTTTGCAGAAAAGAGCCAGTGAGGAAACAGAAGAAGAACATTTGACTTACATAAAAAAGAAATGTAAGAGTCTTTAGTCAAAATATAGATTGATTGACAGTTCCCACACACCATAATAATTATGCATAATATTCAGCAACAGACTGGCAAATGTTACAAAAATTCTGCTATTAAAGTTGCTCAAATGATGTATACAAGATTATTATCATACTAGTTTTATATAATTATATTACATAATATTGTATAATATTATATAATTATATTAATACCAGTTTTAATTACCTTTCACACCCCCAATTTTTTGTGTTTTATTTTATGAAGAACAACCAAAACCCATCCAATAATATTTATCGAAAAAATCTGAAATGAAAATAATATATATTGAAAAAAAAAATGTTTGGTACAAAAGATCTCTTGTCTTGTTCGATCAGCAATTTTCTAAAATGTGACTTTACATGGATGAATGTTGCGTTTGTTACTTTTATTACAACTTAAGTCTTTTAAGTGTGAATGCAAATAGGTTAAAGCTGGATTTTTAGAGAGCTGAAGTCAAGCTTCTGTTCCAGAAGAGAGCTGAGCACATACAGTGGAGACTCCTGAGCCTCAAATTCCAACTGTAGAAATTTAAAGAAATTTTATGTGTGTTTGTGTTTCTCCTGTCATCACTAACTGTCCAGCGAGGGACTGTCATTACCACCCCCTCTCATGTCCTTGTCTATGTCAGTCATTTCTCTCCTAACTCTTCTGATGTCATTTGGGAGTGGATTTATGGGTGGAGGGGAAAAAACGCACACATATGCAATCTGAATGAGTGTTAACATTGAATTATGGGTTTTTAATGTCTAACGCTGTGTCAGATCCAGAGAGAGAAGTTAAGACAAATAGCCATCAATCACAGCATTTGTGTGCAGCAGCATGTGCGTGTCCGTTTGTCAAATCCGTCCTCCGTCTGGACAATGACTGGCACACATCAGAAACCCGTGCATGATGAATGTGGAACAAAGCTAAACACAAACGGTGAGAAATGAAAAGAAGAGGGAACAATGAGGCTGAAAAGTCAGAGGATGAGGGTGGGGGAGAGTTAGGAGGTGAAGATAAATAGAAATGGAAAGTGATGTAAGTAATGACTTCCATATGAGAATGTCGGAGTGCTTTTCTGCTTGCTTCTCAGTGTAATCATATCAGCGGCGTGGCTCTTTCCAGCTTTCTTAAATGTGAAGTATGCAGCAAGGTCCAGGATCCAAAATCCTTTACATAAACACTATTCAGAAAAAAATCCTATCGGACGTGACAGAAAGAGAGTGTTTGAAAGAGTGCTATGTGTTAACCTGCTGGCTGTGTTTCATGTGCTGCTGCAAGAATGTGAATAGTGATTAAATGTGAAGGGGGGAGAAGAGGTCAAGTCTCTATCAGGAGGAAGGAGAGCTTTTTCCTTCTCTTTTGTGTCAGCAACAGATTCAAAAGTAGCTTTTTGAAAGCTATCCTTGATAGATTATTTTATGCACCAAGGGAGAAAAAACATAATATCTGCTTTTACTGGTTAAAATCACACTACTTTGAATAAAAGTGCTGCAGAAGTATAAAATATCGAGAGCCGCTGCTCCTCTCTCCCCGGTGGTGGTCTGTGGTTTGTGCAGCGGGAGGTTAAACCCACCTGTATCTCAGTTTTGAACATTTTAGAAATGGCTTTCTGAAAGAAGCTGCCAGTGTCCTCTGCAGGGGCCAGCTCGAGTGCTGCACAAGTGAGATTCTGAGAAATGAGGGTGTTTTTCCATTAGTTATGTAACCCTAATGCCAAATATGAGCAAATATTAGAAATTCAATTACACGCACATTCCAGTTTCAGACAGTGCTATAGGGTTTAAATCTTGTGAATTAATGCTCTGTTGAGTATTTGTCAAGTACATCATTGATAAAATAAAACCAATGGAGTAAAGCAAAGAGTAGGAATAAAAAACAGTTGGCTGGTTTTACAAAAGCTTGTTTGAAGTCTGCTGTCCAGGGTGCTGATCCTGGAGGAACTGCACGTTATAAATCCTCAAAATTCAGGTTATCAGTACATCTTGTTAATGAAGATCCCAGGAAACCTTAGCTCCTCTGTCACAATGAAAATCCTTCCTTAGTAGTGGTTACCTTCATTTTTTTTTCTCATTTTCAAGATGCTCTTGATTTGACAGCAAGTTTTGTACGGTGGCCCTGAAGTGCAAATCTCACGTATTAAAAATCACAATGACAATTAAAAAGGCAAACCAAAAAAACAACATACATTTAATAAATCACTTAATTCCAGGGACCAAAACAAAAAAATAAAACAAAATATAAACAAAACATTTCTGGAGATAAAATTAAATTCAAGAAATCTAAAATAATTGTTAAAAAATAAACACAATAAGTAACAGGAAAAGGCAGGGACTGTGAAACGTTGCTGACTGGATGATGACATTTGATTTCTGGCATTTAATTTTCTTTTAAATGCGTCTTTAATGGTAGCATAATAATACAATATTTATGATTAGTGTGGAGCATGTGCAGTATCTACGGCAGCCCTGAAGAGCAAATCACCTAAAAACAAATATTAAAAAACTTCATATGATTTAAAAAACAAAACCAAATTTCCAAAACCAAAATATAAAAAAAGAATAACATTTCAGAAAAAAAAAATATTTCCTGAAAACAAAAGTAAATATATATAAAAATACATATTTTGGAAAATAAATAAAAAATGAACATTTCTAGAGGAAAAAATGAAATGTTGAAAAAAAAAAATGTCTGAAAAAAATAGCTTTAAATTTTTTTTACATTTCTTTTTCTCTTCCGGATTTTTTTTTTCCATTTAATTTTGTCTTTCCAAAACTAATTTGGTTTTCTGAAGTGATTTTAATTTTTTTAAATGTATTTTGTCTCCTGAAAATTACATATTTTTTCTGAAATGTTTTTTTTTCCTTTTTTTTTTTTTATAACATTTTGGTTTCTGAAATGTGGTTTTGTTTGCTAAATTTAATACAGTTTTTTTATGGAAGTTTTTAAATATTTGTTTTGCCGTTTTAAAAAAAAAAGTTTTTTGTGATCTTTAAAATGTTTTTGTGTTAAGTGGTTTGTTGCAATGATTTGCCCTTCAGGACCACTGTAAGTATCCCTTCATGCTATATTACTTTTTGTTGAAATGATGGACAAACTTCATCACCCAATCTGTGATGTGTCATGGTACATATCTTTTCCATTTTCGGTAAAAAAGAAAAATAAATTAATTAGATTTCAGAAAACATCAGTAAATTTTAGAAATCAGAATAAAAAGTGTGAGAAAAAAGTCAAACAAAAGGAGAAGCGGACACTAGATATCATCATCCAATCAGCAATCTCCCATAGTATAAACCTATTTCTGACTTCTTACTAACATTATCACTTAGATTTCTGGAAATTATATATTTTTTCTATTTTTGGGAATTTTGCTGATTTTTAAAATATAATGTTTTTTTTAATTATTTGTTTTTCATTTTTTAAGTGTTGTTGTGATATTTTATATATTATTGGGTGATTAGTTGATGTGAATGGCTTCCAGAGCCACTGTAGGTTTGTTTTCTATAAACTTTACAATAAAATTGCCTGTTCTGTTGAATCGCAGACAGAAGTCTTATCTAGATGTTCTCTGACTGGCCTCTTCTACCTTTAAAGAGTCTTAAAGCCCATATTTCTACCCTTTTTTGATAATTTCCTTTTTTTAAACCCACTTTTGCATCAAAGTCAGTCAGTCCAGTGTTTAGGATTTTTCTGTTTTAATTCTTTTTTCCATTTCCATTTGTTATGTGTATGACTTTTACTTTTGACCTGAGCTGGGATTTTTTTGGGGTGGGGCTCTAAGAAAGAAACAGAGAATGAGTATCTAAACTCCGGATACACTTCTGGACTAATTTACATTAGATCACCAAGTTTTCTTTATAATGAAGTGCTGCTGTGGGTGAAACACATCGAAAAAAGTGGTCGTCCAGCATGGAGCAAAGAATGCTGACATCATTCTTCAGCATATTTGCTATGTACACTCATTCTGGGGCATTAGATCACTGATGCTGTCACTTTCCTGGCAACAGGAGGTGATATCAGCAAGTGGTAAATAACGATGACACAAAACAAAAATCTACAAAAAGAAATGTCAGAAATTAAGCAAAACTGTATATTTTTAAGATAAATAACTGCATTTAAAAGTTATTAAAACCTGGTTTCAAAAAACAGGAATGAAATCTTCCACTTTTATAAATATAAATATATAGACTTCAAACATGAGATACAGAAAATATCAGGAAATAACATTATATACATTTTAAATTTGTTCCTTCTTGACATGTTGAAGTGTTTTTAACAACTGTCTTCTGCCTGATTTCCATAACTATTTAATGACTGTTTCCACATAGTATTGCATCATGATTTATTTGATTTTTTTTCAAGTTTTCTTGAGAAAATTGGTCAGTTTTCTGCACGTCATAAATATTTAATTTTGCATCAAAGCAATTAAAATCCTTTACTTCTTGTGTGATTTCACGCTTCGCTTCAAAACAAAATACCAACAAAAGCTTGTTTACTACAGCCGATGCAATGTCTTCATGCCATTCCTCTCAGAGTGATAATCTTTAGCAGCACATGGTGGAATGGATGTTCTATTTATGTCTTGCCATGCAGAAATGTCACCATGGAAGTGTTTCCACCGCGTCCGTCCTTAATGCTCAGCAGGTTTTCATCCAACTCTTGTGTTTAGAATCCATCCAAATATACTTAATTGCATGCAATGCTGCATTGTAAACTACAATAACATAGAACATATGTGACCTTGTAAATGTTGATTTTTGGTGTAGATATATCTATCACTGTGTTTTCATTATATTTATCATCAATTAGTGATGCATTTGTATAAAATAGGGAGAAAAGTTAGTGACGATGTAACGGTTGCAAAGCTAATGAAAGCTTTGTCTAAATTAGTTTGGAACTAAAGAATTCCACTAGGTCCATTTTGTGTATTTTTTGTCATTTTAAGTGTTAAGGGGGGAAAGAAAAAGAGATAAATGAAGAGTCGGATGTGAAGATATTCAAGGGAAAAGCATTACTTGGGGAAGAAAAGGAAGATGATTGTTTAGAGCTTTCACAAGTCCCAGCTCAATTTCAAACCCTCCACTTAAGTGAGTGTGCATGATTGTTGTGTGTTTGACTATGTGTTAAACCGCGTGTCAGTAGTGGCTGTGGAGTGTTATCAGTGAAGAGTGTCATCCCCTCTACTTAACTTCAGTGGGCCTCATTCAGATGCAACGCTTTAACACTCACGTTCAGTTTATTTCTTTGGATCGACATCAGCTTTCTGTTCAAGATTTCTCCTGAAACAATTCATTTTTAGATTGTTTTTTTTTTTTTCATTTTAAGACTTATTTCCTTTGTTTATTTTTTTTTATTTTGTGACAAGAAGCTGTTTCTGATAATTCTTTACTTGTCCTGAGAATTTTTAGCTTCATTGGGTCATTTTTATCTTTTAAGCAATTCTTACTTTAAAACAAATGATTGTCACTTTACTTTTTCATCTATTTTTTCTAAAATAAAAGGCTGTAAACTATTCATGACAGCTAAAAGACAATTCTTTAAAGTCCAACTCCAATCATTTTTTGATCTGCTATAAAATCATTCCCAGTGCTCCTGTACCCCTTGTGTTGTCCTGGGGCGTTTTTACATTAAAAGTGGGGTGATCCGGACCCCACAAGACAGCACGCTGAACTTCTTTTTTTCAGGTGTTTTTTATCTTAACTGGCGTCCGTAACAGACATGCAATCCTGTCCACCTTTGTCATGGGATGGATAACACTTCAATATAAGGCCTGGGTCATCTGGACCCCATTAAATAGCACTTTTATGCTTTTTTTTAGGCAAAATCAAACTGCAGTAGTTCAGATTTTTTGTTGAAGTTGTTGGTGGGATTATTCGCATGGAAGTAAGCCTCCACTGATATCCCATAATCCTTTTGTTTACAATATCTTACAACCCTTAGCTAACATTACCGGTGCAACACAAATGCCAACCAATATCTGAGATGTCCAGACATACAGTTTTGATCCAGATTCCACTTAAGGCAAGGAAAACAAAGACATACATGGATCTATTTTTTCCAAGTGGATGCATCAGAATGGAGTGCAGCAGGAAGTTTGTATTTATTTATTCAAAAAATGCCACAAAAACATGTGCCAGATGCTAGCTCGGATGAGGAAAAGGAAAATGAAATTGGATCTATTCGTCTGCAAATGGATCCATCAGAATAAAACGGAGCAGGGAGAAGACTTGAGCCCGCCCATTTAAATGGTGAGTGTTCATCTGGTGCTGATCGATCACAACTTGAATAAAGAAATACTCAGAAATGTAGTTTTAATCTTAAATCATTTTAAAGTTTTCCTCTATCATGACAGAATTGCCACAAGAATATGTTAAAAACACCAAAAACATGACTTTTATTTGAGCGGGTCTTTAAAAAAAGAATAATTTTTTTTTAATCTCATAAATGTGATACATCCATATTACCTTAGAATTATTCACACTTTATTTTTACAGATAAATCACAGATTTGTTAAGGTCCAAATTTGATGAAAAAGCTTTTTTTATGTTCAATGGTTCACACAAACTCACTGCAGGTCTCTGTTGTTTCAGAGTTAGATTTCTTTGCTGATTTGAAGATGGTTTGATTCCTAATGCTAACAACAGACAAATACTTTATATTACCACAGAGAAAGAAAAGAAAAAGCCTTTTGAATAGAGAGAATTTAACTAAAGGCGCAAATAATGAGTGCTTAACGAATTTGTATTCATGTCAATTAGGTTTATTCATGATTATATTTATGTTAAAAATTAACAATTTATCTAAACTAATATCCATGATTCCACTTCAATTCGGATAAGCTGGAAACTGTATTTGCATTATTCCTCCTGAGTACACAAATTTAGCATTTGCTGTTAAAATGATTAATAATTTAACGTTATATGGACTTATTTCAATTTGGCTCTTTAGATCCTCCATATAATTTGGCCATTTCAGTTTTTTCATCCGTTAAGGCCCGGTCCCACTGGCTTTCACTGCCATATCACGGCTGGAGCACCGAAAAAATGTCCTCCCTGTGGTACATACGCTTGTAGTAGTACAACGGCCGAGATATGACCGCGGAATAGACGCGCATACTCAAGGTAAAGGATTTGGCTGACATCACAAGCGGGAAGAATTTTTCTACCGCACAAAAATTTAGACTGTGGGTGACTGCGTGTTGTACCAGTGGTACAGCCGTGTAATGACTGTGGACCAGCAGTGCCAGTGCGAGACCGGACAGTGGAGTGAACGCCGGCGCAGGTGCTTGGACGCTGAAATTTCACATTTGTTCACGCCTGTAGCACGGCCGTTTCCGCGGCTAGTCTGCGTTTGTACGACTCCTCTGTTTAGCGGCTGAGCGTGGGAGGACGCCCTGACCCGTGATTAAGCTGTGCTTTGGCAGTGGAGTGGCAGTGGAATGCTCTCCGGCGTCTGTATCACTGCTATTAAATGAACATAAAGTTAGCGTGTCTAAGCACGTGTGACAGATTTTCCTAATTTTTTACCCTTGATATGGTCATCAAATCCGGTGGGACCGAGCCTTATGTTTTTTTTCAAAGGTCTTTAATTACTATCGTTCAGCTCAGTTAATTTCAACATTTGAACAGTTTGTTTTTTTTCTTAAATTGGCATTGAGGATTGATAACCTGAACTGTTTATTAATTTATTTTTTAAAAATAATTCAGCTTTCAGAATTTAAAGCAGCATTTCCTTTTAATTTTGGCTCAAATTTTTGTGCATTTCAACATTTTTGGGTTTTAACACCTACATTAACATTTTGCTGGCCTACTAACATTTTCTCTCACTAATTTAGCAATTTCTGTTCTCTTAATATGTTTTCTATTTTCTAATCAATGCATATTATTATTTCTGTAATGAGTTTGAAATAATTGTCCTGTATTTTTCAATCTATGCTTGAAATCAATCAATTAATCAATCAATTGTCATACACTATTAGCTATTAGGGTTCGTACCCATAATTACAAAACTGCTATCTATTTAAGCTACTTTCCTTAATATAATACCAGTTTAAGGTTGTTTAATTTATGTTAGCTTAATGTATGTCAGCATATAATGAAAGGAACAAGCACTGTAACTATATTCCTGATTTTGGGTCCGGTGGGTGTGAGCAGAGCAGAGTCAGTTGTCGAAAGGGGTTGAGAGTGTGTGCATCTGTGTGTGCTTGGAGCTTTGTGTGCTTCTTTCTGATGGGGTTAAGTGCACCGGCAGTGGCGTGTAGTAATGGAGGAAGGATGAGAGGGATAAAAGAAAAAAAAATGAAGAGAGATCCATTAGCTAATGGATGTCTTCAGTCCTTGTTGGTCCTGGTTTGTCACACTCGGTATCATCCAGCAGACGTTCATCCACAGAGGTAAGAACGGTTCACACTCAAGTAAACTGCAGGCCACAAATGTCCAATCTAAACTCAAGTGAAAACGTGGCAATGAAAGCACAGGTTGGTGTTCCTCTTCTGAATGTGTGTGTTTAATTAAATAGAAGCTAATTGGTTTTAATAAGACATCTGTGGCTGCTCTTTGATTATGCCTTCAGGCGAGGAATATGAGTGTAACACCTCTCAGTGTTTCTCACTGCTCCACACACAGCCTGCGGTCATGCTCACAGCAAAGTAAGACATGGCCTGATCTGGTTCATTAGCGCAGCAGGCCTCACTGGAGCGTTTGCATTGTTCACAAAGCCAGTGTGTGTAACCACATTGTTGGCAGTGCTGACTGCCTTGCTCAACAGCAGAGCTGCTGGAGACCAAAAAAAAAAAAGTTTGACATGACCCAAAAAGAATGAAAAGCAGACACAAGATACAAGTTGGAAAGTTGTGCAACATGCTGACCGGGAAAGACTGCAACTTCACAATCCTATCAAATATTCTGTCATGCATTTTTCATATGAACATTTTTCATTATTATTCTTTTCCAAATTTTGAGTTCTTGGTTTAACCTTCTCTGAGTTTTATCTTTTCTTATTTTATGTGTTATTTCTCTTTATCTCATTAAAAAATATATTAGTTAAGCAATTTTTTGCCTTCTTTGATTTTTTTTAATTTACAGACACAAAAAAAAAATACAATTACCAAACACTTAAAATTTGTTGCTGTTTAAAAAAAATGAAAAGATTTTTGCTTTAAACAAAATAATAATAAAAACACAAAGGCACAGATTTGCCTCCAATTAAACAGAATCAGAAACTGTTTTAAAATAGTAAAACAGTCGTAATAATCCTAAAATAACTTTCTTTTCTGGTTGAATTGTTGATTTTTTTCAAAGAACCTTTAAAGAACCACTCCGATCTTCTTTTGATCTATTTTAAGTGATTTTTTAATTGTTATTATGTCATTGTCTAGGACAAAGTTTACACAGAGCAGCAGTCGTTCGCTGGAAATTTGCGTCTGTGTTGGGTGTTGATGTAGAGCAACTTTCAAAACATTTCTGAATTCTTAAAGCTTGTGATTGATATAAATATTTCAAGGTCACAAATGTTATTCAACTATTTTCAAATGATTGCTGTGAACACAGAAACAAGCACTTTAATCTGCAGTATTTCCAATACAAAAACTTCTTAAAAAGAGCTTTTATTTTTAGATCTGACAGCAATTACCTGCAGAGGTAATTCAATAAGAATAAATCAATGAACATTAATCAAATGTCCTAAAAAAACACATCGGAAAGAAAGTTCCACCATGTGAGACTAAAGTTAAATCCTAATCCTAACCTCTGAAATCACCTGATTAAAAGTTTTCTGGGTTTATCTGATGAAATTCCTTTCATACTTTAACAGTATCATACAATGCACTTTTATCAGTGATAAATTCAAGTTTATTTATACAGCCCAATATCACAAATCAAAGTCCTCATTGGGCTTCATTCAAGTAATTTTACAGAAGCAGAAAGTCGGTCATAAAATTTAAACAATAGCTAATTGCTAAACTAAACAGACTAAATTAATTGAATGTTATCCCTGTCCTTCGACCCTCCCTCCCGGTAAGGAAAAACTCTGAAAAACAACCTGAGTCAAGAAAAAAAGAAGAGACCTTAGGGATGACCTCATAAGGGAGAGATTCTATCCCAGGATGGACAGTATTCTTGTGCTTAATAGGCTACTTATTTTATATTTTACTGCACAAATATTTTAATTATTTTTAAACGATTGTATTTTTTTTATTGTTGCTCTGAGATTTAATGAGAAGGTGTTCTTAGAAATACGAAGAAAATTAAACAGATTTCTGTTTTTTGTTCAAAAGATTATAAAGATTTTCTGCCTATGAAGTTGCTATTTTAACAAATAAATTACAGCATTAACACGTTTATAACTTTACCTGAACTTTTAATTCACCAACTTTTTTTTCCATCTTTGTGGCCCTTTTCATTTTATGAAATGCTTTGACTTAAGAAAAAAAAAAAAAACACATTTTCACAGAAGATGAAAGAACTTTAATTAAATATAGTAAGAGTCCAAAAAGTTATTTTACACTCCAAAATTAAAAAAACAAAAACAAAATCAACATCGTAATCTTTACAGTAGTTTCCTCTTGCTGTCCACACAAATACTGCTGATTTAAAGTGTGAATGATGTGTCGACAACTGTGAGCCTGAACGCAGACAAGCCATGAGAAATGACCTTTTAGTTTGTTGAACAAATTTGTTTTTGCATCTTCCTCAACAAAACCATTTTATTCACTCCTCCCTATATGAAGGTTAAACTATTGAAAAAAAAAGTTTCTCTTTCAGATGACTCACATTCACACACACGCGCGTTCTGATCAGACATACAACAAAGTGGTCTCCAAGCCCATGGTTGAGAAAAATAAATAGGTGGCTCATTTTGAGGAGGGAAAAGGTAGAAACATGTAAAAAAAATAACAACATTATATTAGCACAATAATGGAAATATAAAATTTTAGGACAGAAAAGCTGAGATGTAAAAATGAAAAAGTGAGGAAAGTTTTCCTTCAATACTTTGAGCCTTCATTGAAAAGTTTTGTTTCACTTTCAAATCCATTACATGGAGGAACAATCAAAAGAGAAAAAAAAGCATATTTGCATATTCTACATCTAAATGATTCAACAAATGCTGCTAAATGTAACAGAAACTATACATAATACAACATGAACAATAAAATGATGATCATAGTCACTTAAAAAAAACAAACAACAGAAAGGCTTTTTATGGTTTGAATTAAATGAGAGTTCCAAGTATGGCTTTTGACATACAGACACTTTAGTACAAAAACAAAAAATGATTAACATTCAAGCCTGACAATTGATAACAGTTGTTTTTGTTTCTTCTTGAACAACGACCCTTCCAACAGAAGAGCATTAGGGCCACGGAGAGAAAAAATAATGGGCAAAACACTTTTCCTTTATCAGCATTCTGATTTTAATCTCAGAATTTTGATACTTTTTCTCCAAATTCCAACTTTAATCTAAGAGTTTTGAATTTTTCAGAATTTTGAACTTTTTTTCTTCAGAATTCTGACTTTAATCTCAGAATTTTTAGTTATTTTCCTCATCATTTTGACTTTTATCTCAGAATTTTAATTTTTTTTCCCCACAATTCTGATTTTTTTTGTTTAGAATTCAATTTTTTTTCTCAAATTTCTGATTTCTGTGAACTTTTTGGACCTTTATTTTCCTCCATGGCCCTTATCCTCCTCCATACCTTTCAGCCATTTTTAAGACATTCATTTTTTTTTTCAGATTTCAGGTTAGAACAAATTTCTTTTATCTAATTGTCTCCACGTAGGACAAGTTTTGAATCTCACATGACATGGCAACGCTGCAGAGTCTGGTTAGAAACAAAAGTATACTGAAGACCAAAGACTTCATGGCATAAGACTGTTCAGGTATTTTGTTCTTCTGCTATGGGGTTTGGCAAAATTCAAAAAAATGACAAACATTTTTGTAAACTGCAAGCACTATGAAGTGAGTGAAATCGTGTACAAAAAGTCACCACACTGCTGGCATTTTTAAGACAATATCCAAACATGATATTCTGTAAAAAACCAAACAAAAAAAAACACCAGCATGACATGATTTGTCATTTGAAAAATATGTGACTTTTTGTTAAGTTAGTTTTGCACTCATTAAAAAAAACAAACAAGCTAGACCTTGAGTCTCCTTGATATAAGGGAAGTTTTTTTCACATTTCAATATAAAAATGCACATAAGGATTTATGGGAAAAGCAATTTCATCCAAAAATATGATAAAAAAAAATGTAGACAGAAGCAAATAATAGAATGAGAATCTGTTTCCTATGTAATTGAAGTCTTTTAAAGGTGTTTTTTTCTCATATATTGAAAAAAAGAACATTCGTCCCACTGAATCTTGTGATCAAATCTTTGTGCGCCAGGAAAAGAAATCTGATTTTTGTTGCTTCAAGAGATTCACAACAATCAATTTGATCAAGTTTGCAGTTTTTAGTTTCTAACCCAATGTTTTTTGGTAAAAGTTCACTAACTAATGAAAGCAAAAAAAAAAAAAAAAAAAATGAAATTGATGTTGTTTTCTAGTCATCTTTGCTCAAATAATTTTCTTTTCAGTGCTGCATGTTGTTAAATTTACCCTTCATAATATTTTATACACAATTTGTGTCTGGGATACATATAAGATCAAACTCATAATTACTTTATTAAATGAATCAAATGTGACATAAGTGTGTTTTTGTTTGTTTTTTATTTTCTAATTAATGCATTTTATTGTATCTGTTTTGATTTAGAAAAATCAGTTTGTTTTGTCCTCAATCTGGTCCACAAACCTGATCAACCAATCAAGGTCATATGACCTTAGTGGGCTTGAGGTGAGGTTTTACCTTTTCAATATTTGTCATAAAAGTCACAATCACCTGTGGACATTAACAGTTTATAGTTTGACATCTCTCTGAAATCACAAAGATTGTTCATGTAAAACAATGGCATGTACTTAAACTCTGAAGCAACTGTGTAAACTTTTTAAAAAGTTTCTGTTTGAAACTTTTATCATGCATCATTTTTGTGCAGCACAGCACTGTTGTTTATTAAAAAAAATAAGTAAAAACAAGCAAATTAGCTTATCAAACCAGAAATGAAAGAAGCAGAGCGAACAAAATTATAAAAATAAAAACATATTGATAGGGAATAATAAAAATGAAGGGCTAATCTAACACAAACAATGGTAGATGTCATTATCCTTTTAAATTAATGTTTTTAGCCGACAGAATGACGGAGGTATTGGAGTGGGTGTCTCAGATGTTGTGTTCATATGTAAAATTTGAAACTTTGCTTCACTAGATCTACTGAAAGCACTTAAGAAAATCTATTTTCAGGATTTTAAGAATGTCTTAAACATAGAAGCAGCAGGTTTGTTTGTGACTTGGAGTTAGAATACTCTCTGGAAATTCTTCAAACACAAAATGGAAAAATTTAAGGCCTTAAACTAAATGAGTTAATGACATGGAGAAGTTCTCAGTTTGTTGAAGATGAAGGTGTGATTTTATCAAAGAAAGGTTTGGCTTGTCTGTCCAACTCTGAATAAATACTCCTTCTACATTGTTTTGACTCATTGTCATCATCATCAGGTCTTCTTCACATTATATTCCTTCATTAAACAAAAACTTCATAAATAGAAAATGCCTCATGTAGGTTACAGTTTTTAAAAAAAAGGATTATCACACATTTACTGTCACACAAAAAAAGGAAAAAAAATCAGTCGATCACTCAAGAGGAAGTGAGGATCACACTTCCTGTGTCCATGGAGAGTCATCATGTAGGCGTGGCCATTCTCCTGTAAAAGCATTACGGTGTACAAAGTCTTAATTGTTTTCTTGCACAGAGTTTTTTTTTGTTTTTGTTCTCCTCGCAGTTGTTCTGTGATACAAAGGGCCTGAGTTGGGTTTTGTTTTCTTCGAATCGGGACGGTTGCCTTCATCCCCGACCGGAGTCCGACTCGCGCCAAATCCTCCGGCAGGATCGGCGAGAGTGTGCTTGTTTCAGCTCACACACATACACACAATCATGCAGTCACAGCTTTACATGGGTGGGACGATCATTCCTGGGATGGCTGTTGGGTGGAGAGAAGAAAGACATAAGTTTGGGGTGGAGGGGGGGAGTCAACAAAAAAAATGTAACTCAGCCAAATATTTTCATCATCTTAAAAAAATCCCCTTGTAAATACATCAATATGTGTTCTCCCATCTGCACAGCTGTGACTGAGGCAACACTTTAAAGGCATTAAAGAATGAATCAGTGCAGCAACATGCGAGACGCCTCACAAATACACACAGTTCATTCTACTCAACAGAAGTTATGGCATGGCTGTATGTGTGCCTAATGGATTGCATCACCGCATCTGCAGTCTTTAAAACCTGTGATAATGTGCAAAAAGCAGAGCAGTCATGTTGCTATGACCACAACGTGTAATGATGCACAGGAATTTCCTGCAGACTTAACTTGCAATCCAAATTAAATAAAAACGTGACCATTAAAACTGTCCAACAGCTGACATCGTCGACTGGTTCCCAGTTAGCTGTCAGATCACCGTGTGTGTGTGACAGAAGGAAATGTGTGCGTGTCAGCTGCGCTTTGAGGCTCGGCTTTGAGTTCCCACACCCCCGCACATGCTCACTCCACACCAACAGCTAAACAGAGTCTCTGATGTCGAGAAGTCAATTTTCCGTGCCAAATGTCTGTTTTTGTTTACGCAAATATACGACTTCCTTTCTTCCCAGCTTATCGCTGAAGGAGGGAGGAGTTACCAGGCAACCTAATGGCTCGATGTGTGATCGGTCGACAAGTGGCAAAAGATGGAAAAGTGGGATTAAGAAGATTAAAACAGGAGGGAATAGCGACGCACGAGAGGTGTCTGGTTATTTAGAAAACAAGTTTAAAACGCAGCAGACAATTTGGGACGTTTAAAGAGCAAATCCATTAACTTGAAAGCATTAAAAAAAGAAACAGTTGAGGAACATACTTCAGGTGAAGGCCAAGCCTTGAAGTGAGCCGGCCGTGGAGTACTTGCTAGAGTCCACAAATGTTTGATCTGGTAGAGAAAAGTAAAGAAACGGGAAAGGAAATGGTGAGGAAAGAATGACAGGAATAAGACAATAAAGGATTATTCAAATTCAATAAAGTTTTTTTTATGAATTCATACAGTGGGTGTCTCGGGGAGAATCACAAAAAGACATAAAACTGAGGAAAATGTATGAAAATTAATGGTGACCAGTTCATTCTAAAAAATCTGAGATAGTTTATCCATATATGCTTTTCCCAGGTCATTTTAATGGGAAGTATTTTAATGATAGCCAACAGGTGACCATGTTTTTGGTGGGATCCCAAAGCAAAATGTGACAGAGGAGAAGAAAAATGCATCTAAATGAAAGATTAGGAAGACACTTCTATCAGACTTAGAACCGTCTCCTTTGACCGATTGATGTTCTGTTTAGAAAACAATACGGCCCAATCTGAATTCTTCCCTTCTCCCTTCCCCTTCATTTGAAGTGGCAATTAAAGTTGTGTCTGGGATTATCATTTTTTAAATTTCACCCCCCAAACGGAGGGGTCCAAAGTCCACCATGGCAAGAGCAAATTATGTTGCGCTGAGGAGCGCTTTTCATCACGTGGATGTGCTCTGAACCACAGAGGTTTACATTTAAATGTAAGTAAAGACTTTTTGTTGTAGCATGACCTTTTTAAAGTTATA
This sequence comes from Oryzias javanicus, assembly GCA_003999625.1. Classification (NCBI taxonomy): domain Eukaryota; kingdom Metazoa; phylum Chordata; class Actinopteri; order Beloniformes; family Adrianichthyidae; genus Oryzias; species Oryzias javanicus. Next base: position 22,877,104 of record CM012450.1, read on the forward strand.
AAACCGCTGTTTTTATGTATATTCAAACGATGGGAGCTTCGAGCTAACGCTAGCAGACCGGTGATTATCAATGACATCATCAAACGAAAGTCACGCTGAAATATTAGACACTTTTTTTCATCACCCTCCGTTTGGAGGAATAAATGACGTGGAAGGAAGAGGAAGAATTTGGATTGGGCCTACATCTACCTTTCACAAAAAAATACCTACATTACTGGCTTGGCCCATTCTCAAAGACATGCTAAAAAAAATGTGTTTTTGGTGTTGTTAACATGTTCTTGTATTTTTTTTTTTATAATGACGGAGTACATACATAAAGAAAATTTAGATTAAAACTGGGTTTATGAGTTTTTTATTTATTTAAATTGCGGTGAATCAGGAGCGCACGCAACATGGCGTTTGAAAAAGCTTGTAGTTGTTACATACAAGCTACAGTTGTTGGTGCTCCGCTCCATTCCGATGCAAACACTTACAAACAGATTCATGTACGTCTTTGTTTTTCTCATTCGAGCTAGCCTTTGGTGCAAAAGTGTATTCTTGTTGCATCACTGATGTTAGCCTGGAGCTTTAGAGTAAACAAAGGGATGATGGGATATCAGAGCAGGCTTACTCCAAGTCAAAAGTCCCATCTACAACTCAGAGGCAAACTTCTGCCTGATTCCTACTGCTCTGCAGAAACTATGTCATAGAAAATGACACAGGTTATTTGATTTGGGCTAAAAAAAAAACAAGCATAATCATAATCGAAAGACCATTGAGATCGATTTAAAAATAGATCAGAAGTGGACTGGAGTAGGGGTGTAGGGAAAATCAATTTGCTGATAAATCGATGATTTAAAATGTTGACACGATGATATTTAATTCATCACTTTTGAGCAAATGTAGTTCTGCATCTTACTTTTTCTTTCAAGCAGTACTTTACATGACTTTATTTCCTCAATCATACTTTTAGAACCTCATTGGTTAAGGCATATTCATTGTACGTTTTCATTTGTCTTACATTGAAAAATATTTTGTTGTGGAAATCAGACCACATTGACTGTTCAATTTAAGAACAAATATATCCTAATTTACCAAAAGAATGAATGAATGAATTAGCTTGAGTAAAAGCAGCTTGTATATAAAATACAGTTGCAGTGCTTAGTGTTGTGATCATTAAATAAAATTATCTTTTACCATTTTATTAACAGAGAAAGTGGATAAATCTTTACAGAAAATGGTGAAAAATAAAAATAATTGCAAAATAATACAGAATATTAAAATGCCAACACCTTATTATATGTAAATCTGAAGAAATGAGCAACTTTTACTTGTAACAACATAAAATGTGGATTAGTCAAAGCAAAAGTCCATGAAAATGTTCAAATATGTTTAAAGCTCTTCTTATGTTGCAAGATCAATCCCACGATTCGGTTGTATTAATTACTCTAACAATAAAACTTGTTGCCTCCAATGTTTGGAGCTGTGAATTACCTTGGAGTCCGTTGCCGTTAGCACTTGTACATGAAGGCGGCGGGGAAGAGGAGGGTCTGACCACTGGAGCGAAGGCGGATTTCTGCTTAACTGCTGCGGAAACCATGTTGGCCGGGGAGAAGGAGAAGACGCCAGAAGAGGAACTGCAGTTGGAAGGTAGAGAGGTGGAGGAGGCCATCGTGGGACTGGATGGAACAACTGTAAAGAGAGATCCAAGGGGGTTGTCATACAAATAACAAGCTTTATGGACTCTGCAAATACTTTCCACAAATCTGACAGTTATCTGTTTTCATCACCATCGCTGGGAACTTTGGCAAACAAGTGATAACATCTGTCCGTTCTGCTGTTTCATCTCTTCTTCCCTTGCTCTCTTCTAAACTAAGTGGAAGCACGATACAATTAACCAACAGAAGGAGAGGAGGCGTGGCTGTCAGATGAAAGGCAGCGATGGACTGAAAACAAAACGGAGCTACGAGCTTTAGCGGGTGATTGTTTTTGAAGATTGCACTGCAGATCCACCCTTGGGAAGTGACTTTTCAAATGTAAGACTCATGGAGATTTTGTTTGCTTGCAGTTCAATACACAAGCATTTCATTCAACATATGCAGGTGCAACATCTTGATTAATGACTGCTTTTACACTGAAAAGTGTGAAAAATGGGTCAGCCCAGTTCATTCATTCTGTAGAGAAAGAATCTAGAACTTAACTCCAAGTTACCACTGTGTTGCATCACCCCTTCTTTAATTAAACCTCCTAATCAATTAGGATTTGAGCAAATAGAAGATTACAACTGTTCAGCAGTCCGTGGTTGTTTTTGTTTGACTCTGTTCTTCAAGGATTAGGGTGTAATTTCAAAGGGAGAGTCATGGTCTGCAGTCAGGCCCGATGAGCACACAGCCTCCGTGTCTGAGAGTTCCTCAGAATGGAGGTTGACATTTTATTCCTCCAGGAGGACATTCAGAGGATTAGAAAACCACTTGATGGTTGCAAAAACGTCCAATACTTTTCTTCAATCAATGGTATCAAGACCCATAAACCGGTTATTCGTCCCCTGGACATTGAATCCCCCAACAGTCGCACAGATGTTGGTCTTTGCACCTTTCACTGATAAAAACCTTTCTCATGGGAAAGTTGTCTTAACACTAAGATGAACTCATCCCCAGAGGTCTAATCTGAGATTTCCCAAAGTTGCTAAAGGGCTTACTCTCTGTGTAATATGACCTGAAGTTTATTTCTAGGATGAAGCACCAGATTGTGGTGTGGCACAATAGCCTTCCAAAGTACTCCCAAGTTTCTTTGTGGGTTTTTAATAAGGTTTGTCATCAAATACAGTCAGACATCTTAGAAACGGTCTTGATCAACGTGGGATGTGGTCTTGGTTTGGTATTGTTACTACATAGAAATGCAGAATAGATGTAAAATGAAAGTGTTTGGGTTCTCTGTTCAAATTTTTCCTAACAGTTTGACGTAAAATGGTAAAAACTCTGCTTCTTAGAAAACATAACAGTTTACAGTTAAGTTAGTTCGGCTTATCCTATCAGGGGTCACCTTACGAATCAGTTTACACTAATTCATATATTTGGATTGAAATTGATTTTTACACAGAAAGCCCTTCCTGAAACATCCCTGTATTTTATCTGGGCTGGGAACCGGCAGAGGGAAACCAATCCTCAGGCCCCCCTATGGCTACAGTTAGGCAATAAATTGAAGGATCTTGCCTAAAGACCCTCACTAGAATAAACTCATGGGGAAATGAACCCTGAACAAAGCCAAGTGAGCCATCCAGCCACAAGTAAAATGAGTTTAAAAGTCTCTGATAACAAGGTCAACAGTATGATCTGAACGCTTCTCTGACGTTTAAGAAAGTCAGAAAATGAACACATTTGGTGTGTAAAACTCATTTTTTTGTGAATGAATGCTACGTAATGTGCATTTACTCACTAGCATAAGGCGAGTTAGCTGCAGAACCATTGAGGAAAGTGGGCGAGCCTCCGAGGTTGGTCATGCCGGTGTTGTTGGTGTAGCCGTTCATGGTGCTCGTGACTGAGGAGTAACTGGTTTGCTGAGGTGTGGAGCTGGGGACGTAACCGTGAGGTGACACACTACTGCTGCTGCGCACAAACCCTGCAGGATATAGGAAGAGGAAGAAAAAGAGAGCGGTCTATGACACTAGCACAAACTAGGGGTGGGTATTGGAAAGAATCTGGCGATGCAATGCGTACGACTGTTTCGCGATACGATACATATCACGATATATCCCAAGACTGTGCCAGAACAATTTTTCACTTTTTTATTGAAATAATTAGTCTTAGAAAAAACTAAGTCATCCTAAACAGAGGTTGACTACACCAATGAGACTGAACTTTTTACACAAGTTGGTTCTTGTAAGATTTTGTTTGTCTTGTGCGATGTAGAGAACCTTATAATTTTCAGTGTTGCCAACTAGCAGTGGGAAGTTTAAGTGGAAAACAAAAGTAAGTCTCTGAAGGACCCTCATAAATAATTCATTAAATATTGTCTTAACAGCTTTTTAAATCGATACACGTATTTCCAAATGAAATATCTCGATATCCCCTAATCAATTTTTCCCAGTTGTTTTCTACTAGAAATCAGAAGTTATACTTTTTTCTTTGATACGTCTTTTTATGTTCAGGGCCTCAGGAGAGATGAGATCTACTTAATAATAATATTATCTGACAATTTTTGACATTCCAAGAAAACAAACAATCTCTTAAAAAACCTGACATGACATCTAGACTGGAAGGGGATCAGAGAATCTGGCTGAAACTCACGCAAACTCTACAAAAAACTGATGTAATTAGGTGAAATTCATTAAAAATTAAAAGACTAAACAGATATTTTGACTGTGCGCTCTTGCATTTTTAAAGAACTTTCTGCCTGGAAATGAGTTAAATTACTGTCCCTCAGCAGCCTTTATAATCGAAAGTGAAGTTTCAGCCGAGAGAGCAAAGGATGTAAAAAATGTGGTGTTTTTTTTTCATTTTTCTTTACCTTGGTTGGCTTGAGAGGGTTCGGAGACGTTGACGGACAGCTGCCCGGTGAAGGAGTTGACTCCCATCATTCCGGTGTGAGCTGAGCCGGAGAGCTGGGTGTGTCCTCGAGGAACGCTGTATAAGGCTTCTGCAATATCGGCCGCTCGCTTCAGGATGATCTCCTCCAGGAAGAGGAAAACAATAATTGCAATAATAGCAACAGAGTCCGATCCTCTCTTTTTCTTTTTTTTCCATTTGAACACTTGCACGTCTGAGTCCTTACCTGGTTATTATGAGGCATCCCATAAAGCGCTTCCACCAGATCAGCCGCTCTCTTCAGAATAACCTCCTGAGACAAAGAAAAGTTTTTTAAAAAGTTGTCCTTTTAATCATTAAATCAGACTTTTTCTATTGCTTTTACTTTAATGTATTTTTGTATGTATTGAAAAACCAATTTGCTTAAACTACTCAAGTAAATACTGTCTTCCATTCCACTTGCAAAAAAAAAAAAAACCTTCAACACATCATCAACATATTTCCTTTTCACCACTTCATCATAAGGAAATAAATTGCTCGTCACTTCTTCTAAAAGTGGAGATTAGCTGCTGTCAGCCAGAAAGCTTTTATGGTTCTTAATGACCTCTTGAAGTGACAGGTATTTAAAATATGCTCTAAAGTAAATCTAAAGTGCTTTGCTTCATTGCTTTTCAAACCAGCGCAGAGACTTAGTAAAATCCTGTTCGGTTTTGAGGTCTTTTATTTTATTTTACGAAGGATCCTCCATAATGTGAAATTAACATAAACCTTGATATTAATGTGTTTTCTAACTTCTACCACCTTTCATTGTATCTCTATTGTCTTTTGTATTGATTGTCCACTGCTCCTTTCCTTTGATTTTTGCCGTCTGACACTGTCCTCTACAGGATTCTCTCTACAGTGGGTCCCTTTTATCATTTTACCTCTCTCTGGGAGCCCACCTCCAGGTCTAAGGTGTCTTGTTAAACAGGTAATGTGCTGTGTGCTGTTGACAGAGAGAAAACGACTCTGTTCACACTGTTAACCTACACTGTGTGACACACATGCGTACGGTTCACTGCATGTGTGCTCCCCTTTGAGTTAGCGGCTGGAGGAACATATTGCCTCCCCATCAATGTGTGCGTGTGTTTGTGTGTGTGTGTGTGTGTGGATATTAAAGGTCACAGATCCAGTCAGCAGTTTAAGTGTGCCTGTCAATGGAGCTAAATTCAATCTTTTGCACATTATTACGTTCCTGCTGGCTCTCTGTTAACCTCTCATTATTTGACCGATGAGCTGAAATTCACACAAACACATGCACACACACACACACACACGTGCACGCAGAGAAACCCGATCCTGAGTGTTGAAGTGGTTCCAGTAAGGCCAGAAGCTGATAAACGGGAAGGAAAGATGATCTGGTAACATCATCATCATCATCATAATCGTGAAGTCTGCAGGCTTCTGCTGCTTCTGACTGCCACAATCAATGCAGTTTGTCTGTTTTTGCTGTACATTTAACAAACAATCTGTGATCTTAGTTATACTTTTATAAATCGGCCATCACTTCATATTAATCAAAACACTAAGATAATCTGTCTATAAGCAAATTAATTGAATCTTTTTTAGATTTTTATGTGCTTTAAGATTACAAAAATACATATAATTTTAAACCATTAAAAAGTTAACATCCGAAAATATATTTCTTCCTCTAATCTAAGAGGAAATTGCAAGCAATGAATTGGATAAAACAATGACGTGTGAGTGTGTTAGTATCAACCTATCACCCTGTCACCTCACCAGTTATCATGTATTTCAGTTGATGTATTTGGGGCGGAAGCGGAGGTTTGATGAATCAAAACAGCAAAGTATGGAAAAAAATTCTGGCATCGTCAAAAGAAATGATAACAAGTAACTCTAAACAACATGCGTTACTTCATCTAATCCATCAATAGTAATCTAACTTTGCAAACCACATAGATTCTGATGCGGATAAAAGCAGCTTTGCAAAATTTTACATTAGTATAGGCATAAGCTGCTCTTCATCTTTTAAAGCAATGCATAAAATATTGCTTCAGTCTGCTTCATAATCTGTTGTAATTACACCAATTGTTGAAGAAAGAACATCAAAACTGGAGCTAAAGTTCATCAAACTAAAACAAGATTAAATGTTTTATGAAGCTTTTTCTCCAAACTTTGGAAACTTTTGACATGTTTTATTTTGAGTCTTCATCATGTGAAAATGGAGACAAACATCTCAGATGGGAGATTTAGCAAGAGAAAGCTAAAACAAAAGTGCATCTGGAGGAAAGATGGCAGAAGAGAAGGAATCGTCGACGATGCTTTTACTGTCTGAGTTACGAGCAGCACTAATTTCATAACCTCACATTAGACACACACACACACAGTATACATTAGCACTTTGAAGCACTGGACCGGCGGTCACAGTTGTGTGTAGTGTGCGTGTGCCAGGCCAGCAAAGCTATGACACACACATGACTTATTCCTCCCTAATGTTGCCACATTAGCTGCTTGATCTGCTTCTAATGTGCCATTAGGGATGCCTTACATGTACGGTCATACCTTACACCGAGATGATGTCATCCTAATATGTTGGTGCTCTGGGTCTTGGCGCCCAGTAGTGCACATATAAAAAAGTATCGACATGTATGCCTGCAAGTCCTTTGGGGGAAATTGTCTCTCTAATGCGATGTGAGCTGGTGGTTTCAGATAGCGTCTCCTCTCAACGGAGAAGTGAATTCAAGTCTGCTCCGTATAGGTTTATGTATGACACATGCACCCATACATGGTGCTTAAAACCCATGGTTTTATGTACAGTATATGTGTTAATGCATCACTAGGAATTACTCATGCTGCCGATGACAAGCGTGTGATATCATCATGTGCAGACATGTCAGCTGCAGACAGTATGTGGTGGTTTAAACGCAGTTAGCATAATTGCACTCCAGCTATCCATTCACATTTAAGTACAAACCAACAGATAATCATGAGCAACCTAATAGGTGTTTTACAAGGAGGTTTGGAGAGTGAAAACATACAAATGCAGTTTTACTTCTTAGATAAGTCAGTCTTTTTCACACCTCATAAGATGTCTAATCAAAATGTTACCACCTCTTATGATACATTCACACCAGGCATGTGACACACTTGCACTTTCCGGTGTTCACACTGGACCAGCAGGGAGGGGCTTCTTCCTCTTTTTCTTTTTTCTACTGTTTACCAGCGCTAGTCTGCCACCTACAGTTGAATAAGGTGTGAAATGTTGAAGCGGTGCAAATCCAAGAATCTTCCTCCAGACTTTTTCTGTCCAAGTTCTTCTTTCTGATATATTTCTAACTTGATGTCACGTAATTCCTCCTGAATACCACAATAATTAATTTCATCTTCATGATAGATTTTAAACGGTTGGCACTTCCGTGAATTAATCTTTGCAAGATTAGACAAAAGGTATTTATTTTCTTTTTTGTTCAACTGAACAAAGAGCAGAAATCCAAAAAAAGTTTGTGTAAGTGCAGCACACTTCTTATAAACAATATTTCTCTCCTGCTTTTCTGTTTTTAGAACCAACATTACTTTGGATTCCAACATGAGCTGCACATGGGACAATATGATGAATTTGATTTTTTTATTTGGAACCAGAGTTAAAAATCAATCAAAGTTGGGAAAGGTGCAATTATTTTCCATTAACAAAGTTTAAGTTTTGAGCATCTTTTTTTCCATTGGATTTAACAAAATATTACTTAAAAAATAAAAAATGTCACTTATATTTTTATGTTCTTAGCACTTTTTGTTCTGCATGATTTAAAGTTTTAAAATGAAAGTGAAGGTACTGACTGTGAGCTTTACTATTAATTGTATATTTGCACATATGGATGCTCTCACAGTGGCACAAACTGGCAGTTGAAACTGTGTGTTTGTGTGCATATGTGGGCAGCAAAATCCACTCAATGTTCACTGAACAATTATGGAGTCGGCTGTCCACTTGTAATCCTCTCACACACTCCACTGCCCTGCCTTTCTGTCATCCATGCAGGTCTGCAAACAAACTCTTAGAACTTCAGTGCCCGAAGTGATCGATGAGCTGCCTGCAGTGTCCGAAACGCCGCAAACTTTTCTCCCTCAACAAGACAAAGGAACACTTTCAAAGAATCCAAATCAGGAAGATTAAATAAGTGTGTTTTCTGAATTTTGAAATTTAAGTGTTAACGGTTGAGACAGCTAACACGTGTCCAGATCAGAGTTTCTCTTTTCTGACAACTCTTTTGTTTATAGGGTGGCACTGATTAAGTACCAGGGGGAGAGTATGTGTGAGTTCTGCTGAGAAAAATTCAAACCAGACTATAGAAGTTGACTAATTCCTCCATGTTCACACGTTGAGGGAATTTGATATTTCATAAACAAAGTGAGATGTTTGCAGCTGCAAGAACGCCGTTGTGAGAATATGGTAATCTAAAAATCAAAACCTCTGCATTGGTTGATGATCAAACCAGTCGTGCAACAATGACAAAAACCTGCAACTGCTAACATTGTTATGTAGGAACAGGCGAACAGTGAGTGAAAACAAAGACAGGCATGAAAATGTGCTGACATTTTGGTCATCTGGGTTAAAAAACTCCCGTGTTTACGGATCGCTACATACATTTTAAAAACTGTTTTCAGGCTTTATATACAAAACACGTGTTCATTGACAGTTAAACTGGTTGAATTTTGGCCAATCAGCTACGAGCATCCTTTTTAAGTCCGTAGTCAGTCCACCACGTTGATCTGTGTGTGTCTGTTTGTTTTTTGTGTGTTTATTTTCATTTCTACAGTCTGCTTAAATACTAAAATACAATCACATTTGTCAGTCGCGGTATTTTATTGTGAAAAGTTGTTATATTTTTGAAAATTTTCTGGATCTTTTCTTGTGTTTTGGCGTAACGCCCTGCCAGAGTCATAGCGGATCGCTCCTAGTTTGCGCAAAAAATAGACATTTTAGAAAGTCAGCCTTATGTGAGTTTTTGTTGTCTTTGTACGTTATGTTGAGTTGATTTAGGAGCAAATTAAGGCACATGAAGGAAACCATAGTTTTTTTTTTGTACAAGTCAAAAATAACACAAAAGAAAAGGAAAGCTGGAAAACAAATACACTTAATCTTTTATATTATCATACCTAAAGGTTAAAAAATAAATACATAAAAATCCAGATTTATTACCACAATGTATGGTTGCACCATTTGATTCAGGATCTTTTTAATCTTTAACCTGGAAATCCTAAAATAGAGAATTTCTTTTTCACATTGACAAAGTCAGATTTTTGCACAAAAATGTTATTTATTTATTTATTTATTTATTTATTTTTTATTATTCTAAATTGACCGCAAACATCACACCACACCTTTTTGATTTTATATTTTTTTGTAAAAAAATAAATAAATGAAATTACCACCACTGATTAAGTGTTAAAGGACAGTTGAGCTGATAATTCTGTATCATTTTACAAGCTTCAGCCCGTAATAAACTAACAACACGTTAGAAAGTGAAAGCAGATCATCTGCACACTTATTAGGTGTAAAGTTTGTTGTGATGTGTCGCACATGTTCCCACAGTAATGATGCACGTTGCATGCAATTGCTAACACGTGTGGAGGATCCAGGGTGTCGGTACAGTCATGCTGACATCACACAATCACCAAAGTATCCCATCATGACCAGCGCCCATCGCTGAATGATGTCATCCCTAAATCAGCCAATCCTGGACTGGCTCCCGCAGGAATGGAAAAGTAGTCCGCAGCTTGTGTTTATGAGGTTGTGACCCCCCCCCCAAAAAAAAAAAAAAAAATCCTTCCACAGATGCAAACTCAAAAAGCCCACACTGAGGGGAGAGGCGAGCTGCTTGTACTGCTCAAGATGGCAGGGCTTCATATCAAAGCAAAGCTCATCGTTTGGTGCTAATTGTTTGCATCTGCTGATGTTTTAGATGCTGCGCTTGATCTGCGGCTGATAAACAAATACTCAGATATGACTGTCTGATCTGGAAGGGATTCAAATGCTCACCCGGTGAACGGGTGTTTTCTGAGGCTCTCAACACAAGAAGGTTTGAAAAGATTCTTTCTTCTCAAAGAAAGTAGGAATAAATACAATTTTTGGAATACTTCTGCAAGTTGAAGAAAACCTGAAAGATTGTGTGCAACTATAAAACAAGTGCCTCTGATTGTCATCATTTGTGTCCCAGCGAAGGCATCACATTCATTTCCGGGTGATTAAAGACTTGCCACCACACCTTTGGCAGCCTCTCTGGGTCCCCCGGGTGCCGAGGGATGACCTTCTGAAGCCTCTGGAAGCCGTAGTCGATGGTTGGTTCATTCAGTGCTGCAGGAGAAAGAGAAGTAGAAGAAGAGAGATGAGGAGTGATTTCAAAAAAAAAAAAAAGCTTAATGGAGTTAACTGGAAACACTCCTTGCATTGTTTTGAAAGGGTGTTTCATGTGCAGATGTAGCTGCAGAGCTTCCAGCTTCAGAACTGCTCGGTTCACGACCGCACCACGGAGTAACCGGCTAATATTGTGAATTTTGACCTCTTACCTTATACGTCACTGGATACCTAATATTGGTGACTTTTTGACCTCTTGCATACTTTATAACGTCAGCGGGACTGAACTCAAGGCGTGGGACTATTCAGGTGTTTGCAAAACTGTCAGCAAGATTTTCCCTCTTTCTGAATCGTGTTTTTATCAAATAATTAATTTTCTTAACTGTTTGATTTCCACAAACCTTCAACTGCATTTAAAATGTTTGTTAGATGGATAAAACTTCAATTATTCTGATGATGGGTACATTAATTTGTTTGCCTAGCTCAAAAAACGAAAATATAATTAAAAAAAACCAAAACAATACATAATAAGAACTTCCATTTCTAAACGTTTATAAGAACAGGCTCAGTTCTCAGGACAGCCATGCGGAAAACCGGCGTTCGCTTCCCAGGACACGCAATGAGCTTAAATCCAATGTTGGTCTTTAGTTAAGACTTTTCACGCTGCTGCCTAAACTATAGAGCCACAAGGGGGCCCCAGTCTGGATCTCCCTGTGCCAGTCCCCAGCTCGGATATAATAAAATACAAGGTTCTATCAGTGAGGACAACCTCTATTTATTTATTTATTTCACTTTTTAAATTTGTATTGATGATTTCTTGTTCTTTGTCAATATTGATCCAAATCCCAGTGAACATTTCAATGTGGGCCCCAAATGGTTTACCTTTTGGTGGAATTGGTGGGCCCCAGTTGTTCCCCAGTTGTTCCATGGTGGCCCCACTCGTTGAGCAGCGGAGCCTGCTAACTCGCTACGCTGTCCACCAGGCAGCTTGTTAGCGTAGGAACCCAGACCATTGAGTCCCCCACCTAAGCCAGTGTGGGCAAACACAGATGGGGCCAACATGGAAACCGTGGACGAACCCAACTGGGGCCCACCAATTCAGCCCAAAGGTAAACCGTATGGGGCCCACATTGAAATGTTTGCTGGGATTGACTCAAAACTTGAAGGTATAAAAGGAGAACACATTTTTTTTTGCTGGGCCCCCTCTTGGCCCCCCTGGAAGCTCCGCCCCTGATATCAGCTCAGAGTAGTGTTTTTATTTTTCTTCTCCAAGACAGAGAACTTTGATGTTGGAAAATTCTGGCCTCCCGTGGCTTTACAGGTTTTATTTTGCATATATAAAATTTGTAAAAATTGCTTTTTAAAAAAATGTAAATTATTATAATGAATATTTAATTTTTTAAATGACTGTTGTAAGAAAAACAATGTATAGAAAATACATAATGTAGAGAAAACTAAATTAGTCGAGTAGACATATTTAATCAAGTAACTTAATTTGTAGACTTAAAATAATGTTTACTATTTAGGATTTTTTATTAATATCGTTGCTGTTAATTCGGTCACATTTTCCAGCATTTTCATTGCTCAAAGAAATCCCTGATTTTCACAAACATATCATTGGTGTCATATAAACTCAAGGAGCCTTAAGAGCAAAAAAATCAATGTTTGCTTCTTATCCTGCATTTTCAGGGAAATTCATGATTTTCCTTCAGGGTCTTCATTTGTCTGATAATATCTAACATATTTTGAATGCCAGAGAATTATTGCTCAGTGCACAGAACAAAACATCACAAACCAGTGACATCAAGTGTTGAGTTCCCTTGACCTTGCAATCCATGCTAACTTCTGACTTTCAATAGACTTGTTCTAAAGCTTTCCTATCCTTGCTTTACCTTTTGCTGCCGTCACTGCTGGTGTACATCATAAGCTTGCATACATGACATACAGATGCAAAATGACAACATCTGTAGGAGCCAGCAGGGGGGATTCAACTCATGAGGAGAGAGGCTCATTTTTCATTTTGTGACACTTTGTTCCAAAGCACCATGCTGCTATTACGCAGGTCTTTGTGTGCAAAACTGGGTTGGAAAATAATGAGCCTGCTCTGTGTGATCTCTAACAGTTGACAGAAGCCTTCAGGTTTGACAGAACGGCTTGTGACTGAAGGGTTGACAGTCCAAATCTGAATCGAGTCCTGAAACTGCAACCGAGGAAAACTGTTTTCCCAAGAATTCCTTTGAGGAGCCTCAAAGCGAAACTCGCTGAAGCTCACTCATGAGATGAAATTATTTCCTTTTCTGAAGACAAGTGGCCACCGGGGCTTAGTGGGTTGAACAACCTTCTGCAATTTCAGTTGAATTCCTGGGGTTCTGAGGGTGGATGTGGTATAGAGGTAGAGCGGTCAACCTCTGATTGGAAGAACATACGTTCAGTTCCCACCTTGATCAGCCATGTGTCGAAGTATTCTTGGGCAAAACACTGAACCCCACACTGCCCCCGGTGGTTATCAGTTGGCACTAGTGTTCGGCAATGAAGCTACCATTAGTGTGTGATTGGGCCTGTAAAGCCTTTCAATTGGCTCCTACTTAACCAGGAGTAATGTAACACAGCAATTTTAAAGCTATTAAACTTACCACAGCACATGACTTTGATTCTTTTAACACAAACATATGCAAATGTATGCAGTAGGTAGTCAATGGATTACATACATCTCAATTCCATTCAATGGAGTAATATTGAAGTTGGACAGTGATTGGGTTTCATTCAATTCCGGGTTCTTTTGTTTTGGTTTGGTTCTAATTTGGTGCCAATTTTGGTACTTTAGTAATAAAAATAATGCCCAATTCTTCCCAAATCCAAAGCAGAACAGTGACAAACAGGCGCCGCAGAGAGCCTGAAGCTTTTTCTTTCCCCTTTTTTTTCACATTCTTTTAATCCAGTGCACCAAGCCCGTTTACAAAAACAACCAAATTAAAATGTTGTGTATAGTATACGCTCTCATTCCACGCGGGGACATTTTGTCTATGTCAAAGCATTTTTTGATCTATTGAAAAAGCATTTGTAGTGGACTTTTGATTATGATTTTACAGGCAAAAAATAAATAAATAAGTAAAAACTGTGTTGTTCTCTAGGAAATAGTTTCTGCAGAGCATCAGGTCTTCATTAGAAATATGCCGCTAAGTTCTGGCTGGGATTTTTGGCGTAGAGTAAGCCCGCCCTACCTTACAATCATCCATCTGTTTAAATGCTCTCACACTAGCTTACAGCTCCCCACAAGTTACAACCCTAACCCCTCATGGTGCCTCAACTGAAAAAAAAAATGTTTGCATATAATGCTCTGCAATATGTTTTATATAAAGAAACAAAAAAGTATGCAAGTAGATTTCTGTTTTCATTGCCTAAAATGGCAAAAAAAATGACAACAATCAGCAAAAATTTAATTATTTATAAAGAACCAGAACCAAACTCCACAATGAGACAAATATGAGCTATATACAACTTATAAGACAAACTGAATATCTTGTATGCCCTGAAGCGTCCACAGCTGGTAAAGATTTATGTTTTCAGTTTTTACACAAAGCCTCATAATGGAAAACGCAGGAAAAATCCACCTCAAAATGTTCCTAATTAAATTATTCTTGCGAAAAAAAGTGGCAAAAATATTAAGAAACTGGCACCAGAACCTGTTCAAGGAGACCTGACATTCAGTGAAAAAATGTTAGAGACAGATCCACTGAAAAAGAGCTCAGTTGACACAGAGTTGTAGCATCACATCTGGCTGCAGGCAAATGTGCAGCAGAAAAGGTTCATGCGATGCTCTCAAAAGCAATTACATGATAATAACAATGCAGGAATAATCTAAAGGGTTTTAAAATGAGCTCAGAGTTCACTTTAATGTTTCAATTACTCTCCTCTACAGTTTTTACCCAATCAATACGTCAATCAAGTGGCGCTCTGAAAGCTCTGTCAGTCACATGGGCTGTTTAAAAGAATGTGTGTGTGTGTGTTCCTGGGCTTACTGATGCGTGCTGAACACGTGTCACATGGTTGAACCTTGTAAGTTTCAGTGTGTGCGTAAGAGAAAAGGAAGTATAAAGTTATGCCAGATGCATGGATGTAGGTGTGGGGGGAACGGAGGGTGTGTTTGTGAGCATGATGTCCAAAGAGTGCAGCTGCGCTGGTGATGTCTGGTACTTTCCACATCCAGAACTGATAAATTACTTGCAGCCAAATGTCCTGCACAGCTTTGTAATTTCTCTTAAGCCAGTTTTCTTCTTCTTTTTTTTTTTTTAGATATATCTCCATGTTTTATCATCATCTCACACCCAACTTTCTGGTTTCTGTTAGACCCTGGACCACTTAATTTGTTAGCAACATAACTTCATAAATTGTGGGCTGTAAAAATTCCAGATGTTTGAGGGTTTCGGACAATCTTCAACTCCAAGGAATGTTTCTGGGTGCAACATGATTTTACGATTCGTATGTGGTGATTATGTGAACACGACTGTGTGGTCCTAATGAGTAGATCGTGTAAAAAGTTCACAAATCTTTTTGCTCTGTGGGTTTGACTTTTTGTGTAAGAAAAGGCTAAAGAACATGAAAAGTGATCAGAAATGAAAGATCTTTTGATAAGAATCAGTTTACGGATTTTTAGCCCAACTCTTTCACATGATAGCTTTAACTCCAATGTTGACTGTCTTTCGACTACTGTAACTCTTTAACCGTTTACGTAATTACGGTAACTCCAGCAGATTCTAAAGCAAAGAAAAGCAACTATTATGCAACACCTTATGTTATATCTGTGTTGCATATTGGTGCAAAGCTAATATGAAAAGCTGCTTTTCTTCATGTCAGAATCAGCTGATTATCATTGATCGCATAAACAATCAAAGAGTTATATTCAGTCAAAGAAATGTGTTATTTAACGTCTCTAGTGTTAAGACCCATTCTAATAAAAATTGTGTTTTTTTTGACAGGTTTTTATGGCAAATTAAGAGATTAAACTTTTTTGTATTCGGATCATTGTGAATCAGGAGCCGACGAAAAAAATCCTGGTTGAAGAAACCCGTAATAGTGAGTTATTGAAGTTATAAACAGGCCAATCAGATGCCTCAATAAAAGCATGTGGGGCCCGCTGACCCCACATCCAGCGTTTGATAGACAGATTCTCCCAAGTCGCTTCCAGTGGAAGGGGTGTGGACTTCCAACAAGCCAGAACAAGCTCACTACTGATTGGTGACAGTAGTTCCTTTAAAAAAACGTGACTTGGATGGACTCATCGCTGTCGAGGGGTGGGAATCGGTTGAAATATGGCGGTAAACGTAACAGGAAGTGACAAAGAAAGCTGTGGCCTGATTTCCCGAGGGCCAGAGGTAAGGAATTTCCCATGGGTTGCCATGTCCAGTTCTTATATAAACGGTCTATGGGCTGGAAAGCTCCAGTATTGCCGGGCGTTTTTGTTGCACCGCTTAATTCTAGGTTTGAGGTTGTGAGGGGGTTTTAGGCTAAAGGGGGGTTGCGTAAACTGATTGATAATGGGAAAAGGGGGTGGGCTTACATCATGCCAACAGTACCGCCCACAAATCTGAGAGGAATTTCAAAAAAACTCCTGCTGCTCTGCAGAAACTATGTCCCAGAAAACTGCATAATTATGATTAAAAGATCATAATATAAGATGATAAAAGATTTAAAAAAAATAAAAGATAATAATTAAAATGTTTTAAAATAGATCAAAATATATTTTGGAGTGGGACTCCAAAGGCTTAACAAGTGCAGAGATGATTTAGTGAAAAGTTCTGATATTGTTGCTCTAATGTTAGGTTGCATGATGATGTTGCCCCAATGTAATTAACTTGTGGTTTAAAGGTAGCTGTTTTTAGTACATTTACACATTTTTCCAGGTTTCTGGGTGTTTTTCTTTAACAGAGACTCTTTACAAATTGGATTTACACTATATAGGATGAGTCAGATAGAACACAAGTGAGTGTCTGTTGTTTTGCTGCTGCATCTGAATATCTAAAAAGGTTTGCATGATGGTTTGTTGAAACTTTGGCAGTAAATTAAAATTTATTAAAAATATATTATAAGCAAGCCATTGAGATGTGTGGAGAAAAGATGTGAAAACAATTGCAAGTGAATGTGTTCAACAGAGACAAAAGAAAAGTGGAAAAAAAAATCAGTCATGGCTGAGAAAAACAACAATTACAAAAACAGCTGCCTAACAGTCGGCTAGCTATCAACTGTCAGAATCAACTGCCAGCATCAGATCAGCACTCAGTTCATCTCTGGAGACATAACTGATGCCAACACTAAAATAACACACACTCACGGTCCCCGAACACCTACACGTTTGACAAATTATCTGAGCAGGTTTAAAAGCCTTAAGGAGCTCTTGTTTGTCCGTGTTTCTGATGATAAAAGGTCACATTTCTCTAAAATGTTTATTCTATGTTTAAAAAAAGTAATATTAACTTGAACGTACTTTATTTTTAGGGCCAAAACACTGTCCAGATATATTGAGATAGAAGGGTGTGGATGGGAATTGTTTGTTTTCCAACTGGAGACAAGTGAAGAACATGATGTTCCCAATAAAAAAAAACAAAAGTTTGCTCCACAGAAATATTTATCATTTCATTTGTCAAGTTCTGCTGTTAGAGAGGACAAAACTTTCCGAGAAACTGCAGAAAACTCTCTCCACAACACTAACCGGGCAGCAGATATCTAAAAACAGCTCGGACACCTGAGCAGAGGAGCCGACACGGAGGATTGAAACTCTTTCATCTCTTTAAATTCTGCCCCCCCTCCAATTCCACCCTTCCACCCCCCCACTGCTCCACAAACCAACCCAGCATGAATCCCTCCGGCTCTGCCTTAACTCCCCTCCTCCCCTGTCTTCTGCTTCATCTCCTTCTTCCTCCTTCTTAACTACACCTTCTGCCACTTTCACCCACATATCCCTTCTTCCATCACTCCTCCAGCTTTGCTCCCTCCCCTCGGAGTCCAGAGCCGCTGCTAGATCAATACTCATTGAAGTTTCATGAGGACAGACCATCCACTCCTGTTTCACAATAAAATGTGAACAGAGGAAGGAGGAGGCAGACGGACAGAAGAAGAGGGGAAAAAAAAAAAAAAAGCCCAAATGATGAATATCCAGGACGTCGTGTGAGCATGTAAAGCACAATAATTATGTTTTTCCTGTCTTCACTTGGGAGGGCCAAAACAAAGGAATGCACAGATGAGAAGAAAAAGGAAGGGAGAGGCAGGAAAAGACTCAAGCTGGGTGAAAGGACAGACCAAACTGATGTAAGAGGAGAAGGAGTAGGAGGAAACAAATAGGAGGTGTGGTGGTATTGATTCCCTGGCCAGCCAGCAGTTCAATAGCACTGAATTATTGCTTCATTCTTCCCCTTATGAGATGAGATCTTTTTCTCTCGTCGGCTCTACGACTTTCTGAATGATTGTATATGTGTGTGTATCTGCATGTGTGTACCGCTGTACTGTATGAGAGATCCACTTAACGCCGGATCAATACTTTACAATTTGCTTTAAAAAAAATCCCCACTGCTTTGAGTTTTTATTTTTCTGTTTTTGACGTTTATTCAAGTTTAGATCTTACTTAAATCTGGAAAAGTAACAATGTTAATACTTTTTCAGTTTGCAGATAAAGTTTCTTGTCAAAAAAAAATGCAGAAACTATCATTAGTTCCACAGACTGTAAAACAGATTCTACATGTATAAGTGTTCAGAATATTCATGTGTACATAAAAGTGAATTTAGTTATGTGCAATGATAGAAGGTATTTTTTTCGCTCCATATGCATAATCTTAACTCCTGTTGAAAGTCTGTATGTTAACTTGGGCACAATGTAGCCCAATTTATGTGTAGCCTCTTGTGTTTGAATGTGTGTGTGTTTTTTTAAGTGCACTCTTGTGAGCATGTTAAATTGCTTGGCCTCACACCCAGAGGCTACCACAGCTGGAGCACAGCAAAAACCACCACAGCCAATCTGCTTTCACTGGCTGTACCTTTCTTTTTTTTTGCTTGCCAAAGACTTCCAGAAAAGAGCCAACCTTGAGGTGGGGTCAGGTAACCGCGCTAACAGATTGTGTTTCCCGGGACACATGTTGAAGCGATCATGCCAATCATGAGGTCACCAGAGTCCACCCCTGCCCAATAGGAGAAACAGTTAGACGCCAGAAAGACCAATTACCAGTCGCCTTGCCTCGGGGTCAGAGCAAAGATGTTTTGACTGAAGAACACTAAAGAAAGCTTAAGGGTGGGGGGTGTGGAGGTGGGGGGTTGTTATTTTTTTATCATTCATGTACAATAAAAAAACAACAATCAAAATAATGATGCTGACTGTCTTTACTGTTCATTTGTTGCAAAAACTATGAGTCTTAATGCCTGTTCGTCTCGTACTTGTTATCTTATGTTCTTGACCACGCAAGAGACGTGTTTTCAAGAACACACGCATTCGTCATATGGTGTTCACACTGGACTGTCGGTACCTGATACAAGCATATGCCACCACCACCACCACCCACAGTTGGAAGAGATTTTGGTGCGAAATGTCAAAGCGGTGCAAATCTTGCGGATCTTGCTCCAGGATTTTTCTTTCGCAGTCACTATTCCAATATATGAAAAACGTGGTGTCATATAATTCCGTGCAGGCACAAACAACAATTATTCAAGGGTAACACAACAGTACAGCTGGAGGCTGATAGCACTCTCAACCCAGATTTGAAAAATGCAACAAAAAAAGGGGTGGGGGGAGGAGTTACAGTGAGGTTAGCTTAAAGTAACGTAGTCTTCAATCTAGGCAATACCAAGTAAAATGATGTCAGTATCTGAACAGAGCTTTCTATGGAGGATTTTTCTCCTCCACCCTCTACCGAGGCAGGCGCTCATGGTCCAGACAGAAGGGGAGCTGTATCTCAGTTGTAAAATGACGCTAGCATCATAAGCTAATAAAGGCTAACACATTAGGTCAAACAATCCCGAGTGAAATGTTTATTTCAAATCTCATCACCAGGACAGAGTTCACTGGATTCAATGCCAATTCCACAAACCACTGTTGCATAACTTTCAAGCCCACTGAAAAGTTGTGCAAGCCAGTAGATTTTTCACAACTGGAGGCAAAACACCTGCAAGCCATGCTAAAGCTAACACGATAACAACTGACCATTATAGATTCATAGAT
The DNA here is from genome assembly GCA_003999625.1 of Oryzias javanicus. Taxonomy (NCBI): domain Eukaryota; kingdom Metazoa; phylum Chordata; class Actinopteri; order Beloniformes; family Adrianichthyidae; genus Oryzias; species Oryzias javanicus. The sequence continues at coordinate 22,897,154 of CM012450.1, forward strand.
GGGCGGGGCTTTTATACTGGAGGTCAGAGCATGATGACATGAAACTTTTGAAATGACGTAGAACTTACACCAGTTGACCAATCACAAAATTCAACCCTTAATACCCTATTTCAACCTGTTGGGGGCAGCACACAGACGGTTTTAGACTATAATTTCAGCAATTAAACAAGTTTATTTAATTCTTTACAAATCTGGCAATTACCAACAGAAAGCACTTTTAAAACCCCATTTATAGAGGTCAACAGCTCAAAAAAAGTTTATTTAGGGTTTGGTTACCCTTTAATGTCACCTTCATGATCAATTTTCAAACAGTTTTTGTGAATGAAAAGGGACACCATCCGTATGTACTAAATCTCAGTCCCTAATTGGTCAAAGTTTAACTGGTTCGCCTTTTAGCACATTCATTGGGCATTTTTTTTTGTACGTACAGCCAAAAAACAGTCAAAAACAGTTGCTTAGCGACGTGTGAACGCTAGAGTTCTGAACATGGACGTGCATTTAAGCACGTTTACAAAGACTTTTGAAAGTGGTCGCTTGAGCGCGCATTGCCAGGGGTGTGTCAACGTTACCAGGTTAAATATCTAAGTTTGTCTCTGCAGGAAGTTTCTTCCTGTTGAAAGAGAGTCATTTATCTCACCCGTCGCCTCATGCAGGCTCAGAATGTCTGATACTCTGCCTCTTCTTTACAGCAGCTTGAGGTGAAGTTAGTTGCAAACTGGACTTTTACAAATACATTTTAGCAAAAGTTACTAGTAACTATGAGCCCTTTTTTTTTTTGTTTAAACATGTCTGTCATGTCTGAACAAGTATAAAAATCCCTAGTATTTTATCACTTTAATTACAAAGACTTGCCTCACATGAAAAATAATAATCAGAAAAAAGGAGTATGAAGGAACGAAACGCCATATTATGACCATGCTGAGTTTTATTTTCTTGTTCTTTTTTATTGCCTGTATGTCAACACAAATGTGAGCTAAATCAATATCAGGATGTTGACCAGAATAATACCGATTTACTCATTTCCTTTCTTTTTCATAAGTTGCAGTGTCTGCTTAGAAGTTAGTCCTACATAGTAAAAAAAACCACCCATAGTAAAAGATATATTAATTTACAATCAATTGCAATTATGTTGACTTAGAGAATCATTAATAATGATATTTCAAACAAATTGATCTTTTAACATTGTAAAGTACAGCTATTTAAAGCATAAAGTAATTATTTTTTTCCTATGTGAAATAGTTGCTCTTCAGACCAAAACTGAGGCCTTTACTGCAAAGAAAATACACCATGTTTCACTTAAAAGGCTGACAGATTTGTCAAAAAACAGAATAAATGTGCTTTTCTAAAAATATCACTAAAAATAGTAATAAAAACACCTTTGTCAACACTTTTTACAGCTGTGGATATCACACCTGGCGCTATATCACACGCTAAACTGCATAAAAAATTGTGTAAATGATCTAAAAACGAGGAGCGTCTCTTTGACAAGAGCTAAAAAATCAATCTTAGCAGTTGTGTGATCTTTACTGTCAAACGATACATTAAGAAAAAGGGATTTTGTTAGGAAACTGGATTGTTCTTTGGTCCATTTATCAGTTACACGTGTTAATGATCGGGCTTAAACACTGACAGTTCATTCGTGTTTCTACCTCCTCATTGATCAGGTCCTTTATCTTCCCTTAATTACTGGCATCATCAAATTTTCCTGCCTCTCCGTTAACGACGTCATCATTATGGTGTGATGGAGCCACGATGAGCAGCAGATCAATACCAGACATCACATCACCGCCATCCATTTCCACATATATGTGCAGAAATGACACATACATGCTCTAACTTCTCCTTTTCACCCTGTACTCATTTCAACAGGAAAACACTTATTCCAGTCAGCAATTCATTCAGGAGTTTCTCTCTCTTTTTTAAATCATTGTGTGTGTTTGTGCCTGTGTGTGTTGGTAAACTGAGTGTTCTGGATGATTTCACTAATAGTTCCAATATGTAGGGCTATAAAGAGCAGACTGTTTAATTGTACCTGGTTTTAACGAGCCACTGATTATGGCAACATTCTAACAGTGTGGCTCGTTAATGTTGACTAATCTACAGTCATTAGTTCAACACTGTCTGGCCCGAGAGTGAACTGCAACTCATGAACACACACGCACACACACACACACAGACGCACACATGAAAAAGTAAAAGCAGAAGCTTAAACGAAATTGCAGCATGATTCTAAAGCGCTTTGTGTGTTTTTGGACAAACCTGTGTATATGAATCTTCCTGGTGTTCCTTTGCAGAACTGTTTGGACTTGTATGACAGAGTGACCTCCACGACCCCCGGGATGTGTCTCGGAGGCGTCTGCACCCGGATGGCGTGGGGCGTAATCAACTAAAAGAAGAAGGGAAACAGAGTAGGTGTACAATATTTCTCAATTAAAATAGACTTTTGTTGAAGCAAAAAATTGTATTACAGAAATATTCAGCAATGTTTAGGTGTGTTTTACTAAATTTATCATGTCCTGTATTTTCTGCACTATAGGAGGCACAAGATTATAAAATACAGCAACGAATGGTCTATTTTTGAAGTTATGTCATACAAGACGCAGTGAACTTGTAAGGGAGACAAGAGTCAGAGATAACTCTGTCAGTCTGTCAGATTTTATTAACTTTGTTCTAAGTAACTATAAATTGTCTGTGACAAGCTAACGTTAGCCACGTTAGAGTATTCACATCCATAACTCCAAATGTTTTTGCAACACATAAAAAACCGACTGATAACACCACTGAAACAAATTATGTTATGACCATGTTAACCTCCAAACCTGTCAGTAACACACGTATGTGAGTTCACAATGTCTGTAACTCCTTGTTGTAACATATAATGTAAAAAATCAGGATGCTACCAATAAAACAAAGCTTCTTTTAACTAAGCTTGCTCCCAATGCTGCCTCTCAACCTTGTAAGTAATGCGTCAAAAGAAAAAAAACACAATCCGACGCTGCTACATGTTAGCCGCATTAGCGTATTCACAATAACATCCAGCCAACCAAACATATTGATGAAATACCGCTCAAACTGTCTCGACATTAGACTTTCCATAAGTACTATCCAAGGCAAAATTCATTTTTTTCAAACTAACTAAATAGCTACATATTGATTAGCATGTTGAAAAAGCAACATGTGTACTATAATCTGGAGGAGTAATTAGAAAATGTAACTAAAAATAGTCTTAACATTGTAGTTATATAGTGTCAAGCTTCAGAAACTAAGTGGGTAATACTAGAAATTTGGGTATTGATCCACAACCAACTAATTATAGGGATAGTATTGCCGATATTGATACCAATACTTTTTCCCTGACATTTTATTATTACAGATTAATAACACAATGTTTCTGTTAATTGGGTGTATAGTAAAACACAGGAAAAAGCTTTTTGTCAAATGTTTTAACGCTTATTACAACAATCGGAACTGAACATGCATTAATGTAGAACATGTATTTTAGTAATATAATAATAAATTATTAAAAAAAAAACAGTAACTAATGCAAACATTTTTTTTTAAAAAAGCTACAATGCTCCCTGAAAGACGGGGTTGCCAGAGTGGGCAGTTTTCCGCTAAAACTCGGCAGGTTTTTTTGCCCAATCTGGCAACACTGCAGACAAGTAGACACCACACTTGCATGAACTCCTTAAGTAAATTCAAGTACTTTACTGTATGTATTGGAAAGAAAAAATGTGAAGAACGTATCAAAAGCATCAATCTCTTCATGCTAATATCAATACTTCACCTTGGTATTGAAACTATTGATACTCAGATTGATTTGCCTGCCCCAATGAGAAGCGCTACTTGATGAGGTAGTCTACTCTATGTTTGAAGCTGCACTTCTTCTCATATTGGGTCTTGCTGGAAATAGTTTTGTTAAAGTGTAAAGCTCTATTGGTGTCTCAATTGAGCAAACCGAAGGAAAAGTTTGTTAATGTGAATGCCAGCAGAAAACTGCAGGCTTTCAATAAGATTACGCTGCAAAAACTGAATCTTAAGAAGTAAAAAGACCCTTCTATCAAGGAAAAAAAAAGTCTTCAGGAAAAAATTTTAGTTTTCAATACCAAAAAAAAAATTTCTTTTTTTTTCTTCCTCTTCTTCTTTTTATTCTTTCTCTAGTGCACATGACTGTACCTTTAAACTGTGTCCAAGAAGATCAACACCAATTCTTAATTCAATGGGTAAATGTTGAGGAGGGTCTTGTTGATCAAGTTAGTACCAAACTATGACTATTATGTTTTTGTTTTGCAAAAAATTTAGTTTAAGAAAACAAGTCTAGAACAATGACTAGAATTTTTTTGTTAAGAATTCATGGTATGACCATTTTCTGGCAGACTTTTTTTTGCTTATTTAAAGACATTTTTCAGGGAAAGCATAGGGCAGCATAGATTTTTTTTATCTTTTTTGACATTGCATCAAATTTAGACACAAACTAGATATAAGAATCGAGGTACATTACAGAAATGTAAGTGACAACACAAAAACTTAATATTTAATTTCCACAGCCTTTGAAAAAACAAAACGAATGTTGTTTTGGTTCAACTTCTACATGAAATATGTTGTTTTTTTCTAAAAAAGGATTATGATAATCCCCTTGGCTACAGCATGCCCCCTCACCCTCATTCTGATGATTAACAGTTCAAAATGACTGAATATTTAACTTTTAACATACTCTCTCATGAAGGTGATTTAAACAAATAACAGTCTGACCCAGATTTGTGAAAACACTGCATGCGTTAAGAAGATGTAGACAAACTGAATTTGGCAAACCTGCAGTCACATTCCACCAGAAGAATATTTCAAAATCTGTTTTCTTGCTTCAAAATCAATAATCAGGTTGAGTGCAAATGAAACATTTGCACGGCAAAAACCTTCTCGGAGCATGTCAGAGGAACACCAAGAGAGCTGAGTCAGTTTGAACCCAACTGAATTGAGAGTCTGTACACATGTTAGTGTGTGTAAGTGCGGCTCTCAACACTGTAAACAAACCCCTCAGCTCTTAACACACACAGATTTGTGTATGCCAGTATACACACACTCTCACACACAGACACTGTTGTTGTTGGAAGGGAGCCACAGTTGCTCGGCACACACGGTTAGTGGAGTCAGAAGACAAATAAACATTCTGTGGAGAAGTGGGACTGCACGGCCAAAAAGTATGATAGTCAAATGTGTGTGTGTGCGGATCAAAATGCACTGATTGGATCAGCAGTCATACATGGAGGCAGAGGCTTGTTGGGTAAGAAAAGCTATACGAGGAGTGGCGGTTGCTTGTTGGTGGGCAGTCATTAGTGCGGTAAAACATCCTTTAAACTAACACCGCGCACTTGATCACACAAAGCTAAGAGGCTGTGCATGAAGAAAAGTGTGTTTTTATTTCAAAGGGCTAAAACAAACACACCAAACTCACCTCGCTCCAAACCAGCATGGTACCAAAGATAACTTGGAGGCCGTCAAAAAAGTTGTCTCCTATGATGATGACTGTTGCGCCCCCTGTGGTCCAACCCTCACTGGGACTGATGGCTTTAATGCATGGAGCCGCTCCTAGAGTGGATTAAAAATAGGAAGATGCATCATTTATAGATTGACTAAACTCCAATTTTTGGCATAAAAAAATCACTCTATAAGTAATGACACTAGCAGTCAGTTTAGGCATTAGGCTAATCTGTTGCACCATCAAAGCACACATCAGTGGCCCCAACACCCGAGTGACGGACCCCCACTGCTCCATGGGAAAGTTAGTGCTGGGCCGCAGAGATAAAAGCATTTTAAAGATGAAAAGATCATGTTTAGAAGTTTACAAGTTTTCCATTTTATAAATAATCTGATTCTGATTAAGTTTAATTTTGATAAACTACTGGATTCTTCATAACCACATGAAACTCATTCTTGTCATGTTGCTCAGTCAACAACCAACAAAAACAGCCGCTACGTTCTTAAACCTTTTGCTATCTTATGGGGTCCAGCTGACCCTACCCTTATACTGATGTCTGATCCCTCCTATAACAAATGTCGACAGGATCTTATGTCATGGACACCAATGAAGATTAAAAAATCCTTGGAAAAAAAAAAAAAAGTTCAGCACGCTGTCTTGTGGGGTCCAGAAGACCCCATTCCTAATGTCGACATATCTAGGATAGGACAAGGGTTAGAACGGGATTGCTGTCCTCTAATTTGAACCCCCACACTAGAAAAGTTAAAACATATTTGAGTCTTTTTAAAGAAAAGAGCCAATGAGGAAACAGAAGAAGAGCCTTCGACTTCAGAAAAAGAAAAAAAAATCAATTTAACAAATTAAAGCAAGGAGTTGTTACTCCAAATATGGAAATTTTGCAACAGTTATTCCCACACACCAATGCATAATATTTACCAACCGGATGGATGCTGCTAAGAATGTTGTTCAAACAGTGAATTCTTGTTTATTATTACAATTGGAAAATACCAATTTTAGCAACTATTCATCACACCCTAAAAGTCAGACAGAGTCGAAGTTTGCGTCCAGTTTGTTTTCTCTTTTCGTGCTTCCACTTGGAGAGTTTTTTTTTTTTCATCTTTATTTACATAATTGTTCGATCCCCATTTATAATATCCCTAAAATACAACACTTGAAGCTTCCACTTGGACAGTAATGGGTAAAGGGAAATTAATATCAAATTTTAATGGTTCCTACACAAAACTTGTAGTACAAATAAAGTTTTAACCAGATGTTTTTATATAAATACTTTACCCACAAATGTACAAAAAAAAAGGCTAAAAAAAGAAAAAAAAATTGGGCTCCCACTTCAGTCTCATAAAGGCCAGTTCATGAAAATATTTATAAGACATTAAACCGGTCCATGGCCTATAAGAAAGGTTGGTACCACTGCATAGTACCAGGTATGGTTGAGACCTTTTAATGCATAGATGAATAATTAAAAACAATCATTAACATAAGTGATCGATGATCAAACAAGTGTAGAACAGATAGCTGATCCAATTTTACATGTACATATATATTTCCTGTGAAATCATTTGACTTTTAATTGCTTAGATTCAGAACAATTACATTGTAAGAGTCTGAAGGCAAGTACATTTAAAACAAAAAGAGTGAAAAATAATTGTAATCTAATCATTTAGATGTGGTCTAATCCAATCTAATATGTAATAACTTGATTTGCTATCCATTATTTTAAAAGCATTTTAGTTTTAAAGGATAATTTTTTGCTTTTCTTTGTCCAAAGCCTGATTGATATGAGATTACACAAACACAGGCAGTCAGTTAAGCTTGCATCAAACAGATTCAGTCCTTTCCTGTCACTTCAATGCTGAAATGTGGTGAATTTAAGCTCATATGATCCTGTCCCACAGAACAATAACTAAAGCCTGTCTATCAAAATAAAAGAAACACACAAAAAAACAGCTCTCTCTGTAATGGAAGCCAGCGATTATGAGAAGTCAGCTGAATTACAACTTTCACCCCCAGTCTGGATTTGATTTTGACACAAAAAAGAAAAAAAAACATAATGATATTAGATCTAGCACATACATGCCCACAGAGCTGCATGCATTGTGTGTGGAGAGCTGGATTAGCCAGATGGAGGGGCAGGAATCACCTGATAGGATTAAACCATCAACCATCTGGCGGCCATGCTGCTTGCATTCACACACACACACACACGCACACACACACACTTTGGAGTTACCGTGTTCTAGGTAAGACGGCGTTCCCTCCACAGGGTCGAGCCTTCGGGCCCGGCGGCCGTGTTTGGAGTTGTTGTGGACAAACATGTTGTCGGAGACCGAGAGGACGTGTCCTTCCACGCTCACTGTCGTTGATACAACCACCTGAGGAGATGTGGGGGAGGAACAGGGAGCACACGAGTGACTGTGGGGGAGATGAGTAACAGGAGTGAAGAAAATGGGATTTAAAGTCCCCCTCCGAGGAAAATCCTGATTTTTGAGTTTTTAACATGTATGTGTCTCATTATTCTTATGAAAGAGAAGAAATGTAAAAAGAAAGCATTTTGCTTTTGTATTTCTCCTTTTAAATTGCTCTCCATCAAACTGTCACAGACAGGCTCTGTTTGAATTAATGATTCTTCTTTACGTCACAGCAGCTCTGCTGCACATGGCCTAAACTCCTCATCTGGCCCGGCTAGCGAGTCTAGCTCAGATGCTGGAGAAGAGAAGATGACTTCTTCACATTGACTGCAGTCAAATGAGCCACCGTTCACATTTCCGTGGCGGGGGCGAAATGGAGCTGTCTGCCATGAGAAATCTAGAGAGGAAACCGACTATTATTTTATTTTGAAATGGGGACCTACATGAATTTTCCACAATAATGAGCACCGACGTCTAAAAAATTGAGGAAACTTTGCGGTTCTCCGCAAAAGTCTTGCCTACCATGTGAGGAAAACAGTTCAGAGAAGACAGACACGCCCCCACCTGTGAGCAGCTGACCTGAAATCTAGCTGGATCAAACTTCCCCCCGAAAAATTGCTTTTTTATTTTTCACAAGCATAATAAAGAAAGTTTATGAGAAAAAAGGAAACAGCTGGAAAAAAGGGGGGAAAAAAACACAGTATTCCAGGAAAAATGTCAAATAGAGAACAGCACTCTTATTTTTTTGGGCTGCCTGGTGTGACTTGCCTGGATTCTTTTGTATTTTCAGTTAAAAAAGACGTTAATTTGTTGACAAATTTTATTATTATTGTTTTTATAAAATTACACCTAAAACTTTCATTTTATGTTGTAAAAACATTTTTTTAAAACATTTTTGGGGTTTCCACAGCAAAATGAATCTCATTTTTCCAGACAGAATTTTCTGTTCTTACATGATTTTATGTCTAGTGTTTAAACACAACACAACAAAATGACAAAATAAAGGTAGTGTCACGTAGGAGAGGTTGTGCTGATTAAAATGTTACCAAATAAGCAAACAGGTATTCTTTCAAATTAAAAAATAGAAGTAAATTTAAAAGTTGACAAAAGCTAAGTTTTAGACCATAGGTTCCAAAGGGTTAAAAATGAATGTTCTAAATGTACTATGTTGCATGTGATTAAATGTTACAATTATTTGCAGATAATAAGTGGCTGGCAAATACTGTAACAAAAATAAATAAATAAATAATGTCAATTAATCAATATAAATTTTTTCCAGAGTTGTGATCAATTTGTTAATTTTTTTAAGCGATTCCCGGTCCAATAAAAAGTTATAATCCTAATTAAAAGAGAACTGAGAATGCTTTTACAATAGATCACAATGTGATAGGAGAGGGACTTTAAATAAATTCAAGAATGTAAAAAAAGAAATGTAGAAAAAAAGACACCAAAGCGAGGAATTACAACATCAAATAACCCCGAGGAGTTGGAGGCATTAAACTGTGAAAAGCTCTTGATATGTAACCAGTTATCACTGCTATTACCATCATCTTCAACACACATAAAGTCACTTTGGCTGTATGTGTGTTCTCTGTTCAACACTTTCTGATGGGTCCGGCCCTTAATTATCTCCTAAGGAAACAGAGCTGTCTCTTTCTGGTTCCACTACAATAAAGCTGCACAATTAGGAGCACTGATGCGGTCGCACTTTTTTTTTTTACTGTGTGTCTCTGTCCTGTCTTTTGCACACAGACACCCCCACCCCCCAATCACACACACACACACCATGCACACACACACACAAATACGTCACTGTAATAAATTTCTCTTGTGCGTCAAGCATCTCCCCTCAGCTTCAAGTGTTGCCTTCCTGATCTTCTTGCATGTACGGTGATAAGGAAGTTGGGGTGATTGGTCTTTTTTTTATTTATTGCTTTGCTCATATGCACTATGTTCTCTCCAAATGCAGAACCACAAAGTCCTGTGTGCATGTTTTTGTAACCATAAATCAAGGTGTTTTTATATATTACGTTCACAAAAACAAAGTAAAATTTTCAGATGTAAAGTCTGATATAGTTGTAAGAAAATAGAATGTGCAAAAAGAGAAAAAAAGTGAATTTAGAGGAAAAAGCTGTACCTGGAACCTCCTCATGTCTCTGGGGTTTCCTGCATTCTTTAAACAGTTCTGGTTGCACTTGAGGAAAAACTTGAGGAAAAATCTGTGAATGACAAAAAGACTGTGTTTAGGATTTATATGTCCAGCAAAAAGTTACGAGTGACAACACTTTTTTGGTTGGAATGGATATATATTTCCTGATTAATATAACTTGCAGATAAAGCTACTTAGAGAATGGAACTATCCCTTCATTTTCTTAATTCGCAGTATCCAGAGCTTATTCTGGCCAGCGTAAAAGAGAAGGACACCCTGGACTGATTGCCAGTCTGTTGCAGGCCACACAATCACACACCAAAACACATTCACAGGGACAATTTATCAACATATAAAGAGATTCAAAGAGTCAAAGGATTATTGTCTCCTGCACGGTTAGGAAATTGGTTCCCCTGTACCATAAAATTCTTACTTTGTAGCTCTCTCTAAATGCTGTAAACAAGGTTAATTAAGAAAAATAAAATAAAAAGAAGATAAAGGATATTTGCAGAATGACTTAAATGATTATAGTGGCTGAATATTAATACAAACTAAAAGAAATAAACAATAAAGTGTGCATCTGTAAATGACTCAAGATATTTACTAATCAGCTGTTGATATTTACAAAAAAGCATGTTTTTGCCGTGGAAGGAAGCCGCCGGAGTGCCCTGAGAAAACCCAAACATGCACGGGGAGAACATGCAAACTACACACAGAAAGGTCCCAGATGAGGTTTGAACTGAGGCCTTCTCGCTGTGAGGTAAAAGTGCTAACCACTACTCCATTACCGTGCAGCCCTGTGCATCTAAATTAAGTAATTTAACAACCCAAACATTTACTCACATCAGCTGCATTTAAAGACCAACTCTGATCACCTTTTGATCTATTTTAAAGGCATTCCTAGTGGACTTTTAATTATGATTATGCCATTTTTAGCCAAAATCAAGAACCTGCATCGGTTTACATAGTTTCTACAGATCAACAGGTGCTCATTAGAAATTCACCTCTTAGTTGACCTTCCTGTTGCTGACAGCTCAGAGCAGGGAGCTCAGTGTATTTTCTGTCATAAATAAGCTCTTTTCCAAGCTGCATTTTTTCATCATCTCCTGATTCACAGTGATCTAAACAAAGAAATACTCAGAAATGCAATTTTAAGCTTAATTGTCTTTAAAATTGTCCTCCATACTCAGAAAAACGCCACAAGAAATTATGTTAAAAACAGAATTTTCATCAGAGTGGGTCTATAAATTAAAAATTCAAGACTAAAGTTTATATATTTTGCACTGAAGATTCCTGAAATTTACAGTAAGTCATAAACAAAGACAGCAATATTCACATTCAATGTTTTCAAGAGATGAGCATATGTCATAAATCCATATTACAGAAAGAATTAACCTCGCAGATGGTCATCGGCGACAGCAAATGATGTTTAGCTGTGAGCCAGCTGGCCAGCCCGGCAAAAGCTACACTCAGACGAAAACATAGAAATGTTCATGTTTGTCTGAATCGCAGCTCAAACAAACACAGCATCACACAGTACAGCTGCATCCAGCAGGAAATGTTTACTTCACAATAAAGTTACTAAAACCCACAATGCCAACACGTTTTTTTTTTTCCTCAAAGTAAATCTGCTTCTATAGCCACACAAATGCAAGGAGCAATTATCTTTGGCAACATTAACTAAATATACAATAAAGCAAATGTATTTCTTGGACTTTAAGACTACTACAAATTTGTATCATCTCCAGTCTTTTACAGCCTAAAGTGGTGCTCCGCTGTTCAATAAATGACAGCTTCTGCACAGAACTACATTAACAAAGTAGAGGTGTGCAATTATGTGTGTGTCTGTGCAAACATGCGCTGTGCATGTGTGACGGTGCAGCACAGCTCAGTGGCAGGTCTGAGTGTAAAACTCTGCGTTAACGAGCTCAGGCTTCGTTAGGACGCCGGCGCAGGGATACTGCATGTCTAATTACCTCGACCCCTCACCCTTGGGTGACAGCCTATCACAGCTGAGGACAGCCACGGTGACCTCTGCTGACCTCTCACTGTCTAGTCCTCCTCACAACACTAGCATAGCGTTAACACGACCACCTCGGCTGACCCGCCGTTGTAGATCTCAGTGTAAAGGAGGTGATTTGGAGGCTCCCACAGTCATCCGCTTTGGATATGACAAGACTACAGCAACAGCTAAAGTGTCTCTGATCTGTGAAAATGTTCTTTAATGTAAGTTGCAGTCCATTATTTGCACTAAAGAAAGTTATGTAGACTTAAAAGAATGTCTTCAGTGTTTCATAACTAATCAAATTAGAGTTGTGCCTTTCCCAAATAAGCTTTAAGTAATTCATTAATTTTGTTAAAGTTGACAGTGTTCTACTTCACCTTTTTGCTGGTAATTTATTGTCTTTTTCATGTAATGTTTGCCACTTTTCTGTACATTATTTGGACTCTTAGAGATTGAATAAACCAAAACCTTTTAAAAATTTCATCAACTCGTCATCAAAATCACTTTAAAAAAATCCTTTTTCAATTCAACTCAAATTTATTAAATGACCAGAGTCAAACAACATTAAAAAATAAACTATTGAAGGTAAACAAGTATAAATAATTGCCATATAAATAAAAACTGATATCTGCCACCTAACTCTCTCTTTCTGTTTGCCATAAGTGTTTTCTCTCGTTAATGTAGGAGTTCGCCCCCTTAATTTTAATGCAGTCCTAAGCGCGGCTCTTCCTCTTTCACTTGATCCCATCTGGCCTAATCAACTCTGGTATGGAAGAAAAAAAAGCCCCGCAGCGGCACACATGCAAACACGCACACACTTCAACACCTTGGGTGAACTGATTAGCTGTTAAAGTAACTGGTCGTTTAGAGGCCTCCAATTAAACCGGGAATTATTTAAACCTGAATGATAGAGGAGGAGGGACACTCTCTGCCCTCTTATCCTCTGTTTACACCCCCACCTCATAGTCCAATCATGTTCAAGTGATGACCCCTGTTATGTTGTGAGGTTCACCATTAGACAGATCACCCTGTGGTTGGTGAATACACAGAGGGAACCCTTTTCTAAGGGCATTTTACCAATAAGTATTTATTTTCACTTTTGTTATTTTCTCATTCGATCATAAAAGAAGGGTGATAATACATTAAACAATCCAATAAATAAAAACTCTTTTCAACACCAAAATGATAGAAATGAACATTGTCAGATTTTGCTGAAGAACTTTTTTTCTCTTAAAACTACCTTTAAGTTATATTTACTTTAAAAATGCCTGAATTATTATTAATTAAATGAGCCAATTTAAGAAAAAAGCTAATCAAACTGACTTCCCTTTTAAGAAAAGATTTTTTCTAAAAACAGTTTAATTCCTAATGGGACAAAACTATATACTCATTGTTCATTATGATAAAGTTTGAAATCTTGTGAGGGGAAACGATAAAGAAAGCAAAAATGAAAATGTTTGAATAAATTTGCATAAATAAATAGAGCTGGGTATCAATAATAATTTCATGGAACAATTCGATTCAATTCACGAGAGCCTGGATCAGTTCAATTCCATTTTTTTTTTCCGATCCACTCAATTCAATTTTGAGTTTACACATTTATACACATTTGTTTAGAAAAACATTCATTATCTAATATACATTTAGAATATATTTATATTATTTCTGATACAGATCACATGCTGTAAAATGTATTAGTGAAATATTGAGATTGTTAATAGCATACGATGTTACATGATTTGTCTAAAGAAAAAGTTCTAACAAAAATGTTCACATCATTAACATTGTAAACATTGTTCTGCCTCTTTTTGAGAGCGTTTCAGCTTGGCCACTAGGTGGCGATCGCGCTATAGCATTACCCCTTATTCCGGAAGAAGAAGAAAGTATGAGCAAAAAACTATGCTTTAGATCACAAATGATTATCTTAAAAAATACTGTATTTCCTTAAAAGAGTTTGGAAAATTCATGCCTTTGAGTTTATAAAGACGTTTATTTAGCGAGCAATGTATGTTTAGGTCAATCGAGCGTTTTCAATAGCCATCCTATGGGAAATATCATTAAACGTTAGCATCAAGCTAGCAGACTTTAGCTTAATATTCTGTATTAAATCATTATTAATCTGTTGAGCTTAAATCAATTCAAATCTATGAAGTGAATTTATCAACCCAGACCTGTAAATAAAATCCATGTAAAGTTAAGCACAGGAGCTGATAGACTTTACTAACTGTTCTCACAAAATAACTTGAAGCCTGGTGCCAAATAAGTGCCAGTGCTCATTGGAAGTAATGTAAATATTATATAAATAACTTACTATATACAGGAAAAAAAAATGCTCAGAATTTCCATTAAAATACCTGATTTAAATCCTATTGGCTTTGTGTTTGGGTGTAAAACTAACAAACTAAACGTTTAGTTGATGTTAGCTGATGAGGAATAAGTGAACAAACTTCAGGCAACTTTTTATTTCGAAATTAAATTAAAGTTTTGACTGCAAAAAAGGCCAAAATATTTAGTATTCCAAAGTTAGTTAATAGTTTTTATTTTAGTGAGGGTACTCCAAAACAAAACTATTTATATTTGTTTTTCAAATATGAAATGGTCCAGACAGTCATAAGGCTAGAAGCTACGGTTGAGTTTTACTTTTTAGGCAGCCGTGGTGTAATTGGGCAAATGGCATAATCACCTGTGGTCTCCCCATCGACTGTTAGCCACAGCAAACTTAGCAAACAACAGTTGGATGCCGCTTTTTCATCATGTTAGCCTTGGTGTAGTGGTGAACAGCAAGTTACATCTATTATTCAGAGGCCAGGATGGCAATTATGGCTCGGAGCACAACTGACATTAATATTTAATATATAGGTCCAACACAGACCTGAGAGAGAGACAGGAAGTGACAGAGTGAGGGGATGGAGAGGGCGCCGGGATGCCAACAGATAAACACAGTGAGGAAGAGGAGGCAGTGAAGCTGGCTTGTGAGGAAGAAATAAATAGTAGGAGAGTAAAAAGAAAAGATGATAAGAGTTTATTTTGTCATTTAAATAGTTAAAATGCAAACCGGGTGGGGGAATTCCACTATCTATATATTTGTGTTTGTAATGTATACAGAAAAGACTGAAAGAGTGTGTCCATTTTATTCCCTGTAGACCTGCTACTTTACTAAGCCAAAAATAACGATGCTGTCTTAGAAAGAAAAAAAAACACACACAACAACTCAGGAACACACATACACAAACACATGCTCAGACAGCATTCTTTTAAGTTGTTGCTGACAGGTAGAGAAACTGCAGAGAGTCAGCTTGTGCAGACAAACTGTACAACAGATCAGTGCTTTTGCTGCTCCCACACTGCCTCCTCTGTGTCTCTGCTCCTGCTTGCTTTCTTTAACGGCCTTGTTTCACCTGCCTGCCAAGTTTCTTGTCGATGCTTTCTGACAAGATCATGATATTCACCGTTTTCTATATGAGCACAGAGAAAAACAAGTCACGATTTGTGTGTCGTACTAATATTAACCGCTTAGATACTGGTACATTTTTTTTACACAATAAGCATTTTCACAAATTTGGTAATGAAGTCAAGCATCTTGATCCATCTAACACTCCTTTTGTGCCATTTATTAAAATTCTACTTTAAGCCAAACAGTTTATTGTGAGTTTTATTCTGTGTTTACTTATTGTAAACTAACTTCCTATTTCCTGTTTACATTACCTTTGGCATTGTTTAATGTGGCAATGTCAGATTGCATTGCTGGACAGAATGCACGTCCAAGATCATTAAATACTATTCTGTCTGTTCAGGCTCCGACCACAATAATAGTGTGATTATGTACAGTATTACTTCCTGCAAGGAAGACACTTGTTTTGCTCTTGAGGAGTCTTGTTCATAAACACTACATTAGCAGTAAAGGTTATAAAACAGAGACAGTTTGAAAAGTCTGTTCACCACATGCTGATCTCTTTGTCATGGGGAGTTTTTTATGAGACCATAGAAAGAAAGGCTACAGACTAAAGCAACTATGCAGACTGCTACAACAAAAGAGTTTTCAAGTTTACTTTAGAGGCCAAACTATGTTTTGAAACATTAATTTAATAGTGTCATGCCGTAAACTAAAACACGCTCTCAGCAGAATGGAAACAGCAAATCTAAGTGGGTTTTCTTCCGGAGTTCTTTGGAGCTCAGGTTCAAACAAACCATCCACTGACTCTGTGTTTGTGTGATTTCTCTTTCTTCTTTTTGCTTGTCCGTTTGCGTGGACTCACTGACTTGTGTAAACTTTTCCAACTATAATTTTCCCCAATAATCACATGTTTTTTTAAACTATACTTTTCATACTTAAAAGAATTTAGAGGCATTTATTGAATAAACCTACTAATTGGAACTAATTGGTTTAATTATAATATTTCTGAAAAAGACATGAAAACAGATTTTAGCTTTTGACATTAAAGATCCACTCCACTCATCTTTTGATCTATTGTCAAAGCATTCCCAGTGGTCTTTTAATGATAATTATGCCATCTTGAGGGACTGTTGGAATAAGCCCGCCCCTATTTCCCATCATCCATCTGTTTACACACTCTCCTGCTAGCTTACAGGCCCTCTCAACTCCAACCAAACATTAGCAGGACAACAGAAATGGCAAGGTAGATGCTGAAGAAAACAAAGATACACATAGATCTAGTCGTCTACAAGTGGATGGATCAAAATGGAGCTGAGAGTTGTAAGTTCTACGTCACAGCTTCAAGCTTTTTTTTTTGTCAAATCCTGATTTACAACAATTTGAATAAATAAATATTCAGCAATGGAATCTTAAGCTTAATTTTTTTCATATATGTTCATCGTTATGAGGAAATATTATATGTTAAAAACACAATTTTCATCAGACTGGGTCTTTAAATAAACATTTGTCCAAAAATATAAGTTGCAGAACCTATTATATAATTGTTAAAACCTCTTTGATTTCAAAGCCTAATAAAAATTAGCCATGGGTGTGTGTAGGTGTATTTATGTACTTGTGAGGACCAACCCTTGATAAATCACTAACAAAGTGAGGACATTTGTTGTGGGTACTTTTTTTTTTCATTTATTAAAATAATAATTTTAAGCTTAGTGTTAGAATTATGTCATAGTTCATGGTTAGACACTCATTTGTGATGTTAGGGGTTAGAAGCCAGCAAACACAATATGTGAATGTAAAAGTCACATAAAGATACAAAGACAAGAATGTCTGTGTCTGTGTTTTCAGGCAACTCATGGGACCTTTCTGAAATACAACTCCTCTGACTGTCACACACAAAACTAAACAGAGCCCTGCAACAGGAACCCTGGGGCAGGAAACTATTAAAAATAACAGACTTTTCCAGCAGATGCATGTCTTTTATAGTTACAATCCCAAGTTTGAAAAATATATATGTAAGTAATTCAGAAGAGAAAAATTGCAAGACAGAAATAAAAACTTTTAAGTTAAAAAATGTTCCTAGGAAAATACTTATGTGAACCAACTTCCCCCTCTTCATCCTGGGATCCAAAGACATCACCTTCCAGTGATGATTACGTAACTGTAACCCCACTCAAATCAACAATAGACTGATCCATGTTTCTATTTGCATTCCCAGACTGCACTGATTCAGTTCTATCCTGTGTGTGTTTCTCTCAGCGCTTGAGGCACATAAGAAGTTTTTTTTTTTTTTAGTTTAGAGTGACTTTAGCATTTAGGTCGTCCACACAAATCAGATATAGTGACTTAAATGTTGGAGTACGGAGAGAAGGAGTCAAGAGTCTGAGAATTTAAGACAAGAAGAAACTGACAGCTGGGGGTGGGGGGGGGAGTGGTCGGGAGAGAAATGGAGTGCGGAGGAAAGAATAAAAGGACGTGGAGGAGGGAGGGGAGGGAGTGAGAATTATGCGAGGGAAAAAGACTTAAGAGAACTGAGCGGAGCCGAGCGAAGCAGAGTTATTTTACATAATGATGGTTGATATGCAGAGAGGTAATTGATAGCTGAGCTGCAGCAGCAACAAAAAAAAAAAAAAAAAAAAAAAAAACACCCAGCTAGCTGTCAATCAGAGCTCATCTCCCTGGAGATATGATAATGATGACGATGATGAGGGCTTATCTTCATATTGCTATCATTACTATTAATGCTGTCATTGTTGTCATCTCTGCATATTTAAATGACAGCACAGGCCAGATTGGTATATTAGCCGGAGTGCATGATATCTGTGAGCAGAGCAATACTTTCTGCCAAAGCTGATGCAGCGCTGTGCTGGGTGACTTGTTCAAAGTTGTTATTGCCCTGTTGTAGTGTCATCTAAATGCATGATTGTAACACCTGCTGCACAGGTGTCTGCGGCGTCATCAGTTCGATACAAAGTAGTTAAACAACAACTGTTGAAAGTGAAATTTGGAAATGCTCTGACAAGTTAAACAATTTCACATGTGAATTAAAAGCTGAAGAAAACCAACTTTATGAATGAGATATTTTTCACAAAATACTTCATAAATATCTTTAAAATAAGAGAAAAATGTCTTTTTAGAAAAACAATAATTACATGAGTTAAAAAAAATGTATACAGGAAGGACATTTAAACAGTTATTTGGTATGTCAAAAATGTTAGCACTAACCCTTTTTTCACCTCCTCAGTAAATATTTAAGTTAGATCATTTTTTGTGAGGAACACTCTTACTTTAGTATTATTTATAACTTTAACCAAATGTGATTTTATCATTCAGCTATGCTTAAGTTAGCTAACATTGACTAATTTTAGTCTTAATGACTTATTCCAAGCATTCAAGTAATGGAACAATACCTAAAAATTTCAAAACACAGCTACGTTGAACCCATCTCAGATATTTAGTATTACATGAATAAAAAAACAAAGAAAAATAAACAACAACAAAAGAGGATGATTACAGTGTAATTAGTCATTATTACAATTGAGGACACAAGTTACATTGGATTCATTAAATATAATGTTAATCCAATTAATTTGATTTTTTGTTTTAAGGAGAGTGAGAAGAAGGGATTTTACATAATCCTAGCCCTATGTATTTCTTTTATTTTTGTGTAAATATTAAAAGAAAAAACCTACATTAAGATTAGGATTATATAAAATATATGTATTGACATATTTATATAGTTGCCACAATTCGGTTCTTATTAGATCAAGTGCAGATTGTTAGTAACAAAATGGAATGCTCATTGATTATCCTCAGAAAACATTTCAGTAAATATTTAAATGAATCACACTACATGAAACAGATTTGTAATACTCACTGATTGTTATCAGATGAACGGCCAAATGTTGCATCTACTAATATATTAATTACTTGTGGTAATTTTATATGAATGTAGCCTAAGGTTAAGTGAATACAGATGAGTCAAATAAAACTGTTTAATTTAAGAAAATTGAATTATAGGTTAAAAAACTTGTGTGATAAATCAAGATTTTTTTTCTGTCTTGCAAGCTTGTGGAACTGTGATCTGGGGTTTCTTCAGCTGGTTAGGTCTTGGGGCATGCCTGAAAACATTAGACCAGCTGGCTGTCAGATTCTTCTTTTTCTTAAAAAAAAAAAGAGGATTTCTTCTGCTACATTCCACAATGACAGTTCCAGGATTCCCCTGATTTGTAAAAGTGTGGGAGTGAGATATTTCATATTTTCAAAGAGTGAGATATCATCTCAGCTGCAAGATGTTCTCCTAGGGAACCCTGATTAATCCCACTGAAAATCTTAGAGATGCGCTCAAGTAATTGTCCAACTCTGTCAACGGTGATGGAGAATTATCCCAGTGGTCCTGCTCATCCATTAACAACCACGAAACAGTTTCATTAATTTCATTTAAGAAGTCAGTCTGACTTAAGAAAGCAAAATAAAGAGGAAAAAAAAAACAGAGAAGCACAATGGTGGGGGGGCACAGATGAGGCACCAGACAGGGCGGAGGTTTCTGTGGTGTGTGTTTTAAAGGCTGAAGGCATACTGCTGAATTATAGATGAGTGAGATTGATTTGGGAGGAGAAAAAAGAGGGAGAAGGTGAAAGGAGGTAAAGAAGAGAAAGGGAAAGGGGGAGGTGTGAGCACGGGGAGTAAAGAGTGGTCAGTGACGGGTTGCTCCTGGCTGAGCAGTTTTGTGAATTAGGAGATAACTGGCGAAGAGCAGCAGTTACCTGCAGAGCTGCAGATGGTTTTTCTTTGGAGTGTGTGCTTCGAAGTCTGCGCTCCTTTGTCACCGGTCGCAGAAATAATTCATAGAGGGTGGGGGCAAGTGAAAGAACAGGGACGGGAAAGTGAGTGATGAAGGAAGTGATATTGACAGGGACCTCTTTCTCCTCTCTCCTCCTGTCTCCTCCTCTCTCCGTCAGTCACTCACCAAACTGCGCTCTCTCCGCCTGCAAGAGTGCATCTTTCACTCATGCACACACATGCTGACTACCTGAGGAATCTTCTGTTCAAAGTGATGCTGATTGAGAAAAGCGTCCGTAAGGCTCTTCTCTAGTGAGAAAAGGAATTTTATGTTACTTTGGGTTTCGCTTTCTTGGAACCCCACACTTCTTTCCCTGAACCTCAAATGCAGGTTTACACTGTAAACATTTGGATCAAGCAGGGAGGGGCTTCTTCTTCTTCTTCTACTGTTCACTAGCGCATATTCACCACTCACTGTTGGCTTGGTGGAAAATGTCGAAGTAGTGAAAATCTTGATTTTACTATACATCACTATTCCAATATATGTAAGACCTTTTTTTTTTCATTTTTTTTTTTGTCCTTGCCGCTTTATCCCTTTCGGGGTTGCGGGGATGCCGGAGCCTATCTCGGCTGCTGATGGGCGAAGGGCAGGGTTTACCCTGGACAGTTCGCCAGTCTGTCATAGGTCCACATTCACGCACACAGTCACTCACACATTCATACCTAGGGGCAATTTGGAGTAACCAATTAACCTATGAGGCATGTTTTTGGATGGTGGGAGGAAGCCGGAGTACCCGGTGGGAACCCACGCATGCACGGGGAGAACATGAAAACTCCACACAGAAAGGTCCCAGTTGATGTTTCTGATCCCCCAGCCAGGATTTGAACCGGGGCCTTCTTGCTGTGAGGCAAGAGCGCTAACCACTGCGCCACCATGCAGCCATATATGTAAGACCTGATGTCATATAATTTGAGACAGACACAAACTGCAAATATTAATTTCTCCTCCATCATCAATTTTCAAACGGTTGGGACTTCCCTGAATTAAAATGGACACCATCCAAACATAACAACCAAATTGTTAAGTTAACTTTCAGTGCCGGTTTAATGGTAGTTTTGAATTGTGGGTTTATGTAGACTTCTCATTGGAAGTGACGTGTGCTGCCAAGGGTGATGTCAACGTAGCTTCACTGAAAATGTTACACCAAATTTTATACTTTCATTAAACCAGGCTTTTTAGGCTTTCTAAAGTCAGATGATTATGTAAAGCATTGTGACACTGACTTTCCTGCAAATGTGTGTGAGAGACTATGTTGTTTTCATCAAGTATTACCACCAATTTCAGTCAGTATTGAAGCCAACTTTTACCGTATAATAGTGGAAAATTAATCTCCACATTTATTTTGTTTAATGCTATTTAGGGAGAACTGTTTTGTGGAGAGATTTTTCTTTAAAACATTTTAATCACAAACTCCTATTTTAAATATTCCTATTTTATTGATGTGGTATATTTTTAAAACTGTTGGAGAACTGACTTGTTCAGGGTGCACCCCGCCTTTGCCCAACAGCAGCTGGGTTGGCTCCAGCAACCCCATGACCTCAAAAGGGATTCAGAACATGGATAAATGGATGCTTCAGGACTCAGCTAAAACATTGATGTGCTTCTGTTTTTAATGCTCCAGCAGTGTCTAAATCTTGGAGAGTCAAGCAGCATTTCATGGAAGTAAAACTCAAACTATACAAGTTTGATCCATTTGGGTCTAAATGTACCTAATTTAAATGGGAATTCTAATTATCATTTTGTATTTTTTGCCATTTCTGTAATAAACTTCTGAGAATACATTTATGTTAAAGAAAGTTGTTTGATCCAATGTGCTTAATTTTTTTTTTATTTTTCTATTAGATTTAATTGTAAAACGTTTATGATTCCACTGTCGATTTTAAAAATTTACTCAATTTCTTCTACAAATTCTCCACAATAAAATGCAAATGACCTGTTTGACAACTTTATTTAAAACCCACAGCTACATCCTTGATGCTGTCTCAAAATGTCAACATAAATAGAAAGCAGATTACAAGTGAAGAAGCTTAAAAACCTCTGTTGAGTTTGTTAGTTTTTATTTTTGGATTTCATCTTTAATTGCACAAAAAAAGCATTTCGATTTGATAATAATATAAAGCAATTTAAGTTGGGAAATGTTTGATGTTTTAGAAAAATGAGCACAACAATAAAGACATTTAGTTTTCAAACAAAAAAAATTGTAAATATGCAGGAAGTTTATGTTTTGTTTTGTTTTTTTTTTTTTAGTTTACAACTGTGTACTGAATAAACATATTCTTCAAAGTAATATTCAACACATCTTTAAGAAAAAGTTATTAAGTTCATTACAAGAAAGATCAAATAAAAAAGTAGTTTTAAGCTTCAAGGAGATAAAAGCGTCCAATATTTCTGTCTGTTATTACAGCAGCAGCTTCAGTTTGTGTGCGGGTGTTGCACCATAAGAGACTGAAAAAACTTCACTCTGATATCTTGTGTATTTAAAGGGATGATATTTTATTTACTTGCAACATCTTGGTGGCATAAAAAATTCAGTAAGAAAACTTCTTCCCCTTCTGAGGTCTGATCTGGACGCTGACTGTCCCATTAAGGCTGTCACTTTAAAATGAACAACTACAAATTACTTGTTTTAGACTATTTCTACATCAAATTACTGTTCCCTTTAAGATATAATTCACAGTATGACAAGAACTAAACAGAATATCTGTAGCATCAAATATCCACTTGGAGAAGTTATGTAATGACAAAATGAAATTTTATATTTCCACAACAAAAACGAGATAAAATGAAAAAACAAGAGGCTGAATGGAAGAAGATGAAAGGGGGAAATGTTCAGGACCGGTGAAACATTTTGCCCCCATCACGTTTGTCAAACAAATTAAACGTTGTTGAGGTTCCTCACCTGGGCGTGCATCTCCCATAAACACACACATTAGCCGCCGCCGCGGTGTGCATATGGCTCACCCCGTCCAAATAAGGAAAATTGCATACATTACCATAACTAATGTGCAAACCACTCCATTTAATATGCTAATTCACTGAAATATTACTGAGCGCCGTCTGTTGTGAATGAATAAATTTGAATTGCAATTAGAATAATCCTTTATAATTAATGAAAACTGTCAACTTTGGTTCAGAAGTAATTTGATTAACAGGTTGATGGGGCACCAATTAAGTGGAGGATGAGGATGAGCGGGGAGGAGGATGAAGAGAAGTAAGATGACAAGCTCTTCAGATAATCAGGTCCTTTTCAAGTCTAACGGGAGATTAAACCAAAAATGATGTAACGCTCCTTTAAAGACCCACATTTGGGGGACGAACTTGTCTTACCTTGGTTGGGGGCAGCAGAAAGAGGAGATAAACAACATCAGAAAGTGGAGCCAAATATATTTCAAGACACTTTTTGCATTTCAATATTTAATGGTGCTGCTGGGATGCTGTTTCAAAAGCACCTCCTACCACTAATTAACCACATCCATGTTGCTGTTATTAGCTAATTACAAGACTGGACACATGCCCGGCTAATTAAGGCTATTAAGTTTGTGTGTATGAAAACAACACGGGCTGTACGTCGGGGGCGCACCAGGAGTTAATGTTTTAATGACAGAATTTAACCGAGGCCTGCATTGCAACAAATCATGTGATACAAGCTCCAGGATGAAAATGCCGCTGCTCCCACAATTCCCAAATCAATAGCCAAGGTCATTATGCGCCGCTGAATCATATGTTTCACTAAAGTTGCTGCGTGTTAATAATATTTCAACAGAGTTGCAGGAAAAAAAAGCTTCTAATTTAGCTCGTTTAGTCAACACTGTCATCCATCATGGTGGAAACACAAAAGACCCCCCTGACTCTGATGGGGTTTTTTTTTCCCCTCTTTGGCTTCTCCCTCCTGACTGTTGTCTTTTCCTCCTTCTTATTTTCTCTTGTCCACCGCGCCTCCTCTCTTTCTCTTCTCATTTTCCTTTCATTAGAACAGCGTGTTTTCCCTCATTTGAGCCATCTAATCTTTCTGTTCAGACACTTGAATATTCATGGGATTGTTTTGTTTTGAATATTCAAGAGCCAATTAACATGCCGGGTATGAATAATTAATGATCATTATTTTCTCCCTTATACATTTTTAATAATTAAAATCTATAAATCTGAAAACAAAGTGGCTCGCTTTTTCGCTTTCTGTGTGCTTTGTGTGTCACTTTGACAGACTATTTAACAACAACTCAGGAACTCTCCCTTTCATGTGCCAGCAGTCTTTCCTGCTGCCACAAAGCCAAGGTTTGTGTGTGTGTGAGTATGCCGGCTCTCATGAATAAATGAACTTGTTAAAGAGAGATGAAGGGGAAGAAGTAGACAGGTTCTGCTGTCCTGTTCAAAACTACCTGATCCGGCACAACAGCAAGCATGCGGAAACACACACTCACACGGAGGCAAACATGTCAACGCGGTCCCGCTGAAACATGAATCAGTGCTGCATCACCGCCAATACCGGGAAGAGCCAGACAATGAGATGGGTATTTAAAGAGAATACGCCGAAAAGGGGAGAGCAAAGAAGCAGAGTGTGGGAGCAGTACCAGAAAAAATAAAGCAGCGTCTTTAGCTTCCTTCACGACAGGCATCATTCCTTTTAATCAGAGTCGCTGCTGTGATCAAAGAAACTCCGCCGAAAGAGACAGCAAGAGCGGCGGTACAATGGAAGACACTTGGCTGCATGTTTGTGTGTGTCTGCGAGCGTGTGAACATCGCCTGGTGCCTGAACAACAGCAAAGCCATCATGTCTACACGCTGTCACATAACTGAGGTCTTGCAATGCAGTCGGGCTCACCTCCTCCTTCACTCTCTCCCAAACACGCAGACCTACACAGTCACCGAAATAAAAAAAAGAAAAAAAACGGCGCTGACAACTGCCAAACTCTCACCTCCCAACTCTCACTCACCTCCCAACTGGGGAGCAGGTAATTAACCAGACAAAACAACTCACAACATCTCAAAGATCAAGAACAGCGGAGAAGAACTACAAGGAATTCACACGACAATGAAAAGAGGGGGACAAGAGAAGAGGAGAAAACAACTACAAAACAAAATCCTGCTCCTAAACAAGGAGCACCAGTCAGGAGGAGTACAACAGGGCTGGATAATGATGGAAACAGAAGCAAATCTGCATACATCCACATATCCACCAATTCTTTCAGAAATAGTTTAAATTTCCCTCATAGTGACAGTAACAAACCAGACTTTTTACAGACAAGAAACAAATTGTAACACAGATTTATATTGACAGCCGATTCTGACATGAGACCAATTTCTTAGAGTCGAGTTTTTTTGCACAGTTTGGCCATATATTGGCTTATAACTGCCAACAACTGCAGGTGTGTATCAGTGTTTACTGACCACTAAGCAGAAGAAGTGCAGTACAGTCAGTTGTTCAAAAGCAACACAGAGGATGAAGAATTCGACGTATTAGTGATTTGTAGTAATAGAAAGAGTTCAGCTGACTTGTTTGCATGTTCTTTATGCGATGATTATTTAATAATTGTTGATTAGTTGTGTTAATATACGAGATTCCTCCTTTATCTCCTGAAGCTAAATGAGCATCAATGTGTTACGGTAGTAAAGTGCACAAATATTCAGTCTATTATTGAAATGTCCATTCTTGTTCCCATATTTTGTTGAATAAACTTCTCACTAAAGCATAATTTTCATTAGAGGAGAACTTTAAGTCACGCATGCCATGAAATATCAACTAAATGATGAAATAGAGATAAATAACTCTATAAAAGTGGAGTTTTTTTATTTTAAAGAAAACACAAGCTCCTAACAGTTGATTGAGGACTGAGTTTAAGTTTAAGAGTCGCAGCCTGAAAGGACAGTTTTGATTTGAGCATGGAGGACCAGTTCAGCCAAGAAAGGAAGCAGAATGAATCCCCAAAACTCTGTCCACTCAACACTAAAACCATTAAAGAAAATATATTCTGAATTAAAATCAAAGGCATTGTATAGAGTTTTAGTTATACATTGAGAAGAATTAAAAGGAAAAATTTCTCAAGAAAACTCTAATGAAGAATTTGTAAAAAAGATTTATCCATGGGCTGGTATTTCATGAAATTACTTTCTTTTAGAAATATTTCTTATAATATGTGAACAGTTCTTCAGCAAAGACACAAATATATCCAGATGAGTTTCTGAGGCTCAACTGGACCATCATTCAGTTTTTTGTCAGTAAAATTCTATTTTAAAAAATAGCATTTAAAGTTATTGAATGATTATTTTGTGTAATAAACTGCTCTTCACACACACACATGTATACATCATAAAATCAATAAAAGATTTTTTTCTCTCTTAGGAGTCTGTAGTGAATTAAGATCTTTCACCTCTGGCCCTGCTCACACTTCAATGGCATGATCAGAGTATTTTGAATAAGCATAAAGGAATTCCTATTCATGTGTGTGTGGTCTTACGTATGTGTGTGTGTTCACACAATGTGTGAGTCCATGACTTCTGCCAGTTGTTCTCGTTACGCTAAACCTCTCAGTGTACGAGAATGGCAGAGTGTAAAACCTCTAATTAGCTCCCACTCAGACTAACCCGGATCGCACAAGCAGCATGTATGTTTTTTTTTTCTTCTCTTCTATTTAATCTCTCTGTTGTTTCATATTTGTTTGGCTCATTACATGATCAAAGACATTAACGTGTTTATGGAGCCGCGCTTTAATGTTGAAACACAAAACACACTAGAAGCCATTTTTTTAAAATATTGTTACAAGACGCTGAAATAAAAATGCAGATGTAAAGAAAAGGTGTGTTTATGAACATATAATTGAGTGAATA
Organism: Oryzias javanicus; assembly: GCA_003999625.1. Taxonomy (NCBI): domain Eukaryota; kingdom Metazoa; phylum Chordata; class Actinopteri; order Beloniformes; family Adrianichthyidae; genus Oryzias; species Oryzias javanicus. The sequence continues at coordinate 22,924,266 of CM012450.1, forward strand.
AAATTTCAACTGAGAGGAAACTCCAATTGTGGAGAAAAAAATAGGATGAAGAAGACGAGGGCTGCCTCTGCACAAACACAAACACACATATGGAAATACATACACTGGGGCAGTAACTGTTAAATAATTCAGCAAACACAAATACACACTGGAGGGAAGGTGAGGGTAAAAGCACAGCAAAGCTAACAGGCAAGCCGAGTGGCCCACAGTGTCAACAACCAATCAGGATGAAGCATAGTGGCCAAAGAGAAAGATGTGACCCACAGTGACCCCGGACTCTAATGACTTATAAACAGGAGTGAAAAATGTGTGTGTGCGTTGAGTGTGTGTCCTGCAGACCCTGCAGCTATTTTAATGTGGAGATGAATTCTTATTTATTCACACAGAAAAAGAGAGTGAATGTGAAGACCCCAAGGGTAAGGTTCAAAACAATACAGAGAGGGGGAGGCAGAGACGGATGAATATAGATCCGAAAAAGAGGGCGAGCCAGAGATGGAAGAAGAGAGGGAAATGCAATGAAAATGCAAGAAGGAAGTTTAAAGAGGTAAAACTGCACTCACAATCACGTAGGGAGAGGAGGTTAGAGGGGTGTAAACGACCCTCTTTACGATCCTAAAGGGTGCGCGCACACACACGTTTCACGCATATTCCTCCTCCCAGCCCCCAGCCCTGCATATGTGTGTGTGTGTGTGTGTCCTCATGCAATATTAAATAGTCAGTATGTGTGGGTATAAAGAGTGGTGGGGCTGGGATGCAGTGAATTATATATCACTATTGATTTGTGCACACACACACAAAAACACACATGTCCTTGCAAACAGGTTTTATTAGACTAAAACTTGAACCGCATGTCGTGAAGTGAGGACGTGCATCCACAAAAGCAGAAGTTTGGTCACTAAATTGTGAAAAAGGACAGTTCAAACTTTTGTCATTGATGGGATTGTTGGTTCTGGTGCAGTGGTTAAAGCGGGTGACCTCTACTCGGGGGATTGCGGGTTCGGTTCCCACCCTGCCTGCCGATGCATCAAATTGTCCTCGGGCAAGATGATCATTGGTGCCAGTTTTGGGACCAAATGGGACTGTGACTGTAAAGCACCTTCTAAGAATACAGTAAAAAAAAAAAAAAAAAAAAAAAAATACACCATTTACCATTTCTGGTTTGGGTTTTTCAGCTGACACTAAACATTCTTCATGATGAGGACATCATGAAAAAAGTCCACTATATAAAAAAGAATCCTAATTTTTTTTTGTTGTTTTTTATCCCTCTCTCTTTTGTTTTTTGTTTTCCTCGAGAAAACCTTTTAAAACTCTGCTAATTAGCATTCCAGTGTAGCGCCAGATCAGTTTGCATCTGTACACGCATTGTGCAACTTGTGTAACCCGCAGAAATTTTTTCATTGTTCTCTGTACAAAGAACAAAAACACAAGACAAAAAAAGCATGAGCCATATTTAGGTCAATGGTAGAAACCTTTGCATTTATAGTTTAGTCCGAATTGTCTTCAGAATATCAAACACAATGGGGTCTCCTAAACTACAAATTGAGGTTAATTGTGGTTTTGAAACACAAATCTGTTTTTTCAAGGACTCAGCTGCCAACACAAAACTTCTTACTATATCTCAGATTATTGATGATTATAAAGTCCCTACCTTTTAAAAGCAGAAACATAAAAACATTATATGTGCTCTTCACGACAAACAAAACCAATATTAAATGGAATAAAGCAACATAAGTTAACTGGAATGTTTATAATGCTAACAGAGTGCTTTGAAAACCCGCTACAATAAAGTGTGTGTTTTTGGCGTTTTTAGCATGTTCTTTTGCCATTTTTAGCTTTCCTCTTGTGATAGCTTTATTCTTTAATGTTATGGGTCATTTTTTCATCAAGAACATGTTAAAATAGATAGATTTGTCAGCAATATAACTTTAATGCAAACACATTGGAATGCCAATAGCCAACCAAACAAACAGAGAGAAATCACTTACATGCACTAAATTTTTTTTTTTTACTACAACTGGAGAGATGAGTATACCCTGAAGCTCAAAGGGATTGGTAGAGGAGGTGGCTGTAAGTGAGTTGGCTGAAATCCACATAATTACTTAGGCTCTAATTATTGCTTTATAAAGTTATTTTATATAACTGGGTCAGAACCAACCTGAACACCAGAAATTACATCATTTCATCAATAGTATTTTAGAATAAAACATTAAATATATATATATATATATATGTATATATATATATATATATATATATTATATATATATATATAATTATATATATATATATATTATATATTATATTCAAATCAAGGTTTGTGACAAAGTAAAAAAAATATTTAATGGAATAAATAAATTTCAAGTCATTATTTTATGCAATTAAAAATTAAACGGGTTGGTGCCAACTCCTAACACAAGATTAAGGTTAATGATGGAGGACATAAATAAGGACAATTAAGATAAAAATTGAAACTTTTGAGTATTTCTTTATTCAAATCGCTGTAAATCAGGAGCAGTGGAAAAGAAAATGCAGTTTGAGCTGATTTGTGATGTAGAAAATGTGCTGAGCAGGTCACAAATGGGGCTAGATTGATAAAATAAATAAATCAATTTAAATCGATTTTAGCTTATTAGATCAATAATAGATCAATAATAAGCAATCGATCTTACAAATAAAGCTAAAGCCCACTAGCCTGAAGCTAAGGTTTAATGGAATTTATCATAGGACAGCTAATGCTAACGCTCGGTCGATGCATTTCTGACTAACTTAACATGTTCATATCCTCACAGGCTGGAATTTTCCAAACTCTTTTACGCAAACCTTTTTTAAAGTAACCATTTGTGGTCTAAACAGTTTTTTTTTTTGTTTTTTTTTTTTTTTACATTTTTTGCTTATTCTTCTTGAAAAAAGTGTGATGCAATAGCATGAGCCCCACCTTGTGGCCAAACTGAAATCCTTTCCAGAGGAAGAAGAACAATGATGTTTGCAATGTTAATGATCTTGACATTTTTTGTTAGAACTGTTACAATCTAGCACTGTATGCAATTAACAATCTCATTATTTCACTAATAAACTGTGCAGTATGTTAACTGTATCAAATTGATATAGATATTCAAAACATAAATAGGTTATTAATGTATTTTTTATCAATTGTTTCTAAATGCGTAAACTGTGTAAACTCAAAATTGAATTTAATTGAATTAAGAGAATCAAAAGAATAGAAAAAAAAATCATATCGATCTGGGCTTTGGTGAATCGAAATGAATAATTTCTGGAAATTATTATCCATACCTAGCTCTTCTCAAAAACTAATTTCTCTGAGCTTTCAGCACAGTGAAGGTAAAGGGGGCGGGGTTGCTCCACACCAATAGTCCCACCCACAACTCAGAGGCAGATTTCTGATGAAATACTGCTGCCGTACAGAACATATGTCCTAAAAAAAACGACAGGTTTTTGATTTGGGGTAAAAACGGCATAACCGTAATTTTAAAAAAAGACTGAGAATGTTTTTAAAAGTGGGTCAAAAGATGATTAGAGTGGGACTTTAGAAAATATTTCAGTTTAATAATTTACTTAAAAGTATTTACTTCATAACACTTAAATATTTCATTAGCACAGTGGTCTGCATATGTTTTTCTGTTTTCCTTTAGATTTTATCTTTTCAACTTGTACAATTTCAAAATAAAAGACCTAAAAAATAAGACTTTTTTTTAAATCTGTTCTTGATGGAATATATAGGATATTTTTCCGATTTTTTTTTTTTTTTGGCTTTCGTACAAAATTGCGTAATATACTACCGTCCAGGGATGAAGTCAAGTGACTAATTCATACATTATGCTGCTCCCCCCACATTTCCTATCACTCCTCACTTGCCTCTCATCTTTGCTTCTACTATCTAGCATTTTAATGCATCTATAGTCATGCTAATGGTCCTCTGAATTCCAAATAATTTCTCCTTTGTGTTCCTCTGTCACTCAGCGCTGATGGAGAGGAGGTATCTCTTCCTCCTTGCCTCCCTTCATACTGACAGAATATGATTTTGACAGAGTCCTGTCAGTCTTTCTATCACACTTATTCCGGGTGTCAGATAATGGAGGTGTGGGGTGGAGAGTGCTGACAGGGCAGGTTAAAAAAAAAAAAAAAGAGGAGGAGCAGGAGGAGGAGAAGGGCATGCGTTTTACATTATGAGCAGTTTCAACCTCTTTTCATGCTGGTTGACCTTTCCATCAGTAGGTAATCGAGAGGAGAATGTACCTTACCATAAAGGGTGGATGTTAAGTCACGCTCCTTTCTGTCCAGAGTAGATGGGTGGGGGGGGCAACTGATGTCACCACTGATGTCAACACAGCCGCGGGTGAAATTGTGCAGGTGGTGGAGGTGAACGGAGGCCGAGCAGTTGGGGTGAGGGGGATGGATAGAGCGCAGGGGATGGAGTCATAGCTATGGCAATGTATGCATGCCTGTGTGTATATAGGGGGGAGTGTGTGTGTGTGAGATAGGCAGGGAGGGGGGAAAAATATTGTTCTGCCAGTGCAGGTCATTGTAGGGAAAACATAAAACATAATCATCCATTAAAATGCAGCTTCACACCCTCCATCATGTCCACAGTGGGGCCGTTGCCATAAATGCTGTGTGTGGCTGTGTGTTTATGCACACACATTCACATGTGAGCCACGCAGCCATCATAGATCTGAGCCCGAAACGACAGAGAAAAGGTTGTTTCTGCAGGTTCGTTGTGTTTGTGGGTAGAAATGGCGACCGGAACCTCAGAGTATCTTCCACCTTCAGGATTATCTCTTAGTGTTGGCAGGTTTTTGATGCGTTTACCATAAGTTGGGGCATCAGAGTAAAAAAGTAGAATGTGACGTGAATGATAAATGTTTACTTTGGATAATCCTACCCCGAATGTACAGTAAAGGAAGCCCCTACATGAATACAGTCACCACACTTTGGTAAAACCCCAGAATTTAGCCTCTTTTTTTGAAACATTTTTAAAGAACAAGAAAACAGATGTTCAGCACAACATCTGGAAATCTGGATTCATTCATGTTCCAAATGTAAACTGTGCAGTTAATCACTTATTTGATCACTTTTTCATCTGCTGGGATAATAAATCAAACAAAGAAGGAATTTATTGCATTTTTTCATTTTTTTAATACACAAATTCACTGTTGATTAAAACAGAACTTCATGCATGGATCCAAACTCTGCAAAAACAAATGTTTATGTTAGTTTGTTTACTTCAGATGCTTTCCCCTTTTTAGAAGTAGATTGAGACTTTTTGTGATGAATATTTTTTTCTAAAGCCTACTTTTTATAAACTTCTGAGTATCGGGCGGCTGGTGGCCAACGTGGCACGGAGACAACCAAAGTCAACCTTTACATAAAAATCATCCAGTCGCTGATTTTTCAGAAAACTTGCATCTCCTACTATTATTTCTAAATCTTACAAAAGTGTCAGCATATAAAAAAGTCCTTTCAAAGACATAGCCATTTGACCACTGTGAAAACCTGCATGGAGTCTGGAATTAAGTGTTTTTTTTGTACCAGGAAGCTTGACAGCTCAACAATCTGACATAATAGAAGCAAACTATTAAGTAACGAAACAAGAAGCAAACTAAAGCACGTATAAAGGCAGAAGATCCTGCAGAAAACGTCTAAACAGCTTACAAAAAAACAATATAATTGAAAAAAGAAAAGATTTCTCTAAAAATTTAAGATCAGTGGGCTTGTGGTAGAGTGTCTCCCCTGAGACTGATAGGTAATGAGTTCAAATTCACGGTCAAGTCTGGTCAAAAACACTGAAAATAGGACGCAATGCTGGTTGAATTGGGGGTTAAACTGCCAAATGGTTCCCAAGCACGGCTGAGTCTGCAGCTCACCCCTCCCCCAGAAAATTTTCCACACCCAGGTAAGTTCAACTATAGTCTCGTTTCCACTGAGCAGTCCGGTACAGGAGGAGTAGGACGCGGTGGACCAGTTAATTCTGGTAAGCCTTTGCACTCAGTTAACTTCCTCACTTCGAGTGGTGTGTTTTGAATGCGTGGTGTAGACCGCTAGTGTGTCATTGCATCATTGTAGTGCTACGACTAGAAAAGCAACAACAATGGAGATCATCCAGCAGCTCATCTTTTTCTTACTTTAATTTTTGTACATTGTGTATAACAGGATTTAAATGTTGTTTGAAAGAATATTTTGGGCGGCTAAGAAGAATACCACCATAAAAAAGGAAAACGGAAATGCTAGCTCTATATTGGTGCTTTCTAATGTCGTCATCCCTTTCTGCCAATTAACGGGTGGCTGCAGCAACTCTACCCCAACCGTCCCGTTCTACTTTTCTATGGATCTACAATGGATGGCGACCCTCAAGAGGTACGGTTCAAAACTGTTTAATGGGTCCATTTTACAACTGAAACGCTCAAAATACTTGATTGGAGAGGACCGTACTGCTCAGTAGAAACGAGGCTCAATGGTAGTTTCACTTCAGATTTGAACCTGTCTTTTTGAGAAGCAATTCAAACTATCTGGTTAAATCCTGTTTAAAAAGTAGAGACTGTTTCTTTCAGTATTCAGGACTGGAATACAATGATATACTCATAGATAGAAGGGGATTCATATCTAGCTAGTTGTGATTAACAAAATCAGTTTGTGACACTTATTTAAAAATGTTTTTGTATTGAATTGACCATAAACTTGATCTTGTTAAACAGCCGCTGCTTCCTTTTTCATATTTGTACTGACTAAGGCTACGGTCACAAATACAACTGCCAACATGCGATGGGGAATAATCGGCAGAATCTTCAAGATTTCATACCGCTGCCCGATTTTTTAGAAAATCGCTGATGTGAATGTAGATGACAGACAGAAGCTGTCCAGAGGCAATTACATCATCCAATCAGAGCTGCTGCTAACCAGTGTCACCCTTCAGAGAAAAATTACCCGGTTGCCGTAAAATATTAACTTTTTCCTAAAACATCTACAGCCACCGCCCAGCGTGTAAACATTCGACTGCCGCCTCCCTGATGAATTTGCTGAAAAACTTGCATTTAGGTCGCGGCGCTGTGGTATTTTGGGATGGCCGTAGCCTAAGGTGAGATGTTTTATTGCTGAGTCACTGTTAATAAAACCTGTCGGGATTGTTGCCCCATAACATAAATGCTGCATTTCACCTTTCTGGCACATATTTTGCTATCCTCTATTAGCTCCTCACAAAACCGTGTTTAAGTGCAACAAAGGCGGGAAGAACTGCTACGGCTTTATGAAACTCTGAAAAAAAGAGACAAAACAAACAACCAGGGCGAATAAAGGCCGAGGGCCTAGGCTAGACAAGCAAATAATGAGCGTTAGACTCAGATATCCACTAACTGAGTCTGTTTTTTAAACTTGTACTTTTTAATGGTGTCACAAAAACACCATCAAAGGACTACGCACGCATGCAACTTGTGCAGTGACACAGTGGTACGCTGTAAATCTCCACTGATGGAGGCAAAGTGAGTATAACTGGCTCCAGCCCGGCAGATCAGAACTGCTGCCAGCGAGCTTACATGTTTGTCATCTCAAAGCTATTCACCCTCCACTTAGCCAAGAACACAACACAAAACAATGGATGGCCCGATCACAATGTGCCATTATCTAAAGCGCGGCAGCAAGAGGGACGTTTTTGGAGGAGGAAGAGAAAGAAAGAGGAGCGGCGGAGCAGGCGGCAAAAAAAAAAAAAAAAAAGGCAGATAGATGAGAGACTGCAGAGAAATCCAACTGTTATTTAAACCAGGCAGCCTCGAAAACATCACAATAAATAACTTGGCTGTTTGGTCTCCACCTCAGACACTTTGGGGGGAGAACAGAGCGCAACATGCTCAGCAGAAGGAGGGAGGTGAGCGGAGGAGAATTCAAGTAATTAAGGAAGGAATGAAGTGTCAGAAGAAAAGTAGGAGGGTTAAATAAAAACGCATTAAAAGTTTGCCTCTCAAACAAACACCCAGAATCCCTTTTTGTCTTGAGTGGATGAGCCGCCCCAGCATCTGAAGTTCAGGACGATCTGTGCGAGCACAGACGCCTCACTCAGAGAACTGGGTCTGTCACAGTCCTCTTTGCTCTGACACGCATTCTGCTTCCAGTCAGAAGATGTAGTTTCATCTCCACCGTGTGCCAAAGTGTCCTCGGGCAAGACAGCGAACAACACTCCGCCTCCAAAACGCTCACAGGTGTGTGGTTTTACAGCATCAGAGCCCACCCGTAGCAAAGACCATGCCCAAATGGAGGTTAAAGGTAGATTAATCGATCTGGATCCATCTAAGCTTAATAGATCAATAATTGATCCATAAAAGTAGAGATTGATCTAACACAGAATATTAAAGTCCATTAGTTTGATGCTAACGTATAATAGGATTTCCCATAGGACGACTAATGCTAACGCTCGACCTAAACATACACTGCTGACTAAATTAACATCTTTTAAAACTCACGCGCTTGAATTTTCTAAACTCTTTTAAGGAAATAATTTTTTAAGTAACAAGTTTTGGTCTCAAACATAGTTTTTTTTCTCATACTTTCTTCTTCTGGAATAAGGTGCAATGCTATAGGGCGATCGCCACCCGATGGCCAAACAGAAACGCCCTCCAGGAGAGAGAGAACAATCGTTGTTGCTTCTCCGTTTGAGAATCCACTGTACAGTGTAAACAATCTCATTAACATGTCTGTAATAAATTTTATAGTATTTACACGTAATGTGTCTATTTGTGTAAATTCAAAATTAAATCCAACTCGAATCGAGTGGATCGAAACAATGATAATAAAAAAAAATCGGAATCGATTCTGGAAATTATTAGTGATACTCAGCCCTAGCTAAAAGATGCAAGTGTGGAGCATTTGCATGTGTGCAAGCTACAGCTACGTGCACAGAAGCCCTTTAGTCGTCCTCAGCAGAAAGACAGCCTCAGTGAGGACACCTTTGACTGCGCCAGCGAGGGCTGTTGATGAGAGGAAAATTGTGCTAATGCAGCAAGGAAGCTGTTCTTTCCCAATTAAGCTAGTAAAACACATGCTCCCCTCCTTCCTGTAACTGCCTAATAAGCCATAAACACAGCTGAACATTTATAATTCTAGCTAGTCTATAAAAAAAAGCACTTTCCATGTGTGCAGGGGTGAGCCGTGTGAGGAGGGTGAAAGTGATGCCGAGCGCAGCCGAACACGCAGAGGAAAGAAATATGTTTTTTTTTTTACTTTCAGTACTTTTTCTGTATATTTGTAAGGAAAAATATGAGCAATAAAAGGACAGGTCAAGAGCAAGAGACCCTTTTCTTGTCTCTTGTGAAGCTGTGTCCGCAAAACATGCACACACAGCATGTTTCAGGAGCAGGAATATCTGGAAAAGTAGTTGGAGGAAGTTACAGTAACACGGATGAAGAGGCAGGAAATGAGGAAGGGGGGAAAAAACCCCAGGTTGACACTGACATGACAGAATAAAGATCAAAATAATAAAAAAAACAGTTGGAGCAGAAAGAAGTCCCTTTATCAGCCAGAAGAAAGCGGATGGAGAAGAAACTGATTTTTGATGGATCCTGCATTTCTTGGCCTCCTCTGCGGGCTGGCTTTACTTTTGCTCTCCTGGGCAAGAGGACTCGTAAACACAGCATGGGATTGCTATAAAACAGTATTAGAGAAAAAAAAAAAACACTTTCCGTTTAGTGAGTGCTGAAGCTCTGGTCTGAAGGGAGAACCCTGGACCCAGTGGAGACTAAAAGCAGCAGAATCTGCGCAGACATTATCACCCTGAACTGACGTTACCAGCATTTTACAGCACTCCTTCCACACTTCATATTAAGTTCTTGGGTCTAATTCTGATGACCCGCATCGACTTGCAAAATACGAGTGAATGTGCCAGCTTGACTCTGTAAGATGTTCCAGAGAGCGACATTTCAACTTTTTTGGGTTCTAAAAGTGTTTTAGGTGAAGCATGTAGCTAACCAATCAGTATGCAAACATTCCAGTCTTTAGAGGACTTCTATTAGATTTTCCCTTTAGAAAACGAATCTACTGTGCTGTGGGACGTAAAGAATCAGGGATTGAAAATGACTTACGGTCTGCACATAAGCGCAGTACAGGTCTTCTAATGACTTGCCACAAAGAATAATATGCAATATCAGATATTTCTGGTGCACAATCCCAGTTTTACTGTGTAAAAACACTATAATTTGTTTAAAAAGTGAATAAAAAGATTATGAAAACAAAAATACATCAGAAGCTTTTTATTCCCCAGTTTTGCACATTCAAGCTCAAAACTTTTTCTATGACTGTGAGTTGCTTTTCTTCTCTTTTCCAAATTTTCTTTGGTCTTTCTTAAAATAAATGCCAACTACACTGGTACAAAAAGTGGGGATTTTAAAATATACTAGATCCATATTGTAAAATCAATCGGGCGGTGGGAGTAACATCAATATCGGTTTGGGATGTAAAAAATAGATATTAAAAAATAACATTCAGGTGAAAATACTTTTTTTTTGTTTTTAACACGTTCTTGTGGTGTTTTTCTCACAGTGGAAGACTTTAATTATGAAAATTAAGCTCAAAATTGCAATCTTTTGTTCAAATTGTTGTAAATCAGGAGCAGACAAAAAAATTGCGATTTGAAAATCTTGTGGCAGAGACGTAGAAGCTATTACGGCAAACCTCAAGCTTCCTGCTCCGCTCCATTCTGATGCATCTCCTTGTAGATAAATAGATCTACCTACACCTTTGTCTTCCTTGTCTGAGCTGGAATCTGGATCAAAACTGTACACTTGCATAGCTCCAACACTGTTCGTCATTTTTGTTGAACTGCTAATGTTAGGTCGGGATTGTAAAGGGCTGTAAACCTGTGGATGACGGGAAGTGAGGGCGGGCTTATTTCGTGTTTAAAAAATTCTTACACCAGAGGCAGATTGTCTTAAATAAGCAAAAGAAAAAAAAATAAATCTGCCAGTTAAGTAAGAAAAATAGTCTATTCCAGAATTTAAGAAAAATTAAAACGTTTTCTAAAATATTGAAAAACTTTCTTGATAAGTTATTTTTTCTTTCAAAACACAAAATAAAGACATTTTTTCTCAAAATAAAGGTTTCATTTTTTTGTATTGCATAGGTTATTGGGAAATTCCAATAATTTTGTTTTTGTGGAAGAAAAGATGCAGAGTCTGCAACATCAAAATCTTATTTCATTTCAAGAGAAAACTTTCATTCTAATCATCGAGGTGACTGACAAATTTGTCAAGATGAATCAAGTCCTCGTTGGATTTACCAACACCTCACATGTTCTAATACACAATTTTGTATGTGCAATTGTGCACAAGTTTGTGTGTGTTCGTCTTTCCTGCTATTGTCAGACAGAGATTGATACCGCCTCTCGTTTCTTACAGACGATTGTCGAAGCTTCCTGAACTAATTATAAAAGGCAAAAACAGCATCTTACACACCCTGTCTGCCCGCCCGCATGTAAGTCTGTCTGTCATATATTTGTCTGCGTGTTAAATCCTCACATATTTGAAAGACTTTTTTTTACATCCTAAATTAGTTCTTCCCAAGGGGACAATATTCTGACGCCATATTTCTAGGGAACAACATGGAACGTTTGATAACGTAAATCAAGATTAAACGACAGAATAGGTACCAACTTTTTGTAGTTTATGTATTTTTGTGCAAACAGAGAAAAATCTAACACAATAAAATGGAGAGAAGGATGGGAAGTCAGAGGGCCAGACAGTGAAAGAGCTACAAAGATCACTTTGAACTCACCTCCTATTGTCTGAGTGTCTGGAAAAAGGAAATGGCATTCTGCATTTACACATACACAGTACACACAGACATAAAAGCTACAAGTCTTATAAATCATGGTGGTAAGAATAAGCCCGTCAGGCATGTGTTTACCGAGTAATGTGTGAGAGTTTGTGTGTCTGGGTGTATGTGTGTGTCCCCTCATGCATCGGAGCTGTATTCACAAACTCGGCGTTCTGCACAGGAAGTGGCAATGATCCACTTCCTTTTCGGATGGAAATCTCATCTGTTTCACGAGCTGCCCAGGGTGTTACCACACGCAAATGCACGCCGGCTGGAACACAAATATATGGAAGAACAAACACGTTCACACACAGAACACCACCCAGTTTATTTCGGTTTACCGAGTATTGTCACCTGAGTTCAGGGTAAATACTAACTCTTTGTTCTCAGCCCAGTTCAGCACAAGGGTTTTTTTTTTTTTGGTTAGTGCAACAACAAACCCATTAATAAATGTCATCCTTTCTCATTTGTAACAAGTGAAAGGCATTTGAACCAGTTTGTCATAAATGTTTCTGATTTAGAGTTTTCCGTTAGCTAAAAAATAAAAAGCATCCGTCTAGAATCAGAAACCGATGGAGACAAAAAGTAGTTTGAAGTAAAAAAAACTTAAATAAAAACTTTTTCCCTTTGATGGGTTTTTAAAAATAGAAATTAGTCAAATGTCATGAAGAGCAGATATTGTATCTTTAAGGCTGTTAGTTACGCATAAAAACTAAAAAGTTCGACAAAAAGATGTTTTTTTTCTCTGACATGATCAACAACAGCCAACAACAGTAATAGGGCTGTTTGTAAAAATACAAAAATTGGAATGTTTTGGAAATAAAATAAAAGAAATGTGTTTTTACTACCAGCTGCCTTCTGCCAGGTTTTTGTGATCATTAGTCGTGTTTACTGCATCTTTTACCAAAAGACCTTATAAAGCGCTTATTGTTTATTCTTTACCTGACAGCTTTGGCAAGGAAATTTAAAGGATGCCATTTAAGTCTTATAAAACAGCTGTTAATCCTGTAACAGATTTGATAAGTTGGTAATAAACATCTTAAAGTGTCACTCTGATCAGCTTTTGATCAATTTTCAAAGCGTTCCCAGTAATCGTTTAATTATGATTTTACAGTTTTTATCCTAAATGTAAAAGTTGTTCTCCAGGACATAATTTCTACAGAATGGCAGAAGTTCTTTAAAAATTAACCTGAGTTGTGGGTGGGACTATTGGTGTAGAGTAAGCCTCCCCCTACTTCCCATTATCCATATGTGTACACTAGCTGACACCTCCAACCTAACAGTGGGTAAAAAAAAATTGTGGAGTATTGGAGCAGGGGCGGACTTACCATTAGGCAAAGCTAGGCGATTGCCTAGGGCCTCCAACAATTTTGGAGCCACATGCTGAAGACCCAAAATATTTCTAAAATATCATCATTTTAGGACTGTCATGTTAAGACAAAATGTAATCACTGAGATAGCACTCGACCGTTCGTGTGAAAGTGCTTTATCCTCCCCCATAGATCTGCAGCAATTGAATATTCTACCAACAGCAAGTTAGCCACCACAGTCTCTTTCAACAAAAGAAAAAAAAGGAAAAAGTGCAAAACGGCTGAGAAGCAATGAAAAAGTGTTTCTACAATTGCTTAAAGAAAAACAAAGCAAGGAAATGAAGAGCAAAATCAAAAGAACTGAATGGGAAAATAAAGAAAAGTAAGAATGAGAAGACACAGAAAAAGAGAGAAAAGACAAAAGAAGGGGCAGAAAATAGTAGTTTTGAAAAAAATATCGTTGACACCACTCCATGGGGTATTGTCTTGTTCCATCATATCGTATTTTTGTGTCTTTTGCATTCCTTAGTAAAACCGGAGGATCTGGTGGCTGAATAAATGTCTGCTGAAAGTCATCAGGCAGAAGGAAGTTCAAGACTGTAAAATCATGCCCACCCACATTTCAGTTAAAACATATTCTTCTTTTTTATGGAAAAAGACTAATATAGCCGACAAACCAAACAGATACGTCTTTTGTTTTTTAGTTTTGAACCTTTACCACCTGAAGTGTTTCTGTCAAAACCCACAATGCTCTTTGACATATTGTAACTCCTCACATGATCAACGTGAATAAGCTAATCTGCAGAAGAAAGTGAGCAAAACCTTTAAAGTGGCTTTTTGCCAATATGCAACACATTACTAAGATAAAGAATTTTATTTCGGTTCAAAGCCGCTCTTTTCCATGACTTACTGATCGACGTTGATCGCGTAAAGGGGTTAGCGCAAGCTAACTGCGGTCAAACGTAAACACTGGTTTGGCTAAAGCTCCAATGTGTAGGTTTTAACAGTTTTATATATCTGGAAATTTTTGTTATTATCCTTTAATAAAGTGTTTACCCTCTTTTGAAACATTTTAAGATAATCTAATAAAAGTGGCTACAACTTTGAAATCTTTTATAATTTCCGTTTCCGGCTAATGCTTTTCAGCCACCATATTCTCTTGGTAAAACCTGTCGAATTAAAGAAATTATATCATGTGTTACAGACATTTTGCCCTGGTGTAAAGTTTTTAAAAGGAAGTGATTGATGCAACTACTGCGGAGGAACCAATCTTATTGTTCGCCCCGGGCCCCCAAACTGCCAAGTCAGCCACTGTATTGGAGCTATCCAAACATACAGCTGTAGCCAGATTCCAGCTCAGACGAGGAAAACAAAGACGTACATGGATCTAGTCATCTACAAGTGGATGCATCAGAATGGGACGAAGCTGGGAGCTTGTGACCCATTGATTGTAGCTTCTGCGATGCTGCTGGAAACTTTTTCCAACATTTTTTGTCTGCTCCTGATTCACAACAATTTGAACAAAAAATACAAAGAAATCCAGTTTTTTAAGCTTAATTATCTTTATACATGTCCTCTGTCATGAGAAAACACCACAATAACATGTTAAAAACATGTTTCTTACTGTAGTGGGTCTTTAAACAGGTCAAGTTAATAAAGGATAAAGAAAGGTCTCTAACCTTTAAAAGAGGTCGAAAGCATGAAGTTTATATTGCAAAGTATGAATATAGCAGTAAAATAACAAGCAGAAACTCCTAGATATGATGTGATATGAGGTTGTGCACACTGTCTTTAGAAACATTCTCAGCACCGGAGTGCAGACCCAATCCACAACATGTTAAATTAAGTTTATTTGTAATAACAGCTCAATTATGCTGCAGGGGAATCACTAACCAAAGAAAGTCAAAACATTCTTTAATTGTTCCTCTGACGGTTCAACAGAATGCGGATCCCCCGCACGAATACATGTGTTCTAAAAGTTAATTAAGAAAGAATAAAAGAAAGCACTCCTTTCTCTCCTTCCTCCAATGTTCCCTTTCTTATCTGCGGCAAACACACACAACCAGTGAAGAAAAGTCACAACACTCGGGCTGCTCCTCCTGAGATCTAACCTTAACTCTAAGGGTGTTGCACAACAGCAGCAAAACTGTCAGATAAAACACAGGCTATTAGCACCCCCCCGCCTCCCGGCCCCTCCCTCCTGATTGTTCAACTAGACAGCGGTACCCAAACACAGGGACTCCTCACTACGCTGATTTTACTGGGACTAATTACCGGCTGGCACTGAGTGTAGACAGATGGTCGAAAGAGAGGTGGAGACAAAGCGCGGGGAGAGATACGTTTTACTGTCCAGAGCGATGGTGTGTCATTGCGCTGGTGTGGACGGCACCATTTGTGTCAATGATCCTCCCCGGAAAGCCTAAAAAAATCTGTCATTCGAACATCCTTTGGGGCGAAATGCTAAAATTGTATTTTTTTTATCCTATCTTAAAAAAAATTAAGTTAAGTCTGGAATACATGCTCTACAATTTTTCAACTAGGTGATTACCTTTTTTTTAAATTAGCCTTACCATTACTTCATTAAATTACTGCAACATAAAAATGGTAGTTTTAAACTAATTAATGTCACCAAAAACTGTATTTTCAGGTCTGTTAGCCTGCAGATAATTTGGGAACATGCTGTTGAATGTGGAGGGAGGAGGATATCTTCATTAAAGATAATCATCAAACAAACAGTCAGCTTCATAGTTGTGGCAGCAGCTGAAAAGCAAGTTTGTTTGGAGACTTTTCTGTCATCTTTTGTCATGATGCTAGAACAGAAGATGCACTTTACTTTCATTTTTATAGATTCTTTTGCAATATATATATATATTTCAGCGTTAAATGGAACTCAACAGAAAAATAGATAGCTGGGGTGATAGGCTGAATTCATTCCCAACCCCTACGGCTCCTCCCAATTGCTCTGGTTGTAGGGGCATTTGGAGCTGTCGCAGTGTCCAAATTTGTTTTTTTTAAGGAGCAGTTGTGGAGACTTGGAGCTGGCTATCCCTCCACTGATAGAGGTATCCGCATTGCATTTGTGTAGCGGAAGCGAAACGCATTTCTTCCCGTGGTTATGCTCTGACGCACAGAAGTTTACATGTAAATGTAAGTACAGTGACCGGTACTTTTTTTTGCATGACTTTTTAGAGGTGTTGGTATGGATTTTCGGAGCACTGGGAACTATGTTCCAACGTAATTGAGCGGTGGCTATTCATGACGTCACCGACCAGTAGTAACATCTAAATTTAAAGAGACTATTTTTCAATATATCTCCACTTGGAGGGCTAAATGTAGCAGTGGAGCGAAGCTAGAAAGGTAGAGAATGCATTCTGATTCAACCATAGTCATTGTGTTGTTTTTTTGCATTAAAAAAAAATCCCCCTTTTTTACACTAAGGTCAGAGTATTGTACTGTACATGCAAGAAAATGGCTGTAATTTGTGACCTTATTCTAATCATTTTTTTTCCTGCATCACTCTTCAGGATATTGGTTGAATTCTATTTGGCAAAATACAGATGTCAGGAACGGCAGACTGCTGGATCCAAGTGCAGCAGGTTTATTTAGCACAGGCAAGACAACAGGCAGGAAGTACAGCTAAGAGTCCACAAAGCTAAATCAGGGTCAGGCAGGCAGGGTCAAGCACCAGCATGAGGGCAGAGAACAACCAGAGTAGTCAGAGTCCGGGCAGACTTTTTTTTGGTTGCTCCGGTTCTGGTTATTCTTTGGATGATCTGGTTTATTGGTTTAAACCAATCCCTGCCCATTTACTTTACAGCAAAGATTACCACCTGAGTTAATTTGCATGAAATATACTGGGATTAAGAAGTATAAATAAACCTATAGACCAGTGTATCCTCACACTGGCTGTGTCAAACATGCTGGTGAAAGTAAATGTGAAAAGAAAAAAAGGATTAACGCAAAAACGTTGTGACTTGACTTTAAATTCTCATACGGATAATCTTTTCTTATCTATTGTAAAAGTGTTCCCAGTGGTCTTTTAATTCCAATTATGTCATTTTTTTGAAAACGTTGGACAAAGTTTCGGCAGAGTTGCAGAAGTTCATTAGAAATTTGTCACTGAGTTGCCTGCCCCCATTTCCCATCACCTATCTAATTATACTCTCTTCCACTAGCTTACAGCCCCCTCACACCTCCAACCTCACATTACTTGTGCAAGCAATATTGGAGCAATTCAGCTGTACAGTATTGAGGCAGATACCATAAAGGATAAGGAAAAAGAAGACGCGTGTGGATCGAGTCGTCTGCAAGTGGATGCATCAGAATGGAGCAGATCCAGGAGCTTGTGACTTGCCTAGTTTCTACAATACAAATATACTCTTTATCAAACAGCTTTTTTTCATCTCCTCGTGACTTACAACAGTTTGAGTCAAGAAATACTCAGAAATTGAAATTTGAAGCCAAATTTATATATATATATATATATATGTCACAAAACATGTTATAACACTATTTTCAATTGACTGGATCTGTAAAACTTTACATTACCAGGTACCTGTATTATAGATAAAGGATAACAATGAGGCAGAACGACTGGTTGATAAAATAAAGAAATAAATGTAACTAAACTCAGGAATTAAAGATTTTTGAACGCAAATGTTGATCTACTCCTCTGAGTGTTATTAGATATTAGTTTAAATAATTTGTTTCATGAGCAAATTGTTTTTCTTTGTTGGCAGTGACAAATTGAAGAAATCTGCACATTTTACCAGAGCGGTGTTTTAAACAATCACAAAAGCTTGGTTCCATTAAAAAGTTGCTTCTCTGTTAGACATTTAAAAAAAAAAAAAAAAGGTTCTAATGAAACAAATCTGTCAACCAAAGAGCCTCTGCTGATGTTGGCAGTAAAATGTACATTTCCAGGCGTCTCCGATTTCTGGTTGAAAGTATGCAGCTGAAGGACCTTATGTAGGTTTGCTTGTGCATATTTAAAAAAAAAAAGAAGTCTTGAACTCTTCCTCTGCTCAAGCTTTCTGCTTTTTTTCCACCTGAGCCCACCTCCTCCTCAGTTATTCTTTCCCTCCCTCCCTCGACACTCTCGCCTCGCATTGCTCTTATTATGTGGGCATAAATCTACACAACTAACCCAGTAATTTAACCAATTAGGGTCTCAGATATGAAGGTGCCGCCTAAATATGCCAATGCAGGATAGTGATCTATGTAGTCCCGGAGTAAGAATTTACAACCTCTAGTTACATATTCAAGCTGTATAAATCAAGCGCTCCCTGCTGACACTCGGCCTTATGGGCTGGCGCGGGCCGGGGTGCAGAAACAGTCTGAGGGATGCGAGTTAGTTAATCATGTGAAAATAAGATGCATAACCCAGATTCACGTTCAGACAAACACCTTCATTTACATACACACTATTTCATGTACGGACGGGCACTCGTGGTGTTTCGCACACACGTTAGCATCAAACAGACCCAAACACCTCCATGAGCAATGCATTACATAAACAAACACAATGTAATTACGCATTTAAAAACAATGTGGCAGGGAATCTGAACGCGCGCACCCCCTTCATCCTGCTTCCTTTCCTCTCAGTCCTCCGAACACACACACAAAAAAAACACACACTTCTGCTTAAATGAGTGCTTCCGTGTCTTGATAGGCAAGAAAAAGAGCGCAGGCAGCCACTGCTGTGCGTGTGCGAAGGCTTGTTGGGCCTCCGGTGTTATCTCAGCACGTGGTTCCAGCGGCAGCACGGGGTGCCTGAGCGTCGCGGTGACAGCCGGTGAGTGATGACTGTAGTAAAAGTGCAGTAAACAGACTGAGTGATGGCGACTGTCGGCGGGGCCAATTGAGCGTGTGACATCAGCCGTGACACATCAGTGGAGAAGCACAACGGTAATGACAGCATCACAACGCGGCGCGCTCAGGCTATCTGTTACCACTTAACTACCACCCCACATACACACACACACACACAGAAGATGAGCTTATTGTCACAGACAGGAATAAATCAGGCTTTCAGGTGCACTTACGATCCACGATTTCTCTAAAAACCGCTCCTAAGTCACGAAAGAAAATTAGTCTTTTTGCAGTGTGGGGGAATGTGAGGGGCAGTATTTGGTTTGAGTGTAGTTAGGGAGGTGAGAGGTCATGAGCCTGGGCCAGACGAGGAAGACAACAAACACTGCTGCTCCCAAAGGAAGAGACTCGGGGAATCATTATAAAACACACACACACATACACACACACACACAGGCTCCATATATCAGAAATCATTAAAACATGTAGTCATATAATGAGGTGGTCACCTTCTAAACCTCCTAAAAAAGTAATCCCCTGATGTCTCCAACTCTCACCTAGCAGCCTCCCGAGAGACTCGCCAACAATGAGGAGATCATAATTAGACCGACAGGGGAGGCTGGGACTCACAACACTGGATGGAGAGTCTGTTCCATTGTTAGGCAATAATTAAAGCAAAACTAAAGTTATACTATTCTAAACTGCATGGAAAATGGATCGCATAAACACACACAGCGCTCAGCTGTGTTCACTCAGTCATGTTGAAGTAAGAAAACATCTTTAAGGCTGATTAACCCGCTTCATGTACAAGCGGCTCCTGCCTGGTTTGTTAAACTGATCAAACTTTTGAAAATTAAACTTAGATATAAAGTTGTTGCTCCCTGACAGACGGATAATGTGAAATGACAGAAACTAGACTCTGAGGGTGTTCAGCTTCTAACAATGTCTGTCTGTGACACAGTTTCTCATATTTACATCAGGATTTATTTGTTAATGCACTTAAGTACGGTGGCCGGGAAGTGCAAAACAATAATAAAAATCGTCTTATATTTCAGAAACATATTGGCAGCATACAAAAATCATCAAAATGATTGAAAAGTTGACAAGATTAATCATTTATATAAATAATAATTTTTAAAAAATAGATGAAAGGGGAAAAAAAAACCCCGAACTCTCATTAATTTGAAAAATTACCTTTCAAAATAAGAGCTTTAAACCCCTAGCCTAAAAGCAAACAGCAATGATCATATGATGCATTGAAGAAGTTAACTTTCTACTTATATTTTTAAATAATACTTCATATTTTTTAATTCAGAAATGAACAAATTGTCACAGTATTTGAGTTTATTTTTACTTTTTAGGAATTAAAAAAAATAATTAATTTTTTTGTTTTGTTTTGCCAAGCATGCTTTAGGTAATCTCATTTAAATTTTTATCAATCTCACATAGTACGTTTTCTTTTTACTAGTTTTCTTTGATAATTTACTATTTGTCTGAAAAAGATTAAAACAGATTTAAAAATAAATAAATAAATAATACAAGGGACTTTTCCATCTCTTTAATGATGCAGATTCACATTAGGAAAACTTTAGTTTTCTCTTGACGGGTACACTGAAAAACATGGAAGAAAACGTTTTGAAATTTGTTACATTTTACAATTTTTAGTTTTTTGGTATATGTTTTTAATTTGATAAAAAATATAAATATTTTTTAAACATAACGAATTACAGATCTTTTGTTAATTGATGTTTCACTTTTTACAGTGTAATTCATTGCAGCAACCTGTTTAAACACCATCAGCACAACCTGAACAAATAAATGAATGCACATTGTCCCACATGCAACACACAGCTTGAACCACAATTCATGCAAAATTACTGTTACAAATTCTTCATAATGACATGATAAAGCTCAAAATGTAATTAAAAAAGCATTCAAGATGATGTCACTTGAAAATGAAGTATTAAAAATATAATGTTGCAAGCAAAAGCTTAAAAATATGCAATTAAATCCACAAGCGATGTTAATAAAACATTTTATTTCTCTCCATAATCATGGCTTGAGCTGCAGCCAGTGGACGAAATCTATGTATTTCTGCAATCCTGCATTAAAGTCATCCCATGCTTGAGCAAATAGGTATCAAAATGTTCTTTTTCTTAAATTAAAAGTGGTGTTCCTTTAACACGAGCAGAGGAAGCATCGAGCTGCTGTCACCCCGTGGCTTCCAGGGCAGTTTTCCCGCATTAAAAATACCCAGAGAAGAACAGACACGTCCATGCCAAAGCCACAGGGCACCAAGAAGAAAATGCAGATTTACAGAAATTGACTTTTATTTTAAGTAACGACCCAGATAATAGCAGCAGGTTTGACACTGAGGATCGCTAACACCTACGCAGCGTAACCCGAGTTCAAGTGTTTCTATCTTGCTTTCTCAGCGTGGAGGGAGGCAGAAAATGAGAAGAAGAGGGAGAGAGCGGTATTTAACCCCAGAGGGTCAGACCAAAAACAGAAAAAAAACCATCCAGAATTCATTTTAATCAATAAATCCAGGAGATACTGGCACCCACACAGCCCTGCTGGAGCAGGAGCGCACTGATATGCATAATCTGTTTCTAATGGGCAGACACAAGCCGAAAAACCTAAACAATTTCAAAACACACAGGCACTGCAGAGATGTGGACACAGCTGCACACTCCTCTCAAGTGGCGCACTAACTAACGCCTAATCGATTAGCGCTAGGTGACCTCTGACCCGGCTGGCTTCCTGTCTGACAGATTACACCTCCGCAGCTCCGTGCTCTCCCCGGCCTCTGCCTGTATGTTTGTGTGTCTCACTCAGACGGACAACACAAAGACAAACAACCTCAGTCGGCCTCATCCGCGAACACGCTCGACACATGACTGACAAGAATTTTTTTTGCGTCTACAGCTGAGCAGCGAGTTTGTGTATGTTGTTGTTTGGGCGTGTGCTCGGCGTTACCATGGCAACGCAGATCAGACAGCTCGGTCTGGGGAGAGGTAACGCATTGGTGTGTGTTCAGAGGCGAATAACAATGTCCCTCTCTGCGGGACACTGGTGCTCTCTTCCTGGTGCGCTCTACGCAGGAAACCCTGCCACGGCACACACACACACGCACACACACTATCAGATATTTATACCTGTATGGGCCGCAGTGACTTCAGCTCCCCAAACAAAGACAAACAGGACCTCATTGTGGAGCAGTGAGCGTCCCGCACACACAGGACACTGTGCAGCTTGCAGACTCAGCCGTCCGTTAGATCAGACAAGGTTGGCGATTTTATTCCGACATGGCTATTAATAATGAAATGATGCATGGCTAGCATATTTGTACTCCCCTCGCACCCCCCCCCCTCCATCTCCCAGTCTCCTCTGCAAATTTCTTTTTACAGTTGTACAAACTCTCACACAGTAAGTAAACACACTCTTACTCGGCCTCCCCAAACACCTTAACCACCGGTTCACAGTGTGGTAAAAGGAAAAAATTCCCGCTCTCATCAGTGTGTCTTTTAACGAGCATGTGTGCAGTCTGCAGGGAGTTTCCAGATAAACTAAATGTGTTTGCCTTTTAATGACAGAGCTTACCATATTCACACACACACCGCCGTCAAGTACCTATCGTGAATGAGCCACTGTACTTTCCCCTTCAGCTCCGAGTGTGTGTCTGTGAATGAGAGAGAGACTAATGGTTGTCCAGTAATGGTGGTAGGGTCAGAGAAATCTCTGTGCAGGAACCCAGAGGCCTTTAACCACAAGCTCATCGCTCACCGGGAGGTTATCCCCATACCACATAAATACACACACTTACACGTCAGCCAGTCTTTTGTTAGTTTGACTCGCTTACACTGGTCCAATAGTGGATTACATAATCAGTCCAGGTTAATTAAGATGTAAATTCCTTCATCAATTAGCCAAATAAGTCAATTGACAGGAAGGTAAGTGAATTATTTAGTAATTTCTGGGCCAAATATATTTGTAAAAAAAAGCACTTTTTCTTAAATTTTCTCATATTAATCAAGATTTTTTCACAAGTATTTGATGTTTTTAGCGTGGTTTGTTGTAGCTGTGCTTATTTGTTTGTTTATACTTGATTGTGTTTTTTTTATTTAGGCCTTCTACAACTGTTTCTACTATTAGCCTTAGTTCTGTAATTCTGGTGTGTCCTTGGTGGTACCTAACAAATACATAGACCTTCGACTATAGGTGCAGAAAGCTACTCTGCAGTCATGGAGTGTTTTAAGATTTCTTGTTCATGTGTGTTTTTCCAAGTCAAACAGACATGTTTCCAATCATTCAACATAGCATGAACATACATTTCTGTAAGTTTGCACATCTATCTGGTTCTGGTTTCTCCTGCCTTCGAGTCCTCCAGCGGCCTCATTCATGCATGCATTCGCATATACACAAACAAGTAAAGCCTCTATCTTTGATATTCATTCACTCAAGTTTACAAATGTCACTTTTATGCTCCACCGCTCTGAATAAAACAGGTACCAGGTTTAAATTTCAAGGCAGTAAGTTGAGAAGCACACTTGTGCTGCTATACTTGATTGATGGCAGTCCTCCTCATCACTTTCCACATGAACCAATTTGACTTTAAAATCATTGCTTCTTAACCTTTTCCATACTAAAAAAAAAAGGCAGAAACTTTGAAGTTCATAGATGAGCAATCACAGAAAAAAAAGTAAATCAATTCACCAATTTTCCCACAATCATACATGACCAGTTAGTTTTACAACAATGTGTGAGAGCTTGTTAGGATCTTTCCGGGAATAATTACAGATTTTAGAAGGTGGTTGGGTTCACTAGGATATTTTTTACCCATATTGTGAAGTAATTCTATTTCTGTTCTCCTGTTTAAAAAAAATGTAAAAAATAAATAAATAAATAAAAAAGAAGCACTTTTTAAGAGTTCAAAGTCAAGTGTTTCTGGTCTTTTTTTTGTAAGTACAAGTGAAATCTCAGATATAATTCACATTCTAGTGTTGAGAGGATATAAAAGCATCCCTTACTAGTTTAAAATTTCAGGTCACAAGTTCTTGTCAAAATCTCCAAACATTGGATCAAATTAATCTAAGGCATTGGGCCATGGTGGATGAATGGTTTGGGCTCCCTCCTTTTTGACGTTTTGGGTGTCCCCAACCCATTAAATCAGGGATCCAGAACCTCCGGGCTGCAAACTGGTACCACTCTGATGGCTGCTTGGTACCAGGCCACAGACAGGAAAGAATGCATACCCTAATCAGGGGTCGCCAACCCTCGGGACATGGATCGGTATCATTACCCAGTTCTGTCTGTTACAATTTGATTTATTGGGAACGGCAAGCAAGTCAAAAAACAAACATCGAATACGTTAAACACACTGACTTCGGGACACCGGAGGGGGCCCAAACCAAATCTCCATAATGAAAAGTTGAGAATGTGTAGCAAATATAGGTGTGCAAAATTGTGCAAGTGTGTATGAAGGCGATTAGGGAATAGGAGGAGTAAGTACTTGAGTAGAAAACTTAGATACATGCATAAAATCAATTTAAAACATACAAATCAAAGATGAAAAAAGGATTAATCAAGTTCTGGCTTGTAGGTCAATGGAATATTGATGAAAAAATATAGATATAAATAGATTACAAATAAGAAATAACAAGAAAATAAACATTAGAATAAATATGTTTGATATCCCAATACAAAAAATAAATAGTAATTTAATGCTGGAAAACAGCTTAAAGGAATAACGAAAGAAAACAACAGGAAATAAAAATAAGCCTTAAAACGGTAATAGAAAAAAGTGGGACTGAGACCCTGTGGAGTCATTTTAAATCATGATTCTTAGGCAACAGATCTCCCAGTCTTCAGAAAAACAAATAATGTATCCCTTGTGGCTGAACACATGCACCATCTGAGCATAAGATTCCAAACACAAACAGTAGATCCCAGATGTGCTCAACTCTTCCCTGAACCATTCAGGCAAATGTAGCTTTTGACAGCATCCAGCCCCTTCAAGTACAGTAGACATGGCATCAACGGTTTCAACAGGAAAAGACGGGGAAGGTGAGCGTTGGAGGCCATTGTGTCAGTGTTTGTCACTTTCAGGGTAACGCGATCCCTGCCTGAGGGTGAGTGTCTGTTATGTATAGTGGGGGGCAGGAGTGGGAGTGGAGGAAGGGGAGGATGAGAGAGGTCAAAGAGAAAGAAACAAGGAGAGCAGAAAAAGGAAACGGGGATATATGTGTGTGTGTGTTTTAGGGAAAGGGGGTTGGGGGGCACAAATTACACATCTGCGCAGACCCTCACCAGTCATGCCCCATGGCAGTTTCCTAATATTTCCTGCCTGATTCCCATAACGTGGAGTCATGCATATGGAGAAAGAGAAGAGGGAAACCTCTATACTCGTAGCTAGATCCCTTCCTTTGCAAAAAGTTAACAAAAAACAAACAACAGAACTTCAATTTGAGGACTTACCCTCAACTAGAAAACTTGGTGGGAGATGGAACGGAAGATGGGATTAAAGACAAATACTTCCCCTAATGCAGAGATACAAACAGTCAGAATAACAGCAAGATAATGAAAACAAGACAAACTGAGAGAGGCAGAGAAAAATTCATTAGTGCTCCAAAAACAAACGACACCATTCTCCAGCTTTGACCTGGAATGAGCTCTGCAGAGTTAGGTCAGACCCTTTGGCATCCAAATACGCCATTTGTGCATGCACACGTGTGTGTCCATTAAACTGGGCAGTTAAACTAAATCAGCAAGTAAAGTGAATGTCGTGCTTCTAAATGCGAGGACAGGTGCACAATGAGACCCTAAATGAGAGAAATGAATAAAACATTCTCCTCTCTCTTTCTTTCTTTCTTCCCTTCTCATCTACTCAGTCTCACATTCACACACCCTCCACATGTACACACAAATACAGAGGGAAATCAGGCTGGCATTATGACAGGGGTATGAATACGCTTTAACGAGCCCGTGTCTATGAAACTGCTGACCTTTATACCAGGAAGTAATATAAGGGGATGAGGAAAATACCCCATTTCTTCATGTAAATTTATTTTACTATTTAGTTGTAAAATAATGTTTGCATTAAGCTCCAATAGTCTGTCTTAAATCATTTTAGCAGATTAACTTCAGTAAAACTTTGTGGTCGCTGTCATAAAGCTCAAAGTTGACGAGAGCAGACAGAGAAGACGAGCAAAGCCCGTCAGAACGTCATAAAGCTACTGAGGCAAGAGGGTAACTCTGGCAGAGTGAGGGGCCGTTGTGGAGCAGGGGCTGATAATAAATCAACTGGTGTTAACAGAGAACAATGGGCTTATTTATCCTATTACCAGCTGACATTTACGCTTCAGCAAAAAACAAAACTTTTGGTGTGTTCAGACTGGACACATTTGGTTAGCTTAAATAATTCGTTACAAATTTTCCAGGACCAGGAACCGCTCTCAGAACCATCTTTCGAGGTGGTTTCAGTACATTTTCAATCAGACTTGAGCTCCAGTTAGCTCTGAGTTTCTTCAGTCTGAATACGCTCCATGCTTGGAGTGGAACAACTGGACTAAAACAGCCACCGTAACCTGGCATTACGTGATGCAAACAGAGTAACAGAGCAATGTTGAGACCAGGCTCAGATGAATGAAGGCTCAATGAAAAAACTTTTAGCGTGATACAATTCAAATTGTTTAACCACATTTCTGCATGGCTCTGTTGTACCAAAGTAACAGAAGAAGGATTGTACCTGACCTTGAGACAGACGTCAAAACCTGTTAGCGAAATATACAGTTTGAATAAGTGAACTAACCCAACAATGATTGTAAAGCGTAGGACTTCCAATATTTTTTTCTCTCTTTACTTCGCTTTCATAATTCCTGGCCAATGACTGAAGAGATCTTCAGTCACGTAGTTTTGTTTCAAGCTTTAGTTCAAAACAGACATTTCCATTTCACGTCATTTTGAGGGTTTAGGACTCGGTCTGAATCAACGTACTTTTCTAGACTGAATACAGCCTTAGCAAACCAGAACTGGATTTTCTTTAAAGGTGTATCAAACTATTACGGGCATTAAGCGAGACAAAAGAGTCCGAAATAAATTGGTCAGCCAGACTTGACTGTCATTATAGAAATCGTTGGTGGCATGCTAGCCACATGGCATGTAACGTACTACATGCTAGCCTTGTTTGAAGCGTTAGCTGTGTTAGTGTATTCACAATTAAACTACACACTTTGTTTGTGACACACAAATCAACAGGTTGATGACATTTAAACATTATTCTTATAATGCTAACTTCTAACTTTGTCAGAAGCACATTTAAAAAAAGAATGTCTGTTAGCACATTAGCTACGTTAACACATTTATGAAAACATCCGAACTTGTGTACAACTCAAACAAAAAAAACAGACTGATATCACTAAACAACAATCGCTATTGTGACTATGCAATTTGCAAACTTTTATTAGTAACATATAAAATAACACATTCCAACACGCGAAACATTAGTTGAATTAGCATATCTAAAAAAAAAACAACCTTGTTTAGAACTCAGAAAAAAGAGACTGATGCATCTAAAACAAATGTTACAGTGATTTCGCCAGCCCCCAGCCATGTTAATAACACATTAAACAAACACACACATTTGACGCAGCTACACGTTTGTTGCGTTAGCTGTTAGCATATCTACAATAACACCCAACCAGTTTGTAACTCATAATAAAACAAGACTAATATGACTAACACAAATTTTACTGTGACTACGCAATTTTCCAAACTTGCTCGTAACACATAAAGAAAACACATTCCGACACAGCTACATGTTGGTTGCATTGGCATTCCTACAACAACATCCAATCTTGTTTGCAACTTTTAAACAAACAAAATAAAAAATACAGACATTTTGACGGAGCACTGAGTACCGCTCAAAATTACAGTAAATGCAACCAGAATTATTCTATTTATAAAATGCCCTAGCCTCTGGATTACAAAGTGCACTGTCATTTTTTTTTTTTGTTTTGTTTTTTTTATTTAAGCCTTTGAAGTTCAGATTACAGGGCAGAAAATAATGATTTCATATACTTTTGCCCATTTAATTCAAAACTTAAGGTAAAAATACCCCAAATGAAATAATTTATAAGGTTAAATATTATATCCACTTTCCATGATTCAATGTAATATAGAATTAAATGTCAATTAGATCCTTTCCTTTGCTTTAAATCAAACATTTGATGAAACATAGAAATGTTGTCTTATGCTTTGCATGTTTAACCATGCTGTGGTGATAAACTTTGAAGAATGAAGAACTGAAAGGAAAGGAGGACAATAAATTAAAAAAAGCAATGAGGACAGGTCAAAGAAAACTGAGCCAAATTATCTCTCAATCTATTTAAGACGTGTATATTTCTGTGTGTGTGTGTGTGTGTGTGTGCAGGCGAGCACATGTCAGACAGTGACAGTTGAGCGAACAGTGACATACCAGGTTGGCAGAGATATTTTGGTATCTAGGGCAAGTGAGGGAGAGAGAAAGACAAAGGCAGAAATGATGAAAAGATCGTTTAGAAGATCCCACCCACTCCCTCTGTCGCTTTTCTTCACCTCTTCCCCCTCCTCCTCCTCTCTTTCCTCTCCCAGCTGATTGACAGCACCCCCACCTCTCCTGCTCAATGCTCTTTGATTGACAGGACTCCCCAGACTGAGTCTCTTATCCCCTGAAACAACCCGTGCTCCTCCGTTCCTCCCTTCTATCTGCTTCCACAAACCTTAAACCTCCTCCTCTTCCTCTCTTACCTTACCTCTGTAAATGCTGTCTCATCATCGCCGCGTCGGCGTTCTAGCATACCCCCATTCCTTCCTCTTTCCCATCATCTCGTTCTCAAGCTCTGACCCCTCTTAACCCTATAGATTACACACAGACACACATAAACATGCACACAAGGGCGCATGTGCATGGGGAACCCTTTAAACCCTCGGGCTTATGTGGGCCCCTTTAGACTTTGGGGCGACACACAGCAATTCACACAACTCCCCGTGCACGCTCGCACACACAAACTGCCCTCCTCCAGTCTTGACACTGATCTAAAGCCTAAACACACACCGCTTGAGACTATAACACCCTCAAACCACACACACAAGCACACAGCCTGAGCTTATTAAGTCAATTGTGGAAGTCTAAACATGCAGCGAGCTGAGCAGTGATGTAGGTAACCCCCGAGGGCCACGGAGAGGCAGAAACTGAGTCAAAGAGGAAAGGAGGAGAGAAAAGCGAACGGGAGGGATGGTTAGGATGCCGAAAGGCATGGAAGGAGGAGGAAGAGGACAAATGCAGAAGAAGGGAGTGGGCCCGGTGGAGGACAATGAAACGAAATAAGAGCCAGTTGATAAAGAAGAGATACAAGAGAAAGCTGAATGAAAGGCAAACGCACACACACTTGCTCAGAGATGGGGAGTGGATGCGTCTCTTTATGAGTCAAGCAGGCGTATGATAGGATATCGTTGCATGTCGTTAACCCTATATTAACCCTGAGAAACAGTGAGACACTTACCGCACCATAACAAGGATTAACTGGGCCACACACACTCTCTGTCTCACACGTATACGCATACACAAGGAAAGCCGATCCAGCTGTCAGTCACACCCACACACAAACACACCTACAGTCACACCAAGAAATCACTTGTAAACTTTCTGTCTCCTGTTTCTTAAAGTGCTTGTACAAAAAACATTCTTAAATTTGTTAGAGAATGAGTCCTCTGATTTTCAGCATAATCCTTTTTAGACAGACTTATGTAATCATTTTCCACTCCATACATGATTACATCTACAAGATGATGTGTAACATACACGCCTGGGTTGAAACTGTCAGTGCATGAAGTTGTCAACTTTCAGAATCTCAGATGGGCTTTGATGGGCTCACAGTGCTTTTCATTTGATTTGGTGTTCGGATGACTGTGACACATCTCAACACTCTGCACAGTACCCCTCAGTATAGGCGGGGGGGGGCATTAGCAGCACCACATGAAGCTACAGGTGTGCCGCAGGTAATACTGTTGCTCTATGGAAGGATCCAGCTGACCTTTGTCAAAAGGAAGTGTGGTCTACAGCTCATCAGCTTGACAAAGTTCTTTGTGTCACGCATCAAAATAGCATAAACTATAAACATAGCTTGGCCTTAAACAATGTAAGACTCTATATATATTATCTATTGGCGTGATTAAAAACAGCTTGAAATAAAGGGTAATGTGCATATTTATTTATTTATTACAAACATATTAAAACAATAAAGTAGTTGAAGGTTTAATTAGGTATCATTTAATTATTAAAAATTGAATGAAAGCAAAAAAGTAATACGTTTAATTAAAAAAAAAAAAAAACTACAAGTCTCCCTAGCAGATGTCTTCTATGCTACACACTGGCAACCAAAGTCATCTCATGCATACGCGTCCTAAGTTTCGGATCACGTCCAGCACCCTGACCCGTAAACCTAACGCTAGCCTGGTCTGGTACCACGTCTGAAACCGGTACCGGTGGAACTACATTAATTCTGTTTATTAGATATGCAGTTAAAGGATTGGTGGACGGTCGTCAAAACAACGTCAACACTGGATGTAAAATTTTGGCTTTGAAGAGTTACAATTAAATATGTTTAAAACATATACATTAATTGAAAATTGTTGTGATATTTTAAAAATATATGTTTTAGCATTCCATTAGTCTGCATTCAAAACCTGTATCCAAAAACATGAAATATTAATTTGGATTCAGAGGTTCTGAAAAGAAATGAACAACTTTAATAAAAAGGACAGGGAAGCAGAAATTAAAAATGAAATAACCATACATTTTCAGAAAAAAATGTGAAAAAGTAAATGTTTGTTTTTTGTTTAGGACCTTCCGACCAATCAGAGTGAGTTTACAATTCCAGCAAATTAATATTAGTTTGCAAACTAGTTACCCACTAGCTTCACGGTTTCCACACCACACACATGTAGTTGTACTGGCAGCATGAAATGTGTGTTTATGGAGGTGAAGGGGTGTTTATGTTGGCAACCCGTCTTGCAGCAACAAGCTGTTTCACTGTTGTTGACATAACCTTTGGGACAGCCTTTTTCTTTTTTAGTTCATGTAAGCATACAGAATTTTCTAAAAGAAGAGATCTGAATCTCTGATCCATTTTAAAGCTGTCTGCAGATAACTAACTAGAGAAAATGCAATAAACTAGAATGTATCACATACCAGTGAATCTCATTTGTTCTAGAATTCAATATTTGTTCAAATAGATCCGTTCACCTGCAACAACACATCTTATACTGTGACTTAATGAACTTATGCTCTTAAATTGTACGGATTTTTTTTTTTTTTAACAGACTGATTTAGAAATTCTTTAGTTTTTCTAGTGACTGTTATAAATTGCAACGATAGATTATTTATTTCTATGGAAAATTTTCCAAATCTATCATGGTTCTGTGTATTTTTAAATAACATTGTATCAACACAAACATGCTAAGAGGAAAAACATCCCCTGCAGCTTTTTTCCAAAGACCTTTTTTCCTTGGTACTCTAAAAAGTAAGACAGGAAATATTATTTTTGACTGCTAACGGTTTAAGCTGGACTTTATTTGTGTTGACCATCATTGAGACACTTAAAGCTCTCGTTTTTCTTGTCTTTTTTTTTTTTTTTTCCACATGTTTGGGTCGGGCTGCACAGTTCCAGATGTTGCTCCAAGAGGTTGTGAACCAGAGCGAAATGGAGGGGAGGGGGACAGGAAGTATCCCACGGTATCCACGGTAACCTTGACATTCCATCCTGACCAAGTTCCCTGAAATTTCTCAGAATTCCTTCTGTTTCCCTTCTTAAGCTATAAATGTCTCTTCATCCCATTTACATGAACACACACTCTATAGCCCCACTATGGCTGTTTCTATTATTTTTTTTGTTTAGTGTCTGTTGTATCAGATATAGTTTCAGCAGCTCGATCTACGGCCATCCACTCATCCACAGCCTAACACTAACACTCCTTCCAGGCATATTTATAATGAGCTGTAAGCTGAGATGTCAAAGATAGCCGGCTAAAACAGGCTGGGGTGTAACTTTTCTAAAGTCCATTACAAACACACAGTCAACACAATAACTCTTATGCTGCCCTCAGTCTTTTAAATCCACATGTAATACATCTTTTGCTGTACATCTTCCTCAGCAGAAGATGATAGTTACCAATAAAGGTACTATTTAAAGGCCTCTGTAATGCTGTTTAAGAGTTTCCTCATTTCCTGGAAATGGAAAAAACACAGAGGACTCATCATCCACTCGAGGATGTATATACTATTTTTACATGCAATGAAAAGTCTCCTGATATTTTTCCATCTTTCCCACTGAGTGAAAATACAACATTGACCTTTGCGACTTAGAATTCACATGGGGTTTATAGTATGGTGTGAATTTACTTATAGTCTTAAACGAACAACCAGCCGAGAAAGAGATAAAGATGTCGAGCCACGTTCACACTGAACATGATTCGCGCGTCGAGTTTTATTGTTAGGTCAATGTACAGACACTATCTGAGGTCCTGCGGGGCAATTTGAGCATCAGGCGGAGGGTGTTGGTTCAGCAACAGTCGTTGTATTTCCATTACTTTAAAAATGTGCTGATTGGTCTGCAAATTCTAAATGGAAACAAGTCGTATTTGGGCGCCTCAAGAGGTTCTACAGCTTATTCAAATGAACAGCATTGTTATACTGTTCAATTGTCTTCTATTGTAATTGTATTTTCTTTCTACTTTATTGTTTTAAGTGTATTTTACTTTCTTTTGTTGATGCCTTTCTACCCAGGTCTCCCTTGAAGAAGAGATCTAATCTCAATGGGATTTCCTGGTAAAATTAAGGTTAAATAAACAGAATCAATGTGGAATTGTTGGATCCACAACTGCATGTACAATTTTCCAAAATCGCTTCAGCCTTGGTGCTCCCATATAGCTTGCCGCTCCACAGCCTGAACAAGATGCAGACGTCTCCTTTGATAGATGATGAGTGCTAGTGCCATAACAGGAATTTGAATGTATCTTTTTGTGTTATCAAACAGTAAAAAGGGTCGAACTGCTTACTTGTTAGAGCATTTATTTTTAATATCGCAAAACAGGCTTGTCACACCCGTTTCTGTGCCTGGTTCATTAGCATATATAGAGACTGTCAATAAGCCAAATGCTCCCTTGTTGTTCTTTTTAACAGAATCAACTTTAAGAAATAAATTCTAATCTCTTGCTGTGTTCTTGAATGATTTATCACGTAAGTGAGTTTGTGTTTATATGCATATTTATAATTTCATAGAAACGCTGTCACTGCAAAATTGTGTTTTTAGACATTTCTAGAATTTCAACCTAACACTTTGCCTCAATTGCACCAGGCCCTGCCTTTTTGCACACCAGATTTCACAAGCCCCGCCTCCTTCACACTCATGGTAAACTCTTGCCTTGAACACAATAGCTTTCAAACATTAAGTTTTATCGGAAAACAATGAAGATGTAGGGAAAAATCGATTTGGCGATATATCACGATATTTTGTTTGGCGATATTAATTCATTTACCAAAAGCATCATGAATTTGCTTTTGAATTTTAATGTTGTGATCATTAAATAAAATACTTCTTGACATTTGATTACAATGAAAAATGCAGTTTTTTTCTAAATCCTACTCTTAAAAAAGTTTTTAAAAAAATCATGTGGTAAAGTCTTGGAATACATCACGATATGTATTGTATCGCCTGACTCTTGCCAATACACGCCCCTAAAGAACCAGTAAATAGAAAAACTACTGTAGGATGCAGTCAGGAATAAATACTGATATTAAAGTGTCAAATACATATATTTTCATAAAATAAAGTTTTGTCTTGCCTTGCAAAAAAGATAATCTCCTCATTCATGACTTTTAATGCGCCGCACAGTTTGTTGAGGCGTGTTCCACAACAAAAACCAGGTTTGATTGTAATGTGGTGACAGTGACGAGAATATTATATCTGCTCGCCCTGTGAATTACTCAAACGCTCACAGATGTGTGCACAGGCAGAAGCGCTGACGCAGGGTTAAAACAACTGCTAAAAAATGTGATTAAAATAAGACAGGAGGATCTCCTGTCAGTTTTTTGTTTTTTTACTGTGACTTATTCCTTTGTTTTTGATCCACTTTTATGCAGAAAGGGAGACTGTTCAAATCCGGTCTTCCAGTTTGACAGAAAAAAAAGCAAGAATGACAAAAAAACAAACTCCTGCTGAAAACAGATTTGTATTTTACTCCATACAGAAGTAACAAATTCACATGAGAGCTATTTGTTTGACACATGAAACTTTATATATTTGGCAGCTAGAGTGCAATTGTGTCTCTGATCAATAACATAACCGAAGCAAATTCGGACACCCTGTAAATTTTATAGAGGATTTATAAAGTTTTATACTTTTTTCTTGAGCACAGCTCAGTGTTTAATTGCAGTTTGTGCCTCAAATGCTTCACTGTCTCACATCAGTGACCATTGATTCAATCTGAGAAGCTCGTGTTTCCGAAGACACAAACATACGGTCCCAAGCCGGCATTCAAACAGGTCACCGTAGCCTCACATCCAGTGTGTGTGGGGGGCGAGGAAAGAAGAAAGAAAGGGGCAAAGTGAGAGTCAGTACCTGTCGATGATAACAGGGTCTGAGGGTGTCTCATTACGGTTTCCACAGCTCTTCTTGTCACAGCACCGACTAAAAGAGAAGTCACAAAAAAAAGAAGAAGTGAGTTTGATTCTCAGAACATTCAGTACATTAATGACCCAGTTTGGATGTTTAAAGTACAGCACATTATATTCTTTGACAACACTGATATAAAACCTCTTACCAAATTCACATTTGATCAGAACTGTCAAAAGCAGGCCAACAGGAGTGTTAGAGAATTTCTGTAGAGCAGATCTAAATTGAGTGTGTGGCTAAAAATAGTTTCTATGACAAAGAAATAGAGTATGTTGGAAAGAAACGGCAGGGTTCAGAGGAACGGGCCAGGTATGGAAGACAAGAAAGCTTCAGTACAGGGACAAGCCTTGTTAACAGTTGGAGCTATAGTGGGTTCAAGGCAGATCTCAGAGTTTGAAAATACACTCCAGTCCAGTCACGATGACAGACATGTGAGCGCTCCAGTACGGGAAGGTTCCACTGAGGTAAGCCTCACTTCCACTGAAAGGTTTGTTTTCACGCGCATGTGTGGAGTAGACCACTCGCGTGTCAAACAACAATGGAGGTCATCCAGCAGCTCGTCTTTTTCTTGCTTTACTTCTTGTACATCGTGTTCAACAGTAATTTAAAGTTAGTAGGCAGCTAAGATGAATACAGCCGTAAAAAGGAAAAAACGTTTTAATTGGATCCTGAGTCGCAAAAAGTAGGGCTGGGCGATACTGAGCATTTATGTACCGATCCGATATTGGTCAATATCGTCGATATCTATACCGATATCGATATTTTTGTGGTGAATGAGACATAAACCTCAAAATCTCAATTGTTTTAAATCGTTGTGAATGTTTGTTTTTTTTTTTTTTGTTTGATAACATTAAAAACACATTTAGGACAATATTTTCAATTAAATGGAAGATAGTTTATTAAAATAAAAACTGTGAAGAACAGTCTACAAACCAATAGAAAAAAAGTAACTATGATGTAAAAATAATTCAAAATGTAAAAATGTTTAAAAAAAAAAAAAAAAAAACAACTGGTAGAAAAATAGATAATATGTAACTTCTTAGCCTTTAAGCAGAATATTAAAACAGGTGAAAAGTAAGTTGTAAGAAACAACTAGAGTGGAAATAGCATGCTTTTTGCTGAGATCTCACAGGATGAGAGCAGTGATGCAGCAATTCAGCTGGGTCATTTTTGCTAATACAGAAAACTTTCAAAATATCAATTTCTGCGGGTTCGATACCAACTTGAGATCGATACTATCAATATTTTGGATTGATCCGCCCAGCACGAGCGAAAAGAGCTAGCTTAACTGAGTGCTATGTTGGCATCTTCTAATGTCGTCATCACTTTCTGCCAATCAACAGGTGACTACAGTGGCTCCGCCCCAACTGTTCCGTTCCATTTTTCTATGGACCTCCAACCAATCGGGCCGCTCAAGTGGTTCAGTACTGTTTAATGGGTCCATTTTACAATGGAAACGCTCAAAATATCAGACCAGACCGCTCAGTGGAACCGAGGCTAAAGATAGCAGGAGAGCGTGTAAACAGATGGATGATGGGAAATGGGAGAGGGCTTAGTGTGTGTTAACAGTTTCACCCACATTTTCAAAAGGCAACGTTTTATCGAACTTTAGAAATCAATTTGAATTTCGGTTAAAGAAGGCATAATCATAATTAAAAGAAATAGATCAATAAATAATCTGAGTAGGATTTTAAAGAGAAATCCACTTTAAAATCTCACTCCGTCCACCAACAGCCGCTCCAGTTTGCACCAGTGCCTCAGAAGTGGACCAGCATCTGCTCTGATCTCTCAAACATCATGTGGGAGTTTAGGCTCATGTAGATTAAAAAAAGTTGGCATAAGGATGTACGGTTAGAAAAGAAAGAAGCCAAAGGAGACGAAGTGATGCTTTAAATAATATTTCACTAGAACTCCGACCCATGTGTGGGCCTGAGTTTGACGACCAAAGCAGCTTCACGCCAGAGCGATTAACAGGTTGGCTGCAAATGAAAAGACAACTTATTTAACGGCAAACAATGTATAATCTAACTGTATTTTACATTAAATAAAACTGTTGTAAAAATCACTATTTTCCACTCATATAATAAAAAGATTATGATTTTTTTAATGTGAAAGAACGGCCTGTTTTTCAACCATTCTTCAAATGTTTAAACTTTCCCATCTCAGGTTATTTATCAAGTTTGGTTTTAAGAAAAAAAAGTTTCAAAGTAAAATAAGAAACAATTTTGATGCCATGAATATAAAATATAGACAGCATCCATTAAAATGCTGCTAGGGTTTATTTTTTGAGGTTTTGCTGTTACACCAGTATTGTGGCCGCGACCACACAGTCCAAGACCTGACCCAGACTCTGAGAGGTTGAAACTGAGTCAGGACCACAGTGTGTACAAACGAGAGGTTGCAAAAATCAGAGTAATCATGTTCCTATTTTTCTAGCTGACTCAAACTATAAACACGCTGACCGAGGTCTCATTAAACAGAGAAAAAAGTGTATTTAGGAAATTTGAAAAATTGCTGCATAAATGCAACCGAGTTTGTGTAGGGCGACACAACATATTATAAATCTGCTGTTGTGGGCATGAGAAGTCTCACTGTGACAAAATACTATCCAGACTACAATGAGAGGCCAGTTCTAATATAAAAATGCTATGTTCACATTCATCTGTTTACCTTATTCTTTTATTTATTTAAACAGTGATGCTTCATATTTTGTTAAGAATATGGAACTCTAACTTTCCGTGTGTTTCTCTGGGAATAATAAACGGCAAAAAGAAAAATCTCTCAGACCATTTGAAAATAATGTATCTGTGGAATGTTTGCATGATGGTAATACTGTATACTAAAATAAGGTTTGTTTATATATAATTTCTGTACATTAAAATTATTTTTTTGTTTAGAGTTAGGTCTTTGTCAAAGGTACTAGATAGTTTGTAGAACGTGTGGCACGTTCAAGAACATGCTAAACGGGCAATCTTAAACATACTTTTAGCATGCGGTATTCACACTAGACTGTTGCTATACAACTTGGTGATAAATGTCAATGAAGTGTCAATTTTGCGTATGCGGTCAGGCCTCTGCGTCGCTGCGAATCCGTTTCCTTTGGTTCAAATTTCGCCGGACGACGCAGCTGAACCGCAGCTAATAAGGGGGGGATTATTAGTGTGAGTTTGGAGTTTTAGTTGTAGCTAGACCGCTCCCGCATCGCACCAGAGAAGGCCATAGTTTGCACACCGCTGGTCTAGTACCATGGATTTTAAAAGCATTTGGACCCCGTGCTTACTAATTTTTTATTCACACAGGAAGTATGATGTCATTGATTTCACGCGATGAAAATCTAATCAATATGAACATTTTACGATGACTATGCCTCAACTGTAATGATGAAAACGTTAACGGTTTATCAAAAAACTATATTTATTTTTTGGCAAAAATTGTTCAAACGCAATGCATTGTGGTCTATATTCACCAATGCAGGGAGCATAAATGCACACTGATTTTACGCAAAGAATTCTGGGAATTCTGGATTTTGGAGTTGTAGATTCAGACAGCTCTACAAAATGGCAAACGGACTATATAGTGAACTTTTCTAGTGAATAGTGAAGGAATTCAGACACAGACCATATCTCTCTGATTGTAGGGATAAGCAATTTGAATCATATAATTCCAACAGGGGACAAACCACATTTATTCATTTCTCCTCCGTGATCACTTCTCAAATAGTTGGTACTTCTGTGTTTTGAAACGCCATCCAAAAGTCCCTGTTTGGTCAAACTTCAACTGGTTTAACTTTATGTGCGTAAAATCATTGAATGTTTTGAACGTAGAGCCTAAAAACTGATTTAAATAATTGTGTAGTGACACATGAACGTGAGAGTTTTTGATCCAGAAACCCAAACTCGCATATACTTGCGTTTACAAAGACATTTTGCTTGGAAACAGTCGCTCAAACGCGCGTTTCAAGCACCGGGTGAATGTAGCGTAACAGTGTGTTGAGCTGACATGGCTTATTCTGTTGGCTAAAGTCATGTCTTGAATGTAAATCTGTTTTTAAAAAAAGCGATTAAGATTTACTGTTTTAATCCCAGATTCTGTCCTTAAATGTCACAGCAAACCTTAGCGGTGTTTTAGTGGCATCAAGGGAATTCAAAGCATTTAAGCTTGTAGTTTTATTGTTATTGATTGCTGATCCTCGGTACATGTCTACAAATCTCAAGGACCAACTCTTACTGTTGATAACTCCTGTTAGTTGCACGATTAGAGACATTTTTCAAACCTACCGAATAGAATGTGTACTGAGAAAGAGTACAGTATACTTCAATTAATATTCATTAATTTATTTTAATTTTGATTTTATACATTTTTAATAATAATTAATTTGATTGTACTTGTGGGATGTGTATGTTTGCTGGATTTTTAACGTGCTTTTATTCATTTTTATTATGATTGCTACTTCAAAGACTATT
Source organism: Oryzias javanicus (assembly GCA_003999625.1). Lineage (NCBI taxonomy): Eukaryota > Metazoa > Chordata > Actinopteri > Beloniformes > Adrianichthyidae > Oryzias > Oryzias javanicus. The sequence goes on from CM012450.1 coordinate 22,963,368, forward strand.
TTTTGTCTATTTATTTTACTGTGTAAAGCACTTTCAGATGCTCGGTAGCAGAAAAAAGTGTGATACAAATAAAGTTGAATTTTAAAATCAAATAAAATTTTGTGTCAAAAAAGTGTCTTCAAATGTTTTCCGTTAATTACTAATTGGGTAAATTAATGTTTTGATGTTCTCAGAAATCAAGGAAAACACAATTTCTAGCAATTACATTTTTATTTTTGTATTGATTTCTGTGCTTATGAAGCTTTAAAATACAAAGGCATGAATCAGATCACCATGATGGCTCTACATATCTACAAGAAACTAGGGAAATAGTCCCCGCCACATCTGAGGTTTTAACTACTTTTAATTTGTAGTGCAAGCTTAATTCCGATAAAAAGCACTTGTGTCTTTTTCCAAAAAATCTAACTCAAAAAGTGTTTAAACATACTAATAGAAAGGAGACATAGAGGATGGAAAATGCTCAAAAATTGGAGTGGGTGAATATGTGCAACACCAAGAGCAAAATAACTTGGCAGGCTTACAAATTTTCGCAGATATGTACTACACGTGTGTCAAAGAGGCTTTCTTTGCTTGCATCAATTATGAATAAAAGTGCACACAGGAGGGTGGAGAATAAAGCGGGGCAGAGCTTCGGTAAAGAGTGAAAGCGTGAGCGTGGGAGGAAAACTAAGGATGGGTTTGGGTGGGATGAAGAGGAAGGGGAGACATCTCAGGTTTCCCACTGTCACAGATGGCAGGGGTGGAAAGAAAGAGACTGACACGTTACACCAGACTCATTGTCCCACCTATCTACTTGCTGCGCTGCTCTTTCTACCCCGCCTGTCAATTGTTGCGCCCAATGAACTGGGTCACTGCGCGGAAGCTTTCAGAGAGCGGCGCAGCATCGGTGAGGGGTTGGAGACGGATAAAAGAGGAAGATGTAAGGGAAAGGAAAAATAGGGAGGCGGAGATCGAGGAAGGAAAGGTTAGAAGGCAGGTGAGGATGGTGGATATGAAGGGAGGGTGCAGATGAAGGGAGGAGATTAAGTGGGAGAAAGAGGAGGAAGGAGCAGAGTGGAAGATGTTATTAATGGAGAGGTGGTGGAAAGGAAAACGAGGGATAGGAAGGGGGGTAATGCAGCGCTTATTGCTTTGGATCTTGGTGATCTAATCACCCCCCCACCCCCTTTTCTTTTTTTCGAACAATAGACTCAACAGGATGAACTGGTGATACATCCTCTCCACTTCTTTGTGTGAAAGATGTTGACGAACGCTTCGGTTTCTGGGGCCATTTGTCAAACTTGATGAGGTGTTCAAGAGGAATTAGAGAAAACTGTTTTAAGAATGATCGTTCAGTAAAGACAAATGAGCTCTTTACTCATTAAAAGCTGTTTGATACTGTTAAATGTGGTATATGATGGTGACGTCCCTCACAGTTTCTCCATTTTTTTTAATATCTATATATTTCTTTTTACAGAACATTGCATTCTGGATCCTGATTGGCTCTTGATTTGCAGTTTTCTCCATACTATGCCTCCTGTACACATGCTCAGTTTTGAAAATTAACATAGATCTTCAGCTGCTAGCAGAAGTATGTTTTCATTCTATAATACTGGACGTGTTTTTCTACAAAGTCTTGAATGTTAAGAGTTTGAACCAGACAGAAAAGTGTGAAAATTGTTCTTTCTGACAAAGAAACTGTATAACGTGAAGAGTTTTACAGCCTTAAAGGGGACACACCATAAAAAAAATCAATTTTTTAAGCTTTTAAGTGTACTATACTGTTCATTTCTCCTACGATAGTAGGCGGGTCCTCACGTTCTGATGTCACAGATTGAGAACAGTCCCTTTCAGAAAGCGTATGCTCCGCCCCCAGGCTGCTGACATAAACACTTTCTCCACAAAGCTAGCGCTTTTACCGCAAATTAACCCATTAACCATCACTATTCTGTCTGTGCCTAATTTTTGGTAAAAAAAAAAAAAAACGCCTTGGTTACATGTGTGTACTGTACATCAGTATTTTTTCTTTTTTAGGTTGACATCATGAATTGGGCGGGGCCCTCAAGTAGTGAAAGCCGGTGCCTCTGAGATCACGTTTTATTCCAGTTGTGTCTTTTTAGTTCCAGGTATGAAAAGAATTCACAAATAATTTGGGGTTTTTTTTAGTGTTCCAAATGTAATAAATGCTAATTTACATGGATATAGTTTTTCAGAGTAAACTAAAAGCATGGTATGGCCCCTTTAAAAAATAATGAGGCACATTAACCCATTTTGGGAACATTACAAAACCATAATACATGCTTGCTTGAAAGTCAAAAATGAGTTTTGAACAGGAAAAAACATCAGAGTTTTAGTTTAAGCGTTTATGCAATTAACATAATTCTTTTGAATCCTGAAGTGGAGAAAAGTAGCTTTACAGTGAAATGCAACGCTTTACAGCGCTGGAACTGGAATGATGTTAAATGGTCAAAGAGTTGCAGGAGTTCAAAGAGAACGTGCTATTTCCTGTCACACCAGAGCTTTTGTTACAGTGTTGACATTCTGTCAACGACGGTAACTCTTCAACCAACCATCCAGAAGCGGAGAAAAGTAGTTTTGTGCTGATATGCAACACTTTATAGCACTGAAGTGTTTACGCAATCAAAGTAAATCCACTGATTCTGACAGGGAGAGAAGAGGCTTTGCACCATCATGCAACACCTTAAGTTAGTCATGTGGTGAATATCGGTGCAACACATCAGTATGAAATCAGCAGATTCACGTTGATCACATAAATAGTCGTGGAGTTGCAGGTTGTCAAACATTGAGGAGTCACTGGCGACATCTCCTGTGTTTTTTTGGGAAATTTTACAACGTCTTCTTTGACTCAAACTTCTTCCAAACCAGGGTTCTTCTGATTCCCACTATGGATTTTTGTTTACTTCCTCTTTTCTTTCGTTCTTATTTATTTATTTTTTTTTAGAATCAGAGTCATTTTATTGTCATTGTTGCACAGGTCAGTTGGATTGCCCTTGTCAGTTTGCACTGTCGTTAACCACACCAAGATGACTTGCAAGTGAACTAAAATCAATTTTTACAAGTTGATAGAATAAAGTTTTGGTTGCAATCAGTATTTAACGTTTTCTACACTAATAAAATAATCTCAGGTGCTGACCAAACTGTGTTGAAGTACAGTATTGAAGCACTATGAAACCATGATAAACACACCCCTTATGATCCAGTTGGAAAACTATTATTTATTGGTTTTATAATAATCAAATTGAACAAACTAATGTTATTTAGTCTCAATTAAGCAAAAGCCAATTTTAAACCAGTGATCAGTTTTATAGAGATCAATCACCTCATAAATCATCACCTCATAAAAAATATTTTAATTCTTGCAGTATGTTGATCCTTTACAAGCTACAGAATTTTGGGGGACGTGACCACAATCCTGCTTTGAAACAATTGCTAAAACTCCGATTATAGAAAAAAAAAAAACCTGAAAGAGCTCCAACCAGGTTTGGGAGGTGACAGATTGTCTGGGAGCATATGGCTAATAGCAGCACCATGACAATGAGCCACCCTGATTAATGGACACCCAGAGCCCTTTGTACAAGCGTACGTTTATTGTGTGTGTAGCTCGGGCTGCAGAATCAGCACATGGGAGCTTGACTGACCTCAGCTGCTGGTTAAGTGAGGCGCGTGTCCACGCCAGATGAAAAACCTGCTGCTCCCCCAGAGGAAAGATTTAAAAAAAACATCTGGATCTAAAACGATTATTTCAGTATTCATACTTTACAGGAAAACTTGACAATATTTTGAAAAGTTTCTTGCGAATCACTTAAGAAATTCACCTTTTTTTTTAATGCTGTGTAAAATGTTAAGTGCTGCTGGTTTTACTGCTAAAATCCATGCTTGTGCATATAGATGAGCCCCAATTTATATTGTTATAGTTAAAGTTTTTCAGCGACAAGGTCAAGGAACGGGAACTTAAATCGTGCTAAATTTGAATTTTTATAACTGCGGTGTGCAGACCTGAGCGTGCATATGCATGCTTTTTTTGTGTCTTCATATATGTGTGTGTGTGTGTGTGTGCGAGTCTAGCCTATATTTTATAGTCAGATTGTGGAGGAAGGCCCATTTGTTAGCCACAAAACAACAGAAGGACTCAGATTGACTAATGAGTTTCTCTGTGTCCTAATTAACCAGGCGTCTCTTTTTTTTTTTTTTTTTACACACACACACAGAAGTCATGCATGTTTCACACACACATTCCCATTGTATATGTTCTATTAGTAAAACGGCTCTATAAATAGAGCTCTTTGCCGTCAACCTACTTCCAAAGAAATTTATCTTTAGGTTGCAATTAATGCTGCAACTGTGAGAGGCCAAACTCATCTTCCTTAACAGATATGGCATCTGTGTGAGTTAGAGAGCTGGGATGTGTTTGGGAAAACATACATGATTGGTGAGAGCTTTTACCAGCAAAGAGACTTAAAGAGGAAGAGAGTTGAGGAATATTCTGGTGAGATGTGAGGAGTCTTGTCTCACCTGCACATGATCTCATGTGTCAGCAGCACTCTGCACATCTCCGGGTTCTTGTCTTGGCCTTCATAAACAATCGGCTGGAAGAGACAGACAGGGACGCGGGGAGGGAAAGAGAACGAATGGTGAGCTCAAAGGTTTTTCATCAGAGATGATTGGAATCATAGAAACAAATCAATGAATTCGCCCCTGGGCAATTAGCTCAAAATCAACAATTTTACCGCATTAGGATGCATTTGTGACATTTACTTGTTGGTCTTTTAGGGGGATTTGACTTAAAAACACATAAAATATTTCTAGTAGTAGTTGACATTAAAAGGAAAACTGTGAGAAAAGTAACTAGGCATGACACAGCTGCCAGATTATTGCACGAGCAATGAAGCTCCACTGTCACTCAGACTTGTTGGAAAGTGCCAGTCAGAGCCTGCAATGGTGCATGCATGCATAAAAAGGTTTTTACAATATATATATATATATATATTTTTTTTTTTAAACTGCCGTAAAACCTACCAAACTACTGAAAATAGATGATCTTGAAGCACAGCGGTGTTCAACAACACTTTATAGCCTCGCCGTTTCCTCTCTCGTTTATCATTTTTTTTCCTCAATTCCCAACAGGAGAACGGAAAAGGTGTTGTTAAGGTAAGCAGGTGAGTTTCCACATCACTGGTGTGAACCCGCCGTTCAGCAGTAACACCTCCAAATCACAAACGCACGACTTGTTTGACAAAGAGAAATTCACACCGAAACCGTCTCATCAGCATGTCAGCTGATGAAAAGCAAACGAGAAACAAAAAAAAAAAAAAAAACACCCTGAATATTGGTAATGGCCGCCCTCCCTGCATCTGCATTTCCAGCTGAAGCGTTGGTCTATGAAACCACGTTCCTGCTCCTGAGGAAGCTCAGAATAAAGCAGAGACATAAGTCACAAAATAAGCTATCCATCAATCAGCGCACACTCTCGGTGTGTCTTTGGTCTATTCCAGTCCGTTTGATCTGTCATTCCAAACTGCAGCAGATCTCTCCAGGTGACAAGCTCACTTTTCTCAGGGAACAGCGAGGAAGTTTCTATGTCTTTTGTACTGATCTTCATCTCAGGCTCAGACGACCTGCTGCCACCGAGTGAACGTCACTGAATTAAACTCCCGTGGTGAATGCTAACAGTGCTGCACAACACTACTCCCTTTAATAAGGGGAGCTGAAACACTAGAGTCACCCATTGTTTTTTTCCAAAGCTATACATTTGTCATATAGATACTTCATAAAGTCTGACTTATTATGGCGCACAACCATTACTCTTAGATTATGATTGTTTATGGTACCGACTGTTTGCAAAATAGGATGTAGAACTAGCTGTTTATAAGAAAGCAAACCACTGTTTACGCATACTTTGGTTAGGGTTCTTTTGCTGACGTCACAGTAAAAAAAGAATAAACTGTTATCTTCAGTACAAATCTGTGAGAAGTTTTCAACAAATAAATCCTGCAGACATCTAAAGGGACTAAACAGGAGCCTCAGGACCAGCGTACGGTCCACCAAACTACTAAATTCCAGTCGTTTCAAACTCCTCTGCAGCTCTATCTGCTGTAAAGTCTGGAGGCCTCATTAGAGAAGCATTTCATAGCTACCACCACTGCCTCCAGGACCCCCGCCCTCCCTGTGTTTATGAACCAGGGGCACCTGTCAGTCACACTTCACTGTGCATGAGCATATCTTTCATTTCAACTCCCCAAAGAAAATGTATTGACACTCTAACCGGGAGTCTGAAAGGCTTTTTGCAAGTCTTGAACTTCAGGGATGTGTACACACCGGCCATGCTGGCAAACTTTGCAATATGAAACAAAAATAATATGAGCTGAAAGCACAAAATGTAACCGTATCCAGGCTCAGCTAGTGATAATATTTGCAAAAATGGCTAGTCTATCCAGAAAGAAAATAAACTTCATCCAGACTAAGAACATTTAAAATGACTTCAGACAAAGCTAAAACGCTCCTGTTGACACTCCACCGCCTCAGGTCTGTCAACACTCGCAACATGAGAATAGAAGCTGGGCCTTCAGAGCTATCTTATCAACGCTGGAACTGGAAAACTACCCTGATTTCCATTTGACAAAGCTAACACTGGTCTGTGAGAATTATGAAACGTGCTCTTTCACCCAGCAAATACGGGTTTTATATATCCGCTGTCTTATCCTGCAACATCTTTGCACTTAAGCGGTTGTTTTTCCTCTGCAACACCCACACATACCCCCGCATAAAAGTGAACTTTCAAACTTTGGGTCAGTTGAGTGCAATAAAGAACACAAATATGCATGCGAAGAAGTTCATAATTTATGCATTTAATTAGTTTTTGGAGGTGATACCAGCAGCTTTTTTTTTTTTACATTGAAATGTTCATAATCTATTATTTACTCTAAGACAATTTGACCTACTTTGTCTAAAGCATCCATTAGTTTTTTTTTATTGTACTTTCTTGCAGTGATTGATCAGGTAAACAGGTTTATGTTTTTTTTATGATTTATGGTCAACAACCATAAAATGTATCTTTTAAAGACCCATTCCGATGAAAATATTGATTTGGGTGTTTTTAACATGTTCTTTTGGCATTTTCTCATGATGAAGTTTTAAGTTTTATTTGGTCAGTTGTATACATTTAACATTTCTCAACCTTTAAATGATAATCTACATCAACCAAAAAGGAATGAGCTGAAGCATCATGGTCATCAAAGTCCATCCAAAAAATACAACTTACACAGAAACAAAACTTAACACCAAGTTGACAAATACGCAACAAACATAAAAAACAACATTTTTAACCAAATACAAATTTTTATGTACAAGTTCATAGACAAATACATACATGTTTACAAAAACAAAATTACATTTCACTAGTATTGATCCATTTTTAACCTTTTATCAATAGCCTAAATTTTTTAAGATTTTTGACTAATTTAAGATCTGTATTTAAAGTATTCCAAAGTTTTATAACAGAAACAGAAGGACATCTCCATTTTACATTTATTTTTGCCCTGCAGGATTCAAACATAAATTTACTTCTTAAATTATAATGTTCCTCTTTTCTCTTAAGAGGAACGACATATGTGAAGAAAATTAGGCTTAAAATTGAATTTCCGAGTATGTATTTGTTAAAATGATTGTGAATCAGGAGCAGGCAAAAAAAAAATACAGTTTGAAAAAGATCTTATTTGTTACATAAAAAACATGGCAGGCCACATGTCCAAACTAAGAGGCAAATTTTGAATGAACTACAGCAGTTCTGCAGAACAAATGTTCTAGAAAACAAGATTTTTTTTGTTTGTTTTAAGCTCTAAATTGGATAATCAAAGACCAATGGGGATAATTTTTCAATAGCTTGAAAAATTATTAAATGGGCTCTTTAAAGACATCCTTCTGTAGGAGTTAATCTGCTCTGAACATTCTATTAAAAAAGGTAAATACAGTCAGCTTAAAAAGCTTTTTCTAATTGTAAAATATAGCCTTACTCCTCTAAAAGAATACTTGTTCATGTCATTATATTTTCATTTTGTATGAGTCTTAAAAGATAGACTAATGTCTTAATCTTTTGAAGAATTGATTTGAAATAAATGTTTTCTATTTTACTTTGCAGAGAACTGACTCCTATTTTATAATCCATCCACTCACTTTGTTTGGATTTTGGGAAGCATGCAGTTCTTTTCATTAATGCTAGGTGAGTTTAATCAAGGTTTTATTCTTCAAATGAAACAGAGACACTCTTCTATTTGATGTTTTGTCTGTACTTTTTCATCTTTGCCAAAATGCTTCATTTTGGAACATGTAAAACACAATCTATAAAGCTGTGGGATCACTTCTTCCTGATTAAGAAAGTTAGTTGTGTATCTATTGAAGGAGTAACAGAGGTTGTAACGTCTCTGTAGATGTCAAAAGCAACTCTAAGTTTTTTTTTTTTACATCATTGCTCCAAACTGTGATCTATCTTATGCTCCAGTTTTCTAGTCGTCCTATAGGGTTCCTAAAGAAGTGTAAAACATTCCGAGTGAAGAGACTCTGTATTCTGAAAGAAGTTTATCCGGAATCTCAGTTTGAGCATTTAAATCACTCGTGATCCCAGCAGTTTATCCAGAGGACCAGTGAGCATATTATACCTCATTGCAACTGTTTTGTGGTTATCCTCTGTTATCTCATTCTATTTCTAGACTTTAACAGTCTTTAAAATATCTATGAGGCATGCTCCTCTGCAGCCATGTCTAGACCAGGCAGATTTACAAGTCATCTTTCATATCTACAGCAGCTTGACTGCTCTCAGTGGAGGAACATAGAGATGTTTTTTTTTTTTTAATACAAATATAATAATTTAAAAATATACTAATATATAAGTAAAGCAAACAATGTGTTTGAAAAGAGATGAACATAGAGATGTTCATCAGTTTTGGTTGCATTGGATATCTCAAAGGCCGTTTTAGCTGAAATATTACAAATGTTCTGTTTTTTGTGTGTTTATTTGTATTTTATTGTTTAATTATAATGTTTTTGATTGAAATATTCTATGCATCTGTGATGGGAAAGGAACAGCCTTTTTTTTTTTTTTTTTACACGTTTATCCTTGGCACTAAAACTGAATCAATAGACAGCGGTGCAGTCCCAGACTAATGTGTGACTCCAGTTGAGCTACACAACAGTGATGAGGAGCAAATGTGCGTGGTTAGAGAGACAGCAGCCATGACATCACACAACAGCTAAGCCAACCACACGGCTGTTTTGGTTTGACCACCTGTTAATTTCTCGTTCCACCACTGCTGGGAATCACATAAAAAAATCTTAGACCTAAGTCTTATTCAAACATTTCCAATCCATGTTCAGTCCAAAACTTTTACTCAAAGTTCTCGTTAAACCCCCAAAAATGAGGACCTCAAAAGTGACCGTTTTAATTGTGGGTCTGCAGAGAACACAAAAACAAGTACACGTGTGCACACATATACACACACCTAAGTGGGGACCATTTCCTCAAGGTGCTAACTCATGCTGTAACCATACAACACAAGTGAAAACAAATGTATATAAACAGCCTCCCAACTGAACTTTCATCCGTCAGTAACCATGGGTACCCGTGTTTGGATGCTTCCAGGATGTGCGAGGCCTAACTGTTGGCGCACACAAGCTTAAGCTGAACAGCAGTAGTGAGTATCAGTGTGGTCTCGCAGGCCTGCCGGACACACACAAACCCACACGGTATGCGGTGCAGTGTAGCAGCAGTAATGTGAGACGCTGTCAGGGCCTGGAGTCCCATTAGCAAGCATTCAGTGCACAGAGTGGCTTATTGGCCCCTCGTACCCCACCACACATGCACACAAACCACTACACAAGGTAGACTCTCATTCACAAAAAAAAAAAAAATCTCTTAATTAGGGGTGTTTTTCTGTCACCAGCTCTCTCCATCTCTCTTTGACAAATGTACATGCAAACAAAAACAAAAGCATTAACAGCAAAATTGGAACTGATCAAAAGATGCTTGGCATTCAGCAAACTGAGTCCCAGAGGTGCCGTTACATCTTTCCACTTCCCACAGGGAGCAGCAGAATTACACTCCTGTTCCTCAACACCCGCCCGCTGTCTCCCTGCTCTAATCACAGCGAGGGAGGCACAGGCAAAAATGCCATGTGGTGCTCGTGTGTGTGCGTGTGTTTTTTCACACTGTAGAAACACCTACCAGCTAAACCACACACACACGCACGAGGAGTAGGTTCTGTGTTTGCAGGTGCACGCAGGTAGAGGAAGGCGGCGGATCAGTGGAGCGGCTCATTTTCAGGGTGGTAACAGCAGAGGTGACAGACTGTTGACTGCTGAGCGTATTTATATGTGTGTGTGTGTGTGTGTGTGTGTGTGTTTACCTGTTTAGTCATGGAGTCTATGAGTCGAACATAAAAGTCCTGCTCTGTTCTGATGCCTGTTGGAGAACAGAGAACATTAAAAAAAATAAACAACCATTTAGATGCATTTTGAAAATGTTGTTTTATACAAACTTCTTGTAATTTCAAAGCAAAAACTCTCGCATATTTTAGCAGCAAAACAAATACAGTTTGAAAATGCAAACATTAAAAATCAGATTTGATTTTGTCCAAATTTATTCCCTCAGATAAATTATTTATCTTATTGCTGTAAAACATACAGGGTTGATTTATTTAGGTGTAACAGTTAATCGTTCATCGTGAATACTGTAAAGTATAGTACAGTTGTAAATAATCATTATTATAAATAAAATATTTCATCAAAATAATGCAAGATTTAGCCAGGGCATTTTGCTAATGCTGCATATTTATATTTCTAATTCTTAGAGACAAATCTTGTTCGAAAATTATATGTATTTCTAGCAAATAAAATGCAAAAAATGATTTTACATCTCAGAAGAACAAAAAAGCTGCTTGATGATTAAAAAAAATCACACTTTTGTAAGAATTTTTTTAAAATTATCAATTTAGGCCTCTAAAATCTAAAAGTTCATTTTTTTAACACTTTTATTTCCTAAACACAAATCTGAATTATATGAATCAAAGGCAAAAAGCTTTTATGGAGTTAAAGATCCATGGGGGTGCAGAGGTTTTTTATTTGAAATTTAAATATTTCTATGAAACTCCATTTATTTGTAGATAATTTGATTCCAAATAAATAAAATAATAGTTGAGTAAATTATAGAGGACTGTTATTTTTGCTTTTTTTTAGGTCAAGGGTCAATTAAAGTACATTTGATCGTCATTCTCCAGAAAAATAAAAATCAGAATACATATTGTACATTTTCTTGAGTCTCCGTGTTGTTTCAAATTGCAGCCTCAGCTCATTAAAAAAAAAAAAAAAAAAAAAAAAAACATTTTAAGACCGGACAACCTCATTCCGGGACAGTGACAGTGATGATCCATAAAAGCTGCTGCAAATCGCCCCGCAACAGCTGCGCTAAAATCTGACTGGATATCATGAAACTCTGTCCTGCAGTTTGGGTGACATAAAGCAGTTGTGGCAGCCTGTTGGTTCTCTGCAGCATCACGCATCTATCCCGCTGCTCCGAGGACTGCAGGACATATTTCCCCCCCTCCTCTCCAAATTAACTTTTCCAAAGACGCGCATCTTCTGTCAGCCCGCGTGCGCTCTGGGAAGGGAGTGGATGGATGGGGGGGGGGGGCAAAAACTGATGCGGATCCACTCACCGTTACTGTAAAGAAGCTGCAGCCGGTAATGAATCCCGTTGTTGGTCTTCTCTCCACTGGTTTCCTTGAAATAATAAAAAACAAAAATGTTAAAAGGAGCGCATGCGTAAAATCAAACTCCTGCATGATTTACAGCTGCTGTAAATTAAAATAAATTAGTGATTTAAGTCCATCCTTCTTTTTTATTATTCTTTTTATTTTCTAACATTTTTTTTATATTGGGGGGCATCCACCCTTAATTTCCCCGCTGCGCTAAAGTGATGATGATGCTCTGTGATGTGTCTTTTAAATTAAAATTTCGTAATAATAGTAATCATAATTATTATTATGATTATTATTATAAAGGACGTTGTTTGTGACTTTTCTGCTCTGACCTTCTCCTTTTCGATGAAGTCCACGAAGCTCGTCCTCTCGATCTCCACCGGCTGACCCTGCCGGTCGTACAGCGCCAGGACGAAGTGGAAGAAGTTGGACTTCCGCAGGTTGGAGGGCGGCTGCTTCTCAAAGTGAGCCCGAGCCAGACCCACACCACTGCGGACACATGGGAGAGGAGTTTTAAAAGAAACTCAATAAATAACATCTATTTTTTTATATTTAATAAAAGAGGGAATTGCTTTAAATGATTATATGTCTGAACTTCATTTTCATTTTTAAATCATACTAAAACATAAAATTCTTCCAAGTAAGTTATAATAAAAATATATCTTTTCCTCTGTGATTTTGACTTAAGCACAAAATGTTTATGTTTTTTAACTGTTTATTTATTGAATTGTTGACATTAAAACTCCTCCATGCGCGCAAACATGAAGCAAAGCGCATCCGAGCATCAGGTCCTGTAAATCCCAAAGTTTCTCCCCGGACATCAGCTCTCATCTGCGGCGTGTTTCCCCCCGCGTGGAGCAGAGGTGGGAGGGGGGCATATTATTGGAAGGGGGGGCAGCCTCACCTTTGGGCGGCCGTGTTGGCGTCCAGCACGCCGCCCCCCTGCATCCAGCTCCGGACGTTCATCCCTCCCAGCGGCTCCTCTTTCAGGCTGCTGCCGCTCCTCTGGATGCTCTCCTGGATCCCAAACATGAACAAATCTCCCCCCGGATCCGCCCCGCGGCGCGCGCTCTCGGTGTGTCCTTCAACCCCCAACTGATGGGCACTTTCTCCGCTCCGCGGGTCCTGCGCTCTGATTGGCGTTCGGTGCGCTCCTCCGCTGCTGCTGCCGCGCGCAATAAAGACTTCTCCCAGCCTTTATTCCAATCCCTCAAATAAAAAAGGAGGTGTTTACTAAAGATCCAAAAAGTCCAAACAAGCAGAAGTGAAGCAGAACCAGTCAGTGGAGATGTTCAGGAGTGACTTCTGCGCGCTCTGAGCTGTCAAAGAGGAAAGAAGAAAAGGATCAAGGTGCAGCCGGATCAGATGTCAGCATTATTGGACACTTCTTCCTTCCTTTTTCCTGGCTCTGTGCTGTGAATGCCAAAACCTCAGCGCGGGACGGGAGGCGCGCGGGCTCGGTGCTGTCCGGAGCAGCGCTGCGTCTCCGGAGCTCTCAAGACTCCGCGCACTCTCTCTCACAGGGAAAATCGCTTTGTGAGTCTTCCCGGAGGACCCACTCTGAGAGGAAAACGCACGAGCTTCTCCCGCCCCGGGGAGGGAGAGGGAGGGAGGGAGAAAGAGAGAGAGAGAGAGAGAGAGAGAGAGAGAGAAAGAGGGATGGGAATGGAGGATAAAGGGAGGGGATCGATGGAGAGGAGAGGAGGGGATGGGACAGAACGACCCCCCACCCCAGCAGCTGCCACGGCGGGTTTCAGAACTTTAAAACTGTACCGCGTCGCGGCAAAACCTTCAGGTGAGGCTCTGCGCGCAGGACGCGCGCGCGCGCTGGAAACGGACCGCTGGAAGTTCTTCCTCCGCGCGCGCGCTGAGGTTTAAATCTCAAAACCGAGCCACGTGCTCCCGAGAACTTGAATCAAGCCTCCCAAACATTTACCAGAGCGTCCCGGAACTGTTCGGGGAGATTTATGTTGGCCAAAAAAAAAGCAAAAATTCGTTTTTATAAAATTCTGTTGATTAGAAATACCACAGGTGGAAGACATGGCCACCAAACCGCAGCTTTTAAACGAGGTTTATTTACATCACTCCATCATTTTTTCATCATCAAACCGTATTCCTGCTCTCTATTGTTTTCTGTTGGGGCCCTTGTCGTTTTTTTTCTGTCTTGTGCCGCAAGACACACAAACAAAAGTGACAATAACAATAATTAGCTCAAAATAACAATGAACATAATTGAGGATAATTGCTACCAGATTTCCCCGCTTTGTCTGTCCCTCTGGCACCATCTGCTCCTCCAAACTATTTATCACGTCGCCCAGAGAGGGAAGCCAAAACATGCAAATATTTTGATGATGCTTTGATTTAAAAAAAAAAAAAAAAAAAAAGTATAACAAAGATATTGATTTTCTGAGGTGTGAAAGGTCAGCAGCCTTTTATTCTGCTGGCTGTGAGGAATGATTGGCAGCGCGTTTATTCCGGCTCCAGCTCTTGACCTTGATTAGCGCGTAAAGGGACCTTTGACGCACCGCTTTCCTGCTTATACTGGAAAGTGGCGCGCATTCATGTGCGCAAGGAGATGGAAATGACTGAGTGGAGCGCAATGACCAAATGAATCACTTTGAATCATTAGAAATTAGAAAGAAACTCTTGATTTCAAGGCCGAACAACGTCATAAATCAATATTAAAAAAGTGATTGGTTGTTTTTTTCAGAAAATTTAAGAAGTCAATATTTATTTATTTTTTTATATGTTTTTCATTATCTTGAAAAGCTTTGCATGGTTAAAAAACTAAACGTTAACACATTTTTGTACACAAAAAAATCACTTGTCGCGTCTTACAAAACGTCAAAAAGTTTGATAAAAAGTATTAATTTGGAGTCATTTTTGATTCAGAGGATTATCTTATTTTTTGTTGCATAAACCATATTTTAAATTATTTTAATAAAAATCTAAAATAAAATGACACAGAAACGTTCAGGGGGAAAAAGAAAAATCCGTCTAAAACAGAAACAATGGAGCAGGCTAAATGAAAATGTATTCCAAAAGATTTGAATCTTCAAAAAGTCTATGATTTCCGCTGTTTCTGCGCATGAATGCGGCTCCATGTGCGGACGGACGGAGGAAATGTTGAGAAGCGCCTCCGGTGTAGTGGTAACACGACGCAACAGCACCCTCTAGCGGTTCATCGGTGCAATGGGATGCATCGCAAAAAACAGAAAATCCACTTATTTCTAAAATATTTATTTAGTTTACCTAAAAAATATAAATTTTTTACATTTTTTAATCAATTCAGCTTTTTCTTTGATTTTAACTGCTTATTTTATTTTATTTTTTTGGTGTTTTCATTTTTCTGAGATTTCTGAAGTATTTAACGTCGTATTTATTTTACAAAAAGCTCTATATAAAGAAATAAATAGTGGTTAAAAAAATGTCTTAAAATGCATCCGAACTAATTCTCCGATTTTAAAACTGAAATCTCAAAAATCCCAATGTCAAACTCCACATGCTCTCCTCACTCAATGGAAAACATTTCAGAATGAAGGCTCTTTCCATGGAAAAGGAAATGAATTGAGTGCAATAAAAGTTGATCAAGTCTTAGCTCATTTCTTCATCAGTTCCAATTTTTCCTGATTACCAAAAACCTTCTCTGCCTTCATAAAGGCAGCGCTGGAACACGATGTGGTGCCAAACCCTCATGAGCCTCAGTTGAACAATATTATTGCGCTGAAAGGAGGAAGGAAAAGGACATTTACAACAAAGGAGAGACATACTTTCTAAAACTGGAAAATAAGTTTTCTTTACGGATTTAGACGATGACAGGTTTAAAGGTGCATGAAAGAGTCTGACAGACCCAATTTCATAAATGAATTGGAGTTTAGATTTCTAAGAGTTAACATCATGACTGGAGGCTTACCGGACATCAGCCTCATTGTGGTCAAAGTTCCAGTGAATCTGACCTGTTAGATTTAGGGTCATGACTCATGACTTCCTCCTCTGGAAAGCATCCAGTTACAAGTACAGGACCCAAAATATAAATTCCAAGTTGTGCCAGAACAAACGAACAAGATGACAAACCTTGGAAACGTGGAGTGGTCAGCACCGTCCATAAAACCCAAACGATCTGATTGAGATGAGATGAAACAAACAAAATGCAAAACATTTAAGGAAACATTTTTAGACAAAAATCTCTGAAGAGTAATCACATTTCTATTGTGGAAAGAAAAAGAAAATTGTGTTCAGCTGTTTCATCTGTAAAAAAAAAAGGAGACTTTAACAAAATAAAAGCTTAGAAAGCATCTTGGTCTATAAACTGATTCCAGGATTTCTTTGATACTTGGATATACAGTATTTTTTATACTATCTGATCATTCTGGTGGAAATGTATTAGACCCGATGGAATAAAGAAATGTTCACCAAGCATTTTTAAGGGTATTTATTGAACAGAGTAAAAGAAAAGAAATACAGGCTGGAAAGATGTTTAATAAGATATTACATTTTTAAATACTTAAAACTGGAAATACTGCTAACCTTTAGCATAACAGAATTTAGGTCAAGAATTGAAAATTAAATATACATTAAAAAAAATTCTTAACTTTGAAAGAGATACAGTTCATTTTATTAAGTTATATGTAGATTTATAGTTATTAAACATGAATTTTTTTGGTGATCATATAATTCTTGGACCTCTTCTACAAAGGTTTTAGGCTTGATTTTTATACCTAACAAACAGCAAAAGTCTTAATATTGTGAGGGCTTCATCCATAAAAGACTAAAAACTTCTATTTTTAAGTAGCTTTCACTATTCCTTGTCTTTTGATAGTATTAACTAATTTTCCCCTAATTGTTGTTGTAGAATGTGTACATGTTTTTTTACGCTTACTGTTTTTACTTTTATGATTAATTTATTTATTTACAAATAAATATTTTTACAAATAAAGTTGAATTTGAAGGATTTAAGATTTGGATATCAAGCTGAATTAGACCATAAAATCATTAGGTTTAAACTTTAATAATATTCGAGTGCATAAATGTAAAGGGATTTGTTATATATGTGCTTTTGTCGCTTGAGTTTTTAAGGTCTTTTAAGTTACATTTTTCCAATGCCTTTATCTTATATGGACTTATTGTTTTGTTTTTAAATAATTATGTTTATAATTTCATAAGCAAGAACATCAAGCAGTGAATCTTCTAAACAAAAGAAGCTCACACTGTTTCTGCAGTGGATGGTTCATTTATTGACAGTTTTTGTTTGTTTTTTTTATTCAACCAAGGCGATGCCAGGCATTCAGTCTGAAGCTGTCAGTCTAAACCAAACTGTGTGTTTGGGGGCATTAAAAAGCAAACATTACAGGAACTCAAAACCAGAACTTTCCAATCAAATCTGAAAAAGAAGCCCTGAACGTGACCTTCATTTCTGAGCGAAATCTCCCCAGATCTGTCAGACAGGACAGACGTGGACAGCTGGTAAAAAAAAAAAAATAATAATAAATGCTTTCAGCAAATACAGTAACTCTGTTCACATGGAGCTGGTTGGCAGCTGTAGATTCAGTTTGTAGATTTGCTTTGACGTCTAATCAGACACAAATTGATATGCACGTTCTACTAAATGTTCTAACACTTTAAAGAACGGAAATGTTTAACAGTGGAAGCACCAATAATGAATTTGTTGGCACAGCACATAAAAAAAAGGACCTGACAAGGTCAATGATGTATTTTCTATTAAGTTAATCCCACAGAGGTTATCTCACCTCTACAACAAAAATGTCAAAATTCTCTGTAGCATTTATTCTGATTATTTTAAAAATCAGTTTGAGGCAAATGAAGCTGTAGAAAACTGGGTAGAATTTAGAGGAGTCTAGTGAGACTGAAACATAAAAAAAACAAGCAAATGCAGGTGGAATCAACAGCTGACAAACTCCTGCCCAACAATGTTCACATTTAATACTGAAATGCACATTCACAAACAGCTGCCAATCACATTTATCAACTTCACACTTTCGGGTGGTTTTTTTTTTTTTTTTTTTTAAATCTTGCAGGCAAATCTCTCGGCTCAAAAGCCGAAAAAAAAAAAAAAAAAAAACAGTTGATATTTTTCTTGGTACCCATTACAAAGTTTAAATCAAAGGATTAAAACTAAAAAAAAGGAAAATGTACACAAAGTTATCTTTCAAAAGAAAATGTGCAAAACGTTTCATGGCCAGGTTTGATCATACACTTGTGTATTCATTCTCAGTCCTGAAGCCAATGATTCTAAACGTACTAAAGTAATATAGAGTAAGTAAGAGCGTTAATGATAGAGGAAGTAATACTTTTAAGGGTTAAACAAATCCATCTCCAGATTGTCAGCACCGGGCAGATCCCACTCCTACCACTAGAGGGCACTAGAGCGATCACACCTGCCTGAGCGATGCTTCATTCGGCCTGGAGAAGCAGCAACACTGAGCGGTCTTTGCTGATCCAGGAGCCTCATCATGAGGTCCGACCAGGTAAATATCAGCACTCCACTGGTTTAATACGGTTTCTTACAGGAGTACAGGTTACACACAGACGGGTTAGGCTGTTACCGTCAGAGGGTTTTTGGTTGCCGACGGCCACACAACAGCTTTGGAGAACTGCTAGTATAAATGACATTAGTGCAAATAACAACCGTAAAGAAAAAAAAAATGGAAGGTAGAAAAAGATTGGTAAGCGAGGTCGGAGCACATTGACCAGAAAGTAACAGGTTTCGGCGAGCATGCTCCACATACAAGCGTGATGAGAGCGCGGAAAGCTCCGGCTTAAACCGTTCCTCGCTTCGAGTGGGAAGAGGCGTTCTAACATGATGCGGCGTGTGTTTGAGTGAAATCTGTGGAGGTGCCACATTTCCCACAATTCCAATCCGAAGCCGCTCACCGGCGCCCTCTCCCGGTCCAGCTGTGTCAACTAAGCGGTGCGAAAAGCACCTTAAAAATAAACTTTCTGTAACAGTTTTACAAAAACTTTGGCGATGAGGGATAGAAGTGTGTTTGCTGGGACCAGCCAAACAAAGTTGGATTCATATATTGAAGCGCTCGGACGTGTCCGATGAGTCACTGCATGTGAACTCGCCCGCTTTTCCCACGAGTAGACCGCAGCATGTAAACCAGCAACAGGCTTCAGGTCATGTGACGGCCTCCAGACACATTCACGCCGTTTAATGTTTACTAATACACAAACCTGCAATCGTCTGAGAGGCCAAAGCTCCAGAGTTTGCAGATTTTTCGGAAACGTGAAGGACCGATGGTTTCAAACCTCGAGTCCCACAAAGCTGTCGCGACCTCTGATCCGTTCCTGAAGTAAGTCATGGCACATACGGGACGCACCGTGCAGACCTTTAGGTTAAAGCTGCACAAACGAAAGGCAGGAGGTCTGTCGGTCAAACAGCATCGAAAGGACAAAGCGATTCAACGATTTCAGACATGGTGAATTCTGGGGGTTTTGTGCACCGTTTCAATGAGAAAAACAGAGTGATGTTAACCTTTTGGGGGGAACGTACCAAAGCAAACACCCCTGTCATGTTCTTTTCCTCTTGGAGTTGGATTTCCTGCATGATGACAGAGCCAGAAGCTACGACAGGTCAGAGTACGAGTGTCTAGATTGTGTTTGGATGTTCATGCATGCGCGGGGTTGTGGGCGGGGCTCAGAGGCTGCACGGCGGGGGGGAACATTCCTCAGAAAGGCCGGCGAGTCGGTCAGATGGCGATGGTTGATCCTGGAGTGGACACGCAGACTCGGCTGTCGTCTGTGAGGACGACGGCTTCCAGGTGGAGGCGGGGACAGCAGATGAAGAGGTGCTGGGCGTGTCTAATGTGTCGGGGGTGGAGGAAGAGGAGGAGTCTCCCCCCGTCGTCTGATGTGAATCTGTTTCAGAGGAGCCGTTTGCAGCTGATGGTCCGTCTTCTTCCTCTCTTGTTCCCTCGTCTCTTTCCTTCTCCGCGCTCTCGTCCTTCGTATCGTTGCCGGCTCCCGCGTCTCCTTGTCCTCCAGGATTCTGATTGGCTGGAGGGGCGTCGGCGGGGACGCTGGCGGCTGGTGATTGGCTTTTGAGTTGTGCGTGACAGAGAGGACATGTTTCTTGGACGTACAGCCATTTCTTCAGACAGCCAGCGTGGAAGAAGTGGCTGCACGGAGTGATCACAGCACTGTTCATGTCCTGGAAGAACCACATGGAGTTCAGGTCCAGAACTTCTCGAGTTCTTGACGGTGAATTCTGATTTTAAAAAAAAACACAGAACACTCCACGTACCTGGAAGCAAATAGCACAGATGTCGTTGTACTGTTCCAGCTGGGCGTCGCTCGCCGTGGGGAGACTTTTGATCTTGTTTACCGCGTCTCTCCTGAGCAGGAAGCTCTGCCAGCCCAGCTGGGCCCGGAGCCAGACGTTATAATACGAGTGGACCAAGATGATGGTGCTCCCCATGACGCTCCACTCCCCAAACACAGTTTCTGAGACGCCATAGCACACCACGCACACTGCAACCTGGAAAAGGACACGTCAGCCAGCAAAGCCTGGTTAGATGCAAGAGCTAAACTCTGTGTTTTTGCGTGTGTGTGTGTGTGTGTGTGGGTGTGTGTGTGTGGGTCATGTACCAGAAACTCCAGCAATCTGTAGGTCCCATTGACATAGTAGATGACCTCATCCATGTTCTCCACCGGAGCTTTCCGAAACTCCTCCACCATGAAAAGGACGTAGATCAGCAGAGTACCAAGAACCTGGAGGCCACAGAGGAGAAACGCATTATTTGATGCCCTTTTTATAAAACATTTTAAACAATCATCTGGATTTCTTTTTTTATGCTCTTCTAATTATGATTATGCTGTCTTTAGTTAAACATCACAAAAAACTTGTGTTGTTTTCTAAGATATAGTTTCTGCAAAGCTGCAGTTGTTCATTAGAAATTTGCCTTTGAATTGTGGGCGGCACCTTTGATGTGAAGTAGCTCCGCCCCCTTCCCCTCCTTGCAGCTGAGAGCTTAAAGTTGAAAGCTTTCCGGTCAAGGATGGAACGATTCAGTCGAACAGAGATTCGATTCAAAGTTTTGAAGTCACGATTTTGATTTTATCCAATTTTTATTTTCTCAACACAATGAATTCAAGGTATTTTAAGGCCAAGAGTGTTTTGTTTATCAAGAGATGAACAGTATGCAGTCAGTCCTCCATCATCAGAAAAGTGCCACAAAAGTATGTTAAAAACACATATTTCATGGGAGTGGGTCTTTATAGACATTTCTTAGAGTGATCAGTACTTTAAAAGGCATACTTTTCCTTATTGGAGGAGGAGCTACGATGAAAAGTTGGGATTCAAAACATTTAAAATCTACAGTTACCAGGGATGTTTAAACTTCTGTATTTCTTTATTTAGAAAAAACATTTGGGTTATATTTTGGACTTTGTGTGCATTACCTGAAGAGAGGTGAGGATTGATGAAGAGATGATGATGAGGAGCCAGAAATCCATATGGAAGAACTGACAGATCATGTAAGACATGTAGGCTGGAAAGATCAGGAGGAAGAGGCACAGGGACACCGCTCGGAAGTGCTTCCACAGGCTCCTGCGGTCGGAAAGCAGGCATTTGTTTTTGTGTTTTCCTGCATGAAATCTTCTGTATATTTAAATTAACAGCTAGTTTTCTTTTTTTCAGTAACAAACCAACTTCTTATATTTTACCAAAGTAATGAAAGTTGTTGTACAATTTTGTCATTGGACGTCTATAAATATACGGCACGTGGAACCTACTTGTCTCTTGAGGCCCCCAGCGCCAGGACTATGGGATCAGCAATTTCCAGCATGGACTGCAGGATGGAAGCAACGACTATGAAGAGGATGATGGAGAGGAGGAAGGCTCTGTGGATGACCTGCAGCTCTATCAGGCCGGTTTGGACAGCGAGAATCAGCAGGGTGATGCCCTCCGTCATTCCTCTTTGCAGATCCCAAAAAATAAAGACGCGTTAAACAAAAACTCAAAACAGCAACAACAACAAAAAAAACACACATTCAGTGACTAACCTGTGCATGGTGTTGTCATTCATAAAGGCTCTGTAGCCCTGCAGGTAGAACTTGCATAAAGTGAGAACTCCGAGAGCGATGAAGGAAACGGTGAAAACGAGACCCAGCAGAGAGTAGGGGGTACTGCAACATTCTGCAACGCTGCAGAAACAGACGCAGGAGACAAAGAAATGTTGAAGTAAACAATATTCACAAGAAATAAACATTTGCCTACTTTTTTTAGTACAACAATCAGAAGAAAAACAAGTTTTCCACATAAATTCAATGATTTAAGCTAGCTTCATACTCCAATACTTTGCAGAGTAACTCAAGTTTTTACTTATAGAATCCAAATGTATAAAAAAAAACTAAGAACAAAATAGTCTTTATTTGTTCCATAACATTTGAGTCTCACCTGGTGAGGAATAAGAAAAGAAGTCTCTCCCTTGAGGTCGGCTGGTCTCTGGTGCTAAAATACGTGTAGATCTGCAGGGCGAACAGCAGCAGCCAGAAACACATGAAGAGAACAGGAAGGACCAGCTGGTTCCACAGAGACATCCCTAACGCCAGCAGGCCGTACACCTCCACCACCTGAGAGAAAAACCAACAGAACCACTTTAGAAAAAAGAAATAAATAAAAATAAAATTCCAAACACTGCTGATCAGCAAATAATTAAGTCGTTCCACAAAAGGAAAAAGTGAAAGCTTGCAGCATTTGGCCGTGATGATCATTTATTACCTGAGCGAGCTCCATGTAGGCAGTCTTGGCCAGGTTGTATGGTACCAGCAAGTTAGACGCCAGAAAGTAAATGACCTCCAGGCCTGTGAAGATCATGGAGAACTTATTGATGAACACAATGGTCTCCAGGGGGACCAGACACAATCTGGCCACCAGGGGGAGGAGGTGAGCAGAGAAGAGCCAAATCCTCTTGGTTTGCATTACACAGGAGCACAGCGTGCACACCACCAGCTGACCTGGAAGACAGCAGCACACGTGCACAGACATGAATGCACCATTACAAGTCACTTTGGAAATATCTGAGGATATATTAACCATAAAAAAAAAATTCTAGCATGTTTTTTCCTGATACTTTTGTTTCTTTACTGCAGAAGTAAATGAAGTGTAAAATATACACTAAATCTATTCTTCAATTAAAAAAAGAGATTTACAAAGGCCAAATTAAAGCTGAAATTTGACACATATTGAAATCAAAACTGTGTTTTGATTATTAAAAAAATTAGCTAAAATTCTAACAATTTGACACTTATATTACAAATCAACTAAAATAGGTTAAAATGTCAAAACTGTTGTCATGAAAGTTCCACAAACTTTAGCATTAAAAGTTATTTATCTTATAATTTCATCAATGAAAGATTATAAGTGCTATAATAGTTGGGTATGATGTTAGTTTAGCTAAATTAAAATAGCATTACCACAATTATTTAAATGCTCCATTAACAGCAATCATAGTCCATACAAGCAGAAGTAAAGAAGTTCAAATGACAGAATATTTCTTTAAATGTACATGAAATAAATACAAGCTTTTATTTTACTAAAGGTAACTAAAAATAGTATCTTAAATTTTAACTTATACCTACTTTAACCGTTTTAAATTAACTCCAATCATGTGTCAAATTTTAATTTGGTAAAAAAAAAAAAAAAAAAAAAGATGTACATCAATAAACCTTGATAGCTTTGTTCAAGCTAACTAAAGAGCGAGTTAAGGTCAGAGCCTGATGCTAAAGCCTGAATCACACTGGTGTGTAACAGTATACCTATGAGAGCCGTGGAGAACCTGTTCATGGAGAGCGGTTCCAGATAAATAGGTCCTTCATAACCAGAATCCAGTTCACTGCGAACATAATCCCTAAAAAAGAAAGTTCAAAATAATAGGCATGCTTGAAAAGCTTCTGCTGTAAGCTGAAACACAACACCCTGCAGGCACATAAGCTCTGAACAACATGCACCAGGAAACTTTGATTTAGTAAATTCCTTTAGAAAAATCTCTACTAGACACAGATACTAGATATTAAAATATAAAATACTTGTGTTAAAGTGAAATTAACTCAATGTTGATATGATAATGTGAGGCTAAAAAAAGACAAAAGTTGATATTTGAAGCCAGAAAAACTGTCGAGGAATCAGATCCTGGAAAGTGTTTTCTGTGGGTTTGAACAATCGAGCAGCTATTTATACCTTGAAACCTGGTGACCAGCGAAGAGCAGCAGAGCAGTCAGGACGTACAGGTACAGTTTAACCAGGTGCTGACGTGGCAGAGTCAGGAGCACCAAGCTCAGGATGTAACCTGAAAGGAAATCCAGAAGAATAAGAGGACAAAGAAGGTGACGTTCCACAGCATCTGAGCACGTTCAAGTTTGCAGAGCTCATTGCGTGCTTAGACATGAAAAAGATACGCTCCATATTAGATTCTTTGTACTTCCTAAGTAGTATTTTATCTCAATCAAATATGTAAACACGTTTATCATTATTATAGGTTATCCAAACATTTGTAATCCCCAAAACACAGTCCAGACCTTGGTTTAACAGGAGCCTCTATTTTATGTGTTATCTTTATTGCTCTGGTGTTTTTCAGCACAGTCCATTAGCTTATTGATTTTCAGTTTATAAACACACAAGAAAAGGAATAATAAAAACAGACTGAACTCTGTGCTTCATGTTTCTTTTCAATTGCAAACCAACTTATAACCTAATAATGATCATCTGCTGATATAATAGTAGAATTTTGTTGCTCAGGGAAACTGCAAACTAAATTCTTAACTGTTTAATAAAAGAAACAGACATATTTTAATCTAAAAAAGTTCTTTTTTTCATTTTGACTAAAGTGGATTCATGTTTTCTTATTTATTATAAATTGCAGATTTTATTCCAGGTTTGTTTGGAATTCCATATTTTTTAGACACAAAGATTATTTTGATAAAGACTGATGGTAAAGACTATGGGATGTATTGGCAAGAGTCTGGCATACCAATAGGTATTGTGATATATCTCAAGAATGTACCAGAAGATAGTCCACTTTTTTCTTTCAAAGAGTATGAATTTGAAAAAAGTCTACCTGCATATTAATACGTCTTTCATTGTAATAAAATTGTAAAAGTCATTTTAATCATTACAACATTAAGCACTGCAACTTTTACCAGCAATATCTTCGAGGTTTTCTTTTGATAAATTTGAAATATTTGTTTTTTTAGGGGAACAGATAATTTTGTCTGATTTCCACAAAACAATATTTTTCAGCATAAGTAAAAAAAAAAAGAAAAATTAATGTTTAAGGTTTTAAAAGTATGATTGAGGAAATTAAGTGCTGTTTATTTCCTAACGTTGTTAAATCTAGCATTTAAATGGTTCAGGAACCTGAACAGTGCTTGAACAGGAGCTTCAAAAATAAAAGGGAAAAAAGAGAATTCTTTCCAGAAGCATTTCCATCTGATGACTGGATGAAGGAGAGGCTTTGAATGTGGCTAAAATGCCTTTGTTTACATGACAGTCTGCACTTTAGCGCTGCAGCACCGTTTTCTCTCACGTGGAAATAAACTCGTATTTTACTACCAAGACGTTAGCCTTTTATCAGACCGTTGATCCATCAGGTCTCAGAGATAGAATCTATAGCTGTGAAGTTCAGCAGAACTTTGGCCCGCTTTGCTAACAGCATTTTGACAAAGGCTCCGTGCATGACCCGCTGCAATCCCTGTTTTTCTGTGATACTGGCAGCAACATGGTATAGAGTTACGGTTTGGTAACTAATCTTGAGTTAAAACTAAGTATTGAACGTCTCATAACAACCAAAACAGAGAAGCGGTCTGAACATTTAACAGATCTTGTTGTCGTTTTGGTCGCCATGAAGAGCTGCTCAAAGAGGCTCAGCGTGCTGTGCTGCCAAACAGTGGTTAGGAGTTTAGGTGGAAAACAAAGGTAAGACGCTAAAGCAGGGGTGGGCAAACTACGGCCCGGGGGCCACATGCGGTCCCTTAAGCTACTTAATGTGGCCCTCCAAATTAAAATACATTGAATCAAAAATCCTAATTATTGTTTTATTTTCATTGTATTTCTGGTTTCTTCCCATGAATGGTGTTGTTTCTCTGACGTTCGTGCGTGTTTCTTTCTGAGTCAGATGGTGATCTTTCGGATTATTCCTACACCACATAAATGCAGCATTTCTTTGAGTTCACATTTTCCTCTGAAGAACATCAACCCATTGGATCACCCAAAAGAGAACAAAAATCAAAATTTAGAAATTAAAACTCCCAAATTTTCTGTTTTTAAATTAATATATGTGAATCTGAATCCAAATTAAAGCATGTTTTTCTCTGAATTCCATATTATTTTTTTAGTTTATGAGGTTGATTACCCAATCTCTCCTTCCATCTGCTCCTTGTCCGGCCCTTATGCCAAATTTTAGAACCCTATGTGGCCCACGAGTCAAAACAATTGCCCACCCCTGCGCTAAAGGATGTCAAAGAATTGTTAATTGAATATAGTCATGAAAACATTTTAAAATTGACAAAAGTCTCGACGAGTAAAATATCACGATATATCGCCAAATTGACTTTCCTCTACACCCCCAGTAAAGATGCATTACAATTTTGATAACCTGGAACAAACGTTAAAATGTGAACCTTCTGACAGGAATCCAGAAATTCTCAAAGGATGAGACAAAAAACAAATCACACATTTGATTTAAGAAGAAAAAAGACACATGCGTGTAATTTATGTGTGAAAATGTTAAACTCCTTGGTCATTCTACCTCAAGTTTAAAGCTAAATGCCATAAATCCCAAACCACTTTGCATTCTTTTTCCCTAACACCCCTAAAGTTTTAAAACATTTGTGTATTTTTGTACTGTGTGTTCATTATTACTGTGCGAGTTCCTCCAACACTAACCTACGTAATGCAGATAGAGTGCCAGGTATTTGTACTGAAACAGGGGGTTGTTGGACAGGCTGGAGCGTTGAATCTTCTGGAAGAAGGAGCTCACGTCCCAGCGGTAAAGGACATCGAGCAGCATGATGCTGGGAACACGCAGACCCACATTGAGCACAGCCTCCACGCGGTCCTTCACTGCCATGGCCTCAGGTTGTTTGCTGATCTGCAGGCAGAACTGACCACTAAGACGTGTTGTTGGCAGTGGGCACTCTGCACATAAAGACAAGAGAAAAACCGAGCATTAAAAGAGCTGTGGAATGTTGGAAGCAGAAAAGGAATAAAAGAAAAGAGGAGGTGGGATTGGGCCAAGTCAGAGAAATTTGAGGAGTCACGGGGGAAATAAATAGAGAAGGAACAGGAGGCAAAACACCTTTGAATCCAGCTCTATTCCAACAGAAATGTGTCTCTTTTTTGGATAATATGATGATTCACCTTGAACGCTGGCCGAATGGACCTCAGTCAGTGAGGAAGCTCAGTGTGCCAGCCAGTAAACCAATCCCAGGCCTATTGAGGGCAATTAAGTTTTATTTGAATCTAGATGTGCTAACTCAGCAGCACATTGTTCCCTTCAACAACAATAGAGCTGCTGAGAAAAGGGGGGCCAAGCTAAGCAGGCTTCATGGTTGCCTTAAATTCTCATGGGTTACAATCATCATGCTAACTCATAACAATAAACTACACTATTTAAAAAAAAAAAAAAAAAAAAAAATCATGCTTTCTAGGAGTTAACAACCACAGTTTACTAAAAACTGCAGTATATTAGTTTTTAAAACTTTTTCTTTCTCTGAGTTATCATTTCTGATCAATCACATATGGCACAAATACAGTTCTGTGTACAACAACAACAGGGACCTTATAGATCTGATTTTAACTGCATGAGAATTTCTCTCTTTTTTTTTATTTATCTAGAAAACATAACTCGGATGCAACAGAACAAGTGATACTAAAACTTAAAATCTCAGTGTAGTCATATTTAACTCATTTTCAGACGCCACAGTCCTTCTTGTGCAAACAGTAATAAAAGAAATGTTGGTGATATGAACCCTGCGTCCCTCCTACTCTTCTTAAGATTGCTCCTCTAAAAAGGGATCCTATCTTCAGCATCTTCATGCAGCAGAACCACTCAACTGCAGTCCAAGTATATGTTTATTTACCATCTAAATTTAACCTTATACGTCATAATTGCATTTCCAATTATGCAATATATAATTTATAATGAAATTTAAAACATGAATTGTAGTCAGTAATTTTTTTATTTTTTTTACACTATTAATCACTAATCATCAAAAATCAACACATTCACACTCTAAACTTGTCATTTATGGACGTATGGCTCGGGTCCCCGCTGCATCACTATTTGACGTTTTACGAGTCCCCAACTTGTCATTTTTTTGACGTGCTGCCTGTTCCCAATAAAACAGGGGTCCCTCTTCCAAGCCGTGAATCCATACTGGTCCAAAAGCTGCCTGGTACTGGGCCACAGGCGCTAATCAGAAGGGGTCTAACCGATCACTAAATTCACTGTTCGGATCATTTTTGGATCATTTAAAAAAAAAAAAAAAAAAAAAAAAAAAAGACTTAATTTACTTTTTTTTTTTTTTTAAACGCTTTAAAACATATTTGAAAAAACATATAAAGTACTTCAAAGCATAAATATACACTCACACATCTTGAACATAAACAAAAATGTAAAAATATTAATCACGTCTGGAGACTAAACCGTCAAAAACAGAGAAAAGAACGCTTAATGTGCAGTTTTTCCATTTTAACAAAGCGCGCTTTGGTCTGCGGTACATGTGTGGTCTGAACGATGGCTATTGATCTGCATGGATAATGGTTTATCCGTGATTCGTTATACCCCAACTAAACAGGAGTCCCCAACCCTCGGGACGCAGAGAAGTACTGGACCAGTACTCTAACCCGCCACCGGTTCCGCGTCCCGACGATTGGGGACCTGTGATCTAATTGGAACACCCAGCACAACAAATAAACAACTAATCAAAAGTGAAGCAGAGGGGACACGAACCATACGTCCATATATGAGGAGTTGGGAGTGAGAATGCGTGCCAAAATGCAAAAAACAAACACAAAAAAAAACATTTCTTCTATCTCTACTTTTTACTGTCAGTGAAAGGCCTTTTTTATATTCCATATACTTCAGATCAATATTTTCATGAGCGAGCCACTAGCTAAAGGAATACCTGTTTGTGCTATCGCTGCAATTCTCTGCAGACAGGCAGGACACAGCAAACTAGAAGCAAATGTCAGCACACTAAAAGGACGCTTCAGGTGGTGAGAACAAGCAGTAAAAGAGGCGGTAATTTAGAGGGGGAGTTTTTATAGTAAACTGACAGGTTGTTCCACCAAAACAAATATGTCAAAGCCTGTTGCAGAGTCACAGATGAAACCATGGTAGGCGTACAAGTAGAGCAAGACTTTACGGGGAAACCGTTAACGGTAAAAATTATTGGCTTATTGAGGTAGTTTTGGATCTATTGATACCAATATTGAGCTAATAATATTGTGCAGAAAACAATATTGTTTGAAAAAGCTCGTAGATGTGACTTTGAAGCTGCAATCGGCCAAACGCTCCCTTCATCCATTTATAGATGATTAGATCCGTGTCTTCGTTTTCCTCATCCAAGCTAGCATCTGGCTAAAAACTGTACAGCTGGAGAGCTCCGATATTGCTCGCCATTTCTGTTGCACCGGTAACGCTAGGCTGCGGGAGTGACAGGCTGTAAGCTAGCAGGAGAGAGTGAAAACAGATGGATGATGGGAAGTGGAAGCAAATTTCTAATGAACTGCTGTCGCTCTGCAGAAAGTATGTCCTACAAAACAACAAGTTTTTTAGATTTTGTCTAAAAACAGCTCAATTAAAAGACCACTGGGAACACTATTGACCAGATCTGGACTTTAAGGGGTTTTACTTGATCAAAATAAAAGTAATAATATTAATTCTTGCCCAACGGGTTTTTAAAAAAAATGATATTACTGCAACTTGAGCTGAGACGGACAATGGGAAATCCCACAGTGAAACGCCCTGTTTCTTTATTGCTGGGAGCAACGAGCTTCCACATAGGAAAAGTGCACTCATATTCTTAAGTCCTTTATTTAAAGCACTATTTATAGACGCTCCAAGAAAATATTAACTCTTACGTTTGACTGGAATAAAGTCAAACATTAAAGTCATATAATGGTGACATAAATAATTAAGTTCAGCTGCTCTTTTTGACTAAATCTAAATTCTTAAAAAGTCAATTGTAAAATACTAATTTTCTATCTGTAATTATCACTGCACCGCTGGGACAAGGATGATGATACCTTATGTAACTGTGAATTCATTGGGCAGAGATGGCTCTGCAGAATCCAACCTTATATAACATAGCGGTCTACCAAGGTATTTTTATCTGTCCTAATCCATTCACGGATACAGTATATGTTGTAGTAAAATAAAGGCGTTTTGAGTAAAAAAAAAATAGTTTGCTTAAAAGTAGCATAAAATGATGTTTAAGAAACTTGTCAAATTTACATTTTAATTTGTTGCCAAAAAATAATTCAATTTTTGAGCAATTAAGTTATTTATAAGTGTACAAAAAAAAAGCATATGAGGTATTTATTGATGGGGATTTTTGTTGAGGTACTAACAGTGCAGTGCTTGTGTTTTGGGTATTACTAACCACAACAAACCAAATCAACAACCTGGCTTTCCACGATCATGCATGAAAAACCTCACAACTTTATGCAAAAAAAAAAAAAGCTGGAAATACTGCAACCATTGACTATAAAGAGGAACAAGTTTGCAGCTTTGAACTATAGTAACCCCTACATCTTTATAAAAGAGAAAGATAAACTGCATCCATGTACTTTACACCAAGTACTTAGAAAGTTGGGATTTAAGATTATTTTACTGACCGGAAAAGGCAATTATTCCAGAAAAACACACAATTTGATTAAATTAATTGTTAAAAAAAAACAAATAGGTAAAAAATGAGTTTGTTCCAGAGGATTTGTAGTAGCACTAGCCCTGCATTCGTTATGGGAGAGTGCTGCATCGGCTGCTCTACGTGCCATGAACTCTAGTAACCCCTCCGTCTCAGCCTCAGCGGAATAAATATATATTTATATCCGCTGCGCCGCAAGAAAGACTGCAGCGCCGAGCTAATTGGAGTAAAACAATTAGCAAACCCGTTATTCGAGAGTAGCTGAAACGAATAGTTAAACACATTTGGTTGGAGAGCAGCTCGGAACATGGAGGGGGGATGTTCAGAAAGCAGTGACAGTACGTGTGCTGCGTGGAAGGGATGAGCCGAGCCGCACCGCGCCGCGCCGCGCGGGCAGGCAGCAGGCGCATAGCCGACGGCTAAAGGGGGTTAGCGTTGTTGTCAGTTAGCCAACTCACTACAATATCTACCAAACACGTTTGGCCACAGCGCTAAGCGGAAAAACGAGCCCTATAAATTGAACTCTACTGTCGAACAAGCCAAAAACCACTCAGGGTGCAGCCGTTTAAACAGAGTAGCGATAAACCGCCGCGGCTAAAGGAGTCCACCTGAAGCTAACAAAAACAGAACCTCCAGCGCTCAGAGCAAACCGAGCGCTTCTAGAGGCAAACTTACTTTTTAGAGACGATGTTCCCACGATGAAAACCGCTTTCGTGGTGCTTTAGGGGTCGTTTATGGAGCATGTTCACTCGGAACTGTCGTCGATAACGGTCCGTAGCAAGCGTGCGCTCTAGAGTGAAAAGACGCTGCCCATCCGTTCATCTTTCCTGGCAGCCATTACCGAAATACTGGAAGAGGCGGCTTGTGTGCATGCGCAACATGTCGTCCCGTTAACTGTCTCAATTTCGGTCCCTTTTGCTTTCTAGTGCCCATACTGTTCTATTAGAATGTATGTGGTTCAGTCCAAATAAAATAGTTGTAAAAAATAAAAGAATAAAATAAAAATTTGAATTTTATTTCCTTTAGCAAAAGGTAGTCTACTAAAGTGTATTGTAGTTACACTTGAAGTTTACATTTTATATTTTAAACCTAAAATGTTCCAATTTTAGTCTGAAAAAGTATTCAGTTATAGGCCTATTTCTATACTCCATATGTATTTAGCCCTTCTTGCTTTGCTCATATACTCAGTCCGAATTCTTCCCTTCTCCCTTTCCCTTCATTTATCCCTCCAAACTGAGGGACTAATGGTTGTGAATATATTCACAAATAAACATTGTGAGTGGAGGTCAAGCTCTGAACAGTAAATCAGAGGTTCAGTTTCCGCCCTGCCTGCATTGAAGTGTCCTTGGACAAGACGCTTATCCCAATTGCTGCTGAAAGTTTGTGCCTGGAAATATTAACTGTTTTTACTTTAATTTCTTAGAATTGTTCTCTTAGCACTTCTAAAACAATTTCTTATTCCAGTTATGTACTATTTTATTTTTGTAAACGCTTGTCAGACACAGCACACGTATGACCCTGCTTGGAGTGTGCACTTGTGCATGAGAGGAATGCACTTTTCGAGATGTACGGGACGATGCTTTCTTGCTCCGGGTGCCTTTGAAGAAAGTAAAAAAATATCCTCAGATCATGGTGAATAAAGTTGCCAAAACATGTATGGAGTCCTGTCTATTTCAAGGGTGCAACTTTGGCATCAGTGTTTTTTTTTATTTTGTTTGTTTTTTTGTTTTTTTTTTAAGATGTAGTTTTTCCTATCTAATGTGCTTAGTTACATTTTCTCATTTCAATTCAACAAAATGTTACCATCATGATGAAAGTCATCCAAGAAAAATCAACAGCACCAGGCAAGACATGACACACCCCTACTGGCTAAAGAAACTCACTGCACTCCATCCATGCCTTGCAAGAAAAATGAACTAACGGAAGGACGAACAATTCAGATCGAGACAGATCCCGAAAACGGTACGTCCCATCTGATTACCACTCAATAACCTGTCTCTCCACTACATTGAAGCTCATGTCAGGCACTATACAGTAGCAACCAAGATAAATGGGCACATGGATTATTACACTGGTAATACATTGGTAGAGATACCAGAAGAGCCAGACACCAACTCCTTGTTGGCTGAACAGTCACTCAAGACTGTAGGTCACAATAAACTAATATGTGCAATGCCTGGATTGATTACAAGTAAACCTACAGTCGTGTATCACTGAATGTTTGGAGTCGTACAACATCAACAGGATTCCAAGAGCCTTACTATTAAATCAATGAAGTTCTGGAGCCAATGGTAAGCCACTTCATCAAATATCCATTAAATGTGTATACCAAGGAGCTGCTTTGTCTCTACTGGTGTTCTGCATATATCTGAACCCCCTTAATCAAATAATCAACAAAATTGGCTATGGATGCGGACTCAGGAATTGGACTCAGTCACATCTTCCACATGGAAGATAACAATCTACGAGTTCAACATTGACTCCCTGATCCACACCACCAGTATCTACAGGGCTGACATCGGAATATCATTCAGGCGTGAGAAATGTAGTGGATGGTGACACATAGAGACGAGGTTTTCTATACAGGGGTGTCTCACTCCTAGAAGAATAGATAGATAGATAGATAGACCTTTATTGTCATCATCGCAAGGACAATGAAATTGCAGCAACCGTTCCAGTGCAAGAAGTAGCATAAAGAATACAAGACATAATATAAAATACGATAAAAGTTTAAAAAATATGTAGAAAAAATTATATACAAAGAACTGAACCTGGTAAGTATATGTTGTCCATTTTAGTTTCCAGACTATGTGCAGTTATGTGCAAAAAAAGCAAGGAATTTAGATTTAAATAACCGGATTTACATATGTATATGTACATAGCAGTATATAAATATATGAACATATAAGACATAATGTACAGAGTGTCGAGCAGTTATCTATGTGAATTGGAGTTTAGCATGGATACTGCTCTTGGAAAGAAGCTGTTTTTCAGTCTGTTTGTTTTTGTTTTGATGCCTCTGTAGCGTTTTCCAGAGGGCATCAGGGCAAACAAGTCCGAACCGGGGTGTGAACTGTCTTTGATGATGTTTTGAGCTTTGCTGAGACACCGTGCAGAGTAGATGTCAGCCAGGGAGGGGAGGGGGCATCCTATGATCGGCAAACATTGAGGACAGTAACAAGAACCTTGGAATACAGCAGCAAAAGGGCAATCTGGAACTGGTAGCAAGGAAAGCTGGTACTGCTAAATAATACCAAAGAATAAAGAAAGTCCTGAAAAGCCAACTCAATTGCAAGAACAAGACCCAGCCAAAAATAACATTTACACACTGCCAGTGATCAGATACCCAGGATGAATAAGATGGTCAAAGGAAGATATATAGACCAAACATGTAAAAACAAAAAAGCTTCTCACTATACATGGAGTGTTCCATCCCAAATCCAGCACCGGTAGACTGTACGGTAACCACAGGGACTAGTAAGCAAGTGAGTCGTTATCCAGGATGAGACATCTAAGATCCATGAATACATCAAATGATGCCCTAACTGACTGTGAATGTCATCAGATGATGAGGAGCAGAAGATGCAGTGCTATAAGACATAACCTTATTGGATAAGCCCCTGCGTGAGATGTATCCAGCTGATATCAAGACGTTCTGCCAATGACTAGGATGCGCTTGCCTGCAGATCGCCACAGAAGTTCTCATCCTTGCAGCACGGAGCAAACCAGTGTTAGAGGCCCAGATCTATCACACCAAGACCAAAGATGTAGGCTGTGCAAAGAGCCGTCAACACATAACCCTTGAGTGTAAGATGCTGAGAAATCATGCAACCAAGTGACTGAAATAATATACACGCCACGGTCAAAGTGGAAAACGCCTCCAAAAGTGAAAGAATAAGAAGACAAAAATACTGTTGGACGTTCATGTGCACCCAAACTTGGGTGAGAAACCACCTACAGATGGTGTGAAAAGTTTTTTTTTTTTTTTTTTTGAAGAAAGCCTGCATAAAACATTGAAAAAAATAGATTTTATTTTATTTATTTATTTTAACTTGTCCTGTCCAACAGCTGAACAAACAGATACGGGCTGAGAGCCTCTTGTGTTGGATAGATTTTAATGTCCCAACAGGGGTTTATTAAGTATAAACCCCTGTTGTATTTAGTAACATAATAAAACAACCAGGTCTAAATAGCAATCTGGAATGGGCGGGGCCTATCTACACACACACTCAGTTACACACATACCTGTTGGCTAAAATAATCTTTACTTTCAAAGTAGTCAAAAATGTACACAAAAAAAAAAACTAATGCTAACTCATTGTGCTTTCTAACATTACTAACTTGTGTTTCACCCTCACAGAGATTTTTAAAAGGGACACTGAAGTGCAGGAGTGACCTTTCAGACTATAGCAGAGTAAAGCTGAGTCGAGTAGACGTCCTGGCGTTAGTAAAGCTTCTTTTCTGTCACTGTTAGTGGTGTAACAATTAACTGACTTAATCAAATAGATTTAGGAGCTTTCTCCAGGCTGCACGAGAAACCAGAAGCAGGACCATATTTAGAAAAATCTTCATTTCTGTTCTGAAAGTGGTGACTGAGCAAAGTAAGAGATGCTCAGAGTGCAACGGACGCTTGCTGCACCAGCACTGGTCAAACTGGTGAAAAGTCTGAGTCTGTCTCAGGTACATCTGCTGATTTTTAGATTGATCAACTCTGGAGCTACCAAGCCAGCAAGGTTAGGTGGGCCCCAATGGTTTTAAGTGGGCAGAAAATGTGGGAAGGGATTGGGTTAAACTTCAAAATAGGCTCAAGAACGAAGAAAAGCTTAAAATAACAGCTAGCATGTAGCTAAAATGTTAAACCCTAAAATAGCCTAAAAATTTTTAGTAAATGCTAAAATGGTCCAAAAAGCTAGTATAATATATTATAAAAAATATCATATTTTTTAAATTTTAAAATGGTAACTTTTTAACATAAATAAATGAGAATAATAAAAAGGGAGGATTATTATTCCAGAATAAATCAACTTAAATCTTTCAATATTTTACTCTCCATGAAATTTTTTATTTTTTTTTATTTTATAAGTTATAAATTAAGCGCAAGATACCATCGGTCCATTAACAACAATAAATTAAAATGATTTGGAGGGCCGGATAGAATTATCCTTATGGCCGGTTCCGGCCCCCGGACCTCGACTTGGCACGTGTTCTAAGAGATGTAGAGATGTTTTAACCAAGAATATCTTTTTATCAGCAACCAATTAGAAAAAATTTAATGAACTACTGCCACTCTGCAGAAACTTTGTCCCAGATTCTGACTAAAAACACCATAATCATAATTAAAAGGGCACCAGGAATGCTTTTAAAAATAGATTAAAAGACGATTGGAGTGGGTATTCATCATGTGGAGCTTCTTATTGTAAGCTTAACTTTGTGGTTAACCCTTGATCCAGGTGGTGACGTTCTCACAGCACAGCGGCGTTTTGGAGTGGTGCTCCGACACCATGCACATCGGGGAGTTTCTAGCCAAACAAAGACGCCCACAAACGCTTCCAACCTCAGGACTGGACCAACTTGGCCTGCCATAAAAAAATGATGGTATTGACTTCAGGAATAAAGAGTACTTTAACTCAACACTGCAGACTCATAAATAAACTCCTGCTTTTTTATCACTTTTTTCTGCTGTGGTTGCAGGAGGCTCAGAGTCTGGGGTTCGACTGAAAGCTGGAGGCCTACATGAACGTGTGCAAAAACTTCCGGCCGGTCTTCGGTCTTCTATAACATTAAAAAGCCTGCGGACATTGTCACTTGAGTGTCTACCTTTAATAAATCCAGTTTGATCTTGGTGAATTATGTGAGGGGTGATTTTTTCAATTCTATGTGCTAATGCTTTACAAATAATTTTAATGTCTGCATTAATCAGTGAGATGGGGCGATAGCTGGAAGGAATAGTGGGATCTTTCTCTGGTTTGAGAAGAAGGATTATATTTGCTGAATTCATGTTAGGAGGCATTGATTGGTCATCTTTGATAAATGTAACCATTTTGTAAAAAGTTACTTCCAGCTGTTCCCAGAATTCTTTATAGAACTCTGCAAGAAAGCCATCCGGCCCCGGAGCTTTGTTGTTCGGCATAAGTAGCAGAGCATCATGAAGTTCAGATGATGAGAGCGGCAAGTCTAAGTCTATGATTTGATCTTTATTTAATCTGGGAAGGTTTACGTTATTAAGAAGCAAGTTGATGCTTTGCTCTGATGGATTGATCTGTGAAGTGTACAAGTTCTTATAGGAATCTTTAAACGTGTCATTGATTTTGATCGGGTCGTGAGTGACATTTCCTGACTGATCAATAATAGATGTTATGGTGGATTTTTCTTTATTAATTTTAAGATGATTAGCTAGAAATTTGCCAGATTTATTAGAATGTTCAAATCTTTCTAGTCTGAGTCTTTGTATTTGCGTTTGTTTATTAATTATGTCATTTAACTGAAGCTTTATTTTTTTTTAATCTCCCAGAATGTGTTCTTGTGCAGAAGCAGCATAAGCAGTCTCCAGATTTTTAATTTTATTTTCCAGTTCTATTAAATCTGCTTTCTCTTTACGTTTTTTATAAGTTGAATAAGAAATGATTTTCTCCCTCATCACTGCTGTTTCCCATAGAACACATTGTCAGATGTCAGGAGTTAAATTCTAAGAAGGTTGTCCACTCTTTTTTAAAGAATTCAATAAACTCTCGGTCTTTTAACAGAGATGTATTAAACCTCCAGGTTAAACCTGATGGTGTTGCTGCTTCCCTAACTATGTTTACAGAAACTGGTGCATGATCACTGATGATAATTGGATGAATGCTGGAACCTTTAACATCTTTTAGAAGAGATTTGATTAATAAATAATCATAGCCGAGAGTGAGTGGTGAACTGGAGAGAAGAAGGTGAACCTTTTAGTGTTTGGGTGACATGACGCAGAGACCCAGATCATTCATGTATTGCTTCAGAACACTTGCAGACTGCCATGTGCGTTCTCCACCAGCCAAAAACGTGGAATCAAAGTGAACAGTCTATCGAAAAAACAGGTTTCGTCTAAATTTGGTCCAAATATGCTAGCTATACAGAAGTCTTTATTCTGAATTGTTCTAGTAATAATTACAACTCTGCCTTCTGGATCGATAATTGTGTCTTTATGAGTAAAAATAATATTTTTATTAATTAAAATGGCTACTCCTCTTTGTTTGGAGTTGTAACTAGCAGCATACATGAATGGAAACTGTGAGCAGCATATAAGATTTTCATTTGATTTAGATAAGATAATTTTATTTTATTTTATAAACCAAATGGGGTCAGAAAACGCGAAAAACTCTGCCCCGGAATGGTTTCTATGGTAACAAAGCCCAAATGTTACGTCACTTCCGGAAAGGTTAAATTCGCTGAGAGAACCACGGTGTGAGACTGTGGATGAGTAAGTTGGGGGTCCAGAAAACGCGAAAAGACACTCTGCCCCGTGTATTGGTTTCAGCAAAGCCCAAATGTTACGTCACTTCCGGAAAGGTTAAATTCGCTGAGAGAACCACGGTGTGAGACTGTGGATGAGTAAAGCAGAACTGCTGACTTCATTCATTTATTCCATCACTTTATCATTCACAGTTGTTAGTATTTCTCCACTATTTAACGTTAGCTTGTCTTGACAGGTAAGAGAGCTCTAACCGAGAAGTTTAATGCATTGTATTTCTATCTAGTTAGTTCGGGACCCGCCGTGTTTACATTGTTGCTAGCTAGCCATTCCACGCTTCACATGATTAAAGTGTGTTCTTTGTCTTGTCAGTTTACCTTTTTAAAGTATGCGACGAAAACGTACTGTCCAAAGTTTTGTCGTGGTAAAACGTAAAAGCAACAATAGCATGTATTAAAGCAATGTTGTGTGTACGGAACTCTAGAAAGTGCAGCTTTCTCTGAATGAGACCTACGTCCATGGATCATAATAACAGGCTAAATCAAGCAGCTTGCAAAGCTTTAGTTAAATTTAGGATATTATTTCTTCGTCTTGTTTAATCTTAAATAGCTTTAAATAATTTAATCCAGGCGGATTAAACAAATAAAATGAAAAATTATAAATGGCAAGCAGAGGGCCATCAATTGTTGTCTTTTGGATTCTTGGAACTATTATGTCCGTCCTGACTTCTCTAATATATATATATATTATGTTTATTTGCAAGGTGTATGTGTTTTTGCTGTTGCTTGGAATAAAGGTGTGCACGAGGGTCTGCACACGTCACATCAGCTGGATGTAAATGCAGAGCCTGCGCTGAGCCATGTCGATATCGGTGATCATTAAGTGGGGAGGACAGGAGTACTCCATCAGTTCCCTGTCAGAGGAAGACACTGTTATGGACCTGAAACAGTCCATTAAGACGCTGACCGGGGTTCTGCCGGAGAGACAAAAGCTGCTTGGACTCAAAGTCAAAGGTGAGAAAGCAAGACTTCACCAAATGGAGAAAATGGAGGTATTTGTAGATATTTGTTCTGGTAGTTTATATCAGGGGTCTGAAACTCGATCGCATAAGAGGACAAAATCCTAAATACACTTTAGGTCGCAGGCCGAACAGGATAAACATTTATTGAACACTCTAAAGGTACATTTTTAAAACTTTGTAATCGTAACTTTTAAACATAATTACGAACTAGATATGTGGCATTACCTGCAATAATGCTAGCGTGAATGCTGTAAGCTGAATTTGGCCGCTGAAGATGCTAGTTAGTGCTGATGGCTGAAGATGCTGAAATTGATATCTTAAAATGCTGAAGCTGAAATCACTGAAACTAATAGCTGGAAAACGCTGAAGCTGATTGCCAGCTAAAATATTAGCTAAGAGCCAAATTAGCCTAAAAAAACTAGAAAAAAACTAAGGTTAGCCAAAACAGCTAGCTTGTTTATGAAAAAAATAACTAAACTTCAAAATAGCTTTAAAAACTGTTAAAAAAAAAAAAAAAGCCCACATTAGCCACAGCTAGCATGTAGCTGAAATAGGAGCTAAACTCCAAAGTAGGCTACATTTTTTTTTTTAGTAAATGTCAAAATAGTCCAAAAAGCTATCAGAATGCCAAACACAAGTTAAAAATTAGCACAAGATAACATCGAGCCATTAATGACAATAAAAAAAAATGATCTGGAGGGCCGAATATAATTACCTGAAGGCCCAGATTCGGCCCCTGGGCCTTGATTTAGACACTTGTCTTATATGATTTCAATGCAAATTTCATTTATTTTAAACACATTGTTCTCATTAGTCTTATTATGGACTTATTACTTTGAGAATTTTTTTTAAAGATGCTTTTAAAGCGACTGAAAATGTTGCCTCCAGGTAAACCTGCAGAGGACGAGATGAAGCTGGGCTCTCTGAAACTGAAGCCCAACACCAAAATCATGATGATGGGAACTAGAGAGGAGAGCCTGGTAAGTGACTGTTCTCAGGGCTGAAGATGTAGAAGAAACTCAGGCATTTGAGTGCTGAATTGTTTGTCTTTGAGTTGGTTTGGTGATGCTCTCTTTTTTTGAAAGCAAGTATAAGTGATGCCACTTTTCTTGTGTTTTGTAAAGGAAGAGGTTTTAGCTCCTCCCCCAGAGAACGATGATGTCGTCAATGATTTTGATATTGAGGAGGAAGTTATTGAAGTGGAGAACAGGTAAGAATATTGCGTGTTTTGCTTATGTTAAAGGGTTATTAATATTTGAAGTAAGGAAAGATTAATTTTACATTGTGCTCTTAGGGAGGAGAATTTGGCTAAAATTGCTCGTAGAGTAAAAGACTATAAAGTGGAAGAGCTGAACCCTCCCAGAAAAGGAAAGAATCTATTGGTGCTGGATGTGGACTACACACTGTTTGGTGAGTTTGTATCATTTCCAGAATTATGTAAAAAAAATGATAACTATTACAAGAGAGCATAACAGCTTCTTGTCTGACCTTAAACACTTTGTGCATTCAGATCACAAATCCTGTGCAGAAACGGGCCAGGAGCTGATGAGACCATATCTGCACGAGCTTCTGACATCAGCCTATGAGGATTACGATATTGTCATCTGGTGTATGTCATTTCTCCATTATTCCTCAACAAGTGTTAGAGAATGGGGTTTATTCTGAGATGCTTTTGTTCAGAGTAAGATATTTTAATCCAGTAGTGTCCTCCAGAGATCCTGGCCCTTTTGCTGATTACCTGGATCAGGTGTGTCCCATTGCTAGGCAGCAGCTGAAGGGCGGAGTCAGTTGGAAATTTAAGACTTCTGGGCTGATTAAGAGTCATTTTGGTCTCAAGAACTCAAATAAAAGAGAAATATTGTACTTTAAGATTCATAAGTTCTATTTAGTGAGTCTTAATTCCTTTGCTTCTAGTAGTTC
The DNA here is from genome assembly GCA_003999625.1 of Oryzias javanicus. Taxonomy (NCBI): domain Eukaryota; kingdom Metazoa; phylum Chordata; class Actinopteri; order Beloniformes; family Adrianichthyidae; genus Oryzias; species Oryzias javanicus. Next base: position 23,004,382 of record CM012450.1, read on the forward strand.
ACATTGAATGGAAAAATACACTGGGGGATTTTATTTAAAGGGAAAGGAAACTTACAGCAGGACTCTTCTTTTTTTTCAGCTGCCACAAGTATGAAGTGGATAGACGCCAAAATGAAAGCAAGTATTAAAGTTTTACATTTTAATTTTTTTTATTCTATGTATTTTTTACTGCATTGGATGAACCCAGTAGTAGGAACTTTTTTTTTTATTTCACTTATTTATTTAAAAATTATAACTGAAAGAAACATGGATAGCCAGAACCTTTTTTCCCCTATTACGCCTTAGCTTTTTTGTCCAAAAGGTGGCAGTATTGAGCTTGAAATACTGAGAAGCAGTGGTGGGTTTGAATGTGTATTTTTATGCACTTATGTGTAGGAGCTGGGAGTGACAGTCAACCCAAACTACAAGATCACGTTCATGCTGGACAGTGCAGCCATGATCACAGTACACACCCCGAAACGTGGAGTGGTGGAGGTGGGTTTCCAGCATTTACTGTCCAACTTCATGCATATTTCTACATTTATTGTTTATATAGTTGATTTGTCAACAGATAATGGAGAGTTTTGTTTTCTTGGCGTGCAGGTTAAGCCTTTGGGTGTAATATGGGGAAAATACGATGAATTCTACAGCAGAAAAAACACTATCATGATCGATGACATTGGAAGAAACTTTCTCATGAACCCGCAGAACGGACTGAAGGTACCACCAGCCCCGCCCCGTCTCATCCTGATCTGGATCGTATTGTTGATATTTGTGCAATTGTGTTTTAGATCCGACCCTTTATGAAGGCTCACCTCAACAGAGAGAAGGACAAGGAGCTGTACAAACTGGCTCAGTACCTCAAAGAAATCGCCAAGCTGGAGGATTTCAGCGGACTCAATCACAAACACTGGGAGAAGTACGTATACACACAGCGAGCAGAAAATGAAGCTTCATCTGAAATGTTCTAATAAACCACGTGTGTCTGTACAGGTACTTATCGAAGAGGCAGCGCCACTAAGGAAGGACCCGCAAACCCAAACGCTCACTTAGCTGGAACACAACACATTTTGGTTTGGCTTTCACAAATCACGCAATGTAAACAAATTCAAATGGAACTTTTTATACATTTATTGAAGTGTCTGTGCACAGATTTTGAAACAGGATTCTTAAAAAAAACAAACGTGAGTCTTATATCTCACATTCGGAAGCCTAAGATGACCTGAAAGTGTGTGAGATCAGTCTTCCAAAATACTTTAATGTTAAAAAAACAATGTTTTTGTTAAACCACTAAGCCCCTCTGCTTTACTAAAGTCACTGCATTTCATTTCAAGTCATGTAGAAACATCTTTTTGTTTTATTCTTTTTTTAGGATATTGATTTACAGTATTGAATATTTTTTTTTTATTTCACAAAGTATTATATTAATAAAAGGAGCTACATCAAATATAGTTTGTGCAACATACAGTTTACATGCAGCATTATGCAATAATTCTAGAAAAAACTTCAGACTAAAATCTTTTAACTCTCACTAAATGCTTCCATCAAACAGCAAACTGTAGTACATGTTTTTACTTGAATGCAGGAGTGAGTTACCATTAGAGTGTTTCTGTGCATCTGTTCAGTTTTTTTTTTTACTTTTGTTGTTTTTTTTTTTTTATAAGTTTGGGTGTGATTATCAAAGAACAAAATGTTTCCTTTTTCTTTATTTAAATAGGTCAATATGTAAGATGACTATAAAATTATTTGAAGTTCTCTTGGGATATTGACGAAGAAGAAGGGAAAGTTTTAGTCTGATGTTGCAAAAAATGAAAAATAGGATCCTTATCATTTCATGAGATCATCTTTTCATCTGCCTATGGTTTTCTTTATTGCCTTTTTGACATCCACCTGTAAATTTGACAATAAAATGCTTTTTTGTAAACACCTTTCTCTGCTGTTTATTTCATTTTAGGTAAAGTGGAACAATTAGCCAAATTTTGACACCTTTTCAGTAATTACTATTGTAATAAATTCACAAAATATATGCAAGATAATAAATGTAAAACTCCACATTATGCAGAAGATGTCATTTATTGTAAAATGTTACAATTGCAACAAATTTGAAGGAAAACTTAAAAAATAAAAAAAGATGCTCAATAATTATGTAAATGTAGAGAATAAAAAATAAATACTGTACATGTGTGTGTAAATATATCTGTGCATGACTTAAAAACAAATATTCAAAGAAAATCCTTTGAAGGAAGTATTTGTCGTCTCTTCCTCTTCTCTGATAGAAGTTAGCAACTGACTTCATGTTTGTTCACTCTGCAGGAAAAAGGAAAAAAAAAGATGAGTGGATCGCATCAACTTATTGTGGAGGATTTTTTTTTTTTTTTTTTTTTACTGGGGAATGACATTTAAATCCACTTACGTGCACTGGCTCCACTGGTTCCACGGGCCACGGGTGTGCTTGTCCTGGGCGCGCACACAGAAAACGTACTTCTTTGGTTTGAAGTTAATCTCATAACTCGTGTGTTCGGTTGTGTTAAGCTGAAAAAGGACCGGATGCGTTACAAAAAAAAAAATCCCAAAATACTACAATCAAATCATGTGTTAGAACTCATTTATTACCATTATAAACTCGCCACTGTGGCAGGAATGCCCACTGGGGACAGCTTTGATCTGGAAATGGAGACCGAAGAAGGAGCAGGGTTTCTCCCAGGAGTCGGGATAGTCCCAACTGAAGTTCTTGCCCTGTGAGATGCGCAGGTTAGGAAGTTTTGCTGGTCTTACTAGAAGAAAAAGAATGAGATCGAGAAAGTATAAGAATCACAACATGACGTTAATGAATACACAGTGTATCTATATGATAATTAAAAACAAGAAAAACTAATGGTTGAATAAAATGTACCAATTTCTCTGAGGTAGAAGGACTTGGTGTAAGCCTCCAAGCGAGCGTAGCTGTGGATGTAAAGGGTGAGGGAGATGCGGTACTGCTCTTCTTTGTAAGGGCAGTCAGAATCCTGGCAGTGAACTCCCAACCCATCAGCGTCCAGCTCACAAGGAATGTTTTCCAAATACCTAGAAAAATGAGTTTCAAATGTCCTTGAGCTCTAAAACTTCACCTTCAAAGCAGATTAAAAGTGGCAGAAACTGAAGAATGTTTTTCCTCACCGTTCTGCTCTGACCAGGAGCACAGAGGCGTGGGACCTGTACTTAGTTTTTTTCCAGGTGCAGTGGAAGGAGCCTTTGTAGTTTGGTGCGGAGCAGTGGATATGACCTGGAAGAATTAAACACGCGTCAGTGATCCGGACTCTTCCAGTTCCCTTCATTGTTTCTCAGTTCTTCATGTTCAGAACAAACTGCTTAAAATTCCCATTGTTTAACAAACATCAACTCATAAATCAAGCTGAAGAAAAAAATGAGAAGCTGGTCAAAAAATACCATCAAATTTTAAGTTTATAATAAAGGAAAAAATAACAATTTGTGTTTTTCTTCTAGTTAAATAACATACAGTTAAACAAGCTTTATATCGACTTACCAACCTCTATATCTTTATGGATTTCTGTTAAATCCATTTGTCATTTTGTCTGATAAACTGATTTCCTTTCCAATCAAAAAATCCCACTCCTGCCACCATTCTTAACAATAGGATTCAGTGACATCTACTGCATGTCTTCTCTAATGAAAGCTCCCTGTCAGCCTTTAAATCATTATCTCCATCCCTGTTTTCTTTCCTTATATCTACTTCATTATCATTCCTTTCTCTTCTTTACCACCTACATTCAATCTCACCTTCTTCTGGGGACTTTTTTTCCAAAATGACCAGCCTGTTGTCTGGATCTAGTTGGACCAGGATCAGGGTGTGGTTCAGGTACTCTTTGTTTGGGCCCAGGTGACAGGAGTAGTTTCCTCCATCCATCTCCTTCACCACGACTGTTACCTGGTTGCCCTCCAGAGGCGGCGTCAGCTCCACTCCTGAGAAACAGATTCAGTTCAGCGTTGCCATGGTTTCAATGAAACTGGCAAAGCCAGATGGGTGGATGGATTACCATTTTTCATCCAAAATACAGGCTTGTTGATATATGCTTGTCCACAGGTCAGAGGAACATCGGACACGATCCCATGATCAGAAGGCACCCTCAGGACCACAACTGTAATAAATATATATATTAGTACATCTTTTTGCTTAACTGTGGGGGTAAAATTACATATGATATGAACAGGGAGCTACCGTTATCCATCAGGGTCTCAATGTTTTCTTGATTTGAATCAGAACTGGCCCAACATACCAGAACACATAGAGATATGAGGAGCAATGTCTGCATCTGTGATAAATAAAAAATAATAATAATGAGATTAAAAAAATAAATAAGCCCCAAACAGATACATTTATAAGTCTTAAATACTTTAGACATTTAAAGATTTGCTTTCAAGAGAAGTTTGAAAATAAAAATAGATACTTTGTCTAATTTTCTACAAGTTTCAACTTTTTCCAAAATAAAAGTCTTACCTTGAGTTTGTATGTTTCCAAACCTGGAAAGAAATCTTCTAACAGTCAAGTGTCTGTCTAACCTGTTGGTTGGTTGTATGTGTTGTCTGCCTGCGTTCACCCTGCAGTGACAGTATTTATATTGCACAAAGCAGAAGGCAGAAAACCCCTCCATAGTAAAACGGAATTGGTGGACGTGCGCGCGCGCGCGCTTGTTTGTGCTTGGGAGTACTTTGGTCATTGTGTAAAAGAGATATATACGTTTTTATTTATTTATTGTTTTTTTTTAACGTATATATTTAACTTATATTCAATTTTCTAAATTTCATATACAGTCAATGAAAATGATGGGATTGTCCTGACGAAATTAAAGGAAAAGGCACGAGGCAGAAAGCCGTGTAAGCTAATGTTTTGTTTTTTTAGTCACGAGGAAAATGACGTCGTTAGCCACCACAAAAAGCAGAGAAGACATTTGAAAGGAAAAAAAAAAATCAAATTTCAACATAACTAATAACTTTTTAGTGACATTATTTTGAAACCACACTAACCACTATTGGGTAACTAACCCGTCAGAAACCGACGTACTCATCTGCGCACGCGCATGATGCACCATGTTGTATTAGGTATATTTAGACACACTGGGAGATTATGTTTTAGTGAGCATTAATAAAACTAGATAGTTAAGATAAAGTATGTGTTTTTGGAATTTTAGATTGATTATTGTACGTTTTATAAAACTATATCACCCTCCAAACAAACAGAGAAAATACATAGGGGGAGTTACCTGTACACACAATTATGAAGGACTTTCCTTACATCACCAGCCACCACTAAAACCGCTTTGAGATGAGTCTGATTGCTAAAAAAAAATAACCCACATGTGTAAGCTTTTTTTTTGATGGGGGATAACGCTGCACTTGGTGAACAAAGTAAACAGATGACTTTTATTGGAGGAGAGCAGCTCTGTGGTTCACCTCTGATCTAAACCAAAGCTCACTTTCCTAAAATCTGATGCACTGAGAAGAAATGACGAGTCATTGCTCTTTTCCCGAGCTAGAAACTGCAATAGAAAAAATCCTGCAGTGACATTCTTTCTTTTTTCTAAAAATATATTTTTTAAGAGATGAAAGAAAAACCCTTAAAAGCTCTGTTTGTTTCTTCTTCGGGAGAATTGTACTTTTTTCCCCTTTTTTTACAACTCTTTTTCCGACTGAGTAATATCACTGATTTTGACTTCCTTTTTTTCAGCCATTATCTCATGCATAACGTTTGACTTTCCAACACTAAGCAGGTGATTATTCCTTCCACTTCCTCATATTTGGACCTAAGTCTCAAACGAGCTCCGGACAACTTCCCTGTTACGAGATCTGTTGCAGTTTCATCTTCATCACATCAGCGGCTGTAAAACATGATTGCAGCAGATCTTTTTTCCAACTAAACGTAAAAAGAACTTTACCATTTAGGACCATGGAATTTACTTGGTTCTGTTCATTGGAAAGAGATGGCTTCAAAAATAAAGGAAGTTGATGGATGTCGGAATAAAGGAAGGAAAAATCAGAGATTCTGTAATTCTGCTTCTACAAAAGACTCTATTCGTATGAGAGACTGATCTAGAACAGGGGTCGGCAACCTTTAACACTAAAAGAGCCATTTGGGCTTGTTTTCTATTGAACAAAAACTAGAAGGAGCTGCATTAAGCCTTTAAAAAATTTGGATTTTCATTCATAACCTTCTTTTTGTTTTGTTTTTTTTATAAATATGAATGTCTACTTTTGTCACGAACAAAAGCAAAAACATATATTAAAATAAACTAGCGTTTCTTAAAAAGAGAATTTTTAAAAATGTTTTAACTTTAGTAGCAAAAAGCAAGCTTGTTGCTTAATTACTAGCTGATCTTCAAATTAGCATAACATTTCTCTGTAAATTAAATCAGCCAAAAAAATTTTAGCATGTTGCTGGAATAAAAGCTAAACTCAAAATTAAAATCCCCAGTAGATAACAAATTAGCTAAAAATGTTAGCACATTGCTAAAATATTTGCTAAACTCCAAATTAGCATAAAAAACTCATGAGGCCAAATCTGCCACGAACAACAGCAAAAAAATATATAAAAATAAATTATCATCTCTTAAACAGAGAATATTTTAAACGTTTTTAACTTTAGTCGCAAAAAAGCTAGCTTGCTGCTTAAATAGCTGAACCCCAAAATAGCCTAAAAGTCCTCAGTAAACTAATTTAATAAAAAATGCTAGCATGTTGCTAAAATAAAAGCTAAATTCTAAATTATCAAAAAAGAAAAAAAATCAGTAGATAAAAATAGCTAAAAATATCAGCATTTTACGTAAATATTAGCTAAGCTCTAAATGATCCTAAAAACCCCACTAGAAAACAAATTAGCCAAAAACGTTAGTATGTTGCGAAAATAATAGCTAATCTTCAGCTAGAGAGCCACAACGGAGAGATAAAAGAGCCACATGTGGCTCTGGAGCCGCAGGTTGCAGACCCCTGATCTAGAAGATGTTTGTTCTCAGATGGGCAGTAAAATGTCTTAAATCATCATATAAAGTTCAGATGCCCTGAAGATCAAAGTTCTGTGAGACCTGGATGACGGAGAATCTAAGAAATCTGAATAGTTCTTATTAATAATAAATCTCATTCTAAGTCTGAAGAAAAGATTTAAACAAATATAAAAATACATGAATCAATTTCAACAATTTAGATAGCTTGAAAGTTAAAGCTGTGGGCTAAATCAGTGAACAAAAAGATTTTTAATCCTTCTATATTAAAAGTTATTTATTTACACATTTCAGTAAAAAAAAAGCAACTTTAAGTGTATTAAAACCTACTATTTTTTTTTTTTAATTTTGGTTTGGATTTTGATTTTTATCATATTAAGCATTTTGTTGGTCATTTGCATAGTTTAATATAAAAATTAAAACAGTTTGAACTAAATAACTGGACTAAATTACAGCAGAGTAACAATTAATCCATTTATAATCTACAATCTAACCAGATCGATCTGTCTGAGGCAAGTTGCTAATCAAATTGACCTAAAAAGATTAAAAATTAAACAAAATATTAGAAAACACCATTTGGGTTTAGGTAGAGTAGGTTCTTATATTATAATGTAAAAATGACCATCACAGCAGACAACACGTGATGGCAACAAAAAAGGATCAAACCATCATTTAAGTCCAATGTGAGGAGATTCTGAATTTTGCAGAATGTTCTAATGCTGAACTTTATAAAACTAAAATGTGAATGGATTTGCCATTAATTCTCATTTGTTTGTGCACATATTTAATTTACACTTGATTATCTTGAAGATACGAGGAATCTAGAAAACTTCCCTTATCTCTGATCTTTTTGGCCTAACGATTGTTCAAAATGAACCCATACCCACTATGAATCGGCTCGTCAACCAAAAAATATGATATGAATCAAATCATTGTTAAATTGTAATAAACCTAAATATTTTGAATAATTTAACTAATTACTGCTTTGTTTCTCCTTCTAGTTTGAAATATCTGCCATATCTGAATAGCACTTTAGATGACACTTGTTCTTAAAGATCCCTGTTTAAACTAAGCTTAAATTATTTTTATGGATGGGACTTAAAATATGAACATTTAATACGTACAAAACTGCTTCTTTTTTTTAAAATCCACTTTAAGATGCTTAAAAAAAGCTACCAGGAATAGAGAAATAAAAACATGCAGACAAGTTTTAATTAAAAACATTCTATTTTTAATCAAAATATTCAACTGTGTTTCTGATGTCCATCTTTTCGCCACGTGGATAAAAGGGGGTTGAGCACTCACATGTGCACGACCTTTCACCCCTACCCAAACGCTGGCTGGCCGTTTATTACCATGATTCATTTGATTGTTTGGTGATGTGAAGTATTGAATCCAGCAGCAGCTCGGTAGATTGACTGAAACCTCCAACCCTTACAGTGGAAACAGCCTCCAATTCCAGCCGAACAGCATAATCCTCCCACTAAAATCCTCTTTATTTGCACATAGTTAAGGAAAATGACTCCAAGTCTGCGAGGAGCGCTGCATTGTCCTTTCTCTCCTCAAATCGTTCGACCTATTATGCATGTTATAAAAATGCATCTTTTAAACCCTGTAGCCTTATAAACTGAGTTTGTTCTGCTGACAGCAGAACTTGAATGGAAACTGAAAAACACAAAAAAGTTCAGTGTTTCAAAGAAAACCCTTTAAACCACTTGACAGCACAGAGTTCTCATTTTGTAGTTTAGTTTCCATAGGAACAGTTAAAAAGATTTCAAAAAAATGGTCAAAATTTCACCGTGTAAAACAACAAAAAAAAACTAAAGATATTTTTTCAATAGAAGAGTCTTTGACCTCTGTCTGCTCAGACAAAGCGTCTCTCAGCAAAAACAGCTGAGAAGGGCAGAAATAAGAAGAAGAAGAAGAATTCACTTCTTTCTATTATGTCTCTTGTTATTCTTCCTTTAGCTGGCAGGCTTCTGGGCTGCCGGCTTAAAGGGTCTTAATTCTCCACGGGTGTGGGCTCTGGAGTCAGTGCTGACACTCCTTCCACTGTTACAGGCACGGAAGCCTCCGGCGAATGTCCTGGTTTGGATGTGGGCTCTGTTGGTGGACGCTGGCTGAGGATCACCTGCACCACGTAGTCCCTAGAGATGTTGAGCTGATCTAAGCGAAGCCTGTCTGTCAGTGGCCGTCCTGAGAAAAACCAGCGCTGGGTGGCGGCGGGAACGCCTTCCTGACTCTGCAAGCGGCGCTTCATCATGCCAACTGTGTCCATTGAGCGAACCGCCAGGCGGAGGTCGCGGCCCGTGGAAAGCCGGAGCCGAAGCTGGCACTCGCTCCCTGAGCCGGGGTCGCCGGCGCTGACTGCGGACGGGTCCGTCGCTCCAGAGTCCGGGTCCGACCCGTCGGGGTCATCGGAGCGCTCCTCGATCATGTTGACGGGAGGGGAGAGGCAGTAGACCGGCAGCTGGTATCGGTTTCCCAGCTCATCGTAACATTCGGTCAGAGCTCCTGAAAGTCAGAAGAAAACAAGTAAACAAATGATTGTTTTTCTAAAATGACAAAACCTTAAATGACTTTTGTAAAAACCTTTAATCAACCCAGGAATTTCTCAGACTACACACGGGGGCCAAACCAGAGAGGGGAAGTAGCAATTGCAGAGGTCACCACATAGGGAACTTGTGGTAATAATCTATTGTGCAGCAATATCAGTTTGTATGCATAGCGTGTGGCGTTATGGAACTTGAGCACACGTACTGGAACTAATAAACCATTGTGAGCAGAAGGTTAGACGAGCAACAACGAATGTATTAGCATAAGCAATACAGGCAGGTATATGTGAAATCCACAGGGTTGGGATGTTCCAGTCAAACAGATTCCATAAACAACTAAATGATCCATTAGATTTCTAATTTTTAAACTGCTAAAGGGTTGACTCTACAAGGACTTCCATGGGGATCCAGTGTCAGGTGCAGGTTTTACTGCTAGTTTCCAGGTTCAAAATACTAGGATTTAATTCTCACAATGTTGTTCTGTTGGGAAAAATGTTAATTACAATCAGAAAAGTCGTTTTCGAAATACAGGACAATGACCATAACCTTTTGATAACCCAACCGAGAAGAAAAAATAGATTAACCAATCAAAAAAATATGTTTTTTCTGCTGCTTCTAACCTTGGGTGAGTAATACAGACAATCAATGTTTTTAGAAATATGTTTTTAAAATGGGCTCTTTCATTCGGTTCAGCAAATTAAAGGGTTAAGAAAAAAATGTTAAAAAATGAATAAAAAAGATCAAACATAAATGGTTAACAACCATCTTGTTAACCCATAAGAACCCATAGTGACATCAGTGTAACATAAAATATATGAGAGGTTTTCTGTAGTCAACTTGGTTTGTGGTATTTTCCATATAATTTTATTCTTAAGGAAAAATGGGTCTTGAAGGGCGTGTTTCCTTTAGCGTCCATAAGCCATGACTTCTAGTTGTAAGTATGAAGCGGCAAAGATGTGAATCTGCATTTCAAACTTAAATGAAAACCAGAAAAAGATGAAATGGGCTTTTAGTAAGTCAAATCTAAGTTTCAAGTTTTGGATGTTCAGTTCACATGTAAAGAAAGGACCGACCACCACAGTTTGGACTAATCTTTTTAGTCAAGAAAGTCCATAGTTTACCAATCAAACTGCATTCCTGACCCCTGCTGTGGTCTGAGGTCGGATCTGAACGGCTACAGGTAGAGGTTCTTCACGGATGGGCTGGGGAAGGAATTGGGAACGGGTGCAAAACTCTGTCATCTAGAAGGAGATTAGAAAAAGGCCTCACTCTACACATCCTGTAGAAGTGGTTTGAAAATGTGGAAAGGCTGCCACTTGGATGCCTGCCCAGTGAAGTGTGCATCTTTTAAATAAAGATCCATTTAAGGGATGTTTTCTTTAAACTAAGCATCCCAGACACCCTCTAAACACACACAACCATTCTCTCTAAGTGCTTCAGAAAAATAAGAACAGGAAAGCGTTGATACCTTTCTTTAGGGTTACCATTGACAACCCTTCTTTTTATTGTATCATAGTATAAATCCAAATCCCAACCTATCGGTTTAAAATAACTTTTTCATCGCTTTGTAACCTTTGTTTATCGTGTTTGTCTGTGTTCTTTGTTTTTCTCATTTTGTTGGTTATACTAACACGTACTCTGTCCTTGAGTGCTTTAAAATGAGCTTTGAGATAAAAACAATTATGGATATGATGAAGGTTATTACTATTACGGGACTCAATTTCACTTTTGTAAATGCTGTCTTCAGGCAGATAGAAGGAAGTTGTAAAAACACGCTCCATTAGACCCTTTTTACCCCAAAGTCATCGCTGCACTCAGCAAACACATCCTAATGTTTACATTTGCATCCCACATCAAGTGTGTATTATTTCAATACAGCTGAACGTATTATTATTTTTTCATATAAAATATGAAACATCCATCCATCGTTTTATTTACATTTTTTAAGTAAAAAACATTTTTTGTTGATTTTGAGTGTAAAAAATCACAAATTTATCTATAAAAGTTTTACTTTTGCTCAGTTTTTAACTGTTTTTTTATAATCAGTTTGACTTTAGACTAAATAAAAAAGCGATTTTTAATAAAATTGTGTTAAATTGTGAGTACATTTTTTAATGGAAATCAAATAGAATCCGCGTTTTGACAGTGATAGCTGACTGTAGTAAATATCTACAAATATTATCTCTGTACATTTACAGCACAGTTAAGAATTTCAAAAAATATATTCAAACAAAAAGGTGAAAGTCACAACTACCTCTTATTTTAAAGTTTGAATGGCTTTACAAACAGAAAAGAGAAACAGACGAGAACAATAGCGATGAGTGATGAAAGTGAAGGCAGGAAAAAAGGGAATGTTGTGCAACATGAAACACTATTACCCCTGACCAATTGTGATTCAGATACTAAGAATAAAACAATGTTGGATGAGGGGAAAAACTGAATGTACTGTAGAAGAGAGGTTATTTTATTCACATGGGGAGACCCCCCAGGGATCCTCGAGGGGAATTCAGATAGATCTTCCTCACATAGCAACTCTGTGACAGGTTTCCTCACCTGAAACTATCAGGCAATTTTACCGAGGTAATGTGTTTCCTGCTCACAGTTTTGTCTCAAAAAAGGGTTCAACTCCAGAGGGAAATTAAAGGAAAAACACAACTTATCTTTTTCTACTGTTTTATGAGTTATACTTTTTGGGAAAATGTGGCCATAAATGTTTACTTCAGCAATAAGAAACCCAAATATGTCATTATTTGCAGAATTTAATTTTCCAAGGTTCATAGATATCTTTTTTTCTTTTTAAATAAAAAATGTACTGTACATTTAGAGATAAATAAAACTGTTTTGTTACTTTAATTTTTGTATGGTGGCTGGTTGGCTAATGCGTGGCGAGTGCGCAGGTCAGATTATGCCGTTTTCTAAGACAAAGTTTCTGCAGAGCGGAAGCAGTTCATTAGAAATTTGCCTCGGAGTTGTGGGTGGGACCGTTAGCATGGAGCAACCCCGCCTACCCTTCCCGTCATCCATACCTAAGAGCCAGTGATGTCGATTTGGGGCAACATATAGCTTAAAAATACATCAATTAAATAAGATTAATATACTTTTTCATTATTAAAAATAAAATTTTATATTTTAGATTAGTCTATTCTATGATTCCCTTTTTCTGTGTCCGATTCCAAAATTTTTTTGGGGGTAAAAGTAGCAAATTTACAGATTTCCTGTGCTAATACACGAGATATCGGCGTGTGAGGCATCGGCAGCCAATGCCTCCCCACACTGACCGGAGCTGCAGCTGACGCATGTGTCTCTGTCTTTCTGTCACTGTAAAAGGTGCTTTATTTTTAATTACTTAATTTATTTATCTCTTGCCAACTTTCTGATTACATTGGTGCCACTTTGTGACTAATTTAGTCTTTATTTCTGTAAAAAATGCGCTTTAGAAATAAACTCAGTGAGGCCCGCAGTAGGCATGCCTCAACACAGAGGGCGCTGGTGAGCTCGAAGAAAGTGCTAAAAAATAACAGAGTTAACGGAAATAAGTGCTGCCGTCCAGATATTCTGTAATATTGTTTAGAATCATTTTCTAAATGATGGATTGCATGTATAAACTCAAGAATTTGAAATCTTCATTGAGACGGAGAGACTTCTAAAACTGAAAAAAGAACTTCCACAAGAACATGTTTGAAACACCAAAAACCCAATTTTCATCAGCGTGGGTCATTAAATGACTTCTATTGTGTGGTGAGTTTAAAGGGGAGGGCCCGACCAAATACAATAGTAGTAGCGAAAACTTTTGTTGCAAAGTCCAACGCTCTAATTTAAACACCACTAAAGGTCACCCAATCGCTGTGGTTTTTTTTTTCTGACTTATTCAGAACTACCGAGCCCTCTCGGAGCAGTGAGTTTTTGCGGTGAGTGAAACTGAGATGAGTCAGTCGGTACCCACAGGATGCAGCCATCCATTCTCTGGTTGAAGCCTGCTGCGGTCAAGGTGAGGACTTCAGAGCAACACCCACCTAAAAGAAACATGGGGTGGGCTCGTGGTGGTGGGGTTGGGGAGAAACGGTGATCTGAGGGCGTCAAATTACTTTTCAGGGAAACGTGAAGACGTTTGAACATGTGGAAACAGATGTCTCCAGTTTAGAAGATGAGTTATAACGTGGAGAAATGTGCGATTTATGCTCAGCATGCTTCAACGACAACATGTAAAAATGATATAGGAATGCATCTCCAGTTCTCTGTTTCTCTTCCAGCTGCAGAAGGCTAATTGATTCCAGGTGACACCGCCCCCTTTTTTTGCTGGAGAAATCGGGGGGATTCAGCTCTTCAAGCACTTTTAAAAGATAACAATTGTTGAAATTCCTGATAGTTTTTGCAAAGAATATAATTAAAGGAATCAGTGAACATTTGGTCCACGCTGAAACAAAGATGCAGTCGGCTGAACTCCTCATGACGAGCAGAAATGTTGAGTCCCACTTCAGTATTAAAAGAGAACATTTGGTTCATTCTTAGTGAACACAGACTCCATTATGAATGCTTCTAGAGGAACTCTCAACACTTTGTTGTATTTCCTAAATGGAGCAATAACAAAGCACAGAGTTCAATCTGGTAAAACGTTTTACTGACATGTCACATGGAGGAAACGCAGTTTTCATTGGAACTTTTATTACTTTAGGTTGGAAATAAAAGTATTCAGAGAGGTTATCTTTACGTCTGATCTGATTGAGTTACGGACAAGACTGATTTCTTTTAAAGTCTTTTAATTATGTTTATTCCATTTTTAATTTTTTTTTTAAAGGTGTCATTTTCTAGGACATACTTTCTGCAGAGTAGTAAGAGTTCATGAGGAATTTGCCTTCGAATTGGCCCATCTGCTCCTGATTTACCATTTGGAATAAGCAAAATACTCAAAAACACTATTTTAACCTTTTTTTTCTTTAAATATGTCCTTCATCATCAGAAAAATACAACAAAAAACATTAGAAAAAACACAATTTTCATCAGAGTTAGTCTTTCAGAACTGGAGCAGAGTATTTTTGCCAAAATACTACTTAAACTTAAACGTATATACTCACAATTTAATGTAAAATTGAACACGACTAAATTAAATATCAATTCACTGTTGAAGTTTTCAATCCAAATGCAGTTTTGTTTGGTTTTTGTTTGAATAGCCTTTAGAATTTTTTTTTAAAGTAGCTATTCCCATAAAGAAAATATTACCTGAAAAAAATAAAAGAAATTTGATTTACGGGTTTGATTAATCAATATTGCATTCTCCAAGTTTATTTCTATTTTAATTAAGACTGAAACCGAGCCTCACAAACTTCTCACTAAAGGATAATAAAAAATAAATAAATAAAGTCGGATTTGATTGATCTTTACCTGACACATTAAATATTTATCAGAGGTCCTTTTATTACTTTTACTTTGTGAAAAATAAAATACATAAATAGGACCAAAAAGCTCTTTTAGCTCCTGATTTCAATGGAAAAATGTGGTGAGAAGTAAAAGTGTGGAGGGATCTGCCTGGACTGCAGAGCTGTGTGAGTGAAACGGTGATGTCAGGTCTGGGGAATCCACAGCTGCAGCCCAGAAGGCCCCGATCTGACTGATCCAAAGTGATGACAAGAAAAAACTTCAGATGAAATGCCATGGTAACCAAAAGCTCACCGCTGGTATTTAAAATATCCTGATGCCATTAAAGCCGGTGCGTTTCAGTTTTCTCAGACATATTTGGTTGTTCTACCCAGCTCTTTAAGGATTTATGATTACTAAGACTCTGTTATAGGGCGGAGAAGGAGTCTTTTCTAACTACGACACGACAATAATGTCAGAAACATTTGTCGAGCCACTCTTTCGCTGTTTGACTTTGAACTTCTGCAAAGATGCATGCAACACTTTGACACTTCCCCTCTCAATTCACGACAGACGCACTCCTCTGGGTTGCACCGACACTCCGCAGGTTTAACAATTTCTTTTAAACATTTTTCTTTAGAAAAATGAACAGGGACAATGTGGCAACCAATTAAAAAAAAAAAAAAAAAAAAAAAAACCTATAAAGACTCTCAGTCCAATGAGTCTCTCTACCCATTTCTAGCTTTAGCTCAGAGCAGTGCACGACCACAAAGACTGCAGTGCTGGGTTGCTCCACATGAGCTGCAGCTAAATGAATGCTGCACAGGACAAAAACACCCGACTTGGACTTTCCCGCGCTACTTCAAATTAAAAAGGGCGCTGCACACCACCACAAGGGGCGTCTTCTTTAAAAAAAAAAAAAATATGCTTTTGATACACTAAAAGGTAAAAACTTTGATTTTAAATTGGGGGATACAACAACTTATCCTTTAAGGAACTTCTAAACACGGGAACAGACATGCTTGACAGGTTTTTCCTTTAAATAAATGCATGTCCCTGGAACCAGAGACACCACAACAGCAGTTTTGCATAAAACCCGTGTCCATATGGAAATGTCTTTAGTTCTGACAGGAGTTGATGTGTGAAGGCACTGAAGTGTTAGTTTTACTACATGCTCTCAGGCATACTTGTGTGAATGATTACTCACAAAAAGTCGGACTTTTCGAGCTCTAGGAAAACACCCCCTTTTTCCAGCAACACATGCTCCTTTCTTACAATAAAAGTCTATAAAATGTGTTAAAAAATCATTTCTATCTTTTAGCATCTCCTATTGGGTTAATTATGCAGATGGTTGCAATTTGATTCACCAGTCACAGGCAGCCATGTGAGGGGTTTAACTAGTTTGGCTGTTGCTGGTTTTTGGGTTGTACGGGGTCGTGGAGGGTCATAGAGAGGAGCGGCTGCATCTTAAAGGGGTTATGAGGTTCCCTTCAGGCTTGCACAATGGGCCGTCATGTAGAATGGAGCATACGCTTGTGTGTGTCGTGAGGTGTTTGTAACTTACACGAACATACGACGTCAATTTTACAGGCTCACTGAGCAGTCCATGTTCTTAAAATTTCACCCCCAGCGTGGCAAAAATGTTTACCCATGTTTTGCCCACAGATAGCTCATATTTACCTGTGAGGGCAATTGTGACTAAAGCATAAAAAGGAGCAAAAATGGCCCAACAAAAAACTGGTAAAAAACACCAAGCAGAAGTTTGCCAACAATGTATGATAACTTCACTTCCTGTTCAATGCACTAATTGTTACAAGAAGGTTTTACCCGGAGCTCACACTACATCGACCTAGAAGGCAAATTAAGCGAGAAAAAAAAAGAAAAAAAAAAGAGAGTTTGAGATAATTCTGTCTGTCAGTCACTGTTACTCTGACAACGCTAACTTCCAAGATTGTTTACTACATTTAAAAAACTGATTCTTTTTGTTTCATGTAAAAAAAACCCACTGATATCACTAAAACAAGCTAACTGAGACTATGCTAACTCCCAACATTGTTTGCCATATGTAAGAAACAAACTCATACCGCTAAAAGACACACCACAAAAATTACAATGACTCAGCATTTTTTTACACTTACACTAATATTGATAAAACAAACGGTATTAAAACTACGCGAACTCCCAACATTGTTTTCTACATGTAAAAAACTGATTCTTTTTTTTTCATTTAAAAAAAAAACCCACTGATATCGCTAAAACAAGCATTACTGAGACTATTCTAACTCCCAATATTGTTTGCTACATGTAAAAAGAAACAGACTGATACAGCTACAACAAGCATTACTAAGACTACGTTAACTCCCAACATTGTTTGTTAAATATAAAAAACAGACTCATCCCGCTAAAACAAACAGTGCTAAAACTTACTTCCAACACTTTTTGTTACATGTAAAAAAAACCAGACTGATATCGCTAAAACAAGCATTACTGAGATTATGCTAACTCCCAATATTTTTTGCTAAATGCTAAAAACAGACCAATACCGCTACGACAAACATTTACGTAGACGAAGCTAACTCCCAACCTTGTTAGTCACATATGAAAAAACTGACAATTTACAGAGCTTGTTTATCTTTTAAAATTGCTTTAACATTAGTAAGCGCGACAAGAATTAATCCAGATTAAAAAAGCATGTCGTTTAAAAAAAAAAAAAAAAAAAGGGGGGGGGTTTAAGTGTGTCTTACAATGAAATTAATAAAATTAATTTGAGCACAGTTAATGTAAACGATTAACTGCGCTCAAATTTCAATGATTGCAAGTAAATATAGAAAAGCTGATGGTAGAAATGCATGATGAGCAGTCAGGGCGGTGTCACAGCTAACCAGACTCACTAATATTCCAACATCCTGCAAACTACGACCCGCAGGCTCTCTGACCTGTCAAAACAGGAAAGGTCCAGCTCCATCCAGTGTTTCTGTGCGCTTTGAGGGGAGGCGGTACAAGAAAAACAATGATGTAACATGAACCACAGGGGAAATTGCTCGTTACCATGAGGCAGTGTGATGCTGGCACCGTCCAGGATGGCCTGTGCCAGTAGGTGGTCGTTGCTCTCGAAGGCGCTGGCCGCCGCCCGCAGGGCATCCCAGATCTCCTTCCGGCCCTCGAAGGCTGGCGCCGTGTCCCAGAACTCATCTCTCTTGCTGCGCAGCTGGCCTTCAGTCATCGGGTAGTCACTTTTCCATTTAGGCCGCTCTCTCTTCAGGGGCTGGTTACGCCCTAGAGCTACTGGAAGTGAAGAAGAAGAGATTTAGGGAGAGAAAAGATGAATGTGGAGAGGAAAGAAAAAGGTGAGCATGCGAAAAGAAAGACTCTAAAGCATGTCTAAAAGAACGCCTGTCATTGTCTTTGCTGGTGGAAAAACAACTATAGTGGAGTGGGTGCACGAAGTCTGAACCGAGCTGGAGTGAGGCATTCTGAATTAATGAGCCCAATAAAACCCAGTGTAATTGTAGCATCATGCAGGGCTCCATCTGCAGCAGAATGGCTAATGAATAATGCCATCTGGATCACCACCGAAGGGTACGACAGGTACAGGACAGCACGTACACGTGTTCGCGTCGGAGTGTGCAACTCAGACAGACGAGAAGGGGGGAAGAGGATGACAGCTCCAGGCATTGAGTTACACCTGCTACTGGTACACATGCACTCTGATCACATGGCTCAGACGGATGCCGCTCGCCTTCCACTGACTGAGATAGTAAATAAAGCCTCTGACGATCTTTATGAATACCCCAAATAAAATGCTAAATAATAATTAATATCTCAGATTCAATTAGGCTAAATATGGACGACGGAAGAAAATTATGAAAACAACGGGTGTTGATACTGTAGACCAGGGCTGTCAAACTCAATCGCACAAAGGGCCAAAATGCAACACACACCTTAGGTCGCGGGCCGAACAGGATAAACATTTAACCCGTTACTTTTTAACATAATTATGAACTAGATATATAGCATTACCTGTGGTAATGCTAATGCTGTAAGATGAATTTGGCCGCTGAAGATGCTAGTGCTGATAGCTGAAGATGCTGAAATTGAAAAGCTGAAAATGATAGCTGAAATCACTGAAACTGATAGCCAGCTAAACGATTAGCTAAATGTCAAATTAGCTTAAAATACTAAAAAAGAAAAAAAAAAACTTAGGTTAGCAAAAACAGCTACCATGTAGCTGGAAAAATAGCTAAACTTCAAAATAGCTTAAAAACTATTAAAAAAAACCTAAATTAGTCAAAAACAGCTATTATGTAAATATTAGCTTAACTCCAAAACAGCCTAAAATGCAAAAGAAAAAACAAATTAGCCAAAAACAGCTAGCATTTAGCTGAAATATTACCTAAACTACAAAATATCCTGAAAAATCTTATTTAATGCCAAAATAGTCCATAAAGCTAGCAGTATGCCAATTTTTAAAACTTTGAAACCATAACTTTTTACATTATCATGAATAATAAAAAGGCAGGAATATTATTCCAGATTAAAATAATTTAAACCTTAAATAACTTTCAATATTTGACTTTAAAAAAAAAATGTTTTGTCAAAATTATACAAGTTAGAAATGACCTCAAGATAACATTGGACCATTAATAGCAATAAAAATGTAATGATCTGGAGGGCCGGATCCGGCCCCTGGGCCTTGACTTTGACACATGAGCTGCAGCTGTTACACATTTCCTGTGGCATCAAACTAAAGTTGTCAGCATTTTTACATAACTACCTAATAGCCTTTATTCAACCATGATTACCTTCTAGAAAAAAAAATTTATAGTAAAAAAAAAAAAAAATCTTCATCTATATTTAAAATTGACATCACTGTGACATTAAATTGAGAGTGCAGGGTTTGTTTAGGCGCTGGCGTAATGAGAAATACACAGAAGTGGCATGCATCCTGTTTAGGGTCACGGGTGAGTTGGAGCCAATTAGGTTGCCAGAGGGACACAGAGAGACAAACAAGACTAAAAGCCATCTACGGCTCGCACTAACTGATGTAGACTATTTAGTAATCGTATCGCTAAACAACCTGGACTGGAAGAAGTTACAGTAACTGGAAAAAAAAAGCCCACACAAGCATGAGGAGAATAAACATACTTTGAAAATAAAAACGCACAGGAGGAGGCTTGTACTAAGAACCTGTGAGGTGACAGATTGGCTCATCAAAGTTTTAGGATTGTAGTTCCCCTTCAAATAAAAGATGGACTGTAATGGGATACAGACGTTTTAGTTTCAAAGCACATCCTGCTTTTTAGCGAATGATGGATGACCCAATAAACGCTGCAAAAAAAGCTGTCGGGAGGATGTGAAGTAAAACTTTGAGAACTCCACTTACAAATAAAAACATTTAAAAGTTCTTCTTAATCAAATGCACACTATTGTTTTTGCATAATTTTTTCCACTCAAGTGTAATCCAACAATTCCTAAATATATCTTTAAAACACTAGCCTACTTGGCTGACCTGCAACAACTCCCTGAGATCCTTGAGGATTTATTTGGGGCATTGTGGGTAACATTTTTACTCTCATTACGTCCCACATAGATCATGTAAGCCTTTCGATGACACCTGCTCCATTAGAGCATAATTTTAGGCATTTTCAGGTCTAATCTCCTCCATTTACAGCGAGGGTCCCAAGTACCAGCGGCATGAATCGTTTTTAATTTTAAACACTGGTTGACACTTTTCTTTCAAGCCAAAAAAAATAATAAAAATAAATGAAAACACACAGGAAATCTGGTTTTATCATAGCATCTTCAAGTACTCAGTTCCCACCCCTTTAACTGATCTATCTCCCGGTCTGTAATTAAAATAACTCGCTTGCCAGCAGCGGATCCCCGTCCCAGACCAAACAAACCAGGAAACGGGCCTAAAAAGACTTCAACAACACTCTGGCTTGATTCAAAACTCTGAGAAAACTCCCTCTCGGTTAGGATAAATACCATTTAAACCCAAAACTCTCTCAAGTGCTCTCTTCTGTTCAGTGTCTTCTGTCATGTTTTCGCCTTCAAAGGAAAACGTGACACAAAGAAAACGCTTGTTGAGATGATTCAGTGAATTAGTCTTCTTTAGAACTTATCTTTTTTGCTCAATTTTTTTTATCCATAAAGCTGCACTAATGATCCCCTTAAGTAAAATAAAACGTATTAATAGTTTACAGAGAAGTTTTTAACCTATAAAGCATTGCTTGGAGATATATTTTTTTTAACAGAATTGTTTCAAAAACTGGACCAAAGATGGAAAAATAACTCGACCATCTGGACATGCTAAACTATGGTGTGTCCTTTTAATTATCATCACGGGTGTTTTCAGAGCTATAATCAGTTAGTCTGCCTGTTTAAGGGGTGACCAGGTCACATTGCACTGATGATGTCTGAGCTAAATTGGAATTCACTGAAGACGACCTGAAAAAGTCAGTTTTTTGGCATTTTTCATATTGAACATTCACAAGATTGAAAGCTTGGCTGTGTTTTGTATAGATGAGACAAAGCTGGAGCTTTAAGGCGAGGTTTGTCAGCCTTTTGCTCGCAGATGGAGAACTGATCCAGAAAAACAAGCATTGTTCCGAGACTGAAACACGGACAAGACTCAGCTGAGGTCTGGTGCTGCTTAGCTGCATCTGGAACAGGTTCCAAACAAAACTGTGCAAGTTAGAAAGAAATCTCAAGGCGTTCTAGAGTGACATGTGATGCTTAGTGTAAGATAAAACACAATTTTAAGGAGCATACCAAAACACCTGTTGGCAGGTGCAGATTAACAGTTACAGAAATAGTTTGGGTGATTGATGTCCATGCATGTGTTATTGTATTGAAATAATCGTATAACAAACCAAAGCAATGTCTAATTTTCATAATTTTTCAAACTTTGGCAATTTCAT
This sequence comes from Oryzias javanicus, assembly GCA_003999625.1. Classification (NCBI taxonomy): domain Eukaryota; kingdom Metazoa; phylum Chordata; class Actinopteri; order Beloniformes; family Adrianichthyidae; genus Oryzias; species Oryzias javanicus. The sequence goes on from CM012450.1 coordinate 23,026,180, forward strand.
GGTATTTCAGGGACTATTTTAGGATATGTTTTCCAATTCAATCATCTTTTAATCCAAATCTTTTAATTAGGATGATGCCGTCGTTTTCTAGGACATAGTTTCTGCAGAGCAGCAGGAGTTCATCAGACATTCACCTCCAAGTTGTGGGCGGAACTGTTAGTACAAAGTTAGCACGCCCTTATAACCCATAATCCCATTGTTTACACACCCTCTCACAAGCTTTAAAACCCTTACAACCCCAATTTAACATTACCAGTGCAACAAAAATTGCAAGTAACATAGTTGCTATCAAGCCCACAGTTATGAGCTAAATGCCAGCTCAGGAGAGGAAAACAAAGATGAACATGGATCTATTTGTCTGCGAGTGGATGCATCAGGATTGAGTACAGAAGGGAGCTTGTAGAGTGCGTGTCAAAGTCAAGGCCCGGGAGCCGGATCCGGCCCTCCAGATCATTTTATTTATTTTTATCAATGGCCCGATGATATCTTGTGCTTATATCTAACTTGCAAAACTTTGACCAAAAACTGTTTTTATGGAGAGTAAAATATTTAAAGTTATTTAAGGTTTAAGTTTACTTATTATAGAATAATATCCCTGCCTTTTCATTATTCATAACTATGTTAAAAGGTTACAATTTTAACATTTTAAAAATTGGAATTCTTTAACTATTTTGGGATTTACTACGATTTTTTTTAGGCTATTTTGGGGTTTAGCTAATATTTCAGCTACATGCTAGCTGTTTTGGCTAATATAGGCTTTTTTCCGTTCTTATGGTATTTTGAAGTTTAGCTTTTTTTTTTTGGCTCGTTTGGCATTCAGCTGACTATCTCTTCAGTGATTCCAGCTCCGAGCTTCAATGATTTAAGATATCAATTTCAGCATTTTTCAGCACTAGCATCTTAAGCAGCCGAATTCAGCTTACAGCATTCACACTAGCATTATCGCAGGTAATGCTATATATCTAGTTCATAATTATGTTAAAGTTCTAAAAATGTAATTTTAGTGTTTAATAAATGTTGATCCTGTTCGGCTCACGACTTAAGGAGTGTTTTGGATTTTGGCCCCCTGTGCGACTGAGTTTGACCCCCCTGTAGTAGAGGATTGTAGTACCTACGTCACAGCTACAAGCTCTGTCAAACTGCCTTTTTTTGTCTGCTCCTGATTCTCAACGATTTGAATAAGTAAATACTCATAAATGAAATTTTAAGCTAATTTTTTATCGATATGTCCTCCATCATGACAAAGAAAATCACGAGAACACTTTTATTGGAGTGCAAACTGAGTCCATTATTAGATATCCTGCAAAATGACTTAAGAAATATATATATTTTTTAAAAACAGAGATTATGTGAGGCTTATATGTAACATGTTTTGATCAAATGCTTGCATATGTAATTGCTTCACAAACGCATTTCCTGTCTGCTGTTGCAGTAAAAGTGATGCTGCAAACACCGCAGCATTAAGTTGTCACCTTCCTCATCAACACTTTTTTTTTTATTTTTATTTTTTTAAAGAATTTTGGAACCGCTTTTTCAACACACCCGGTGGCCATAAAAAGCAGCAGGCTCCGGGAAAAACAGCAGGAACTTGGAGTCGAGCAGCGTTGGGGGCAGAATTTAAATCCCACCGAGCGACCCCCTGTTCGCCTGTGACCCATATTTATGTTCAGAAAGCTAGCAAGCTAACTAGCTACGGTTTAGCCGGCTAGCTTAGTCAACAGCAAAGAACAAAGAGGGGGACGGGGGGGGAAGAAAGACAAAAAGCAGATTCTAGTTGGTCAAGTGACTAGCAGGAGGTTTTCTCCTCCTTCCGAAGCCCGCTGAGTAGAAAAAAAGCGACACCCTGCAGGCCTGTTCTGTCTGCGCGGATAGAAAGGAAGACCTCCAGTTAGTCGGGACAGCGTGCAGAACCCCCCCCTGTAAACAGCCACGCTCGGGGACACGCTCCCCCCCCCCTGCGCGCACTTTACCTCCAGTGCCGTCCGAGTTCTCGTTTAAGCTGCCCGAAGAGTCGTGGTGGCTCCCGACACAGCCACCCATGGATGTTTCAGCGGAGCAGCCCGGGTTAGGTAGCTCACCCCCCGGCTCACAGCTACATCCACTAACCCCTCAGTTTGCGCTCCCCCCACCCCTCCCCTACGCTTCCCTCCTGTCCCTTTTTTTTCTTCTCCTCCTCCTCCTCCTCCTCTTTTCCCTCCCTCCCTTCTCCTCTTCCTCCTCTCAGCATTTACAGGGGGAAGCGCTCCAGAAGAGAGGAGAGTTGTTACAAGGTCACGCAGACGGAGAGAACGAGAGTTTGGTGAAGGAGGAGAAAAGAAAAAGACAGAGACTCTTCAAAGATCTCCTCTGGGGCAGCAAACGCTGTCTGTCTGTGATGGGAATGACTTTTGACACTTCTGTTGTCATGTTTTGGGAGAAGCTGTTTCCTGTCTTTATGAAGACACATCAGAATACTAACCTTGTATCCACAAATGTCAAGTGAGCCCCCCCTGCAGTGAACTGCAGCCCTAAAAGTGTCTTATCAAGCAGAAAAGCACAGACTTCCTGAAGAACGTTGATTTATTTTTATTTATTTAATTGAATTTCAGGCTTTGAAGAGAAAAAACTGCAAAAAAGGAAACATATCTATTATCATTTTGTAATACAATCTGTATTAAAGGTCAATTTTCACGAAAAACTGTTTTTAACATATTCTTGAAGCAGTTTTTTCATGTATTTGTAAAGTAAATTGCGCTTTTGATTATACATTCAAATCATTGTGAATCAGAAAACATCATTGAAAAAAAGCCAGTAGTATCGACATGAGTGCAACGGTTGTGTTAGCTTGGGGTTGTGAGAGGCTAGCAGCAGAGAGTGTAAACAAAGGGATGATGGGAAATGAGGGCAGGTTTGCTCCATGGCAACAGTCCTGCCCACAACTCATAGGCAAATTTCGGATGAACTCACAGAAACTATGTCCTCGAATGTTTTTTTTATTATTATTATTGGCTGAAAACTACATTCATTCATTTTCCTTGCCGCTTTATCCCTTTCGGGGTCGCGGGGATGCCGGAGCCTATCCCAGCGGCTGATGGGCGAAGGCAGGGTTTACCCTGGACAGTTCGCCAGTCTGTTGCAGGGACACATTAGCGCACACAGTCACTCACACATTCATACCTAGGGGCAATTTAGAGTGACCAATTAACCTATGAAGCATGTTTTTTGGCTGGTGGGAGGAAGCCGGAGTACCCGGTGGGAACCCACGCATGCATGGGGAGAACATGCAAACTCCACACAGAAAGGTCCCAGTTGATGTTTCTGATCCCCCAGCCAGGATTTGAACCGGGGCCTTCTTGCTGTGAGGCAAGAGCGCTAACCACTGCGCCACCATGCTGCAAAAAACTACATAATAATTAAAAATCGTTAGGAATGCTTTTAAAAATAGGTCAAAAGATGATTGGAGTGGGACTTTAACAATGCTGAACAATACAGTTTTCAGGTATTATTTCATTTTTTTTTTTTTTTAACTTTTCCTGTCCAACAGCTGAGCAAACAGATACGGGCTGAGAGCCTCTTGCGTTGCACAGATTTGAATGTATTGTAATGTATAGTTTAATGTATAGTTTAGTATTTTGTACTAAACTTTATATTGATAATGTTGTATCATTTTACTTTTTTTGTTGGACCGGACGGAAACAAAGAGGGGGGGTTGAAGAAGGGGGTTTAGAGAAAAAAATAAGATGATAACAGAGGGTAGTAACATCATGAAACAACCAGGTCTAAGTAGCAATCTGGAATGGGCGGGGCCTTCAGGTGTTATTTCAGCTCATTTTTCCAGGAGACATTGAAGGATATCTATCACTGTCATTGTGTCATGTGATTTGCTTCAGTGGTGCATTTTTGCATGTGCATGTTTTATCATTCAAAACCATTTCCCCCTTTCCATATCTGAGTTTGACTGTGTATCATGAAATAACTTTTTGATTTACAAGCATCTTTTATGTCACATTCTGAACCTCTAAAGTCGGATATTCTGAGAGAAAGCAAGGAGATGGGGACAGTTGAGCACAACGCAGCCATAACCTGGTGAAATTCATAAGTATATCTGCTGCGCTGCTTAATTGGGCCTACTACTTCGTTTATCAACATGGAATGTTTTTTGTGTAAAAGATAGTAATTTTGTAAAATTGTAAAAATTTGTAAAAGCACTCCTAGTGGTCTTTCAGTTATAATTTAAGATCAACTCCAATGAAAATCGTGTCTTTTTGGTGTTTTTAACATGTTGTTGTAGCCTTTTTTCTCATAATGGAGGACACATAAAATAATTTAAGATAAAAACTGTTTCTATTTCTTTATTCAAAGTTGTTAGATCAGGAACAGATGAATACCAGATATTTGAAAAAGTTCGGACTTATGACGCTTGCTGCTTTTTTGCTATGGTAATGTTAGCTTGAGCTTGTGAGGTGCTTGCCGCTATAGCGGGAGAAAGTGTAAACAAAGGCATGCTGGGAAATTAGCTAAGCTCACCAGAAAATATGTCCTAAAAACGACACAGGCGTTTTGATTTTCTCTAAAAACTAAAGAATCATAATTAAGACATCACTGGGAAAAACTTTATATCAGAAAATATATGCAATTTTTAGCTAAAAAAAACCCCCACAAATAAATAAACAAATAAAACAAAATAAAAGAACGGTGTCACCTTCTAGGACATGTAGTTCATTAGAACTCCACCTCTGAGTCGTGGGCACACCTCAACTCTGGCGTACGCTGTCTCCCGCTAGCATGTAGCCCCTCACAATCCCAACCTAGCATTACTACTGCGACAAAAACTGCAAACAAGTTTGAAGCTAACAGCCACACAGTTTTGAGTCAGATGCCACGTAAAAAAAAACCCCTGAAAACCAGGATTTTCATCCGAGTTGACATTTATTCCAGGCAGCAGTGGATGCAGTTTATTGTTTCCCAGCCAGACGTAATGCTGCCTTTTCTTCACCTTAAAAGCTCATTATGGATTTGCGATGACTGATATATAACTATAAGTAGCATGGAAGGATTGAAAAAAAACATCAAGGCTAAAACAAAGTCAGGAGGGCAAGATGACCAGAGTTTATTTTAATGAAAATGAATGATTTACATTGCAAAGTAATGTGATGTTTGGCGGTTAGATACAAGGCTTACATTTGTTCATTGAACAAGCTCACACAGGTCCTGCTTTGTTTGAACATTTTTTTAGGTGACTGTTCTGATGACATCGATAACATCCATAAATACACTTCAGTCCCCTTTTTCTGAAATATTTTGAATTTTTGAGAGCTAAGAATACATGCAAATAACATATGAGCAAATGTTTGGATCTATTCTACTCTGTTTTTATTTTTTTTTTTGGCATCAGTTCCACTTTAGTCTACCAGACAAACATCTCTATCTTTAGAATTGCACAGAAGAGACTTGGGTGTAATTTGACACTCTGGCGCTTGGACACATGCATTCTCACACACAGTCACTTGGATGTTTAGGAAGACACGCGCACACATCCTCACACACAATCAAGCACACACATACAATAGCAACAGGATAGCAAGGGTAATTTTACAACAAAGCTGTCTGGAATTACAGTTATTTCCCATTGCTGAGAACTCAGAGGAGACAATCATGCAAGAAGGTCTGTTCTCAGAAACCACTCCACCACTTTGACACTGCTCCTTTTCATGTTTCTACATCAACAGTGGAGGATTTCCAAGAACCTTTTTTTTTGTTTATTTAATTTAAAGTGCTACAAACCTGAGTGTACACAACATGTTGTTTGGATTTCCCCATTCCAGAGGGACTAGTGAGCTATAGTGACAATTTAATGGGTTACTCCACAACTCAAACTCATAACGCTAAATGTCAAGGGTCCCATTTATAGTCTTTGGTATGGCCCAGGGCTGCACGGTGGTGTGGTGAGTACGTTTTTGAGACAGTGACGCTCTTGGTTCAAATCCCAGTTGGAGCTTTTGTGTGAGGAGCTTCCAGTGAGTTTTCTCTGGACTCTTCCGCGTTATACCACATTCTAAAAACAGTCTTCATAGGGTTACCTGGAGTCTCTGAATTACTCCTGGGATTTGGCTTTACAACAGACTGATGACCAGTTCAGGGTGTACTTCACCTTCGCCCTAACAGTAGCTTGGTTGGGATCATTGACTGTATATATAACTGGACAGAGCGGGTGTGACTTCACTTGTTGAAAATATCTTACCTCCAACTCCAGCCAAATGAAGCCAATTTAGTTGCCATTTTTCCACTAAACGGATGTCGCCATTTTGGAGCCAGTCGACAGTGATTGGTCAAAGTTGGTCGGAGTCAACGTTTCTATGGCAACTGCTCATGAGTAGGGGCTTGCTGGAAGTCCACACCTCCATCCACTGAAAGAGGATCAATTGTTCGATTGGCACCACAAGCTTTTATTGAGACATCTGATTGGTCAGTTTAGAATTTGAATAACTTAAATTAGCATTAGCAAGAAGATGTTAAATAAAATGTATTAGAGCAAGAATGATTATTCTGACATATATAATTAATGACTGAGTAATAGCTGTTTATTTCTCAATGGAAGTCTATGAGATTTCTGCTTCTTGGAGTTAGCGGATACTTCTTATTTATAATGCAAGTGGGGGGGGAGGTCATTCAGTCCAGTTCTCTATATAGAGTCAATGGCTGGCACCAGAAATGAATCGATTCACTTTCCCCAAAACTGAATTCAAACCTTGATTTTCGCGTCACGGTTTATTTCATTTCAATTTAAGCAACAAAAAAGCTAAAAAATTCAGAAAAATCTTTTTTTTTATTTGCTAAGATGCAAGGAAGAATGAATAAAACTATTTTAGTTGGCTAATATGAAACCTGGTATAATGTATTAAAACGATAAATTCTACTGAAATCTAGCACAACACATTTTTTGACAGTTTTAATCTAAACAAATGCAACAACTCACTTACTCACGATTCAGTTTAATCGTGTAACAAACAGTTTAGTAGTTTGCAGCAGCAACCCTGTGACCCCAGAAGAGATTTTGCGGGTTTTCTAGATGGATCGGTATGGATTTGGTTCCAGAGGACACTCTATCATAACAATGTATTAAATTTTGTCACAAAAAGTACAAAAAAGCGATAAAAATCTTCATTTAAAAGAGTCAAAAATATACCATTTACTGTGATATAATTCATCTTTGCCTGTTGGAAAAACATAATTAGTTTACAAGTTATTTAAACTGATAATGTGAAGTGTGTGTGCCGCCGTAAAGGAAAGCGATATAAATGCTGATAGTCACGGCTGTTAAATAAAGCATCAGTCCAGACAGAGACTTCTTTTCTTACTGCTTGTTTTTGTTCAATAAAAGTTTGTCTTAAAGCAGCCTGTGCAGTGATATTGAACTTTTGGGATAAGTGACCGGAACTTCTTCTTTGGTGTGCATTATCACTTGATAATCCATACCCAGCAGCCAATCAGAATTGAGTATCTGTGTGGACCATTGTATAATGTGATTTGAACTTGTCTTGAACAAATTAGGAAAGTTTATTATCTGTATTAATTTCAGGTTGAGTCTATTGCTTTCTGGTGCATCTTTCTGGCTCCTATAAGTTGTGTAAGATTACTAACAGTAACTCATACTGTTTAAAGGGACACAGAGAGTTAAGAAAACTATAGTGACCTCTAGTGACTTTGTTCCACCTGAGAATGATCTGTCTCTGAGCTCTTTTGTGCTTGTTTTCTGCTCTGTCAACAGATGGAGCTAGAGTCAACAAACACAGCCTGAAGAGTGATTCAGGTTATGACATATTCACTCCTGAGTTTGCCAGCACTTCCCCCCCATGCGCCGTTTTAGTTTATTACACCACAGAGGCTTAATGGCCGGGGGTTTCTTAGTCTAAAGAATGTGTGTAGTTAAAGAGGCTAAATGGCCCTTTAAAAAAAAAAAACAAAACATAGAAGTGTCTACTTTGTTGTGGTAAGTTAAGTTTGACCCAATGCGAGAATCTTCATTTTATCAGATGTTGCACAGCTCTGAGAGGATTGCAGTTTTCACAAGAAATGCATGAAAGGATCGTGGGTGTTCGTTCTGGTTGTTGAGCCGGTAAATCGCATTTCAAAACGGTTGTGCATCTTCTCTGTTCCATTTTTCTTTTTACTGCTCATCTTGCTTATCTTAATAATCTGCTGCTATTTTTAGAGTCAGAATAGCTTATTTTCTCGTTCCTCTTCCTCAGCACAGTCTGTCTTCTTTCCACTTCATGCATGTGACCAGCGGAGCAGCTGACATACGGATCGATGGGATTTCTATTGATTGATTGGCTTATTCTTAACTGCCCAGCTCCTGTAGGGGAACAAAGTCGCATCTGGTCCTTTATCTGTTGCTGCAGTTCCAACTGTCAGGCTATAGGAAGATGTTTACCGCTCTCATCTGTGTTTAAGATACAGCTTCACTTCTCATCTGACTCTTTAACTGTTTATCGGATACTGACTATTAGAAACCGGTAGATGCAGAAGACAGAACCTTGTAAACTCCTTAAAAAAAAACATTAATTGTGAAAGAGGGGAGAAAACAAAAATGACAATCAGATGACCTGGAAAAACAAACACTTAAATAATCTGAGGAAGATTAACCTAACTAGAGACAGCTGTGGATAATCAGAAAATGAAACCAGGTGAGACTGGGACAGGACAACAGAACAAATCCAACAGAAAACGGCCCCAATCCTCACAAGTAAAGTCACAGAGAGCGTTTAATGCGGACAGACGGGACAGTTTCACATGCTGGCCATCCTGTCATTGATTTACAATGTCCTGCTTTGTCCAAACCAAATGACCGACCACGGTTTTGCACTTTTCTTTTCAAAACAAGACGACAGACAAAGAATAAACATATTGACGAGCAGCAGAAAAGCAGAAGGATGTGGAGCCAGAGAGAAGAACGAGGTCAAGCTGATCTGAAGGAGATGTTATTCAACACGAGATGTTCAAGACGAAGGCCGCACACACCAGCACTGTTTACTGTACACTGGACAATGTAATGCAACCAGGTTAATCTGCGCTTTCCTTTAAAATACTAACGCACAAACATATGAATGCATAAAACAAGAAAGTGTAAAAATGTTCACATCGCCCTTGGCAACACGCGTTCAAGGCGCCACTTCCAAAGAAAAGTCAATGTAAACTTATGCGATTAAAACTCTCACAAAGTTTTACTAACTTTTTCAGGATTTATTGAACGCACATTGAAAGTTAAACCAGGTTGAACTTAGATCAGTCAGGGACTCTGATGTGGTAGTGATGTTTGGATGGCGTCCGTTTTAATCCACGTACATGCCAACTGTTTGAAAATGTTTCTGGTTGAAATGATATGACATCAGGTTTTTCATATATCCAAATCGAGCGGTGAAAGGTTTCAAATTGTAGGTGGCAAACATGGGATACTAAGCTATGGAAAAATAAACAGAAAAAGAAGCCCCTCCCTGCTTGTCCAGTGTGAACGCCATGGGCTTTAAACACGTGTTACATGACTGTGTCCGTAATTTTAATGTTTCTTTTTTTTCTCTCCACACTGATGACATTCCACATCCACATAATTGATATACTCAAACATAAATGTTCAAAGCTGGTTTGTGTTAGAATTAATCAAATATTCTGTTTGTTTGGCAAAGAAATAAAAGAAAAAAGATTTTCTTCTTTGTGATTTTAGAAATTAGCTGATCACATGAAACAAGAGGAAAAATGAGGGCTAAAATAAGACGTGCTGGAAAAACCAAAATAAAGATAAATGTGACACTTTAGAACTTCAAATTTTTATTTTATCAGTGTAAAGTCATGGACAAACAGTCTCTCTAGTTATTGAACTTTTTTTAAAGCATGACTGGAATGACTATCTGACACGGGAAGTTTTAGACTCACGTGTCAAACGTGCTGATAGAAGCAATTTGAAGATCAACTCAGCAGCTGGTTTTAAAACAGAAGAAAATTTGAGGTCAAACATGCGACGGAGGGGACGTTTCTAACACGTTTCATTATCACTCCTTTGCATTTCTTTGTGCGCATGACGGTTACATGACGTAAGATGATAAATGGATTTCTGGACATGTGAATGACAAGAGCAGAATAAAGTGTTGGTTCTGTATTCGTGTGTCTCTCAGCTCCTTCATTTACAAAACTTTGCTTTACAGAAACTGAACTTGGAAAGCTGGCTACACTAATAATAATTTGATTTTGAGCAGCCAAAAAGTTCAGAATTTCTTTGTTTTTAAAATCTATCTGGAAATAAAGCTTCACAAGATTCTCTACATTGTTCATCTTTGAGCTTGGCATTAACATTACTTTGGGATTTTTTTTTCTTGTAAATTTTTGACATTTTTTTTGAAATTTTATTTTTCCCCTATAGATTTAGAATGTTTATCTCATTAATATATGATTTTTTTTCTTCTATATTTGGCATTTTTTCAATCAAATTTATGATATTTTCTTGAGAATTTACATATTTTTTCTTGCAAACTTATAAATTTTTCTCACAAATGTATTATATTTTTCATGTAAATTTCTGAAATTTTTCTTGATATTTTTTAAGTTTTTCTCCAATGTTTTTAAAGATATTTTTCTCGTAAATGTATAATTTTCTTCTCGTAAATTTGACAGTTTTCTCTCATAAATTTACAATTTCTTTTGGTAAATGGATGACTTTTATGCTATAAACGTGTGTCCGTTTTTTGTAAATTTATGACATTTTTCTCAGGAATTTATGACATTTTTCATGTAAATTTGACTTTTTTTCTTCCGAATTTGATGACTCTTTTCTGGTAAATGTATGACTTTTTCACATAAATGTATGATTTTTGTAAATGTATAATTTTCTTCTCATAATTCTACATGTTTTATGGTTGTAGATGTACGACTTTTAAAGTAATAAATGTAGGACTTTGAAACGTGTACATTTGTGAGAGAAAAAGTCATAAATTTCCTCTAGGAATTTTCAAGTCATAAATATGACTTTATTTTCAAAATGTAACAGTTACAATTTTTTTCTTATACATGTACAATTTTAAAGTCATAATCAAAAAGTATTTTTTTGCTTGTAAAATTGTCCTAACACTGTCGTACAAACACATATTTTTCACGCTTTTTTTTAAAAGTTGATTGTGTTGTGTAAACTGTGCAGCACAAGAATCTGCCGTGTCGTGTTTGCAGTTGTAATCGAGGCTGTTCTGGACTGTAAGTCATTAGCATCAACGTGAACAGAGACAGCAGCTCTCACTCATGTAATCCTAACAAAAGTCTGGCACAGACAAATGCTGTATTAAATACATCAACACGGCCGCAATTAAAGGCTAAAATACCACGAGCGCTGTTGAAAGGATTGGAGCTGAGTTCAAAGTAAAAGATGGATGTGAGGGCGCAGGCTCGGGAGGAGGAGGCCCGTACCTCCTCTCATTCAGTTTGGCCGTTTGTCCTGTCCTTCCAGAGATCAGCATTCTTTGCTTATTGTCTGTATTTCTACAAAGTTCCAACAGTTTGATGAGAATTAATTAACATGAAACATTGTTATAAGGAAATTATGAATGATGATAGTCTTTTTATTGTTATTAAACCAAATATTTTCAAAATCAAAACTAGTGTTGGAACTGCCGAGTTCACAGTAGCCCTCCCAATCTCCACCCGTTCCTTTTGGTTTGCTTTAATTTATGACTTTCATATCAAAATGGACTGCAGTGAGTTATTGTTTGACCTTCACAGTTATGAGAAGGTTCTTAGCCCTCGGTGAACCCGGTTGTCAGCTGAGAAATACTGATAATGGTTTCCTTTCTGCGATCAGCTGTGTCGCTCGTTCCATTTAGACGCTCGTCTGCCAGGTGATCTCGGAGAGAACGCGTCTGGGATTCAGTTAGGAATCTTATCTGCTCAAGCCGTGTAATGCATCCTGGTTTCAGTTTAATAAGGGGAAAAAAAGGACACACTTGTGTGTCAGCACATGGATGCGCTTTTGGTAAAGTAATCATCCCTCAGCTGAATTTGATTCAAATCGAACGGCTTCTAGTTAAACCTTGTTTGATATATTTTTACACAGTTTGTACAATTTGGAGTTAGATAAATACCAGTCAAGAGACAAGCGGTTGTTACCTTAAAATCCTCCCCAGTTTTGATTAATTGTAGCCCAAATCAAGGACGTAGTTTCTGCAGAGCAGCAGCAGTCCATTAGTAATCCACCTCTGAGTGGTGGATAAGACCGTCCCACTTCCCGACATCCATCCATTCACACTCTCTCCTGCTATAGGTTATAAACCTCTTACCTAACATTACCAACAACTTTAAAGCCACTTTTTAAATAAATTTAAATGAATGAGATTAACTCCGCCCACCCTGACTTTACCATATATTACTAGCTTAAAAAAAGCATTTTTAATTAAGGTGAAAACAAAACAAAGACCAATTATTATTATTATTAACATCAAGTACACATTATTTTTCAAATGTTGAATTTACTAAAACAAATACAACACAATTACTGTATTTTCTGCAGGTGCAGTCTCGTTTACAGGGTCTATTTCTATACTTAACTTGTACACAAGGTGCAGTCTATTATCTGGTGCAACCAAAAAAAAGGTAACAGAAGCAAAACAGTGACTTAATTAGAACTTTATTCCACTATTTAACAACCCACTAACATTTCAGCACATGACGTAGTAATATGATCGTCTCCCGAACGAACGAATCATCCGCGTGTTTTAAGGACCGTGCTTGCGCGTAATGGTGCAGGCCGGGTGAAGCTCGTGCTAAAATGCTGGTTGATCTTTATGTTTCGGTTGCTCTAAGGTAGGTTTTTGTAGTAAGTCGGAATGTGGCAAAACTTTACCGCCAGCCACATTTTTCCCCAGAGGATGGCTTACCAGAATCACTATCTGTGACCTCTAAAAATGCGATCATCCGGGCGCTTGCAACTTCTTTTTTTCCAGATTTTGGAACTTTTAACACACAAAAGGCGCACCGTATTATTAGGCACGCGCCGATTTTTGAAAAATGTTTAAGCTTATGGTACGGAGAATACAGTATTTACATTTGGTGTTTTAAAAATGTTTTTAACTAAGCTAGCTACTTAAGCTAAGCGTCTAAACATGTAGTCAGAAGGATCCAGTTAAGCAGAATTAACTGCTGTGGAAATACAACCCAAAATGGGATTTTTTTTTTGAAGGATAAGCTGCTCATACCCACAATTCAATGCTGCAATAATATCCATTGAGCCCCTACACTGTGTCGTCTTCAAAGCTCCATCCATGGTTGATGAATGACGTGTAAACTCTTGTAAAGGTTTAGCTCTTTTTATATATAAACTGTTAATGAAAGTGACAACTTTAACCCCAAACCTCCTTAAATATGCTTATGTAATATTAGTGAAGTAAAATTAAATTGCTCTTTTTAGCTTAAGATCAAACATTTTTATATACCTTTTACCTTACTTTCACATATTTTTGGACAAAAATTATGTTTTTTACCAACAAAAAAATCACACAAAAACATATTTCAGTTCATTCGGGTTTAATGCATACCCTCCATACGTAAATCTCTTGCGTAAACCCCCTTCCTACGCACTTATAACAGCTGGATCATCTCTGGGTGACACTTAAATGCCTCCATAAAAAACCCAGAGACACTTTCATATCTTGTTTAGGTTTTTCAGCAGCAATGTAGGTCAGACGATGTTTGTGTATTTGAAGAGGGCTCTCTGTGAATCCACTTAACGCATTCTGGCTTGATTGGATAATAAAATTTAAACAGGCTGCACATATTTAAGCGGCCTTCTTCGTCTGTTCCTGACTGAGAAGGTGTCGGCCTGATAATCCCATCCTAACCCTATTAGATCTAATAAGACTAGACGTAATGTGATCCATTAAGGTATCACGATTAGATTTGTTTAAATGACATCCAACTTCCAAGTCTCACACTGACCCAACCCCGTAAATGAGAACTCAGATGTGTGTGATTTCTCAGCAGCCTTTATTAGCCTCACTTCAAGGGTGATTTAGACGGCGCTTAAAATGAGTCTTGTGTCTGAAATGAGTGGGCGGCCCACTGAGAGAGCAGCGCTCGCCAAATGTCACGCAGACCGGCAGCAGGACAATCAGGGAAATTTAGCTCCCCGTGCATCTCTGGAACACGACCGCAGACACACATGCAGCTCTAGTCAAACGGTACAAGCATTCACACGCAGGGAAATGGCAAAAGATGCACACAAATCCTTCCTGCTGCAAAGATCGGCCTGTCAGCTGGTGGGATACCATATGTCTGAGTGTTGGCAGCACTCAAAGTTAGAGAAAACCAACAGAAACAGACACAATGCATGAATGATTTAACATCTGCAACGAAAAAAAATCCTGTTTTTTATTTGAGACGCATTAAATAATTGCATTTCCAGACAGCTGCTGTAGATATTTTGACAGTAATTTAAAGGATTTAAGGATAAATTCTTTGGATTTCTGTTATTCCTGTAAGTTATGACTCAATAAAAAAATGTTATCTCAGACTCATCGCACATCTCACTGGACTGGAAGCTTCATGGATTTATGACACGAGATGAAAAATATTTACTGAAACCTTCAACAAGGTATTCCATCTGATAATGGACACGCTTTAGCAAAATAAAAGACATTAAATAAATATATTACCCTGCACAACCAATTGGGATTAAAAGATCAAAAATGTTTTTTTTATGTTTATAAAATGTTTCTTATCAGATGATGGAGGACACATATAAAGGAAATTAAGCTTAAAATGTCATATTTGAGTATTGCTTAATTAGGACAAAAAAAAAAAACAGTTGGAAAAAGAGTTTTTTAGTGTGACGATGAAGCAACAATTGGTCCTGCTCTGCTCCACTTGTAGACGAATAGATCCATGTACGTCTTTGTTTACCTCGTCTGAGTTTAAAGCTGTACGGCTGGATGGCTCCGATTTTTTATTTTTGCTAATGTTCAGTTGGGCGTGTGAGGGGCCGTAAGCTAGCAGGAGAGAATGTAAACAGGTGGATGATGGGAAATGGGGACGTAAATGGTCCCCCACAAAACTCAGAGGCGAAATTCCAGAGCTACCATTGTAAATGTCCCCCCCCAAAAATGAAAATGTTCTAATTTTGGCTAAAAACAGTAAAATAAGATGATCGGACATCCGGTTGATGTTTAATGTTTGTCAATAAATGCTTTAAATGGTTTGATAAAAAGACAAATTAATATGTTCAGTTGTTGCAAAAAATACTTCTAGTGATTTACTTGCAGGAGAAAAATTTTGGAAGTTTTGAGAATGAAGGAGAAATGTATTTTAAACTATTTAACAACGTAAACAAATTATTTTATTTTTGTTAACAATTTCATGATCTGGGTTCCATAAATTCTCTTTTTAACTCACAGTTGCAACATTTGTTTAATGTAAATCCGATTCTAAGCAGAAAAGTAAATATGAAAGAATAAATGTGAAATTGCAAAAATAATTAACATTTGTAGTGAAAATGCAAATAAAATTCAAACATATTTCATCTTTTTTAGGTTTAAGTCACTTTAAAGGATGAAACTTGATCTTTATTTTGGCTTCAACATCAGATTACCTTTTTGTTTATCCAGACAGAAGGAATTTCATAACTTTAAACAAGAAAAAAGTGGATTTTCTGTCTGTCTTTCTCTTTAAAAACAATTTGGTAAAATATCTTTTGACCACAAAAACAAATACTTTGTTTACCAGCTTTCTGTCCTTCCCTTACACAATCGCCAAGTGATTTCTATTTGATAAAATGATCTTAATCAAAGAAAGCGTCTCTTGCTGTTTAAAATCACAGCAGAATGAAGTGGTAGACGCATAACAGAGAATTTTAATAGTCCATTAAATCATTTTAAGAGATCTTGTAAATTCAGATCAGGACTTGCATTATTCAAGCGTACTTAAGGAAATTATTTTGTTTAATGTTTCCATTTTCGCAAGTTGGATGGGAAAAATGTTTGTGTTTTAAACCAACATCAGATGTGCAGTTACTTTGTGGATTTATTCAATAAATGAAGCAATGAGGCCTCATTGAGACGTTTTTTTGTCTCTTTAGTGTTGGACAGTCACACAGGTTGCTAAGGTCGTTCTCACTGTGAAATATGGGTTGTTTTGGTCACATGATTGCACGCATGAACTGCTTTTAAACTGCTTGTGGGACCGATGCTACACGGGAGATAAAGATTCTAGGAGCAACCGAAGACGAAACTGAGGTCAAGTACCTGCATGACAACGCATGAAATGTCTGTGAAACTCTTTTTGCATTGCATGTGAATTTCATGCAACGCTGAGAAAAAGCCGACTGCTATTCAATCACAAGCTCTGCAAACACAATCAATTTTTGCCATCATATAAATCTACAAAATAAAAGTAATATCAAGCTGTGCATTCAGTTTTTAACACGAATGAATCAACATTTTCTTTTCTAAATCGATGTATTTCCAGTTTTATCCACAATATATCTCTAATATGGAGAATTAAATGATTTATTTGGAAAATCAAAAGCTTATTTTGTTGAACAATGAAGTGTACTTTGTGTTAAAATTGTAAAGATTTTTTATTGTTTTTCATCTTGTACCTGTAAACAGGCGTGATTTTCTTTTAGTCGGTGTTGTGAAACCAGATCCAACACATCTAAATACTTTTAATTCAATTCAGTTTTATTTACAGAGCCCGACACACAAAACAGATTTCTCAAAAATGAGGATTTGCGAGGTCCGCGGCCGAAATGACCCAGAGGCGAGGTCCAGGGCCGAGCTGAGCCAGAGGCGAGGTCAGCAGCTGAAAGAAGGAGCACAGATGAGCCAATCGGAATCTCTCCCGCTCCCCCAGAGCTGAGTTGGAAAGGGGATCAACATATGAATCGCACTGCACCAAACAGAAACATAGAGAACTACATGAAAAATGTTTCATTTTGAAAAAGTTTCTTTATGAAAGTAGAAAGTCAACTATGTGAGGGCTTCTATTTTGAAAGCAAAAACTTTGAGCTATAAATATATATAAAATTCAAAATAATTCTGACAAAGATAAACAAATAAGTTGCAACGCAAGTTAACTACCAAACCAAAAATGTTGCAATCCAACGTGCACAGATTAAGTTTGTATAAATAAGCACACAATTTGAAACCCAGCACCACAAAGCCCCTTAAGGGGCATTAAAAGTAAAATAATAGTAAAATAATAATACTTTATCATACAGCAAGAAGTCAGTGTTTGTCTTTATTGTGAGCATGTTTTAAGCAGATAATGCAGGTTGTCAATCTTAATTAACAATCTAAAATGTTCATTTCTTGATCCAAACTTTTTTGGCATCAGCTAGCAAGGCTGTGAGGTTTTCCCGTCTATGTGGTGTAGAGAATCCATTCCAATCACTGGAGGGATGACACTGAGTGTCTACAAACGTTCTCGCTTCCTTCCCTTTCTCTTATCACGGAGTCTTGGATGATGACACTTTCGTCTCATGTCTTCACATCGGCTCAAGGTAAATATGCAACGTCTCCGTGCACGTGTACTTTAACTCTCCGTGCACATTCGACATGTAGTCATTCCTTGGAAGAAAGCGGACACCGCCGGCATGGCTGGATGTTCTCATGTCTGTCTACTGTTTGAAACGTTATTTTCTCTCACTGACCTGTGTGTGACCTTCAGGTGCCGTGTATGACTCGAACATATGGAGCTAAAATCTAAAACATAGTGTGCTGCAACCCCAATAACCGCCATTATTGACGTAGTGCTGCCACGCCCTCTTTCTCCTATAAAACTCCACATGATATCAACTAATGGAGATAGCCTGAATGAATCATGGGCGGAGATGCAGAGTCGGCACCGGCCCCAGTAACACAATCTCACCAACTATAAACTCTCTGTGATCACAAGACACACTTGGCACAACGTTCCTCTGTAACACACTCCCTCGGGACATTGGGTTTCTGTGAAATGCGTGTTCTACGTGCACAACCTCCACGTGTTCTTGTGTTGCCAGCGTGCTTGCACATCTGCACGGTTTTGCAGATACAGCTTTAGTATTTGAGGAAGACTCACACATGTTTGTGTGTATTTATAGTTATGAGCTTGAAGTAGAAAGCTTCGATGCTTCAAGACGCTGATCCGACGCACATGTAATGTATGCATGACTATAAGGTATGAGGAGAACATGTTCTATAATATAAACTCTATATATATAATTTCAAATCACTAAACTGGTTGAATTTTTCATCCTTTGTGTCACTTTTTAACAATGTAAGACTGAGTGAAGCTTTTTCTTCTTCTTGTTGTCAGAAGGAAATACTGATGCACACGCTCCCACAGTGCCCTCTAGTGGTTGTTGCAATTTAAAATAAAATCACATATAAGTCGCACCTGAGTATAAGTGGCACAACGATGCGACTTATACTCGGAAAATATGGCAACATAGTTACACTTGAGCTGCGATTTCCCACTATTTAGCATCTCATAATCAGATTAACAGTGAACCAAATGTAGCAGAGAAGTGAGAACAGAAACATATTTGTGCAAAAGAAAGCCAAGCATGAAGCGATTGAATATAGTCTGTGTTACTCTCTTGAATTTTGACTTTGCCTTTAAAATTTCTTAAATTTGATTTGAAAAGTTGCACGTCAGCACAAAAAGAGACTGGAAGTCCATATGTTTATTTTTAAATGACACAAGACTATTCTTTGCTTGCACTCAGAAGAAACTTAAAAAAGTCGAATGCAACCCAACACTGCAGCTCAGCCAAGGATATCCACCATTATAAAATTTAAATGTCCTGTTCAAACAAAATTTGACTTTCACTGAGATCACTCTGAGCAGTCAAGATGTTTCCACATTTTAATAAATAACAACAGAGTTCTGAAGTTGTGCATAATGTCTATATTTAAATAACCTCATGCATTACTGGAGTATAGTTAATCAATTACAGCATAAATATGTAACCCATACACACCCACACAATACTGCCGCAGCAGGTCAATATTAGTTGAAGCCTTTTAGACAAAAACACCCCCTAAATTCTAAGTAAGTATGTATTTTTCTAAACTTTAATGTTATTATCTGAAATTATAGTGAAATCAAACTGGATTCATAGATTTTGTCTGTAACAGGAGTCTGCCACCTGATGGTCTACAGCCACTTGCTGCTATTTTTTTATAATTTAACATTTATTTATCCAGACAGTGAGAAAAAAAAATCTTATTTTCAACCATGTCCTGACAAAAGGCAAAATCTTTTGCAAAAGAAAAAAAAATAAAAAGTTATAGGAGAAACAAAAATCTGGATAAAAGAGCAGTAAAACAGATAATCATTAAAATAATAAAAGGATTACATTTATTGGAATCATAAAACAGTTATGACAACATTTTTCTTTAAAATGATCAAGATTCCTTTTAAAAACTTTCTTTGAAGTAAAGTGTCCATTCTAAAAGCTTTTTTTGTAAATTATTCCAGTTTAGATATAATAACTCAATGAGGAGTTTGATTTTAGGAAAATGTTTATCATTGAATTAGACAATAGATTTGTAGATTTGTAGTGGTTTGTTATTAAAATGGGCTGAAAGAACATATTTGATCTATTTTCTCTCAAAGCTGTACCTGCAAAACCACTTAGACCTGCTTCTAAGATTCAGCAGTACACATGCTGTTTGAAGGAACATTCTAAAAGTATATGTATATTTACATTTCTAGATTTTTGTTAATAATTTGATTTTACACCACTGTTGTCTTTTTTTTTTTTTTTCATTTTTTATAGCAAATGTGCACCAAATTCATGTATTTTAAACTCAAGTGAACTCAGCAGGATGATGTGTTTTATTTTGAAAGGAACTTGCAAGTGGTGCTTTCAAAGCAAAGGAACTTAAAATGATTTTATATATATAGAAAAGTCATAAATTCAGTTATTGTAAATATTACATTTTATGAATAATAATAATAATAATAATAATAATAATAATAATAAAGTGGATTAACTGGATTCTTGTCATTACTGGCCCGAAAGGCTTTTTTAGTGTTAGAGGTAGTGTGTAGCTAACATATTTTATCATGGAGAACATCCTTTTACCTGGAAATCAGATTCCATGGACACAAACTCACGTCCTCACGTGGTTTCCTGCTGTGTCAGAAGATAAAACTTTGTGCGTTTGTGCGCGCATGTGTGTGTATTGCAGCTGGTTGTGTTTCCTCTGAAGCTGATACTACCTCTGCTGGGACTCCCAGCACCTGTCACTGCGTATCACACATTTACACCAACTCACTCAACATATGTACACCTAAGAAGAGCTGAGTCTGACTGAAGAACTCATCTCATGATTTGGTTCTGAAGGAAGGAGTCGCACTGCGTTGCAAACCTCAATGGTTTTGGGCAGACTTACCAGTTTACGTAAATTCCTGTGTCCTCACAACAAAACCAGACTTTTATCCGCTTAAGTGACGACATGTCCCTTTTTCTCAAGCTTCTCTGTAAAAACACTTAAAGCAGCGAAGACACACAAAGACTGAATTTTATTAAGTCGCTTTGATTTAAGACATGCACCACCGTTCAGAGTCAAATATTTACATTTGTGGAGGTAGAAAATAAAAAAGATTTTTAATTTAATCAAAAGAAAACTGTATTTTTTTTCTGTAAAATTCCAAAAAGTATATAAAAAGTTAAAAGTTACCCATTAACTGTTTGTGTTCAAAATAAGAAAAAAACTTTTTTTTTTCCCCATTTTTTAATCCCCCAAATTCTGGATCAAGCATTTCTTTTTTTGGACAATTCATCACAATATGTATTTAAGACAGTAACATTTGTAGACACTTGTAGATGAATTAACACTTTTTTATGACTTAATTTTAACATCACTTTGATCACCTGTAGAGAAAAGGAAGACAACAATTTACCTTTATTTTGAAAAGACGACCAAACATTTCTTTTGACGTGTTGACTATCTCTTCGCACAGCAGTATCAAGTAAGCACGAGAAATATGTGTAAACCGAGTGCTGTGTTTTTACAGTGGACGTAACAGACAACATTATGTAAACAGCAGACTTAGCTGCATGAAAATGACCCCTCCAGCTCTGCCTGACAGGCTGCAGTGTTTGTGGAGCTAAAAGAGAAGAAAGAGAAAGCAGAATGTGGATTCCTGCCGGTGTTTGTGGAGACAAAGATAGGTTCCAGTGATGAAAGAGAAAACAACAAAAAAAGAGCAAACCAGGGAGTCACAAGTTTGGGCTTAACATCTTTATCTTTTAAAGAAATATGGTTTTTTTTTTCCTTTTCCTTATCACGAGGGAATTTAGAAAACAAGCTTTTTGTTTTATCTCTATAATAAAAAGAAAAGGGAACCTTCTAGTTAAGAAAAAGCCTCAGGGTAAACTAATAGCCCTGCTGCTTCATGCGTGGCTTTTGCTGCAAATGGAAAACACTATTAGCAATACAAACTGCACATATTTTCCTGGTTGAGCCTCCCATTTCTCCATTTGTAGAGTTAATTAGTAACCGCAGGTAAAGAGTCTTTCAAAAAGGACTCATTGCTGTTGCTTATCTTAGCTTTGTTTGTTGTTTTCTGCAAAATAGAAGCTTTTGTTGTTGGGTTTGGTTGACTTATTTGATAGAGTTTTTAAAAGTAAAAGTTTTCTACTTTAGTAAAAGAGAAATTTACAAAACAACAAATGAATAAGGTGAAGTTTGGGGATAAATCTCAAGAAAATTAAGAAATAAGTGGTTTGAATTTGTCTTTTTTGGCACAAACACTTGTCTAAAAACGAAATAAGACGTAGAAGGCCAACACGACACCTAAGTTATAAAAGAGTGTGTATCCTCTTCTGAGGAATTTAAAGCATTGGCATTTCATGTCAACACTCTGCAGCAAACACTTAAATCCTTCACTTATGTACACCTTGCTTTCAAAAACAGCGAGACAGAACTGCATCGATTGTGATCAGAGGATCTGTAATCTTTAGCTATCAACTCCTGTTTTCTTTTGTTCATAAATAACACGGAGAAGTCGCTCGTTTTTACAGTTTGTGGTGACGTGTTTCGGTAGCTGCCTTTACAACTTCTCTGACGTTAAAACGTGCAGCAAGCGGTACTGTCAATCAGAACGTTTTGACATTCTAACCATTGACAGTATATGAGAACTGGACCGAGTGAGTGTCATCCGAAGAAAATTAATCACTTCTAGTAAATTCAATCCCATTTATTGCAGTGTTGGAACCAGAGATCATTAGTAAGCAGTGATTGGTCCGGGTTGATCTGAGTCATCATTTCCATGGTAACCACTCTAACCAATCAGGAGTGAGCTTGTTGGAAGTTTACACGCCCTCCATCTAAATTCAAGAGAATCTGTCAATCAAATGTTTATCATGTGACCACAAACTTTTACTGAGGCATCTGATTGGCCAGTTTATAATTTGAATAACTTTCAATAAAGAAAAAGTTTTGTAAAAAACAAAAAAAAAAAGGATTAGCAAGAACATAATAAACAAAAAGATGTAAGAATGATCATTCCGACAAATATATTGACTGAGTTTATAGCTGTTTATTCCTCTAAAGAAGTCTATGGGATTTTAGCTTTTTGGAACCAGTGAGTACTTCCTGTTGGAACACCAGGGTGGATGGGTCACTCTGTCCGGTTCTCATTTACTGTCAATGGTTCTGACATATTTTTGATGCATGCTTGTCATGCGGTGGTAAAAGTTCAGTCTCTTTAAACAAAAAAACAACACAAACTACTATTTTGGCGTTGCACTGGGACACTGTCATTGAACACTTTCAATAACATTTTATTTCTGAGGTAATTTTAAGATATTTCATTGTATTTCAGGACTTATTTTTTGTATTGCAACAATAATAAATGTTACAAACCTACTTTTTCAAGCTTGTCAATAAGATGCTTCTTGCAAGAAAAGCAACATTTGTTATCATCTTGCAGTGTTGCTGCAAAAGTTGTTTTATGACTTTAAGGTATTAAGAGAATTGCACTGAGACACACAGAGAAACAGCGAAGAGATAAAACCACAATAACACTGACACACTCAACGACGTAGCTTCACAGAAGGCAGAGTTGAGTCAACGATCCGTAAAAAACAACTTGTGGTCACGTTACAATTGTGCACAACCTAATGTTCAACCGATCAAACCACTGAAGCTTTGTTTTCCTTACAGCTCCATTTTGACGGACTGTTCGCCTGCCAGGTGGACATGGACCCCGGAGCCACATCTAAAACCTGCTCAGCGCAAGAAGTTTGTGGGTCCAGAGTCAAAGACACGACCTGCTTGGAGGTGTGCACACTGTCCCTCCACAGAGAGGTGTTTACTCCATCGGCGTTTACGCTCCCGTTGGGCCTCTGTTGAGGGTTGGAGCGTCGACTTCTCCTGCCGCACCATCGCCACGCCCTCCGGCTCCCCCCTTTGCGCCTCAAGTGGAGTATTTCCTGGAAAGCGTGCCGGAAATCGGGGCTGCGGCAGTAGATGAGCGGGTTGAAGGCGGAGTTGGAGTAACCCAGCCAGTTGAGGAGCCTGAACGGCACATCGTTTATGCTGTTCTTGTCGGAGTAGGCCATGACAATGTTGAGGATGAAAAACGGGAGCCAGCATAGAGTAAAGGTTCCCATGATGATCCCCAGAGTTTTCAAAGCTTTGTGCTCCTTCAAGGAGAACTTAAGACGTTTTGCAGCAGACTGTTTTCCTTCTTCCTTTTGTGCGTGTGCTCTGTTTTTCTTCGTTCTTCTCTCCTCTGTCGGGCTCTGCTTCTGCCAGCCGTTGCATGTTTAGTCTGTCCTCTGCCATCGCCTCCCGATTTTCCGCCCGGCGCGTGTTCATGACCGGGCTATCATCCGGACAAGCGAGCTGCGTGGAGTAATGCATGTTGTAGAAGTGCTGTTCTCGGCCTCTGATCTTCTTCAGCTGCTTCTGAGCCTCCTGGAAGACACGGCTGTACAGGAAAATCATCACCACCAGCGGCAGGTAGAAGGACACTATTGAGGAAATCACCGCATATGCTTGATTGGTGTGGAATTCACAGCAGTCTTCCCTTTCCACACATTCTTTAGCTTGTGGGTCCTCTGACATCCATAGCTTCAGGTAGATGGGCAGGAAAGAGATGAGGGAGGCCACCGCCCAAACCGCCAGAATCGCCGCAAAGGCTCGAGCCCTGACCAGTGGAAGGAGCACAAACGGGGAGAAAAACACAAGAGTGTCAGTCATTTAGGCCGTAAAGTGCATACATAAAAACTTTAATTATTAGCAGACCAACTATTTCAATAGTTCTACTGTTGAAATTGATTTGTTTTGCCTGGAAAAATCCCTCTTTTTATTCTCTACATTTAAGCCTACCATTAATGGTTACAAAAGCGCTAACTTAAAACAGATGATAAAGAAAAAAGTTTTGCAAAACAAAATAAGAGAATGTAATGTGTACACATGGCATCCAAAAAGGCAAAGTTTGCCTTCCTGAAACACCAAGTGCTCACAAAATGCTAGCATGTACTGTATGATCAAATGACTTCTTGGGATGAAATGTAGCTATGTTAGAACATTTAAAACCTGTTCAACAGAACCTTTTATGTGTAAACAAACTTTAAAGTGACTTTCAGACTACAGGTCATACTCTCAGCTGATGATGAAGAGCCTCTGCCTTCTTCATCGAGCAGTAGCAGCATGCTAACGGTCATCTCGCCTGTGTTGAGACGTTTTAGGACGTCTCAGACTACATAACATTGGAAATTACATCTAAATAAATTTAGAAACACTCTGCTGAGATGTAATTGGAACACGACAAACAGGTCATAAGTACAAAGACAGCGATGATCAGATGTGTCTTTCATGCTAGTTAGCATCGGTCCAAATGAAAAGTGACAACTGTATTCACACGTCATTTTCTAAATACTACAGTCGGGTCTGAACTTTTTTTCTTGGCTTCACGGATCCGGAGGAAAAGTTAAGGTTAAGATTACGATTCCGGTTCGGGTTAATGCATCAAATGGTTTCTGATCGCAGCTGCGCTCCACGCTCTGGCTGCGTGACAGCTAACAGGACTTCATTAAATACTGCGACCAGTGACCGCATTTAGTTGTAATACATGAAACAATGCAGGAATCTGCTTCTTGCCTGCACCTACTACGTGTTGCCAACATGGTTGTATGTAAATATGTTCCAATAACATCAGAACTAGACAGTTACTTTCAAAGTTTGGTATGTAGGATGACAAATACAATTTAAATCATTTTTACTCTTTTATTTTGAAGTATTTTGTTAGACAAACGAACAATGTGCTGACATCGTTTATCGTGACTCTTGGTAGCTCCAAAAAACATCTTCTAAACTCTAAATACCCCGCCAAATCCATATAAACAATAGGCCATCGCCCCAGCAGGAAATGACTGAGCGGTCATATACCAAAAGCTGAATTAGGTCGTGCATATCGCCCATTGGGAAGACAACAGGAGAAAGGGAGCAGACTATTTCCTGGAGGAGAAAGAGAGTGACGGATTGAAAGAACTTGTTTAAACGTGAGTTATTGAGCAACAGCAGAAAGGTAAATAGATCCACATGAAAGCCAAGAGGATTTTTGATACAAGGAGTATATGACATAATTTCAATGAATCCTAAAATGTTCATATAGTTTTTGTCAAGGCGATGCCTCAGAGATCGAGTCGTTTTACTTCCGGGTATAAAAAGAGTCTACAAAATTAATTCATATTTCATAAATAATTTGTTTTTTTTAGTGTTCTAAGGGTAATATAAGATAATTTATATTGACAAATTTACTCTGAAAGACTAAAGAAAATTATGGTATGGCCCCTCTAAGTACATCATAAAATTACTAAGAATGTAGTTCTCAGCTTTCTGCACTAATAAGAAAGGCCTATCTACACTATGTGTGATAGCGGTTTATCTCACTAGCAGCAGTCGATAGGACTGCTGTATGGGTGTGGTCTAACTGCCCAACTGCATATTTAAAGCACCCTAGACGTGCACAATGTAGAATTGAATCAACAAAACTACATTCACTTTTATGAATATATTCAAAATGTGTGGTTTTTCAAAATTAAAGCACCCTTTGCTACCACCTTTATATTTTAAACAATTTCAATATAATACCCAAAGGCTATCTAAAATGAATTCTATTTGAATATTTATTCATAAAATCCTTTAATTAATAACATCTGTTAATTTGTATTTACATGGTAGAAGTTGGATATTAAACTCTTTATGTGTCACTCTGACCCTCTGGGTAATTATATCCGGCCCTCCAGATCAGTTAATTTTATCGTTATTAATGGCCTGATGTTATCTTGCACTTATTTCTAATTTGTATAATTTTGACAAAATATATTTTTATGGAGGGTAAAATATTCAAAATTATATAAAGTTGAAGTTAATTTATTAGAGAATAATATTCCTGCCTTTTTATATTCATAATTATGTTAAAAAGTTATGGTTTAAAAGTTTAAAAAATTTGAATTCTGCTAGCTTTTGGACTATTTTGGAATTTTTTGTATTTTTTTTTTTAATTCTATTTTGTTTTATTATATCTTACGAGTTTAGCTAATATTTCAGCTGCACACAAGCTGTTTTGGTTAATTCAGGATATTTTTCAGTTTCTTGGCTATTTTGTAGTTTAGCTATTTTTTTGGCTACATACTAGCTGTTTTGGCTAACCTAAGCTTTTATTGTTTGTTTGTTTTTTAGGCTAATTTGGTATTTAGCTAATATTTTAGCTGGCTATCAGTGTCAGTGTTTTCAGGCAGTTTTAGCATCTTCAGCTATCAGCACTAGCATCTTCAGGGGTCAAATTCATGTTACAGCATTCACACTAGCATTATCACAGGTAATGCTATATATCTAGTTCATAATTATGTTAAAAAGTTAAGGTTTTGATGTTTTTAAAAAATGTAGTTCAATAAATGTTAATCCTGTTTGGCCAGCGGCCTAATGTGTGTTTTGGATTTTAGCCCCTTCTGCGATAGAGTTTAACACCCCTGCTTTGGGGGAGAAATAATCTCACTGCTGATCAATTTATCTGTGACTCAGCGTGATCCAGAAACACACCCTCGTAACAGCCCCTTTGAAAAGAAAAAAAGGGTTTCTTTTTTTAGTCGTTCAGCTTCAGAGGGCCAAGCTGGACTTTGGAGATGTGCTGAGGTCTCGTCTCTGTAACTCTACACCGGCAGATTCTTCTCATTTTTAAACTTCTGTTCACCCACACCCGACTCTCGTCCCTTTGACCGGGGACCTCCAAATTCTTCAAACAGGTGAAAGAAAGGCATCAAGAAAAATTTCTCCATCAGTTCTGCTTTCAAAAACAGGTTTTTTCTCTATTGCTTTCACACATATGAAAGAAAAACAAACAGGAGTGCTAAAGAGCTGCTTCTGCAGAAGGAAAAACAAATATCCATGCTGGGTTTAAAATGGCTAATCATTAGCCTTTAACCCATCAGGAGCTGATGAGGCTCTGTGTGCATGCCAATGTAAAGCCAGTCTCATGGGTTAATGGCTTTTCCAGTGAGATGCACCTCTTAAAATGGTTTCAAAGTGGATTCAAAACACCTGATGTGACTTCATGTGGCCTTCTGCTGAAAGCACAACACTCCTAGAACTTCTACCTTGTGAGCAGGGTCGGGTAGCGCAGGGGCAGCGTGATGGCGAGGTAGCGGTCCAGAGCGATCACACACAGAGTTTCAATGCTCGCCGTCACGCACAGAACATCTGTCGCCGTCCAGAAATCACACATGAAGGTCCCAAACTTCCACGAGCTCAGCAGGATGTTACTAGAGCTAAAGGGAACCACGACTACTCCCATGATGAGGTCAGCTACGGCCAGAGAGGCAATGAAGAGGTTGGTGACGGTTTGGAGTCGATGGAAGCGCAGGATGGCGGAAATCACCATCACATTACCTGCAGAGAAGAAGAACATTCCCTCTGTACTGAAAATGCGATTCGATCAGACTGAATTCAACAGATGGCTTTGTTACTTACCAAATACTATGGCCAGGACCAGAATTGCCATGGCAACGGCGAGCAGCACCAGTTCCGCATCACTGTACTGGGGGCTGTTTAAGTCGGAGGAGCTACTGTTTGATACAGAACTCTCATTTGCCATGATCTGCTGCAAGGAAACAAAAAAATCAACACAAATCAAATCAAAGTGGTCAAATTTTGATTGAAGGCAAGACTCAATTAAGTTACACAAAAATCCATTTAGTGCCGGAAAAAGAATTTTGAAAGATTGTTGTCAAAGACTCAAAGACCTTTTTCAAAAACAAAACAAAAAAAAAAAAATCACTTTTTTGGTCTTTTTAACATGTTATTTTGGCCCTTTTCTGATGATGGGGGACATATAAAAATAAAATTAATCTTAAAATTGTATTTCTGAGTGTTTCTTTTTCAAATTGTTAGGAATTAGGACCAGATGAAAAATTTTGTTGGAGAAAATCTCATAATTGTTTCTCAGAACCTTCAACTACAAGCCACAAGCTTCCTGCTCCTCTCCATTCTGATGCAGACAGTTACATCCATGAACGTCTTTGTTTTCCTTGTTCAAGCTGGTATCTGGCTAAAAACTGTAAGACCGGGTGGCTCCACTATTGGTCGCCCTTTTTGATGCACCATAATGCTAGGTTGGGGTTGTGAGAGGCTGTAAGCTAGCAGGTTTACGATAACGTCCTCAATTCAGATGCAAATTTCTAATAAACTACTGCTGCTCTATAGACAAGATAGTGTTTTTTTGTTTATTTCCTTTTTTTGGCTGAAAATAATCATAATCAGCAGTCCACTGGAACTCTCTGAAAATAGATCAAAAGATGATTGGAATGAAACTTTAATTACACTTAAGTCTACAACAATAATCTATTAAAATCCTTTTTCAGGCAAAAATACCACTTTAGTCTATAAACAGACATTTACTTTGTTGCTTTAAACTCAAAGACAGGGATATTCACTCAAACAAAAAATCAGTTTAATCATGTTGGTTTCATAATAAAATGTTGAAGTTTTAACAAATGAGAAATTTTAAGCGCAGTTCTTAAATGTGTATAAAAAAAATGTCGATTCAGTGAAGAAGAAATGTGGAAGAATCCATTATGACTACTGACTGTATATGAGAACTGGACTCATACGGGAAGTTTAGAAAAATAAACAGCAATTCTATTCTTGTTTGCCATATTTTTTAAATAGTTTTCTTTTTAATCCTTATTTATTTAATGTTTTTTTTTCTGAAGAGCAAGTCATTCATGTTAGAAACTGACCAGTCAGATGCCTCAAAAAAAGCATGTGGTCTCACATCAAACTTTTCAGGGACAGATTTTCGACCCGCGTTAAAGCGGTGGGGGTGTCGACTTTCAACAAGCTCACTCCTGATAGCTGAGAGTGGTTGCCATGGGAACATTGACCGATTTGGACCAATCACTGCTAACCGATGTCGTCTGGCTCCAACATGGCGGCATCCGCAAAAGAATGGCAGCTGAGTTGACTTAATTTTGTTGGAACTGGAAGTAAACCATTTTCTGTGGGTGACATCACACTCATGTGGTCCAGTTCTTATATACAGTCGATAATCAAGTTTCTAATCAAAACATTAGAATCTGCAACAAATATATTTTTTGTGTGTGGCAAATATATAATGCTTTTATTCAGGAGAGGATCGAGCCTAACAAAATGAATACATTTATAGATTAACAATATTTAAGTAAGTTTCAAATTTAAGGTTATTGAGAGAATTAGTTTACCTTTGGACCAAACCAATATCTCTCTTAAGGAACAGACATGACATGTATTTAAAGGGATACAAATTTTTCCGCTTTATTCTCACATTGGTTTATAATTGGTTTCTATAATATGAGCTGCAGTGATGTGTCTGCATCTGGATGGAGAAAAGCATTAGGGAGGGGTCAAAAGGCACGGAAAATCTTAATTGTTTTTTCTTCCTCCTTCAGTGAATGAATGTTCAATTTTGTAACTCACGTGTTTTTTTTTATTGCTTACATTAAAAAAAAAAAAAAAAAAAAAAACATTTTTAAAAATCGCTTTTTATCAAAAAACTACATTTGATCTTAATTATTTATTTGTTCAATAAAGCCTTCGACAAACCAAAGAAGACTTTAAGTATAGATTTTATGGAATAAGCAAAATATAAGTAACATTTGTGAGCTTGTGGAAGCACAGAGATAGAGATAAACAATTTGTGTAAATGGACTTTTACATTGAAGCCCAACAAAGAAAGTTTTATTCGGATTTACTGATCTCCTGCAAAGCAACACAAACACATTCATTACAGTTCATTACAGCCCAGGTCATGCTATCTTTCCCACATACTCTCACAATGTGATGGCATGTGTATAAAGCATCAAGCAAAGTTGTTACAATAGAAAAGTTCTTGTGTTAGTGAGGAAGGGTGTTTCCTGCAATAAATGTGGCGAAGCCAGCTCTCGCCCAAAATACTACATTTGTTTGTGCTCCCGTCCGCATGCAGACTGATAAGCCAGGCTCTATCATGTCATTTAAACAGGTTGAAGTATACACTGCAGTTGAAGTATTTGTACATAAAGAGATAAATCTCCCCTGAGCAAAACTCAAGATTTAGAAAACAGTCTTATCAGACAGAAATACCTTCCACTGCCGCCCGCAGGTCAGTGGGAAAGCGTCTCCTCTGCATCTTTACAGAACATAACACATGTTCTCTTTCACAGACGGGGAAGTTAAAAGCTTTTTTGGTTCCCCAGGTTCAAAGGTGTTTGCGTCTTTTTCACATGAGTTCAGAGCCAGATTTAGTTTTAAGGTGGTGTCATGTTAAAGTATGTTTTTTTTCATGTGTTCTATTGATAACAGAGTGACAGATATCAAGCAGGAAGTAAACAGCTAAAACCCCACAAGCCACCAGGATTTTTACAAAGAAGCTCGACTCCAGAACAGATCGTACTGTTTGGCTTAGAGCTCTGACCTAATCACCTGACTTATGTATACAACAAGTGCTGATCAGGACAAGTTCACTTTAAACATATGCATGATGAAGAAGTTCTATGCATAAAAAGCAAAGTCTGACATTTGATTACATTTGGAAATTAAATACGTACAAATAAATAACGCAAACTGGTCTTAAGGATGTTATTTCTTATGTGTAAACTGTTAATTTACACATATTTATATATCAAAATGTACTTTATATGTGCGCTGAGCACAGAAGCCTTTTTAAACTAAAATACTTTGATGTCCCACTTTACTGTAAAATTGCTCCTAGTGGTCTTTTAATAATGATTAATATCAGTGTTGTTTTTTAATAATTTTTTTGCCGAGTGGCTCCTTAGAAATTTGCTTCTGAATGGTAGCCATGGTAAGCCTGCCCACAGTTCCTTCATTTCCGTCATCCCTTTCTACCGATAATTTACAGCCCCTTATATCCCCAAGCTAACATTAGCGGTGCAATTTTGGTGTTATCCAGCGGCACAATTTTGAAACAGATGGCAGCTCGGACGAGTAAAAAGAAAATATCAAGGAATCTATTTGTCTGCAGTTACCATTAACCAAAGATAGGCGACTGCCTAGGATCCCAACACCTTTGGGGCCCCGAGCTGATGACAGAAAATATATTTTTTAAAATATTTTTAAAAATAAGACCACTTGTAAAAGTGTTTTATCCTCCCCCATAAATCTTCAACAATGGAATCTTCCATCAACAGCCAGCTAGCTTTAGAGAGAGACTTCCATGAGTGTGAAAAGAGAAAAGCGGTAATCAACCAGCTGTAAAAATAAAAAAAAAAGGAAAAAAACAAAAAGAGAGAAAAAAACTGTGATGCTACGCTTCCAAAAGTAAAAGAAGAATGACAGATCAGGAAATTATGGGGTGCC
Source organism: Oryzias javanicus (assembly GCA_003999625.1). Taxonomy (NCBI): domain Eukaryota; kingdom Metazoa; phylum Chordata; class Actinopteri; order Beloniformes; family Adrianichthyidae; genus Oryzias; species Oryzias javanicus. The sequence goes on from CM012450.1 coordinate 23,058,027, forward strand.
GTTTGTAAATCAGAGATGTCAAATTTTTACATCAATGTTTTCAGATATTTAGCGTGTTTTAGGAGAAAAAAAACAGGTTTTGTTTTTCAAATGCATATTCTCACCCTTTAAATTAATATATTTATAAATGTTACATTTAATAACTAAATATTTAGTTAACCAACTAAATATTTAATTTTAAGCTAAATATTTAGCCTACAAACTAAATATTTAAGTTTTGCAATTAAATATTTAGTTTGCTCATTAAATATTTAAATCTAACCTAAATATTTATTTTTTCAAACTAAATATATAAGTTTTGCAGCTAAATATATAGTTAGGATTTAAATATTTAGATTTAAGTTAAATATATAGTTAAGATTTAAATATTTAGATTTAAGTTAAATATATAGTTAAGATTTAAATATTTAGATTTAAGTTAAATATATAGTTAGGATTTAAATATTTAGATTTAAGTTAAATATATAGTTCAGATTTATATATTTAGATTTAAGTTAAATATATAGTTAAGATTTAAATATTTAGATTTAAGTTAAATATATAGTTAAGATTTAAATATTTAGATTTAAGTTAAATATATAATTCAGATTTATATATTTAGATTTAAGTTAAATATATAGTTAAGATTTATATATTTAGATTTAAGTTAAATATATAGTTAAGATTTATATATTTAGATTTAAGTTAAATATATAGTTAGGATTTATATATTTAGATTTAAGTTAAATATATAGTTAAGATTTAAATATTTAGATTTAAGTTAAATATATAGTTAAGATTTATATATTTAGATTTAAGTTAAATATATAGTTAAGATTTATATATTTAGATTTAAGTTAAATATATAGTTCAGATTTATATATTTAGATTTAAGTTAAATATATAGTTCAGATTTATATATTTAGATTTAAGTTAAATATATAGTTCAGATTTAAATATTTAGATTTAAGTTAAATATATAGTTAAGATTTAAATATTTAGATTTAAGTTAAATATATAGTTCAGATTTATATATTTAGATTTAAGTTAAATATATAGTTAAGATTTATATATTTAGATTTAAGTTAAATATATAGTTAAGATTTAAATATTTAGATTTAAGTTAAATATATAGTTAAGATTTAAATATTTAGATTTAAGTTAAATAAATAGTTCAGATTTATATATTTAGATTTAAGTTAAATATATAGTTAAGATTTATATAATTAGATTTAAGTTAAATATATAGTTAAGATTTAAATATTTAGATTTGAGTTAAATATATAGTTCAGATTTATATATTTAGATGATTTATATATTTACATGCTTTTATTTTGGACATGCAGTTCAGGTGTCAGGTACAGTAAGGATTGGACGCTGACTTCCTGTAAACAAAAAGAGTAAACAAAAGAGCTACAGGTGACTGCATGATCGGTTATATGTGAATGTATGCCATGGATTAGGAGTCGGCTACCCTGTGTGCACCCAGGGAGACCTGCAGAGGGAGAGGGACAGAGAGGAACGTAAGTAAAGTACCGAGGATGAATAGAGCGCGTGTGTGGCTGCGGGTGTGTGAATGCGCGCGCGTACGGCTGTGGGTGTGTGAATGCGCGCGCGTGTGCGTGCGTGTGTCTGAGTGCAGCTATCAGCTGACGGTGCTACACCGTCACTGTTTGTTTTTCTTGACTTTTCGGGCTCAAAACTCGTAAAATAGCAACGTCTAGGATGCACGGAACAATCACGGAACCGGACGGTCAGCAGGATTTGGGACCCGACCCGCATGGGTGCCGGGTCAAGGTTAGGGTTAGGAGAACAGGCGTTCGGATCCTATGTACAATACATTTAATTCAAATCTAAATATTTAAATCCTAACTATATATTTAACTCAAATCTAAATATATAAATCTGAACTATATATTTAACTTCAATCTAAATCTATAAATCTGAACTATATATTTAACTTAAATCTAAATATATAAATCTGAACTATATATTTAACTTAAATCTAAATATTTAAATCTTAACTATATATTTAACTTAAATCTAAATATATAAATCTGAACTATATATTTAACTTAAATCTAAATATATAAATCTTAACTATATATTTAACTTAAATCTAAATATATAAATCCTAACTATATATTTAACTCAAATCTAAATATATAAATCTTAACTATATATTTAACTCAAATCTAAATATATAAATCTTAACTATATATTTAACTCAAATCTAAATTTATATAATTTAACTTATATATTTAAACTTAAATCTAAATATTTAAATCTTAACTATATATTTAGCTTAAAATCTAAATATTTAATCTTAACTATATATTTAACTGCAAAATTAAATTTTAATTAGATTTAAATATTTAATGAGCAAACTAAATATTTAATTGCAAAACTTAAATATTTAGTTTGTAGGCTAAATATTTAGCTTAAAATTAAATATTTAGTTGGTTAACTAAATATTTAGTTATTAAATGTAACATTTATAAATATTTTAATTTAAAGGGTGAGAATATGCATTTGAAAAACAAAACCTGTTTTTTTTCTCCTAAAACACGCTAAATATCTGAAAACATTGATGTAAAAATTTGACATCTCTGATTTACAAACGGCACCCCATAGGAAATAGAAGAAAAGAATCAAATAAGAATAGGCAAAAGGGGAAGAGGGGCAAAAAATTGTCATTTTAAGAATGTATTTTTTTGGTTGATGCCACTCCATAGGGTATCGTTTTATTCCATCATTTAAGTGTCTTTTGTTGTTAGTAAAACTTGACAAATTAAATAAATTACAGTGATGTTTTACCTTGTAGGATTTTTAAAAGGAATTATTAATACAACCACAGCAGGGGGGCCCATAACTTCCCCTAACTGCTGAGTGGATGCAGCAAAATGGAGCATTGACCCGCCCACTTATCTGCTCCAGATCCATCACACTTTGAATAAAGAAAAACTCAGAAACACAGTTTTATTCTGAAATTATTTTATAAATGTGAGAAAAATGACGATTAAAAACATTACTTTTATTGGCGTGGGTTTTTAAGGTGGATTTTTTGTAGAACATTTATGCTTATTTCATTTTACATCATTTTGCGTTCGCTTTAATTAATGGACATCTGTAAAGCTGTTGGTTAAAATGGATGCTGGCCCGCTTGCCTTTACTTTGGCTTTATGATTTTCCAGACCATGCCGGTGGAGACTTTTGAAAAAAGGAGCATTGATTGAGCTGTTTACCTTGTTCTCCACCGGTCAGAGAGCACAGTGTTGAGTTTTGGGATGCATCTCAAAAAGTCCGGGTGTACAAACATGACAAGTTTGTTGCTGTATGACAATCCTGTCTGGATTGATCTAAACCGCGGTCCAGAGTAAGCAAATCCTGGCCGGATCAGAACAGTTCTTCTGCATTAAGAGTGTTGGAAAGTGGATTATTCTGTTTGCTGAGAATTTGTCATCATTTGGAAAATGTGCTCGCTTCAGTACATTATGCATTAGTAAGTGTTCCGTGATGAGAAAATGATGGATTAGCTAGAAAGTTAACTGCACACTCATTTTTAAAATCAATATTTCATTAAATCTACTCAAGGGCCTTTTTTTTCCTTTGACTAAATGATCTTGGCCACAGTTGTACAGCGCATTGCTAACCTTGAAAATGGCTTCAGTGTTTAAAGACCATAATGCCCACCGCTGACCTTCCTGGCGTTCTTAGTGGACACCCCTGCATATGGATTTGTGGCTGTCCACCGATGAGATCAATAGTGTTCTGAAGATTTTCCTGCGTGTCTGAGCTGCTCTAAATAAATTATATAGGGACACCTGCTGTCAGAAATACAGAAAACACAAGTATAGAAAACACCCAGAGCTTGTCAAACCGAGCAGAATAAACAGACGACTGCGGGCCAGACTTCCAAAGACATTCCCATATCAAAGGCGTAAAACGTTTAACTGCCGGGATAAAATAAACTTTGCAAGAAAAAAAAAAAAAAAAAACATCAGCTTGGAGTCTGACCTGTGTCTTAAGACTGAGCAGCCAGAGTTGCAGATATCAGCTGTTACAATAAAGAAACGATAGTAAGAACCTTTGCTCTTGCTCCAAGATCTTTAGACGAGTCTCTTCTGTGAAACGTGATCTGTGTGACTTGAAGATTTACGACTAAAAATATATGCAGTACATTTGAGAGGTAGGGGTTCACAAAAATGTCAAAAAGGTCATTTCAGTTTTTTAAAGTGTGTATGCTTTTATTCACCAGTTTAGTTTTTAGTTACCGCACCACCGGAGTCAAACTTAGTGACAGTTCCAATCCCTAAAATAGCCCGGGTGTCATCGTAGGTAGATGGTGGTTTGGAGTGCGTGTGAGTCCACCCTTAAGAGTGCAGTCTGTGCACAAAGCATAACTCACATGAGCATGAATTCAAGTTTCAACAGTCTTACCTGCAGGTTTCGTTTCCCTTTCAGTCTTGTGATTTCATATTCCACATGTGTTTAAATCCAAAACATCCCTGCCACCAGCGTGTCAGCAGCTTTCAGCTCCACCTTTTTTTCTGCTGAGCTCTGAGTTTCCACTTTCATGTGTGTTGTGTGGACACACGCGGTCTCGTCTTGCTCTTCCTCTTTGTTCTCTGACATGTATGTGAACGCTCATTCAGGCCCCAACCATACTTAGAGCCACAGCTGAGCCTCCCGCCCTCTTTATAAGCAGGGCCTGATGACATCAGAGCAGCAAAGCAGCCTATCAGAGGGACAGAGACAGGCTGTAGTGGATACAAACAGCTGGACACTCAAAGTACATTAAGCTCTGTGAAAAGGACTATTTTAAAAATGTGTGGTTTGACTGCAATATTTATTACGACAATCTGCAAGAGAAAAGCAAAACCACAAACTTCTCTTTTTGTTTATAAGTATCTCAGAAAGAGGGATCTTACATTTAGCCAAACTTTGTAGACTTCATGTTGTATTTATAAATGAAAACAGATTTTTGATGTCTTTAACGTGTTCATTTTTCTGATGACAAAAAAAAGAGTATTTCTTTAGTTAAATCATCAAATGTGTCATTTGAAATATGTGAAATAGAAGCCACAAGCTCCTTAATTCAAGCTTTCAGCAACAAAAACGGGAAGGGGGGATGGGGTTGCTCGGCACAAACGATCACTACTCAAGGGTGAGTTTCTAATGAACTCTTTCACTGTGCAAACCATGCCCTGGAAAACGACATTTTAAAAAATAAATGTGGCTAAAAACAACAAACTTATGTTTAAAATGATCTATCCCTGTAACACTGACGCTCCAGTTTTTATGTTCTTTGATTTATTGTAATTTTTTAATTCTTAACACGATCAATGCAATACCAGCAAATTCTGAAGGAGAAAAGCGCCTCGCGTTTTTTTTAAGTTTTGCGGTAAAAAAGTTACAGTATGTGAAAGATTTTGTGTTTAAGCGTCACCAGCAACGCCTCAGGTGTTAAACGATAATTGTAGTGGGTTTTTAAAGGGTAACCAAACAGGACAGTTGGAGGCTGACTCCATTCTCAGCCCAAATTTGAAAAATGTAGAAAAGTGGGCGGGGCTACTGAGGTGTTGTCTGGATCTGTGATTAACATTAAAAGTGAGATTAGCTTGAGGTAACTAAATGATCATTTTATTTTTGTCTCGATAAAAATACTTTGTAAAATTCATAAGGTTCAGAGACCTAAGCAGGCTGCCTCCCCATCCCACAGCGGCTCTCTGTTTCCAAGGGCTGGTTTAGCGAGCCGTCAAGCTTTGGCGATACGGATTGACCGTTTTCAGTATCTCGGGGTGAGCTCCAACACTCTCGGCGTCGCAGAGAGCCAACAATCGCGGGGTCGTGTGTTGAGCGTCAACTCTCTGTGTCAAGCAGTCCAAGATGGGCGGGGCTTTTATACTGGAGCTGCAGAGCATGATGACATGAAACTTACACCAGTTGACCAATCACAAAATTCAATTGTAATACCTGAATTTAACCTTTAGGGGGCAGCTCATAGACAGTTTTAGATTATATTCTAAGGAATTAAACTCATTTTTGTTTTAAATTGTCAAAATACTGACAAGGACCAACAGACAGCACTTTAAAAAAATGTATATAGGTATACATCCAAAAAAAGTTGATATACTGTTTGGTTCCCTTTAAGTTCAATAAGATCAGCTGGTTAATAAAAAGCTTAAAGCCTAAATTAGTTTTTTTGGCTGTAATAAATGAGGCTTTAAAAGTGCTTTCTGCTTGTCAATGCCAATTTTTTGACAAATAATAAAGATAAAAATAAACTTGTTTAATTCTTAAAAATATAGTCTAAAGCTGTCTATGAGCTGCCCCCTACAGGTTGAATTGAGGTAGTACAGTTGAATTTCATGACTGGTCAAACCATTAAAGTCCCACGTCATGATCCGCGGCTCCTGTAATGATAACTGTCCTGTTCTACAGCCCCATCCCTCTGACTGGATTTTCAAATTTTGGTTGCCTCCAACTTCCCTGTTTGGTTACCCTTTAAATAAAATTTTGAAAACAGCCAAATTGCTGCTTTAAATCTTTATGCAACCTATTTCATGTTGTATTTTTTTTCTACAATATCTAAGTAGTAGAGTTTTTTTAATCCAATAATTATGGTTTGGTGGATATTTTTGACATATTTAGGATTGTGTTTGTAGATATAAGGGAAATTAGACACTGCAACAAAACGAGCTTCTGTGTTTACCACTGGTGCACAGCCGTTTGCAGCCATTTTTGTGCTTCACAAGAGATGTTCATTGGATTGTTGATAGAAGACATTAAACCAAATGTGCTGAAGTAGCTCTTAAAAATCACCAATCCATGTCCCATAAAAACTGTTTTAGAAACCGTTAATGGTCTTTGTCACAATCCAGTAGATTATGTTCACTGTATACTATACAACCTTTTAATAATTTCCTTTGCACATATTTACCGCAACAAATCCAAATCTGGGTTAAATAATGCCAGAGAGGAGCTGCAGACAGTGGGAATAAAAGTTGCAACCCTTTTCAGGAATCAGCTGAACCCCAGCTTCCTCTCTCGTCTATGCCTCGATTTGCCCTCGCCCCATTGGCTCATCCAGCGGGCTTCCTGCTTTGATCATGCAGTGTGCCAGCACAGACAGAAACATTTTTCCCGCAACACAGGACATCCGAATAAAGACGAGTGGCAGGGCGCGCTGCCAGAGTCTAGGAGCTGCTAAAGCTGACCTAATAAGCAACAGCTAGTGGTGAACGCTAACTTTGCAAACCATTTGACTTCATTAAATCCATGAACAAGAACTGGTTGATCCCCACAGAGTCAATTTGATTGTGGTATTCTGTTTTGGGCATAAAAAGTCTTTGTTGGCGAGCTTAATTTGAAAGTATCGGCGGGAGCGTTTGTTCCAGCCCTGAACTCGTCCCCGTTTGTGACTTGCAGTTCACAAACAAGTCGTGGCTATCTGATGATACGAGCACTGATGCCAGTTGAGTCATGCTTTGCGGCTCGAGGGGAAACAGGAAGCAGAAAGTGCTGCGAGTTCTTCCCACACGTCTCTTTGTCCTCCTTTAATAAAACCGTCCCTTTTTAACGATGTTTTTGAGGAGCTGCTGCGAGCAACACGCATGACGGACGATAATTTTCAGTGTGACCTTTCAAAACTTATGATGTTGGTCTTCTGAGCTTGTGCTACTTTTGGTCCCACAGTGTTCACTCGGCATTGTTGTGCAGGCGGTAAAACCTCATGCAAATTGCTGCCATCCACATGGGGAACTGCAACAAGTCTTTGAAGAGCAGAGACAATGTCAAACTTCACCGCTGACGTACTTTTGATGATTGTCTTGTTCACACTGGGAAATATCCTTTTTAAAAAAAAAAAAAAACAAAGCCTATAGAGTCGGCAATATCCTGTAGTCCAACACATTCTTCTTGGTGCCTCTTCCCGTCCGTGAACTTTTCCTTCCTGTATCTCCTCCTGTCTTCACCACACCTTCTAATACGATGGTGCCATATTTTTCCTCAAAAGTTCTGTGCCGCCGTGTTGTACTCAAACTGTTTTTCATCTTCCATCAGAATGGCAAACTTTTTGGATTCAAGCTTAAAAACCTAAACGAGAAAGAACTTTAGAGAAATATAATTGGAAATATCTACAATATCAAATCAGGCGTCACGGTTTTAGACATAATCAATATTTAATTGATGACCAAAATGTGAGTGACCAGAATTTTTTCTTAAAATAAGAATTGTTAAAAATATATTTTTTCTCATCTCATTGATAGACGTTTTTGCTTATTCAAAGATTATTTTTCTAATTGTGAGATTAACTTGTTTAAAGGTTCTGTTTTATCACTGTGCAAGCTTTGTTTGACAAATATATCTAAAAAGAACATTAGAAATATGTTCTGTGGTGTATCAATTTTCCTTTGAGGAAAAATGGGTCTTCTTATGGGATAAATTAGCATTTTAAAGTACCAAAATCGACCATGGGAAATATTTGTGCGCATTAACAAAAAAAAACAAAAAACTCTAACATCCTCATTATAGGGACAGCTTATTAAATGAAGCTGAGCAGACGCTTCTATTCGTTTTTACATTTGGAGAAATTCCAGTATTGTAATCAAATGAAAGCAAAAAAGAAATTGTAAGTTGGCCAAAAACCCTTTTACTAAAATGGTGTGTCTGAATTGGAATATAAAAATATGTATTATTCTTACAGATAAAATGTATAGTTTTTAATTTTGTTTAAAAAGCATTCAGGCCATAAATAGCATAATGTCAATAAGTGCATAAATATTCTGAACTTTTGAGGTTTCGATTTGGGGGGCCGCCAGGGATGTTGGGCCCCATGAATATCATCATTACGGGGTCCCATGGTGGGTTTTTTTTTTTTTAAATGTGTGTGAAGGTTACAAAAAAAAGTGAAAAAAATGGCACTAAAAAGAAATATATCCTTTGATTTAAAAGAAAAAATAAATTAACATCAGTTATTGCTTACCTGGCAAAAAAAAAGTACAAATAAACACTTTTTTGTAGCATCTTTAAATTATTTAAGCATTAATTAATAATTTCAATAATAAATAACTAGTTTTAAAATCACCATAATCTAGTTTTGTTGCAAAAATGATGCTAGAAAAAACAAACCACTTTTGTTTTAAGTAACTGATGATAATTAAAAATGTTTCACACTCAGAGTGTTAAAAAAAATGCATTCCAGGCGCTAAAGTGCTGCTATATTGTCCAGTCAGGAAATAAAGTCCCAGCCCCAGGTAGGATGTTGATGTATTTCTTCTTCAGAGAAACGCCTGATCTGTACAGCACAAGTATATCCTGTTTTTGACGCGCTTTGGGACCACTGAGACTAAGAAAACAGTTTCCTGCTGCTACATCCTATAGGTAATCTGTTTCTCTTGCTGATGTTTTCAATAAACCAAATATTACGTTTACAAGAAAAGCTTTCAGGGGATACCCACGTAAAAAAAAAAAAAACAAAACAAAAATGAAAGTGTTTTTCTGGCAGCGTCGGATGGTTCCCACAGCACTCCTTAATGTAAAAATGAACCCAAACTGAATGTTTTTATGGAACAGCTGTTTCAGGTAAGTTCAAATTAAAGGGGTTTGTTTAATTTAGTTTAAATTAGCTTAGAATAGCATTAAAAAATGACTTGGAGCCGTTTCTAGAATGGTGATATTTAAAGAAATGTTTAGATTTTTGTGAGTAAAGTCAACTTATTCCTGTTTTTGACACCTCTATAAAACAGAGCTGCATTAAATGTCTGTTTATGTCCATGTAGAGGTTTTAAATAATTCCTAAAAGTACCTTTATATTTGGGAGCCTGGGTAACAGAAACACGTAAAAATAACAACAGACTCATCAACCAGTTAGAGTGTTTTGTCATATTTTCCAAAGAGAACAGCTGCTGTTGTTTGTGTCAGAAAAATGGCTTTTAAATTTAAAAATGTAGTCGATGCAGAGCACGGTTGTAAATGTTCACCGTCACTCTGCTTTAATTGAACAGCGCTGATATTGATCATCTCGTTCAGTTACGCAGTCACATCATCATGTTATTCCTGCAGTCTCTGCATGCTTGCATTCATCGTGTTAGTTTAGGAATAAACTAAAATTTAACATAGTTATGCTTAGTAAAAGTAAAGAAAGTCTTGGTCCCATCAGGAGGAAATCGGTAAAAAGATAAAAATAAAAGAAAAAATTCCCTCAAACAATAAAGCAGTTTTGCTTCGTAGAGCTTGAGTGTTACTTTAGACTGCAGAGCCATTACACTGTCCTCATGTTGAAGTTAATGATCCGCTTGTCTGCCATTATTTCAAGCACATTAGCTGATAGTGTGAAGTCCTTTTATTGTTTTACCACTAGACAGTAAATTCATAGATGAAGGGGTTTTGCACTTTAGATCCAAGGATTTAACGTTTGTTTAGATAAAAAAAAAAGACTTTGTCCTCCTGAAGTGTTAAATTTGAATGTTTTTCAACGTGAATCTAGTCTTTGGCACAAGGTATTCATTAGGTTTTGCGTCAACCAATTGTAAAGTGTAACAACTGATGCATGAATATCACACTTTAAGCAGAATTTAGTTAACTTTCTTACTCCTATTTGTTTAAAGATCCACTCTGGTCATCTTTTGATTTATTTTTGTTTTTCAGTTTATCTTCCCAAACTGTGTTGTTTTTTAGGACACAGTTTCTGCAGAGTCACATTAGTCTATCAGACAGTTGTGAGGGGAACCGTTTGTGTGGAGTAAGGCTGCTGTTATTTCCCATCATCCCCTTATTTACGTTCTCACCTACTATTTTACAGTTCCTCGCAGCCCCAAGATAACATTAGCAGTGCAGCAAAAATGCCAAAAAATTTGGGAGCTATCCAGCCTTGGGCCAAATTCCAGCTACGACAAGGAAAACAAAGATGTACATGGATCTATTTGTCTGCAGGTGGATCTATTGGAATGGAATGAGGAGCTTGAAGGCCGTATTTTCTAAGTAACGAATATGTTTATTTGAACGGCTCACTGCTCTTGTTCACAACAATTTGAACAAAGTGTGTGGTCGCTTTGCCAGTTTCCACAATCCCACATAGAGAGAAAAAAAAGGGAAAAAAATAATACTTAATTTTAGAAATTTAAATGTAGTCATTTCCAATCAACAGGAAAATGCTGAAAATTCACAAATCTTTTTTGGGTCAGAGTTCCAGAAAATCCACCAAAAGTCTCAAGACTAAACAATGTTGTTGAATCTCAAAGTGAAATATTGACAAAGAAATATAAAGGACTAGAAATACTTGTTTGGGCACCATCAGAATGAGACATTAGTTATCATGATTTATGTCCTTCTTTTAAGAAAAAAAACATCAGTTTACATCACAAGGTTGATGTCATCATCCTCCTCCCTCCCTCTCACTCATGGTGTAGAAAGAAATAATACATAAAATGATTTGTTTTTGCTTAAAAAGCACATTTTATTTTTATTTCCAGGCTTTATCGTGTTCTGCAGCATGTTTGGATAATTTAAGACGATTTATGTCATGGAGAGGAAATTCTTTTGGGATCTCTAAATATAAATTTTCATATGAAATAATGTAAAAGTAAAGAAATTTGATTTTTTTTTTAAATGTTTAGTTTATTTCTAACTTGCATAATTTTGACAAAATATATTTTCATGGAGAGTAAAATATTGGAAGTTATTTAAGTTTTAAGTTGATTTTTTCCGGAATTATTTTCCTGTGTTTATATTTATATTAAGAATTTAAGTTTTAAAAAATAATTTGTAGTGTGTTCAATAAATGTTTAGCCTGTTCGGCCCGTGACCTAAGGTGTGTTTTGGATTTTGGCTCCGGTGTGCGATTGAGTTTGACAGCCCTGACCTACAGGAATATGAAACTAAAATATCAGATTTACAAACTTGCATTTCGCAGGGCGAGATCAACGTATAGTAGATGTGCGGTTGTAGGTTTGTTTAGCTCTCGGGAAATCTAATACTTTCCAATAACGATGAAATGATCTGTTAATATCATCCACAGAGGTACGGGTTTGAATTATCAGGATCTACAGCAAAGGAAAAATGAAGCATACACCTCTCTAATGTATTTTTCCAGACTTGAGGTCACTTCTGGTTGGCTGGCAGAGAAGTGTTGACTGATGGGAGCACGTTTGATAACGTGACAAACACCAGATCCAACAGGAATGAGTTTTGGAGACCCAAATGAAGAAGACTTGAAGCAAATTTGAATGAATACACTAAAAGGAATTTTTAAAAAGCCTTCAAAAGATTTTAAGCATGACCTAAGAGTAACAAAAATGCATTTAAAGATCTAATCGAGATCATCTGAAATTGTGGACTTAGTTAAACTGAGGGACAATCAAACAAACTGAAAACAGCTGTGCTGATTACAAACTACATCCAGGTGTGATCATGGCCAACGAGCAACTCAAATACATCTCAGTGAACAAAAAAACCCTCCAAGTAAAAACATTCTCATAAAAATGAAGGAGAAAAACTACAGGAATTTATTTTACATAAAATGTTCTGAAAAATAAGTAATCTTAAAGGGGAAAAGACTCTTTTCAAGAAAAAAAATCCCTTCTTTTCTCAATGAGAAAAAAAAAGTATTAGTTTAAGACAATATATCTTAATGACTAGAATTTCTGGGAACACTTTATAATATTAAAGTGTTAAAGTTTTAATAACAGATCAACAAACATAAAACTTATTAGCACGAGAAAGTGTATTAACATAGTAAGAATTATTATCATCTAAAATGAGACCATTGTCTAAAATGACCATTAAATAAACTGCTTACAAGCTTAACAAATGTATTCATTATCTTTGTCAACATTATATTGTTTTTCAGCACCTCATCTAAAGTGTTACCATTTTTTTTCTTTAAATCATATAAATAATCTTCCTTACCTTATTGGCAGATTTTTTTCTTTTGTGTATTTGAATTTTATATTCAAATTTAAAGCATTTTTGACTTATTTCTATAGAGAGTCTGTTTGTTTTCTATGTTTTCTGAAAGGAAATAAAAAAAATAAAAGTATATTAGCTTACACATATTTAGGCTTTACATATACTATCTAGCGCTTTGGCCTAATCTTTCCCTTTATCTGTATCCTGATTCCTTCTCTTCCTTTGCCTCTCCAACATTTCCTTGGAACAGCTTCTCTCGTGGAACTGATCCCGCATCCACCGTCAATCTTTCATCTGCCTTCCATTCCGTCTGCGTACCGTCATCCTCTTTTGTGTCTCGTTTATATTTTAAGGTATCGGCAAAGAGACATTTGCAATTTTCCTTTCATTTGTGCTGCTTCATAAATGACAAACATCCCTTTGTTGCAGCGTACGGATCAATATCTACCGCATTGCTAGAAAGATTGCAAGAGATGAAATTCTTCCGCCCCCCCCACACTTATTATTCACTGCATTGATTTCCTGTAGAAAGTAAGCAGATTGCATTTTGATTGTGGTTTTCTAGTTTAGTTGATCGAATGTTCACACCTGAAGCCACATTTGTTCACGTTGCGCCATGGAGCTTTTTGCTGGTGCTTATTCGTTACTCCGAGCAAACTGATGAACACATCAGAGCTCTGTCGAGTTAAGCGTCTTATCTTAGAACAAAACCTTGGAAAAATATCAGGAATTGAAGTGGCAAAGCAGATTCTACCTCCTTAATTCTAGCCACTCCATAATATGGTCATTTGTAAAACAACCTTTGACCTTTTCACAGGAAGACATTAAATGGCAACAGATTTGAAGGTATTATAAGTTTGTCGGTGGCATAATTTAGACGCATATAGATTTAAAAGGGATTTAAACTGTCGATTTTCCATGAGGGTTTAATGTGTGAACTGGAGAGCAGAGCGGCATGTTTACAATCTTCAACTGTCATATGTAGACAGCACGAATTTAGCCTTAAGGTCAGTTGTGACTAATCCATTGAACACCCACTCCAACCTTTTAAAGCTATATTGAAAGCGTTCCCCGTGGTCTTTTTAATTATAATTATGCTGCTTTTAGCCACAATAAAAACACGTGTGTCAAGGGCACAGTTTCTGCAATAGTTTGTTTAAATTTTGCCCCCAAGTTAACGGCTGAATCTTGGCGTGGATGGAGCTTGTGGCCCGCCGACTTTATTTTTCTATTTTATATATATATATATATATATATATATATATATATATACATACACTGCTCACAAAAATTAAAGGAGCATTTTAAAGAAACACATTAGACACGTCAGATCTTAATATGAAGTTGAATATCTATACAAATAACGACAGGGCAGTGTCTTAGGAATAGAAGGATGCCAAGTCTTTCAATGGAAATAAAAGTGTTCAGCCTACAGAGGCTCAATTGTGCAGACACCATAAAATCAGAGTGAAATGAAGAGGCCGGGTATTGTCTAAGAGGAAACCAGGACCTACTGCACCAGCGTAGGGTCTGACAATGGGTTCAAGGATTTCATCTGGATACCTTATGGCAGTCAGAACACCATTTTCTAGGATGTGGAGGTCTGTGCGTCCCTCCATGGATATACCTCCCCAGACCATCACTGACCCACCACCAAACCTGTCATGTTGAACCACGTTGCAGGCAGCATAACGTTCTCCTCGTCTTCTCCAGACTCTTTCACGTCTATCACAGGTGTTCAGGGTGAACCTGCTCTCATCTGTGAAAAGTACAGGGCGCCAGTGGCGGACTTGCCAATTCTGGTGTTCTTGAGCAAATGCCAGTGGAGCTCCACGGTGCTGGGCAGTGAGCACAGGGCCCACTACAGGACGTGGGGCCCTCAGGCCACCTTCATGAAGTCTGTTCCTGATTGTTTGGGTAGAGACATTCACACCAGTGGCCCTCTGGAGGTCATTCTGTAGGGCGCGAGCAGTGGTCAGCCTGTTCCTCCTTGCACAAAGGAGCAGGTATTGGTCCTGCTGAGGGGTTGAGGACCTTCTACGGCCCTGTCCAGCTCTCCCAGAATAACCAGCAGTCTCCTGAAATCTCCTCCATGTTCTGGAGATTGTGCTGGGAGACACATTAAACCTTCTTGCTGCAGCACGTGTGGATGTGTCATCCTGGAGAAGTTGGACAACCTGTACAACTTCTGTAGGGTTAAGAATCTCCTCATACTGCCAGTAGAGAGAATTACACAAGACAAAATCAGCACGAGTGGAAAACCAGCCAAAAAAGATCAAGAGGGAGAAACTTGAAATGACCTCCACATGTAACACCAGTCCTGTTTGGAGGGTTTTCTAATTGTTGCCACTGAAGTGCACCTGTTGTTAATTCCATCAACACCAATACAGCTGAAATTAATTAACGAGGCCCTCAGCTGCTAAACCAACAAGAAAATTATCAGACAGTTTAATTCAATTCATGCCAAGTCCAATAAAGAAAGTAGTCCTTTAATTTTTGTGAGCAGAATATATATATATATGGTATCAGACTGTAAGATTACATTAGCATAGTAAAACACAGCGAGAAATATCAGAGCTCTCCAGCCATCTAGTTTTGAGCCAGATTTCAGCTCAGATGAGGAACTTGAAGACATTAATGGATCTATTTGTCTTCAAATGGATGCTTTAGAATTATGTAGGATAAAAGAGACTTTGGCATGGCAGCCGCTGAGTCACCAACCTGAACTCGTTCAAAGTGTGGATTTTTAGCTAATCTTGATCCAACAAGATTTGAATAAAGAAATACTCAGGAACGCAGTTTTAGTCTTAAATTATTTTATATAGCCAAGGATTAGAGGATTTATATTGTTAAACCAGTGGACAAATGAATATCACTGACGTGAGATTGGAACTCATGTCTCTATACATGTGAAAGAAGAAACAGATTCAATATGACACAATTTACAATACTATATACAACACAATATTCTACTTATACTTACAAAATATGAGTAAATACATTGTTTTAGAATTAAAATAAACACCTTATAACTGTTTGTAAAAATTGTCAAATTTGAATTGAATTATTATATACACATGAAGAAACACGTTTTAACCCCCCCCAAAAAAAAAAAAAAAAAAAAATAACCATAACTTTCATTGGAGTGGGCCTTTGAAGTGAATTAAAGGCAAAGTAAACATTATTACACTACATTGTTTGATCACAGGTTCGGTGTCCATTCATGTGCTGAGGTGTCCTTGAGCAAGATACACTGAACCCTAAATTGCTTCTGGTGGTTATGGATTGACGTCAGTTTTGGCAATATATTATGGATCAAGGCTAAGAGTTGGAAAAAACCAATAAGAGAAGATATTGTTATAAATGTTGTAGTTATAGCTTTTTCACTTTTGTTTTTTCCCCCCTTTTTTTCAGTCATAGGATCAGTTACAATGTGTTACGGCTGACTCTGAACCGCAACAAATAAAGGGGAGACGAGACCGGTTTAAGGCACTAAGTACTTTTAATGTGCATATGAAAACTCAACAGAGCAGGGAGGACCTGCAGAACCAGAGCTGCAACCAACGGACCCAGTGCTGCAAGCACTTCCAAGGTGCGTCCTTTTATCTCCATCCTCTCTGATTGGAAAACAGCTGCACCTGTGCGAGAGGAGGAGCAAAGGGACAGGCAGCAGAAATGGACCCAAACGGCCCAGGGCCGTAACACAATGACAAACATTTAGTTTAAAAAAAAATTGAAGTAAAAGATGACAGAGATGCATGTCAAAACTGAGCTATGCTTTCTAATTAAAGAATATCTAAAAAAAAATTAAGTAACTCACTTTTCACATTAAAAACTAAAATAATAAAGTACAATTTATTTATCAGAGTTGCCTAAATTATTTGGAATTACCAGTAGTTAATCTTTATTTCATATTTTGTTCAGCAGACAGATTTTTTTTACCTCCTGAAATCATGATAACTAAGATAAACTTTAATTTTTCTCCAAAAGATATTTTTTTTCATTAAAAAATCAAAACAGAACAATTTCAATTCAATTTTCAATTTACAGATTAAAGTACAGAAACTTTCCTAACAGCAAAAAGGGAAAGTGTAAGAGTTTGCCTAAATAATAAGTGTGTGTGCACTTGAAGTCCAGACAACAGTCATTTGTGAGCCCAGTTGAAGCTTTAGTGGCTGCAGTTCCTGCAGGGACTCATCATCTTGTAGCAATCAGTGTTTGATTAAAATCTGCATCCGAGTGCGCTTCTCTCCGCTACATCCCCATTTTGAGTCCGACCTGAGCGCACAACTGCAGGAGTCCGCTCAGCCAAAGACAGTGTGAGCTTCCACGGCCCCGCATGCTTCATCTCTGCGAGATGCTCAGAGGACACAGAGATGACATTTGCGGGACTTTGCTGCTATTAGTCTGAGCAGAGGAGGCTCCGAGAATTCCTTCATGTCCAAACACAGCTGCTCCAGTTACTCTGGACGAGAACCAAAGCTGGGAACGTCTGGCTCTACACTCACGTTTGAACTATGTGAGACAAGGAAGCCCCAATCTGCTGAGGGACTTTTAAAGCTGTGTAAACTCTGCTTTAACAGTTTCTAATTTAGAAACTCGACAACAGAAGTTTCAGATTTCTTTTTTAAATTTACTGTGGCGAGCTGAAAAAAACTGCAGAAAATATGTTTTAAATTAATTTTCTGAGGGTTAGGAGACAAAATTTGATTTGTCTTTTGTTTAAAATAAAGGGGGTGAACTTTTTTTTTTGATTTATTAAATGCACTTTTCCATTTTTTTATCAATAAATCTTTAAGTTTTTTAAGGTGTGTTCCCACCTCTGACCTGTGGACTTGCAGTTATCAACAACAAATCTCGCAATAAAGAACAGGATCCTGACAAGGGGAGCCCACGCATTACTCTTTAATCATAGGAAATGGAGGACGATCGGTTCATCTGAGCGCACACAATGGCTGTGACCTCACCTTCAACTTCATCGCTTCCTGACTGACAATTTGCAAACACACTCACAATGCGTACCGAGACCTTTGCAGTTTCTCCAAGAGCAAATCATGTCTTTAAATGGTAGGAGAGACCCTGATATGTTCCTCTATGTGCAGGCTTGAGTTTCCTTAAGCTATAAATATACATAAACAGTACAAATGCACAATTACTTTTTTTTTTTTATGCTGTCTTTGGGGTCATTGATAGCAGTTAAATTGAGGAAAAAGTGGGAACACAGCTTTAAATCACTAAAATGAAACAATGAAACAACGTATCTGATTTTTGGCTCATCTAAAGACATCTATATTTATAAATTATACTTTTTTTTAAAAAAGAACTTTGTTTTTATGTTGTTGGTTGATTGTTTCTTTGATTATATCTTTTTTTAGAGCCCCTAACTTCTTATAGTCAAGTGCAGTGGCTTCAGTTCTGTTTGAAATAACTTTATTAAGCTCAAGTAATTCCAGAACAAACTAGCAGGACGTCCGGGTCCAGATTCTAGCTTACAGTAAGAAAACTGGACCATGAGGATGCTGAGCGAGCTCACCTTTTCTATTTCAGAGAGGCAAAAAGTGCCAGCTTAGCATTTGTTGCAAAGTTGCTTTTTTATTTGTAAACCAGCGTTATTAATATTTAAATGGCCTAGCATGCAAAATTAACATTTTAACTTTTTTTTGTACAATGTTCCTTCCTCACTATAATCAATCCCAAAGTGTTATTTTGATTTGTTCACGTATTTCTGTGTAATCCTCTAAAAACCTGAGCTCTGAGCACCAGCCCCTTTCAAAACTAGAACAGCCACTTTCAGGAAGAATCTGCGCTGCTAGAACAACAAGAACACACATTCTCACCCCAAAGCAAACTGTGATCAATTGCCAGTGATTAGTTGTAACTTTGGGCTCAGCTAGTGGTGGTTAGTTGCTAACTTAGGGCTCAGCTACCGGTGATAAGCCACTAATTTCGCTAATCAGCTAGCAGTGATCAGCATCTAGCTTCGCCATTAGCATCACCACTCAGCTAGTGGTGATTAGTCGCTAGCTTGCCTTTATCTTCACTGCTTAGCTAGCAGTGATTAGCAGCTAAATTTGCTACTCAGCTAGTGGTGAATAGCCGCTATCTTTGCCGCTCAGTTAGCAGCGAGTAGCCGCTAACTTTGCCACTTAACTAGCAATGATTAGCTTCTAATTTCACCGCTCAGCTAGTGGTGATCAGCAGCTTACTTTGCTATTAGCTTCACCACTCAGCTAGCTCAGCCACCAGCCTTGGCCATCGCTACAGATGATCAGGGGTACTAAAGGCAGATTTACAGTATGCACATACATCTTTGAAAATGTTTGGATTTTTTTGTTGTCGTGGATGAAACACAGACGTGATGCTGAGGCCAACTCCAGGATGATGTCATGAAATGGGGGCAGTGAAAGACAGTTCCTCGGAGATCGAGGCATCTTACTCCTAGATATTAAAAAACTAATGAAAATAATTCATATTTTACAAATATGTTTGTTCATCTGCCAAAGGTGATTTTTGGAACATTTTTTGGTCAGGAGCAGGCAGCACTTTGTGTCTGAGCCACTTTTTTCTCCACATCGGAGGTGGATTTGGGTTGCAGTATGGGGAAGAGGACTGAGGCGACTTTACAGCTTTAAGTGTCACCATAACCTGGGTTTACAGGGAGATTAGAAGAGTCGGAGACAGTGTTTGAACCTTGTACATCTCCCCAATCTTTTCTTTGTTATCCTCCGTGGCTCATCATGTTGAGGGGAGGCCTGGGCTGTGGGATTTCTGTGGTGTTTCAAATCAGTGGTGGACTTAGAACCCCTCTGCTGTTTTCTCTCAGACCTATTGAGTTCCTAATGGCCTGCTTTAATTAGAGGCTTAAAAAACCCTTGAGTGTTATGTGATTTGAGGGTATGAATGGTCAATTGAATGTGGATTGTGTTCAGTCAGAAAAATCCTTGATCTGACAGTGAGGCACCACACAATCTCATATTTAGCCAAGTTTAACAGACAAGTCACTTTATTGAGGTGTGATGATTCATTTAAAATATTTAAGATGAGAACATACAATAAAAAAGTCTGTGGACATCAACTCTTGTTTCCTAACTGCTGTCAGTAGCTTAATCAATGCAATCAAACAGAAACTGTCAAGGTGTTCAGGACTCCCTTAATCTCAATCGGACGTCCTGGTTAAATAAAGGCTAATAATTTAGTTTTGCTCTTTTCTGAGCCACAACATCATTTTTGGTTTAATGTTAAGATCCTTCTCTCTATTTCTTAAACATGATACTCTATTTTTAAATTAGTTTTAGAACATTATCTTCTTTTGTATTTTTATTTGCTGCACTCCTGAAGCTTTGGGACAAACTTAGAACCTGAGATCTTCAAAATAACCTGCTTTTGGAGAATATGTCTTAACGGAGGCTGCACGCTGGGGCTCACAGTGAGAAGACCTTGCTTCGAATCCCAGCTGGGACCTTTCTGTATGGAGTTAGCATGTTCTCCTCTTGCATGTGTGGGTTTTCTCCGTGTACTCCAGTTTCCTCACACAGTCCGAAAACTGTCTTCATAGGTTTATTTGTTACTTTAAAGTGTCTCTCGGTGTGGATGTGTGAGTTTGTGTGTGGGGGAGGTTGTGTACCCTGTGACAGACTGGTGACCCTTCCAGTTGCTGGGACAGCATCCCTGTAACCCCGATAGGGATGTAGCGGGCTAAGAAAATGGATGGATGGATGTCTTATTAGATGCTGCTTAGGTGTGAATGTATGAGGTTGTCCGTGTATGTGCTGTCTGCATTTGACTGGAAAACCATACTCCGCTTTTGCCCAACATTACATTAGCTGGGATAGGCTCTAGCAACCCAGTGACCCCAAAAGGGGGTTAAGTCAGGCTCTCACTGTGCTGATCCTAAGTCTGGATAAATACAAAGAATTATTATGGATGGATGGATGGATGGATGGATGGATGGATGGATGGATGGATGGATGGATGGATGATGGATGGATGGATGGATGGATGGATGGATGGATGGATAAAGGACGGATGGATGGATGGATGGATGGATGGATAGATGATGGATGATGGATGGATGGATGGATGATGGATGGATGGATAAAGGTCGGATGGATAAAGGTCAGATGGATGGATGGATAAAGGTCGGATGGATAAAGGTCAGATGGATGGATGGATAAATCACGGATGGATGGATGGATAAAGGTCGAAAGGATGGATGGATGGATAAAGGACGGATGGACAGATGAATGGATGGATGGATGGATAAAGGTCGGATGGATGGATGGATGGATGGATGGATAAAGGATGGATGGACGGATGGACGGATGGATGGATGGATGGATGGACGGACGGACAACGGATGAATGGATGGATGGATGGATGAATGAATGGATCCTACCTATCTTGCCTATATGGCAAGAAACTCATTGAGTTGAAAACCTGAAAAAAAGAAACTCTGCAAAGTACCTTTGTGTAAGTTAACAAATCTGAGGTGATGTTTAGTGCAGGAACTGAACATTGTCAGCAGAGAACACAAAATTGGCTTAATGTCGGTTTGATAAAACATTTAAACAACGGATATTCCACTGAAGATAACATGACACACAAAATTCTTACAAGCTCCAATTTCCTTTCCTCAATTTTCTTTTCCATTATATTCAAAATAATTGAACCGGATAACTGATATTTGGGAGGAACATAGTAATATTGGGCCAAAAAAATATGAAAATTTGCATTTTTTCTTACCACAAGTATAGATGAGGAATACTATGACAGCTTCATAAAAATGGATCAGTGATTCTATTCATTCTTGTGACAGAAATGAAGGATCTTCACTGGAACGTCCATCTTCAATCTGAATGCGTCATGCTTGGAAACCCTCCCGACGGCTCCATCTCCTGCACACGGGGCTCAGAGGAGGACCCGGCTCACCTCCAGAATATATAGTCATCATCTTGACCTCATGTCTGCCTCCTGTGTGCAATCTGAAACCTCCCTTTGATGCTGAAGGTTCCTTCTGGACATTCCTCACTCCGATAACGGCACTAAAGGAGAACTGCTTTGGGGGGTTTTAGCTCAGGTCCCTCAGCTGTAAAACATTAAAGAAAATCTATGAAAACAACTCCACTTTTGAAAACATAATTTTCCTTTTAGTCACTTTTTTAGAACTTTCAGAATGTGTGTATTTTACATTACATCAAGTAGAGTTATAACTGTGAAAAAACTGTTGAGAGGAGTCAAACCATGGCTGCAGAAACGATCAGAGGGGAGGTCTCTGCAGGGTGTATGAAATCATCACTTAATAGGTCAAAAAAATGTGACTTTAAACCATAAAAACTGCAGTTTTATGTGATAAATCTAGCTCTAACTAATGCTAATTTCCCTTTTTAATTGACTATAAAGTGGAACACTTTTCTTAAAGGAAAGTTCAAATGTAAAAGATGTGTGTCAAACTACAAGCAATTCAAATCAAAGGCAACAACAGACAAAATCCAATGTATTTCTGTTAGTAGGGACAAAAAATTAAAAATTCTGCATGGAATGGTGATAATGTAATAAATGTAACATTTGATTGTAGAACTGCTGCAGCTATATTTATCTAATCCCTGATTAATGATTGCTTTGCTGCAGCTGCAGAAGGTAAACCTGTGGTCATTGTGATGGGTGGACTCGCTGCAGGGATGTTTACAGGCTGGTGCTGTGCCACATATTGTATCCTCTCCAAGAGGACATGACGACTTACTGCTCTGCCTGCACACAATCCGATGTATTCATCCAACTTTAATTTGTGCCATCATATAAACAATTTAGTAAAAGGTTAGACAGCCGGACTGCATTTGTGGCAATAGGCTATAAAGTATATTCTGACATTCTGTAGTCCCAGTTTGTGTCCATGTTAATATGAGGCTGAACCATTAAAAGCTGTTTGAAAGTAAAGATAATTGCTGCAATTTTCTGATTTTTATTTTTTTTTTAAAAAGAAAGGCTCCTCTTGATTTTGCCCAGACTCCAAGGATCTCTTAAAAATTAATTTAACCTAAATTCTAATCCAATAAAACAGTTATTTAACAATGCTTGTTCAAAAGTATGTACCTGTGTGCTTCTGTGCGGACAAAATTGACAGCCGATCATTAATCAGACCCACTCTGGCTTCACCACTCAGCTAGCGGTCCTCAGCCGCTAACTTTGACATTAGCGTCAGTGATTGGCTAACTGTGGTCAGCTGCTAACTAAGATGGCAGTGATTTTGCATCTAATTCAGCTGCTCAGATAGCGGTGATCAGCTGCTAGCTTCACCCCTTAGCTAGTGGTGATTAGCCGCTAACTTTGCTGCTCAGCTAGTGGGGATTAGCTGCTAATTTTGGCACTAATATAGCAGGGATTAGTCATTAATTTTTCCGCTCATCTAGCATTGATTAGTCGCAAACTTCGCCACTCTGCTGGCAGTGATCAGCGGGCTAACTCTGTTGTTAGCTTCACCGATTGGGTAACAGTGGTCAGCTGATAACTTTGCCACTAAGATAGCAGTGATTAGCATCTAGCCACTCAGATAACGGTGATCAGCAGCTAGGTTTGCCATTAGCTTTACCTTTCAGCTAGCGGTGATTAGCTGCTAACTTCACCATTAGCTTCACTGCTCAGCTAGCGGTGATCAGCAGCTCACTTTGCCATTAGCTTCACTGATGGGTAACAGTGGTCATCTGATAACTTTGCAGCTAAGGTAGCAGTAATCAGTTGCTAGATTCACCATTAGCTTCACCACTCATGTAGTGGTGATTAGACGCTAACTTTTCCATTAGCGTCATTGCTAAGCTAGTAGTGATTAGCCGCTAATCTAGGTATTCAGCTAGTAGTGATCAGCCGCTAACTTTGCCGCTTATTTAGCAGTGATTAGCCGCTATCCTTGCTACTCAGCTAGCAGTGGTTAGCCTCTAACCTTACCGCTCGGCTAGCGGTGAACAACTGCTAGCTTTGCCCCTCACTAGCCCCGACCATCGGTACAACCAGTATAGCACTGGGCGGGGGTAGTAGGTAGATATACGGTGAGCACATACATCTTTCCAAAAGTTCGGATATTTTTTTTTGGTTTTTGTGGATGAAATGCACACATGATGCCGAGGCCGGCTCTAGGAAGACGTCATGAAATGGGCGGCACCCACAAGCAGCAAAAGCCAGGGCCGCAGAGATTGAGGCATTTTACTTCTGGGTAGAAAAAAAAAATAACTCATATTTCATAAATATTTTGTTCTTTATTGTGCTAAAGGTAATATGTGATCATACAGGCGTCAGTCATTTCTCTCAGTTTGGGCCCAGAGCTTCAGAGACAAATGGGTCACACAGATTTGACAGCGATACTGAACGGCCCAAACCTCCTCCAGCGGAAGTTTGCAGCTAAAGTGGGTCAGCAGATCAGAGGTCAGCACACTGCCGCCTGATAGATTTTTTTCCTACAACGCAACCTTCGTCATTCTTGACAAATGAAAGCTGGATGATGTGTTTGTTGTGCAGAAACCCCAGCAGGAGGTGTTTGGACGTGTCTCAGCAGGGTCTGCCAGCGTTTTCAGGAAGTACCTTGCATGATGTTTTTCAATTACATGGAAGAAAGCCAGCATAGATGTAAAGTTGACTGTATAAACATGTTTTGTTGTTGAAGGCATGAAAAAAAAAAAAAAAAACTCTGTCAACACGCACAGCTTTTTATTGATGTTTTGGTCTAAATAAACCCAGATAATTTTGTACGCTGTAATAAAAATATCTACATAGGGATTTAAAAATTAAACATGTTACACAGGAATTATTCATAAACTTGAAAATGGAGATTGAATCAGCATTTGTTTTTCATACCTTTACATGCAAAAAGACCTTCAACAACTGGCTGAAATCTACAAGAACACTGCCACCTACTGGTTAGTGTACACATGTGCTTCTGTTCACATAAGTCCCAATTTTTTAGCAGCTCATTTATTTAAATTTTTAGATTTAGATTTATTAAAATCAGAAATAACATAAAAAGAAATACATAAATTCATTTCCTATGAAAAGACTAAAAAAGATATGCATAGATATTAAATTCAAAACTGCATTTTTGTTCCATTCATATTGATTGACAAAAAATTAAGTATAGTTTACATAATAGAAAGTGAACTTAGTACATGTAAGCTTCTTTACATTATTAAAACTGGAGAAGCTGTGATTTTTATGTTTATTTTTAAGTTAAACTTTAATTAATTTTTCTCTTTTTTTTAAATTTACCAGTAACTACATTTTTTTTCCTGCTGTTAATTACTGCGATAAACAGACAAATGAAATATTCAACTTAACTTTAAAAGCTGAGAAGACATTTTCTTTGGGTTTTCCAGAGTTAAAAGCCAGATGTAAAGAAAAAATTAAATACCTGTAAATGCTAGTTTTAAGAGCAAATGAACCAAATTGATTAATTAAATCAATTTTATTTAAAAAGAGCAAACTTTGGAAACAGAATGAATACACGGCGATGCAAATAAGGAACCACAATTTTGAGAAACTTTTAAAATAATGCTCACACATGCATTTATAGCAGCTTGTGTCATATTGCAGATAAGAATGTATTTATCTTTTTTTAATCTCTAAAGATTCTGTAAAAGTACAGCACAAACTGGAAGAATCTATACGATTGTCAAGAACAACTGGTGGTTTGGGACCCCAAATTCAGAAGACGGGTGTGAGAATAACTAGAAGTTTAACAGCTGAACTAAATCTTGTCATAAAGAGAAACAGAGTGAAAACAACCATAAAGCTGGAGATACTGTGGATGATGAGATGAGGAAAATGATTCAAGAAAACCAACTGAGATGGACAGGAAACTCAAGACCTGAAAACAGAAGCAAGAAAAATAACGGAGATCAAACAAACTAAACTTCCGGGCACAATTCTCAAACCTCTATGTAAAATATTGGTTTGGCAAACACTCTGACCCTCTGACCCATCCGTGGGTGATTTAGGATATAGTGTACTCGATAGTTGATTTTTTTTAATGCAACTAATTTACAGATTTGAGATTAAGAAAAAAATACTTTACGGTATTTTTGTTAGTCATATTCCAGTGAAATCTAAATAAATTGGAATTTTAATTATAAATCATACATCATATATATGGTACTTTATATCATATATGAAAAGATATTAGTAATGGAAAGGATAGATCATGATATAATTTACTCATAGTAATATTTTTAAAGTTTTTCCATGCTCTGATAAAACTCAGTTTGGAGAAAGATTTTGTCCTGCTGCTGGTGCCTGACAATTCTCCCTCCAGTCCTTCTGCTCACCTAGCAGGTGTGATCAATGTGTCTTAATTGGCATCTGCTGTCTCTTTAAGACAGAGGAGGACACGTATGCCAGGCGTGTGGTGTGGGTGTGATCGTGGGAGTGGTCTCTTTACTCGTTTCGTCCTCAGCAATCTTGCACTGCTCGGTTTTGTTATGTTAGTTTGGGGTTGGACCTCGGTCTTGATTTGCAGGCTTTGTTTGTTGTTTTCTTTTGGTTAATTTTGGTTCGGCAGCCATTAGCAGGGAGCAGCTGGCTCAGCCAGTCGACATGGTTGTGTCAGCAGTCTCCCCGACTTATTTTTGGCCAAGGTTCTAACTCCCTTTTGGTTTGTAGCACACTAATTATTATATTTTGGTTTTTTTTTTTTAAATTTCAGGACACAAGGTTTCATTTATTTAACAAACTGTATTCCCTTTTTTTTTTCAAATTGAATTGGTGTCAAGTTTTATTACTGTCCCCTTTTGGTACCCCCCCCCCAAAAAAAAAAAAAAAAAAAAAAAACTAATAGCAGATAACGTTTGAAGAAAACTTTTAAATCAGTTAGCTGCTGGTCAAACTTAGTATCACTTTGAGAGAAGTTTACAGACTCAGATGTTACTCTCTCGCTGTCAGACCTAACCAGACCACAAACTCATCTTTTGCTTTTCTTCCTCCTTTCTAAGTGTGTAAAAAAAAAAAAAAAAAAACAGTATTTCTGATCTTGCAAAACCAAATAAATCACAAATAGAAGTAATTATTTGTAGTACTAATAGAATGAGATATAGTTGCTGTAATTAATACTGGTCCTAATCAGTACCTAATTCAATACTGCTGGTGAATGTTGCAGCATATCACCTGAAAGCTGAAGGTTTGTTTTTCATATAAACTTTGATCTGTGTCGTTCCATTTGTTGGCTAAATAAAATACTCTCTTTATTCCCAATTTACCTGAACTATTTATTGAGTTTATAATTCCAATTTTAATCCAATAACAATTTAAGTCACAAAATCCACGTTTTCATTTCTTTAGATATAGGGCCTATAAGATTAAGCGAAAGAAATTGGATTTGTTTGAAATACAGATTACATAAAGTTGTATTTAGTAATTTAAATAAATGTCTGATGGCTGGATGGGCTTGAAAGTTCTGCTGCACATGGGTTTCCAAACTGCACTTTAAGGTTCCGCCGCTGTTCGGCGCTCTCGCACCGGTGGGGGGACGCGTCCATCCTGCGCTCTCCAGCAGCTGCCGGATGGTTGAACCCCCAAAAGTCGCCGTCAGGCAGCACTTGAGCTTTGGCTCTGGAGCGCGTCGGGGCGCGCAGAGCGGCGGCAGCGGGGATGGACGGACGGCTGCGCGCCGCGGGCTGTGCGCTCCTGCGGGGGGAGACGTGGAAGGCGTGAGGAGCATTAAAACGTCAGTTTGCGTTTAATTCTTGCCTTCACGGAGGCTGGAGAGGTGCGGCTTTGCCTCCTGTCAGTAATCCGCTTGCAGGGAGGAGCAGAGCAGACGCTCCACACTTGACAGGAGGGGAGTTTGAAGCCGGACAGAGACGCAGAGTTGTCCGTCCTCTGGTTCTGCTGCCGGAGGCTGGCATGGACTGAGTTGCTGAAGCTGCTGGGGTTACTCTTCATCATGAGCGGACCGACGAATGGTGAGCGGTGGGGGGGTGGGGGTCTCTGTTCTAATCAATAGAAACGTCCCAGAAAGGTTAATTCCTAAGAAAATAAGAACCAATCCTCGATGATGGCATTGATCCCCAGTGGCGGACTAAGAAGTTTGGGGGCCCCAGGCAAAGGATAACATGGGGCACCCTGGCGCAAAAATATTAATTATCAGCTGAATATATATATATATATTATATATATATATATAATATATATATATATATATATATATCAGATGAACATATAAAAAAGGAACATATAATTCACTTTATAGACATCACAACTGCCAAACATGTTCAAATGTTTTCAATTCTGTCCATGTTTAGCTCCGTATATATATATATATATATATATATATATGACTGGATATTTCCACAAATACAGCAATATGCTTATGTACGTATCTGTAGTGGTGCTGATGAGTATGTCCTTTCTGGATACACCTCAGCACCTCCTTCGGACACAAAAACATCTTGAGTTGTCACTGTTTTTGTAACAACCCACAAGGGTCATGTTGAAAAAAAAAATCTGTGAATACGTGAAACGCAAATAGGTATATATATGTGTATGAAGTATGTACAGCATTCCCCCGCTTATTCGCATTCCTCTACAGCATTCCTTTCACGTATTCACAGTATATATATATATATATATATATATATATATATATATATATATACTGTGATATATATTGCCTAGAATACAACTTCACTTGTCTGCTTTGTCTGTCAGTGTCATCAAGAATCCAAATATTTTTTATCATTTTGTCATTTTTGCTGCACTGCTGTTTTCAGAGGCTGTAAGCTAGCAGGAGAGAGTGTAAACAAAGGATGATGGGAAATGTGGGCATGCTAAAAACAATGTAATAGTAATTAAATCTGTGAATGCTTTTAAAATAGATCAAGAGATGGTTAGAGTGGGACTTTAAACAATAATTAACATGGACATTCTTTTATACATTTTCCTAAGTGCTAGGTCGGGGGCTCCAAATTGTTTGGGGCCCAGACATTTGCCCATTGCCTTAATGTTATGTCCGCCCCTGTTGATCCTTCAGTCACTGACATTTTTAAACGTCTTGTTCTTCCCTAGCTGTTTAAAAATTAAAGTGTTGTTTGGCAGTGTGGAGGCAGATAGTGGGAGGAGAATAAATGTTGTCCTATGAGACTTTTAGACTAATTTGATCACACATAAAAGCAGATCTATAAAAAAACAGAACCTCAGATATCGATTTGTTTTAATTAATTTTTTTTTTTAAATAACCAGAAACAGTTTCTGGAAAAGTTGCAGCTTTGGGAGATCTTTCCCTCATTAGTGTTCCAGTGGTGATTCTCTGGTCCACTTCTAATCTTGTTCTGGCTCAAACCACCACATCCATTCAAACGCCTCACAGAGAAGATGGCAGTCACCTTTTGGCTGACAGCTTCCCTGGAAGACAAGCTTCTTGGCTTTAATCCAGGTTGTTCAGGTCGTAGGTCAGGGTGATGCTGTCAAAGAATTAATGACACATCTGGCATTAGAGCCACTTAAAAATGGGAAAATGGTGTTTTGAGCTTGTTCTAGTTGCATTTTTCTCATGATGAAGGACACACACATATATATATATATTGAAGAGAAGTGACGATAGTGCTGTCTACAACTAAGATGTGAATTTCTAATGAACTCCTGCTGCTCCGCAGAATATGTTCTAGAAAACATGGCAGTTTTTTAATTTTAATTAAAAAAAAAACACTGGGAATGCTTTGAAAATGGCTCAAAATATGATTGGAGTAATACTTTAAAGGAAGACTGAAGGACATTTTTTGAATTCTCCTTCAAATTCAAAGTACAACTTCATTTTCTGGCTAAAGATGACCTTAATAAGTGAGATTTCAGAGGCAGTTTCAAATAAATATTCTCATCAAAGCTGAGATCTTTGATGTGAAACAGGAAACAGAACTCAAGAGTTGGAAGCATCACAAGTGGGGGCTCCTTTCAAAGATGAACCAAAAATGTGAGGAAGAGTTCGGGTTGAATAAGTTAGAGACAAATTTAGAGAAACCAGATTGGGGGGGGATGTGCAGAGGAGGGATATTCACAGTTTGGATAAAGATGAAGAGCAAATAAGAGCTGCGATAAAAGAGAAGATGCCAGTGCTGGATGCGAGAAAAAAGGGGGTGGAAACCACTAATTCACTGTGGCGACCCTGAAAAGGAAGCAGCTAATTACAAAAGGAGAATAAACTGAAACAAACGGGAGACATAAAACTAAAAACGGTTACAAATATGCATCTTTTTAGTAGCACAAAAAAGTGCAAACCAAATCAAATCACCGAAAGTGATTTAATGTTTTCCAATTTAAACTATTAAACTTCTGCAAAAATATTAAAAATAACACATTCCTCCTTCAGCAACTCGCAGGTGGTGCCTTTCCCTTGATGTCTGGGTTTTCTGTCCTCGTGTTGCCATCTGGCAAAAGCCGCAGTGCCAGCCTCAGAGCCGCGCACACACAAACTCTCAGCGTTTACAACATTTTGTGTCCCACTTTCACCACTTTTTCCCCTCCTGCAAATGCACCTACAGGCCTCCGTCTGCATCTCCCTCCAGATGTCAGCGGCTTAACCTGCCAGCATGCTTTATTTTTTTTTTGTATTCTGCGATTGCGTAATACTCCAGGATGCAGAAGCATTAACTGTAATGTAATTGAACGGGGCGGAACGCATCAGCAGATTTATTGCTCGGACTGTTGCTCGTTGTTTTGAATGCAGCCCGGTGGAGATCTAAATTCTCAACAGTCCACTCAGCAAAATGTGTTCAATCCACAAGCTTTGGCGCTGCGTCCCGACCACGACAGACACAGAGGAAGAATCGTACGTCTGTTCCAGGCAGCATAAAGAAAAGACTTGCTTCACTAAGAGGGATTTGACTAGTTTTGTAAGCGAGGATGAAAGAGGTGTAATCCCAAAGAGATCCAGAGTGACCTTTTCTGTCTCTACTGCTATGTAGATATCAGGATTACTCAAAGCTTTAGTGACATATGCATAAAGAACGAGCTGCATCCACCGTCCTCAATGAAAAAATATAAATGTGTTAGCTAAAGACCGGCGGAGGGTTAAAAATAAACAACAAAATATACAGGTAGAGTTTGGATAGTTCACGCCTTCAGTTTAAATGTTTCAGATGATTTTTCAAATGATTCACTAAAATATTTTTTTACAACAACTAGACTCAGTGACATAGTGAAAATCGTGGCTTCATTAATTCTAGAACTCTAAAAAGTTACACCATCACTTTTGCCGGGTAATTTTTACCCGATATAAAATATCCAGAAGTATTTCTCATAAAAAATAGATAAAGATATGACAACACGTGATAAATTAGAGTAGTTTTCTTTTATTATAAACTGTGCTTTATGGAACAAAGTGGGGAAAAAAAAGTATAAGAAAAGCCTAAGAACGGGTTTGAAAATGACTGAAACAAGAAAAAATATAGATACAATGATACTGTACACTTGGCCTTTGGTCCACTCATTCCTGGGACATGTGAGACTTTACCCAGGGACCCATGACACTAAAAGAAATGCAACATATTGAAAATCATGTAAATAATTTTCATGCCAAAAAATAGACAAAATTCCTATTTATTATTAAAAAAAGGAGGTTATAAATGCAAATCCAAACTTCCTAAAGGCTAAAGTAAGACTATTACGGCTCCTTCTAGGGTTTGATCAGTAGAAAACGAGCTCAAATGGCTCTTTTACCGTTAAAGGTTGTCGACTCTTGCACTAGATCCATGCACGTCTTCATTTTGAAATTGAGCTGGAGTGATGTGTTCTCCCCTTTCCAGTTCAGTACCAGGCGGGCGTCTATGGAGAGAACAACAACAGCAGCTCCCCGCTGTCCAGCTGCGGGAATTCGCCCATCGTGTGTGACCGCTGCGGGGAGGTCTGTCGCGGGGAGGTGGTGCGGGTCAAGAACACACACTTCCACGTTCACTGCTTCACCTGTCAAGGTAGTAAAAAAATACACAAACACTTTTGTTGAAAATTGGCCAAAAAAATGCAAATTGAGTGTTTTAGAACAAAAACATTTGGCTAAATTAGCAAGAAATGTATATTTTGTGAACTATTTAGTTATCAGCCTCCTATAATCATGTGCTCATTAGTTAGTTTTGAGTTATCACTTTTTCCTTACCGTTTATTCCAACAGTGACTCATGAATTTCCTGACCTCTTTAGCCTTGAGCGGTTATCAATATTCAAGAAGCAGGCAGGGTTTTACCGGTCCACACAGAGATCATCCATATGCAGCTAACTACAGTTACATCCATGATTAGTTAACCCATGAAGTCATACGTTCAATACTTGCTTCCTAATGAAGGATGGAATCAGAGTTTTTCTGCACTTATGGGTAAAGCGTGCTGAATAATTATCATAGATTACATGTTCACATTTCAACTCATGGGTTTTCATCACAATTAAAATGCCACAAAGGGTTAAAATAAACCCCAACAGAACATTTTGCTGTAAAAATATACTTACAATTAAATCAGTAAATCCTAGCCACACAAAACATAAACCTCTATTAGTCTAAATATACTGTAAAATGTTAAAAACTACATTTTAATAGTGTTTTTATTTATTTTTATTTTTTTGGCTTGACAAATAATTGTAATAGAAATGTATTTGAATTTTTTTCTTATTTTGTTAAAACTTTATTTGAACCAAACATGAAAAGAGCTTGTAAAAAATCTAAAACAAAACATATTTTTTTACATTTGTAAACTTTTTATTTTGTTATTTGTGCTTCTACATTTAAATTAAGCTATTTTTAAGGATAGTAAAATAATAAAAAAATAATTAAACTGTTTTACCTTCAAAAAGCTTTTATAATAATACAATTGAGTATTAAAATTTGATTTATAGATGATAGAAAAAGCAATTTATTACCACTTTAAATGCCTGAAAGCACATCTGCTGTTCTCTATTATCTTAACTTATAGACATGTTCTAGAAATTCAATCCTGGGTTAATGCATTGTTTACCATGTGTGGATTCCTTGACGATTATTTTGCATGAATGAATATTAAATGATTCCAAATACTTTTACAACAGTGACACAGCACAGTTTAATCGCTAATAGCTTTGTACTCAGCAAAATGAAAATGAATTATAAATGTCCTGATATTAAAGCAAAGTCTCAAACAGTTAGAAAGCATATTATGTAAACGGAACTGAAAAAAATATCTACCACACATATAAATAACAGTAACAAATATATCCAAATAAAGGGTAGTGATAATGACGTTTCAGAAATTATTACCATAAATGCAGAATTTTTTATTTTTATGTGATTATACATTGTGGTTTAATGTTCTAATAATGTCCCCTTTGTATTATTTTGATGTAAAAAAAACAACTTCATGAAACTAAATGTGAATGAATTTGCAGTCAATTCTTGTTTACTTGTTGTTTGTTCACATATTTAATTTACACTTGATTATTTTGCAAAAATACAAGGAATCTTGACCTGCACCGTTCAGGACATCCAGACATTGGTTGAATTTTTGGCTTAAAGATGTTGTGGATCAATTTTGAAACGGACTATTAAAAATGAACCAATATTGACCATAAATCACAAATTATGATATGAAATTGAATTGTTCAACTTTTAATGATTTTAGCCAGCTAAAATTTGACGATAAAAGAAATGTTTATGGCTGTTGTAAGGATATTTGGATCCAACCATTAAAGTAATGTTGGCAACTAATCTAAAAGTGGGATCATACTGAGCGAGAACAATGAAATGTGTGTTTTCATGTGAGAAAACAAATGACAATGGTTTTCTTGCAGTTTTTTTTCCTCAGCATGTTGCCTGGAAGACCTTTTTTCTTGTTTTTTTTTGGCAGGTTTTTCCTTGCAAGATATATAGCTTAGTGGTTTATGTGAAAAGCGATTGAGCCAATTGATAAACTTCAAGCTTCTTCCTTTAGATCACATTTAAGAGCTAATACATTTCTGTCTCTGTAGAATTTAGCTGATATTTCTATGACAGGCTTTTATTCTGAAGAGCAAAACTTGACAAGTAAGTTTTTATTTAAAAATATAAAATCAGAATCTAAAAAGTGCTGCTTTTTTTGTTTGTGTGGTGTTTGCATGGACATCGTCATGGTTGGCTTCTTCTTGTGAACAGATGGGGAAAAAAATCTAACTAGAAGAGGCCTGAAGTCAGCAGCAAGCCTTACAGTGCAGTCAGCAGGTTTGCAGCCTAAAGTCAGACTCCAACCAGCTACCCTCCTTTCACAGGCCGGGACCAACACCGTCCCAAAGCGTGATGAACTGACCCTTAAAACAGCCACAAAGCATCAACACAGATGGTTTTATTTTCATAAAACATCATACCTCTAGAGTTTTAAACAAAGCTGAAGTTGAAGTAGCACTTTTAGGTTGAGTTATAATGAATGGTGGGTCGTCTAATTGCTGATTTGATGCACTCATACCAAAAAAAAAACTTTCACTAATAAAAAAACATTATTGTGGATGCTGGGTCTTGCAGAGTCATCTTAATGACTTGAAGCTAATGGACTGTTGGCTAAGTACTAATCTGCTGATGAAGTGGACAAGAATTAAGCAGTGAATGCTTAGCAGGAGGAATAATCTGTTCTTAGAAATGGATGTTTGGACCTTTTTAGTCATCAACTTTTGACCTCAGATTTTAAATAAATATGCAAGTCTTTCACAAATTGCATGAGAGGCTTTAAAATAATTTGTAATGATATTTTTGCTCACCCCAGAGCAAAACTATCAATTTCTGAATATTTTGTGAAAAAGTACCACCCAAACCAAGAAGTTAATATTTTTGTATCACAACTTACGAAGGAAAATGTGGGATTTTTTGTGTGTGTGTGTGTGGTTTTTGCTTTAGTGTAAATTGACCTTTCCGACCTGGGAAGTTTGTTGGGTGGAAAACTTGAGTTTCAGCTGTTTTGGTCAAAATACACCGTGGTTGTGCTTACCTGGAATTTGTGATTTAGATCAATTCTTTCAGAAGGTTTCTATGGTAACCAGTCTTGGTGGGTTGTTAATGGAAATAAAAGTTTTCAGCCTACAGAGGGCTCAATTGTGTAGAGTGAAATGAAGATGTGGCAGGCTAGTCCACGTTTTCTCCAGACTCTTTCACGTCTATCACAGGTGCTCAGGGTGAACCTGCTCTCGTCTGTGAAAAGTACAGGGTGCCAGTGGTGGACTTGCCAATTCTGGTGTTCTTGAGCAAATGCCAGTGGAGCTCCACGGTGCTGGGCAGTGAGCACAGGGCCCACTACAGGACGTGGGGCCCTCAGACCACCTTCATGAAGTCTGTTCTTGATTGTTTGGATAGAGACATTCACACCAGTGGCCCTCTGGAGGTCATTCTGTAGGGCACGAGCAGTGCTCAGCCTGTTCGGCCTTGCACAAAGGAGCAGGTATCGGTCCTGCTGAGGGGTTGAGGACCTTCTACGGCCCTGTCCAGCTCTCCCAGAATAACCAGTCCTGTTTTGAGGGTTTTCTAATTGTTGCCACTGAAGTGCACCTGTTGTTAATTCCATCAACACCAATACAGCTGAAATTGATTAACTGCTGATTAACAGCTGATTAACCAACAAGAAAATGATCAGACAGTTTAATTCAATTCATGCCAGGCCCAATAAAAAAAGTGTTCCTTTAATTTTTGTGAGTGGTATATATTTATGTTCATATATTGTCCTTAGTATAGAAATTAACAAATTATCTATGACATACGAGTTATTCTTAACTTAATTCTAAACTATTTTCCTACCGAATTAATTCGCCTCCATCCTTGTGGGTGTCGCCCATGTTATGATGTCAACCTATGACAGTTGTCTTTACAAGGCCGTTTTCCCCTGTCAGAATGTATTTGCTCTCTTTTGAGAGAGTGCAAAAGCCCTGTAAACGTTTATTTGTAAAAGTAAAAAAAAAAAAAAAAAAGAGGGTTTATATTTTCTGAAACGTTTTGGATCCGGCCCAAATTCTGTGTAGATTCCTTACCAGAATGTTCTTTGGCGTGTGCCACTGCACAAAGTTTAAACACTGAATGAGCGTTTCTTAGCCATCCTACAGTTTTCACAACATAAATACCACCGATAAACAAGATTAACTATGTAAAGGGAGCTTAGACCAGCTCTGTAGCCTTGTGGTAGAGTGTCTGCCTCGAGATTGAAAGATCGTGGGTTCAAATCCAGGTTAAGTAACACCAAAGACCCAGGACCCAGTGCCTCCCTGCTTGACACTCATTATTAAGAGTTTGCACTTTGAAGCTAGCAAACAAAGAAAGAATCCTTACAGTTTTTGTTTCTGGAGAAAATAAACTGCATCCACTGCTGCTTGGTATGAATAGTTTTTTGGTAGCATGTTGTCGTCAAGTGCAGTTCTTGAACATCAGGATTGATTCAGGAAGTGGGTGTGTTCCACCAACGTGGCTTGTTTGCCCTTCAAAATAAATGTGCCAAATTAAAACAATGTAACTTTCAGAAAGTTGAAGGTATTGAAAGTTACAACTACAAAAATAACAAACCTAGAAATTATTATTTGGATCGGAATTGTTGAAATATTTTAGCAATATAAAAATATATTTATATTTTAAAAAACACACATATACAGAAAACTATACAATAAAGACTTGAATGGATTCTCAAATTTATTTGGACAAAATATTAATATTTTGAGATTTTCTAATTGTAAATAAATAACTAACTTCACTCCGTCAATCTTCAGACTACTTAGACCTCACATTTTGCCCTCTCCGTGTTGTCTAAACCACCCTGATCACGCAACTTGATGGAATTCAAATAAATCCATGGTGGTTTGCAAATAGAATAGGAAAGACACTGGCAGCATGGCAGAGGGGGGTTGGACTGACAGATCGATAGCCTCATTGATACTTCCCTCGGGCCATTCCGCTTTCCTTTCACATCACATATGATGTCATTTCTGCTTCCACCGATCTCTCTGTCTACTGACTTAAATCTCTTTGTTTTTTTCTAAATGTCTCATTACAGCTTTGCTAATAAGGATAATAAGTTATAATAAGTTATTAAGAAATTTAAAACTCCTAAAAAACAGTGTGTGTGGAACATTTTCGGTGCCAAAGTTTTGCATTCGTTAGTTCCAGCATGAACAAAAGGGTTCAGGATGTAGATGCTTTGTAGAATTTTAATCGATCCGTTCTTTTAATGCTCAATATTAAAGACAAATCGATCCAACGCAACATTTGACCTGCTTAGAGAAGAAACAAGGTTGGGTTTTGGAACTCAAGCGTGCCAAAAGCGAGCGTCTGTGTCTTCAATCTTTTCATTTATCCTCAGCCAAGCACAGTCACGCATGGCTCCACTTTTTTTCAAACTTCAAGGACGGGCTACAGCCTTGCCTTCTGTATCAGCACTCCTTCTGCATGAGAATTTGAGCCTCATTGTCCTTCCACTGTGTGTTTTTAGGTGGATCTTTGAAGGTTTCTGCCTATAGGAGTGAAGTCGTATCAAGATCCGCGAAGTTGATTTATTTTTACTCTTTCTTCTTGTTATTTCTGGCACATTATTGACCAACCTTGATAAACCTGAAGATGATTTTAACACTTTGTTTTGTGTGAGTGAATACAGGGGAAGTGAGAAAAGAAAACAAAGTCTGCTCTGATGGAAGAATGATGTGGCAGATTAATTGTTTGCCGGTTTATGCAAAAGGGAAGAGAGAGACGGGGAATGTTAATGAGACAGGGCGGAGCTGCGGCAGCACGACCTGGACGTAAATCAAAGGAAGTTGAAAGTAAACATAACAATTTTTA
Organism: Oryzias javanicus; assembly: GCA_003999625.1. Classification (NCBI taxonomy): domain Eukaryota; kingdom Metazoa; phylum Chordata; class Actinopteri; order Beloniformes; family Adrianichthyidae; genus Oryzias; species Oryzias javanicus. Next base: position 23,095,671 of record CM012450.1, read on the forward strand.
GAATAAAACTGGAAAGCTGTGGATATTAAAGACCCATTCTGATGATGATGATGATGATGATTCAGGACATAGATAAAGAAAAGTCAAAATTCTAATTCTGGGTATTTTTTAAAATTCAAATCATTGTGAATATGCTTTCCTTATGTTTTACAGTTATATGAAGTTGGGATAATTTTAAGGAACAATTTTCAACGTATTTTTTCTGTTCGTCTAATATATTACTAATATGTTTTATTCAGATTTCTGTAACAGTGAAGAGAGATCTATCCTTGTCTAAGATGTGACGTTCTGTGTCGATCCATCACCCCGGCCTGACGTTAAACGCAGAAGAACGTCTGTTTGGGACAGTAGGGGAGGTCTGATGATGCACTGATTGACAGGTCTGATGTGGAGACGTCCAAAAAAGAGTTTGAACACAATTTCAGACAGGAAGATCAAGACTCAGATGAGAGACGAATGTCATGTGACCGAGTGGAAATGACTCATTTGTATTCCAGCGTTTCTCTGCCGTGACATTTGAAACTTCTGTTTCATTCACACTTTAAACGCTTAAGTCAGATCAGTCATTTCCTTTCAAACGGACACGTTCATGGACTATAGAGACTTGTCCTCCGATGGGACCGGCGCTCTTTTCCAGTCTCACGGGGAGAGCAGCTGTGAAGCAAGATCTGTCAAAGTCAGTTCAAATTTAGTGATGAAGAGCTGTTCTGCTCCACTTAAGACGCTTTTTAATTGTTATCTGTTGCATTATTGAACTAGATGTTTTGCGCCACTGAAGCAAACAAGGATCCCTTTTGTTTTAAATTAATAATTAGCTATTTGGTTTTCAGAAATGTAATAAACTAATCTTCAAATACAAATCTACTTTGTATAAAAATGGGTTTACCTGACATAAAGTTTAGCAACTGAGAATATAATTTAACTGATAAGAAATATCTATTTTCAAAACTAAAAGTACAAGTTAATCAAAACATAAACTAATGATATCCACATGTTTTTAAGCGCTGCAACTGCAAATCATACCGTAATTTATTATTAAAAACCAAAGAATACTTATTTATGCTCAGTTTTTTATGAGAGAATATGTGCTGCTTAAATTTATTTCTTAATGAGTTTTTAAATTAATTAAAAAGGTAAAAAAAAAAAATGAAAAATGCAGAAAAAAATCTGCAGACTTGTGCAGTATTTACTTCAAGCAGCCCATATATGATTGATATTTCATTTAAGCTTCTCTTGGGACATGGTTGTTATCGCACAGATGTCCAAACAGAAATACAGATAACTTTAAGTGGCTCAAAACAGCTGTAAATGCCAAAAACGTCAACGTTAGATGAAGAGGCAACAATCAAAAAGAAACTGAACAAGGGAAAAACTCTGACGGTAAAAAACTAGAACCTCCGAGGTAATTAGATAGAGTGACCAATGACAGAGATGATAGCGAAACGTGGACACTTAATGCTGCAGGATATGACAATAATAATCAGGAAATATAACAAAAGGGAAAATAATGAATCAAAAAGAAACATTTTAAAGCAGAATACAATAAAAATAATTTTTTGGCTGTTTTTTAAAATTCAATTAATGCTTTGGTGACAGGTTTCACACTTAGAGACGTCCAGAGTGAGGATTGTGAACTTGAATTTTCCTCAGCTACATCAGTTTCAGGTTTGTAATGATTGAAAGCTTTATTTAAAGAAACAAATAAACTCTTCTTCAAACTGCATTTGTGTCGTCTGCTCCTGTTTCCCAACTATTTGAATTGAGGAATATCCAGAAATGCAGCTTTAATATTAATTTTCCTTAAATGTTCTCCATTATCAGACAAATAGAACACGATGAGTTAAAATAGAAGCCGAAACATTACTTTCATTGGTTGCTAAATACGTTCCTGGGATGTGTGTTCATACATTTTAGATCAAATGAGTACAAACTTCTTTTTCCCAAATGAAATTAAATTCTAACATGTTTGATCAAGACCATTTGAAAGAGGCTGAAATGTTGCTTAGTGTTTGGTTTAGCCTTTTGAAATCCAAAAATACCAGCTTCCTCTGGAGAGGTCAAGTCTTAGCAGCTCTCCCTCTCGTTGGCTTTCTTACCATGTTAATGGCTTTCTGTTTGGTAACTAATGAATGTGAGAACACTGTCAGGGAGAAATAATGAGGTGGACCTCGCCGCAGTCTGGGAGTTTGTCTTTGAGCTGGAGATGAAGGGAACAAGCAGGTTTAGGAGTCTGCTTTGCTTTGTTTGCTTCGTTAAAGCCTTAAGTCTTCTTGAATGTATTATTTTAACATAATTGACTTGTTAGGTGAGGTTTTAAGTGGTAAAACACAATGTGTGATCACCGGTTAGACGTAAAGGCGTGGATGGTGAAACTTTCCTCAGTGGACAATTTCAGTTCCAGTCAGGCTAATAAAGGTCAAGCTGGCATTTTAAAGTGGTGTTAAAGCAGTTTTGCCACAAAATAATGTCAACTGAAATCCAGTGAATTACATAAAATACATGATACTGCGGTTTCTCTGGATTCTTAAAAAAAATACGAAACTGAAAGTAAATTTAAAGCATAGATGTTCTGGAGGAATGTGTCTTTGGTACTAATAATTATTAGCAAAGGGATCCAGGTTTTTGCAGCCCCACCCTGGTCATCCTTTGATTCATTTTAAAAGCATTCTGACTAATCTTACCATAGTTGCGCTGTTTTTGGCTAAATTAAAAAAACGTGTCATTTTCTGGGACATAGCTTCTGCAGAGCAGCAGTAGTTCATTAGAAATTCATGTCTGATTTCTGGGCTGGATCGTTGGTGCGGAGAAAGCCTGCCCTTACTTCCCAACATCCATCTGTTCTTCTGCTAGCTTACAGCCCCTCACACCTCCATCTTAACATTAGCGGTGCAACAAAAATGATGAGCAATATTGAAGCTATCCAGGAAAGTGTAAAACAAAGACGTACATGGATCTAGCTGCCCTTCAAGTGGATGCATCAGAATGGAGCAGAGCAATCAATCAAACTTTATTTATAAAAAAAAACGCTTTTTATACTTGCACAGCTTCAAGCGCTTTAAAGTTAAAAACAACCTTAAAAGAAAGATGTTAAAACTGCTTTTTTTGTCTGGTCCTGATTTATTTGAATAAAGAAGAAAGCTTAATTTTCTTCATGTCTGTCCTCCACCATCAAAAAAATACAAAAAAAACACATTAAAAACACCAATAGCATAATTTAATCACAATGTCCCTGACTTTTAACACAAAATATTCCAATCTTTCCTTTTTCCTAAAATTTTTTCTCGATTTTATCATTCAGATTCTAAAAATCCTGACAAACAAAAACTTAGTTGCTTTAATTTAGTGGAGTGAGGGGGAACCGGGAGGACAGTTATGGAGTCCAGTGAAGTACAGTAGAGGAGGCGAGCGGACCCCTCTGGGGAGCAGCCAGACAGCTTGCAGCTCGTCCCGGGATCAGGCAGAGGAGGAAGTGGCAGACGGATTACTCCAAAGAAGAATCTAGGCACTGTAAGCATCGGACACATTCAAAGGTTTACATTTCCTTTGTGCGTCAAGTTTTAGCATATATCTGTGGTTATAATCAATAACTATAAATTCAGGGTGACTTGTGACCAACTTGTTCACATTAAGATACGTTTAACTCCACTTTTTGATTGTTTACAAGTCTGCCTTATAAGACACAAAACAAATAAAAGGATATGAATTAGAAGAATTTGAAGACTATTTGTAGAGCTGAGAAACTAACAGGTACTTGTCATTTAAAAGACCCCGTGTACTCCATGACTTAAAAATACTTAAAACTGACTCCAGTAAATAGATACATTTAAGAATGCATTTCTGATAAGAAGCAGGTGTGGCAACAAACAGAATTTTATGAAACTGAAATGCAAAAATCAGACAAAAAAAGAGGAAATGGCGTAAAATACATAAATAAATCTAAAAACATAACTGAATATAGACAAAGCTTTTTCTGTTTTTCTGTCCAGAATTTTACACACTACGACTCAACGGTAAAGCTTCTTCACGCCATTTCAAATGGTCAAACGATTCCTCAACGCCATGAGATGAAGGTTTGATTATGTCACACGACTAAGTCACCTGTGAAACAAAAGAAGAAAAGCATCTCATGCCAGAGAAAAAGCCTTTCTACATTGTAGTTGTGTGGAGTGAAGCTCCTGTTGGATCCACAGCCTCTGTCTCTTCCTCCTTCTGTCTGAGCCTCTTAACACTCTGGCTTAGATCTCCTCAGATCCATTCACTCTGGGTTAAGAGCCATTAACTTAATTACTCAATGGACACTCAATTCACTGTCAGATACCTCGATCGCTTGGCTGCATTTCAGATATCCAACCTCCACTTTCATTCTGGTGGCTCTTTTTTTTCAGCTGCAGTTTTTTACTAAAATTCAGAGCTTTCCAACCCAATAGATTTTTTTTATATTCAATGTATTCTGACTGCTTAAGCATTTATTTTTACTTTTCTTTGACGCTTGATTTTGCAGGATAAGTACAAGTATGACGACATGTGTTAATTGCAGTAAAACACACCAGATAAACAGGCTAAGCGTTCTCCAGCCGGAGCAACTTCAGAGCACAGGCCTAATCAGTGTTGGCACAACCGGACCAGAAATAATCATTTGGTTGAGGGACTTTGCATTTGCTAATAAAAGTCATATATCATCCTGTCAACACTTAAGTTCACAGTCTACTCCTTTTTTCATAGTTAAATGGACTACATTTTAAGCTAATAAATGTTTAAAAACTCTAAAAATATGACAGATAATAGTACGGCACATAACATGATAACATTTACATGCTGAAATTGTCTTTTTTTGTTTCTAAAATAGTATTTCAAAAAATTAATTTACTTTAAGCAAACAAAAAATCTAAAATAAGACAAACGGCATATACATCCTTGCATAAATATGTCAAACTTAAGACGATTAGTCATAATTTTATTAGAAAAGAAAAGTAAGAGATGATATTCATATGAACAAATGTAAAAGATGACATAAATACTCAACTAATCATAAATAAACCAAATTTTCCTCATAAATACACTACATGACACCCTGTATCCATTAAATGTGAAGTTTGTCAATGACAGTTTAATTAACTATTTGTTTGAAAATTGCTTTAGAGAAAATATAAAATCTGTTTTGTTGATTCAGAATAAAACTTTAGTCAGATCTGAGGAAAAATCAGTGGAGCGTAATCATTAATTTGTTGATTTAAACAGGAAAGGAGGAAAAAATAATCTGGACTGACTAGGTTTTCAGCATTAGGTTGAGATTACCTGGATGAATATTAGTATTAATGGAGATTTATCTTAGTTTTGTGGCATAAATTAGGAATTCAAAATTAAATCCTGAGCCTTCTATCTATTAGTCAGCTATTGACATTTTTTCTACACATTATATATATATATATATATATATATATATATATATATATATATATATATATATATATAATATATATATATATAGGTAGTTTTACTTTTTAAAAGACTATGTTACATTTAGTTCATTTCGTTCTTGGACAACAAATTTACAAAATAAGCCTTTTTTTTTGGAAACACAACTGAAGGGGATTAAAAACTTCTGACGGCAAAATATTTTGTCTTCTGCTTTTGTACGGAAAAAAAAAATCACAACATATTGTGTAACTTGACTCTAGAAAGAAATCATTCTTATCCTTAAAACCGAATTAGAGTATTAACCCTTCAAAGTCGGGACTGACAACAGATTGTTCTTTACAATCCACTCACACACTTCCACACATACACAATGATTGTATAGAACCAGCTGTTCAAACTTCTTCATCAAATTCAATATTTCTTTACCGTTTTTTTTTTTTTTTTTTTCTTGGTTAGTGTGCGGCTGTAACTTAGTGCAGGCGGGTTTCTTCCACCACTCTGGGGAGTACATCTGCACGGAGGACTACCAGAGGCTCTACGGGACTCAGTGTGACAGCTGCAACCAGTACATCACTGGAGAAGTCGTGTCCGCCCTGGGAAGGACATACCACTCACACTGTTTTGTCTGCAGCATATGCAGGTACCACAAGCATTCATTCCACAGAAATCTAAAACATTTTGGCTTATGAGTATAAATAACTTGACAGGTTGATAAAGTAGATCCTTAACTTAATTCCCTGCTAGGCTTTTAAAAATGTAGGTAAAAAACTGAGAATACAAATGTTTGCAGTGATGTGTGTCTGGAGTTAGGCAGGCTGTTGAAAAAAAGACCTTTAATAGTCTCCCAGTGCATGAGCCAATCACATCAGCTTGTGCTGCATTCACACCGGACGCAATTCGGTTGTGAAATTCTGTTCTGTGCAGAGGTACGTTCCCCCTGCCAGAATGTAATTCCCCGGTCTCAGACATCATTGATTTTTTTTTTTTTTTTGTAACACTCACATTTTCTCCCAAAAAGAGTAAGAAGAAGGTGGACGATTCCAAAATACTTTATTCTGGGGCTTTATTGTTATATTTGCATTTTTTCCTCACATATCCTATGTGAAATATGTAAAAAAAAAGGGAAAAAAATGCCTTTTTCTGAGTACATTAGAATAAGAAACGCGATTTATGAAAGTCGTTTTGTAATGAAAGCGTGTAACAATGGACAATTATGAAATATTTGTTGTTTCTACTGCAAATTATTGCATTATTTATGCAATTATAAATTCCGGTAGGCTGGGGAGTGGCCTGACAGAATCAAACCGCCGTCGGTTTACGTTGAAGATGTGTTAAAAAAAACAAAAAAAAAAAAACAATTCAAACTCAGAAAAGCCCCAGGATAAAGTCTGCATTTATACAGTTAATATGACTTTAACAAAATAAATCAACAATGTCTGAGACACATTTGGAGAGGGGAAACATACTGACACGACACCGAACCCTGAACAGTGGAGCTTGCTAGCTTGTTAGCTTAATTGCTATTCTTTCCAAGGCGTATCCTTCTTTTATTATATAGTAACCGGGACGGTCTCTGATGGGTTAAGAAAATGGATGGAAATTCAGGACATAAATCCCTGCATCAAGCAGCCATTTTGAATTTTTATTTCTACCTTTTGATCGAGACTCTCAAAACGTCACGTGCCCAAAGCTGAGTCCCTGATTGGTTATTACGTCCCGCATGATGCCCAAATTGCGCCGCAATACCACAATTGGCCACCATACGTGGCCACCTATAATGAAAAGCCTAAGCAAACTCACATAGAGCAGAATTTCTGACTTCTACATACGTTTGCATTGACTTTTCATTGAAAGTGGAAACCCAAGTCGATGCAGCCGGTGTGAGAACACCTTCAAATCTTCAGATTTCTGTTAAGTTAAGAGATTCTCTCTTTAGTTCATTGGTTTACAGCTTTGTTTTTAAATGAGTTCTGGGGTTTTATTTTTGGTATTTCAGAAGGATCTCATTCTGTCTTCATTCTTCTGTAATTTGTGAAATTATATTTTGAATTGTTTTCTGTCTATTTTTAATTTAGAAAGTAGAAAAATATGAACTTAGAATAGAAACTCATAAGAGTTTAGCTAGGCAGTAGCATTTTTTTTTTTTTTTAATGACTTCTTTCTGGCGTGTGTGTTGTTATGCAGGAGTCCATTCCCAATTGGCGACAGAGTGACCTTCTGTGGGAAAAAGTGCGTGTGTCAGCAGTGCTCACATTCTCTGAACAGCGACAAGCCCGTCATGGTCCACGGACCGAGCTGTAAGAAACAAACACACTCGCTCCGATTATCTCTATGCGGCGCAAATGCATGCCAGACCAAACTTCTTTCTTACTGACTGATAATTTATTCTAAAATATTATTAAATTTTAAATCCATCCTTCTGGAGGTGTCAAACTCCAGGCCTTGAGGAATAACGTCTAACCTTTAGTCCTAAATGATTTCCATCTCACCTGATGCAGATAATCAGCTGTAGTTGAGGCCTGGAGTCTGAGACCCACTGACTTAAATGAACAGTACAAATAAATACAGACAAACTTTCATCAGAATGCTTTAAAAATGGTTCCTGTTCTGTTTGATGTAAAACTCTAACACCTCAAAATAATATTACTGCCATTTCAAAAAGAGGTAAAGATTTAGACAAGTGAGAAAAAGAAAGGAATGGCAGAAAAGAAGTAACTGGGATTGATATAAATAAGCTGCAAAATGATGTATAATGTCATATTGATCATAAACATGACCTTGTCCACTGATTCCTTTTGAAAATCCCGTGATATCTGTGACTCATCCACCCTGTAAGGCTGTTCTCTCACAAGTGTTTCACCGACCTGGTTCTAGTAGCTCCGTCTGACAGAGGAAGTGTGGCTGCCAGCACAGGAAGAGAAAGGAAGGAGGAGAGAAATGAGCAGAGATTGGCAGACCAGAAAGGCAAGGGCAGAGAGGGAGGTTGACAAACACATAAAAGCGTTCCCGCAAAATGTTCCAGGCATGCCTTTTTGTGCTTTGTCATTGCGACGCTCTCCTCTCGTCTTCCTCAGACTGCGCAGGCTGTGGGGACCGGATCAGACAGGGTCAGTCCCTGCTGGCTCTGGAGAGACAGTGGCACGTCAGTTGTTTTAAATGCTGGACGTGCGGCTGCGTGCTCACTGGAGAGTACATCAGCAAGTAGGTGGCTTGATCCTCAACGTGTCAGCAAAAATAACATGTTTCAAGTAAATCGACACTTTTGTTGGATCTTAAAGACCCACTCCAATGAAAATTGTGTTTTTACATGTTCTTGTGGTGTTTTTCTCTTGCTTGAGGACATATATTAAAAAATTATGATTTTCTTAGTATTTTTATAAAATCACAGTGAATTGGGAGCAGACCTATACATGCCATTTGAAGCAGTTTGTAGCAGTGACGTACTTACTCCCTGCTCCCCTTGCAGACAAATAGATCCATTAAGGTGCATTCACACTAAACGCGATCCGAGCGGCAGCGACGGCCAGTTTCAATGTTAAGTCAATGGTACAGAGGCGAATTTAAAACCCCGCGGTGCGATCTTAGCAACTGGCGTGCCGCGAAAGTCTGCCAGCAGCTCGATTTGATTGGTTTGTAGGCTAACAGAAAAAGTCATACCCTAATTGTAAAGATTTATGGTTTTCCAGAAAGCCACACATAGCCAAAATTTGAATTAATTAATTTCTGTTATCTTCAAAGAAAAAAAATAATATTAAAACATTTTAAAAACTAGATATTTAGCATTACCTGCGATAGATTAATAGTGGAGGATGCTTAAATTGATAGCTAAAAACAATTAAGCTGATAGCTAAAAATGCTGAAGCTGATAGCTGGCTAAAATATTAGCGAAGAGCCACATTAGCAGAAAAAAAATTGAAAAATATCAAATTTAGCCAAAACAGCTAGCGTGTAGCTGAAATATTAGCTAAATGCCAAATTAGTCTAAGAAAAAATTGGAAAAATGTCTAATTTAGCCAAAGCAGCTAGCATAAAGCTAAAATCTTAGCTAAACTCAAAATTAGCCTAAAAACCGGGGGGAGAAAAAAACCTAAATTAGTCAAAACAGCTAGCATGTAACTGTAATTTCAGCTAAATGCCAAATTAGCCAAACAGTTTGGGGGGGCGGGGCAAATGTGTAGGAGGGCCGGATCTGGCCCACGGGCCGTAGTTTGGGGTAGTTAGAGTAAAGCTCCTCCCACATCTGGAGGAAGCTTCAGGTTCACAGATTTTACAAAAAACATGTTGTTTTAAAGGCTACTTTGATGTTTGTTAAAATATGACTTGGCAAATTGCATTCGGTGAGTGATCTGTACAGATCACAGATTATCTGTGAGGTTAGCAAGAGAGAGTGTAAATAAAGGGATGATAAGAAAGGAGGGCAGGTTTACTCCCCACCATCAGTTCTTTACCCCACTCAGAAGCAAATTTCAAATGACCTACTGCCGCTCTGCAGAAACCGTCTTATCAAACGACAGGTTTCCTGAGTTTGGATGAAATGATCATAATTGAAAGATCAGTTTAAAAGCTGATTGGAGTGGGGCTTTAAAGCTATGCAGGACCAGTAGAGGACCAGGCGGTTTAATTTGATCGTTTCTCCTGTTTTGACAGAGATGGAAAACCTTATTGTGAGACTGACTACCACACTCAGTTTGGGATCAGGTGTGGGAGCTGTAACAGGTACATCAGCGGCAGAGTGCTCGAGGTGAGAGCATTTGTTTTCTTGTATGTGGCTTTATTAAGAGTGAGGATGCGAGCGTGCACATTATGATGGATAGGAAAAACAATGGAGAACGTGCACATGTTTTTGTGTCTGTGCCCGTATGTGTGAGTCAACCCTCTTTAAGTGACTGACGCTTTGACGGATGATGAAGCAGCTTTGGAAATCCAACAAAGAAACAACCTCCCCATCCATTTCCTATTTTTCTCTTTCCTATCAGGCCTGTCCACACTTGTCACTCCCGATTGTCTTTTGTTTTGCTCCTCATCACGCCTCTGTTCTTTATTTTCTCATATGCGTCGCTCTAACGTTCTTAAATCTTTTACCGTTCCTTCATTACATTTGTCAAATTCAGACACACTTAACAAATCCTTGAAAGGAAATGTAAGACTAGTTTTCCTCACTTCTTTGAGTCCTTATCTGCTCTGCAGGCTGGAGGGAAACACTACCACCCCAGCTGTGCCAGGTGTGCGCGCTGTCACATGATGTTCCTGGAAGGAGAAGAAATGTACATTCGAGGTGAGGAAACACAGAAGAGCTGCAGAAACTGCTGTTTAGGCAGCTTTTGTGAAGAAAACAAGAGTATTTTATAATTTATTTACCCTTAGTAATCTAAAAATTGACAGCTTTACTGTTTACAATGACTAGGAATGAAGCCTTCCTCCTCATTTTTAATTCAAAATTTACCTTGAATGTTTCAAAAAATGTTATTAGCTTTGAAATGTTCGGCTTAAAACTAATATAACGGTGATAACTCATAATTTTTGGAAGATTTTATGCATTTTATTGAAGTTTTGAGTGTTTGTTTATTTATTTAATTTTGTTTCAGATTTCCCATCATTTTGACTTTATATATTTTTGATTTATGGATTGTTCTAAAATCGAGACTCTTTAGACTTTTGCTATAAAACTTAAAAACAGTTGTATCTTAATATTTCTGAATTTTTAATTTTAAAAAAATGACAACATGTAACACTTGGAACTGAGATTTTTGGACTGTTTTAAATTAATGAGGACTTATTGTTTAAGATAATTAAATATATAATAAAAAAGAGAGACTCTGGGGCTGAACGAAAAAAATGTTTTTTAAAAGTAAATTATTAGAGTAAATTGTAAAGCAGTAAAGAAATGCTCAAAAAGGCTCCAGACTGCTAACAGTTAAATAGAAATGCAACTTATATACTAATACAACTTGAACTTGGTTAAACTTATTGTTGCCTGAGGAAGGTCAACCAAAATCCAAGAGTTTGCATATTTTTTCCACCCTGCACTTGAATGTTTACACATTCTGTTCAATAAAAACAGGAAAACTTAAGTTTTTTGTGTTGTATTAGTTTAAGAAAACTGTTTATTATGTGATATGACTTAGATGATAATTTTAATATAATTGTATAATGTGTTTTAGGGAATTCTGCTACACCTCTGCATTTTTGCTATTTTAATGAATAGATGCATGATATTTGAATTAGTGAAAGGTTGTTTGGGAGGCATGGGTGAACGTGGAATTAAACCAGAAGTTTAACTTTTAACAAGCTAAAGCTTTCATATGCATTAATATAACATTTTTTTGCTTATTTGTTTGTTTGTTTTTTAATTGTCATGTTTAATTCCTGACTGCTGTTGACTTTTAAGTCATGCAAGAGCAAAATAGAGCAGGAAAATAATGCAAAAAAAAAAAAAACTGCATCAGTTTACATAGACTTTTTTTTAATCTAAAATAGCAAAAGATCTTGAAAAGTGATTAAACATATAAAAATGTAAGCGTACATGTTTGCCATATTGTATGTTTACTTGTGGTTTCCATCAAAGCGTTCTGTTGAAAACGACACAGATTCTGGCGAGTTTTCATTTTATTTCTAAATTTAGGTTCCTGGAATCAAGCAACACGGTTTAATGATAGTATTTTTGAAGTAATCCTTCTCTATCTAGTTTTTTTGAAGGAGAAAGTGTTGTTGGGGATGAATTCAGCTCTGCAGAGAATGTATGACGACGGTCAAAAAGTTCTGGAAAGACTAAAGCCCACTTCATTTGTGTGTTTAACAGAACTTGAAAAAGTTCAGCTCAAAAGTGGAAGCAGTGGACTGTAACACCAGTCTGACACAGTTATTGCTGCCATCCAGGCTCGTACCTCCTGTTCACCTCATTAACATTCTGCTGCTCTCCAGCTTAGAGAAAACCAAGCATTTGTATATCATACTTATGTGCACACACACACACACACGCGAGGATCCTTTAAACCAACGTGTTTTTTTGGTCTTTTTGCGTCATTTGGTGTTCTCCCATTTATGTGGATGCCGGCATGTTGTGTGTCTGTGTGTGCTGGGCTCATGTGATCTGCCCCAAGGTTACATTCACTCCGTTTGATGACTCCAGACATGTAGGAGGGCTGAGCAATCACCCTTGTGAGACCCACTCAATTAGGACGCACACGCACACCAATAGTGACTCTCACAGCACATGCTCGCACATCCCTGCAATCAATCTCTTGACCCGTGTTTGGAATAAGAAGTGGTGTCAATGCGTGCAGCCACCAGGAACCCCTTCAGGAGGATTTCAAATGCTTTTCATTCCAATGGAAGATAGAACAACTAAACTACTTTATGTATTTTATTCTGAACCTGCACATAAATTGTTCTTTTTATGTTTTTAAAAACAAATTTTAAACCTAAATGTCAAAATATTTGAATAAAAACCCACATTTCAGTGCGGCAGCGTTTCTAGAACGTCCCACACACAATTGCTGCTTATTCTTGGTTCGCTGCTTTTTCAATTATTTTTAATCAATTCAATTTACAGCGTTGTTGACACTGTTGTCCACTGTTCTTTTTATTTTTTATTCATGTAAATGTTTCATGAGCTATCACTAGTGTCATCTGATGCCTTTATGGATGCTGAGGCAACAACACCATGGATAAAAAATTACTAAAGCATCCAAATTGAGCTTTGTTCATGTTTAAACTCTCAAAAACTGGGTTTCAAACACAAAGTTCAAAGCAGTAGATTTCCAGATTCTTCAACAACAGGAATGACTGTTTTTGAGATCTTGTTTCCCTCCCTGTGTCTGTGCGATCGTCCTAAATGAGTTCTGAAAGGACATAAAAACTAGAAAAATTACCTGCAATAATTTTTGTGTGAGTGCTTTTTGCTGAAAGTAGTCGCTAAAGATGCTGAAGCTTTTTGCTTAAAATGGTGACACAATTTACTTTCATTGCTGAAGAGATTTGCTGAAAATACAAAAGCTATTTGCAAAATTAAAAGACTGGAAATTTTGTTAAAAAAAAACTTCGAAAGAGTGCTGAAGTTGACCTAAATTTCTAAAAAATTGGTTGTAAAATTGGTTAAAATCCGTACTACATGCCAATTTTGCAAAAATATTTAGTGTGTTGCTTAAAATGAACTAAACTCCAAAAAACCTTAGTAGATTTCAAATTAGCCAAAACAAAAAGCTAGCTTTTTGCTTGAAACTTGCTAAACTCCAAAATAGTCTAAAATTAATCGGAAAACTTAATTAGTCAAAAACGTTAGAAACGTACTAAAATAGAAGCTAAACTCCAAATCAGCATTAAAAAAACCTCAGTATATGCTAAATTAGCACATAAAAAGCTAGCCCATTGCTTAATTCTTAGCTAAACTCCAAATTAGCCTAAAATTCCTCAGTAAACAAAAAATTCAAAAAAGTTAGCCTGTTGCTAAAATAGAAGCTAAACACTAAATTAGCCTTTAAAACCTCCGCAGATAGCAAATTAGCCAAAAACGTTAGCGTGTCGCTAAAATACTTTTTGATAATTGCTGCAAAGATTAAAACATAGCCTTTGAATATATTTGTTGCTAATCCACTTAGAATGTTGAAATATGAAGACTTTCTCATTCATTTGGGGAATATTTTGCTCAATATTTTAAAAACTTTAAGGTGTATGAATACAAAAAATACAAACCGTATCCTAAGTCCTGAAATAGCTGAAAGTTTTGATACCAAGATTGCTAAAATCGCTGTCAGTGTGTTTGAATTTTATGTGTCAAAGGATAAAGAGAATCACTACAGTGCGAATGCTTACTAAGCTTTCACACAACACAGGGTAAACTTTAGAGACTGCGAGGAGATTCTTTTGAGTCCACTATTTTGTAAATCTTTCTGTATAATTGAATGGTTTGGCTGAAAGCATTGAAGTTGCATTAGTTGTCACACACTTAGGTGTGTGAAAGTTGCCTTTGACTCATCCTTTGGGGGATTATTGACCTTTGATGCTGAGTGTTCAATGTCTTCTTTAGTCCTTGACTATGGATTCAAACCTACAATCTCAGTCCTGTGACAGTCACTCTAATACCATGCCACACTGTTGTAGAGCCAATGGCTGCAGAAGATATTCAAAAATGTTTTATTTAAACACAGTTTAGTACGAATAGGATTCCACTTGGTAGAATTTGAATCAGTGTTAAGCATCGTGAATGAAAATGTAAAGTTTTTCTGTTTTCTATTGTTTTATTATTATTTTTCAATTATGTTAAGCCTAATTAGGTTGTTTTCATATTGGATTGTACACAAAATAAGGTACATCAAAGAAAGAGAATCATAACTGCTGTTTTTTTTTTGGTGCTCAATCCTTAGTTTCACAAATTTTAAATTTTAGGACGTTTTTCTGTTGAGTCACACATTAGAATTTAGGTAAATGAAATCAAATTGTATTTGGAAATGGTTTAAGAACATGTTTAAGTTTAAAAATATATATAATTTTATATTTATCATCTTTTTATAATGTATATACAGTAAATTCTTGGAAAAGCCCGATGAATTTAGATGGAATCCAGGTTACTAAAAGTGAAATTCCTTATTATTATTATTATTATTATTATTACAACTGTATTACCTAAGATATGCAAAGACTCTTCAGAATCCGGTATTTAAGACTAGAACTCAGCAAATTGTGAAAGTTAACAATTAAACATTCAAATAAAACCTCCAATAAAAAGATCAAAGATTTAATTATGGCCACGCTTGCCATGTGTTGGTTTCCTTTGGTGAGACACAGAAATCCACATTGTGCCTGGTGGTTAAAGGTTCAGCAGTGAGGTAGTAAAGCACTGTACAAGTACACACCGTTTACCAGAACCCGATTCCTCCAAACTAAACAGCTTCAGAGCGTGCGCTGGGAGGCTAAAGGCCAAAGCGAGAATTCTTCTGTCTGCGTTTGTTGCTCATATTAAATATGTAAAAAGGGTGTAAGGTCATTGATTATCCTGATTTTATTCTGATTATCCTGATTACTGACAGCTGTTGAGCCAAAAGTGTTTTTTTTTTTTGTTTTTTTTTGATGAGATGGACACTTCTTACTGTTTAAATTTATTCCCTACCCAAAAAATACTTAGAATATTCCGTTTTTTTGTTTTTTTATTTGATGAAAGGAACAATGTCTTATATTTTTTGTTACAGCTTACTCATTGCAGGAGCCAAAGAATCTAGTTTTGTTTGCCAAAATGAAGGTTTTTTTTTTTTCCTCTGGAAACAAAAACTCAAAGATGAATTTAAAAAAGCGTTCACTTGCAGTTCTTCTCTCATCCATGCAGCTCAGCAGAAAACGTGCTGCTCTAACCGGCGTTTTCTTTGGGCAGTATTATTATTCAGCAATGAAAACAGCCTGAGGGTGTTCAAAAAATATGTTTTGTGCTTTGTAATGTGATTTTTAAAATGGTACAAGTGCAGTTGTTGATGTTTTTGTGGGATTGAAACTGCCTTGTTTCCTTCTGTTGTTTAACTGGATGCATGAATTTCACAATTAAAGTCATATACATACAATAATTAATGATTCAGGTCAAAATAAAACAAAAAAGTTTAATTTTGTAGCTTTTTTTGTAAACAGTGTTTTTTAAGTACAGTTTCTCAAGGCTACGCTTGTGTTTAGCAGAGGAGCATGGGCGGGACGGGGGTGGACTGAATCACCGCGCACTGTTTCTGTCGACAGTATTGATCTTGTGTGCAGTTTGTTAGAGAGGACGCCTTCGCGCCGTGTGTTCGTGCTCGCTTTGCGTGTGAGTTCAAATGCAGGTTAGATTTATGGCGGTGCCGGCCGGTGAATATGAGAATGATGATCAGCTGAGTCCACGCTGCTGCTCTGCATCACTTCAAAGCCGGAGGAAATGATGCGAGCTGGAGTCTGTCTGCAGGTTCACGGCGGAAACATTAGCATCATTAGAACTATCAGATCCACGTGTGTACAGCATCCTGACATTAGTGGCTCATTGTTTTGAATAGGATCTATTAAGACTCATTCATTACCTTTCTCCTCTTTGTCTGTTGTTCTGCATTTTTCTCAGCTGTTCAAGTTGCATTTCCTTTATTTTCTCAAACAAACGTCCAATTTTCTCTTAATTTTTCTTTCAAATTTATGCCAGATGTTTCTTTTTAATTAAAAAATGCTCTTAAGTGATAATAAAGCCAGTTTTTTTTTTAAGTGTGTCATCAAATCTGTGTTCTACGGGGCTTTTTCTGATCATTTCTCCACTTTTTTGAGTCACTTTTACATCTTAAAATGTGCTGACACATTACATTTTATGATTTAACCAGACACAGCTTTTATTTTATTTATTTTTACTCTACAAAAACTGTGAAATACTATAAAAACAGTAAGAAAATCTGAACACAAAGATTTAAAAAAATCAAAATAAATAGATTATAAAATAATAAAGAATTAGGGTTTTAATTAATAATCATAATAGTGAAAAAAGTTCTGTAAATGACAGTTTGTTTGTTTGAATTTCCTTTCTACGGATTAAAAAACAAGTATTTTAATTATCATCTGGTCTTTCTACAAATTGAGTCCACATTGAGGGAAGTGTTCCTCTGCTCTCAAGGCTTTTTCTATAATTAGAATAATGAGTCAAATCAATGTTAGTATTCACTCTGAACACAATGTAAACATTGTAGTTTGGACTAAATTATGTTTGATTCATTAACAATTTTAGAATTACAGTTGAATATAAATAATAGACAGTTAATTGATTGAAATTTGAATGTATTTCTTAGTAAAATTCATGTGACAATTTTCTTTGTCTTTATGGCTGATAGATTGTTTATTATTTTTCATGCATGCGCCTGTCATACTTTGGTCATGCAGCAGTTCTGGACTCCTATTGGTTGAATACATTTTAGTAGCTGCCATTTCTAGATAGGACATTAGTTTGATTTAGAATTCACATTTATCTCAGATTGTGTTATTGTCATGTTTAGTACGTTTTTTTTTTTTTTTTGCTTTAAAATATATCTTTTACCGTTTTATTTTGTACTTCGTCACTCAAGAAAGTGCAAGAAAATAAATAGCATAAAAAAGGAACAACGACCCTTTTTTTAAGACAGTTCCTGCTACCCAAGCTATCTGACAAAGGCTTTTACTGTTAATTACATGAGTGTAAATAGAACACAATTTTCAGATCAAATTAAAAAAATCTGTCATTATATATATATATATATATATATATATATATATATATGTATATATATATATATATATTTTTTTCATCTATCCATTTTCTCAACCTACCTTATCCTTGTGGGGTCACGTGGCTGCCAGAATCTAACCTGGCTACTATTTGGTGAAGGTCAGATAGTAAAATAGTCAATTTTATGCTAAAAAAAATCATCATAAAAAATAATTTATTTATTTGTTGGTTTTCTGCTTTTTGGTTCTGGCTCAGAGTTATTAGGAGGTCAGACAATGAACAAAGCAGTGGACGTGTGCGCGCACAGCTAAATGCACAGTTGGGTTCTGTATGTGTGCATGTTCACACAATGCCTGCGGTCAGTCCAAACCAGAAACAGACTTTTGACACCTATGGCTACTTCAACAGCCCTCTCATAACACAACACAGCTGCTCTGGTGGTTGAGCTTCCACTTTTTGATTTCTCGGTTTCATTTTAAATGAAAACTAAGCAAAAACATAAAAAAATAAATAGAATTCAAGTCAAAGAGTCTGTATTTAGTAACTTTAGATTGTGTAACTGTTTTTCTCTGATGGACTAACCTCACCCCTCCCCTGAGATACACACACCACCCCATCCTTGAACAGAATGAAGCCACTTCTGAAACCAGACAGATGCGTGAAGCAAACCAATTGGCTGCGTATCCCAGTGTTAAACAAACATTGCTCCACAGGGTTTATTGTTAGAATAGCTGTCTTGTTGATCTGGATGTGGAGACCAGACACAGCCGGGACAGTCGTGCTCCCTCTCCCCCCGTGTGTGCGTGTGTTGATTAATGTCGATGCACTTCAGGGGTGTTGATCTACTCTTCATACAATCTCGTAAAAACGGTGGTCGGCACACAGTAAATAAATCAAGCTGAGGTTAAATTGTGTGTTTCTGTGTGTGTGTGTGCAGGTTCAGAGGTTTGGCACCCCATGTGTAAGGAAGCAGCTCGCTTGGAGAGAAAACTGAGGGTGAGTGGTTTTTTCAGAATACCTGCAGCTTCAAGCATTTTCCTCTTTTGTTTCTCCTAGATTCCCGTTTTCCTATTCTATTTCTAATACTCCTCATTTTAGAATATGTCACAAAAACAGTTAATTAACAAATATTAAATGTTCTATAACTACATTAATTTATTTTGAGTTACCACAGGAATATGAGTTTATAAATGATTTATTAACAGAATAGCAGTACGTGTCTGAAAATGTGGATGTAAAATTATACATTTACAAGGTTTTTCAAATCATTGATTAACATTTTGTAAATGAGCTTACAATTTAAAGAACCGCCTCTACATTACCGGTTTGTAAATAAATTAATGCTTAATTGTTACTTTTTTTTATGAATAAAGTCTTAATATATCAAACAAAGACATTATAGTAAGCCTTTTTAATCATGAATAAAGTGTGTATAACAACACATATATAAATTACTTGTTAATGCTTAATAAAGTAGGAGTGAGGCTTTATAAACGATTAATTAAGAGTTAACTTGTGCTCAACTAATGCTTAACTAATGCTTCATAGTGCATAGTTATTATAAAATGTTACCAAATTTTTATATGGGTCTTTAAACGTCACTCACTCACTACTTCCAAACAATAATTAACATCAACCGAAAAGGACTGGACTAAAGCATAAACCGTGTTTATTGAAGCACCTCCAAAAATACCAGATACAATAAACAAAATGTATTTCCATACATAAACATATACAAAGCACATACACATGCTTTCATATTTACTTATACATAATTACATTTCACAACTATTCGCCAATTATTTGACAGTTTTACAGTAACCCTTTTTTTACAATATTAACCAAATTACAATCGTTAACCAAACATTTTTTGTTAAAAAAAAGAAGAATATCTCCATTTTACATTTGTTCTCACACTTTATAAATTAAACGTAAAAAATATATAAATTATAATGTTCCTTTACTTTAAAAAAAAAAAGAAAAAGACTTCATTCTCAAGTGCAAACTACTTTTGACCCTCTCGGGTTGCAGATTTACAACAGCTAAATACTAACTACCTATTACTATCTCGTGATCATTTTACCCAAATATCAATTTTTTTACTGTTACTAAAACTTAATTTGGCCATGAGAAAGTTAAAAATGTATCAATTCATGTATTGATCTAAGCAATATAAATTTGTGTCATCTGCAAAAATAACAACCTTAATAAATATTTTTTGATAGATTAGCAATATGCAATATATTAAATTTACAATTTAATTAAACTATGAACAAGTATGGTCCTAAAACAGAACCTTGGGGAATTCCAAAAGTTATTATCCTTCGTTTTGATATTTTACCATCCGATTCATGTATATATTTTTAATAAATTTGCAACCATTTCTTAACTTCCTCATTTTTTTGTAAAAATAGTCAATCATTAAGTGTATCAACTTTTTAGCTTAAATGAATTAAGATACTTATGACATTTTCCTTTGTTACAATATTTTCAGTGAAATTCATCACTACTAAAGACTTATTCTCACAAAAGCCATACTGACTAGTGTTTATTTCATATTTTTTTATGTTTCTCTACCAAATTGTCAAGTTGCTTAAAAACAAAGGATATTCTTATATTTTGGAAAATTGAGTTCCAGGCTGTAATTGGTCACTTTCTATTTGTCACAAACTTTATAAATGAAAATCTTCATTTTGTCCATGTTGCAAAATCCATGTTGCAGATGTATTTGAAATGTTTGACTACACAATCAATAATGTATTTTATTAGAAGTGTCAATATCATTACAATCTGTAGATCTTTTTTTTTTTTGCATTTATTCATAAACTCTGATATTTGTCTTTCAGACTCCATCAGCTGCATTAATATGTGATAAACTTTGGTAATTCAGCTTTCTGACTGATAATAATAATGCAAGCTATTGTTTAAATTCACTTCTTATACTTTTGAAATAATATTTTACTGTTTAGAAAAGCTCTTTTATTACTACCACATTGTCATTTTTAATTTGATTGTTGTACATGATTCCAACACTGACTCACTGTCCTGGTGGTTGAATTCTGGGTGGTTCAGCTCATATTCTCACAGTCTCTCGTACGTTTGGCCCACCAGCTCAGACGAACCTCTGAGACGGCATCGCTCTCCCCCTCGGGCTCGTCTCCCGTCCTCGGCTCACCTCACCGCCTCATCTGTGTGAGCGTCTCTGTGGTTTTACTTATTCTAAGCGAAGAAAATCATTGATTTATATCTCCTCGAGGGAAATTAACGGCCATCCACTTTTCTATGAAGCCCCCTTTTCTTTTTAATTGCCCCTCTTTGTGTGGGTTTGTTTGTCCTCCTGCAGTCTAAAGCTAACAGTGACGTTTTGGACTACAAGCATCTGGCAGCTTTGCCCAAAGTCAAAGCTCTGTATGACATCCAGAGGCCGGACATCATCCCATATCAGGCCAACCACACACAGCTTTCAGTTGACACCTTGGAGAGATACAACAGCGGTCAGGTACACACAAACACACAAGAAAATTACTTCCTTTAATTATTCTAAGATAACAGGAAATTATCTGAACAATAATCTAAAATCTCTCCACTTTATCCAGTCCTTGGGCTCCTTATCACCATATTCTAATGTAAGTAGTCCAACAGTGTTTCCTATCTTTAATTAAAAAGAGTAAATATATTGATTTGATCAATTGTGCAAATGTGGGAATTCACACATGCAGGGCAGGCTGCCTCTGTAATCTGAAATCACCTGCAGGTCCACGGAAAACTCTAGAGATAAAGTCATTTCATTGCTGTGGTAAATCGAAAATTACAACTTTAGGCTTGGGTGAAAACAAACCTGCAACTATAATTAACATTTTTTACCAGCTGTTTTGCATAAAAAAGTTTATAAAAGGCTTTTTTAATCACTTCAAGATCATTTTCACTTAAGATATTTTTTTTTTCCCTGGGGTTTTAATAAATTGATATTTGAAGGTTTTCAGGTATGTTTTTGAAATTTGAGAGATTTCTTCCAAGTTTAAAAAAAAGTTAAAGAAAAAAGTGATACATGTAGTATTAAAAAAACTGATTGAAAAGGCTTTACATGTATTATTGTTGTTTTTATTATTAATAAAACTTTTTAAATGAAGCTGTATTTATATTGCACTTTACAACTCCTTTAGGATACCAACAAAAGAAAGACAGACGAAAATACAATATTTTTTTATTTAATTTGAAAGAAAAAATGAAATTTGTGGCAAATGTTTGGCTTTAAAAAGAGTATTTTCAGGATAACCGATCAAACTATTGAATAAAATGTACTGTTTTGAAATGGCTGCATACTTGTACACATTTGCAGTAACAGGTTCATCCTCTGACTGCGTTTTTCTCGGTTTCCGTTCAGGATCTGTTGGATGGAGTTGAGCTGAGAACGAGGCGTTCCTCCAGCTCCGCCTTCACCGACTCACCGGCACACAGTCGCCACGGAGGCTCCCCGCTCCATTATTACATCCCAGGTAGCACCTCCTTCTGTGAATAAACGTGCACTTACCTGTCATGTGCTCATTTTCACACTTTCTAAGGTTTCTAAGTGGCTACACGGGTCATCTCTGACGCACAGATTCATTGTTTGTGTGTCTTTCATGTTTATGTTCTGTTTGGGGGCCATGCGTGTTTTTGGTTTCCATGGTTGTGCTCGCCTGCTCGGACCGCAGGCAGTGAGAGTGGCAGGAGCTCACCTTATTACAGTCAGCCAGAGCCCACGTCCACCACACCCACCACCTCCTCCACCTTCCAAGCCCTCAAGCATTTCCATGTTCCAGGTAGGAAGTTGTTTGTAGTTTCAACCCCTGAACTGCTTCCTGACCCCAAAAAATAACCACTGTCAATCAACTTTACTCTTTTACATAAAGCAGATAAACTAGATCAATAATATAATGTAGGGGTGGTTTGAAATCTAAGGTAGAAACACAGTAAACATCTAAATACTCGTGTTTTGCCATTTGTTATTAGTTATTGCAATAGATGACAAAAACTAAATAAAGTAAGAACCATTTTACTGTATAATAGGCTACTCCCATGAAATAATTTCTTTTTATACCTTGCATGTTTTTTTTTTATTTGTTTTTTTTTATTATTTCAAATCAAGGTTAAGTCTGAAAAGCAAAAAAAAGTGGCTAACTTGCAGCTTTAATTCTGTTAATACTGTTTCAGACCAGTTTATACTGTGCTTAAATTTGTATCAGTAGGAAAAAGATTTTTTTTTTTATTTTTAAAAATGTATATGTTAAAGGAATAAAAACAGGTAATGTAAATTTTATCGTTAAACTACTGTATTTGAGTTCATTTTTTTAACTTTTTTTTGGCAAATCTTGTAATTAAAAAAAAATAATTTCTTTTTTTTCAACAAATATTGTAATAAAATTTGTATTTTTTTGTCTTTTTTTAAACAAATATTTTGATTTACAATTGTCTGTTTTTGTCTTTTTTTAATATTTTTATTTAAAAAAGGTATTTTTTGTCTTTTTCAACATATATTGTTATTTAAAAACTGTATTTGTTTGTCTTTTTTAACAGATATTTGTCATAAAAAAGGTCTTTTTTGTATTTTTTTTACAAATATTTTAAGTTTATCTGTGAATCTAGCCTCTGTTGTATTAGTTTAATAGCTACTTTTTCATTCTGTTTTAATTTCTTTAACTTTAAAAGCGCTTCATCTCATCTCTGCAAGCTGTGCACTTCTCCTTCAAAGCATTCGTCTGCATTCTTGTCTTGTTCTTCATGCGTCTTCGTCATCTGTGTTTTCTTGTTTGGAAGAATTTCTTTCCTTCTCCAAATCTGAAACAGCACTTTGTTCTTGCTTTTTACAAAACACAACATGTATTTGGAACAGTGCATACTGGGTCAGCATAGGTGCTCCAGTTTGAGTGGAAGCTCTAGCTCATCTCAGGTGGTTTTCACGCTCTGTTTGGTGATTGGAAACATTTATTTCTATGTTTGCTTTTATAACCGAGTGATTTTATTTTGTGTTAAACTTGTGCTCAAAATGTATTGATACACTAACTTCATAATTTGAATATCAACTATATTGCTATTAAGTTATTTAATTGAACATTTATGAAGTTCTAATATATAATTTTACTCTTTTTAACTATTTGTTTGTAGTTAAAATATGTTTGTCACTGTTTTCAGCTTCAGAGGAAACCAACATCTACAGAAAACCCCCAATCTACAAAAGACAAGGTAAATTATTTTTATAATATGTGTTTTAATGTGCTTTTTTGGCCAGCTTTTTTCTTATGCAGGATTGTTCACATAAAAGCTGATTTAGCTGAACTTTTTGTGGGATCTGAGTAGTTTTAGATGTGTTAAACAGCATCATTCAGCAGGTAACAGTCTAAAGCTAAAGACTCGTGGACAGGTTCTCAGACAGATTCTGGAACATGTTTATAGCATGTGATGTTCACACTAAACAAGCAGGAGGGGACTTCTTCTCTTATTTTTTTTGCCATTATTTACAAGCGAATATCTGCCAACTACAGTTAGCTGGGAGTGTCCAAGTGGTGCAAATCATAGGAATCTTGCTCCAGGCTTTTCTTTTGCAGATCCATTCCAAATTCTGTATTTATGGTTTAACTTGCAACCTGCACTCATAGGTTTGTACGTTTTGTACGCTGAGCCTGAAACGCACTTGTGTTTGCGTAGACTTTTTTCTGGAAGTGGTCACTTAAACGCGCGTTGTCGAGGGCGGTGTGAACGTAGTTTGAAATGTTTTCAGCTTCAAGCACACATCAGGGCTGCAGTGGAAGAAAACAGTTTAAATTCAGCTTTTGAAATATTGCTTTTGATGAGGCTCCACAGCTGACAGAAGCAGCAAAAATGACCTTATGTCATAAATTTGTCTTTGTTTGAGCTGTTTGGACACTTTTATGTTAAACTCCATAACTCATTTCAACAATGTGATCAAATTAACACAACATTTTAGAAGTTGCGCCTTTGATTTCTTTAAATTACATTATTTATCAACTTTTAGTGTTGCAAACTTAAAGATCTCAGAGGTAAAATGTGATAAATACTCCTGTATTGACCAATTGAATGTGTTCATTCTACTCTGTTAATTACATCCTGATTACTTATCATCATAGATGGAAGATATGATGTGCTAAAGAATATTTTTTTCAGATTTATAACAGTAAACATTTGACCTTTTTGCTTCAGGCTCAGTATCACCACTAGACACTGAGAAGTGACTCATTAAAAGCTGTTTCAATCCTCCCAGAGGAAGCTTCGCCTCCACACAAGAGCACTTTTTGTTTACTTCTCATAAATTGGAAGTTAGAAGTTTGTTTCCACATTAAAATCTGATTTCAAATTAAGCTGATACCTCAAGGGGGTAAAATGAAACTGATAGAAGCCCTGCCAAATCCAGAGCGCAGGTGATCAATCAGAGCAGAGGCGGCAGATCCTACAAAATTAAAGTTCCTCTGAAAGACCTCCACATGATTTAAGCTCCAGAAAGTGCTGACAAACCGCTCTCCCCAGCTGGCAATCTGATCTGGCATGGGTGGATGAATTTATATTTACACCATGAATCTTGTTACTGAGGATTTTTTATATTTATATATTTTCAGATCAATAAACAGCTAAATATGCTCTTTTAGTACCTAAGCATAAGTGATCATGATAAATAATTGCAACCTGAAAATGTTTTTTGTTTCTTTTATAAAATTGAAAAATAGGCTAATATACAGAGAAAGGAGTTTAGCAGAATAAAACCGATAACGTGTTTAGAAATTGGCTAAATTTTAGGCTTTTTAAATTAAAATATTTGTTTTTTTAAGAAAATTGGTCTTAAAAAAAATGTTAACTTTCCAATTTTTCCCCTTTTTTGTCCATCCAAAACTAATCTGGCTAAAAATAATAGTTTTTGTAAAGCAGGTGCATGTGCAAATGCATTATTTGATGCCAGTAAAAGCAATATTTTTATTTATTTTAAAGGGCCTACATTATAATCCTTTCATTTATAAACTATATCCATATATATGATTATACACTGATTAGCACATTAAATACATTATTTAAATTAAATATGAGTAAAGTTTGTGAGTTCTTTCGTTGAGGAAGACGAAAGTGTCGAACGCAGCGTGTCAGCATTTCATCCACAAAAATGAACAACATCTGAATTTTTCTAAAATGGATTTGCACGTGGAATACCCGCTTTAAGTAGTCTAAAATTTGCTCAACTCAGTCGTGGCTTTAAAAAAAACAATCAATTTTAAACTACAGTTCTGAATCAGAATAATATTGACCTGAAAATGTTTGCACTTATACAAATGCCAAATGTGTCAGATAAAACCTATTTATAGAAACACAATAAAAATATTTTTAACAACAAAACTGGTCTATAACTGATTAACTCACAGATTTCATGAAGAGAAACTGAAGATTTGTGTTTGCTTTAAAGATTGTCAAAATTTAAGGGCCTTTTTTTAAAAAATGCATACGTTTTGTTCTTTTTTTAATCCTATAAATTTGTTCTTATAGGAATCACAAACCACACAAGATATTTTTTTTCTGGCCTTTCAGTTTGTTTGTTATCCAATTAATTATTTTAAATAACATTTTTATTTTTTCTTACGTAAATCTTCATTCTCCATAAAATGTTTGCAGCTGGTTGAAACTTTGTGTTGATGGTTTGTTAATGTCAAAGTGGAGGATAACAACCGGACGCTAGCTTCAGCTACATCTGACTTGGAAGATAATAAACCAACACAATCATGGTAGATGTGGTATTTCCTAAGAATATCATAAACGTGAACCCACCGTGACTCAAGCTTTATTTTCTGTGTGTGTGAAACAGTCGAGTCTGTTTGTATTGTTTGTTTTTTGTTGCTAGCTTTGGGCTACTAGCTTAACAATCCAGTTTCAGATAGCTGCTTTAAGTCACCTGACTAATACAAGTGAAGAGAATCTGAAAATTTTTCAAAATAAAACCTTGCTCAGGATCAGAAAATAAACAAAATGTAAGTAATCTAAATTAGCGCATTTATTTCTTTTTTGTACATGGGATCAGTTACAGTGTTCCTCACTATATGGCTTTTACGGTTTTGCTGTTTCTGGATTTTTCTCAATCTAGTTTTTTATTCCTTTTCCTTCTCTGTTTCTACAGCGCGCCATGTTCTGCCTCCTTATTGACTGTCAATCAATCTCTTCTGTGTCGTGTCTCTTTATGTGCAACTTTCCAGAGTTACATAAATCTTCGCATTTTTCTAATAATTTACTTCAATGTACCTTCAGGGGCATCGTCGATTCCTTTCTCTGAAAGAGCAAAAACTTTTTTTTGTTTGTTCTGTCCTCTGTGTACAGGTCAATGCTAATATTCCAGTTAAAGAAACAAGATTTTTTTGTTTTTTTTTAATCAAAGCATTTTCACTTATTTTTTAACAGACTTCTAGCTCAAACTTTATACTTTCTGTTTCTCGAATTGTCTTTCTTTTAGACGTTTCAGCCTCTCCTACTGCCAGTAAGATGAAGACCAACGAGAATCATGCCAAATCCAACCACTTTTCCACCTCCAACTACAACAACCTTTACCACACAGCCTCTAACTACTATCCATATATCGGCTCTCCAAAAGGTTAATATGAAATGTGGAAATGTTGCACATTAGTCAACAGTAACCACAAGGCTCAATGACTGCTTTTAAAAGTGGAAGTTTTGCTGGTTTCCATCAGTCCTTGCTCTGTTTAGTCTCCAGGACGAGGAGGTTTTCATCTGGAGGAGAGGAGGACGGATGGAATCAAAACATAAACAAGGTAAGTCACAGAGACATTTCCTTCCTGTTTATAATTTAAGTTATGGTTAATTTTTAATGAGCTTGTTAATTAAAGCTTCTTCCCAACCGCCTCCCTGGACACGAGCCGTTCCCCCTCCACTGTTTCCTCCTTCTTTCTACGATCATTAATCGTTCTATTACAGCCGTCACATTCCCGTCTCGAGATACTTTGTTCCATTTTTATTCTCTACTTGCTTATCCTTTCCAGTCAGTCGTCTCTTGTTTGCTCCATCTGTCTCTGGTGTTGTGGCCTCCTTTCTCTTCTCTTTAATTCATTTCTTTACTTCTCCTTCATGTTTTTCCGTCCTGATGCAGGGAATTGGAAGGATGATCCTGAAGGAGGAGATGAAGGCGCGATCAGCCTGTCACGAGAACGGCCACTGGGGGAGCGCACGCAGCTCCCGATGTAGCAGCAAGGAGGCGCTAAACAATCTGGAGTACAGCTCTCTCAACGGGTGTAAGTCTCTTTTCATGAATTTCTTTTTTTATATGTTTGGGCAGATAATGAGAACCTAGAATGTTGGAGTTTTTTTTTTTTAATTGAAATGTAAAAATAAAAGTCTATATTAGAGGGAAAATTATTTAGATTAAGGCTGTGAATGTTGACGTGTTAACACATTAATATGTCTTCTATGAGACATCCAAACAGGAAACCGACCATTATTTTACTTTGGGATGGGGTCCAACATGAATTTTCCACAATAAAAAGCACGGGCATTGTCTAAAAATTGAGGAAACTCTCCGCGAAAGTCCCGCGCCACGACTCCGCGGAAGTTGAACAGTTCAGAGGAGACAGACACGCCCCCACCTGACACTGAAATTCAGCTGGATCCAACTTCTCCCAAAAATGTTTTTATTATTTTTTACAAGCATAACAACGAAAGTTTATGAGAAAAAAAAGAAAAAAGCTGGGAAAAAAAAGAAAAACGGAATTCCAGGAAAAATGTCAAATAGACAGCAGTGCTTTTATTTTTTGGGCTGCCTGGTGAGACTTTAGCCTGGATTTTTTTTTTTTCATTCAAAAATATGTTGATTAGTTTGTTGACAAATTTTATTCTTGTTCGCTTTATAAAATTGCACTTATAACTTTCATTCTATGTTGGAAAAAAAGTTTGTTAAACATTTTTGGGGTTTCCACAGCAAAATGAATCTTATTTTTCCAAATGAAATTCTCTGTTTTTACATGATTTTATGTCTAGTGTTTAAACGCAACATAGAAAAATGATAAAATAAAGGTAGTGTTACATAAGTGTGGTTGTGTTGATTAAAATTATACCAAATAAGAAACAGGTAGTCTTTCAAATTGAAAATACGAAGGTAAATAAAAAAAAAAAAAAAGAGTTTTAGGTTAAAAATAAACATTCCAAATGTACAATTTTGCCTGTGATTTCATATTATGACTATTTGCAGATAATAAATTGCTGGCAAAAACTTTAACTAAAAATTAATCACGGTTAATTTTTCTAGATTTGCAAATAATTAGTTAATTTTTTAATCGATTCCTGGCCCTAATAAAGATTGAACTAATAATCACCCATGAGAACATTTTTATCTGGTCTTTTCATAGATATAAAGAAAAACTGCCTCTCATTAGACATAAAATGCAGCTTAATTATAAATTCAAAAAAGTTTAAGAAAAAAAATCTTTTATTTAAATAAATTAATTCAATTTTTTTAAATGAATCTGTAGTTCAGAGTTTATTTTAATTATCTATGAATTTACACAACTCATAGAAAAAAAATAAAATTAATAGCAAAGCTTTTTATAGCTGCTCCAAGAAAATGTTTGAAAACTGAAGCCATGATGGATCTACTTGAATTGTATTGTGTTTTTATTCTTTTTATGGTAAATCATATGACTGTTTTTCCTGGTTAAATACCTAAATGTGCATATTTTGTGTTTTTTATTGATCTTTTTTTTTTCTTCTTTGACGTCCTGTAAGTTTTGTCTAATGATTGCATTCCATTGAATATCACAAGTTTGTTTTAGAAAAAAAAAACAGTTTAAACCTCAAGATTATCTGGAATCCATTAAAATTACAAACAGTGGTGTGTCGTTCCCATAAACATGTACATTTTTAAACATGAACGGCACAAACTTGAGCCCAGCTGATGCTGCATAATGGATCCTGCTGTGATTCATATTTTATACGACGAGGGTTTGGATGTTGATGATGCTTCATTGTTGCGTTTGTGCGTGATGTCTGCTCCTCTCACAGCTGATGTTTTATAAATGTCCCACAGTAGTTGGATTTATTATTCCTCTCCATTAAAGAAACCCTCTTTTTTTCTTTAGTGGTGGATGGGTGAGCCTTTCTGAAGTCTCATTTTCTCAGGCAGTTATGGGTGAAAATATTCACCACATGCAGTCAAGTCACAGTATAAAACATTTAGAGGGCAGCCAATGTTTATACTGTATAAAGCCACGTCAGCATTTGGTTTTCAGGGGGAAAATGTTGATTAAAGTGAGTCACACTTTAGCATCTAGTTGTGATAAATGAGTGAATGTCTGAATGTCTTTTTTGCCTTTGCTGGTCAAGTTGTTAAAATAAAACAACAAAGTACATTTTGAAATATTAATTTATTGATTTTGATTGTATCCAACAACCAGAAATCAAGCAATCTGTGTTTGATTCAGCTAGTAGTTTAGATTAAATCCTTGAAACTTCAACATTTTCAAATTTTTGGGTGTATTTTTAATAAAATAATGGCATCTTTTGAGTTTTTAGTCATATATCTCATAGATTGCACTGAGATAACTCTTTTATAATGAAACAAATTCTATGAGATTCTGTGGGGGTCCACAACGAGACAGCAGGGATAAGGTTGCTTTGCTCTGGAACTTTTTGATTTATCTAATAAACATATATTCTTATGCCAAAACTAAATAAATAAAAAGTAACCAAATGAATATGAAACAAAGGTAACTGAACTCATCCAAAAACCCCACTTCCTTGTTTACGGACTGGGGAAGCTTTATAGAGACGGGTAACTCCATAAAACACACAAGAGGGGGGCGGGGCAAAATTAAGCAAATATTTTTAGCAATACATCTTTGACTATAAATGGAAAAAAGCAATTGATTAACAAAATCGAATTTAAACATAAACCAAATAATTCCCTTTAAAATAAACATTCAAAATAAAAAAATGTCCATAGGAGAAACCAAGCATCCCCATTCTTTCTGATTGTCAATGGTAGTCACCTGCAGTGAAAACTCAAAACTATTTTTAATGAAAAACAAACAAAAAAAATGTGGGCACCTAATATAAGATTAAAAAAATTATATATGTTTTAATTGTAAAAAAGAAAAACAATAAACACACACTTACACCTAATTGATGGCACTGGTCATAAAAATACAAAATTCATACAAAAATGGTCATACAAAATTTCAATTTGTATCATAGTTTGTGGTTGACGGGAAAATTCATAGTCAATTTTGGTTAATTTTTCTAATTCACTGATCTAAGGGCATCTTTAGGCAAAACTTTAACCAGAGTGACTCCAATAAATAACTGAACAGTGCAGGTGAAGTTTTCCAGATTTTCTTGTATTTCTTACAAGATATTTAAGGTGTAAATGAAATATGTGTACAAACAATTAATGTCAAATCCATTTACATTGTAGTTTCATAAAGTTCAGCCCACTGTTGTTTTTTTTTTACATCAAAATAATACAAACTTAAAATGATATTTCCCAAGACTGATTATTAATCGTTTCATTACATTTTGAAATGGTTTTATAATGGTACAGATTGATTTGATTACAACCATTTCAATTTGGTTTGATAAATCGATTAATTAATTAAATGTTAAAAACTATGTTTCATATTTGAAACTTATTTTACTGAAGAGCTTTTGTTCAAATAAGATTGTGTCCTTCTGAGATTTGAAACTAAATCTGTCTCCTTTCTGTGTCGCAGCTCCAAGATCCATCTACAGTGCAGACGGCAGTAAGTAGATCCTCAATCTGTTTTGATCTACAGTATGTGTTCGTCTCCAGAGGATGGAAACTTCTAGCTTTACTTCCTTTATTCTGTGGGTTCTGCTGTGGCAGCAGTGGGGACTAACGTGGGAGATTGTTATCAGCTCAAACACAAACACAAACACAGCTCCATCTGGTGGGTTACAGGTGGGATGATGATGTTTTAATGCAGCACTATTACAGGATAGGCTGACTTCAACTCTGAGTTTTATCATCTGCTTAGTGAATATTAAAAATATCTAACAGAATTATCCTATTTTCATATAGTGGTGGAGCATTTTTTAGTAATTGTCAAAAGACACACATTGATAAAGATGCATTTGTGTAAGGCAAAGTCTGTTGGACCAAATCTCACTGATGTCTTGTTGAAAGAAGAAGCTCCAAAGGAGAAACTCATTATTTTTCTTGCATGAGCCGTGAAGCGACTCTCCTGCTGGGATTCTGCTGCGTCACGGTGTCTCATGTCATCTCTTTGACATCTCTGTGTAATACAATTCCGCTGAACATGAAAGCGAATAGAAGGGATGGAAACCGAAGACAAAACAGACGAAAAAAAAGAGTTAAGAATGTAGCCTTGAAAGTAAAAATAGAGAAGTTTGAAAAGAGGAGCAACAGAAGGCTTTGCGGGGGTTTGTGTGGCTCTGCTGTCCTCTGCTGCTCCTGCAAGAATGCACAAAAAAAAAAAAAAAGGGAAGAGGATGCTCTGTTGCTCTTGGTTACCATCGGTTACCAGGAAGCTGCTCTTCCTGCTGGAAGCATAAGAACAGAAAAAGATGTTTATATAATCATTAAAAAAAGGAAAAATAACAAGTGGTGGTGGACTCATAAATGACGGGATTGTGGCAGGAACTTGAAGAAATTAAAAAAAAGAAAAAAAAAGGAAAGCAGTCGCACCACTACAAAAGAGTTCTTCAGCAGCAGTGTGAGGAAAAAATATGTTGCGCTATGTGAGAAGAAAACCCAGCGCTGTACTGAGAAGCTGCAGAAATACTTTCCCCAGTGTAACGTTCTTCGAGAATGCTGGGAAAAAAAAAAAAATGGATTAAAAGCCTTTTTTCCTAATCTTTCAGAAACTTGTCAGTAAGACCCTGCTGAGCTGTGGAGAAGCTGCTCAGATGCCGTTCAAGTAGCTTTCCAAATCCAGCCGCTGTAGAAGCTTAGTTAGCTGCATATTAGAAAATAACTAAGCACATATACAATGCATAATGGAAAAAGGAAAGGTTCCATCAGACATTTCTGCACAAATATTATACAAATACAGAACGTTTGCTTGTTTCTTCTCACCTACAACCCAGAATTCAGCTTAATTAAATAATTGTTTTTTGTACACAAAGTGGTTTTTGAATGCAGGAGACATGATTTTGCCTTTAGGGTCATGCTAGCAAATCATCTGCATCTAACAAAGAGATCTGCAACCTTCAACACTTCATCCTTTAGAAAAATAGGACACTAGTTTGTATTTATGATATTGTAACTATAGATAAATATAAATTAGTTGTTGTTTTTTTTTTTTTAATATATAAAGAGAACATAGCCTTTTTTGTCAAAATATGAAATAGTTTATCATTTTTCACTGAGATTCCTATGACTTCCTTTCAAAATAAAAGACATCCTGTGTCACATATGATCATCTTAAAGTTGTAGTGGTTCATTTAAGGTCAGTGCTCCATTTGTGGAGCAAAAAACAGAAATTCATAAATCTAACTAACCAAAGTTAAATTAGAGCTAATTAAAAGACGCTTACTATATTTTTCTAAGCATAAAGCACAACTAAAATTCTTGAATTTTTTTCAAAAATAGAAAATTCGCCTTATAAACTGATGCGTCTTAAATATGTTCTTGCTGACCTCCAATTGATCTTCTGAGGATCTCTTAATATAGAGCTAAGTTACACTGTGAGGACAAAACACTTGATGGATTGTTGGAGCATTATGGGTAATGTAGTCAGGAGTCTCGTGTTTGTGAATAAGTTGAATAATGTTTGAGTTAGGTTACTTTATATATATATTATATATATATATATTATATATATATATATATATATATATATATATATATTACTACTTATTTACTTTTACATGAAAGTTACTCTGCTATTATGTGTATCCTCCACACTCTCATGTCCTCCTTTACTACATCTTTTAACCTCATTTTTGGTCTTCTTCTTCCTTCACTAACATTAACTCTGTCCTTCCTTTCAACCAAAACATCTTAATCATGAAAAGACATATTTGCATTTATATGTACACGCCACTTTGCATGCATAAAGTTTGATTCATTGCATTAAATGGAGAAAAAGAAGCTAATGTATTTAATCCCACTCCTATGATGAATGAACCTTTTGTTACATAGTTACCATTAACTGGTTCTTAACATCTATTAAAAGTTATACTTTATCAGTTCAAGTGCTAATGATTTATTTTTTTATGAGTAACAATAATGATTTAAGCCAAAAAACAAACTAAAAAGACACTAATTGTGATATTTTTTTGTGCTTATTTTGTCAGATTCATACACGTCCAAGTCTTCCTCGCTCCCTGGCTACGGCAGAAATGCACTGAATAGGGTAAGAATTCATGTTTCTTTGCGTTTGAAAGCTTATATTTAGTTAGATTTTTTATGAGAAACATTAAAACCAATATATTTTAGTTTTCCATCAACATTTTAAAAAATGAGGAATGTGCTTGATTTTTTTTTTTTTGAAGACTACATTTAGACTTGAAAATAAAGGATAAAAAAAAAGTATTGTTTAGTTTCACATGGCAATTTACTAATTCCTAAAGATGTGACTGGATGTTTCATCCTTACAGCGTTAGTAAATGTTACCTAAAAGAACAACATATTATCATTTTACCATGTCAGGTTTACTTTTCTTTTTTTTGTTTTTGATTTTAAGTTGTAAAACAAATGAACAAAGGAATGAATGATTCAAGGATTCTTTTCTATCATCTTTTCAGTTTAAGAATAAACTTTGATCCTGGTAAAGCAAAATTAGACCTACATTACCTTTAAGAACTATTTTTTTTAAATATGAGTTTGAATTCCATCATGAATTCAAATGTTACTTCATCATTTAGTCTCATAAAACTTGTGACGTGACCTCATTTATGTTTCATAGTTATCAATGATCCATCGAAAAGTGTAGATGTCAGAACTACTTTTCATAATTTGTTTGAATTTACTTTATACCTGAATTACTTTTTTATTTAAAGGTTTTACACTGAGCCAACAAAAAAAATGTAGGAAACCAAAAATGTCAGCAATTGCACATACATTTTTTAATATTTCTATTAATTGCATTTTTTGCATATACAAGCTTAGACATCATTTTCTCTAAAAAAAAAAAAAAAAAAAACCCAACAAGAGACGTCTCAATGTGGGATAGTTCCAGAAACAGGAGATGCAGACAGACTCAGACAGGCCATTCAGTGCCCTTTCAGTGAATGTTGATTTATGGCAAAGGCCAGATCTGACACTCATTTGTATCAGTCTACTTCCTGAGGCCAAGGAGTAAATGGCAATAGTTAAACAATGACTTTTACTTTTGATTAGGTCATACATGCACAATCACATTGTTTTTTAGAATTCTCAGTTTATTTCTATCCTCTGTTGAGATAAAATCTCTTTTCTCTTGGAGATCAGGGATTGGAACTTTGATTAAAGAGTTCACGTAATGCAAAATCATCTCAAAGCAGTTTATTGATCCGTTCATGCATTTCTGAGCATTCCTCTGAAAATCTGCGCTCTGAGCACCAGCCCCTCCCAACGAGCGAGTTCTCACAAGCTGATGTCACAAACTGAAGACAACCCCTTTCAGGAAGCGTCTTCGCTGCCAGAAACTTCCTCCAGACTAACAGAGACACACATTTTTCCGCAAAGCTAGCGGTAATCAGCCGTTAACTTTGCTGCTCAGCTAGCGATTGTCAGCCGCTATCTTCATCGCTCAACTACCAGTGATCATCCGCTAACTTTGCCTCTAAGATAGCAATAATCAGCACCATCCTCACCGCTCTACTACCAGTGATCATCCGCTAACTTTGCCTCTAAGCTAGCAATAATCAGCACCATCCTCACCGCTCTACTACCAGTGATCATCCGCTAACTTTGCCTCTAAGCTAGCAATAATCAGCACCATCCTCACTGCTCTGCTAGCAGTGATCAACCGCTAAGTTCGTAGCTTAACAAATGGAGCTCAGCTGCTAACTTTGCTGCCAGCTAGAGGTAATCGTCGCTAGCTTCACCGCTTAGTTAACAGAGATTTTCTGCTAACTTCGCCGCTTAGCTAGGGGTGGTTGGCCACTAACTTTGACACTCAGCTAGTTGTGCTAAGCCGCTAACTTCACCCCTCAGCTAATGGTGCTAAGCCGCTAACTTCACCCCTCAGCTAATGGTGCTTAGCCGCTAACTTCACCCCTCAGCTAATGGAGCTTAGCTGCTAACTTCCCTTCAGCTAGCGGTGCTAAACTGCTAAGTTTGCCCCTCAGCTAGCGGTGCTTAGCTGCTAACTTTGCTCTTCAGATAGCGGTGCTAAGCCGCTAACTTCGCCCCTCAGCTAGCAGTGCTTAGCTGCTAATTTCACTGCACAGCTAGCGGTGATCATTGCTAGCTTCACCGCTCAGTTAGCGGTGATTATCGCTAACTTTGCCGCTCAGCTAGCGGTGCTCAATCATTAAGTTCTCCGCTCAGCTAGTGGTACTCAGCCACTGGTTGTAGCAATAGCTAGGGCTACTAAAGGCAGTTACACAGGATCCACATCCATCTTTGGAAATGTTTGGATGTTGTTTGTTTTCGTGGGCAAAACACAGACACAATGGCAACGCCATCACTAGGATGATGTCATGAAAACGCTCACAAAAATAATTCATATTTCATAAATATTTTGTTCTTTAGTGTGCTAAAAGTAACATATGATACATTATGGATTATGATGGTTTACTCTGAAAGACTTTAAGAAAAGCAAAGTAGAGGCCTTTTAAGAAAAATGTGCATTCTTTTCAGTTTTGAATTTTTTGTTCACATGTGTATAGTTTCTAGTCATGTTTTCCCTAAAGAACTGTTATTGTTTTCTGGCAGCCTGGAAGTGCGGGTGCGGATTATTACCAGTATGACAGCAGTAATGCAGTTAATTGGCAGATCAGAGGTAAGCTGGTTCAGCTTATCCACATTCTTCTCAATCTCTTCTAATCTATGCCCTCCTGTATTCATCCTTCTTAACTTTTACCGCCTCGACATACTAACAGAGAAAGGTGTCGGCAAGTGCAACAGCTCTTGATCATATTTTCTTTTTTTTTTCCCCAGAATACAAAGTAAGCCAAAGCACATCGGCTGGTGAACGCA
This sequence comes from Oryzias javanicus, assembly GCA_003999625.1. Lineage (NCBI taxonomy): Eukaryota > Metazoa > Chordata > Actinopteri > Beloniformes > Adrianichthyidae > Oryzias > Oryzias javanicus. The sequence goes on from CM012450.1 coordinate 23,132,414, forward strand.
TCTGACTCAGTAACACCCACTCACGGATAGTCTGTAAAATGAACGTTCTCTCTGGTTGAAGGCCAAATATCAGACTTCTCTGTTGTTTCTATGAATCATTTACAACAAAATATTCCAAATTTATCATAATAAAAAGAAATTGTTCAGTAATATGATACAAATATCAAATTAAGCTTTATTTATACGTACAACAAAGAAAGCAGAATACAATATTAAAACTACAAAAGCTTCTGTTATTGTAGAGTGGAATTGGAAAAACTATCATTTTTCCTCATCTGGAGCAAATGTAATCTGCATGTATTTCATAGAACTGTTGAGAATTTCCTCCTTGTCTTCTTCAGATCTACCCATATGAAGCTCTTATAGTGTCAGTGAGAGGACAACACCCCCTCCCTGCTGATGTGGACCGAGCCAGATTAGAGGTAAACAATTATTCTTCCGAATTTACTGGAGGAATTTATTGTTAACCGAAAAATACTAATTGGAAATTAGGCTTTATTTCTTTCAGGTAGCTTCTGTAAGATTATGAGTTACATATTTTGTAAGGATTAGTGACCATTTTAGGTCAAGCACCTGTCCCATAATGGATCTAGAAGCATTATATTTTTTGGAATAGGACCTGGAGACGATGCAAAACCTTTGCTCCAACTTTGACCAAAAGACTCAACAGAAACTGAATTGTATCAATCAAAGTCTGGATCTCATGAGCCGCTCACCTTTTGCCACATTCCATCAGTGGTCGCCACTGAAAAACAGCCACTGGTCCGCACCTTTGGCGCCAGTCCTACAAAAAGTCAACTTAGCCGTCCAGCCGCCAAAGATGAGGCTAAGCTAAACTTGTAGGAATCAAAATTGCTTCTCTGTCCAAAAAAGACCTGATAGGATGTTGAATTATTATTTTATGAAACCAAAACCTTATAAAATCACTTTTCTGAGACTTGATCATTAATTATTTCAAGGTTTCTACAAGACAAAATAAATAAAATTCAATGCAAACAAGCTAATTATTTATATGAATAATTATTCCAGAACTCCACATATCAGGGAGAACTTTAATGAAAGTTTAATGAAACTTTTCTTGATTTACAGGACGCCTCACACTGAATTTGTCAGAGGAGTTTGAAATACGCCATATTAGAAGAAAAACCTCTGATCTGATCAAACATAATTGCCGTTTACCACAATAATGCAATCTCAGCAGTCAGTTGAAAGATGAGTATAGATATGTTAAACAAAAAGGGGTGCAAATATTTTTGAAATTCAAGAAAAACCTCATTAATGAAAAACCTGACTCAGCTGGATGATGATTTGCTTACACGTTCTTTTCTTTGAGGTCAAACAATGTCTTTTGGCTTCGATTAATATTATTTTAAGACCATGTAATTATATTTATGCTCATTTTGTGACTTGATCTTTCCTCTCCCAGCGTCACCTTTCACCAGATGAGTTTTACAGAGTCTTTGGCATGTCCATGTCTGCCTTTGACCGTCTCGCGCAGTGGAAAAAGAATGAACTGAAGAAACGAGTCCGACTCTTTTGAAGAAAAACGAAAGAAAACAACAAATCTATCTGACCTGGTGCTGGTCCAACATCAACAGCGTGCTATCAAAGTAGCTTCCACTCAAAAATGACTGGTCCTGGGAGTGTCAGCAGAAAAATTCATCAGCTTCCTGTTCTTGATGTGCACTAGGATTTCTTAAGCAATACCTGTGAGGACGGCCAACTGGGCCGGACAAGGAAAAACTGGGTGAAAGGAGAAAAACGGAGAGCTGAAAACAGGACTTGGATTTCAACTGACATGCCAAAAAAAAAAAAAAAAAAAAAATGGGTACAAAGCAAAGTTAACTGGGTTTTTACCAGCAGATGGCAGTGTTGCTATTGTAGTCTGCAGTATATACATGAGAACTGAAGATCTGCCAATATTTATGATAAAAATGGGGATGACCCTGAAAAACTGCCTAGGAAACAGAAGGAAATATTTAGGTTTATCAAGTGATGCAACATTTAAACTCACTTCACAGGCTTCTGAAGTTCAGGTATGCTAAAGAGTAATGATTTTTCTTTACTTTGTAAGTTTTAAACACATAGTTAAGGTTATTTTGCACTGATTTGAAGCCATATTGGTTGTTACAACCTGTTTTTTGATAACTTCTAAACAGTTTACTCATATGTCTGAAAACTTAATCTGAACTCACTGCAGATGTACATGAAGTTGAGATGTTGAAGGTTTTGTAATATTTACACAAAAGGTTAAAAGAAAGTGGAATTTAAAACTTCCCAGAATGCATTTTTTTATCCACTTAAACAGCTCAGAAAAGCTACAAAACAGTGAGTACAGAAAATGAATGAATAAAATTAACACGTATGCAAAATGAGAACAGATTAGTATTAGTTATGTGGGTCAATCAAAAGGTATTTGTGTGAAAGAGTTAAAAATGTCAATGTGGATCAAAAATAAATGACCAAATAAAAGGGAAGTTTGTGATGAAGTAAAAACAAAAAAAACTTTTTGTTTTAAGAAGTGTGCACTTCGAATGAGAACAGCTGACTTCAAAGATAAAAAAAATGTCTTTTCTCAATAAACACAAAGTTCACATTTATCTATTTATTTTAGAAAATTCCTGTTCAGGTGTTTAAAACTGGCATCAATAAACCATGTTTACTGTATTAACCATGAATTGAACCACAATGCTACTTTTTACTATGGATTTTATTTACTATTTGCTATTGTAGTTCACCATGTCTCTCACTGCAAACTCAAATGAATGATTTTTAATGGTTTTAAGCTATTATACTGTATTATTTCTTACACCTGAAATACTCACAGAAGATTTAGAAGCTTTACAATAGTTTTTGTATCATAGTATAAGGTGAGATTCGTTTAAAATATTTATTCCATAATTTAGGTTTGTTTTTGTGTGGAAAAAAAAAGTTTAACAGTGAGTTATTGGCTGAAGATACTCGCCAAAACAATGAATTACAGAGAGATCGCAGACAAATATGTAAAACGAAGAAGAAGAGCTGGAAGAGAAGGGAAAATCTCCAACCTTAATGTGTGAAGAAGAACGTAAAATGGCTAAACAGCAGGCTGTGATGTGTGACATGAAGAACAAAATCAAACAACTACAAAGTACTGACAAAGAAAAGGATACAATAAGCACTTTAAACTCCAGAAAGGCTTGTTTTGATTAAAAAGCTTAAAGTTTAAATGCATAAACCATCACATTCTAGACATGCTAATATTATGCTTAATATATACAAATATTCCAAGACAGTGATTTCCAGAGGGATTTGTTGGTCTTTCAACCTTGCCTGAAGCAAATATATACACAGATGTTAAACAAAACTTTCCGAGTTGATTATAAGGAGAACGTACTTAGACTGTCATGTAATTATGTCGTGAGAATAAAAGTTTGAGCTATGAAACATTCAAAATGAACTGATTTAGAAATTGATGAATAAAATATTGAAATAAATGTGATTTTTACAAAGGTCAAAATCTCAATGACAGCGTACAAAATGGAAAATATTTGATTTTCAATTATGCGCTTTAACATTGGAGAGTCTTTTTAAAAACTTTGTGTCTCTTCCAGAATTTAATGTCAGATGTTGAGACAATCTCTGGTGTGGAATTTAAAGGTATTATTTATTTACAACTCACAGAAAAAAAGACAAAATAGGAGGAGGAGTTAAGTTAGGAGGAGTTGCAAAGTTAAAGCCTCAATCCAATCATCTTTTGAGATGTTTTGAAAGCATTTAATGTAATCTTTTTGTCATGACTATGTAGATTTTTTTTTGTAAAAACTTTTAAAAACCTGTGTCGTCTTCTAGGACGTAGTTTCTGCAGAGTTCACCAGAAAATGGCCTCTGAGTTGCGGGCAGGACTGTTGGTATGAAGTAAGCTGCCCCTCATTTCCCATCATCCCTTTGTTTACACTCTCTCCCGCTAGCTTACAGCCCCAACTGCTATTTTTTTTTTTTGTCTTCTCCTGATTCACAATTATTTGAATAAATAAAATACTCAGAAATACGAGTATGAGAATTTTCATAATCTTCTTTTCCATCGTCAGAGAAATGCTACAAAAACTTCCATTTTCATTTTTAAGCTGTAGAAAATGATGTTAAATACTGTTTAGGGAAATGTTAAAAGCTTAAAGAAATGACACTGGAAAAGCTATACTTGTCAGTATAGATGCATTGGATGTTGGGATCCTGCTGACACATTTGCAATACTGTAATCCAGTTGATGTGTTTTATGATTTAAAGATAACAAAATACAAATTGTAGGTCAAGTATCAGAAACCTTAGGGTTCTGTTTGACATTCTTGTGTCTTTGCAAAGTTATTCACAGCATACGGACAAAACCTGTTTCTTTTGAGGACTATCTTTAAAATAAAAAGCAAAGAATCTAAAAGGATTTAAAGTTAATCACTTAAACTTTTATTTTGACCAACTTGAACAATTGTAATTCTTTTTTTAGCTGTTTTAGCAATTGTTCTATGAGCTAGCTTCAGCTGTTTCAAAACCCAGCAAGGCTTTTAGCGGGAACAAGCACATCCTTTTTGATCTATACGGGCTACTTTCTACGTTCAGAAACGTTTTGCTAATTTAGACACACCCAGAATGTGTGACCTTATGAAAACAAAAGTCCTTCAAAAAGTTCAAAGTTAGAACTAACACAAAAACCAGATGCATATTTGTACTGGGGGTCTGAAAACTGAGCAGCTTAGAGATTAGAGATAAACACTATTCCAATACTGGCTGGCTTTTCCCACATGCATGATTAGTTGTATTCTGGTTTCCCACTAACATCCCAAATTATAGAATTTGAAATATTGGATAAACTATTATAGAATTTGAAATATTGGATAAACTATTTACAAATATGCTTACTCTGGAGGTAAAAGAGCAAACCTGAAAAGTTTGATTAAAGTCAAAGCTGATTGAACAAAGTGCTAATATATTTTGTGCTTCTAATATATACTGAATTACTTTTGGCCTTTGTATCAACATTTTATTTTAAATAAACATACTATAGGGGTTTATTTTAGGAAGAAAAACCTTCTAAACAGAAATGATTTGTGTTTATCAGTCAGCACCCTGTGAAGACACATATGTGAGGAGGCCCACATGTATGTGCTAAGATAGACAGAGTGCTTGTGAACATTTAGAAGCAGACAAAAGAAACCTGTACGAAAAATATAAAACTGCTTAATTATTCTGTTTCATTTGTTTATTTTAGTAACAACAGGATGGAAATGTTTGAAATTTAGAAATTTCAATATATGTTATTGTTTCATTTTTGTTACTTTTTAACAGAGTTAGGAAGCTTTCAGTCGGGGTCACCAATTTTGGATAAATCAGAAATAATAAAATTCAAAATATCAAGTTAAAAACTTACTCCGATCATCTTTTGAGGTATTTTAATTAACCCTTCCGCTATTTTTGGGGTCCAGATGACTCCAACCACATATTAATATGTGATTCCTTCCAAGACAAATGTAGACAAAGGGGGACAGGATTTAATGTCTGCCATGGACATTAGTGAAACTCAAAAATCAATGATTAAAAAAAAGTTCAGCGCACTGTCTTGTGGGTCCAGACGACCCCACTTTTAATGTAAACAAGCTAAGGAGAGCGGAAGGGTTGCATTCCTAGTGGAATTTTAGCTAGGATTATGCTGTTTTAGTCATAATAACAAAAAACCCTGTGTTCATTTATCTGAATTTATATGTATTATGGGCAGGACAATTGGATGAGAGCGCAACTCCGCCCCCTTTCCCCTTCATTGCTGAGTTCCAAGCAGCAAGCTTGTGACCCTCTAGTGTATTTTCTGTCACAAATATGTCAAAAGGCTATTTTTCTAATGTCCGAGTATTTCTTATAAAGAAATACTTAGAAACGCAATTTTACAAGATATTAAGTCATAAATTTAAAACGTAAATTTAGCCTGTGACTTTTTAAGTCATAAATATACAGCTTTACCTTTGTGATTTAACAGTTACAACTTTTAAAGTCGTACTTTAAAAAAAAAAATGTAAACTGGAACTTGTAATCTGTTGTCCTACCTAAAATAAACAAACAATAAAAACAAATTGTCAAATTAACTTTGAAAGCTCAAAGAAATCTGTTTCTTGGGTTCTGCAGGGTTAAATTCCCTTGGTATACTTATTTTAAAATATGAGCAAAATTCATTTTTTTGTATTATATCAACAGTTTTAATGTAAAAGATAAACAAAGCCCCATTTTTTTTTTTTTTTTAATCGCAAAGATGCTTTCATGAGGTACAGGCGCTAGGACCCCGAAGAATCCTGGCTGATGAACAAGTGGCCGCCGAGTCCAACTGTAAACTGTAGCGGCCACTCTGACTCACTGATCCGAGCACGGAACGACAAAAGCCGCCGCTGTGTCTGCGGACGACGCCGACATGTAGAAAACTTTATTACCCAAACGAACGAGGGATTACAACTGGAAACGAACGAGGCGGAGAAAGGCGGCATGGACTCGAGACGCAGAAGCGGTGAGTCATTTCATCTTTTGAGGAGAAGTTTTAGACAACGCCTTTGTAGAAAAGTCACTCAGTAAACTTCATGTACAAATCTAACAGTCCATAAAGTTCACTTGACAAAAACACAAATGACGCGTTATGTGGAGCACTAACACAAAAGACAATTCAGGAGTGTAGTTACACAAATAAACGGTCCGTTAATTTGCTCTCTTTGATCAAACAAACCGAGCTCGCCTCGCGCCCTGAGCCTCTGTTGGAGCTCGCGGGCGTGATGTCACTCAGCCACGCGCCGGTTGGTGAGCGTGCCTGGATGGAGGAGGAGGAGGAGGAGGAAGAGGAGGAGGAGGTATCCTCAGGTAAAGTGATGCAATCTGATACCAACACAGAAATGCCCCGCTGGAAGCTGCGCCGCTGGAAGAGAGGCAGAGCTCAATGGTCGCTGTGTTCACAGCTGATGCAGGAAGCTGTGCTCCTACGCCACGACGAACCACTGCAACGGTCGGAAACCACGAAGAAAAGTAGATCCGAAGTAAAAACATGGAATTAGGGACAGAGAACATCATGTTGTCACTTCTATTTAACAAATTCAAACCTCAACAGTTAACTATGGTGCAGATATTTAATCTGAAAGTATTTTAAAACAATTTCATTACATGATTAGTTAAATGATTGCTTAAACCAAAGGCATCATGACATCTAATCACACCATATTCAGATTAAATTAGACACATAAAATTATCTAGAATCTGATTAAATGCCATTTGCTGTTCCCTATGTCCATATTTGTCATTCTAGAAAGATTCTAGATCTTTCTTTAATAAGTTAATTAAAATTTTCCGAAATGATAATAATACATTTTATAATAATACATTTTATTTATATAGCGCTTTTAAAAGATACTCAAAGACGCTTAAAAACAAATTACATTAAAAACAGTAGTAATTATAACTTTCTTTTCTTTATCGTTTAAATATATACCAATTGATTTCTCAAAATTCAATTAAAAAAACTGTTTTTGTGTTAAGAAAAGGAGATTTACCATAATCAATCATTTAAAGTGAACAAAACTTGAGCTTTCAGTCATTGAATTACAAATTCTTACATAAAAAGCTTATTGGAAAAATTACTAAGTCACACTCCAATGATCTTTTGGTCTATCTTTAAAAGCGTCCCCCCCCCAAAAAAAAAAAACTTGTGTTCCAGACAGAAATTCCCCTCTGAGTTGTGGGCGACATCATTGGACTTAGAGTAAGCCCGCCCCCACTTCCCTTCATTCATCTGTTTACACACTCTCACGCCAGCTTACTCCCAAACCTAACAAAACTGGTGCAAAAAAAAAAAAGTACAGCTTTGAGCTAAATGCCAGCTCAGACAAAGAAAACAAAGACGTACATGGATCCAGTCGTCTATAAGATTTTTTTTCCTGCAAGTATTTTTCTCCACGGAGCGGAACAGGAAGCTTGTGGTCAGCCAATTGTAGCTTCTAAGTCGCAACTACAAACTTTTTCAACTGAACTTTTACCATCTTCTCCTGATGAAGAAATCTCATTTTGAGATTCATGTAAGTCCTCCATCATCAGAAAAATGCCACAAGAGCATGTAAAAACACAAAAAAAACATGAGTGGGTCTTTAAAGGATCCATGAATTTTATGAACAAATGTTGCATTTTTGTTTATAAATTCATACTTTCTTCCATTTTCTGCCACAGAAGGAACTTTCTTAGAATGGACTTTAGTGTGTATGAAGGTTCTTCATACCTGCATGAATTTAGAAGATATGCTTGACCTCTTACTAAAGTACATGATGATGTAACAATGCAAGAAGTATTATTTTCCCCAAAAAAAAAAAAAAATCTCAAATTTTGTAGACTTACCCAATGTTTTAACAGTTATCGGGGCTTCTTGTTGTCCCATCTAATATATAACTTTCAGTTTTTTTGTTACAAATTCCTGTTTCCTATCTTGGGAAAGTGATAAGATACTAGAAGAATGTAAAAAAAAAAAAGAATTCCTCTACTATATTTCCACAGCTGTGTGTTTTTACTTCTCGACTGTGAACTTTTTAACGCCTTGGCTGGAGCGTCTAACCCAGTGAAGCTGTGACACCACAACACTGTTGTCATGAAAATATGAGTTACAGGATGCAGAGCCTCTGAACAAACCCTTTGTCTCCACCAGAGCTTCTGGGGCCGCTGAGCCTTGAACTCTGACCAGAGGATGGGAGACTGGAGATGAGACGTTTGGGGAGAGGAGTGAATGGCGTTTGAGATGGGGGGAGGGGGGGCGCAAAAAGTGGAGGAAAGTGAGACGAAAAAGAGATTTCTTTCAGACTTTGTAAGTAAGACGGGAAAAGACGCCATCTTCAAAACAAAACATTCTTACACTCTTTTTTTTTTTTAATGGGTAAAATAGAAAAAAAATATTAATTGAATCAGGATTTGGTTAAATTATTTTTTTTTTCAAAAGAATTTGCTGATTTATGTTAAAGTCTCACTCTGATCATCTTTTGTAAAAGCATTTGCATTTTACCTATAATTTTACCCTTTAATCACTAAAAAAAAAAAAAGAATATTTTTCTTGGACATAGTTTCTGCAGTAGTTATTCACAAATTCACCTCCGAGTGTTCGGTGGAACAATTGGCATTGTGTAACCCCGCCCCCTTCCCTATCATCCATTTCTATAGTGCTCTCCTGCTAGCATACGGCCCCCTCACAAACCCAACCTAACATTACTGGTGCATAAAAGTGGCGAGCAATATCAGATTTTTTTAAGCTCTACAGTTTTGAGTGCGATGCCAGCTCAGATGAAGAAAATGAAGACGTACATGGATCTATTAGTCTAAAAGTAAATGCATCAGCCTCTGCTACTGATTCACAACAAAATATTATATATATATGTACCTATACTATACATCTTCCATGCTATTCTTAAGCCTTTCAAGGTAAACTGTATCCATAGAGGTGATATTATATCATATTTGGCACACCAAAGAACACATTTCTTTTTTTTTTTTTTTTAGCAACTATGAGTTATTTTTAACTCATTTTTTTCAACTCATAATCCGGCCCGCCGGGTAATAATATCCGTCCCTCCAGAAAATGTTATCTATTTATTCATCTTAACAGCCCGATGTTATCTTGTGCTCATTTCTAACTTGTATAATTTTGACAAAATATATTTTTATTGAGAGTAAAATATTTAAAGTTTTTTAAGGTTTAAGTTGATTTATTCTGGAATAATATTCCTGCCTTTTTTATTTTCCGCAATTATGTTAAAAAGTTACAGTTTTAAAAATTGTCATTCTACTAGCTTTTTGTCATTTACTAAGATTTTTTTTAGGCTATTTTTGAGTTTAGCTAATATTTCAGCGACATGCTAGCTGTTTTGGTTAAGTTAGACTTTTTTCAGCTTTGTTTCAGTTTTAACCTAAGTTTTTTTTTTTTTTTTTTTTTTTTAGGCTAATTTGGTATTTTTCTAATATTTAGTTGGCTATCAGCTTTAGAGTTTTCAGTTAAGAATTTCAGCAACTTCAGCTGCCAAATCTAGCTTACAGCATTCACACTAGCATTATCACAGGTAATGTTATATATCCAGTTCATAATTATGTCAAAAAGTTGTGTAACTGCACAAGTAAAGTGTAGTTTTAGTTTGTTCAATAATTGTGTATCCTGTTCGGCCCGGGACCTAAGGTGTGTTTTGGATTTTGGCCCTTTGTGCGACTGAGTTTGACACCCCTGGTTTAGAGGAACGACTGGTGCAAAATACCTCTTTGAGGTTGTTTTTCACAAGGAATGAACATCATAATACAGTTGAAAGCTAAAGAAAATTATTTTGCATGATAAATTGATCTTTCTATGATCAAAAATTGCTGCTATTGTCTACCTTAAGCTGAAACTTTTACTTTTTTTTAAGTCACATAAAGGAAAATGGAGGGGTGCGAGCCTGGGTGTTGATTGATGGGTTACACGTGTAACGGACGGGAATGAAAGTCTCGTGTCTGCAGGATGGATCTCCGTGTCTCCAGCGTCAGGCGTCCTGCCCATAAGCACAGTGTGGTGAGATAAACGGAGGGAGCAGCAGTTTTGTTTTCTCCAACCAAACAGGCTAAATCAGTCCAAATGATAGTCGCATGGGCTGCATCCCATGACTGTCCTCCCCTAGACAAGCCGCTGTGGAGCCGCGCACACACATCGCTGGATTCATTCTTGTGAGTTTATTAGTCGGAGGAAGGTGAATGAACGGGGAGCGCGCCTTCTGCTTTTTAGCTTGATAAATAATAAGCGAGGCAAAGAAGTTGAAGAGGAAATGAGTGTGTGTGTGGAGGGGGGTAACAATGACCCCTCTGTGGGTGAGAGGAGCCACAAGCCTCCAGAACAGCTGATTCTCAGCCTGCCATGCCTCCAGCCCTCCCAGAGAGGATGGCCTTGACGACACAGAGTTCGATGTTCGGAGACCAAAAGTCTGAGTCTTGTTTACTTTGATGGAAAGAAAGCATATTTTTACTCTTAAAAAAAACTACAAATGTGTAACTTGAGTTCTTTTTATCATGCATATGCAGAGTTTGTGATGTTTTAAAAGGAGAGCAACAGAAATGTGAGGAGGAAGAGGAGAAGGGAGGCCTGCAGTGGGATGACAGAGAGGTTTCAGACCATTAAGGAGTGGACAGAAGCTTCTGTTGACAGCCTTTATAGAAAACCACAGCTGCACACACACACACACACACACACACCCACACTGCTGGAGGTAAACTCAAACCGATGAATCAAGACATCGCAGCTGTGTTGCGCCACTCCCCTAATTCTTTTGTTTTCGGTTCTCTCAATTCCGTTGTTTGCTCTGGTCCTGTGGAGCATTGTGGCTCTAATTTTGGCTCTCACTGAGACAATGAAGGATTGTTGGAGGGAAGGCGCCGGAAGAGCCTGGTGGGACAGTTGAGGCTTTTCATCTCCCAAACTCTCGTTCTACATTCATTCTGGATCAAGAAAAATGAAACAGTTTTGATATTAGTTGAAGGTTTTCCTTCTTTCTAGTGTTTCCCAAGAGTTTTATGTAGGAATGTTTTCAAAGCTTTTTTCTGACACTTTACATGTATAATGTTAAAATGATTTTTGTAATGCTGTTTTTTTTTTTTTTTTTTACCAAAAACCATATTTTTCAAAAACTTTATTTAGGAAAAAAAATCAATGCAAAAAAACTAAAGTCCTGTCAGCCTTTTTAACCACAATGTTACTATGACAAATAGAATTTGGTTAAATTTTGGCATCTAAAATATCTGTTTACAAATTCATTCAGTTATAAAATTTAAACTACTTTTAGGTATTTCATCCTTGATACGATTTTTACAAACATCAACCAGAATCCTAACTTGATCAAGAAAGTTTCACAACTTGAATTCAACGAAAAAAAACCCAGATGTTATTTAAACTAAGTAAATCGATGTTTATTTAAAAAAATAAAGCAAAGTTGAATAATCAAATCCATAAATTAGATATTTACAATTAATTGTAATTTTTCAGGATTTTTAAAAACTAAAATTGTTGGATTTGTTCAGTTTAAATCACAGGTGAAAACGTATTTTACACAACTAAAAACTAGTTTATAGATGAAAAAAAAAGGCACAAAAAATTAAATATTTATTTGAATTTTTTCAAATTTGAACTGATAAGTTGTGAATTGCAATTGAATTAATTCAGTGGTTTGGCATTGATATTTATGTTTTTTAAATTTTTGTACGATGTACAAAATTTTCCATATTTTTTATATTGAAACCATTGACTGTATAAAAGAACTGGACAGAGGAAGTGTGCCATCTCCCTCTATAAAATGACTTGTTTTCGGTCCTAACGAAATGAAGTTTAGTCAGTTCTCTGCAGTTTTTCTGGCATCAAGCCTGTAGATTTTTTGCAATACACCTTCGAGCTACGCTAAAGCTAATACGATAACAACCGACTGTTACAGAATCAAAGGTGGGCGGGGCTTTTATACCGGAGCTCAGAGCATGAGGACATGAAAGTTCTGGCACTTTTACCAGTTGACCAATCGCAAAATTCAACTGTAATACCTTATACGCACACATATGGTTTTAGAAGAAAAATGATTAAAAAGTGATTGAAATAGTTGATTCAGAGTTTGGTTATCCTTTAGTTTACACTGAAAGCTTGATCGGGAGAATCTGTCAAACATTCTACATGCATTGAGGCATCTGATTGGTCAGTTTATAACTTAATAACTTATGCTACACCAAAAATATTATGAAAAAGTTACGACTGGTAACTCTGACGCTGTTTATTTCTCAATAGAAGTCTATGGGATTTCAACTTTTTGGGAGCAGAGGGTGCGTCCTGATTCGAGGAGGGCGGGATTACTCTTTCCAGTTCTTTTATACAGTCAGTAATTGAAATCTTGATTTGTAACCCACACTAAATCAACCTGTTTCAGAGTTTATAACTAGTAAGAGTTCTTAAGTGGCATGAAACATTCAAATGACGGTTATAGAAAAACATCAGATTATTAAGCAGTGAGTGACTCGCTACATGAAGTCTGGTAACTGCATCCCGACTCGTCTTTCGTCTTTATTTTTGCTTCGTTTCCGTCAGGAAGGGGAACTTCCTTTCCCCGACCAGCAAACTTGACTTTTTCTCTGCTCAGCTCTCTTCCCTCCTCCCTGTCTTTGTTGGTTCTCAGCAGGCAGGATGTGTGAGAGTGTTTGTCAGGGCATTTGGAACAATGTCAAGGTCACCGAGCACACGAGCGAACGCACACATCCACACGAACGCACACACAGGATGCCAAGCGCTCTAAAATGTCTTACTACCAAAGAAGGCTGGCGGCGCTCGCTGCTCTCCACCTTCGAGCCGACACGGACAGCTGTTGGATTTCTCCTCCCTGTCAGCTGCCGTAACGGAGGCTGAGCTCCAGCTTTCAAACTCTTCACACCCTTCACCAACTGCCAGCCCCGCCTGGCTTGTTACAGCCCCGCATGCTTGTGTTAAAAGGATATTTGGTGGAACGGCAGAAACATTTTTCAGCCACATAAAAATAATCTAGTGTGAAGATTTCAGCATCATGTGACGATTTCCCTCCAAAAAGTGATTCAATAAAGTGTTTTTGTTTTGTTTGCAGTTGCGATGGAGCAGCTGGTGAGCGAGCTCAGCGGTCTGCTGAAGATGCTCGATCACGAGACGGTCAGTCCAGCAACTGCAGAGAAGATGGCCTCCATACGGAACATTCTGGAGTCACTGCCGCTATCAGGTGACGCTGCGTTCACACTGACTGTGATCTGTGCATCACATTTGCGTCGAGTGCTTTAGATTTAAAATGTGTCGATAGATACACGCGTCAGAGAAGCTAGCTTCATCGCTACACGGGAACACTGACTCTACATCTTATTTACAATGCATGGAATTCACATGTTATAAAAAAATTTTTTACTATTGTTTCAATGGTTACAAGAAAACTATCATAAAGCCAGGTGAATAAAAAGATTTTCCTCCATGTTTGTTTTGGACTTCACCTGCTGATCACATAATCAGCATAACATGGACCAAAGCTTTTTTGCTAAAGTTCTGATATTCAAACTTTCGATACCTAAAACGCTGTTACTAGACCAGGGATGGGCAAACTTTTTTTTACTTGAGCTGGTGCGTGGGGTGTTTTGGGGATCCACGTCATAAAAGAAAGAAAGAACAAAGAATTTGAATGAAAATCTGGTTTCATTTTGGCTGAAAATATTTTAAAACTGAACATTTTGTCACTTTCATATCAAAATTTCAACTTTTGTTCCCATTTTAGTTCCAGTGGTTTGATATCCATCAGGAAAAAGTGCAAACTTAAAGAAATGCTGGGTTTATGTGGTGTTGGAATGATTGAAAAAGGACCGTCCCACTTGAAAAACACACATTATTGTTAGAAAAAAACAACAAAATCTTCCAATATTACATAAAAGCAGAATTACATTTTGCACCCAAAGAAAGGTCAGTGTATTTGTCGTGCACCATCTATGAGCAGACACCAGAATTACAAAGAATATAAAACAATTAAGATTAATTATTATTTTTTTTCTAGTTTGGCAGGCCAGTTTAAATTGGTTCATGGGCCACACATGGCCCACCTCTATACTAGACTGACGCTCTGATCACGTTACAGGACGTAGGAAAATAAAGATGTACGGTCATCTACTATCGATTTTTTTCTTTGTAACACATACACTCTTTTTCAAACAGCATTTTTGTCTTCTGCTCCATTCATTGTTTGACTAAATAAATGCTTAGAAACTAAATTTTAAGCTTAATTTTTCTAAACATGTCCTCCAACATGAGAAAAAAAAAAGAAAATGTTAAAAACTGAATTTTCATTCAATTGGGTCTTTAAATTTGACAGCATCAAACTTTCATTTTACTTAATGTTTCATTCCTCATAGCTTTTCTTTTAATATTTTTTTTCCAAATGATTTGATATTTTCTTTTTGAATAATTTCAATGTGCATCTTCTATAATGTAGATGGTTTAATTTGGGCTTTATGGGATTATATGTCCAAATTCCTTCACTACTCATTTTATAGTACGTTCATCATTTTGTAGTGCTGTTTCCAAAATTCCAAAATTGAATTCTCTACAAATCTTTGCCAAAAAACCGTGTGCCTTGATTCTCACTTTATGGCATATATAGACCACAATGCATTGTGTTTTTAAATGTAATTTCTAAAGAAACCATCCATGTTTTCATCATCAGAACACAGTGATAGATCGTAAAATGCTCGTATTTAATAGGTTTTCACTTTGCAAAATAAGTGACGTTAAACTTGACATTTAAAAAAATAAGTAAGTAAAAAACATTGTTTCCGAATTGCTTTTAAAATCCAGGACACTAGATAGTCCTGCACTATATAGTTTTTTATTATTTAAGGAATTAAGGTGGGATTTAGACATAGGCTTAGTTTGTGTGCAAATGTTATTGATAGTGTGGTGCAATGATCCATTTTTACTAATATTCAAGACAAAAACTCTACACAGATATTTCTTTAAAGAAATATATTTAAAAAAAAAAAAAAAAAAAAAAAAAAAAAAAGCCTTTGTTAATTATTAGCTTTTTTTGCATAAAGATTGCAAATTTATGAAGCTTTGTCCCAGAAAACGGAGGATCTTTAACAGAAAATATCAGTGAGTTGTTCTGAAGCCCGTCCCTGTTGATGTGGAGGAGTGGAAGGAGGATAACAGGATTGATGTAAGAGGATAATGAGACACAAAGTTGAAGCAGGATAATGAGGCAAGGTCAGAGGAAGGTGGCCAACAGAATCTCCTGCTGGTTGTGTGTAATAGTACTGAAATTATTGTCTATATTCTAAGAGGTGTTCATATTTCATCTTCAATTCAAGTCTGCACTTTCATTTGGATTAGAAAGTCCTCGATTGAAATGAAAACAGACATACGAAATGAGAAAAGGAATAGAGTAAAAGACTATTTCAATGTCTCCATTACAGGTTGTTTAATATTTTAATATATATTCAAATGTACATGTATTTATAAAAATATAGCTAAATATGAATACCCAATGTTGAATTCTCTTTTACTCGCTTCTGTGATTGTTTAATTTTACTGTTTCTCCTTATTTCTGCCTTTAAAGAATGGATGATGTGTATAATTCCTCTGTTTATTTGATATGTTTTTGTTTTGTTATGCATCAGTTGTGGTGAAAACTAAACAGTAAAAATTAAAAAAAAACTACACAAATAAATAAAATAAATAGGTTTATAAAAGAATAAAATCTTTACTTTTTTTTCCTGATTGGATTTTTTGTTTAATTTATTGTGATACATTTTCTCACAATTACTAACAATAGATGAAGTATATTTCTTTGTTGTCTCCTGAGAAAAAGAAAATTCCTTGATTTCCAACTTAAATAAAGATTCTGATGCTTCCTCCTATTTTTAACACAGTGTTTGTGTCTTCTGCAGTGAATGGATCAGATGTCTACATGAACAGCTGTCTCTATGGAAACGGCACCAGCTTTGTCGAGTCTCTGTTTGAGGATTTTGGTAAACATGCTTTCCAAACACATGCGAACCAGAAATGAATCGTTCACCATGTACACGATTATTGTTCCCCCAGATTGTAATTTGCACATGCTCAGTGCTTCACCGGTGGAACAGAAAGAACATAAAGATGAAGAGGAGAACAGCCACGGCAATAAATCTGTAAGTCATTTAGTCCACACAGCTTACATTGTCTCAGCCTTTCTTGTGTTCCCGCCCACAATCCTGGTCTCAACTTTGAATTTTCAGACCCCGACCGATACCCCCCCTCCTCTGCCAGCCACCCCGCTTCCTGACGACTACTATGAAGAAGCTGTTCCTCTAGATCCCGGATCCAGTCCGCAGTACTTCACCACCACTATGAACTGTCAGTACTTCTTTATATGCAAACGATCTCACATCTGAATGAATAAACTAAACCTTCAAGTTCTTTGTGCGCTCCTCCCAGCTTCCAGGAACTCCGTGGAGGACGCCTATTATGAAGACGCCGATAAGAACTACCCAACCACCAGAATTAATGGACCTCCTAAAAATTCCAGTGAGTCTGTTTCTGGTGCCCGAAATGTAATTACGCAGCAATATTCTGAGGCGAGAACTGTTTGCGAGTCGCTCTTAATCACTCAATGTTTTTGTTAATTAATCATCCGTTTCCGTTTTCGCTGCACAGACAACGACTCGGACGCTCTGAGCAGCTCCTACGAGTCGTACGAGGAGGAGGAAGAGGAGCCGAAAGGGCAGGGCTTGTCTCAAAAATGGCCGTCTGAACAAAACGTGGACGGGCCTGTGAGAGATTGCCACATATGCGCCTTCCTGCTGAGAAAGAAACGCTTCGGCCAGTGGGCTAAACAACTGGTTATTATTAGAGACAATAAACTCCAGGTAAACAGAAATGCTTGTATTGATTCAAACCTTCCTACAGGGTCTTAAAAAGTCTTAAAAATATTGAACTCGTGAGTTTGACCACAAACAAGAAGTTTCAGTTTTGATCATAAAACGGGAATAAATGAATAAAATTGACGATAATTAACCAAATAGGAAAAAGGTGGAGAAATTGGTCTTATACTCGATTCTGATTGGCTGCTGGGTGTGGATTAAAAAGTGATAATGCACACCTAAAAAAGAAGTTCCGGTCACACGGCCCAAATGTTCTGTATCACTGCACAGGCCTCTTTAAAGCAAACATTTGCGTTATCTGAGCAAGAGGGGAACTTTCTCTCTGATCTGATGCTTTATTTAACCTATCGTGATCATCAGCATTTATATTGCTTTCCTTATGTGAGGTAAAGGAGTACAAATTAGTAAGCGCCCTGCCCCATAATGTTAGGCTTATCATGTTGTTTTTTTTTTTTCTTTTTCTTAAATTACCAGTAGTTATTCTCCTACTTCTAAGACAGCATTCAGCTTGAATGGTGTAGTCTTCAGTCTCACCACAAGGGGGAGTTTTCCATTTTTTGAGCAGGTCAGAAGAGTTCTGTGTTTATGTTCTAGCTGCTCGCTAAAGGTGTAACTTCAGAAAAAGAAAATAAATGATTCAGGTCTTCCTTTAAAATGTGCAACACTTTGCCGCTGCAGTTGAGGTCTGTGTCCGCTCAGCCAGTTTAGTGACATGCTGTCATGTCACCGTGACAACAAGCAGCATCACATATTAAATAGTCCACTTTTTGTGAAAAAGCGATCTTTACCAAAGAAATAAAGTACTAAATATTGATTCTTTTTTTTTTTTTTTTTTTTTTTAAGAGACTATGGTGGATAATGCCATTCGAAGTGTGTATTATCAGAAATTAATGCGCACTTCGTCGGGCATTATCCCTTACGATACTTGTATTATCCCTGTATACAGTGCTACTTAAGAGCAACACATTCTCGTACAATTCGAGTTCAAAAATGGATTTGAAGGCATATTCTCTTTCTTTTTTCCCTTTTATAGTGTTACAAGAGCATCAAGGACACGTCTCCCCACACAGAGCTCCCTCTGAACCTCTGTAACGTCATCTATGTCCCGAAAGAAGGCAAGAAGAAACGGCACGAGCTGCGCTTCTCTCTACCTGGAGGGGACGCTCTTGTGCTGGCAGTTCAGAGTAAAGAGCAGGCCCAGCGATGGCTCAAGGTGGGTTTGAACGCTCGTGAAGGAGGAATTTTCTGAAAGTGAAGCTTTTCTTCTCCTGCTTGCAGGTCGTTCATGATGTCGGGATTCAGTTCAACCACTCTGAAGGACTCAACGGATCCACTTCTCCAATTATACAGAGAAAGCTGGAGCTGGATAAGGTCTGTTGGTGTTCTTTTCCTTCTTTCTGATGGTTTAGAAGTCTCTTGTTGGCAGTGTGGTAGTTTGAGCTTTTCGTGTCTTTCATTTATTTCATTTTTATCTTTTCATACCCACATGACAATAATTCATTTAGTTTCTAGGTAAAAGCTGTAAAGAAGATTGCATTTTTATGGGGGTTGAAACATTTTAATGTTCTGTGAAAAGTGAATGCACATGAACAATCTGGTTCACAAATTACATCAAGCAGGAAGGGTTTTTTTTCTTTTTCTTTCATTTGCAACGTTCCACTTTAGCTAAAAGATTGGATAATAAGATGATGAATAACGACTTTTCTGGATTCATTTCCAGATGCTGCAGTCGTCAGACAAACAGGCATCCGACTCTGACAGCGGGCCAACAGCAGACAGTCAGTCTACTGGACACAGACCAGGCCGGGACACCACCGACTCACTCAGTAGGTGAAGCCTTAAAGGCAATTACTTCACAAAGTTGTCATTTTTGAGTTATAAACTGGAACTCATACTTTGGTTCGGAAGTCTTGAGAAATGGTTCAAGTTCTGAAAAATAAAGAGCAAAATAGGGACGTCCCGGTGAATCCATGAATGCCAAATACTGATCCAATACTTTTATTGGTAACACATTTCAGGTTGTCCCGAATTGTTATTTATTATTTTATCATTTAATAATTATAAAAATGTTACTATAAGAAGTTACTTCTTAATTTTTCTGGTAGCTTATTTGTTAAAAGAAATAGATCAAAATATGACAACACGAAATCAATTAGAGTCGTTTTCTTTTGTTTTTAACTGTGGTTTATGTAACAAAATGGAAAATAAAAAAATGTGAAAATCCCCAAAACATGCTAGAAAATTACTGAAAAATTAGGAATTTAAGGACAAAAAAATTCCTAAAAAATATAAAAATATTGATAATGGAGACTTGGCCTTTGGTCCACCTATTTGTGAGACTTTACTCATGACACTCCAACATATTATAAATTCAACAGATTAAAAATCATGTAAATATTTTTGTTTAGGTGAAATTCTCCTGGTGATAGTGTTCTAGGGTTAAACAGGGTCTGTCTGTGAAGTAGATTAAACAATTACGTATTTATCCATCATCTAGAAAAATAATGAACTATTAATCAATAAAAGAAGGTGATAATTGGTAATGTGAGAAAGTTTGGTGACTGGAGCTTTAGGATCTGCAAAACTTTAGAATATTTTTGATCATTCCTATAAACTAAAGACAATGGATTTTTTCAAAATTATTTCATTAACATGATGATGAGGTTTCAGTACTAGCTCACATTAATGTAATCTTTTATGAACTTTGACTGTTTTTGAGAAATTATGTATTTTTTTTCAGTTTTTGTAGACGGTCCAATGTCATCTGCTTCACTGCCGTCTCTGTTTAATTCTCACGAGTCATGTGTCATGATCTGTTCATGATATGCAGACTTCTAATATTTATGTTTAATAATAAGCTTGATATATATATATATATATACTGTATATATATGTTTGTGTGTATGTATGTATATATGTGTGTATGTATGGTTTTTTTTGTATTATTCAAATTTTGTGCTTAATAGCATCAGGATTTTGCATCTCCTCCTACATCTAGTTCTGTGAAATGAAATATTGGTTAAAGGGTTTAGTTTTAATTTAAAACCTAATTTTTAACAACTTTATGCTCGCTTATAGCCCATATATTTAGCTAATTAATGGTGTTTATTAACTCACTCATAAAGATTTTTTTTTAAATTTATTATGAAAGTTTTACAACTTAAATTTTTGCAATGGAAAAATCCACATTTACGACATTTTTAATATTTATTGCAGGAATTATAGATTTACTAAAGGTAGTTATTTTTTTTTTTTTTTTTTGCCTTTAACATGAATTAACATAAATTGCTCCATATGAAATAAAATGTCCTTTTCTTTCTTTCCTGACACAAAATTTTGTCCAGAAATGCCGCCACTGTTTCACTGACATCAGATAAAAACTTCAAAAGTTTTTGCTTTTGTTTGCTTCAAAATTTAGACGATAAACTGCAGGACCTCAGGTCAGTTAAAAAAAAGAAGGACTCAAACTTAGCCGTGTTCTTAGTGGCCCTTCGACCCGTTGTCTCTTATACTGGAGGGAGAAAGGGAGACAGGAAGTGAGGCCTGAGCAGATAGGACATCCTTCCTGTCGTCTTCCTGTGATTGTGTCCCGCTGACATCATAGGAAGCTGCGTGAACGGAGCTCAGCTGCACCTGGTTCAATGACCTTTCAGGATAGTAGTTAACGCAGAAAAGGGATTTCTGAAACCCTGGGGTTTTTTTTAATATGTGTTTTTGTGTAGTGATAAAAAAGTGTTGAGAGAGCTAACAAAATATATAAATGTTTTGATGTAACTGATGGTTCTAAGTCGGGATCCGTTTGGCTTCAGGCAGAGGGAAGCGCGGCGCCTTCTCCGAGCTGACGGGGTCGATGAGCCGAGCAGCCGGCAAGAAAATCAATCGGATCATCACCTTTTCCAAAAAGAAGAATGCTTTGCCGGGAGAGCCGCCCTCGTCTTCAGGCGGTGCTGACAACCCCCGCTGTGGTGAGGAGGATCATTAAGCTGCGCTTTGATCGCTTTCCTGATTATTGTTACTGGATCATTAGTGTCCCACTCCAACTAGAGTTTTCTCTATTATAAAGTCATTCCCAATGGTCTCTTAATTATGATTACGCAGGTTTTAGCCAAAATTTAAAAGGCTGTCAATTTTTAAGACATATTTTTAGCATTAGAAATTCTCCTCTTGGTTTATGGCAGAGAAGTTAGCTCAACTAATTTCCCATCATCCCTTTGTTTACACTCTAGCTAGCTTATAGCCCCTCACAAGCTAAGCTAATATTAGCGTAGCAAAAAAAAATGGTGACAAATATCAAAGACGTTGTTGGATCTATTTGTCTGCAGAGGATGCTTCAGAATTGTATAGGGGTGTCGGAAAAAATCGATTCACATTTGAATCTAGATTCTCATTTTTAACGATTCAGAATCGATTCTAAATATCCAAGAATCGATTCGCCCCCTCCCGCCATATTCCTGCATTTATATGTTTTATTTAATGGCTCGAGCCTGCTAGCTTACTTGCAAGCCGTAATGTTTGTCTCGAAACGGCTACCGTAGTTTGTTTTCCCTGGAGGCGAGCGGAGCTTACTGAGCGCGCGCGCTACACAACATGCAGGAGAAAAAAAGATTCCACCTGTCCCGTCATCAATTGGCAAATGTTTACACTTCGGATTCCACAAATCCTGGGGTAAGGAGCTTGGCATGACGTGCAGTGTGTAAAATCTGCTTAATCAGACACTTCGGGAACACTTCAAATGCTCGCGCTCATATCTCGTCCATCACCGGAGCTTAAAGTTTGAAAAGTCTTTCTCTGCCTTCATACTGTTGAAATCATCCCTCCCTCCAGGATTTCCTGATGTTTCGATAACAACTTTTAATGCAAATCCAATCAAACCCCGAGATTTGTTGCGCACCTTGCAGCTTTTTATTTTCACCCCAACTTTATTGAGATCAATCTACCGTGACAACAGTCATGGGTGATCACGTGACCGTTTCCCTTCCGACTCGGCCGTGCTCTCTTTAATTATCGTTCTATAGTCCTCTCACACTTTTTCTCTTAATAACGCGCGTGAACGGTCACCCCGCAGGTGAGCATGCGCTGCGTGCACGCGGAGGTGAAGGTGCGCTGTCCCCGGGCGCGCACGCGGCACGGGGGGTGCAGGTACAGATCAGTCTGTCATATTGCGCGGGGCACAGCTGCTGCACAACAGGTACAGAGTATGAAGAGAAATACAGAGAGAGACTCTGGAAATCTGGAATTTCACTTTAACTGGTAATGTAAAGGAAGAATTTAGAGTCTGCAGGAAAAGAATTCCATCTAGAACCTTCTCCACAACAAACCTACAGACACCTGAGAGAAGCTTCTTTTAACCCTTCCGCTCTCCTTGGGGTCCAGATGACTCCAACCACATATTGTTATGCGATTTCTTCCATGACAAATGTGGACGAAGGGGGACAGGATTTTATGTCTGTCATGGACATTAGTGAAACTCCGAAATCAGTGAAAAAAAAAAGTTCAGCGCACTGTCCTGTGGTGTCCAGATGACCCCACTTTTAATGTAAACAAGCTAAGGAGAACGGAAGGGTTACAACAGAGCAGATCAATAAAACCAGATCAGCTCCTCAAAGCCTTTGTCTTCCTCTACCAGCAACTCAGCAGTGATGCTTTAGAAATAGATAAAGAGGAAGATTCTGAGAACATCTGAGGATTCATCTGTTTATGATGTTTTTAAGTTCATGATTTTTCACTGGAAATCTGAAAATATTTTATTCTAAAATATGTTTAAATCAACACATATTTGGGTTATGTTAGCAGGAAAGACCAAAGTTCATTTTATGTTTGACAGTTCTATTAAAGTTAAATGACAGCTCAAGGGGATGATGCTGCGCTGTATTTACTTTGTGCATATGTCATAATAAAAAGAATTGGAACATAAGAATATGATTTGTATTTCATAATTAAAATTTTTAGGCGCTTTTAAAAATATGTATATATATTCAAACACATTGCAACTTTTTACAAAAGCTGCTACAACATCGGCCATTTCGGGCCAGAACAATCATAAAAATCTTTTGTGAAATCCTTGAGGGTCTGAGTAATATAAGTTTGCACAGGATCATAAATACATTCTCTTTTTTTGTTAAAAATTTTCCTTTGTGTTTTAAATGTCTGAATCGAGAATCGAGAATCGTTTTAGAATCGAATCGGCACCCCAAGAATCGGAATCGAATCGAATCGTGACTTGTTGTAAGATTCACATCCCTAGAATTGTATCAGTTTCATCATCACAATTTGAATAAATAAATACTCAGAAATGCAGTTTTAATCTTGTCCTCCATGATGAGAAAAAAGCTACAAGAACTTATTATTTAAAAATAAGCTTGTGTCTTATTCATTCGTTTTTTACAAAGTAGGATTTTTGGGAATCCGCTGATTGTAGTCGAATTAAAATCATATTTTTGAGTGCGCTAAATTGTTGGATAAAAAGTTCCTGCAGTGAGACTGAAGCTACTGCTTTTAAGATCACCTGGACCCGCTGCGCTCTCAGACGGTCGTCCCGCAGCAACACGGTCACCACAAAAGCTCCACTCTGCTGTACATGACATTTAGCTGGAGGCGATGATGCAATCCCTTAAACTGAACAGATTTCAGGAGCTGCGGGGTGGGTTTTGGGGGTTTTATTCCTGGCGAGGTATTAAAGGGACTATGTGGGATTATCTGAAATACTTTCTTTTTGTTCTAGATTTCGATTGGTTGAACAAATGCTTGTGGGATCAAGAAAAACGGCTCTTCTGCTCTTAGTTAAAAACAGTTGTTGAAATCAAAAGAAGTGTAAAATCTGTTTATTTATGAGTTTAAATAAATCTTCAAGAACATAAATCCTTAGAATCTCAGTTGTTCAAAAAGTAAAAGAGAAAAGTGGGATTATTGGACATGTTTTTTAGCACAATTTAGAACCATTCTCCAACATTTCCTCAGGCTATCTCAGCGTCTGCCTCAGCGGCTCCTGGAAGGAGCGGTGGTGCGTGCTGCGAGGGGGGAACCTGTACCTGCAGAAGGACCCCGGAGATCAGCGGCCGCCGATCATCGTGGTGCCGCTCAAGAGGGCGGAGGTGGTGCCGGGCGGGCTTGGACCGAAACATCCCTTCTCCTTCCGGATCATGCAGGGAGGAAATGAGCTGGCGTCGTTAGAGGTGCGGAGATTCAGAGTCTTATATTGTGTTTTATTTATTTTATCGGCTGCCTGCAGAGACGCACGTTACATGAACTTCTTTTTATAATAGTACATATTCTCTTAGTAGATCTTTTTATGTCAGATTATATTGAAAGATAATATTCACGTTGGATGTTTTTGAGATTGTGCAAACTCTAATAATTAGAATTAAAAAGATAAGAAGAGTAAGAAGTATAGAAAATAGAGGAATGAAAGAGTCGAACAAAATATTGAATACAGAAGTTGATAAAAACAGCTAGAAATTATAAATAAACACGATTTCTTTGAAATGTGAATATTGTACTAAAAAAAAACTGAGATTTATATGAGACTCTTCAGAAGAAGAAGAATGTTTTTAAAAAGAAATACTGATGTTAGATGCTGCTAATAAAAGTCAATGTAAAGTTTCAAGTTTACATTTAAATGATTGTGAAACTGAAACAAATGCTGCAGGACTTTATCAAACCACTAGGAAGGATACACACGATTGTCCTCAAGAGCATTTACCTAGCTGAATGAAATTAAATGTTTGTCATTTTTCTAAACAACATTGAATACACTTTAAAGCAGCATTTTTTCAGTCCTGTCTGTCATCTTCTGATGAGCCTCAAAAGCCGTTTGATGCTAGACTAAAACTTCAGGAGGGTTTTAATGTGCGGTTACCTCCATCTATCAATGTTGCTCAACCACAAAGAGATGCTGAGCTTTATCCTTAATGCTTCTTAAATTACTGTCATGTTGATCAGACCAGACCAATCGACGACTCAGCACTTTTTAAGCTGTCCTTCTGCATGGTCTCTGAGTTAAAGCGATCGTCTTATAAAATTCATAGAATTCAAATGCATGTTGGTGATTATTCATTGTTTTCTTTGATTTTATAATGTTTTTTCTTCATGGTGGTTTGGTTCATGAGAGAGGTTGAAGCGATGAAGCCATTTCTAGTTATTTTAGAGATTTCAAAATATTATTTTGGCAATAATGGGATTACCATCCAAACACTAACGAGACATCAAATATCCAGAAAACTTGGAAAAAAACAAACAAAAAAAATCTTCGAAAAAGAAAATATTAGTTTTTCTGAACTTCTTTCATTAAATTGTAGATCTAAATTCAGTAGATGATTAGTGTGTTTGTGGGGAGATTGATACTACATTTAAAATGAATTTATGCGCTTAAAAAATTATCGATGAGTATTATAGATAACAACCTAAAACCTAAAATCAACCATTAGCTTTAAAATAATGGAAGACACACCAACAAATATGACAATACAAGTTAAAAATGTGCATTTTTGTAAAGTTCTAGCGTAAAAACTCCAGAAATTCCTAACCATATAGACCAGTTAAACATACAGCAGAGGGCGTTTCCTCTTGAGAGTCTTGTTGACGTCTTGTGGCGTTCGTTAGGCCAGCTGCTCTGAGGATCTGGGCCGCTGGTTGGGGATTCTGTTCGCAGAGACGGGCAGCTCGGCTCTTCCCGAAGAGCTGCACTACGACTACATCGACGTGGACACGCTCACAGATATCCGGCACGCCGCCAGACAGTCCTTCTTGTGAGTCCCTTAAAATAATCTTTATTGGAAACTACACAATTGATTACAGATGTACAAATTCAGAGTAATTATATCTATTTTTTTAAATGTTACAAAGATGAAATGCAACAGATTTTTCCAGAAATAATTTAAAATATGTACCATAACCCTTTGAACCCTCAGCTTCTAGGCCCTGACTCTGCCACCTGTAAACAGGGGGTCACTTAATTATTTTGGTAGAAATAACCATTTTTTTTCACCTAAACTTTCTTATTTTAAACTTCCGTGCTAAAGCGCATCATAATTATGTGTTATTTCTTGCTCTAGATGGGCTACAACCGCATCCAGCGCCTCCATAGAATCCAGAACTTATGACGAAGTTTATGAAAGTATTGCGGTAAGAATATTTATTTCTAAATATAAATAAAAAGAAACATCCTGAAAAATACAGGCATTAAGAAAAGTATGTTAGCTAACTGCTTTGTCGCACTGGGAATGGTAATTGATGTCACACTGTGGTGCAGGATGAGGACGCTGAAGGCAAGTCGAGCCAAGTGAGACGTCACGCATCCTTCTCCAGCCGGGACTCTGAGAGGACTGAGCAGCAGGCTACCATTAAGAGACACACCTCCAGTCAGTCTCCTTTCCTTTCATAATTCATAAAGGTTGCTCTATAAAAATTACATGGGAGAAAGTGTGCCTGCAGCTGGCAGGCTTCACCAGATTTTGTTGAATGACTGATAACCTGCTTTATGGCTCAAATCATCATTTTATTTCTGCTTTCTTTTTTTGTTTGTTTTCCCACAGATGTCATTCAGTACGGGCGCTACGGGAAGACGCGCGCGGAGGAGGACGCCAAACGATACCGGAGACAAAAGGAGGAGCTGGAGAAGCAGAAAGAGGAGCTCCGGCACACGCTGATCTCCCTCCGTAAGGAGAAGAAGGCGTTGAAGGAGGAGGTGAAGAGTGGACCAGGTCAGAGAGGAAAAAGGGAAGAAAAAAAAAAAACCAGCCGAGCCAATTGGGAGAAGGGATTCATGTCATGTGTGCTTGTGGGTTTAGGTCACGACGCAGAAAAGCGGTTAGCTGAGCTGGAGAATCTATGCAAAGAGAAAGAGGAGGAGAGGGTGGAGCTGGAGCTCAGACTGACCGAAGTCAAAGAAAATCTGAAGAAGTCACTGGCGAGAGGGGCGCTGACTCCTCCCACTAATGCAGATATTTGCCCAAAGGTGAGCAAAGACGCATCTGATTAAAGCTTTTATAAATCCACTGTGTTTCCTGAACCCAAATATAAATTGTTAACATTCAGACAATTTTCAAATGTGTTAACTCGACTATTGTGTCCTAATTGGTCTGTTTTTGTGCTCAGGTGTCGGGAAACAACAAGGAAAAAGTTTACAGTGAAACGGTGCCTGTTAACTCTGCGTCCGAGCTCCGCAAACGCCCGCCATCTTTTTACGCCTCCTCCAAGGGGAGTGTCATGCAGAAGGCAAAGGTGGGAACCGGAACATGTTTCACCACACACGCAAAAACAAACATGAAAAAAGTTCTTCTTCACGTTAAGGAAATTGATCAGAAAGTTTTTGTTTTTGATTTTCTTTAAAGAAAAATAAAGAAAACTTTTCCCTTTAACTCCTGAGCTTCAGCTTCACTGTTGATATTCTTTTGACTGTTGTAACTCTCCAACCCTTCACCCAATTAATATAGTTTACCCAGATTCTAAAGTAGAGAAAGACTTTACATTAGTAATGTAAAAAGCAGCTTTTCTCCACGTCAGAATAAACGTATTTATGTTGATCTCAGGAAAGATCGTGTTACTTATGCAACATATCTGCTGTTAAAGACCCACTCCAATAAATATCGTCTTCTTTTGTGTTTTTTCAACAGGTTCTTGTAGCATTTTCCCCTCATTATAGAGGACCTATATAAAATAATTCACGATTAAAAGTGTTTCTGATTTATTTTTTCAAATCATGTTGGATCCGGAGCTCATCAAAACCAGATCCTTGAAAAACTCAGACTAATGACGCAGCTGCTGAAGTGGGCGTGGCTCCAATTCTGAGCAAATAGAGCTATTAGTATCTTAATTTTCCTCCTCTGAGCTGGTGTCTGACTCTAAACTATACGGCTCCATAGCTCCGCTGTTGCTCCCCCTTTTCTCTGTTTTTCTATGCTAATGTTAGCGTGGGATTTTGAGAGTGTAAACACAGGGCTGATGGGAAATTAATTTAGCTAAGTCCCGCCTACAACCCATAATTGTATTTCTAATGAGCTGCAGAAAATATGTCTTAAAAAACAAAACAGGCTCTTTGATTTTGGCTAAAAACTGCATAAATATAATTAAAAGACCTCTGGGAAAGATTTTTGGAGTGGGACTAATGCATATAGTTTTCAGAAGTAAACATAATGTGAAAATATAATCATTAATCAGCTCTTTTAAGAGTTTTTTTTTTTCGTCTTAGTTTGTGTTTGCAGTTTCTCATGGGAGTATTTAGATTATCAATCTGTTAATCAACATTTATTCATAATCCATTTTAAAACCACAAAGTCGAGGAAAGGGCTATACATATAAAATAAGAGAAATATATTTAAAAAAACAAAGAATGAAGTCTCAAATTTCAGATTAAAAGGATTAAAATCAACAACTGAGGGAAATTTAAAGGATAAATAATCTTTACCACCAGGTGACATAACATTAACCATAGAAGAAGCTAATTTGTCGTTATGCTCATTTCTGTGTATGTCTTGATCATTTTCTGCTGTCTTGTGGTTTTCAGGAGTGGGAGTCGAAGAAAGCGACCTGAACTGAACAGACTGTAAGAAAAAGTAACAAAAAGAAAGAACAAAGAATAGCAGGAGGACGTGGAAGTGCAAGAAATCGTACTGACACCAAAAAGAAAAAGAAAGGAAGATGAAAAAAGATGTTTAAAAAAATGACATCCCAGCACTGTAAATATGACAGTGATGTTCCATTTCAGTATTGAAGAGACCACTATGAAGGATAAACATTTATGGGTGTTCGCGTGTGTTTACAGTTTGCAGTAAAGTACTGCTTAAAGATGCTTCAAAGAATTCGAGTTCAGGGTTACAGAAAAACTTCCAGCCTTCATCTTAAACCTAAAATTTAAATGTTTTTTCACCAAAAAAGAAACGTTTCAAATCTAAAAAAGATCCTTTTTGAACCAAAAGTTTCTCATAATTGAACTGTTCTAGATCATGTTTATTGTGTCAATGTGAAGTGGTTGGTTTAAACCATCATTTGGGTATTTTTACTTATTTAACTTTTGCACTTTATCTTTTTGTATTTTATGATTGTATAAATGTTATGAAGATTAGCCTTTATGCTCCACAACCTTCACTGTCATCTGAGTTTTTTTTTCTACTTGTTACTGCAAGTTAAATGAAAAAAGTGGAGTAAATAAATGATTATTATTTTAAGAATTTGTCTTATATTCTTATTCATATTGTCATATATATATATATATATATATATATATATATATATATAATTAAGAGAAACTAACAGTTAAACCTGAACTGCAAGCCCCCTCTAGTGACAAACTATAGAAAAACAGTCCTTTGAATAAAAACATTTTATTCAATTATTTTGTTATTAAAACTGCAAAAAAAAAATTGCGATGAATTAACTAAGAATTCTTCACTGCTGCTTCACCAAAGCAGCCTCCTTTTTCCAGAAGAAGCTTGTTCGTCCACAACATAAATATTTAAATATCTAAGCAATTACTGTCTAGATGTGCTTCACTGTAGGTCTCACTGATGCGATCGAAGACCACAGGAGATCGCAATAACGACAGATAATTTCTAAAATAGTTTTTCCACTTAATGTATGGGCTCAAGATAAGGCCATAAAAATTGGCAAACACAACTCCATGTTTGAACATAAACCAAGTTTCATCATCCTGGAGGTCTGCATTTGTGAAAGAATTTCTACATTTTTTGTATTTTTTTTTTTTAGATGCAAAACTGCGCTTGAGCTCTTAAAGTTGTGGTTGCGCATTGTATTCCTGTCTTATGATTAGATGAGCACAAATCAAACTTGTTGTTAACATGACCAAGAGGAATGTAGACCGTATTGGTTACGTAGGGAAATCCTTAAAAACAAATTGAGAATTTGAAAATTTTCCCAAATCGTAGCAATCTCCCATTTTATTTCCAATTTCCTTTTTTTTTTTTAAAGGAATTCCCAATACAACCAATTAGGGCTTGGTTGATTAATCGATTTGAATCAATCTTAATAGATCAATGACTGTTCTAGCACATAAAGGGAAACTGCACTATTTTTTATGCTAACATTTAATGCAATTTCCCATAGGACGGCTAATGCTAACGCTCTGTTGACAGAAACATACATTGCTGACTAAATGAACAGCTTTAAAAATTCACACACATTAATTTTCCAAACTATTAAGAGAAAATTTTTTAAAGTAACCATTTGTGGTCTAAAGCACCATTTTTTGCTCTTACTTTCTTCTTCTTCTTGAAATAAAGTGTACTGTACTATAGCATGAGCTCCACCTAGTGGCCAAACTGAAACGCCCTCCAGAGAGGCAGAACAATGTTAACGATGTTAATGATCTGAAGATTTTTGTTAGATTCTCCCTTTGAGAATCCATGTAACACTGTATGCCATTAACAATCTCATTATTTCACTAATACATTTTTCGGAACGTGAACTGTATCAGATTAATATCAATATATTTAAAACGTATTGTAGATAGTAGAGAAATGTGTCTAAACATGTAAACAGTGTAAAATTGAAATTGATTTGAATTAAGTGGATCAAAAAAAAAATCGGAATCAAATTGATTTTAGAAATTATTATCGATACCCAACTCTACAACCGATAGTGTCTAAAGTACATTCCTCTCAGTCATATTAACACTAAAATCCACCTTAAAGTCTGGGGCGGGGCGGGACAGCAGGAAGCAAGCCTGCTCTTTGATTGGACAGTTTGATTTGTGGCCATCCAATCATAAAGATGTACAAAGATGGGGACACATCTGATAAAAAAAAAAAGAAAAAATTGAAAAAAAAGAGTAGAAATAATTTCACAAATGCAAATATTTTTTTGCAGACATGAAGAACCCTTTTTTCACATTTTAAACCTAAATATTTTTAGAAGATTTATTTTGTGGTACAATAAAACTTGATTTATACGGCACCCCTATCAGGACATTGAAGTAGAAAAGATTTAAGTAAAGCATTTTTTTTACTTACACTGAAATAAAAAAATAAAAACTAGTTACTATCTGGTGTGCACCGGTTGCTAACCAGAATTTTTTTTTAATTAAAGTTACGAAAAATCTGGTTATTAATTGATGAACACCAGATCAAAAATTACTTCCACTTTCAGTGAAAAATTATTATTATTTTTATTACCTTAATTCTTTTTTTCACTTCTGTGTCTCTTTTTGGGTTCCATAGATTTATGTGCGAACATGCGGTTGTTAATCTTTATGGCCTTATTTTCATTTTAAAACCGTATGTTCATAAAAATCAGGAGAGTGGAGATAATTCTTTACAAAGAGTTTATTTAGTGCATTTCTAGTTTGTCCACAGCAGGGACAAAAATACGAAGTTAATCTGTGCTCCCATTGGTTTCACCAAAACGCCGGGCCGACGCCGTTGGTCCGCTCGTGTTCTGGTGCTAAAACAATTGGTCCAGCAGTGTCGGAACAATCTCACATTGGTTCACTAGTGTTCTGGTATCACACTATTGGCTCACTAGTGTTCACTTGTGGTCAGGAACACTTAAGACCAGGAGGAAAAAAAAAGAAGAAACTCAAAATAAAAGAAAGTAGGACCGTCAGCATGCTGCTACTGAGCAGAGGTCCACGAGCTTCCATGCAACAACAAACAAACAAACAAACAAACGTCTAGGGACAACAATATCAAAACGGAAAGAGAAACGAGAGCATTGCTTGTAAGCATGGAAGCATATACAGTAAACCTTATAATAACCTGCTAAAGCCCTCAGGAGGTTCGTCTGATATACAACAGATTTGAAAAAGGTAAAATCTCCCCCAGTGCACACACACACACACACACACCCACACAAACACTGTAAGCACACTCTGTACCCGGCATCTCACACACACTCAGGGACACCTGCATGCAAACAAATGGTAGATCCTCCTCAGTGTGCGAGGAAGGTGGGTTTGAAAATATGACTTAACCCCGTGAGCTCTGTGTAAACATGGCGCACAGTCGAATAAAGACCTTCTTCCTGTCTTTTTGTAACTCCCTGGAACTGTCTGGCCTCTTGCCTTTTCGTAGCAACAACCCAGTTAGTTCACACTTGGGCTCTTTGGTTCTCTGTAACAGTCAGTTTATCGTGCGGTGGGACCGGCGGTCTCTCGTCCTCCACCCGGACTCTCTGGTTTATGATACAGCAGGAAGAGAAGAAGAAGAAGAAGAGAAGGGAAGAGAATGCGGAGGTCCTGTCGCTCTGCACGCCGGGGCAGCAGAGCCAGACGGATTGATTGTCCTCGATTTATTTACATCACAGTCAGTCACAGTGGGCTTCGTGAAGTGGAAGAACTCACTCTCCCTCTGTTGTTTTTGTTTCTTCGCCTCGTCTACCCCTCACAAACCGGACGTGTGGGCATGTCAGCCTGAGTTGTGTGTGTGTGCGCGTGTGTGAATGTGTGAGGGGTGGAGAGGCTAGGATAAGTCATTGTTGCTGGGCGTTTTCCCGCCGCCGTTGAGGAGGGCTGAAGCGCTGCGACTCTTGGTTGGCGTGCCGCTGCCTGATCGTGAGAGTTCGGTCAGGTCGTGGAGGGAGGGTTCCCGGTACATGGCCACTAAACAAACAAAAACACAACAATCATGAACACACACTCCGCTTTTCCCATCACTTAAAGCCACATTCAGACTCCATCTGTAACCTCTAACTCCACTTTGTCCACTTGAGTGCAGTGAATTATGCTTTCTTGTTAATTGTTCAAACATAAACAATTAACACAGAAAGAATAATTTAATCAAATAAGCAATTAAAAGCCGCTGAAGCGGATAAGAACCGGTTAGAAGCCGTGTTCGGCTGATGCGCACAAATCCAATATCTGCCCCTGCGTGGCTTAGAGGAGCTTTCCTTCAAATCCCGGAGGGCAAGACTCCGACTCTCCTGCTACATTTCTTTGCTCAGGTGGGTTTTCTGTTATTAGAAGCAGCTTTGTGCTACCAAGGTGTGACTCAGACAAACAAAGCAATGGAACAAACCGACGGCTTTTATACTTCTTCTTCTTTTCCTTTTCAGCTTTCTCCATCTAACCCTGTCCTCTGCATCCTCTACTCTAACACCAGCTATACCCTCGTGTGTTCGCTCACTGCATCCACAAACCTCCATATATACATTTAAAACGGGACGTTTTCATGTTTTAAGTGCTCAAATACACTGAAATGTGGAGATTTTCAAGTGAATCAGACAATTAATTTTAATTAAATGGAACAGCCAAAAGGCTTTCTTAACCAAAATGATGTCACTACTAAACACTTTGTCAGTTTGTCATGTATAGGATTTTATTTTATTTTTTTTTAACTTGTCCTGTCCAACTGCTGAGCAAACGGATAAAAGCTGGGAGCCTCTTGTGTTGGGCAGATTTTACTGTCACAGCAGGGGTTAATGATCTTGTTACACGCAAAGTGTCTATTTGTATAAACCCCTTCTGTATTTTATGCTAAACTTCATTTATTTTGATTATGTTTGCTTCTCTGTCTTCATCTGAAGGTTCTGGGTTCGAGTATCACATCCGTAATCCTGTTGCTACGTAACTTTGGTATTTTGTTCATCTTTTTTTTTATTTTATTTTAATTTATTTTTTAATTACACAATACTCAGTACAATAAATATTAACAAAAACAAAACAATCAGAATAATTTTCTAGATTTTAAACACCATTAGAATGTCTGAGATTGGTTGTTTTTGTTATACAAGTAAAAAAAAATACATCTAGTTGATTAAACCTTTAGTTTAATATGTGTTAAAAAAAAGATGTTAATAGAAATTAAAAAAAAAAATCATAAATGTAACTTTTTATTTATAAAAATAAAATTCAGCAGAATTGTAATTCATTTTAGCACAGAGAGAGTTTTCTGTTTACCAAAAGATTTTTATAAAATCGATACATGCATATATGTGTATGATATATGTCCGCAGGGGTGGGATTATATCAATTTACATCTTCACACTCCCTTTCAATCAATCAATCAATCAAACTAACAAACTACTTAACTTTAATAAATAATTACTATATCTAATCAAGCAAATGTGACATAAGTGTGTTTTTGTTTATTTGTTTTCTATTTTCTTATCAATGCATTTCCTTTTTTCTGTAATGAGATTGAGACATTTTGGCTTTTTTTTTGTCCAGTTTGTGAAAAATACCTATGCTTGAAATGAATGAAAGAATTAATCAATCAATACATCCCTTTATTTATTTTTGATGGACCGCAATCTCTGTTCTAGACTGTAGACAGTACATAGAGAGAATTTATATATATATAAAAATATATTAACTCCCATAGGTAGTTGATATAAAATCCACCAAAACATGTCATTTGTTGTGCTTTTCATAATAAGCAAAAGCTGCAAATTATCTTCAATATTTGATTGTGAGGCACAGACGGGTTCCTGGGCATCAGAAAAGACGTAAACTTTAATACACAGAATAAAACTTTATAATGTCTCACAGTGATACGTTTCAAATTCTGCAAAAATCTATCAAGCTGACATGAAAACAGCTTTGTGAAATCAAATCCTTGCACATTGCCTTACCATCTGTAACCCTAAAAACACAAGAATTGAGGCCAAATTCGTATTAAAAAACTGTATGAATGTATTTAAAGAATAAAGGCTTTGCTTCAGAATTTACTTCTTTTCTTCTAAAGACGCTTTCTTCATCCGTCAGTGTTACAAAGCGTTGTTTGAAAGGTCTGCAATTCATGAAGCCCACAGTAAAGCGGCTTTATTCTTTTTGCAATCAAGACTCCGCTCTTGAACTGCTGGAAGAATCCAGCTGGTACCGTAGACTTTAGTAGAACTTATCCAAAAAAAAAAAAAAAAGTGCAAAAACAGCTTATTCCAGAACTTTAGATCAATCGGATGACTACTTCAGGATGGACCTGAGATTAACGTCTTTCAATAGAACTACAGAGTAAATATGAACTGGTTCCTGCATGGGTGCTCAATCCTTGTAATCTTCCACTGCTTTACAGTTCTGACTGGCTGAGCATCCATCCAGGCAGAGCTGGTCAACAGGTAGACCCAGGATTGAGCAGCCACGGATTAGAGCATCAAGTCTTGCTTTACCTTTGAGGGGTTTGGGGATGAAGTGTGCGGCGGCCTTGTTTTTCTTCACGTGGTTCCCCTTCATGACTTCGCCTTCCTTGTTGAGTCCGAGGTACCAGGCCCGGCCGGAGGCCTGCTGCCGGTACATCATGGAGGAGTAGGTGACGTAGTAGTTCTCAAACACTGACTCCTTGAACTTACACTCCGGAGTGAAATGTTCCTGAGTGGAAAACGTGACGGATTTAAAAAAAATAATAAAATAAAATAAAGAAGAGAGAGAGAAGGAAGTGATGAGCTGCAGGAAGAGTTTCATCAAAAACAAAGACCCTCCATTACATACATCACCAGGTTGGCTCTTTTAATTATTATCTGCAGTCTCCAAGAACAAATCACACCAACGTGCAAAGCAGACATTTGCATTTCCTTATTCCTGGATCTCCATGGCAACTGGCTACTCCCTTGAATACCAACCAGCCCGCTGGGAAAGATAGTTCCCAGGCTGCCGGGGCAATCAGAGATACAGAACGTCTTTACCAGCCGTCACTCTGGTATTTGTGACGTTGGCGTGTGCTTCATGTGTCTCTCCACATATATAAACATGTTTGTGTGGCTTTGTTTGAATTCAGCTTTTAATATCAGGCCTGAAGATGAAGTGTGATAACAGTTATGACAGAGAGAGAAGCTGGATGTGATGGATCAGATATTTTATGGGAAACACAGTTATTACTTTGACGTTTTCACTTTTTCTCGATTTCCTCGGTTGGTTTTGTTTTTTTTTTTTTGGTCTTGCAGTTTTGTTTGTTTAGATTGCTGGGAGTTCTTGTTATTTTCCACTTCTTCTTATTGCTTCCACACCACCCACCACCAGTGCTGGAGAGCTAAAACGAGGCGCCTGAAGCCCAGCTCTACAGCTAACCGTGCCTTCTGGCCTGTCTGAAAATGGACTGTATGTGCACATGGAGTTGGCAACAACATGAGAGGCAATTTACAGAGAAATTCTTCAATCAAAGAGTGAGCGCGTGGAGACAAAGGAAGGCTCGGGGAGGATCTGAAATCAATCGTGGGAGACGGATGAGGCTCGGACACGACATCATTTCACCCTGCAGTTCTAACGCTGGAGTTAAGGTGCTAATGTGATGATAAGATGATAATGGCTGTGCTGTCACTGCCAGCGTTTTCTTCATTACTCACAGCGAGGAGAGCTGTGCTCTGATCGTCATCGTGTCAATGTTGTGACTTACGGAGGTGTAGAGGAAGCCTTCGTTGTTCATCGCCAGGTAGAGTTTGGTCTGGACTGCCTGGATGGCCACGACACGAAGCCCCACAGGGATCAGGTTGAACACAGCTGCGCAAAAAATGGGCAAAGACAGGAAAACGGCGCACTCATTAGTATCAATAATGCCACCATTTTGCCACAAATATGCAAATTTTTGTTTAGTTTTAATTTAATTCTAATGAAATCTACTTTTTAAAGTTATTTTCTTTTATACAGCCCGTACTGGGATATCAAAGTTTAAAAAAAAAAAAAAAAAATTTTAAGATTTTTTTTTTTCTGATTACTATCTGGTGTGCAACAGATAGTAGCTGGTGCACACCAGATAGTAATATATATATATATGTTAATTGTATTATTTTTTTTTTCTGGTTACATCTGCTTCATAAGTCACTTAAATCGTAGCCAGATCAGATTTCGTCTTTAACAGAAGCAGTTAATCTAAAACTCTTAGAAGTGGGATAATGTGCTTTCTGATTCACTGATTCTTTTTAATCAGTGAAAGTGACCCAGTGTGCCATGGCTGTCAGCAGAGTTTGACTCCTTAAGTCCTGGTGTACTGCGTTCTGTAAATCATTTTAGTCAAAAATCAAAATGAACTGGATAGACTGATTCTATCATTTAAAAAATAGTAATTCTCTTCTTATCATTTTTATTATTTTATTTTCTCCCAAAAAAGATAATTTTTTCCACCCTTGATCCTCAGAAATTAGAATATTAACATTTTAAATTGCGCCTAAAATGAAAAATCAGTTCTTTTTCTACGTTGTGTTCTGTTCTTCATCACTTGAAATTAACAAGCAGACAAAAATATATAGAAATCTGTCAGATTTTGTCTGAGGTGACTGCAAACGGACCATACCTAATGCCATGTGACGTTTATTCCAGCCAGCGTAAAAAATGCTCATCTTTACTACTGACAGGCTTATACGGTAAAGTGACTGTATGGTAAACAGGGTAATTAGCAGCCTAGCGTGACACATATTCCTGTGGTATCTCATTACTGGGAAATTCACCATAACACAGTTTTTTGGCCTCGTTTACAGACCGACTGTCATCATGGATTATCTCGCGAATCATTATGGAAACATTTATTCTTTTGTGATGGTTGGCAATATTTCTTCAACCAATATTTAAAAAGGAGATTTATGGAAATATGGGTGGATTTTACAAACAGCAGATCATCATACAGTTGTAGAATCTGCTGTTTTTTGTGGTGAAGAAGGAAAAGATTAAACTGCAAAATCAGCAGATTCCAACTGCAAAAACAGAAAGAAAGAAAAATAATCTCAAGGTTTTTTAACAGTAAAATAATCATAGTTTGAGAAAACATGTTTAGCGACGTTTCTTTTTTAACTTAAAATAAGAATTATAAGACAAATTTTCTAACCCCATTGGCAGATTTGTTTAAAGAAAATCGGTCAATAAAATTAGAATTTCTACTTTTTTTTAAGGGGCCTGTTTTTGCAATGTAGAAAATGTTTAATAAATTAGAATAACTTTGTGAAATTATAACTGCTTTTTTAATTTTATTTTTTTTTCTTTTGCACACTGAAATATTGGCTATTAAAAGGACTGAAGTCCATATTCACCAAACTGGTGTGTTTCTGCATTTTCAGTGGGAGTGTTCTGCTCTGTGGGTGCGATGCTACAAATAAATGCACAATTAGTGTGGAGTTCCAAACAAACTAACCTGCTAAGAGTGTGAAACAGCTTTGAGAGGCCACAACCTGCATGAAGTATACCATAATATATAAGCTTTACTCTTTAGCAGTTGGCTTTTAAACCATGTTTGTTGCCTTTTTTGAGCAACGGACCAAACGGAGACAGCTTTGGTGCTGGGATCGTGGAATCAGCTGAGTGACAGCTACCACCCACTTGTTTCTCCATCTATTGCTATCCAGCAACACAGAGGCGTAACAGGAAAATGTTGCTCTGTTGCACCAGTCAAATTGTTTGCAGCAGAGCAAGGCAAAAAAAAAAAAAAGTTGCAGAAAACTATTAAACTTAGATTATGAATAGCAAGAGATCCTCATTTTGCAGACATTTGATGCAGCCTGCAGTGGATTGGAAAAAGCTGGCTTTGCATCACGCATGATGAGGTCCAATCGCCGCATTCAAAATAGTTAGGTGCATAATGAATAAGGACGGCGATCGGTGCTTTATGGTGGCTGTAAATCAGGTGCAGAAGCGAGAGCGAGCGCGCCGCTGCACCCAGAGAGCAATGAAGACATTTTTCTGTTGACATGAAGAATTCATGCTTTTACGGCAGCCTACAAGTTCAGTTCTAGTGTGGTTCTTGAACCCAAACGACAAACAAAATAGGCTAAATTAGCATTTAGACCGGGGGTCTGCAACCTTTAACAGTAAAAGAGTCATTTGGGCTTTTTTTCTACTGATCAAAACTTAGTAGGAGCCGCAAAGTCTTATTTTGCTACTGCTTTGCATTCATTGGTGTATTTTTTAATGATGTATGTTTCTTTTGTGGCATGAATTAAAGTAGACATATAAAGAGAAACTAGAAAAGTTGCATTACCTGCGATAATGTTAGTGTGAATGTGTTTTGCTGAAAATTGTCACGCCATTTACTTTGATTGCTGAAGGAATTTGCTGAAAATGCTAAAGCTATTTGCAAAATGTTAGATTTGGTAAAAGACTGGAAATTTTCTTAAGGAACTATGAAAGAGTGCTGAAGTTAACTTAAATTTCTGAAAAAATTTTAAAAATCTCTAATAAGTGCCAATTTTGCTAAAAATATTTAGTGTTGATCTTAAATATGAGCCAAACTACAAATTAGACCAAAAAAAATCTCAGTAGAGGCTTAATTAGCCAAAAAAGCTAGCTTGTTGTTTAAATACTAGCAAAACTAGCAAAAAATTCCTCAGTAAACCAAATTACCAAAAACGTATCATGTTGCTAAAATAGAAGCTAAACTCTAGATTAGCCTCAGTAGATAACAAATTAGCCAAAAACGTTAGCCTGTTGCTAAAATATTAGCTAAACTCTAGATTAGCATAAAAGCACATTCTTAAGTACTAGCTAAACTACAAAATAGCCCAAAATTCCTCAGTAAACTAAACTAGTTTAGCCTGTAGCTAAAATAGAAGCTAAACAAGATGCCTTGTGTTAAACAGGATCATCCCAGTGCAGCTCTGGACAGTATAAGATAAGTTCATGCTTTAAACTCATAAAAGATCAGAATTTAGCTGAGTTTTTCCTTAGTATTTGAAAATTTGTGTATTCTGGAGGAAGATAGAGCAACCGAGACATATTCTAGTCAGCTGGGATGTAACCTTTACATGGTTTATCTTTAATGTAGTCACACATTTATAAACTTGACTAATCTAAATAAAATAATACTTTTATTTTATTTTTCTTTAACCAGAGAGCCATTATGGAGAAGTAATCGAGCCACAAGTTGCTCCAGAGAATGCAGACCCCAATAGTTCACATAAAGGAGGACAAACCGCCCAAAATGACTGAATTACAGCTTTTTGGAAGGACGCACTAGCGCAAATGCTTCAGCTACCATTCACCTCATCTGTAAACAATCATTAACATGTAATTGAACATGGAACTACATATTTTCTTGACATGTTAATGGGAAAAAGGCACATGAATTAATTGCTGCGAAATCAAACCATAATAGACCGTTTTCATTTACTGAAAAAGTCAACTTTTATTAGGAAAATAAGAAAAAAACAAGACATTTTTACACAAATGAGTGGAAGTCAGACTCCTCCTTTCATCCTTCCAACACCACAGCATTTAAACTTCATTGAGTGTGAAACCATAAATGTGTTTTCAATGGATTTATTGCTCAAATCTCTGTGCCAAAACACATAAAAGCACAACTAGAACTTTAAAAAGTACATTTGAAAACTATGAGAACACAAAGATTTTTTTTGTTTTTGTCTAAAACATATTCAATGGAGCTTTAAGAAAGAAATGGAACTGTAATACAGATTTAATTATTCTTTTTGCAAATTTTCCGAGTCTTTCATTATTAGTCATTCAACCAAACACATCCTCTTTAATGACTGCAGTCGTATGGAGATGTGGATTACAGGGATTATCCATCCTAACCCCGTCACGGGTGACTGATTTCATGCGGGTCGGAGTTTTTACATGATGCACGCCTCACATTTAATTAGGGAAGGCGCCTCCACGTCTCTTTGTACACAACAGTTGGTGGCCTCGGAAGAAGCAGATTAATGTGAGATTCTGGCAACTCCGACTGCGCACGAGAAGGAGAGTGATTACTGTCTGTTCTGTGACAACACGCTTCAATTAGCTGTATTAATCACCCATTGTTGTCCAGGCCTGTGAAGACGACGCTCGGAGCAGGTGAAAGAGACCGTTCACCGGGACCATCTGCTGTCTTTTCATAATTTCTGCGATTCGGGAAACGGCTGATATTCAGTTGACTGAGGCAGGAAATATTTAACACAAAAAGATTTCAGCCTTGGCACCTGACATTTGAAGGCAGGCGCTCTTCTCCCTAATTAGATGAGCACTTGACACGTCGCTAGCAACTGCCTAAATTAAAAGTCCCCAGATCCCACACTTTTCCACAATTTGAATTGATTATTAGTTTAATTGGAACCGTCATAGAAGTCTGAAGAGGACATGAAGGTGGTGGTGAGTTGAATCTCTCAAAATAAACGTACATTTTTATTCATCTTTGCTGCACAGTAGGTTATCTCAGTCATCTCTGTTGTTATTTTAGGGTGTGGGGATGATGAGAAAACAGCTGGTGGCATCTCAACCTGTTGAGTTTTGCTTTAAAAATAAATATTTCTGAAGAGGGAATAGAAAAAGGTGATTTAAATCACAGATTTGTCGCAAAATCGAGCATGAAATAATTTTATTAGTTGTTTATTTACATATTTATGGTTATTTTTCCATCAGAGTGAATAGAAATAGCTGCTTTTCTTCTTCTTTTAGATGTAAGAGTTATAAATTGATACAAGATATTTAAGTTTTTTATAATTAAAACAACTTTAATGGCAAAAAATGTGTAGTTAACCCTTAATGCAGGAGCTCCAGTGTTTATGTTCTTTGAGTTACTGTAACTTTTCAACCGTTAATACGATAACACTTAGATAAAACGATAAAACACTTGGATTATTTCTTCAAACCTCTTCTTGTTTTATTCTCGTTGGGATATACTTTAGCGCAGTCTTCTCAAACTATTTATTTTGTTAGCTACTGAAGGCAGAGTCTTGTATGGGGTCCCATTTGTGCCAAAAATGTGTTTTTGTGTCCATTAACTATGTTTATTGAACATTTGTTCATGTCTATGCACTCCTAAGCAATCAATTCTGCTGGTCCTGAGGAGCTAACGACGCTAGCAACTGTTGCTAAGAACTTTTCTGACGACCAGATCCAACGACGATAACAAATGCAAAGTTTTAAGCTGAAACATCATAATGGAAATACAAAGCTATCATCAAAGACCCATTGACATGCAGAAGAGGTTGCTTTGTAGACATTGAACTTTCATATTAAGGCGTCGGCCGCAAAATATCAAATAGGGGGCCGCAAATGGCCCGCGGGCCGACAGTTTGAGACCCCTGCTTTAGAGTTACTTTTAGGAGCAATACTAATTTTTAACGTTGTAAAAGTTCCTTTTAACCCAATTTAAGTTTTTTTTTTTTTTACTTCCCTGAGGTTAAAAAATCTAAAAAAAAATAGAGATTTTAGCTTGTGATTCACACGGTAAAATCAGTCAAATAAATACATAAAATTGATTAATTTTCTGAAAAATGTTCACTGTATTTTCTGGAGAATAAGTCGCTGTTCTTTTCAGTTTATGGGGTGCGACTTATACTCAGAAGCGACTTATTTCTGTTCTTTTTATTTAAAAATAGACTCATATTTGTGATTTTCCCAGTAAACACCGGTTGTCCTTTAGTAGTTGTTTCCTCTAACAATCACTAGAGGGCGCTGCATCCGAAGGATTTGCTACTGACAGCGGCAGAAGAAGTGTTAAAACAAACATGGAAGAGAATCTGATTGTTTTCCTCTTAAACTTTAACAACAACGCCGCCTCCCATCCCCCAGAGGAGGGGCTAATATTAATAAATTATTATCTACATGTTTCTTTCTTAATTTATTTGATGTTTTTAGCTACGCTGAGCTTGGCAGATTTGTCGTGAAACTTCCTAAAAGAGCGACTTATATATGGTTTTCCTATTCTTGATAAGACATTTTTTACTCTTATGACTTATACTCTGGGAAATACGGTAAATATATCAGACTTTGAAGGATCTACATGTTAAGTTTTTGCCTGTACATTAGTAGCATTCTATAAATATTAATCTAAAGTAGAGATGTAAAAGATACGTATCGAAAAATGGATCGGGCAGTAGGAGTAACAGCGATATTGGTTAGGGATGAAATAAAATAGATATGTATCAAAAATTCATCGAGCAACTGGAGTATCGTTTGATTATGTTTTGTTAAAATATCTAATATCAATCAAGAAGTTCATAATCGATCTACAGTTTCTGTTTATTTTTCTTCTGTCTTTGTCTTTTTATGTACATGCGATACAAAAAAGACATCCAATCATAAACTTAATTCTTCCATGTCATTACCTGGATTACTCTGTCAAATTTCATGCATTATTATAATATATATATATATATATATATATTGCTTAAAATACCAGATGTATGACAAACATCTAGATTTTAGCATTTTTTTGCGAAAGAATGTATTGGCAAAAAGTTAGTTAAATCCTTTGTGTATCGATTCGTGGACCATATGAGAGGGAAAGATACAAACCCTTAATCTAAAGCCACATATGATTAAATAAAACTGTTGAGTAATTTTTGACTGGACTCACCATGAGAGCTGTCTTCATCCTTGGTGCCATTGACCGTACCGTCGGGCTGCATCTGGAGCTGGAACCCCTGGCGACTGGAG
This sequence comes from Oryzias javanicus, assembly GCA_003999625.1. NCBI lineage: Eukaryota > Metazoa > Chordata > Actinopteri > Beloniformes > Adrianichthyidae > Oryzias > Oryzias javanicus. The sequence goes on from CM012450.1 coordinate 23,176,083, forward strand.
AGCCTGGTCACAATGCCCTTTAACTGGGGCTCTGAGGGGCAAAAGAGGAGTCGAGTTACCTGTAGTCCAACTTTTTTACTGTCAAATAGTGGAGACTCTGGAAGAAACCAGCTTTTTTGACAGCTGTCACAACTTCACTGAAAGATTAAATGTAGTTTAAACCAATAAGATGAATTATTGGATGATTTGGTGAATGGATGAGAACCAGGAGGAGATGGAGCTTAAACGGTGACAGTGATGAAGGATGAGCCTGCCTTGGTGATGAGGGTAAAATGGTGATGGAGATGATGGCTGAGAGGAGGACTGTCCGCCCCCCTTCCCGTTTCCCCCCTCAGACCTGGTGGTCGCCTTCTCTTCCGTTTCTTCCTGGATCCAAACAGTTTGACGCGCGAGAAGACGTTGAGTTTGCTGGGCTTGTCGTTGGCGCCCTTGCTGTTGCTCGGGCTGCTGCTGCCGCGGCAGGCGTTCGCCTTCTCCCGCTCCCTCGCCTGCCGCTTCTGGCGGATCAGGGAGCTGGCGATCGCCGCTGCCCGGGACATGCTGCTTCCGCGGCGGAGAGGAGCGAGACTGCGCGTCCCGGTTGGAGGGAGCGTTCGTGGACGGGAGAGAAGGGGGGCGGGGGGGTCTACGCCGCCCACGACTCAGTTCTCATCTCGCACCGGCCGCTGCTGCAGCCTCCCAGGTTTCCTCGAGATTTCCAAAAGCCGAGCAGAATCCTCCATCCGTGCGTCCTGGCGCGTCATGGGAAAGAGATCCAGTAATGCGCCCGTGATTGACTGTTAACGACGCCGCCTCCCATCCCCCAGAGGGGGGGCTAAGTGGCAAAAGCTGTCTGACTCTCACCCCCCCCACTGATGAGGCTTGCAGGAGAATGAATGAAAAGCACGTCCAGTCCAAAGACACTTCCAAACGGTCCTGTTGATGCTCACTGCAGCCTCCTCCTCCTCCTCCTTCTCCTCCTTCTCCTCCTCCTCCTCCTCCTCTCCGCTCCTCACCGCCGTCTGTGACAGAAATGCAGCAGGCTGGGATGTTTGTCAATGAAACGGCGCGCGTGAGGACGCGATCCTGGTGCAGCCGTTCATAAAACTGCTGCAGCCCTGCCCGCCCAGAGGAAGGGGAGCGAGGAGGAGATGGGGGTTGGAGGGGTGGGGTGGGGGGGTGGGTGCGTGGTCAGGAGGAGGAGGCTGCGAGGTTTGGGGATGCTCCCTCATCGTTTAGGGCACCTGTAGCCCGCGTGCCCCCACGTGGCGTGATATTTACATGTTCCACTGATATGTGATGGAGAGGAAGAGGAGGAGGATGGGGGGGGGGGGGTAGGAGGGAAGTTAATGAATTGGAAAGAGTAGAAAAAAAATCAAGAGGGAGCTGGCAGACAGGTGATTGAATGAGAGGAGAAATAACACAAGAGGGGAGGAGAAAATGAGATATTGAGTGTGCCTGTGAGGGAGGAAGCGGGAGATGGAGATTGAATTGGATTAGAGTAAAAGGGAGGATGAGTGAAAGAGGAGAAAATGAGGAGAAAAAGATGCGTAATGAAAGGGGAAAATCGAATCTGTGTGGAGGCGCAGGGAGGCAAACGGCATGTTAAAAGTGGAGGAGGAACGAGGGGGGCTCCCATCTGGGTTTGGTGCAGAGGTCCGCGCGGCTCTGCAGCGCGCGAAGGAGGTGAAGAACACAAGGAGCACTCCCGTCTTTTCTGGACGCTTCGTTTGCAGCAGGAATGGGGGAAAAGCGCAGCAATCAGCCGCTTCATGCCCGCTGGCCACAGGCAGTCCCTACAGGAAAACAGATGCACAGCTGTCGGAGACAGATACAGCTGCGGTGGCGCATGGCAAATGCAACTCACAGGAGGAGGAGGAGGAGGAGGAGGACAAAGGGCCAACAGACTGAGCGGAGGTCGACCTGCATGTGGCATCTGGCGCCAAACAGCAGGTGGAGCCGGTGGATGCTGTTATCTCGTGAGGGAAATCAATGAGTGTGGGAGGAATGCACGACAGAAATGAAGAAGGAGGTGAAGAATTGACGGCGTGAGCCAAAGAGGGAATCGTGGTGGACACGGTGGGGTCAGCGGGTCACTCCAGGGAAACCTTGACGCACCAGACTCAAGAAATTCAACAAGAAATCCCATAAGAGAGAAGAACTGAATCAGGACTTTCACCTAATTCTGAATCACTGAAGTCTCATTGAAAGCAAGAAGTTGCAGCTAAGCAACAGTTAATGTCAACAGGGGCGGACTTAGCAGTTTGGAGGCCCCAGGCAAAAAAATAAAATAGGGCCCCCCTGCAGTGGTTGCATTTATTTATTTATTTATTTTTATTTTTAATCCAAATGTTCTTCATTTCCAAGTCTGCACTGAAATCGAACAGGAAATTCACCAAATATGGTGATTTTTGAGGATGAAAATGGATCAAATGTATTAATTATGGAACAGGTTAGTAGATACATATTTATATTATTGTCAGGCTGCTTTCCCAGCCTCCCCTGACTGCTTGAAATGTCTTTCGATAAGGAACTAAAAGCTTCCAAACGATCCAAAACCGGCCCAAAGCAAATATTTATCTGCAAAGTCAGAATTAAATCTGCTATATTGGGCGTAAAAGTACCCGATCCGGGAAAACTAAATTCCCTGCTTGCTGATTTTCTGGAATATTCCATTACATAAAGCAGATGTGTCAAAGTCAAGACCCCCCAGATCATTTTATATCATTATCATTAATGGCCGATGTTATCTTGTAACAACTCAGTTTTGACGGTATATATAATTAACAGAGAGCAAATTCTTGAAATATTTTCATGATTTAGGTTAATTTATTCAGGAATAATGTTCCTGTCTGTTTTTTTCTCATTTATGTTAAAAAATGTTACGTTTTAAAATTTTTCACAATTTAAATTTTTTAAGTATTCAGTGAATGTTTGTCTGGTTCGACCCTCGACCTATTGCGTGTGTGTTTTGGCCCCCTGTGCAATTTGAGTTTGGCCCACCTGACGCAGAGATATGGTGGATAAACACTTTCACATGATCAGTCATGAGCTGTTTGAATGATTTGGGGTGAATTATAAAACAAAGTTAAATAATAATAGACATAAAATCCATTTCAGACATCTTCATTAAGTGTTAAGCTTGGGGCCCCAGCATGTTGAGGGGGATAAGGCGGTCGCCTATCTTTGCTTAACGGTAGTTCCGCCCCTGAATGTCAAACAAAGAAAGCCATTTCTGAAGCTCAGCGAATGAATATTGTTAAAAGCCAAACAAGAAAAACAAATAAACTCCAAAACTCATCTGCCCAAATCATCTTTTTGACCCCTTTTGCCCCTCCCATCACTCCTGTCCTGCATCAACTCCACTGGATTGCCATAACTGACTGGATTCGCTTCAAGATTCTGGACTTTACAGCCCTCCACAACCTCGCCTCTCCGTATCTTTCAGGTCTTCTACAAGTTTCTATTCCCGACGGCTGACTTAGATCCTTATCTGGCTGTCCCTACCACTCGCCTTGTCCCCATGGGGGGTAAATTATTTAGTCGCCCATCTTGGGAACACTGACTAGCTCTCAAACTTTACAATAAAACTGAAAATGCAACTGTTTACAAAAGGTTTCCCTTCATTACATCCCCCTACTCTGTCTTTTAAAATGTACTGCAATTATTAATTTTCTCTGTTACAAGGCGACTTTGAGTGTCAAGAAAAGAGCCTAATTAAATACAATGTATTATTATTATTATAAAATAGCATATGTTTGAGTCAAAAGTAAAAAAAAATTACAAATGAATTGTGTTGGAAAATTCAGTTTTCGAGATTTTCCTCTAGCAGTGAGAAATATAAATATATAACAAAGTCGTTCTATTATTAAAAGTTTAATTAACAACAAAGGAATTTTAAAATAGGACAATGCTTTTGCCCACATTATTATTCATGTTAATATTAATGAACAAATAAGATCTGCTATAAATGGAGCTCAGAGAGTAGCAACACCAAGAAGCAACAAATAGGTGTTTAATTATTTAAAATAAATATGTAAACACTTATCACCTGAACTCTTCACAGCCCACATAAAATTAGGTCTACGTTTTAATAATGTTTCAAAATTCTGTTTCTTTAAATTAAATGCTTAAAGTATTACTTGCTGCTGTTAATTCAGTTAGTTTACATTAAAAAAACAAAGATTCATGTTTTAGAACGTTTGAACTGAATTTAAGATGTAAAATCTGAGGCAGAGTGAGACCTCCTGTATTTTAGATCTTTGACTTAAAAGCTGCTCTCACACTACAGAGAAAGGGCGCGTCCTGTTTTCAGCACCACGGACAGCACTCTTTGAGATGAATTTATTCCATTTAAACCAAAATAAAGCATTTTAATGAAAAAGTTTCAGAAAAAAAACAAATCTCTATGTGATCAATCAGAAAACAGAACTTTTAATAAAGTCTAAAAACTTATAAGAGAGGTCCATCTCATTGTAAACCAACCTATTCAACTTGTTTCCATGCACATTTGAAAGTTCCAAATTCTGTTTACAATTCCCAACGAGAGGATCCCGCTGCTGCCGCGTGTCCTCCCAGCCTTACCTGAGGCCGATCTGCGGAGAGGGAACGCCATGCTGCCAACGTGGAGCTCCGCAGCCCTGCTGTGCTCATGGCTTATCCCGATGAGCGCTGCACGTTCAAATACGGACTGCAGAACTTTAAACCGCAGAAGTCTCCACGGCATTGGATCCATTAAGGCACATGGCGTTGACAGGAGATCATTATGGAACATTAGAGGCCATTAAGGCTTTAGAAACCAGTCATCAATGATTCATTTCGAGGCCTCGCTGATCTGGCTAAGTAAGTGAGGGATGGAGCCAGAACTCTTTTCCCAAATCCAAGGAATATCGACAACTCACTCGTGGGAGGGAGCGACATCAAAGGGACACTAAAGTGGACCAAAAATAACTTTCAAGTCAAGAAATGTTCTTAACTTGAAAGTACAAATCAACTCATCAAACATAATAAAATCTCAATCATAAATATTCATCTGGATCTGATAAACTTTAATATTTTGATGTTTACAAGATGGACCCAAAATGCAACAGCTTATATATGTTAGTTTGTTTGACGCCTGTCATCCCATGTAACATCTGCACACAGACGACCACCCACAATGCATCGCTGTCAGCACAATCCATGTTTCCTGTAAGGCAGAGGTGTTCTTCACACTCGCTAGAATGTTTCTGGGATAGAACATCAGACAGAGAATTCACTGCTGCAGAGAATACAAAAAAAAATCGTTCAAGACAGCAAAGCAGGATGTTGCTGCAGAACGTGCAAACTCAGCAACTTCCACAGTAAAGCTGATAAAAGAGCAAATGTAAGTTATCTGAGACAGCATCTTCCATGAAACCCTGTGTCTAATTACGACTTTAAAATCTCACTCAGATTCCACAAGCAGCATTTCAGAGAAAAGGCTTGTAATGGTTGAGTAATAAACCCCACAAAAATGCATTAACTCTCTTTGATCAGGAAATGACCTTATATTGGATTAGACATGTGGATGGAGAGAGCAGATATGTTCAGATTTCTTCTTTATTTCTTTTCAGACCTTTGCCAATCATTTTTTATTTTATATTTTTTTCTTAAAGCCAAACAACAGATATTAAATTTTAAAATATATATGTTTTTGGCTTATAACAGTGTGTCACACATAGCAAAGTCAAGTGCAAAATGACCAAAAAAAAAAATAGATTAATAGTCTGGGCAGATAACTAAAAATTCTTTGTGTTATAATTTTTTTCTTTTTCCGCAAAATCATAATAATAACACTTTTTTTCTATTTTGTCGTATAAAATGGTCAAAATACAAGATTTGTTAGCAATATGCTATGACATAGATTGTCCACCAGATGGCGACATAGTAAAATTTAAGTACCTGAGTGGAAACTCAAACTTGTGGAAATGTTTGTGATAAACATGCATGTATGTAGGTGGGTGTTTCAAAACGTACTTAAAAGCCTGCATTTCCTCTTTCAGAATGACAAGATGAAGAGTACTCTGCATTTATTTAGCACTTTTCTACTTTAACCCGATCACTAATGCTCTTCTTGCACCACAAACCACATTCATTAAAACAACTTGAGCATCACTAAACATGACTAAATGCTCTTTCGGCTGCCAACCAGAACCAGATTTCTCTTGATCTGAACATCAGCAGAGGTGCATTGAAAGTAGAATTCACCAGCCATTGTTATAATGCCTGAATACAAGTATTCATGTTTAGGTATAATCCTGCTTTATAAGAAAAATACTTCATGATTTCCATTATTAACTCTCTAAAAACCCATGATTGTTCCATAGTGTAAAAATTACAGCATTAAGGAAGAGCCAACCTGGGAATCGACGACAATAAAGAATGATCTTTTTGTCTCATCAGTCATGCTGGCTTGTTGTGTCGTTTAAGGCTCTATGCGGCCATCTAGCGGCTAAAGAGTGTGGTGCAGCTCTTTGTGTCGAACCCACGTGGTGCCCCCTCACTCACTCTCTTCAGAGCTGTAAAAACTGTATACAGTAGACCTGTTTCTGACAATATTTAGCCTATTATGTGGCTTTTCTTAAGGTTTTGGGTTGAATTTCGTGATAGCGTGTGTATATTTGAGAATTTTGCATTATAACTACTAAATATTCAAGTGAATGTGCCAACATTAAACACGATACAGACAAAACGACTGAAAAGCAAGCAAGGTTTCAAGGTTTTTCAGTCCAAAAACATATTAGGATTTACCCTATAAAGAAAGGATATAAATGTAATTTAAAAAATATATACACTTGGATTTCTTTTTGTTTTTAATATTTATTTTTATATTAAATAAATAGGTAAAACGCACATTTAGGGACTGTTGCTAAATAAACTTTTAGGCACTTTTAATAAATAAAGATTTAGGTTTCATACATATATATATATATATATATATATATATATATATATAATATATATATTATATATAGCCAACATTCGTTATCGTGTCATTTATATACACAAATATTTGTTTGGAAAAAGGAAAATCAAATTAAAATTTAAAATCATATTATTTCCGTAAAGATCCTGTTTGAAGTAAATATGCAAAGTTAATTTCAGAGATAAAGCCATCACTGATCTCATCTTAAAGGGCAACTCCCTTTTTTGTTTCCATGGCAATGATAGTTTCCCAGTTTCCATTGCGCCGCCTCCCGCGCGCGCAGATGCTCCAGTGATCGAGGGATGTCTCAATGCATGGAAACATCACAATTCATAAAAATACATGTGATTTTGTAAGATTTGTTCGCGTTCTGAATGGAATCGTGAGCTCAAAATCACAAATGTTAAAATATTATTTATGAAATGAAAGTTAGAAGATTGAGAGGCAGAGAGAGAGGCAGAGGAACGTTGGTTTGAGATTTGCATCCTAACCTAAATTCCTCAAAGTTCCGTGCAGGTGCAGGTGCGTTCAGCTGAGAGGAGCAGCGCGCGCCCCACTTTCTCTGGAGGACAATGGGAGTGAGGGCAACGTGCAGATCTCAGCATCAGCACAGAGCTGCACGCCACATGAGGATTGGTGTTACAGAAATACAAGAAAAAGGAGCAAAACATCAATAAACGAATAACATTTCCACACAAAGATCCGAGAAGATCTTTTCCCGCGGGTTCTCCCCTCACCTTTGGTGGCATGCTCTTTCTCCTCTTTGCTTTTCGCTTTTCCGCTCATGGAGCTCCTCCGATTCTGCTGCTGCGCGCGCAATTAAACTTCACTCAAAGATGAATAAAAAATAAAAGTACAATAGAAAGCGTTTACTTTTTCATCTCCAAATTCTGGTCCAAAACCTTTTGAGCCCGACTCAATCCGAAAGACCCCACGAGCTTCTCCAAGCCTGCGCGCGCACCCGGTGTGCGCTCGCGTGCGCGCGGAGGGACGACGGATGGCACGGATGGAGTAGTGTGCACGAGCGACGCAGGGGTCGTTCACGGTCACGGACGTCAAATCTTAATCATGAGGAATTTAGAGCTGCTTAAAGATCATCAATTAAGCCCGAAATACCCGGATGTTCAGTAGTAATAACACATTTATGTTAGATTAGTTTTATTTTGAAGTAGCTCAACGTCAGAATAAACTCTCATATGTAAAAATAACATGTTTATTTTTTAAATTAAACTTGAGGATTTGAAAACAATAAAACTAAAATGTTGGATAAATTCCCAATCAACGATTTTTTATTATATATGTGTTCTTTAAAACCCTTCAGACATTTATTACATTATTTTTCCTCAAGCACTAACCACTCCTTAAGGGATTGCTTCTTCAACCAAGTTTATTCTGACATTTAATACTTTTACATGGCTGTTTTTCATGCAGATAAAGCAATAAATCACACATAGAGTAAGTAAGTAGTCTCTTTTGGGTTCAGCAGGCGGTAAAATGGGGGGGGGGGGGAGTCACTTTATTGAAGCGATTGCAGGTAAAAAAAAAAAAAAAAAAAGGAAAAAATGAAGCCATTTTCAGCAGGACACATTGATTCATTGATCAATGAACTGGTTCGTTTGCATATTGTTGGTCTGCTGAGTTTGCAGTAAATCTTGTTTATGTGGCAAAAAAAGTGGCCTTGGGATTCATTAAAGATCCAATCGTTTCTTTTTCTGTTGATCTTGGAAAAAAAAAAAAAAAAACGTTTTTTTTTTTCCTAGACAGAGAAGAACTTGTAGTAAACAAATCCTTTTTTGTTTTTTTACACATTGTCGGCTAAATCAGATTGAGATTTAGGCACTAAACTGTCACATCTGAAGGACGTTTTTCTTTCATTGCACAGACACAAAACAGCAGATTTTCAACTGACAGAAAAAGTTTGACATTTTGTTAAAGAGACTTTTTTTCTTCATGTTAACCGTTTAACACTGGAGTTTCAGTGTTTATGTTCTTTGATTTACTGTAACTTTTCAACCGTTAAGACCATCAATGTAATTCCAGTAGATTTTGAAGGAGAAACGGTTGTAAAAAGTTGAAGCATGTTAAAGATTTGTGTTTAAGCGTCACCAGGTGTTAAAGGGTTCATAGCTAATGTATTGAGGATTATTAAATCAATTATGATTAAATAACCATAATTAGTTATTTTCCGTAAGTTTATGGCATATAAGACTCAATAACGCTATAAGCAAACTTAATATCAAAACGTTCAGCAGGTCAAGACATTAATGCTCGTACTTTTGGCATTCATAAACTTGATAGTTTTTTGAAATACTGAGCAATTCCACGTAGAAAAGGAATGAGAAATTGTTCAAATCCTTCAAAAAATTTGTGCACTTTGAAACTTGTGATCTTCTGCATATACTTTCAGCTATAGACAGAATTCAGACTTTAGAATGTTCCTTAATACCGAGTTTTTAAGGGTAATTCGGAGATTAGCTTTTAATCTAGTAACACGCTGGCTCTTTTTGGACAAATTTAGACATTTTTTTTCAGTTTTTTAGGCTAATTTAGAGTTTAGCTAATATTTTAGCACTATGCTAGCTGTTTTTAGCTAATTTAGACATTTTTTTCAGTTTTTTTAGGCTAATTTGGAGCTTAGCAAACATTTTAGCTTTATGCTACCTGGTTTGTCAAAATCAGACATTTTTTCAATTTTTTTTCAGATGATTTGGAGTTTAGCTAATATTTTAGCATTATGCTAGCTGTTTTTGGCTAATTTATACATTTTTTCCCAGTTTTTAAGGCTAATTTAGAGTTTAGCTAATTTTTTAGCATTATGCTAGCTGTTTTTGGCTAATTTATACATTTTTTTCTCAGTTTTTAAGGCTAATTTAGAGTTTAGCTAATATTTTAGCATTTTAATATTACTTATTTATATATTTACTTATTTTTTAGGAGTTCTTCCTTACCGAGAGGGAGGGTCTAAGAGCAGGGATATCCAGTTTATTTAGTCTGTTTAGTCTTTAGCTATTTATTCATGTTTCATGACTATTTTCTGCATCTGTAAAATTACCTGCATGAAGCCCAATGAGGCAAAATTTCTTTGTGATTTTGGGCTATATAAATAAAACTGAATTGAATTAGATACTACCGGTTTTTTGCTAATTTGGACATTTTTTTAAGTTTTTTAGGCTAATTTAGAGTTTAGCTAATATTTTAGCATTATACTAGCTGTTTTGACTAATTTAGACATTTTCCCAGTTTTTAAGGTTGATTTAGAGTTTAGTTAATATTTTGACAACATGCTATCTGTTTTGGCAAAATTTGATGTTTTTCCATTTTTTGGTGACGAATTTAGGATTTTTTTTTTTTCACAGCTAGAAATATGTTCAGGTGTCAAAGGGTAAATGATAAAGGGCACAAGTACTGTATTTTAATTGTGACACAACATGTGTTTTAAAGATTTTAAAAGAGATAATCCTTATCAATGTAGCAGCTGGTGATGAAAGTTGATTTCCAATAAAGTCTCATTGAACTTTGTGACCTGAAGTTCCTGTACATTTAGTGGTTTATCCTCCAGTTTATTACTATTATATAAACTGAAAATAGAATTATTTAGATATATGGAGGTGGTCTTAAAATGTAAAAACTTTTTTTATTTAATTTGTTGATTACCCTCACAGTTTTTGTTGACAAATTAGCAACTATTCTTTTATTTTCCTTAAACTTTCAATATATCCTGCTTTTATTTCAAAAGTGTCATTCTGAGCTGCCTGGCACAACCACAGTCTTCTAAACCTTTCGCTTCATTTCTTCTGATATCCGTCTGTCACATATCACACCTGAAAGCTTCCTCCACCTGTTCCAACCTGCTTCCTCATGGATCTCTTTCCCACTTTCCCTGTTTGCTCTGGACCCCAAGTAGACCCACTTAAAGACCCACTCCAATGAAAATCCTGTTTTTGGTGATTTTAACAAATCAATTTTCCAATGATGGAGGACATGTATGTATTTATAGAGAAAATTATGATTAAAGTTGCATTTCTAAGTATTTTTTTTATTCAAATTGCGGTGTGTAGTTGTCAACAAACTACAATTGCTCTGCTCCATTCTGATGCATCCACTTGCAGACAAATAGATTCATGCACGTCTTCATTTCCTTCATCTGGGGTGACATCTTGTTAGAAACTGTACGGCTGAATATCTTCAATATCGCTCACCAGTTTTGTTAACTAATGTTAGGTTGGGGGTCTACAGGGCTGTAAGCTAGCGGGGGTGTAAACCAGGGGTCCCCAAACTACGGCCCTCCTCCATATTTGGCCATGCCCCCCAAACACTATAGGAGACGCATACTATTATTTTTTTCTCTCAATTTGGCCGATCGAGATCCACATAGAAGATAACTCTTTATTCCACAACCTCTGCAGTCTGAACTATGAAAGAAGAGGATAGACTATTTACTGGGTTAAAGTGTTTTAGAAGTATTTTTTCTGTTAAGATTACAGAAATGAAAGAAGAAAACAGTAATGCGTCCCTCACAGGAAATTGTTAAGGGACCCCTGGTGTACACAAAGGGATGATGGGAAATAAGTGGAGGCTTACTCTCCACCCAGAACTCAGAGGTAAATTTCTAATACTGCTGTTTTGCAGGAACTACGTCCTGGAAAACAACATGTTTTAATATACTTCAGATTTTGGCTAAAAACAGCATAAAAAATAGCTAAAAGACCAATTTGAAGGCTTTTAGAATAGAGCAAATGATGATCAGAGTGGGACTTTAACTTTTTCTTTCAACATAGTATGAATGAACACGACTTTCAAACCAAGTTTGTCCGATTCGGTCGATCTGGTCTGTGTCATCCACTCCTTACATCATTTTGAGTCATTTTTGAGCCGGCAGAGGAAAGCGCAGCCGCCTGTCAGCCAAACCCTCCCCGGTGGATTACAGATCCGGGACCAGCTGCTCAACTCGAGGACAAAAAAAGCCACCAGAGTCTGTTCCTGTTTCCATCCGCAGAAAGCTTTCTGACTAAATGCCTCCACAAACAAAACCATTTATTTTGTCTCTTTGTTGCAGTAAAATGATGAAGCTGCTTCAGTTTAGTTTAACATGTGTCAGTCACAATAAAGACCCACTCTACTCATAAATAATGAAGATAGTAATAGTAGAACGACTGTGAACTTCCACCTGATCCCAGCAGTCTATTTAGTGGCAAAAGAGTTTTAAAAAAGTTCACTAAGCAGACAGAGACAGGAGAATCCATGACTGCAGCATCGATATGATCACACCAGCAGGTGATGGATGATCAGAGAAAGAGCTGCAGTTCAGTTCACAATAAACACAACCCCAGTGGGGTCAAACTCACTGAGAAAAATCTACTTTTAAGATGAAATCAGTGCAGAAACCTATTTGTGAAAACTAAAACTTGTTTACATTTATTATGTTTAAGAGCATACATTTGCACAGGTTTAAAAAAGATGCGAAAAACTTATTTAAGCATGCAAAATTTGCTTAAATTGTTTTGAAAGCTGCAATTATTTAGACATTTAAACAAGATGTGTAATTCAAAAGTGGAACTGTGAGAGTGTAATTTTGAACTTTAGACAGAAGTTGACAATATTTCTGTGAGATATGACTAATAAAACCTGGATAGTTAACCTTTATTTCTTTACAGTTTTTCTGTGCACTTTTCATTCATTATAAGGAGGTCCCTCTGGTTATTTGAGCAAATAGTGAGCTTGATAATTGTTATTTGATATAAAAATACTTTTTTAATAAGAAATGTGAGTATTTTTCTAATGTAAAGTTGTCATTGTTTAATGCGTTCAGAGAGTCTGGAAAAATAAATACAAATTAATTTATTTATGTATTTCTCATGGTCAGAATAAATAAATACACTCTGAAATAAAAACACTTGATAATTTTTTATTGTATTTAATGAACAAAAGTGATACGAGAAAAAAATGTTAAATTTGATATAATCAGAACTGGACTATGTAACTATGCAAAACTGGAAAATAAAGTAACAAAGTAGGAGTATTTGTTTGTTTTCTATTTTCTAATCAACACATTTCATTATTTCTGTAATGAGTTTGAAATATTTGTGTGTTTTGTCCTGTATTTTATACAATATATGCTTGAACTAAACCAATTAATCAATCAAAGCATCTCCTATCTAGGATCTGTCTGCACTGTCTTTATGTAATTATTTGAATGTAGATCTGAATATTCCAGATCTGAAAACTAACACTTTCCTTAGAGATTAATTTAATTTCTAGATTGATTAAAACTTTAAAACTTGTTTTTATATTAAAGCATATTCTCACTTTTTAATGTACTTTTCGATAATCTTAAAGACTAAATAATTTTACTTTAATTTAGTGATAAATTTGAGTTTAAAGAGGATGTGATGTATTTTTGAATGATTTTGAGTTGTTAAAAATAGGATCCAGCAATCCCCCGACGTATTTAAATCATCCTCGTCAATAAATCACAGCAAGGCCAGTGTTGCTAAGAAGCTGCTGGCTCCAAACCCACTGACCGACCGACACTCACACTGATTTGTCCGCGTATAACTCACACTTTAATCAAACAGCTGTCAGTGCTCAACTCTGAGCCCACAGGGATCGGCCGCTCCTCACATTAGAATGTATAATGCAACAGCAGAGGATCGTACCATTTGAGTTTTGAAGGATTTTTTCTGTATAAAATTACTTTAAAATGTTTGTTTAAAGATGAATAATTAATTGTATTTATTTTTGCACTTTATCAAGGTTTTTTTTGTCGAACATTCTACAAACTCACACAAAAAGTCTATAAAATAAACTCGAAAAACAGAAGTTTACTTTTTAGCACATAAAGTTCTAGAAATAGTAAATAGAAGGATGTCAGCCAGTTTTGTTTTTACATTAAAATGTATTTCCTTGTTTTTTTGTAATTTTCTGTTTCCTCGTCAACCTCCTGTCAGTCACACCTGGTTTAGGTTAATAATCGTCCACAGCTGTTTTCATTTCAGTTAATTACCCTCCCGAATGTCTGATTTTCATCTGTCATCTGCTTTGTCACCCAAGTTTTGTCATGTTAACATTTATTTGTTAAATATGTAAGTTTCTGCTTAGTTTTCTGCATTATTTTGGACTAAATTTAAGATCTCAGATTCCAATAAAGCAATTTTTTAATTTAGATAAAATACTTATTTTATACACCGACAATTTCCTGGTTTCATTCAGAATTTAATCATCCTCTCCAAGCAGTTTTACCAGTGATAACCTTTGGCCCCTGTGACCATGAGCCGGATGAGTGTTGGGGTTTGACAGATGTATAGGATGCAGGATGTATACTTCACGATTTATTGTTGCATCAGCTCAGACTACTTTTTCTAACAGAAATATTTTCTATATTTTCTATATTTCGTGTTATTTTCCAAATGAAAAAAAAAACCTTTGGAACCTCACTAAAGAAGCTATGAAGCACATATTAAAGTGATATTTATCTGATGTGGTATCAAGCCAATGACTCACAAAACAGTTTTCAAATTTAAATTTTGTCCAATAATACAAAAAAACCCTTGCTGGTTTAAAAAAAAATGATTCACTTCAATAAAAATTGCATTTTTAAACATGTTTTTGTGACCCTTTTCTCATGATGGAGGACACGTATAAAGAAAATTAGCTTAAAATTATATTTCTGAGTATTTCTATATTCCAATTGTTGTGAATGGAGGAGAAGATGAACTAAAGTTATTTTTTTTAATTCATTAAAATTTATTTCAAATATGTTAATAGTAAATTACATGCAAAATGGCACACATAGTGGATAGTAATGATAATAACAATAATAGCAACAACAATAAAAATATTTCACATGTTTGAAAGGGAGAAGGCAGGAGTTTAGCTTATTTAAGCCTGTAAAAAAGACAAGAAAACAAGCAAAATAAAATGAAACAAAAACCAAACATAATAAACAAAAAAAATTATACTTTTTTCAAATATTATTTTCATATTAATATTCATTATTGGTTAATAGTAATAATTATATTACAGGGAAAAAAAGACAGTCATGTTACACCACAAGAACTGCAATTTATATTCCTATATTTCTGTATTTTGCCCATATGATTTGTTTGTAAGTTCATTTGAACAATGCGATCGAGAAAAGCTTGTAGTTGTCTTCAGTTTCTTCGTCCGAGCTGGAATCTGGCTGGATAGCCTTAACATTGCGCCAAAATTTTGTTGCCCTGGTAATGTTAGAATGGGGTTGTGAGGGGCTGTAAGCATACAGCAGATTGTGTAAACAGATGGATGATGGGAAATAGGGGCAGGCTTACTCTGTGCCAATGGTATTGATACGGTTGTGAGTTTTTTTCTGTTTTCACTGCCGTTTTGCGTTCTGCAGGTCAGCTGTCACTCCTCCTGGATGGCCCCTCCTTCCCTGGAACTCTCTGTGGAGGAGTGCACAGCTGCCTGCACTTTGTAATTAAGACTATTTAAGTTGCAGCATTTCAGTTCTCAGTGTTGGTTTGTCCCTGTTAAGACTGTGAGGTTTCTGTTGTAGCTGACACTGAGGGTTGCAATTCTTTAGGTGGTTTTCTTAGTCTTTAGTCTTTAGTCTTTCCTGTTCTTTTGCAGTTTTCCCTGTTGTGAGGTGTCTTTTGTTTATTAAAACACATATACTGCATTTCCGAGTCCAAGCCTGAATCTCTCTCTGCTCCTGGGTTCTTGTCACCCCAGCCGTCACAGGTACGGTTTGGAGGCAAACTTCCTTTGAGCTCCTGTCGCTCTGCAGAAACTACGTCCATGGAAAATACTTTTTTGTTAAAAACTACATAAAATAAATTCAAAGAGGGTTGGAATAGGACTTTAAAGAGGATTTCCTTCTTTTTTTTATTATCATTGGTATTTTTTTTTTTTTTTTCATTTTTACTTGATGAGCTTCACTTGCATCTCTGAAGATGAAAAAATACACACAATCTGCTTGTACTTGGGAGGAGTTTGGTAATAAAATTTAAAAAAAAGCATTGACCTACATTCTAACATCATCACATGTAAATTAAACTTCAGTCAAACATGTTTGTTTGTCATTTGTTTACCTTTTTATGTAATTTTTTTGGAAGATAAATGCTCCATCTTACAGTCTGCAGCAACTCATGTATATGTGTACGTGTGCGTTTGTGTGTGTTTCTAAGAAAGTTTGTGTGTTTGAGTTTGCCCCCCCCATTGGAAGGTCTGACATGAGCCATTTTGCAAAGCTTCTTATCAGACAAGACTCATCTTGACAAACAAGCAGCTGGTAAATCTCAGTGCAAATGTTGATGCGCACCCGCACACACACCCACACACATGCAACAGATGTCACGTCAGCTGTCGCTATTTGATGTCACTCAGATTTATTTCCAATGGCAAGAACTAGATATATATATGTTTTTCTATTTTAAAAATCATTTAATTTACACTCCTATTATTCATTTTGCACTCCCTTTAATTTATCATACTGTCCTTTAACCCTTTTTTTCCTCATTGCTCACACGCACAAGCGAGCAAACACACACTCATTGGCCACAAAGGTGAGTAAACAGTTTTGTACTTGTTGTACTTTGGAGTGGCGATTCAGCCTTTTTCAGCACAGCAGCAGCTCCTCTCTAAATCAGAATCCACCGACGAAGACAAAATGAGCTGCAGAGCCGGCCTGCTGGTCTTCATCCTGGGTTTACAGCTGGAAATGTACGAACTGAGAGCTGTGACCACGCAGGAAAATACAGGTAAACAACACAATCCAAGCCACGAGCTGACTCACAGCAGAGTAAGGAAAGAGATTGGGCAACATTTAGGATTTTATTCTACATATTTCAATGATTTTCTTGTATCACTGGCCCGAGTTTCCTGCAACTTTAAAACCCCATGTCTGCTCTAAGTACGAGTTAAATGAAAAGTTCCTATCTACTTAGGAATCATAAAAGCAATTCTAACATGAACATGTTTGCACCCATCATTTTAACAAAATCAGTTTTTCATTTTTAAAGTTTTTTGGTCTGGGAAAATGTTGGTGTCCTCAGAAGGAGCGGCTGAAAAGAGATTTTAAGAGAATGCAGCACATGACCCAAACCTCGCAGAAGTCAACATCTGAATACCACCCTTAAATATATTATATACCCATCAAAGAAAGTAAGCTCTTCTCTTTAGTTTAGAAGAATGTCTTTACTTGGACAAACATATTAACCAAAGTTAATTTCTGGACAGCATCTTCACAAAGCCAACAGGAATTTTTTGACATGTTTCTGCAATCTGTTCCTGTTTTAAAAAACGTTTTATTACTGCATATTAAATCTATGTTTTCTTTATGTGTCGAGAAATAAAAGGTTCCACCTTTATTTTAAACTTGTTTTGTTTTCTGACACAAATAAGGTGTTTGGTCTCAGATGGGTTGAAATTGTTTATCCTCTTTATCCAGTTCAGTAAGTAAAGTTTTGGTTTTATTAACATCAGAAAATGAAATATGATCAGTCATGTGTGTTTTGTGGAAATCCATACTATCCAGATGGATCTAAGTTTAAACTTAGCTTGTGCCCCAGACCTCCCGGGGATGGTACGTCTGGGGCTGGGGAAGCACTGCGGGGGTTGGGCCCTGTGCTGGGCCCCCTGGTGCGGCAGAGGAGGTTGCTCTCATTTATATATATATATTACTGGATTGGAAATCACATAACATTTGGCGTGACAGACATGCTGCATTACTATGCATTGAGTGATAAACGGAGGAGGTCCAAACAAATACTCAACGAACCACAAAAGGGAACGCAATTTTTTGCAATCAGGAGATTGCACGACAACAAAATAGTCCAATTGAGAGGAATCATCACAGGACAGATCGCATTTTGATGGAGAGAAATCAGGCCGGGGACTGTGAAGCGTGTGCAAAAGTGGGTGCTAGCAACTCACAAGTAGCATGCTAGTTTGGTTCTTTGATGTATGTTTTTATTAATGTTTCATGTCAATATGTATGACCCAGATCCACGTTAAAAGAAGCCCGTAGAAACACTCACCTGAGTACAGGTGTCAGCTCACCTATCCAAAAATAACAGAATGAAAGACTTGATATGTGTCGGTTTGTATGCATACGTGAGTGCATGAGAACTGTACTTGTAGTACATACATGTTGACATGTCTGTATGTGAAGATTTTTGGATTCAACAGGTTTATTTGTAACATTTGAGTGTGTGATGACAGGCCCCGCCCCTTTAGATTAACTATCACACCTGAAACTAATGATGATAATCTTCCAGCAATTTGTTGCTTTAGTTTATTCCTTATTAAAAGAATACAGCTATAACCAGTAGAAATGAAGTTCAGGTCAAATTACAAAAGGGGTTTATACAAATAAACACCTTGTGTGTCAGAAGATCCATAACTCCCTGTTGTAACAGGAATATCTGTCCAGCACAAGAGGCCTTCAGCTCTTATCTGTTTGCTCAGCTGTTGGAAAAGTTTAAAAACTTGTGTAAAGTTTGGATGTTTCTGTATCTAACTGGGGTTTTCTGCAGCTAATCAACTATATCACAATTTTGGGAATGCATCTAATGAAAAGTACTGCTTCTGTAATTCTGGGTTGAAGTATGATCAACCAAGTGGGGTCAATGACCCAGTTGGCATGGGTCACCTAAGCAGGCTGATATCAAATTGCAAAAGTCCTGCCAAGCGTCTCCATGGCAGGTTAGACGTAAATGATAGAAGATGTGTTTCATCAGTCAGAGAACGTGTTTCTAACCTGGTTCTGGGTCTACTGTTGAAGTTACTAATGAAACTCTGGAAACTCTCCCTCAAATCTACTGTAAACCTTTAAAAAACTGGTGTAACATGATATAAATTCAAAGTGAGTGAATGAATGAAAAGTTTATTGTTCATGACTTTTTCTTTTTACAAGGAAACATACGTTAGCAATTCTTTAGGCCTGAACAATTGGAACAGAATGAAGAAAATAATTTTGGTATAATCTGTTCCTTTTTGTAAGCAAAAAGCAAAATCTTTCAAAACTTTGCATTTATGGACTTCACAAAGTCAGACAAGTTTTAGTTTTTGTCAGACTAAATGACTGAATGGTTAAATCAAGTCAAGCTTTTTTCTAAGAGTGTTTTCAAACTGGACACATTTGGTTAGATTTAAGTAAACAGAGTTTGTTTCCTCCGATTATCCGGAACAAATTTTCAGTCTGAAAACATCCAAACAGACCCTGCTCCAGGACCAGGAACCGCTCTCTGATCCAGCGTTCAAGCTGGTCTCTGCTCGGTTCCAATCGGACTGAGCTCCGGTTTGCTGAATATTCTGAATAGACTCCATGCTCGGAGCTGAACAGCTGGACAATTACGGGATAAACGAAGTAGTGGAGGGACGATGAGACACAGCAACTCCTTAAAATGCATGCTCGTTTAAACTACTTTTAACATAATACACATTGCTTCTTACACTGTTTTCCCAACAATCTAAAGATCATAATGTTTCCTCAGCAACGGCCTTTCAGCATGCCTCCACTGTATCAAAGTAGCAGTGAAAAGTGTTGTAACTGACGTTTCAATGTTCCTTCTCTGCCCTCATAATTTCTGGCCAATGAGTGACGAGGTCTTTAGTCACCTAATTTGGTTTACAAACTTTGGTTTAGAGCAGAAATGTCAATATTATGGCCGTCTGAATACAGACCAAACGAATTAAGTGGACTTCGTCCAGATTAATGGACTTTTCCAGTCGGAATACACCCTAAAAGTAAAATATTGATAACCTGCTTTACAAATTACCCTTAGGAATTACATCTACAGGGTAATGTAAAGCATTTATCTTTGTGATCTGCTGCCTTTTAGGGGCAGTGTTTGTGTCCCAGCAGACGGCACACACCGTGCTTCATCGACAGCGCAGATTCAACAGCGGCCATCTCGAGGAGATTCTCCAGAAAGATAACCTGGAGCGTGAATGTAAAGAGGAGGTTTGCACTATGGAAGAGGCCAGAGAGGTGTTTGAGGACCATGAAAAAACTGTAGGTTCAATTGTAATCTGGATTTTTAGAAACGAGTGGAAAAGATTAGCCTTTAATGTCGATGTTTGTGTTTCAGATGGAGTTTTGGGCGATCTATATCGGTGAGGAATATCAGACGTGAGTTTCCACACCGTGTGCTTCGTCTGCACTAATGCTGTTGAGTGTGTTTTGATATGTGTAGATGGTGACCAGTGTGACCCGCCGCCCTGCCTGAATGGAGGTGTGTGCAAAGACGGGATGAGCTCTTATACGTGCTGGTGCAAACCCAACTTCAGAGGCAAAAACTGTGAAATTGGTAAATTTGACAGACGAGAAACAAACAGAGAATTTTTCAAAAAAACTCACATGTTGTTCTTTTTATATAATTACTGTCTGATTTTTTTTTCTCCCTTCTTCTAGAAAATAACCAGTGTTCCATCAACAATGGTGGCTGCATGCATTTCTGTGGGATGCAGGAACGGCGAGCAGTTTGTCACTGTGCAGCTGGTTACAAACTTGGTCTAGATAAAACCAGCTGTGAACCAACCGGTAAGACATTTAGCATTTATAATTATTCAAGTTGTATTCATAGATACATTTTTATTTAGATTTTTCTTTCTGCACAAACAGGGTCAAACAGTGCTGCACCATGAAAACCAAAGAAAGCAATTAGTTAATCTTGCTTATAGAGATGTATATTAAATTTGGGCTTCTTTTATTTCTATTAATACATGTCTAAAAACTTTGTTTCTTCCTCTAAGTGAACAATTGCATGAAGTTCTAGAACAGAATATTTCCACAAATCCTACTCAATGGTGACAGAAATATTATAAAAACTGTTTTCTAACATTCAAAACCGGCAAAAGCTGCTTCACAGTTTAAAAACTGAAGGTTTAGATGATCTAGATCGGGGTGTCAAACTCAATCACACATGGGGCTACAATCCAAAACACACCTTAGGTCGTGGGCCGAACCAGATAAAGATTTATTGAACACTCTTAAATTAAATTTTTATTTTTTTTATTTTTCTTTTTTATTTAAAAATATTAAAAAAAAAATAATAAAATAAAATAAAATTACATTTTTAAAACTTTAAAACTGTAACTTTGTAACATAATTATGAACTAGATATATAACATTATGTTGGTTAATGCCAGTATGAATGCTGTAAGTCGAATTTGGCCGCTGAAGATGCGAGTGCTGATAGCTGAAGATGCTGAAATTGTTAGCTTAAAAAGTTGGGGCTGACATCTGAAACTGATAGCTGAAAACTCTGAAGCTAATAGGTGAAAATGCTGAAGCTGAAATCTGGACACGCCGACGTTAATAGCTGAAAACACTGAAGCTGATAGCTAATTTAAAAATATTAGTTAATTATTTAATTATTAATTAGTTAATTATTTGGCATTAGTTGAATGCCAAATTAGCCAAAAAACAACAACTTAGGTTAGCCAAAACAGTTTGCATGTAGCTGAAATATTAGCTAACCTCCAAAATTGTCTAAACAAATGAAACATAACCTAAACTAGCTAAACAGCTAGTGTGGAGCTGAAATATTAGCTACACCCAAGATAGCATAAAATATCGAAGGAAATGCCAAAATAGTCCAAAAAGCTAGCAGAATGTCTATTTTTAAAACTGTAACTTTTTAACATAATTATGAGTAATAAAAAGGCAGGAATACTTTTCCAGAATAAATCAACTTAAACCTTAAATAACTAACAATTTACCCTCCATAAAAATATATTCGGTCTGAATTATACAAGATAAAAATATGTGAAAGATAACATCCGGCCATAAATAACAATAAAATAAAATGATGTGGAGGGCCGGATATAATTACCCCAAGGGCCGGATATAATTACCCTAAGGCCCTAGGGCCTTGACTTTGACACATGGGATCTAGATGTTTATTAGTCTTTAATTTTTTTACTAGGCTATTGACAATTTGCATAAAATTCTTAACTGGGGGAGGAAGTTTTTACCAGAGCTGAAAAATGGAGGAAAAATAGAGATAACATGAGCAAGAAGAAGACTGAAAGATTACCAATTATCTTAAAAGAACAATTAGAGGCCCCAGATATTGGACGATTAAATACAAGCATAGTGTTGACTTATTTGATATGAGCCATTCAGGTAAAATCCTCAAATTACAACTTTCTGTTCTCACAAATGACACAATCGGGATTATTGATAAAATGGTTCCCAAAGTGCATCTGTGTCTGAAGCTCACCGCTCCCCCAGGGAATGGGAGAACACATTTCCCACATTTATGTAGACAACTAATGGGACTTTGACTTATTTCTTTTTTCGTTCCTCAGAGGAGTTCAGTTGTGGTCGTGTGAATCTTGGTACTGACACCAGGTCCATCCTCAGACAGCAGACATCCAACTACACGTTCTCCCCCAGATCTGTACAAAATTCTACCACCCCCCAGGAGGACGACTACTATGAAGACGACATGACGCAGTTGAGTGATTACTTCGACCTGCTGTTTAACGAATCAGACGTGGTTAACATCGCCCATAAGGCAAAGGTGAAGGTGCGCTCTGTAGAGTCAGATTCTGGGCTCTCAACTGGAGCTGAAAATGTCGATATTGAAGCCACCAACACTCCCCCCGAGGCAGATCAAGACTTCTCGTTGGGGTTCCCCACCATGGCCCCCATCAAATTAAAAAAGAACTATCAGCACAGGATTGTGGGAGGCGATGTGGCGTTGCCCGGAGAAATTCCATGGCAGGTATGAACGATTATTTCTTTTACTCTCGTGATGCTGCTGCCATAAGAAAAACTTTATTTAAACATTCAGCATTGTGTCGTCTTTAAGTACAATTTTATTTTCACATTTAAACCACAAGACACAAAAAATAACTTAAAAATTACATAAACCATTAAAGATATGAGGGTATCCAGCTCAGACAGATCAGAATCCATGTGTTTTTTCACTGAAATTAGAGGAAAATATATATATTTTCAGAAATTACACTGTACTGTGTTGGCAAAAGTACAAGTTTCTGTGCTGAGGTAGGAATATTTTACTATAAAGTACATAGTTATGTTTAGGGTGAGCATCAAGCAATGTAAAAATAACTAAACAAAAATTAAAACGTTACTCTGTGCATATCCCTGAATTTTTTTTTCACCTAAAACCACTTCTATAGAATTGAATGAGCTCCACTATCCGGGTCGGACTTAACATTAAGTAAAGGCAGGTGATTTGGACCCCCAGGCTGAATACTTAAAAGTAAAAATCACTAAAATAATTTCCACACCGATAATTATCTAACTGTGTCATGAAACCCTAAATCACTGAAATGGCATAAGACTGCTCATGTGAAAGTGTTTGCCCCCCCGCCCCTCTGCAGCAATGGAATATTCCATCAACAGAAAGCAAGCTGACAAGGACTTTCCCAAGAGACACACACACAAAAAAGCAAAAATTAGTTAAAGCACTTCCTAAAGTGCAAGAAGACATAACAGTAAAAAGAACAACAGAATTGTAAAAAAAAAAGATTATATAAAGATTAAAGTGGTAAAACGGTTAAAAAAAAAAATCAAAGTTGCACGTGAATAAAGCTGAAACATCATGAAAAATTGTAGAAGATAAAAGATCTAAAATTATAGGGAAAAAGTTCAAATTTTGCTAAAATAAAATAATAAAAGTATGAGATTTTTTTTCACCAGACTAATCTGGTAAAATAATGGAAACATTTTTTTTTTTTACTAGACTAATATTTTTTTAGACTAGACTAATGTCGTAAAAATAATGAAATTTTTTTCTTACCAGACTAATATAGAAAAAAAAAGTTATAACTTAAAAGTTTTTGTTAAATTCAAGTTTAAAAACAGAAATTAATTTATACATCGATATAGCAAACTTAAGATAATCAGTCATGAATAGATGCATTAGCTTTAATACATACAGAACACAACAGTGAAGCTATACAATATTCGTCATTTAGTTAAAAAAGTGCCATAGAAGCGGGTCATCCTGGGGGAGCTCTGGCTCGTGCCTGGGGTGGGGCGGGGGGATGCTCGGCGCTGCTGAGTGGTGGTGTGCTGCTCCTCTGGGGTTGGGGGGCTCTCCGGGTGTGGGGCCTTGTGTTGGCCCTCTGGGCGTGGTGGGGGAATTGCTGTTCTGGCTGGGCAGGGGTCCGCGCTCTCTGTGCTCCCGTGCCTTCCGGCTCTCGGGCGTGGGGGCCTCTGCGACGGTCCCGCGTGCCCTGGTCTGGGTGTATGGCGGGATTCTTTGGCTGACTGGTTCTCTCCATGGCTCCTTGGCGGGTGTTGGGGGGCCCGTGCTGCTGCTGCCGCCCCGGTGGGGGGCCTGGGCGTGGGGATGGCCGGGCTCTCTCTCCCTCTATACATTCCATCAACATCCACATCAGCAAAACATAAACACTCACCTGAGCACAGGTGTCAGCTCACCTCGCACTAACAGAATGTGTGATGGAATGAAAGGCTTTATTTGTGTCAGCTTCTATGATTGTGTGTGAGCTGCAGTGGTATTGTGTACATTTTTGACAACTTTAAAGGTAAAGATTATTCTAGCCAAAAGGTATGTGTGTAACTGAGTGTGTGTGTAGACAGGCCCCGCCCATTCCAGATTGTTATTTAGACCTGGTTGTTATAGGATGTTGCTACTCTGTGTTACCTTCTTTGTTCTCTTAACCCCACTCTTTTACCCCCCCCCCCCCCCCCTTTGTTTCCGTCCGGTCCAAAAAAAAAAGAAAAAGATACAACATAATTAAAATAAATAAAGTTTAGCATGAAATACAACAGGGGTTTGTACTTAATAAACCCCTGTTGGGACATTAAAACCAGGAGAAAGAGGTTCTCAGCCCGTATCTGCTTGCTCAGCTGTTGGACAGGACAAGTAAAAAAGAAAAAAGAAAAAAAAAAAAATGCCACCGAAAAATACACTTTTATACAAAACAAATATGTCCTACAAGTAAGAGAAGTGTAAACAAGTATGCACACATTTCAGACACTTTTTTTGTATTTGCAGGTGACACTGATGACCCGCCTGCCCAGTCAGAGCAGAGCGCAGCCGTTCTGCGGTGGATCTCTGCTCAGTGAATTCTGGGTCATCACTGCTGCACACTGTCTGACACACCTGGGACTGAATTTCATTGTCAGAGCTGGTATGAAAACCATTCATAATGCAACTTCTAGAAAAAAAGAAAACGCTTTGATTTGAAATGGATTACAGGTGAACATGACGTGAACGTGGATGAGGGCCCTGAGAGGGACCACGCGGTGGCAGAGAAGCATATCCACCCGTCCTATAACCCCAGGATATCTGAGTACAACCACGACATCGCCTTACTGAAGCTCGCCAGCCCCGTCGAGCTGTCCAACCAGAGGCGGCCCATCTGCTTGGGCCCAAAGTTTTTCATACAGAACCTCGTCAGGGAGGCCACCAGCTCCCTGGTGAGCGGATGGGGAAAACTGAGGTTCCACGGCCCAGAAGCCACCAAGCTCCAGAAACTGTCGATCCCGTACGTGGAACGTGCAATATGCAAGGAGAGCAGCTCGGATGAGATCACACGCTTCATGTTCTGTGCCGGCTTCGCGGACCAACAGAAGGATTCCTGCAAGGGGGACAGTGGCGGGCCGCACGCCACCAACTACAAAGGAACATGGTTCCTGACAGGTATCGTCAGCTGGGGGGAGGAATGCGCCAAAGAGGGAAAGTACGGCATCTACACCAGAGTTTCACACTATTACCCCTGGATGGTAAAATTAACTGGAATCAGAATGACCAAGTGATGAAAACCACTCTGAAAACAGGATTTATCCAAGAATGTTGCTGAACTTTTAGCTCATCCAATAAAAATTAACTATTATATTGAGCTTTTCATGTTTCGAATGGAAGATTCATGAAATAAAAACTAAAACTCCTCATCCATGATGCAAGGATTGGCCACCTGTTCAGGGTTTACTCCGCCTTCGCCCAACAGTAACTGGGTTAACCCTATGACCCTAAAAATCATTCTGAAAATGAAAATGGATGGATTTTATAGAGTAGAAAAACAAATAATTCTACCATTTTCAACTTTTTAATTTCACCAAATAATATATCGTTTTAAAGGGGTTAAACCTTTCAGAGTAAACTATGTCCGTATATATGATCATGTATTCCCTTTGGAACACTAAAAAACAAATTATTTATGATATATTAGTTATATACGTGAGTCTTTTTTTTTTTCACCCAGAAGTAAAACGACTCGATTCCTGAAACTATTTTCCAACTATAAGAGGTGCGACTCGGAGCTTATAAATTCTTACAGCCTATAGGACTGTTACTAAAAATACTAGAAGTAAGAATAACTCTCGTAAGGATAACATCATGTACCACCTCTAAGGGATAGCTACAGTAAACCCGGACCAGTAGGTTCGACTATTAGAAAATTAAACTTGTAGCTTGGAGAAAAAAAAAGAAAAAGACCACAGACCACGATGTAATTGGAATTAGCCGGCTTATTTAATTAGACATACATAAACAATACCAAGACATATAACATTAAACACATAAATCCCAGTTTGTTTAATCCTATGGTTTAGATTAAAAGGATATTCTTTAACCTAGGTTAGTACTTAAGTTCAGTTTTGTTTAATCTTTAAGTTAAGATTGAGATCTATTTTAGTTTTTTCTTTTAGTTTCAGTTCTAGTAGTTCAAAGGTTAGTTCTAGTTTATCTAAGTTTAGGTATCAAGTTCTATTTTTGTTTCAATTCAAATATTGGTTCTTTATCACATTCTAAATTCAATAAAATGTTTTAATTTCAGTTTCTTTCCATTTCTTTGACCCACAAAACAACTTAAATTTCACAATAATGCTTTACAGTATTACTGTCAATAAAAAAATAAAATACATATAACTCAAAGTGATTCAGCAAAAGACTGAATAAAACCCAAAAAAAACTATTTCTCTTTCCTCGTAACTTTGGCTCAAATGTTCGTGAGTTCGAGTGTCCAGGAATGCTCTGCGATTTGCAGGGGAGTGAGGAAAGTTCCTACCAGTTCCAAAGGGAAAAGAAGTTGTCAAGTGTGTGTCCAGCAGAGGGCGCTTGGTCCTTTGCTACATCAAAAGGTTCAGGGTTGGCTCGCCATCTTGTTCTGTCCCGCACATGGATTCCGGATTGAGGAGTCCGTTTTTTCGACCCAATCTTAATAGCCTATCATTCCAACATAAAATACACTCAAATAAATAAATGAAAATACAAAAGCAGTCCATAAGAAATTAATAAAAATACAGCAGTTTCGGTTTAACCGAGCTCTCAGTTCCGCAGCACGTAATGGCGGATGGAAAGTCTGGGCGAAGCTTTCCTTTTACCGCGCCAAAACTTCCACAACTCCACAAAATAATTACTAAAAACAACATAAATTCACCGCCATAGTCTGTCGTTTAACCAATTTTACAAAAAATAAATATATTAAATATCAAATTAATTCAAATAAATAACTCACCAAGTCCCGTTTGGTAAAAAAAATGTTTTCCAGGCCACACTGGTGGAAAAACGAAAACTACTTTTTCTCAACAGAGTAGAAATTAAATAGGAAACTGAAAAGAGGTTTCTCGTTTTCGTCACTTTGCTCGTCGTCTTCTCCCTCGGGCTGCGAAGCTGGCAAAGCACGCTACGCTCTAGCACCGAAGCTCTCAGCTCAGCAACAAACCCGATTGGCTGTTGCCAGTCACATGGGCTCCGTCAGCAGGAAGAGACGTCTCTTTTCAAAATAAAAGTCCATTAACAAGTAAATCAAAATCCAAAAAGTTTACAATTTCCCTTTTTTCATAAAACATTAAACAAAAACCTTCAAACAGTTTTAACCCTTTTTCTTTATTATTATTTTTATTATCCCTTTTTCTAATTTTAATTATTTTTTTTTTCATTATTCTAATTTTATATTTTCATAAAGATCTTTTTTTTTTTTTATAAGAGCTTTTCTCTACAGGGTTACATCCTCCCCTCTTAACTCTATGCAAGTCTCTTTGCATACTTAGATTAGTTTGATTTCATGAAGTTCATGGGTTTCAAGTGAACTTGTAACAGTGTCACTCAAGCTCTGGAAGAAATTTTGCACTAAACTTATGAGCGGTTTTCCCAACTCAGGGTAAGTTAACTTTCTAGGTGGCTGTCTTTCTCTAGATGATTTTCGAATGGAGTGGTCTGTCTCAGAATCATATTTCACACAGTTTTCTTCATCCATAGGTTCACTGTTCCCTGTACTGGATTCTGCAGTTTTCTTTTCAGAGGTTGCATTCACCATGGGTGCATCTTCTATTTCACGTGTTGGTGTTTTGTGTTCTCTGACTTCAGCAGGTTTTGCTGCAGGTTCAGGTACACTGTCCATCTCAGGTAAGTTTCTGTTGTCTTTCTCAGGTAAGTTTCCACAATCAGGTAAGTTTCTGTCGTCTTTCTCAGGTAAGTTTCCACAATCAGGTAAGTTTCCACAATCAGGTAAGTCTATGTCCTCTGGAGCATCCTCAGGGTTATGGCTTCATCTGAGTATAAGTGCTCTACAGCTGGACTTGACTCGGTTCTGGAAGGAACAACCACTTGGTACTCTTTGATGGTCCTTGAAATCTCTCGAGGAGAATCTGGGGAATAATACAGTGGATAGACATCCTCTTCCTCAGAACTGAACTCAGGCTGATGTTCATCAGGATTGCTATCTGGTCTGTTGCGTGTGCTAGGTCGGCGAGGTTTTTCTACCACTGCTGGGGAACTTGTTGGTACTGTTGTCAGGAACCCACATGGTAACAAAA
The DNA here is from genome assembly GCA_003999625.1 of Oryzias javanicus. Lineage (NCBI taxonomy): Eukaryota > Metazoa > Chordata > Actinopteri > Beloniformes > Adrianichthyidae > Oryzias > Oryzias javanicus. Next base: position 23,204,753 of record CM012450.1, read on the forward strand.
GATCTCTATGGAGAGTTCTAGTGGGACCGTCTTGATGTTCAGGTTTGACTGTATATACAGGTAAGTTGCCTTTTTGACTTTGCACAACATAGACTATGGATTCCCATTTATCGGCCAACTTGTTTTTTCCTCTTAACCGAACATTTCTTACAAGCACACGATCACCAATGTCAAGGGCTGATTCAATGACATGTTTGTCATAGCGAAGTTTGTTTCTTTCTGCAACCTTGGCAGCACTTTTGGTTGCTAACTGATAGCTCTCTTGGAGATTAGATTTCAGTGATTCAACATACTGTGAATGTGACTGTTGTTGACGCCGATTCAAGGAACATTGAAAGCAAGATCGATGGGTAGTCTGGGCTGCCTACCAAACATTAATTCGTATGGCGTGAAACCTGTGCTGTCATGTTTCGTACAGTTGTACGCGTGTACCAATGGCTTGACAAAGTCACGCCAATGCCTTTTGTCTTCATCCTTGAGTGTTCCGAGCATATTTAACAATGTTCTGTTAAATCTTTCAACAGGGTTTCCCCTGGGATGATAGGTGTGGTTCTGACCTTTTGAATGTTAGCGAGGTCACAGAGCTCTTTGATTGTTCGGGATTCAAAATCCGCACCTTGATCACTATGAATTTTTTCTGGGAACCCGTAGTGACAGATGAAATTTTCCCACAGTGCTTTGGCTACGGTTCTAGCCTTTTGGTTAGGAGTAGGTATTGCGACTGCATATTTTGTGAAGAAATCGTGATGACAAGCACATCTTTTGTGTTGCTTTGGTCTGGTTCGATGGTAAGAAAATCAATACAGACTAGTTCGAGGGTCTGGAGACTTTAATATTTACAAGGGGCGCTGCCTTCTCTGCAGTGTCTTTCTGCAAAACATCGTTGACAGGTCTTGATCTTTAGTTCGACATCCAAGGCCATTTTTGGCCAGAAAAACCTGGTTCGTGTCAAGTCGAGAGTCCGATCCATACCAAGATGGCCCATGTCATCATGAAGACTTTTCAAGACCATGGGTCTCAGATCTTTCGGCAGGACGAGTTGAAACTGATGTTCTTTACCAACTTCCCTTTTCCTGTATAAAATCCCATTTTGCAACTCAAGTTTGTTCAGCTCTCGCAGATAGATGGGCAATAGTGGGATTTCTTTACGGACAGCAGGAGGAGAAGTTTCACCAGTTTCAAGTTGGTGAATGATTTCATTTATGGCAGGGTCGTTTCTTTGACTTTGTCTCAGCTCTTCTTCTGTGACGCTTGGAATAATAGATGAACTATCACAGTGATCGAAACTTTCAGGAACTGCTTTGACAGATATTGACAAGGAAGTCACGAGTGGCAAAGCAACTGTGTTATCGCTGTTAATGGGCTGGAATACAAGGTGTTTTTCACAGATCGCATTAACAACATTCTGAGAGACGCAAAAGAAAGGATTCGTGTCAGGTGAGTGATGCTGTACAAACTGGCGTATTCGCTCTTGCTCTTTCTGGGAAACCAAATCATTTATTGGTTCTGGGTGTGGACGGCGGGATAACCCATCTGCGTCCATGTTTTGCTTTCCTGCCCTATACTGGAGCTGGAACTCAAAAAAGACAAGGCTGACAGCCAGCGGTAGCTTGTCGCATCCAACTTAGCCGTGGTCAATATGTAAGTTAGTGGATTACTGTCTGTTACAACAGTAAAAGGACTTCCATACAAATAGTCGCAAAATTTCTCCGTTACAGCCCACTTAAGGGCTAAAAACTCAAGTTTATGAGCGGGGTAACGGCTTTCACTTTTTGACAGTCCTCTGCTTGCGAATGCAATGACGCGCATCTCTCCCTCCTGTTTCTGATAAAGGGCTGCCCCTAGCCCGGTTGTACTTGCGTCGGTGTGTAGTACATACGGCAATTTTGGATTGGCAAACCCCAACACTGGAGCAGAAGTGAGTTTGTGATGATCGTCTCAAACGCCTGCTGGCAACAGTCTGTCCATCTTTCCCCAAAAGGAGATTTTGGCTGAAAATACTGAAAATCGGTTGTCTTAGAAACATTGCTCTTTTTCAAAGGAGGATACCCGGCAGTCAGGTTTGTTAGGGGTTTCACGATTTTGGAGAAATCTTTTATGAAGCGCCTATAATAACCCGCAAAGCCTAAAAACGAACGGAGTTCTTTCAGCGTTTTGGGACTCGGCCATGTTTTAAGGGTTTCGATCTTTTCAGGGTCTGTTTCAACGCCATTTTCAGAAACAATATGTCCTAAATACTTCACTGACGTCTGAAAAAATTTACATTTTTCAAGTGACAGTTTAAGACCATATTCTTTCAGACGACTGAGCACATGGAGAAGGCGAGTTTCGTGTTCTTCAAGCGTTTTTGAAAAAACTATAAGGTCGTCCAGAAAAACTAGAACTTCCTTAAGGTTGATGTCCCCCATACACTTCTCCATCAGCCTTTGAAAGGTGCTGGGAGCATTCGTAATGCCCTGCGGCATACGATTAAACTCCCAGAAACCCATCGGGCAAACGAAAGCGGTCTTATGTTTGTCTGTCTCATCGACCTCAATCTGGTAGTAACCGCTTTTGAGGTCGAGAACTGAAAACCATTTCGATCCGGTGAGGGCTGAAAATGTTTCTTCCAAATTTGGAAGCGCGTAAGCGTCTTTGATTGTGCTTAGATTTAGCTTTCGATAATCTACACAAAGCCGTACGTCTCCATTCTTCTTCCGTACAACCACTATCGGAGAAGAAAAGGGAGACTCCGACTCGCGGATTATGCCTGCCTCACTCAGTTCCTGTAAATGTCTTCGCACCGCGTCAATATCTTGAGGGCGTATCGGCCGGGGTCTGTGTTTAAAGGGAGTTTCGTCACTTAGTTTTATTTGGTGCTTTACTTTACTTGTGCATCCAAAATCTGTGTCATGCTGTGCAAAAACTTCTGGTATTGCATTTAGTTTTGCTGTGATTCGGTCTTTCCAATCAGCTGGAATTGGAGAATCATCAAAGTTCAGATTTAATTTAGGGGAGTCATTTGTTTTGGGTTTGAGACTGATTGGGTTTAGTCTGGCTTGAGATCACTTCCTGTATGGCATGAATTTCAGCAATGACACTTTTTGCAGGAACAACTACATCATGCTTACTTTCATTGCGCAACACTACAGGAAACTTTTGTGAAGTGTTATCAGTGAGAGCAAGTAAACAATTCGTGACGAGTATGCCACCTGGCAAAGAGGAAATGGAGGGTGGTTCAATGGTAACCCATTTTTCTGGAGTTTTGCTGAAAACATGAGCTGACCCTTCTAGGACAATACTTTGGCCTGCTGGAATAGTTTCAGACTTTCTTCCAGATAGTTTAACTAGACCAAGGCTGCTGTTTTGTTTTTGGTTTTGTCTCTGCTGTAGCACACTCAGCACCGCCTTGTAACCATAGGGTAAGGCTTGGAAATCTGTATTGGTCAGTGAAAGACTCTCATAAAGGAGGTCCAGCGTGTTCGTGCCAATTAACACGGAGGACTGACTGTTAGAGCGTGTGTCTGGAACAACTAGCGCAGAAGTTGATACTTTTATTTCAGATCCAAAACAGTTTTGTGGAAAGATGATGTCAACAGAAATGAAGCCTGAATATGGAACACTTTGACCATTAGCAGCCTCCACTTCCAATAGTTCATTTATGGGGTGGATTTCCAAATGAGAAAGATTATCCTGGTAGAAGGTTTGGTTCACAGTGGTCACCTGAGATCCGGTGTCAAGAAGACAGTTGCAACTTTGTCCATTTATTAGCACTTGAGCGGTATATTTAGCTCCAATCAGACTCTTGGGTAACTTGACAGTAGCTGATTTGTTGTGGGAAATTTGCGTCTTAGATTTAGTTGAATGTTCAGAGTAGGGACTGGTTTCATTTGTAGCACTCATCTGTCCCACAATGAGGGCTGGTTTCAGTTTAAAGGAGTGTTGTTGTTCTGCCTGTCCCATTGAAGCTGTTTCTCTTTTAACTGTTGTCTTTTCTCATTAACTAAAGATGGGTTTGGGTTGCTAGAACAGGCTGATACAATGTGACCATCTTCACCGCATTGAAAACAATACCAGGGTCTTGGCCTTTGCTTTGCAGCTTGAGATGTTGTGGCTGTTTGGGCAGGTATTTTTGCTGTAGTCTTTGTCTTGGGATTTTCCTTTTGTGCGTTAGCTTTCTTTGGAGAGTTTGGTGGCTTTAATCTAGCAAGATGACTTTGAATCTCTGTGATTTGCGCCTTGAGTTCTTTGACTAGGTTGTCTTGAGGAGCTTTACGCTGGTCAGAAATTTGAGGTCTGCTTCTTGTGAGTTGATTTTGCAGCTCAGTTATCTGTCTTTTCATTTCAGCAAGGTCATCTTGGATTGCTGGTTCAGATGTCGGAACATTTGCAGAAATGTTGTGTGAAGCGACTCTTGGTCGAGTGGATGCAAGATGTTTTTTCATTCTGTTCTCTTTAGTTGCGTGTTTATCTTCTTCTACTCTTAGCTGTAGCAGTAGCTCTGGAAAAGGAGGGGGATGATCTTTCTTTCGTTCAAGCTGGAGGTCTGCGAGAAGAGCATTATCCCAGCACCCACGACAGAACTGACGTAACAGGTGTCGATCTGCTTCACTAGCTGAAACACCTCCTCTTTTCAAAGCTTTGGTTAGAGCCGTCTGCAGTCGATGAAGATAATGTGATGGTCTTTCACCTGCATCTTGAAGTGTGTTTAGAAATTTTGCAAAAAGTTCATCACCATCTTCTACAGTGCCAAAAGCTGAATTTAAAAGCTCAATGTATGCCAAGGGTGATGCTCGAGACCCTAATGGTTTCACAACATTTGCAGCAGGGAGCACGAGGCTGTCCAATATCTTCCGTGAGCGTTGCAGGTCAGACAGATCTGGATCTTGCAAGACAAGGTCAACGCTATTTCGCCATGTGTCAAAGTCAACTTCGTGAGTGGGACATGGTACTTTGCCCGAAAACTGTCTTAAACGAAAAGCTACACTGGCATGTGATGCAGTAGCTTCGCTTTTCACTATGTGTTCCACCACCACTCTTTGCACCTCGGGTGTCGTTATAAAACTTTGAGAGATGTCTGAAACTGGTGGATGCTTGGAGGTCTTTAATGATCTGTGTTCTTCTGGTTCCAAGTTAATTTTGTTAGGGTGCACTTCTTCATCTTGACTGTGAAGGGTTTGGCTGACACCCTGTGTTCTGATGGCACCTGGAAAAGTGGTGTAGCTTTGAGATTCTTGGATGGAAGGGTCCTCTTCAGATGGTTCCTGGTCACTGGTTACTTTTTGACTGCATTCACTAAGGTGCTCATGTAAAACTGATTCAAAAGACTTGCCACTTAGTTTTGCAATTTTCTGCAGTTCACTAAATAGACTGTGGGTGGCGCTGTTAGTAACTGCGGCCACATATTCAACTGATAGGGCTCGGATTTTATATTTGTTTCCGTCTTCAGACTCAAGCGTGTAAGGCAGCACAGATTCAAGGGCTGCAACAGCTGCACCCGACTCATATTCCACAATAGCTTTGTGGGGAGAGTTGGGATTATCTATTCTTAAGGTTCTCAAAATGTGCCCATACTTCATCAAAAACTCTGTGAGAACTTCATCAGAAGTCGTGTTAGTAAGCCCACTTATTATCACTGAGTTTGGAACTTTTATATTTTCGACATCTACAATCTCCATTTTAGCCGGACTGTCCTATTTAAAAGGTCTGGGTCAAAAAAATACAACGTTTAAAAATTAATTTTTAGCTCCTGGCTGGCTCGCCACTTCTGTACCACCTCTAAGGGATAGCTACAGTAAACCCGGACCAGTAGGTTCGACTATTAGAAAATTAAACTTGTAGCTTGGAGAAAAAAAAAGAAAAAGACCACAGACCACGATGTAATTGGAATTAGCCGGCTTATTTAATTAGACATACATAAACAATACCAAGACATATAACATTAAACACATAAATCCCAGTTTGTTTAATCCTATGGTTTAGATTAAAAGGATATTCTTTAACCTAGGTTAGTACTTAAGTTCAGTTTTGTTTAATCTTTAAGTTAAGATTGAGATCTATTTTAGTTTTTTCTTTTAGTTTCAGTTCTAGTAGTTCAAAGGTTAGTTCTAGTTTATCTAAGTTTAGGTATCAAGTTCTATTTTTGTTTCAATTCAAATATTGGTTCTTTATCACATTCTAAATTCAATAAAATGTTTTAATTTCAGTTTCTTTCCATTTCTTTGACCCACAAAACAACTTAAATTTCACAATAATGCTTTACAGTATTACTGTCAATAAAAAAATAAAATACATATAACTCAAAGTGATTCAGCAAAAGACTGAATAAAACCCAAAAAAAACTATTTCTCTTTCCTCGTAACTTTGGCTCAAATGTTCGTGAGTTCGAGTGTCCAGGAATGCTCTGCGATTTGCAGGGGAGTGAGGAAAGTTCCTACCAGTTCCAAAGGGAAAAGAAGTTGTCAAGTGTGTGTCCAGCAGAGGGCGCTTGGTCCTTTGCTACATCAAAAGGTTCAGGGTTGGCTCGCCATCTTGTTCTGTCCCGCACATGGATTCCGGATTGAGGAGTCCGTTTTTTCGACCCAATCTTAATAGCCTATCATTCCAACATAAAATACACTCAAATAAATAAATGAAAATACAAAAGCAGTCCATAAGAAATTAATAAAAAACACAGCAGTTTCGGTTTAACCGAGCTCTCAGTTCCGCAGCACGTAATGGCGGATGGAAAGTCTGGGCGAAGCTTTCCTTTTACCGCGCCAAAACTTCCACAACTCCACAAAATAATTACTAAAAACAACATAAATTCACCGCCATAGTCTGTCGTTTAACCAATTTTACAAAAAATAAATATATTAAATATCAAATTAATTCAAATAAATAACTCACCAAGTCCCGTTTGGTAAAAAAAATGTTTTCCAGGCCACACTGGTGGAAAACGAAAACTACTTTTTCTCAACAGAGTAGAAATTAAATAGGAAACTGAAAAGAGGTTTCTCGTTTTCGTCACTTTGCTCGTCGTCTTCTCCCTCGGGCTGCGAAGCTGGCAAAGCACGCTACGCTCTAGCACCGAAGCTCTCAGCTCAGCAACAAACCCGATTGGCTGTTGCCAGTCACATGGGCTCCGTCAGCAGGAAGAGACGTCTCTTTTCAAAATAAAAGTCCATTAACAAGTAAATCAAAATCCAAAAAGTTTACAATTTCCCTTTTTTCATAAAACATTAAACAAAAACCTTCAAACAGTTTTAACCCTTTTTCTTTATTATTATTTTTATTATCCCTTTTTCTAATTTTAATTATTTTTTTTTTCATTATTCTAATTTTATATTTTCATAAAGATCTTTTTTTTTATTTTATAAGAGCTTTTCTCTACAGGGTTACAATCAGATATGTTTGCATAAGGTTTAAAATGACCTTCATAAAGATTAAAGAAAACTATATACAACTAGTGAAACTTAAAGTTTGAAATTGGATGTTTTGCACCAACTACCGCTTAGCATGAGACTCCCAAAATCTGCAGATCTGGGGACGGCCCCTGGGGTGATAGTGGTAAAGGAGCCCGGTCACTAAAGAGACTGCCGTCTAAAGTAAGGAATTAATGACGGGACACAATTGGAAGATGTACATTATTGTGCATTTAAATTTAAAGCGTTTTAGCCATCTTTGCTAGCTCGGTGGGGAATTTGTGTCAGTCTGGGGGCAGAGCTGGCCGAGCAGACTCTTCCTGAAAGGGGCTGTCCTCACTCGTCCACCTCAGATCGTGAGGACCCGCTCGTTTTCATGAGTTGGAAGGGGCTGGTGCTCAGAACACAAGTTTCAAGAGGATTACTCAGTAATAAGTGAATGGATCAAAATACTGCTTTGGGGTTGTTTATAGTGAAGAAAGAATATTATAATACACTTAGCAGCTCAAAAAGTAAATTTTGTAATTATAAGTCCTTTTAAAAAGTCAATATATCAAAACTCAAGTGTTGATGCTTTTTCCTTTTATTACCACTGTGGAGAAAGAGACAAAGATGAGAAAGGATGTTTTTTTAGCTCTAATGGTTCTATTAACCCTCAAACTTGTGCATTTTTTGGGCTTTTTTTTTGCTTAGCAGGCGGATGGACACAAGAAAACTCCCTTTCCTCTGTTCTTTGTGCAAAGCAGTGAATTTGGTTTTCATTTTCATTCTGAATCCAATAGATGTCATCAAATATGACTAAATTCTGTTCAGCTTTAAAACTGGTCCCACATGTTTCTATTTCTTAAAATGATTAGTAATTTTTAATGTTTTATTTTCTTGATTTGTTGTTTAAGTCATTTTTTATTTTCTGCACAGGTTTCCCGTTTCCTCACAGTTAGGTTAATTGATCAAAGTCTGCAGCATAAGATCCAGGTTTAACAAAAGACACAGCACTCAGGAGGAATCAGATCATTTGTGTGCTTATATTTCAGAAAATAATCATGTACATTATGCAATATAATACAAGCTTTCTGTAGGAATATCAAAATATCAAAAAAGTGCAAATGAGCAAAAGCAGCAAACAGAGCGGGACAACGGGAAGCGCAACGAAGCTTAACTGAAGCTTATACTGGAGGTCACAGACTGGGTTGAGATTTCCATTCAACTGTATGATCTGATGTTTTTTTTTTTTTTTTTTTTTTACAGTATTGATAACTGGTGTCACTATCAGATAACTAGAATAAACCCAGCATTTAAGCTAACACAGTCAAATGGAACGTTAATCTCTGAATTAATCTCATCTTTATTACAGTTCAGTGCTTTGAAAAAAACAATCAATTCTGCATGTGTTTCTCTAAATTCTGCCACTTTTTGAGTATGAAAGTTCTAAGAGGAGCTTCTAACTACTTTATTTAAAATTTTTATTTTTTATCATTTCTATATGCATTTTTCTACCCACAAAGATCAACCCAGGGCTTTTATTTTGGCAGTGAAGTGTTTTGATGACTGTGTTTCACGATTCATTTTGACAGCCTCTCAACAGTTGATGAACAAGCTCAGTGTCACAATATAGAAACATTTAGAGTGGGCATCTTTGAAGCAGGCAGTTAAATTTCAGTGTTCCCTCTGGCGTGTTTGTTTCTGCATCAGTTCAGCTCCCCTGGTTTCATGTAAACACTTGCAACTACTGTAATTGATTGGAACTATACACACAGAGATCTTTAACAAGCATTGAGCTATGTTGTTCTAATAACAGTAGTGTAAGCAATAATAAAACAGAAACATGTGTCTCATGTCTGTGTGAATATGCTTAAGTAGATTAGGTTTTTGTTAAATTCAAGCCTTTTTGAACATCGACCATCATGGTTTGAACATAAACTACATCAAAGATGATGCTAGGGAGCTAAACTAAAGCAAAACAGACATTAATTTGGACTGAAATGCTTTTTTGTTAAACAAAAAATGGCAACATCTGCAAGTCATCACTGTTACATCTTCCATTTTTCCCACCATTTTTAAAGACCCAATCCGATGAGGGAAAAAAAAAATAGTTTTGGTGATTTTAATATATTCTTGTGGCGTTTTTCACATGATGGAGGACAGGGGCGGACTTAACATTAGGCAAAGGTAGGCAAGGGCTTGGGCCCCCCAAACACTCTGGAGTCCCAATCTGAACAATTCAAAAAAAGTGTCTAAAATGTATTATTATCGAACCCTTTCATAAAAAAGAAAAGAAAATGTAAATAATTTCAAAAACTGTTACTAATTAATCGCAAACCTGGAAAAAAAATTAGTTGCAATTAATTTTTTTTTTCAAGTTAAAATATTTTCCAGCCACTTATCATCTGCAAATAATCGCAATATGAAATTACACAAAAAAAACTGTACATTTATTTAATGTTTATTTTGAACCCTTTGGAACTTCAGCTATCAGAAATAAGAATTTCTCTCCTAAGAGCACTGATGTCCATTTGACAATTTTCCTGGAATTCTGTTGCAGCTTTTTATTTTTTCATGTTTGTGAAAAACAATGAAAAGGTTTTTGGGGGAAGTATGATCCAGCTGGATTTTGAGTCGGCTCGGCTGGAATCTGCTCACAAGTGGGGGCGTGTCTGTCAACTCTGAACTGCTCACCTCTGGTAACAGCGGTGGGCGGGACTTTTGTGGTGAACTGCAGAGTTTCCGTAATTTTTAGACAACGCCAGTGCTCCAGTAGAAAAAATTAATTTCTGTCCCTATTCCAAATTAAAATAATGATAGATTCCTTGTTGCTGGATTTCAATGAGTGGACAGTGGATAGGCTCCACCCACCACAGCAGATCTTTCGTTCTGCCTGCAGTCGTTGGATTTACGTTCAACTTCCACCTCATTTCTTAAAATAAAAGATTGCTTTTGTCCAAAAACAGCAAATAAATGCTGTATTTGTTATTTAATTTAATAAAATCTCAATAACAGAATATTAAAAAAGTAAGTTCATTTAGGACAGAGTTACACTGATCTCTGAATGCGTTAATTCTGTTTCAATTAATCGCATCAACTTTCACAGCCCTATAAAAAACAAAAAACAAATCTATGGCAATGGAATATTCCCGTCAACTGCAGGTCAAGAGACTCAAGCATTGACTGTATAAGAGTTCAATTAAACCATTTTTATTCTGATTTTGTGTCATTTGTTCCTCATTGGAAGAAAGTATATTTTTTCCAAGTAAAAACTATTTTTATAAATAATATTTCTCTAATATTTAAATGTGATTTTAGCTTTTAAATGCTTATCAAGACATTTGAATTATTGACATTAATGCTGTTTGAAAGTGAAGCAGTAAGAAAGCTCAACTTTGCATTTCTAAGTTTTTCTTTTTTTTTTTATTAAATTGTTGTGAAACACACAAAAAAAGGGGCAGAAATTAGTTTATTTGTGACATCAAAAAAGGGAAGGGAGGAAAACGGGGGCGGGGTTACTCCTCGCCCACAACCGAGAGAAGAATAGATTGGATTTTGGAAAAGAAAATGCATAATCATAATTAAAATATCATTTGGAGCACTTTTAAAATACATCAAATGATGATCGGAGTGGGACTTTAAAAATTAAAAAGTCTGGAACAAAGTCAAATACATTCTTATTTTTTTGTCTCAGAAAGGATTTTTTCGTCAGTCCATTTTCCAGTAGTTCTTTAGAAATGTGGTTTAAAACCTAAACCTCTCAACCTTTTTTTTTTTTTTTTTTATGGAAACGCAGCAACTAAGTCAACCACTGCTCACATTTGTCACTGAGAAGCGGCGTAACCATGGTGATTTTTTTCCCACACATGCTCTTACCACAAAGCTAGCAGCTGTAGCTAAAAGGAGGCTTCAATTACAACAATGCTGAGCGATGAAGCTAATGTACACCTCACAGCTTCTATGCTGCTCTAGAAGTTTGGCACACAAATGATATGTTTACTTTCTGTGACATTTTTTACTAAGAAAATAGAAATTATACAAGTTTTTAAAGAAAAAGTTAGCTTTAAACGAACGAGCCACTCTTTACTGTTTCTGTCTGAAAGGGCTTCCGTGTGCTTTAGTGCAGCCTTCTGAGCTCCTCTCTGGTGTTTACAGCCTTCTGAGGTGAAACTACTGTTGTTGCTGTGCTTCAGCCTGAGCCAGCTGAGTCAGACGCCCACATTTAGTTAGCATGTTGATGGAATATGGAGGTCTGTGGGCGCAGTGGGGTGTTGGAACAACGAGCAGGCCAAATAAGTGACACAAACAGAAAAAAAGTGCCCTCATCATAAGCACTGTGTCGTCATCAGACGTTTCTTGTGATTGCCTCTCAGCACGTCTCTCCCAGAATCCTGTGCAAATCTTCGGGGAGAACGCGACCCTCTTCACCTCGGCTGATATTCTTCACCGTCCTGAAGTTGCAGACACCATGAGATAAACTTTCATCCCTTTTGTAACATTTTAACACACAGATTTTGTAATGAAAAGATTGTGTTACCACATTCCTGACGAGTCCTCGTGCAGCAGCTGGATGACATCCCCACATTCAAAGCTGATGTCATCAGAGCTGGCCATGCTGCTCTCCACCATCACTCTGTACCTTCCAGCCACCTAAAGCAAAACAATCTCCATCAGTCAATAGCTCTTTGATTTTGTTCTGTCACGTGATTTTTTCTTTATTTTTTTATTTTTATTTATTTTTGTCACATAATTTTAAAGGGTAACCAAACAAGGAAGTTGGAGGCTGACTCCACCCACACTGTAATCATAACTGGAGCTCATGACATGGGACTTGAATGGTCTGACCAATCACAAAATTCAACTGTAATACCTCGTTTCAATCTGTAGGGTGCACCATACAGGCAGTTTTTTTTTACTATATTTTCAAGAAATAAACAATTTTATTTTCATTTGTAAAAATTTGGCAATAACCAACAGACAGAACTTTTAGATCCCCATTTAAAGAAAAAAAGTTGATTTGGGTTTGGTTACCCTTTAACCATTACAACACAAAAATAAACATTTTTTTATTGTGCGGTTCGTTAAAAAAATTCTACACATGATTTAAAACACTGAATGTTTGCTTTTCCTCTAAAGTTTTATCGGTTTTAAAATATTTATTGAATTAGAACAAAATATGTAAAATCAGAATCAAACTTAAAATTCATTAATTTCAATTTTCTGTTAACCCTTTAACACCTGAGGCGTCACCGATGACGCTTACACAGAAAAACTTTAACATATTGTAAGTTTTTAACCGTTAACATGATCAACACCGCTCTCTCCTTCAAAATCTACTGGACTTACATTGATCGTGTTAACGGTTGAAAAGTTACAGTAAATCAAAGAACATAAACAATGGAGCTCTGGTGTTAAAGGGTTAATTGGAACCATTAATTAAATTAATTTTATTTTTTTAATCAACAAAAAATGTTAAATCTGGAAATTATGTATGGTTAGCTACTAAAAACTAAAGAAAATCAACTTATAGGAAATATTTTGAGGCTTTAGTCCATTAAACAAAGACATTTTTATATTTTTATAATAACCTCGAGTTCCGTTCATTAGCCGAGTCTCTGAAATGTGATGAGAATAGAGAAGGAGGACAGTAGTTGAAAGGATTTATCAAGTAAACACGTCTTGTTTTCCCACCAAACTGTCAGTTCTGTCAAATGTGCTCAAAGCCCAATGGAAGAACTGTCTAAAATTGATCCCGTCATGCAACAGGAGAAAAAGAAAAACACTTGAGCGTTGTCGTGCTCTGATCACATTTTTCACACCCACTTCTCTGCGTGTTTGTTATAGCAACGTGCAGTTTTTTCTGCAGGTCGTATCCCGTTTGATTAACGTGGTCTCACTAGTGGGGCGGGCTGATCCTCTTCCTCTGAGTCTGACAGGGCAGAGAGGTCTGTGGAGCCCCAGTCCTCCAGGCCCTCACAGATCGCCACTGAGTGAGCGGTGACAGGCCAGCCTGCGGATGACAGACAGCTCTGCAGTGCAACAGAATCAACCCACTAAAGACTGAATTCTTTCTCAACAATTGCAGGAACCTTCAAGCAACAGAAAGTGTAAATCTATGTTAAATTAAATCCCCCTGTTTCTGTGACTCACTGCGTCGCGGTGAACGGACCACGGGCTCGGAGTGGGTGGGGCTCGAGAACGTCGACTCCTCCTCCCTAAACCTGTGAGAGTGACTTGTGGTAGTGGAACTGTGAGGAACAGGGAGACACGCTGAGCAGCCTCCCACCGACGGGCCGTCCCATGAAACACACACCTCTGATGCACTGAACAGCATCACCACGGAAACAAAAAAGATACGAGCACAACAAACAGAACGAACAGCATCCACTGTGTCACAAACCAGCTGGTACCTCATCCACATTCAGTTCACTTAAACTGCATTCCACTACGTCTAACATCCTGGAAGAAAATCAGCTAAATTAAGGGAATTATAAAATTAAAAACATTGACACAAAAAAGGATTACTTGCAAACAATTTATTTTGATAGTCCTCTGTAGATTAATGATGGTTCTATGTTTCAATAATGCTTATTTACAAGCATTCTCATTAAAAATTAACTATAATGTTATTAACTGACAACAATAAAACTACAACAACCATCAAACTCATAACATGCAGGCATGCAACAAAAAAAATAATATTTTATTCACTGTAAATCCACAAAAACACCATGAAAAGTTGCAGTTGACAAGCTTTTAAAAGCTTTTATTTAATAGCACTGACAGGTTTTTCAGTATCACAACTTAAATATCCAATCAACTGATTTCATTTAACAATTAGATTCGATTTTTTTCAATTAATTTATTTTACAAATTAACACGTTAAAACATTTTTTCCCTAAAATTTGATTTCAACTCAAAACAAAGGCAAAAATGTTGATTAATAAAACTATTAAATTCAAATATAAAAACATTTTTTCTCGAAAAATAAATGTAAGAGACATCTTTAACAATAAATTTGATTCAATAAATCATGTTTTTTTTTTTGCCCATATGATCATTAACCTTAGAACACTATCACCACAGTTATTATAAAGTATTTACATGATTTTGCTGCATTTTTCTGAGTGTCATGGATCCCTGGGTAAAGTGTCACATGTCCCAGGAACGGGTGGACCAAAGGCCAAGTATCCAGTGTGATTATTTTTGTTTTTCTTAGGATTTTATTGTTCTTAAATTCCTAACTTTTCATTAATTTTCAAGCATGTTTTTAGGGTTTTCCTCTGTTTTTATTTTCAATTTTGCTACATGATCTATTGTTAATGGCAAATACTTTTTATTTATTTATATCATATCAGGTGAAAATCACTCAGCAAAAGTTAAGGTATAACTTTTTATAGCGAAAGTGTTCTAGGGTTAAATCATAAGCAGTTTACATGTATAGAAAGAGCAGCCAAGACTCTTTGCATTAATAGGATTAAATGGTACAAAATGTAAGTTAATTGACAAGAATAAATGTATTTATTGATCAATTATGTAAAAAATTGATTTTGAGTGCGTGTCTTCTGCTTGTTTTCTTGTATATTAAACAGAGGTCATGCAGATAGACGCACCTGTCAGAGAGAGGATTGTCTGAAAGAGAAAGACAAGGAGGCTCATCTGGAAAAAAGAGGAGAAGAACAGACATGGTTTATGGAAATACACGTAAATATTAAAGAAGTAGAGGAGTTACTTTGAAATGAAGTGGGAAAAATCAGTAAATTAACTCTTATTTTTTAACTTTTTCCCATAAATAAAAGAGAAAATATGAACTTAAAAGAAATGAATCATATTAGAGACAGAAACCTTGATGCAGTTTCTGCTGGTTGGTGAGAATCTTTCGAATCTCTGTGAGCCAAGAAACTTTGACCTCAACAGTGGGCGCCTACAGAGACAGACGGACAGAAACACAAAAGTCTTTTCACACTAAATGTTGTTATAAAAAAAATAAAGAAAGAAAAAGATCGTATACGAAAGACTGAATACCTGAACTACATACACCACCTCTCTGCCGCTGTACCAAATTTCAAATTTCTTCACATCTCCTTTCACGGTTTCTGTGATTCCAACTGCATTCATCTGTACAAAGAAATAGAAATGACTGCTAAACGATCAAATCAGAATTTTATTGTTAG
Organism: Oryzias javanicus; assembly: GCA_003999625.1. Taxonomy (NCBI): domain Eukaryota; kingdom Metazoa; phylum Chordata; class Actinopteri; order Beloniformes; family Adrianichthyidae; genus Oryzias; species Oryzias javanicus. The sequence goes on from CM012450.1 coordinate 23,220,291, forward strand.
CACTTTTATTACAAATTTTAAAAGTGTTCCTAGTGATCTTTATATTATGCTGTTTTTAGTCAAGATCAAAAATCCTGTCATTTTTTAACATAGATAGAACATAGTTTCCCATCATCCATCTGTTTACACATTCTCCCGCTAGCTTACAAACCCTCACACCCACCCTAACATTACTGGGGCAATAAAAATGGTGAGCAATGTTGGAGCTATGGCTCGGATGAGGAAAACAAAGACGCACACGGATCTAGTTTTCTGGAAGTGAATGCATCAGAATGGATTTAAAAATGAAACACTCAAAAATTCAGTTTTAAGGTTAATTTTCTTCATATAAAATCTCCATCCTCAAAAATGTTAAGAACAGCAAAAAACACAATTTTCATCTGAGTGGGCAACACAAATATAACAAAATGAGTCAAATGAATGCAGCCCAATGGAGTGACTGTAGTGTGCATTGTTACTCTGAGGCAGGATTTGAAGCTGTAGAAGGGTGTCCTGTCGTGGTTGTCCTCGTCCCGGCGCTTGCAGAAGAGGAGGGCGTGCTCATAGAGGAAGAGGTGTCGCTGCATGGGTTTGAACCTGGCCAGCTCCTTCATTCGCACCGCCGCCCGTTTGTAGCTGATCCACACAGTGAAGCTCCCCTGCATCACCACCCGGCCCAGCTGGCTGAGCTCCCCCTGACACCAAACAGCGAAAAAATAGAAGCGGGGCTCGTTTTTAATTACAATCTGCAGGAATCGCACTGCGACAATCACTACACATGAGAAGGCCCGCAAGTCCCTCATCCGGTGATGTGATCACCCATCCTGCAGGGGTCGATCCTTTAGCTTGTCGTCACCTGATATCCGGTGATGGCTATCTGGTGCATGGAGTCGTTGACAGACTTGAGCAGCTCCAGCATGGAGTTCAGAGCCTCCTGCAGCTCGCTGCGGTACCGCTGCTCTGTGCACTGCTTCAGAAGCTCCTGAGAAAACACAGACGCACCAGATGATGGGTGAGGAGTTTGTTCACAATTTGATCAAAACATAATTGTCCAGTTCTCCAGCAATTGTAATTTAATTTTTCTCTATGCTTGCTTAGTATGTGTTCTGTAGGAATTATGCATCACCTGCTTAGACAAACCTTATAATACAATTTGCATTATATTTGATAGACGCATTTCTGTTAGCATAATCAATACTTACTTTAAAAATCGTTTTTGTACAATTTGATACATTTTCTGCCCTAGTTCATCATCATTCCACTATGGCACAGGTAGGCAAACCTTTAACAGTAAAAGAGTCATCTGGGCTTGTTTTTTACTGATCAAAACCTAGCATAGATTTAGATCAGGCTTTAAGAAATTTGGATTTGCATTTGTTACCTTTTTTTTTTTTTTTTTTAAACTAAATATGAATTATGTCTATTTTTGGGGAATGAACAAAAGCAAAAATATAAAAGAATGGGATCTTTTTGGTTGTTTTTTCCCCTTTATCTTAGTAGATGCCAAATTAGCCAAAAAGTGAGTTAGTTGCCTAATTACTTGCTACGACGGAGTATTAGGGTCACCGAAAAAAAAAAAAAAAGTAATGTTACAAGTTTTTTTCTCGTAGATATACGACTTTAAATCTCGTAAATTTATGAGAAAAAAGTCGTAACTGCTAAATTATGAGAATAAAGTCGTATATTTATGACTTTAAAAGTCATAGGTTACAGTTACAACTTTTAAAGTCGTAAATTTATGAGAAAAAAACGTGTAAATCTACGGGATTTAAAGTCATAAATTTATGAGAAAAAAACGTGTAAATCTACGGGATTTAAAGTCATAAATCTACGAGATTAAAAGTCGTAATTTAATGAGAAAAGAACCAAAGTTGTCTGTTTATCAGAGCCGTGCTTGAAGATGAAAGACGTGGAGAATCTGGTGTAGATTATGTCCAGATCGGTGTTAAAAGCAAAGAAATTCTGAACCTTTTGGTGATTCAAAATCAAATTATTTCCGGGTTCGGTAGTGCGTGTGTTGTCTTGTGTATCTTCAAGTAAGCAAAAGAGGCGCTATTATTGTGTTAAACAGACTTTTTATTAACAGTCTGTTGTGTATTCAGTTGCGGTACCACAACACTAGATGGCGTGTGTGACTGCCGGTGAGTTCTCTATGTTTTTACGTGTAAGGAGAAGAAGAAAAAATAAAGAAGAAGATGGTGGAAAGTACACTCGAGTCACGTCCTGATTGATCCTAAACTACTAATTACTTACTTTACAAGAATACAACAAATTGGCGACGAGGATGGCGAATCTTGTCCCTTGCCCTGCGTTGTTTTTACAGTCCACCGGACAACCTGCGATTCCGTTCGACATGTGGATGAAGATGTTTACCAACTACCTGCTTGCTATCGGCGCGGAGGGGGACGAGTGGCCCGACAAGCGTAAACGTGCACTACTTCTGCACTGCCTGGGCACGGAAGGACAACGCATATTTTATACGCTGAAGGACGGAGGTGCAAGTTTTGATTCAGCCGTATCTGCACTGAGGAAACACTTCACACCAGCAATCAACGTCGTGGTGGAGCGACACAAGTTCAGACAACGGCTGCAGAGACCGCATGAGACTGTTGCTGAATATGTGGGCGCGCTGCGCAAGTTGGCGGCAACATGTGAGTTTGCTGAAAATACCGATGAGATGATACGAGACCAGCTCATCGAGCATGCTAGTTGCTCGAGGATAAGAGAGAAACTATTGGTACAAACGGAGGGACCGCTTACATTGGACATGGCTGTAAAGATGGCGTGTCTCAAGTGGAGTCAGCAATAGGACACGCGCAGACAGACCTCTCGCGTCACACCTCAGCGTCACCCCGGAGCTCGTGCAGTCATGACCGCAAAGCCAAAGCACCCACCCAAAGTAAGGAGCAATAAACCGCTGAGCCTGGAGCAGCATTTAAACGGGACCGCTGTTGTTTTAGATGTGGCTCTTCAGCTCATCTCGCCAACGCTCCAGACTGTCCTGCACGCAAAGTAACCTGCCGTAACTGCAGCAAAACTGGTCACTTCGCCCGTGTATGTAAGTCCAAATCTACAGCTAAAGTGGGAGAAAGTGGTATTCTTGAAATGAACACAGTACTGATGTTAGAAGACGAACTAATAGATCAAAAGATCACTTGTTCAGTGACCATAAGTACACAGTCAGCTTCATGCTCTGCTGCATTAGTGGTGGACACAGGCTCGGCTGTATCTATCATTCCTGAGCACCTGTACAGAGAACATTTCAGTGATGCGTCACTTTCTGAGCCAGCTTCAAGGTTAGTGACATACACTAAGTCCAAAGTCCCAGTGCTAGGCTGTTTATCAGCTACAATACAGCATGCAAATGCTAAAGTACCGGCTACATTATATGTGGTGAAAACAGGGACAGCGCTGCTAGGATTGGATTTGTTCAGAGCGCTGAGGCTCTCCATTGACAACAATGCAGTGTTTTCTGAAGCAGATTCTTCACCAACAGTCACTTCATTGACAGCTCCGGTAGCGGAGATTAAAACTGGATCAAGGACTGAAAAACTGGGTCTTGCAAAAGGTTTCATTCACAGAGTAAAGATCAAGGACGATGTTCAACCTGTCCAACAAAAGCTCAGAAGGCTTCCGGTCTCAGTCAGACAAGCTGTCTCTTCTGAAATTGAGAGATTGTTGGAGATGGAAGTTATAGAGAGGATTGATGCATCTCCCTGGGTGTCTCCCATTGTAGTGACACTGAGAAAAAATGGGAAAGTGAGAATGTGTGTGGATTATCGTGAGCCAAATAAGGCTATAGTGATGGACAGTCACCCCCTTCCACATATGGATGACATTTTCTCAAAAATGCACGGAGCTACTGTTTTCTCTACTATTGACTTGGCAAATGCTTATCATCAGGTGTTACTAGCAGACGAAAGCCGTGACATAACGGCATTCATAACACACGAAGGACTGTTCAGGTTTCGTCGAATCCCTTATGGGCTGTGTTCGGCCCCAAGTGCATTCTCCAAGCTCATGTCCCTGGTACTGAAAGGTCTGAAAGGGGTCCAGAACTACCTGGATGATGTGATCGTTTATGGCAAAGACCAGCAAGAACATGACCGCAACCTACAAGCAGTTCTAGCTGCACTTAATGAAGCTGGTCTCCAGCTTAATACTGAGAAATGCCATTTTAACCAGAAGAGCTTGCAGTTCCTTGGACATGTCATCTCAGCACAAGGTTTGCTGCCCAATGAGGATCACCTAAAAGCCATTGCAGAAGCTCCAGCACCGAGTGACGCCACCACCTTACGCTCATTCCTGGGACTTACAGCGTGGTATGCAAAATTTGTGAAAAACTACGCCACTTTGGTGGAGCCCATGAGAGCATGCATGCATACTGGCACATTCACGTGGACTCCGGAGGCACAGGCTAGTTTTGACGCAGTGAAGACTCGCATCATAAACAGTTCCGCATTGACAGTTTTTGAGCCCAGCCTCCCAACTATTGTGTCCACAGATGCTTCGGATTATGGACTTGGAGCTATACTAACACAAGTTCACCCAGACAAGACAGAGCGTACAGTTGCTTTTGCGTCACGCTCCCTCACACCCGCAGAAAGGAAATACTCAATTGTCGAAAAAGAGGCATTGGCCTGTGTTTGGGCAGTTGAAAAGTGGAGAACGTTTCTGTGGGGGACTAGATTCACTTTGCGCACAGATCACCAAGCCCTCACCACCCTCCTAGCTACAAAAGGAATGGACGGGCGGGAATGCGTATTGCACGATGGTCGGCCAGACTGTTGTGTTTTACATATGAGGTCGAATATCGAGCTGGTGCACAAAATTATGCTGCTGACTGTCTCTCCAGATTGCCTCTTCCTTCAGTCGAGAATGCAGAGCCAGTGATGGAGCCTGAACTGGTGGCTCTCTTGGATACAGAACTGAAAGCTCTCACAGTGGAAGACTTTACTGCAGCATGTCAGGTATGCCCAGAACTGTCCGCCCTGAGAGAGCAGGTGAAGCAAGGATGGCCTAAAACAGCACAATTTTTACCTGCCGTGCTCAAACCTTACTTTGCTGTGAGAGATGAACTTTCAGTGGAAGATGTGATAGTTTACAGAGGCCCTTACCGCCGGCTGGTTCCTGTAGCAGTGAGAAAGCAGATCATTACTCTGGCACATGAAACCCACCAGGGCGTCGTGCGTACCAAGCAAAGGCTGCGGGACCTGTACTGGTGGCCAGGCATGGACATGTGTGTGGAGGAGATCATAAAAGCATGTGTGACATGCCAGCTGAATGATAAAAGCGCCAAAATACATCCTGCACCGCTTCACCCAGTTCCATTTCCAGATGGTCCATGGCAGAAAGTGGGAATTGACATCGTTGGTCCATTTGACTCTGCATCTGGGGACTGCCGCTATGCGATAACACTGATCGACTACTACACCAAATGGCCAGAGGTTGCTTTTACTCCTTCCATCACAACCACTGCAGCCACCACATTCCTGTCTACAATATTTTCCAGGTTTGGCAACCCTACAGAACTGGTTAGTGACAATGGGACACAATTTACCTCCACGGAGTTTGCAGACTTCCTAGCAGTGAGAGACATCAAGCACAGGAAGGTGTCTCTATATTATCCTCAAGCAAATGGAGCGATAGAGCGCTGGAACCGTGTTCTTAAAGAAACACTCCTTACAGCAGAGCAGGAGAGGAAACAATGGAAGCCTTTCATACAGAACTTCCTGCTCACCTATCGTGCTACTCCACACAGCACCACAGGAGTGTCACCGTATGAACTCATGTTCAACAGGAAGATGCGCACAAAAGTTGACATCGGTCCAGCAAGTACTTCTCCATTGCTATCAGAAAAACAGCTACGCACTCGTGTTACCTCAAAACAGAGAACATCAAAAGCCTACACAGATGTTAAGAGAGGAGCGCGGGTGCCACAGATCAGAGCGGGAAGCCTGGTCAGAGTGAGAAAGCCTTTTCATGTAAAAAAAGGACTGTCAAAGTTTCATGCCCCAGCCAGAGTGATGAAGAAAGCAGGTGAAAGTTCGTATGTGCTGGAGGATGGACGCACATGGAATGCTTCTCACCTGTCTCTGGTCCCAGAGAGTGTACGAGACACGACCACAGGCGCTGCAGATGCAGTTCCTGAGCCAGAGGTTACACCGCCGCTGGTTGATAAGATGCCCAGACCCACAAGGGTCAGAAAGAAGCCTGCGTGGCTTAATGATTATGAACATTAATGATGTCTCATGAGTAGTGTGAAAGAAAGGAATGAAAAGAAGTGTAAATTAATGCAGATTTCCTGAGTTATGGTTATTTAAATTTCGTTTGGGAACTTCTGAGTTAGAGGAGTAATGTGGGGGTACTCAACCATCCGTTTTATTTTATTTGAAAGTTTCAGTGGTTTATTACAGTTCTGCTAAGCTTCTTAAGCAAGGGGGAAAATATGTTGTGTATTCAGTTGCGGTACCACAACACTAGATGGCGTGTGTGACTGCCGGTGAGTTCTCTATGTTTTTACGTGTAAGGAGAAGAAGAAAAAATAAAGAAGAAGATGGTGGAAAGTACACTCGAGTCACGTCCTGATTGATCCTAAACTACTAATTACTTACTTTACAACAGTGGTTCCCAAACTTTTTTCTGCAGGGCCCCCCTTTTTGAAGATTAGAATATTTTCGAGCCCCCTCACCCCCCCACACCACACCACACACACAGACACAAACATACAAATCCTTTGTTTCTAAATTCCACTGGACTTTAATTAACATTGTAAGTCATACAAAATGGCAATGTCTTCCTGAACAAAACTAAAAAAAAGACAAATCACCTTTACAATTATTAAAAGTGACACTGCATCATGTATCATCACATTTTACAATGTAATGGTGTTCATGGCTTTCAACACATCTTCTTGTACTTCATTCCTGCATGAAAGTGGCCTTTTACAGTTTACCACCTCTCTGAAGAAAATAACAAAATCCTGAACATTTAACTCTGCAAAAACCGCATCTTGAATGTCCACATCTTTTCAGTGACTGGTGTGGGCTTGCTTCATGCTGCAGATCTTCTCAAATCGGGGCTGCAGCTGTGAGACTGCTACTCTTATTCATTTTCAATGTCCAGCTTTGATCTGTATTTAGTCTTGATCGAGCCACAGCAGAAAAACCTATCTCACATAGGTTGGGCACCGATTGGATCTGATCGTTCCGGTGCTACCCGGTTCTTTGGTTTCGGTTCGGTTCCCTTTCCGGTGCTTATTGCGGTACTTCAGTAATAAAAAAATAATGCCTTTATCTTCCTAAATCCAAAGCAGAACGGCTTCAAACAAGCGCAGACTCCCTCCTGCCGTGCAGCTGTGCGCACTATAAAGCATAATATAAAACTCCGTCTTAAATAAACTTAAACTTCCTTGAAATTTTAGCCTGACATTTTATTAAATTAAATCAGGAATGTGGCATTTATTTGCAGTTGTTTTTGGGCAAAAGCAATATTTTATTTCAATAAAATAAGCGGAAGATAAATGTCAATCACACGGCTGCAAAGCGCAGCAGATGATGACGACCCGCTGTGGTGGGCGAGCCGAGCCGAGCTTTCTGGATCATCAGATTCTTTGGAGCATGCGAAGCCGAATACTTAGCTATTGTAGAGGAACTGAACTTTTATTACTTTAACTTGCAGACAAACTCGAGAACAACTCTCCGCACGCTAACGTGCGCGCGCGCCCCTCCCCTTTCCTTTCTCTCTCCTTTTTCTCTGTCTCCGCAGCACGCGCTCTCTCTCTCCGCAGCTCCTTTCAGAGCGCGCTGCTCCTCACATGCACACGCCCCCCCCAGCTTCGTAACAAGCTGAGATGCAGAAGTTGGAGCGCTGTCACAAACGTCCATGCTGTTATGCTAGCATTGTAATTAACCTGGAAGCCGTAGCCTTGCCGCGCCCCCCCTGCAATACCTCTGCGCCCCCCCTAGGGGGCGCGCCCCCCAGTTTGGGAACCACTGCTTTACAAGAATACAACACAGTCTCTTCATGATACTGCTACACTGTGCATGACTAGCGCTCATCTGCTGCTTACCACTTGCCGTGCACCGAACATGTGACCAGTCGTCTGGCCTTCTGGGTAATGCAGTTCTTAAACAGCTAACTTCAATACACAACAGTGCAACAGAGTTTCATATGTAAAATAAAGAGTTTAGAGATACACGTTCATCAGGACCGTCACTTTATTACGTCTTTCATTTCCTTTCATTACCTTACATCATGTCTCTGTCATGCTCAGAAACCAAAAGAGAATGTAAACAGAACTCCGGACGCCTCCTTCCCCAAATGAAACGTCCCGTCTCGACACAAAACAACATTGAGAAATGACAACGTTAGCACAAGAACATTGAAAATTCCAAAAACTAGTCCTCTTCAGACGGAAGCATCACAGAGTTGGAGGAGATCTGGTCTGTCGTAGAGGAAGAAATGACGTAAAGTGGACATCTGCGAGGATATGGACCGCTTCATAAACGGGATCTGCAGAGATCCTGTAAGCCACCATCAACGAATAAAACATTATTAAACTGTAAATCAAATAAAAGGAACTTCAAAATATTTGAAATATTTTAAACATTCAGTTTACCTGATGAAATCCAAGACGCTTTTCACAGTTTGGTTGGTCTGCTTCAGTTCACGGCATAAATTCGCTGGAATGTAGGCTCCCCTCGATTTTAATAAAGTTATGAGAAAAAAGTCGTAAATCTATGAGATTAAAACTCATACATTTACGAGATTTAAAGTCGTATATCTACGAGAAAAAAACTTGTAATATTACTAAACTCATAAGTTTACAAGATTTAAAGTCGTATATCTACGAGAAAAAAACTTGTAATATTACTTTTTTTTTTTTTTCGTGACCCTAATACTCCGTCGTAACTTGCTAACCTCCAAAATAGACTAAAATTCCTCAGTAAACTAAATTAGCAAAAAACGTTAGCCTGTTGCTAAAATAGAAACTAAACTCTAAATTATCTTAAAATTCCCTGTAGACAACCAATTAGCCAAAATGTTATATTGCTAAAATATTAGCTAAACTCCAAATTAGCATAAAAAGCTCAGTAGAAGCCAAATTAGCAAGAAAAAGCTAGTTTGTTGATTAATTACTAGCTGAACTACAAAATAGCCTAAAATTCCTTTGTAAACTAAATTAGTTAGAATCTTTAGCCTTTTGCTAAAATAGAAGCTAAACTCTAAATTAACCAAAAACCTAAGTAGAAAACGAATTAGCCAAAAACGTTAGCATGTTGCTAAAATAGAAGCTAAACTCCAAATTAGCCTAAAAACCCCAGTAGATAACAAATTAGCCAAAAATGATAACATGTTGCTAAAATATTAGGTAAACTCCAAATTAAAAAAAAAAATACAATAAAAGAATAAAATAAGATCCATGAATATATTTAAAGACCTGTTGCTAATCAATTTTAAATTTTGAGACTTTCTCATTCATTTCCTATGGAAACTCTCAGAGAAACAGGATCACAATAGTGTGAAGGCTTTAAAACTTCACACAATAAATGGCAATTAAGTAATCCTTACTTAAAAAAAAACCAAAAACTTTTATTTTATTTTTCTTCAGCCAGAGAGCCATTATGGAGAGATAAAACAGCCACATGTGGCGCTGGAGCCGCAGGTTGCAGACCCCTGCACCAGGGGCAGTAGAAGAGCTCCTTCTGCTCATTTCAAAATGGCTGCTTCCATTAAATCATCTGGCGGGAAAATTTTGTTAATTTTCTAAACTTTATGGTTAGAAAAATGTATTTATTGTTATCAATATTATTTAAATGATTACTTGCTGTATTTACTGGTTGAAGAATATATCGATATATAATTCTGTAAATCAGTGGCACCAGGTTAAAAAATATGCAGATCAGATTTGAGACAGCAGCGTGTTTGAACTGCTGCCTTCTGGGAAAAGATACTGAACAATGAACTTTAGAACTAACCGGTTCAAAAACAGTTTTTATCCAAGAGCAATAGTCTCGTTAAATTCAGCTTAAAGGTTTCTGTGCAATAATATGTATGATGTGTGCAGAATGGGAGACGTGCGCTTGGTTTTTATTGTTTTATCGTTTTAGTGTTTTGGTTTTTATATGTATGCATTTTAATAGGAATATCTTTTTATTCTAGCATTTTGTTTTATATTTGTATACTTCTCTTCTTATATTTTATTATCATTGCTTCTGCACCAAGGAATGGGGATTGCTTTTAAATTGTATTATACAATGTGCAATCACAAAATAAAGACTATTCTATTATAATAAAGACTATTCTATAAGGGGCTTTTATTCCTGAATATTTTTGCATCTTAAATGGACATTATTGTGAGGAAAAACTTACTAAAACCCTCATATATCACAATAGATACTATTTATTTATCTATTCCTTTTTTATTGGTTGTTTGTTTATATTCTTTATTACGTTAACTTTAAAAAAGGCAAACTAAACCAATAAACATGAAACATTTAGATCTCATTTTAAAATGATATTGCATAGTTTTTTACTATATATAATTCTGAAATTCTTTGATGTAGTGAGCTCTCCAAAATTATCAAATAAAGCTGCTCTTCTGCTGTTAAGTTAAAGGGAATGTGCACCGAGTTCCTTTAAGTCCTGTTTTATGTCACATAATGATGTGCAGTTAACTCTTCCGTGTGGTGCAGGACTGAAACCTTGAGAAGCAGCTGGTATTTGGTGAGGCGCTGGACCGGTTTCAGAAGGTAAGAATCAAGACCCAGCTTCTGATCCAGCTTCTTCTGGCACTCCTACAGGACAAACAAAGAATGATGGAAAAAATAGATCACTGAGTCCAAAATCAGATGTTAAACAATGTAAAATATGATGAAGATTTAAATAGTGGAGGTCATTATGTTAGTCGTGTGTAATTACCTGAAAAAAGGGCGAATCAGAGCACTGCCTCCACAGCAGCTCAGAGCGAGGTTTGTTTTGGCAGTAGCGTTCATACACTTGGAAATTGTCTTTCTGCTCAAACACACAAATTTAGGAATTCCTTAAATGTGGAGATTAATTCCTTTTATGAGTGTTTTGCAGCTGGAAAATTATGTTCATATATGTAAATAAATGTTGCATTTGCAAACAAAATAGAATATGGTTTTGCATGTGCAGAAACCCTTTTTTTTAATTATTCAAAACACTTTCACAGCTCTAAATTTTGTTTATTTTTTTGCAGCCACTTTGTTTATGCCAGGACAAAGTGGTATTGCAAAAGCACATTTTTTTTTTTTTTACAAATTTTGTTTGCAGATGCAAAACTTATTTAAGAATGTGGGGATTATTTCACAAACACATAGGAACTCCAAAGTCTTCATCAGTCACTCACCCGTTGCAGGAAACATGAGCCCACTCTCTCTGGTGTCTCCAGGCAATCCTGCAGATCTTGAAGGAAGATCCTAAATTGCGACAGCATGAGGTAAATAAAATGAGATTGAATTTCAGGGAAAAGACAGGAAGCCACTCAGACACGGCTTGTGAGCCAAAGCGTGTGTGCATGTGTGGCTCGCCTGCTGTGGAACTGGTAAATCTCTGGCATGTTGCCGAACAGAACGTCTTTCTGGCTGCGTAGAGCCGAGGGCAGGAGATTAGACATGGAGGGGTCCTCCATTTCTGCCCTGTAGCCCTGATGGATGAAGAGAGGGAAATACAAGAATTTAGAAATCCCAAATATTATATTTATTGTATCAAACCAAAGCTCACCCACCAGAAGGACAGACAGCAGCTCATCTACATAGATCCTCTCTGTAGATATCAGTTCTTTCATAATGTGACTGGAACATGAGCAGTTAAAAAGATTAGATTTTAGATCCAGAATCCAACCTAGAGGTGAAAGCTTCCTTACCGCGTGACCTGCTCCGGATTGTCCTCTGTTTCTGAGTCAGTCTCTGGGATGGGACCATAAAGACTGCTGCGGTTGCCTTGGTAGTCGTGCATCACCTCAATCTACACAACAACCCGTATGCAGCAATTACATAAAAACGTGTCTGAGAAAGTTAAATTCTAAGCAGAAAATTTTTCATAAATAAACAGTTTTTATTAAGTTGCTTAAAATGATTTTTAAAGTATATATTGACACTTAAACCTTGCGTTGGCTGTTGGTTTTCTTTGTGGCTCTTTTGCCAGGAAGCAGGTCAAAGGAAAACTTTGAGTTGAGGACGCTGAAATCAACCCCTAAAGAAGAAAAAAAAAAAAATCTAATTCAAAAAGCGAGAAAAAAAGCATTTTGTTTTTAGTGGTAAAGGGACAAAAGCAGGATATCTGGGGGAAAAAGTTTTAGAAAATGGAACTTCCCAGAACTAAAAGTATGCAGGGATTACCGTGTTTAGGGGAAAAGAGGGGAGATTTACAACGTAGTACAGTCTGGTCCGGTTCTGGCCGTGGAGCCACCAGCTGGATGGGTCGAACCTGCACATCTGCCAATTTTCTCAAACACTGCTCTCTGTTTCTGATCATAGCCTGGACGGAGTTTAGCTTCTCTGTAACCATGTTGATCTGGGACTGTAAGCAAAAGAATGGATGAACAGAAACTGTACGAATACAGCAACAGAGGAGCAGCAGCTGCAGTGGAAGTCACAAACCTCCAGCTGTGGGGTGAGCACAGCTTCAAAATCAAAACTCAGGGAATCCTGGCAGTTTTTCACGGCAGATGGCGCCCTCTCCTGGTGACAGCTTAGGTACTGCAACGCCTCCTGAGCTCCTTCTTTGGTTTGGAACTTGTCCACCATTTGACTCGCCAGCAAATAGGCGCCCTCGTCGCACCAACGAAGGGCCTGCGTGCAAATAATGAAACAGATAATAATGCGAAACACATATTTACAGGTCAATATTGACAATGTTATGACCAGTGGCAGAGCTGGATCATTTTACATGAGGAGGCAGGAAGCAAGCAGACAATTTTGGAAAGGTGGCAAATGAGAATCGTTCATCCTCTCAGTACAAAGTGTTGCACGGCAAACAAACCAACTCAGTTAAACTCAGAATTCTTCAGAACCCACATATGAATTTAATCCTCAATTTGATCTGTGGGATTTAGCAAGATCAGTCAAGACTAATTTCTTACAACCCGAGTTTTCCAAAAATAACAATTTCTTCTTGCCATAGCATGGAAACAGCATGGATTTTGGCTATGCTAAAGTGCTGCGGCACAAATTAGCTGGCATACGTAATACAGGGGCGTACCAAATAATTTGAAGGACTCAAGATGTCATTTAAAAATAGTGATTTTGTTATTTTTCCAATGCTTAAATAATTTTTGTCAATTATGATACTAACATTTAGCTAAATGTGGCTAGGACAGCTGCTCCCAGCTGACCACTTGTAGCTCCGCCCCTGGTTGTATCATAAATCCACCTGATGTACATTGAGATTGGACAAATTGGGTTTGTTTGGTGGTTCCCCTGCTCCTTTCCAAACGTTTTACAGAACATAAAAACTCAATCAGACTTTAGCGAGTTTAATAATCTTGGTATCGTAACGTTCAGCTTGTTCAGGACCTTCCTGCTTGTACGTTTGGTATTCAAAAAATTTATAGTTTTTGAAACATTGAGCAGAATATGGCCCATAGGGAATAAATGAGATAGTCTTCAAATTTCAAGATTTTAAGTAAATTAGCAATGAGCCTTTAAAAATATTCATGGGCTATCGGCTTACTTTTATAGTAATTTTCAAAATAATTGGAGTTTGCCTAATATTTTTGGCAATATGCTAAAGTTTTTGGCTAATTTTTTAATTACTGGTGTTTGTTAACTTACAGTTTACTTTTCATTTTATCAACATGCTAAAGTTTTTGGCTAATTTAGCTTATTGTGGGATTTTAGGCTATTCTGGAGTTTAGCTAGTATTTAAGCAATGTGCTAGCTTTTTAGCAAATTTGGCATCTACTGAGGTGTTTTGTGCTAATTTTGAGTTTGGCTAATATTCTAGCAACTTGCTAATGTTTTTGGCTAAATTGTTATGTACTTGGGTTTTAGGCTAATTTACAGTTTAGCTTTTATTCTAGCAACATGCTAACATTTTTAACTAATTTAGATTACCAATGAATTTTTGGCTCTTTTGGAGTATAGCTAGTATTTAAGCAGCGAGCTAGCTTTTTTGGCTACAATATTTTCCGCAGAATAAGTCGCACTAGAGAAGTCGCAAGAGCAAAAAAAGTCTAATCAACAGCAATTCTTTTCCATGTTTGTTTTGGACGAGTCTTCTTCTGCAGCTGTCAGTAGCAAATACTTCAGATACAGTGCCTTCTAGGGGTTGTTAGCGGCAACAAGTGTTTATTGGGAAAATAACATATATACATATATATATATATATAATATATATATATATATATATATATATATATATAATATATATATATATATATATATATGTATAAATATATATATATATATATCTACACACATATATATATATATACATACACACACGTACACACACACACTCTGGAAAATCCAGTAATTTGGTATCTACTAAGGTTTTATTAAGCTAAATAGTTTTGCAAAATTGGCATGTATCAGGAATTTTTTTTATCAATTTTAAAACAAATTTTTCAGAAATTGACATCAACTTCAGCGTTCTTTAATAGTCCTTTAATTACATTTCCACTCCTTTAGCAAATTTAACATTTTGCAAATAGCATTTTCAACAAATTCCTTCAGCAATTAAAGAAAATTGTGTCACCATTTTCAGCAAAAAGCTTTAAAAAGTATTCACACTAGAGTTATTGCAGGTAATGCAACTCTTGTAGTTTGATTAGAAATCTGAAATAATTGCAAAAAGAATCTGAGGAGCATTGAAGGTACCATTCACTCTATTCTGCGTTCGTTTGGTCTTTTTACCTCCTCCAGACGAAGCAGCATGTCATGTGTTCGGGTGAGCGAAGCCCGCTTGGTCCGGACGGCTGCGGTGATGACATCACAGAGGTGTCGCAGCTCATTGCAGCGCTGGACGATGAGTGCCAGGGCGTAGTGGTGGTTGGCCGCCAACTGGTGGCCGTGAAGTATCACCACCTGGGCCCGAGCCATCTCCTCCTAACGGTAACACACAAATCATATTACCAGACAACTCCTGTTTTAATTCTTTCAAGAAGCACACGGAGGTTAAAGCTTGAAGAAATCCTTAGACTCAACAAAAGAAAGACTGCCAAAAATTCAACTGGGCGTGTGTTTGTGTGCACAATAATGAATAAAAGTTAGTAGCTCCTCTTAAATTTCCCCTCACCTAAATCCCAGAGGCTGCGATCACTCTTCTGGGACCGAGTGTGGGGGCCACCCACATAACAGCTAGAGATTTGTCAAAATTGGGTCATGCAGCGAGGAAATGACCCAAAGCAGATCACAAAACCAGCACCAGACTGGCTAGAAAAATGAAAAGATTAGTAGCTGAGTCAAAGTCCAAAACTTAACCTAGTTAAACTACTGTGATCAGAGGCACAAAGAAAGTTGGGCATCAGAATTGAGCTGAAGCTTTACTATGAAAAGAATAATTCAAAATTATACTGATGTGAAGACTGAGTGAGAATAAGAGAAATTCACTGGGTCTCAAGTAAATGTCTATTTTTATTTAGTTTAATTAAAAGATTCAACATTTGTTTAGAAAAACTATTATATTGTGTTTGTTTCATCCCCTTCAGTCACAATTTCCAGTTATGTTTCATCCATAGCCCAGAGTAAAAATTTTTAGAAAAGAAATTTGAATGAAAAGATTCTAAATAAAAAGTTACATGGTTTGTAGTTGTTTCCCGATCAGTATTGGATATTTAATTCATTCTAATTAAGATCCGTGCTTTATATTTGAAGCTTATTATTCCAGATAAACACTCAACTAAAAGTTGTATCATGAATGATCACCACATGTTGTCGTAAAGCGCAGCAGAATACGACAGAAGGAGGCTAACAAAAACAGTTCAGTCAAGCTAGCAATATGTTCACAGATTCAGACTTCCAGGATCAATAACTCTTTTAAAAGTGCCTTAAACTAACAAACTAGTGTATCTATTGGTTTGTCTAAATGCAAACAACAACCTGAACAAACAATTAAACAGAAAAAAAGTTTGGGTTTTTGCTCATTTTTAAGGTTAAGCTCTCCTTACACAAATCAACAGCACAGCTGCTAACTATGCTAAGTGCTAGCTCCGTGACTTCACCCCTTGAAACCTGAGATGTCCTTTGGTAT
Organism: Oryzias javanicus; assembly: GCA_003999625.1. Lineage (NCBI taxonomy): Eukaryota > Metazoa > Chordata > Actinopteri > Beloniformes > Adrianichthyidae > Oryzias > Oryzias javanicus. Next base: position 23,236,488 of record CM012450.1, read on the forward strand.
GCCTTTTTATTTCTCAGAGAAATAATAGTTAAGAAAAATAATTATATCAGCTAGTCATGAATCTTCATCATTTTTGATGACAAAGACATCATTCATTTTTAAGAGTTTTAAATAAACTTTTTCACACGACTAATTATCACTTATACTTCCCACTAATGTGCAGTCAGGGGAGGCAGGTGACCTGCAAAATAAAGCTTAAAAAATGCATAAATTACATAAATGAATGTACTTCTGAAAATAAAAAATCAAAATCAAATGTTATATTTTTTATACATGTATTTTCTATGATTACCTTTTTATGTTTAAAAAAAAAGCAGCAAATTCACACATTTCCTGTTCAAATATCTATATATAAAAGCACTGGGGAGGCAGTTGTAGCCCTAGCCTCACTCAGCGCCACACACACTGACTGTAGCGGCAGCTGACGCGTGCGGTGGATTGTTTCGGTCTTTCTAACATCATAAAAGACGCTTTATTTTAAAATTACCTAATTTACTTATCTATCGCCGCCTGTCTGATTACGTTGGAGCCATTTTGTGACTCATTTAGTCACTTTATCTGCTAAAAGCGCGATTTAAAAACACACTAGGACACCGCAGTACGCATGCCACGAGGCAGAGGGCACTGGTGAGCCCAGAGAATATATGTGACACAGTGGCTAAAGAACAATAGAGTTAGCAGTAGCAAGACAAGTGCAGCCTTTTGATATTGTTTAGCACCAATTTTTAAATGGAAGATTTTGTGTTAAAACTCCTAAACTCAAGAATTTGTTTAGACACGTCACTGGTAAAGATCTCTACTGAGACAGAGAGACTTTTAACTCTGAAGAAAGAAAAGGAAGACTTCTACAAACAGATAATTCTTCTGTTTCTTCAGAGGGAGCAGCGCACAGACTTCTTTCATAGGAAAAAGTAAGTCCATAATCTTGGTGATTTTTTGTAAACAGAAGAAAAGTACTGAAATTAAATTTTAAACAACACACTTTCACAATTGTCTATCAAATGGTGAATAAATGTCTATGTAGGGTTCATATGTTTGTAAATCTGGCTGATGATATCAGTGGCTCACCAGCCGTGAATCTCACCGCACGTCACTGACTACTGTGGTAAAAAATAATGCCCACGCATGTAAACGGTAGGTTCAAAGAGGTTAAAAAAGGAAATTCGACTTTTTATTGATACTTTTATACTTAAAACAATTTCCAATTTATCTTCTTGACACATGAAATAAGATTGCATGTGTGCAGGAGTAACCTGAGCATGCTTGTCCAGCATCTCCAGATCTTTGAGAAGCTGCTCCGTCTGAACCACTGTGGTTCCCACAGAAGCGATCTCCTTCTCCTGGGCGGAGAGTCGCTCCAGCACCTCCTCCATCTGTAAACACACACATTCCAGTGTTAAACTGCAACCACAGCATGTTGTGATGAAGGACGCACTGAAGTTCACACCTGCTGGAAGCTGATTTCATAGTGAAGCAGCTGGAGGTACTGCTGCAGCTTCAGGTGGTGCTTTTCAAAGAAGCCGTCAAATGCTTCCTCCATGTCTCTGAGCTGAGCCAGGAGCCTAAAACACACAAGCAAACACTTTCTAAAACGCATGTCAAATTGATCTTTACAGGGAAAGTTACAAAATAACTTCACCTCCTCACAGTCTCCATGTCTGCTTGTATTTCCTTCTCCTCCTCTATTTCTTTTTTAGCTGCTTTAACGGTTTCCAGGTTGGAAAACAGAAGGCGGCCCTCTTTCAGCACGCCCCGGATGTCATCCTGACATAAAGAAAGGCAAATGAATCCGTCCAAAGGATGAAGAAACATGAAGATGTAAAGCAAATGATTACCTTCATCTGTTTGTATCTGTGAGTGTGGGAATGGAGGAGGAACTCGATGACGTTAGCTTCATCTGGAAGTTCGGTGTCAGAAAGCTCGGCTCCGAAGCTCTGCAGCATCTGTGCGATCTCCTTCACCGTCACAGCAAAGGTCTCAATGGACTGCAGAGACACACACACACACATTTTTAAGGGACGTCTCAGATCACAGTAGAGCTTGTGTTCGTCATGCGTCCATACCGAGCGGAGGATGAGCCAGTCGCTCTGGCAGTATTCCACTTTAGCTGTGAAGTCTGACGCCAGGTGGTTTTCATCGATGTAGCGCAGCAAGTCTCCGACTGAGCGCAGCATCACCACCTGCCAAACACAGAAGCACCTGAGATCCTGCGTGAAGCTCCAAAAATGCTTTTCACTCCTAATTCATGCTCACCGGCATCTTTAACAGGAAGTCATCCTGGCTGAAGCGAAAGCCCAGGTCAGTGCTGGAAGACGGACTGGGGGCGGGGCTTAACAAGCTGCTGGGGCGGAGCACCAAGATCAGATGCAGGTTACCTGGAAATGAAGTCTGAAACAAAAAGGAAACATTTCTAACTTTATGATTAAAAAAAACTATAGAATGATGCAAGTAATTAATCTTGAATTGAAAGCTAAACATATAAAAAAAAATTAATAAATTTAACCAGCTAAGAGGATGCTAAAAGTTGGAAATCCCCTATTTTTATAAAATACAAATCTCTTAAATTTTAAAAGATGGTAAGTTTATTTATTCAACGTTCCCCATAGTAACACTGATCACGGTTATTAGACTTCAGTCCCTTGCATCAGTGATTGATCGCACGCTGATGAGAATCTCTTCCAAAGTTTTGTTAAATTTGTGTTCCCATTCAATAAAAATCTGTGCCCCTAAATTAAGACCCATTGCTGCCAAATGCCTTCTGAAATTACATATTCGATTAAATCTTAAATGTATGCAGCAATCTAAGTAAAAAATGTCTCTGCTTTAAAAGGCCACATACTTTGGAACACATCTCAATAGGAAGGAATGAAACAAAGATAAAGATCAAGAAGTGAACCAATAAAATGTGTTAATTTTGCTGAGGGATAACAAAAAAGGTTAAATAAACAACCGACTAATGAAGGTAATGCTACCAAGTTGTAGAGATCACACAATAATAATAATAAAGACAGCAAAAAGACAACCTTCAAAAGATTCAAATCTCTGCAGCAAAACTGTAAAGCTAAAAAAAAAAGATCTTATAACTGAATAATTAGGGGCAAAAAAAAGTATTCTATTCTCTGGTAACCGTTTAATTGTAAAAAAAAATTCAAGTTTGTATTCAGACTGGAAAAGTCCTTTTTATTCAAACCGAATCCGCCTTATCTGATCCGGATCAATTCCTGGATCTTTCTGTATTCAGATTGCTGTATGCCGGGAAATTACTGTTTTGAACTAAAGCTTGTAAGCAAAACCACATGACTAAATATCTCTTCAGTCATTGGCCAAGAATGACGAGGGTGGAACCAAAGAACAAAAATTTGATGCTGCATTTCTTGTTGGGATAGTTCACTTTTTCTAACTTTAAATTTCACTGACCAATTTTTAACGTCTGTATTGTGACTAGATCTGGGAATCTATAATAATTTCCAGAAACAATTCGCTTCAATTCTGATTTTTTTTTCTATTCTTTCGATCCACTCAATTCAATTTGATTCCATTTTTACTTTACACTGTTTACACATTTAGACACATTTGTTTAGAAATACATTAATAATTTACTATATGTTTTAAATATATTTATATTAAAATGATACAGTTTACATACTGTAAGAAGTATTAGTGAAATAATGAGATTGTTAATATCATACAGTGTTTCGTGGTTTCTCAAAAGGAAAAGCTCTAACAAAAATATTGAGATCATTTACATTTTAAACATTGTTCTGCTTCTCCTGGAGGGCATTTCAGTTTGGCCATCAGGTGGCGATCGCACCATAACATTACAATTTATTCCAGGAGAAGAAGAAATTATGAGGAAAAAACTGTGTTTTAGATCGACCGAGCGTTAGCATTTGCTGTCCTATAGGTAATTCCATTAAACGTTAGCATCAAGCTAGCGGACTTTAGCTTTATGTGCTAAATCGATCCGTATTTTTATGGTTGCATTTCATAAAAGTTGCTGGGTCATTGAACTTGATTCCGCCGAGCCGGTCCTGTACAGTTTAGAATGGTCCAGGAAATTTAGGCGAACGTTTCCACTCAAAGTCAGACCGTAACAGCACATAGGGGGTGTGGGCCAATTGCATAGCTTTGTGTTGTAGTAGTGTGACTACAGCTTAAGTGAAGCTATAAACAACAACAATGGAAGTCTTCTGGCAGCTCTTTTTTTCCAATCAGCTTTTGTTACTTGGCATATCGGTACGGTACCGATAATGTTTGAGAGAAGGTTGCGGACAGCGAAGAGGATTACACTGGCGCTGGTCAGTGCTGGTCAGTGTCCGCCAATCAACTTATTTCCACCTTAACCGGTTCATTCTATTTTTCTATGGACCTACAACCAAAAATGGTACAGTCCTGTCCGACTCAATAAGTCCATTTTATAAAGGGAACACTCAAAATACCAGACAGGAGTGTGTCGTACCACTAGTTACGGGCTATAATGGTCATTTTGGTCCAATTGTTCCACTCCAAGCACGGAGCCTATTCGGAAACCGAGCAAACCGGAGCTCAGTCTGACTGGAAATGATCCAAGACTACAAAAGATGGGTACAAGAGCAGTTCCTAGTTCCGGACATGGGTCTGCTTGGGTGTATTCAGACTGAAAATTTGTTCTGGATTATTGGGAGAAACTAACTTTGATTAACTTTGAGAAAACCAAATGTAAACAATCTGAATACAACCATAGAAATGAGTGTTTGAAAGCAGCTTCCTCAAAGTTCAGAATGCCTTCAACAAACAAGAAACATCCCGGTGGATAGATAAGTCAGAAAAAGTGGCTTTCTAAACCAAAACCTGGTTTGGTTTTCACAATCAAGAATGGAGCAGAGGTCAGTTTGAGCTTAATGAACATTCAAATCTTTAACCTCAATCTGATAATCTGTTTTCCTCTTTTCAGTGATTCTCCAGACGCTGCAGTAAACACGGATTCAATTATAGCACCAAAACAGAAAAAGAAGCAAAGCATTCCAGCAAATGTCTTGTGATGAGAAGCATAAAGATTCAAATACAAAATGTACTATTATTATTATTTTCTCTCCTGAAATATTGCAGAAGAAAACAGGGGTATCAGAGGTATTTGGCTGTCAGTCTGAGTGCTTGACAGCTGCTGCTGTTCATCCTGTGAACCGGCAGATCCCCTCAGCATCAGCATCCTCTCAGTGTCACTCTGGCAAATCTTCTAGCTTTGGTTGCACTTCAGCTCTTCTTTCTCTGCTAAACGATTACTCATCAATCAGCAAACCTGTGAGGCTGAACACTTTCTGTTTTAGCAAAAAGGTGTATTTTTTTCTGGTTTGCAACACATGTAAACAATCGATAAAAGCCTTCCTGCTTCGCCTGATCATCACTTTTTTCAGGTTTGTGCTGTCCCGCTGGGTTTGGTGCAAACTTGTCCTCGTCTGTCACTCTGTCTGCATAAACCATATGACCTAAAAATAACCATCAGCACTTCTTTCCACATCATTTTTGCTCAACCTTCAGCTGATTCTCATGCAAATATAAGATATCATTAATTCCTTGATAGTTTAAATGGATGCTGCGATCATCTGCAATGCATATTTGTGTACCGACCAGCTGCACAGCTGTAACTGTTTCTGTGCGTCCGCAGCCTCTGCTGCAGTTCGAACACATGCAGGTTAGTCATCGCCCCGTCCCGGCTCACAATCTCACTCTAAACCTGAACTTTCACGGGAATCGGCTGCGCTTCTGACGTGCATTTGGCGCGTGTGTTCGCCGCATCCTCTCCTCTGCTGCAGTATCCCGCATCCCCTCCTTACCGCGGCCCGGCGCAGACGGGGGAACCCCCTCAGCGGGTTGGACTCGGCCATCTTCTGCTGCGGTGGAGCCGGGCCCGGTTCGACTGCAGTGGGACGTGCTGTGCCGCCGCAGCGATGTGCCGGTGAGCCGCCTCTGCAGTATCCGGGCGGGCCGAGCGGCGGGCGGACCGAGCGCGCACCTCAGCGACGTAGTCCTGGACCGGGACGGGGAGGTGGGCGGGCCTCCACACCTGACGTCAACCCCACAGTGGTGCCGGTTTAGCAAAGGTCTAAAAAAAAAAAAAAAAGGTAGCATATCATGTTATTGTTTTCAGAAGTTAAAAAGTTTTGAATAATTGTTACTTCGAGTCACGCTCTTACATTGTTCTATTTTTAACCTATTCCTTTTCAATTTTAAATTAATTAGTTAATCATTGTATTAATTAATGAGTAATTGCTTATATTAAAAATAATAATAACTAACGCTTTTAAAATCATGACATTTTTCTTTTAAATAATTAAAATGATAACTAATGTACGGTGGCTGGGAAGTGTAAAACAATAATTAATTTACCAAAACACTTTTACAAGTTAATCGAAGCACTTAAAAGTTTGACTTGTAGAAGTGTTTTATTCAAACTTTACTTATCGCCGTCTGATTATTCACACTAAAAGTGCTATTGTTTTGCACTTCCCGGCCACCGTACTAACGAAAGAAATTAATGCATGAGGCCTACTAATAATCTTTCAACTAAAAAAATAGTTGTACTTTTTTTTTATGTATTTATTTATGCGACAACTTCACTTTAGCAAATAAGTAAAAGATGATTTCTTAAAATCTCCTCTAGGTGGTGCTATAAATCAGGAAATGCGAGGGAGACGAAACTAAAGGAAAGTAAAGGTGTTTATTTGGATTTGTTTCATTTTTTACTTCTATATTTTCTATAAAGAATTTGGGTTTTGTGGGACCACATAATAATAATTTGATTCTCTTATTTTTTGCATAACCAAATATGCAACTAAAAACTTTATTTAAAACAAACAAATAAACAAACTCATATTTTTGGTCAATCTGCAGTGTTGGAGTGTTGCTAAGTAAAATCCTGTTCAAATATGTTCATTTATAAATAATACATGCACAGTTTGTGTGTATGGCCGACTATCAATCTTCTCTGCTCTCTGTAACCATGAGGGTCCCTCAGGGTCTTGGGACCAACCTTGTTTAAAATCTACGTAAATGAATCCTGAATCCTCTTGTAGACTTTATACTGTAAATATTTAAACTGTTGATGTGAGAAGATGTCATGTTTTTATCTGTATGTAACTTGTTGCTCTGCTGTGCTGTTTCTATATTGCTGATGTTTACCAGCTCGACGTTGTAAATGAGAAGTGTTCTCAATTGACCTACCTGTATAAGTAATGGTTCAACAAAGGAATCACCAATTCACAGTTCTGTTAAGTATACTCACTCATAAGCATTAAACCAAACTAAATTCACATATAATGTTCTTATTAAGCCCCATTTTGAAAATATATGCAAAATTGTCTCAACTTTATCTTAATTAAAAGAGTTGAAGAACAACACTTTAAAAAATTTACTTCCTCCAATGTCTGTTTTCTGTCATTTTATTTAGTTAATCTTGTCATTATTTCACCTTCTATCGATCATCCTCCGTTATACCAATAAAATACGTTTCTGCTGAGTTGTTCACGATTTGTTTACATTAGTCAGTTAGATTTTAAGGGGCCCGTTTCAAGAAGCAGGTTAAACAAATTTAGAGTTCAAACCTGAACTCAGACTCCACTGACTCAAAATTCGAAAACTTAAGAGTTTTGGGTTTCAGAACAGCTTAAAAGAGTTGATTCGATCAACTTGTTGGAACCAGAATTAGGTGCGAGCATCGCGACCATAAAAATCCCTGATCAATTGAGCAAACACAGCACGATTCACCATGGCAACGGGAACAAACATCTTTAGAGTTTCATTCTTCCAGCAACGAAAATTGATGTGTTCCTACAAGCATATGCCGACTACAAGCACATTTTCCACAAAAAGAGTAACACAGCTGCAGCGGCAAAACAGAGAGAGAATAAGCTGCAGCGTTAATGTATTAAGGTGACAGAAACATGCAAATCTTTTTTATTAGATGTTACACATAATGTGTTTTAATTCCACACGGAAATACATTTTCATAATTATTTATTCACCATAAACTAACATGTGCATTTCAGTTTTAAAGTTGAATAACATGAAATAACAAGTATTTTTATAGTATTAAATCCTTTTTGGCTTTATAATCCCCACATTCGGCTTCATTTTCTGTAAACAGGTGTGTGTTCTAAGCAAGTGAAAAGCATTCGAGCCTCACAATGATGTGCTTCACACATGACAAGTGACAAAATAAATGAAAATTAGGATGAATGTAATTGGGAAATGTCTAACATTCTTCCTTAAATATACTTAAGGGATTTTACATAAGTACAGCTCCAGTAAACTTGTTAAAAAGACTCTCTGCACAACTCTGAGCCTGTTCATTTGGCATCTGTTAAATAAGAAGATTTTATCCAGAGGAAATCTGTCACGTTGAGGCTGTGTGCTGCTAAAGGGGCACAAACTTACCTGAATGCCCTCCAGGCTAAAACAACAATTAGAAAGTGCTTTTTATAGTAAATTTGACTTTTCTTTAAAAATGATTTTTACTGGAAGTTTGACGATTTCAAAGACAGACAATCGTGAGCGATGAGGAAAAGATTTCTCTGTGGGTAGACCCTCACTACATGTTAGTTTTAGGCCTCTCTGAAGGAATTATCAGTACAACACAGTGACCCCTGCTGCCCTGTGAGGCGGGATGGTCTCCTGTCAGTTACTTCTTGGCTTAAGACCAGCTTATGCCTTCTACCACATCCATATCCCTTTTCATATTTTTTTTTCTTTTTTGGAAAAACAAATGTCCCTTCTTATTTTGTTTTAAGCCATCCTTTAGAACCGACAGGGGTTCTGCAGTTCCGTCTTGTTTTTTTTTTTTTTTTTTTATTAACATGAGCTTGTTAAAGATGTCCTGCTAAAGCATTCGTGGAGTTTAAAAGGTTGAAGAAAATGCAGCTGATCCCACCTAATCTTTGGCACGTTCCTGAAACGGTGTTAAACAAGACGGCTTACCCTAAAGTTACGGTGGACACTCAATCAACTGTTTTGTAATGTGATGGCGTCGCTAATCGCCTCAGTCCAGACAGACTTGTGTACAGGGAATCTCCACTGCTAAAGAAAAGCTCGCTTAAAAGCGCTATTTTTACATTTACGCTAAAATTAGGAGTGCATCTGTCAAGCTAATTCTGCAAAATCAAATCTAGGTTTTCCATTTAACCTCTGATATATAACTAATTATGTTGTTCTAACTCATGAAAATAGATTACTTCACCTTCATTTTCTTTTATTCTATTTTATTTGTGTGAAAGCTTAGTATAATGATTCTCTTACTCCTTTCCGTACGTTTTTCAGCATGTATTTCAGCAGTCTTGGTATCAAAACGTTTAGCTCATTCAGGATATTACTGCTTGTATTTTTGGGATTCATAAACTTTAAGGTTTTTGAAATATTGACTATAATATACCCCATAGTAAAAAACAATTTAAAAAAAATCTTTGAATTTCAAAATTTTAAGTAGCCTTTAAAAAGTTTTTCATTGTAATTTGGAGTTTAGCTAATAATTTAGCAACATGCTAACGTTATTAGCTCATTTTTTATCTCGTGTTTTTTTAAAGAATAATTTAGACTTTAGCTTCTATTTTAACGAGAGACTAACTTTTTGAATTATTTAGTTTACTAAGGAATTTTGGAGTTTAGCTAGTTTTAAAGCAACAAGCTAGCTGTCTTGGGTAATTTGGCATCTACTAAGGTTTTTTGGGCTGATTTAGAGTTTCTTATAATTTAGCGACATGCAAATGTTATTGGCTAATTTTTTATCTGTTTGGTTTTTTTTTTGTCTAATTTAGAGTTTAGTTTCTATTTTAGCAAAAGGTTAACTTTTTGAATAATTTAGTTTACTAAGGAATTTTGGAGTTTAGCTAGTTTTAAGGCAACAAGCTAGCTGTCTTGGGTAATTTGAGGCATCTACTAAGGTTTTTTGGGCTGATTTAGAGTTTCTTATAATTTTGCGATATGCGAATGTTATTGGCTAATTTTTTATCTGTTGTTTTTTTGTTTGTTTTTTTTTTTTGTCTAATTTAGAGTTTAGTTTTATTTTAGCAACAGGCTAAGTTTTCTGACTAATTTAGTTTTCTAAGGAATTTTATATTATTTTGGAGAGTTTAGATAGTTTCAACCAACGAGCTAGCTTTCTTGGCTAATTTGGCATCTACTTCGTTTTTTTGGGCTGATTTGGAGTTTAGCCTAAATAACACACAAATTTTTTTTGCTAAATTTCTTGTATTAGGGATTTTTTAAAGCATTTTTACCACAAATTTTTGAGGAATTTAGGTCAACTTCTGCAATATCTTTCGAAGTTCTTTAATATATCCAGTCTTTTAGCAATTTGAACATTTTGCAAATAGCTTTTGCATTTTTAACAAATCCCTTCTGCAATTAAATTAAGTTGCATCACCATTTTCAGAATACTTCAGCGAATACTTTCAACTAAAAGCATTCACACTAGCATTATTGCCGGTAATGCAACTTATCTAGTTATTTTTATTTTGCTTATCTAAAGTGATTCTATTTCTAAGAAGAGAATTTTAGGAAGTTTTTTCTTAATTAATTTTGTGTCCATTTAACAGATTAGGTTAAAAATAGAAATCTATTTTTAAACTAAAGAATTTTAAGTCATTAATATTCATACAATTCGGAAAATCAAAAACCTAATCCCCTCTAATACAGTTAAGATGATTGTAAATGTTATTATTGACTTTTCGGTGAAGCCAGAGGCTGGTTGGCACAAGACCACAGAGGTGTGGTGCCTGTTTATTTAAACTTTGTGACATTTTTAAACCCTTGAATGTCCTAAAAAGCTCTTCGCTAACTGGATTAAGGCAGAGGAGCTGGCAGCCCCGCTGAACTGGTTAAGTCTGAATGATAGGTGGAGGAGGCTGGTATAAAAAGGGGGAACAGGTGTTTCAGAACACACTCTCATCTCTGACACACCCCGCCACAGGTCCAGACAGCCCAGAGCAGGTAAGAGTTCGACATATTCAGGGACACATAGGTAGAGGAGTACAGAACTGAAAATATGAGATCTACATGTTTTTTGATGCAAACAAAGTATTTTAAGTTGGGCAAAATAGTATTGTAATGCTCTTCTGTCGTACAATACCATGATACAAAAATGAGTTCCTCTCAGAAGAACTATTTGGCAACAATGGGTTAAAACAATTTGTTTTTTGGTGGTCAAGTTTTTTTTTTATCTAAAAATTTTAGATTTGTTTCTTCCTTCGCAGTAGCTCATTTTAAAATCACCTTCCTTCTTGAAAGCTTTCTAATATAATATGCCTTTTAAACAATCAGCCAGTGATAAAAAGTGCCAAAAAGGATGAGTACACATCGTGTAGAAAATATTTTTGGAAAATAGAAAGTCAAAAACTCAAATGGAAATACATATATATATATATAATATATATATAATATATATATATATATATATATATATATATATATATATATATATATATATATATATATAGTGAATTTATTTATCTTTGATGGGCATGTAGCAAAGAAATTTTTATCGCAATGCATTCTGGGTTATTCATTTCAATAGTGCGAGCGGATCATCTAAGTGGCGCTGTATCTCTCCATGGTGCTGAAAAGTTCACATGATTTTTTTTTTCTTATTCCAAAGTGCTGTTAATGTGAATAGTTTTGTTGATAATACATTAATTTAATATGATTTTCATTTTTTTTTTTAATAATCTGTTAAATTGTATGCAGTTTTATAACATGGACAATGTTCATAGGCTGCAAAAGAAATGTGCTGAAACTTGAGATTTTTAAGTTTCAATACACACTTTCAATTTTCCTTTATTTTTTTATTATTTAACTGCTAGAAATGGATTTGGTGACTGATCCAGTGGAATGTAATAAAAGAGTCAATTTGAAATCTTTACACTTTAACTTGAATATAAATGTACTTTGTAAACGTATCTAATCTTAAATAACTCAGTAAAACCGATGAGCAAAATTTGTTCAAGTGTTTGATGCTCAAAAGTGAAGTAAAAGCGCAATTATTTTGGAACTTGTGGTTTCAGTGTTTGATGCGCCTCAAGTCCAGAAATAGAAACAAAATTTGCTAAAATAGCTTCGTCCCTTCGCTTGTTCTTGCCATCGTTTATGTTTGGCTCCTGGACTTCGTTATAGTGGTTACCACATTGTGACATAATGAATTTGTCAAGGCAGATCTTCAGTGTTTGTTGTAAGGAGTGAATTATGGAGCCGAGCCAGTTGGCGGATAGAGAGTGCCGGCTTTGGCCCTGCTCTTTAACACCAGCAGCGTAATCTTATCAGCAAGGATTAACCTGCTGTAGCCTCAACACAAAAAAAGTCACTCCAGGTGCTAAATAGCCGACAGAAGGTGATGAATGTCTTAATCACAGTTTATGACAAACACTCTGATCCTCCTGTAACTTCACCTTTATCTGTTTTGTCTTCAAACAGAATACAACTTTTATCTTCCAGAAATGGCAAAGTAAGTGACTTTTTTCACACTGAATCCATGTTTTTCTGTAAAAAAAAAAAACCTTTTTCTCATTTGAGCTGCTGCTATAATTTGTCTTTCCTTATAATTATTTTTAAGAATGTTTGAAAATGCTAAAAATATATGTCAAAGTGTGAAGATCAACTGTTTAAAATGTTATAGATCCCATAAATGAGAACTTTATGATGTCAGATTTTTCTTTTTATTATTTAAAAAAATTAAAGTTTTGTGCAAAAGTTGAATTAAAAAAAAGATATGAAGGGAATTCAAAAAGAAAAAAAAGTAGATATTGTATGCAGTAAGATTATTAATGTGACAGGAGACATTAAAACTGTAAGGAGCTTCTTCTGATTGCGCGGGTAATCGCCTGTTTGGGAACACTGGAGCTCCATTTGAGGCTCCTTCACCTGACTCTGCCTCTCAATCCGGGCAGGATGAGGTAAAGCTGCTCCACGCTTAGCTATTTCTAACTGGATGAGGTGGAATGAGGAATTACTGGGCCTCCTGCCGCAAGCCAGAAAATAAACTTCAGCCTGTCGAACTAAAGCAAAGTTGTGATTTTTTTTTTAGGCTGTTGCAGAACACAACTCCACATGGTGCTCTGATTAATTTAACTGGGACGGATCGAGATTTAAATGAGTGTTTGTTTGTTTCATTGCAGGATTTTCAAGAAGACCAGTGGAAATGGAGGGGTTTGTATTCTCTATTTTTGTTCGGTTTTTTTATTAGTATTTTAATAAAATTAACCACTTTCTGCTTTTGTTTGACAGCTGACCCTCTACCTGGGAAAGAGAGACTATGTGGATCATGTGACCTCTGTGGACAAAGTCGGTACGTTTCCGCTCCGCTGTGTCTTTCGGTGTGCAGACGTTCACGCGGGACTCTAACTATGATCTGTTTCAGATGGTGTCGTGAAAGTGGACACCGCAGACTTTGGTGACAGAAAAGGTAAAGTAAAAAATAATCTGTTCAAACATGGAAAGAACAATTAGGATTGAGATTTCTGCTGATTTTTGCAAAACTAGGTCTTCAATTTAACTTTTTCTGCACTAAAAAAAAAGCAGGTATTCTAATTTTTAGAGCCACAGGTTATGAAGATTTACAAAATGACAGAAATCATCAGTTTAGTAAAACATTTCAATGCATCAATGAGTAAAAATCTAGTGAGGAAAACCAAAAATGGGATCATAACAAAAACTGGACACCAATGAGAATAAAAGGAATACAGTTTATTAAATAAGCAAAATCCTGTATCCTGAAACGAAAGAAGAAAATCTAAATAATACTAAGGGCTGTCTAACCCAAATCTACCTAAAGAAATAAACTAAGCCAGAAAATCAAGACTACCAAGGTCCAACCTCAAAGTAAAATAACAAAACCCAGTAGTGTGAGGCTACTGAGGAAGAAAAGAAAAAAACATACCGGCACAACTCAAAGTAAAACCCCAAATGCAACACAGCCTGCTGTTCTCTGTCTTAAGTAGCCAGCAGGTGTCAATTAAGGCACACTGACCTCACCTGCCAGGTGAGCAGAAGGACTGGATGGAAAACAGTCCAGCAGTAGCAGCGGGACATTACAACATTATTTTATATTTAAATAAAAAAACCTGGATTTTTAATTACTGAGATAAATTACCCACTATTTAAATGTCACTGACGTCTGATTGTTTTTTGGGGGTCAGCTTTCGTGCAGCTGGCCTGTGCCTTCCGCTACGGTAGTGATGACCTGGATGTGATGGGCCTGTGCTTCAGGAAGGACATCTGGATCAACCAGATCCAGATCTATCCAGAGAGCAACAAACCAGCACTGAGCCCCATGCATGACACCTTACTGAAGAAAGCCGGGGACAACGCCTACCCTTTCTCTTTTGAAGTATGTAGAACCTGAACTCAGACTCACCCGCTCGTCAAAACCTGAAGACTGATGTGTTTAAAGGGTAACCAAACAGGGAAGTTGGAGGCTGACTCCACCCACAGCCAGAATTTGAAAATCCAGTCAGAGGGGAACAGGATTGTTATCATGACGTGGGACTTAAATGGTTTGACCAATCAACAAATTCAACTGTAATACATCGATTCAACCTGTGGGGGGCAGCACACCGGCGGTTTATGATTATATTTTCATAAGTCAAACAGATTTATTTTAATTTGTCAAAATGTGGCAGAGACCAACAGACAGGACTTTTAAAGTTGATTTAGGGTTTGGTTACCCTTTAATATCTGTCAAGTTTTGGGTAAAAATATATCTTTTTACTGTATTTCAGTTCAAATTCTTGCACAGTTTCTTATATATTTGACTTTTTTGTAATGTATTTGACAATTATTTTTAACAAAAAACATTTTTATGATATATTTGAATAATTTTTACTACTATTGTTTACTATATATTTGACTATTTTTTACAGAAATATTTTTAATATACATCAGACTATGTTTTACAGTATTAACCAATTCTTTCCAAAAATATTTTTTCATATATACTGGACTATTTTTCTACTATATTTGGCTATTTTTTATTAAAACATTTTTTTTTACCATATTTGATTATTTTCACTAATATTTTTACTGTGTTCGACAATTTTTCTATATATTTGACTATATTTCATAGAAATTATTGTTTCTAATATATTTGACTATTTTTTTACTTGAAATATTTTTCACTTATATATTTAACTTTTTTCTAAATATTTGACTCTTTTTTACTGATATTTTTTTACTTTACAGTATATTTGAATATTTTCCACTACATTTGACTATTTTTTCTATTTTTTCATTCATATTTGACCAATTTTTACTAATATTTTTAACAAAATATTTGATACTTTTTTTAAAAAATATTTGACTCTTTTTTACTAATACTTTTAAATAATTTTTACCTAGAATTTAAGAAAATAGTAAGTAATAGTAAGTGAGAAAGATTTAAAGCTTCTTTATCACCATTGCAATTAACCCTTTAACACCTGAGGCATCGCCAGTGCCGCTCAACCACAAAATCTTTAACAATTATCAATCTACTGGAATTACGTTGTATGCGTTAACAATTAAAAATCAGAAAACATAAACACTGGGGCTCCTGAAAGAAAACATATAAAATTGTGAAGATTTAAACATTTTAAAGACACATAAATGCTGTCGTAAACTAAAAAAGTGGTGAGATTTCACCAAATATATACATTTTATTTATTTTATTTTAATTTTATCTAGATTCCCACCAACTTGCCGTGCTCAGTGTCTCTGCAGCCTGGACCTGATGACAAGGGAAAGGTGAGCTTTATTGTCAATTTTTCTTCAACGGTGCACATAAACTTGCATTGAGAAAGCAAACATCTCACTTTTCAGGCTTGTGGCGTTGACTTTGAAGTGAAAACTTACCTTGCCAAGGAGAAGAACAACGCCGATGAAAAGATCGACAAAAAGCAAGTGGACACCTGTTTTTTTTTATCACTTTGGATCACCTGCTATAGTTTATCCCTTCCTCTGTCCACACAGGGACACCGCTCGCCTTGTCATCCGTAAAATCCAGTTCGCCCCCGCTCAGGCCGGCGGTGGGCCCAAGGCGGACATCTGCAAAAGCTTCATGATGTCCGACAAACCCGTTCACCTAGAGGCATCGATGGAGAAAGACGTAATCTCACTGACCTTTATTCATTTTTGCCACATGCTGCTCAGCAAATATGCAAACAGAAATGTGTCTGTTTTCCACACAGCTCTACTTTCATGGCGAAAGCATCCCAATTAAAATCAAAATCAATAACGAGAGCAATAAAACAGTCAAGAAAATCAAAATCACTGGTGGGTTCTTTGGTTAATATGATTAAAACATCATTTTTATCATTGCTAATGAGGTTTTTCTTTTCTTCTATCAGTGGACCAAACTACTGACATCGTCCTCTACTCAGCAGACAAATACACTAAGACCGTTCTGAGCCAGGAGTTTGGGTACGGAGAAAGAAATCTACAAATGAGTGTGTTCAGTTTGGTGTTCAAATCTTTTTTATTTGTATACAGGGAGACAGTAGAGGCCTCCAGCACTGCTGACTTATGTCTGAACATCAAGCCCGCTCTCTCTGAAAACAAGGAGAAGAGAGGTCTGGCTCTGGACGGACGGCTGAAGGACGAAGACACAAACTTGGCTTCCACCACCATGTCAGTCGGTCCCCACTGGAAAAACTTCCCTTTACTGTTGTTTGATTCCAAGTTTTCTAGTAGCACACTAAATTAAACCTGCTAATCCCTTAAATCCCCGTAATTCCTCCTCTGCAGGATACGGCCAGGCGTAGAAAAAGAGGTGTTGGGTATCTTGGTTTCCTACAAGATTAAAATTAACCTCATGGTGGCCGGAGGAGGGTGAGTCTCACACAGAAACTAAAAGAGGAAGCAGATTAAAAAGGTGTAAACGCTGATTATCGTGTTTTTCTCGCCCTCAGACTGCTGGGGGGCCTTACTGCCAGGTGAGCGTCATCGCTCACAGCAGATTTTTGCTCATTTGTTCCAGTTTAATCATAATTTTCTTGAACTTTTTCATCCGTTGCAGCGATGTAACAGTGGAACTGCCGCTCAACCTCATGCACCCAAAGCCTGCAGGTAGTTTTCCTGAAAACACACATTATGTTAGTGATTTTTAGCTTTCTTTCACTAATTATGTTTCTCATTTTCCAAATAATTTACTTCCTGTAAAACCCATTCAAACTGAGCAGAGTAGAGACAACACACCGCTGTAAGTACCACCCTACAAGTTCATTCAATGTATAAAAAGATTATATTTCAAGTTTTTTTCTCATGCAGTTTCTGATAAATGTGTTTAATTGAACTTTTTCTGCACTAAAAAAGCAGGTAATGTGTGTAACCATCAGTTTAATAAACCACTTCAATGCATAAATGAGTAAATATTATAATTTTTTTTTTTTTATATTGAAAAAATATATATTTTTAATTGCCTGGATAAATTTTAAAACAAAAATTTGTTCCGCATTGATGTCATAAACAATACAAAAGTTGTGCTGATTTCTCCTCGTGTTTATATTGTTTATTTTGTGATATTGTTTCAGACCGGATGTTACCCTGCAGGAACAGGCACCAAAAACAGAGCGAAGAAGAAAACAAACGGAGGTGGCACAAAAGGAAAAGGAAGAAGAAAGTCGGTGTCCTAAAAGAGAAAAAGGACAAAAAAAAAAAACTTTTCAACAGAAAAAGACAAACTTTCCGACCCCTCGCGTTCCTTTTGTTGCAAAGTCGTTGTAGTTAAATTACGTCAGTTAGCTCTAGAGACTGTTTAAGAGTTGAATTAAAGGTTGGATATTCCCCCACAGCTACGTAGATTTTCTTGTTGTTTGGAGGATGCAGTAAAAAACGAAGCATTTTCATGAAACGATGTAATTTGCATTGCTTTTAAATGCTGTAAACGAATGAATCTGTTGAATTGAACCAGAATGGTATTTAAAGTTGACTCACCACAGACCTTCGTGAACAATAAAATACAATTGGAAAAAGTATTCCATTTCCTTCTATTTCTCAATTTATTTTCAGAAAAGACTCACAATTTTGTGTTCAAGCAGTTTTTACAAACAGGATATATAACATACAAACATTATATTTATTTAGCTGTTAATGAGAGGGCTTCCATTTAAATCTAAATTTAGGGTGAAGATAAAGTGTTTATTTTTCTAAAAAATAAATAAATAAAGAAAATGAAAGTTCAAGTTGCCTAACTACATTTTTAAAAAATGATCAATAATTTCACTATTTGTATTTTGTCACAATATTTACGCATATATTTACATAAATGAAAATTACAACAGTCCTATTGCCTTAATTTTTGTTGGATTTGACTGAATTATGTCTTTATATTCATTATTTCTGGTACAATTAAATAATACCAGGACAGCATTTTAATAAAATAGTAAAACGCCAGTAATCATCACTAGTTCACAGTAATACCACATTATGATTAATTTTCTGTATTATAGTCCACATTATTTATTGAGGGAGCCTTGAGAAAGTCTATTTGTGAGGGACTTGATGGACCTGTAACTTGTCAGAGGGTAATAGTCAGATTACCCTGGACCACTGCAGTCTCTTTCTGCTGCACACGGCCTAAAGATCCAATCCATTCAAAATCAAGCATTTGATGTTTTTGACGTTTTCTGATGGCATTTTTCTATATAAACATATAAACAGAAATATAATCTTTTAATTGCCTTTCTAATATTAATATATTATTTAAATTGTTGTGAGTCTGAATGTCTAATGAACTACTGCCGCTCTGCAGAAACTATTTCCTGCAAAGCGACACAGGTAAGATGATCGGAATGAGACTCTGGCTTTAAATACTGCATGGTGACACCATAATGCCAAGATCTCAAAAGGTGATCAACAAAAGTTCTTCAGCAGCTGTGTCTAGAAGTTCTTTCCTGAACACATCAGAAATGTAATTATTGCTTTGACAATAATGTCCAGTAATGTTGTTTCCATTCTATGATAGATCTGCAGCTATGCATGCCAATGAAGTTGAAAGACTGAATGATAAAACTATTATGAACTATTTTAAATTATGTTTATGCCGAATTTAGCAAAAAAAAACCTGTGTAGTGTCCTAGGGCAGTTTCTGCTAAAAGTCAGTAGTTCATTAGAGATGTAAGATGGGGGTTTCATTTCCCATCATCCTTATGTTTGTACTCTCTCCCACAGCCCCTCTCAACCCCAACACAACATTGACGGCATAAAAAAAAAAGTTTTCTTTCTATTCTAAATATTTGGTTAAAAAGTAAATTTTTAGATTTTAACTTTACTTTTAGTTGTTAACTAAATATTTATCTAAATATATAGTAAAAAAAAAAAAAAAAAAAAACCTAAATTGATAGTTTTCAACTAAATATTTAGTTTAAAATTAAATATTTAGTTTTTAACTTTACATTTTAAATAGACCTAAATATATAATTAAAACCTAAATAATTAAGATTTAAGCTAAGTATTTAATTTTTAACTAAATATTTAGCTTTTTTAAATAAAATATATTATTAAATATTTAGTTTTTAGCTAAACCATTGAGTAAATAAATACTTAAATTCACAAAACTAACTGTTTAGTTTTTCAACTAAATACTTCCTTTTAAAATAAATATTTAGCTTAAAATTAAATATTCAGTTAGTTTGTAAATGTAACATTTATAAATCCAAATGCCTATATGTTAAAATTTGGCTTTGCATATTTACAAACTGCACTTTATTTTATTTTATTTTATTTTATTTTATTTTATTTTATTTTATTTTATTTTATTTTATTTTATTTTATTTTATTTTATTTTATTTTATTTTATTTTATTTTATTTTATTTTATGTCTTTCAAAAAACAAGGGCACAAAGATGCACTTACCATCTCTCCGCTAGAGGGCGATAAAGCCGTTTCTCGTTGGGGGAAAGAGCAAGACGACGGCGCATGACGTCGCTTACGTCAACGCGCACAGCGTGTAGCAGTGAGGCAACATGGCTTTGAATGGAGGTTTGTGAACTTAACTGTTATCAATGTGCTAACTTTGACGTTTCCGCCGTCGGGTTGGGCATTTAGCAAAAAAAGTATGTTTTACTCTTTGATGTTGTGATTCGTTGATGTTATTTTTGTGGACTTCCGGTCTCCACTTTGTTTATAGGAGCGTCTAGACATTACGGTTAGTTTGTAAGCTAGCTTGTCATCATTTCCTGAGAGGAGTCCTGTGATAACATTAAAGAATATCAACAACTAACAGTGATATTTATGTCAAATATGTGTTGATAAGGAAGTAAATTATTGCATTTTTGAATATATATATAAATTGTGTCTTTCTAGCATGTAGGAGATAAGCAGACTTTTTAGCAACAGTCGGAGCATGTTGAGCTGCGTCTGTTTAGATTCGATAAAGTGACAGTTTTTGACCTGCAGATGATGAAGACTTTGAGTGGGAACCTCCGACAGAGGCTGAGATGAAGGTGATCCAAGCTCGCAGGGAGCGGCAAGACAAGATCAGCAAGCTGATGGGGGATTACCTTCTGAAAGGCTACAAAATGCTGGGGGAGTGCTGCGATGCGTGTGGGGTGAGTTAAAGGAGAGTCCATGCGGCTTTACAGCCTGGAGGAAATAGTCAAGTGATCCGATGTTTGTGTTTGCAGACGATTCTTCTTCAGGACAGACAGCAGAAAAATTATTGCGTCTCCTGTCAAGAGATGGACTCTGACATTGACAAGGATAATCCAGGTACGCCACACGTGTTCTCATCTGAGGTGTTGCTCCTAAAATATGGTTATTGGAACTGAAATCTGCAATGATTAATTATAAAAGTTGTTAAAGACTCACTGAGGTTAAAACAAAGCATTTTTACCATTTTTCTCATGATAGAGGATATATAGATATATTTTTAAAATTTAGCCTAAAATTAAGTATTTATTTATTCATTATGAATTGACAAAAAGGCAGTTTGCCCTCTCGGGGTGGGTGGATTTAAATATCTTGAGGTCTTGTTCACGAGTGAAGGAAGGTCGAAGGGTGAGATCAACAGGCAGATTGGAGCGGCGTCTGCCGTTATGGGGTTGCTGTATCGGTCCGTTGTGGTGAAGAAAGAGCTGAGCTCTCAATTTACTATACGCTCTTCATCCCAGTACTCGCTTATGGTGATGAGCTCTGGGTCACGACCAAAAGAACGAGATCCTAAATACAAGCAGCTGAAATTAGTTTTTTCTGTTGGGTGGCTGGACGCTCCCTTAAAAATAGGTTGTAGAGCTGCTGCTCTTCCACATCGAGGGGAGTCGGTTGAGGTGGCTCGGGCATCTGCTCCCCGGATCCCCCCTGGACGCCTCCCTGGAGAGGTGTTCCAGACATGTCCCACTGGGTGGAGACCCCGGGGAAGACCCAGGACACGCTGGAGAGACTATGTCTCTCAACGCCTCGGGATCCCCCCCGGAGGAGCTGGAGGGAGTGGCTGGGGAGAGGGAAGTCTGGGCATCTTTGGTCCAAGCCAGGGGTCTGCAACCTGCGGCTCTAGAGCCACATGTGGCTCTTTTATCTCTCCATAGTGGCTCTCAGGCTGAATAAAAATGAAATAATAGTAAATAAAAAAATAATGGAGATTAATATTTTTTTTAGCAAGGCTGAATAAAAATGAAATAATAGTAAATTAAAAAAAATGGAGATTAACATTTTTTTAGCAAGGCTGAATAAAAATGAAATAATAGTAAATTAAAAAAAAATGGAGATTAACATTTTTTTTAGCAAGGCTGAATAAAAATGAAATAATAGTAAATTAAAAAAATAATGGAGATTAATATTTTTTTTAGCAAGGCTGAATAAAAATGAAATAATAGTAAATTAAAAAAAAATGGAGATTAACATTTTTTTAGCAAGGCTGAATAAAAATGAAATAATAGTAAATTAAAAAAAAATGGAGATTAACATTTTTTTTAGCAAGGCTGAATAAAAATGAAATAATAGTACATTTAAAAAAAAATGGAGATTAACATTTTTTTTTAGCAACAGGCTAAGGTTTTTGGCTAATGTGTTACCTATTGGAGTTTTTAGGCTAATTTACAGTTTTGGCTTCTATTTTGGGAACATGCTAACGTTTTTGACTAGGTTTTTTTGAGGAATTTTATACTAAATTGGAGTTTAGCTAATATTTTGTAAAATGTTAATGTATTCAGCTAATTTGTTATCTACTGAATCTTTTTTTGTGGATAATTTAGAATTTAGCTTCTATTTTAGCAACATGTTAACGTTTTTGACTTGGTTTTCTGAGGAATTTTAGGCTATTTTGGAGTTCAGCTAGTGATTAAGCAACAAGCTGGTTTTTTATCTGGCAGATTTGGCCTCTAATTAGTTTTTTTATGTTAATTTGGAGTTTAGCTGATATTTAAGCAATAAACAACATTTTTAGTTAATTTGTTATCTACTGGGGGTTTTAGGCTATTTTTGAGTTTAGCTTTTATTTCAGCAACATGCTAACATTTTTGGCTGATTTAATTTACAGAGAAATGTTATGCTAATTTGAAGTTCAGCTAGTAATTAAGCAACGAGTTTTCTTTTTTGCTACTAAAGTTAAAAACATTTTAAAAAATTACATTTTTGAGAGATACTTGTTTCTTTTAATATATTTTTTTGCTTTTGTTGTTGCTAAAAATAGACATTATTCACTGCCACTTTGCAGAAACTGTACTAGAAAACAAAAATTTTTGGGGGACTAAAAAGGATAGAATCCTCAAAGACCACTAGAAATGTTTTTTTTGTTTTGTTTTAATTGATCAAAAGATGATTAGATACTTAAGATGCAACAATATTCAATATAAAACCGAACCGTTCAATGGGTGTTAGACAGTACCACTGTGAGTTGTCTTAAGCGTGTCTGCATATTCATGTCTTCCTGGCTGAGCCGGTCTGCTGCAGTAAATGTTCGCCCTTGCTAATCCCACAGGATTTGGAAAGTTTTAGCTAAATGCTAAAAACAACCGAGAAGATTTTCTTTTTGCAAAAACATCTGAAGGTACATGAATAAATAACTGACAGCTAAGGAATACTGCACTTTACTTGTGTTGCTGTTATTTATTTGGACTTGGGAGTAAGTCGGTTTAAAATATTTTTAATTGGTTCTATTTAGGTTGTATTTGACATCGAGCTGTCAAAATTTAAGAGAGCTGCAGTTCATTATGTTGACACATTCCATTATAAGCTGAAAGGTTCTACTTAAATAAATGTCATTCTGCAATAAGTCCAAAGAACGGAAAAAAATCACAATATTTGTGTTATTTCTGTTTGAAAAAATAAATCATAATCCGTGAAATTGCTGGATTTGAGGGTTTTGGGATTTTTTTTTTGTTTGTTCAATACGTATCTAACTGTGAGCAAACTGTATCATGCATCCCTATTAGATACAGATATGGTCTCATCTCCAGATGAACTCTTGACTCTTCTAATGCGCACGGTGACGATTACACCTCAACAACTTGTATGGGGAATTCATCGTTTGTACATAATTTTTTTAAAACTTTTTTTTTTTTTAATTTAATTTTTAGTTCCTTTCATCTGAGTATAACTGTCCTACAGTGTGGTGTAAGAGTCGGTTGTGCTTATAGTCGTTGCTAAATTAGAATTATCTGGTGAGATATCATCCTAGAACAGCAATCAGATCTCTAACTGGAACTGCTGCTCATGAGGAGTATGGGGAAGTGCAGAATTATGGCATCATCTGAGAAATTTTCCAGCATGTTCGGAGAAAATGTTATGAAATGGGTAATACAGTTTGTTCAAAGAGTCCTAAAACTATTTTATTAAGTAGTTCCTTTAAAAACCCTAGTTTCTTTTTTTGTAGAATTTATCTATTATTTCTAGTTCTGCCACAAACGATTATTTTTGACTAATCATCGATTACTTTTTCCGGTTAGTCGACTGATCGGGTCATGCGCACACTGGATTAAAGCATCTTTACCTTCATTAGCTTTAGAGTAACTAAAAATGAGATATATAGCATCACATGCAACAGTGCTAGAGTGAATGCTGGCAGCTGAATTTGGCCGCTGGAGTGCAGAATTTAGCTAGCATGGAGCTGAAATATGAGCTAAACTCTAAATTAGCCTAAAAAAGCTAATAAATGCCAAAATAGTCCAAAAATCTAGCATAATGCTTTTATAACCTTAAACTTTACTAAACTTCGACTCCATATAATATAAAGTAACGACTATTAGATTAGTTGTCAACTATTTGAATAGTTGATTAGTCGACTGACGGTGGCAGCCCTGATTGTTTCTGCTTTCATTATTTCTCCTGGAAACTCAACTCTCCTTTCATGTCATGTTTTGGTCAGCTCTGAACGCACAGGCGGCTCTGTCTCAAGTCAGAGAGCGGCAGCTTGCGGCGCAGACCCCTGAAGTTAACGGAGGTCCCAGCAGCAGCAGCAGCAGCAGTCAAGCGAGCGGCTCCGTCCCTCAGCCGCGACCGGAGCACTGCGAGGGAGCCGCCGCCGGGGGGCGAAATCCCCTCCCTCCTCCGGCCGCGCCGCCTCCGTCGGCTCCCGTTCCCGCCGCGTCTCTAGCGTCCGCTCGCCCCCCGGCCCCCCCACAGAGCGCCGGCTTCAGACCGGTGCTGCAAGACGCCGAGGAGGCTGTTCTCACGAAACTGCGCTGGGCCACGGCCCAGCTCCAGAGTTCAGCCTCGCTGGAGGCCAGCATCCAGCTCTGCAGCCTCATCACCGGCTGTGCCAACTCCCTGCGCAGCCTGAAGGAGCTCAGCCAGTAACGCCAGCGGACTGACGACAACCACGTAGTGACAGGAACGCCGTTTCTATTCGCCCCTCTGACTCTGGTTCAGCTCCCCTGTCCGGCCGAGCCGTCGCTTCCAGCTGAAACCGGATCGTCAAAAACGTGGGCAAGAAAACCACTCGTGTCATACCCGCGTGATCGCTTTAGGCATCGATTGCTCATAAAAGGTTTTAAAATGTCCGACCAGTAAAATGTGAAACGTCTGATGTGTTGCAGAGAAAAACCAAACAGATTACTGGCTAACGTTCATCCACGACAGCTACTATAGAAATACAAATAAAATCCATATATTTTTTATTTTCGTTTGGATTGTGTTAAATGTTTTAATTAGTTCAGCACCCAAAATTTGCACGAAAGTAAAAGTGGTTGCCGAAGAAACCGTGCCGACGAAAGACTGTTGAACTGATGAAGACTTCCTCCCATCTTTCCATCTGCTGCTCAGTCGGACTCTAGCTGTAAATTATTGGACTTCAGGATATCGGATAAATGTATCTGATGATGTTCGAGACTCAATCTTTTCTCTCTTTAGCATCCAGAATAAAGGAACTTTGCTTTTTACGTCAATAAACGGCACTTCATATAAAGTCATGCAGTGTTAAGGGAATTGGTTTTCTAATTATGTCCCAGAGTAAAACCAAACCTGTTCAAACGCTGAATTGTGTTTGTTTTTACAAGACGTCGTCTTAACAAGTTTTGTAAGATGGAAAATAAAGATGCTGCTGTGTAAACTCAGAACTGAAGTCGCCTCATTTCAACTGTCAGCAACAACATCCATGAAGTTTCTTCTTTTTGTTGAAAATTTTGTGTATTTCTAACTGTTTCTGTACCAAATATCACGTTTTGTACCAGATAGAAATGAAACAAAAGCTCCTCCTTCATCCAGAAGCAAAGTCTGTGTGCAGAAGGTGCAGGTCACGGCCAAACTGCCAAACTTCTTCTGCTGAAAGGCCGTCTTTATAGTCCTGCATATCTCTCGTTTGGCATTTGCAGCATATCTTTATAGAACACTTGCGGAAAACTTTTACTGCCTTCTGTCAGTTTGTGTGACTTCTAGTTCTGTGGATTAAAAGAGTCAAATCTTTCCTCTTTCTGCCACTCACAAGTTAAACTGGTCCGAACAAACGGAAAAGTTTCTTTTTTTTTTTTTTCTCTCTAAAAAATGCATTACCAGGAGAGAGGAGCAGGGGTCAGGGTAGAATTAGGATACAAAAAGGAAGTTTGTACAAGTATTGCACTTTTATAGTGACATTTTTTGATGATTTTTTTCCATAGATTCTCAGTAAATCCATTTTAACTCTACTTGCAGCAGTTTTTGTAGATGTTTTATAAGTTTCATATAAAATTTAAAAAAAAATTTATTTAGTTAGTCCAAAGAAGGAATTTTTTTTATATATAAAATTATGAATTAAGATAAATTACCTCAAAATCTTGTTCGAAATGGAGTAGGAAGAAGTTCAAACTTTTTAGTCCTACCCCCTAACAATTTATCTTAATTTTTATATTGTTTGATACAAGTGTATGTCATATTAGAACCTCTGGAACTTTTTTTTAATTTACATTTTTAATTAAAAAAAAAAAATCTGTAATATCCGAACTTCTTAGAAATCCTGTTAATGTTGTCCTTTGAACACATACTTTGAACAGATTGAATCACCTCAGTAGTGTCATTTGTTGTAAAAATAAAATAATTTCATTTTAAACTATTAATTTGATTTATTTTTGTTCATTTATTTCATAATATTTAAAAACAAAGTTTAATCAAAGAGGAAATTGTAAGACCTTTAGAAAAAAATCAGGAACACACACATTTTTAAAGAAGTGATCATCTGTATTCACAAACGATCTTTGAATGGGCTTAAATCCCCTTTTTAACTGTCAGTTTTGCATGGGTCACCTCAGCCAATCACCGGCCTCCATTTCACCTCACCATCCGTATCCTCACTCACACCTACTATCCTTTCAAACACTTTCCTCCACCGGCTGCCACACGCCTCTTCACCTAATTCCCACATTCTTTTTCTTTTTAAGGTTTATGTAAAAAGAAAAAAAATGTTGAAGCCTTCCACAGAGTTTCAGAAGCTGAAGTACTAAAACTGTGCATTTAAGTTTGTCACATCCCCGTCTCTGCAACAGCTCAATGGGGATGAAGACGGAGAC
The DNA here is from genome assembly GCA_003999625.1 of Oryzias javanicus. Lineage (NCBI taxonomy): Eukaryota > Metazoa > Chordata > Actinopteri > Beloniformes > Adrianichthyidae > Oryzias > Oryzias javanicus. The sequence continues at coordinate 23,263,391 of CM012450.1, forward strand.
GAGCGTGATCAGATCTGCCCTTTTTGCTTTGCGTCACGCACATGCTCCAACATGCTGCTTTTTTAGATTTAAAATTGACTCACAAGACACATTTCCAGGAATTTGTGTGCAAACAAATCCCTTATGATCAATTATTAACATAAGAGGCAGGCCGTCAAAACTGTTTTTATGTGTGTGAGCTGAATCGTGTGTCCACAGTGTTCTTGTTGGAAGAAATTAATCTCAGTTTGTTTGTTTTCTTTATTTGTTTTAGGTCAAATTATCATGATTCGAATGCTCTTGTGTGAAAATCGTAAAGTTTTTTTCCTTAAAAAAAATAAAAATTTGCTGTTTTAACTTACTAAACTCTTTGTTTTGGTTCAAACTTAGAGTCAAAGGACGAGATGACTTATTTGGAACTAATTGATTTTCTGTTTTATAATCTGGATTACCAGATCCAAACATTATAAATATTCCAGCAAAACTCTTGGTTAATCTATGGAAAAATTCAGTGTGAGATTCCCATTCTTACCACAAAAAAATTTGGAAAAAAAAATATTTAGGAAGAAAATCCAAAATTGAAGCATATTTCTTGCAGAACGGGTCATTTATGACTTACATAAATCAATGAATCACTGTTGGTATCCGACTGAGATAGTTTTCAGAAAAAACTGAAGCAAACTGCTAAACCAGAAAACAGAAATGTGCAGAGAAGTGCTTGTCCCGGTAGTGCTGCCCCGACATGCCTCTCAAACCGGTGGAACCAACATTCACGTGTTGACTTTCTGGCTCTGATTGTGTCACATGATTGTCACTGGGGTACACAACAAGGGAAGATTTCCCACAAGACACTTGTTGTTAAACCTTTATTTCTACAGGTATGTCAATTGAGAACAATTTCTCATTTATAACGCTGACCCGAGTACGCATCAGTAATACAGAAACAGCACAACAATACTTCTGTCTGGTTCTGACATGTCAGTTATTCAAGTTCCTTAGAAATTGAATTAAAACTTCCTAAAATTACTGCTTTCCCGAATGGCTTAACATTAACCTGAGTGAAACATTATCTTCTGGCACTGACATGACGTTCTTTGCAAAAGCATTTCTGCACATCTGAGCTCTTTTTTTCTTTTTTTTGCACCGTTGTTTTTGCATCTAAAATAAAGTGATTTCAGACCATTTCATTTTTTAAATTTCTCTCAGGAAAAAAAAAATCCAAAACATAAAATTGCAGTTTTCAAAGTCATTACATCTGATAGAAGTATTTATTTGAAATGACTACACAACAATCAATCCTTTGTTCAGAAACGTTCAATTCTCTGTTTTATAAAAAAAAATATAATTATTTCAAATCTTTTACTTCAATTATTTAAAAAAAAATTCATTCATTGGGATTTTTTAAATTTATGTTGATGTTGTTAATTATTTATAATAAAGAAAGACTAAAATAGTATTGTAAATTCTCATGTTGATCTGTTCAAATTAAAAGCGATTCCCTGTGTTGTAGTACCGATCATGACCAGCAGGGGGACAAATGGCCTCTAATTGTGAGAAAGCTGTTTCTTTCTGCTCCTTTCCTCTTTAACCTTTAAAGCAGCTGTGTTTTGGAAAGCTGTTTTCTATTGAGTGATTCTTAAGAAAACAAGTATTACATTTTAATTGTTACATTTTTAGTGATATTTATTGCCTATCTTATGTTGTTAATAGAGCTTTTGTTGAATTGATTGTTCTATTCCATTCTATTCTGTCATATTAAGCAAATAATATATTTGTGTGCTTGTTTGTTTGTTTGTTTGTGTGTGTCTTGGTTTTTTAATTACAGCAATTCAGTTGGTTTTATTTTGTTTTCTGTCACTATAGGACAGCAAAAACGTGGAAGTATGAATCCCCCCATCGCTCCACACTCAAACAGTTACTGTAAACATTGTCAGTGCACTGCAGTGAGTGACTGGTACAATAAATAGACATCATAGTGGATCCCAGAAAGCAGAGCTGGTGAGGACAATGGCGTGTTAGAGGAGGGGAGTGAGCTGCAGCACAATGAGCGCTGCAGTGAGATCAGCTCTTAAAGCAAGGAAATACCTCCCAGCTGCAGAGAAACCAACACAACAAACCCGGTACTACATAGGAGCAATTGAAGAACAAGACGGGAGAGGCCTTTGTGGTTCAACATGGAGAATAAATTACTCTAACTAGTTGTTAAGTTGTCGTTATTGCTGATGTGATTAGGTTCGGTTTGGGTTTTTGATATGATGCATGATCTGGATGTACCAAATATTTAAAAGGACAGAAAAGCATCACTAAAGAACATCATAAAATTAATTTAGGTTGGGGTTAGAAAGGTTCAAAATGTAACTAGAAGATTTGCATTACCTGCGAAAATGCTGATGTGAATGCTTTTTGCTAAAAGTAGTCACTGAAGATACTGAAACTTTTTGCTGAAAATTGTGATGCAATTTCCTTTAACTGCTTAAGGGATTTGCTGAAAATGCAAAAAAAGGTTTGCAAAATGTTATATTTGCTAAAAGACTGAAAATGTCATTAAAGAACTATGAAAGAGCGCTGAAGTTGACCTAATCTTCTGAAAAATTTGTTATAATTCTGCAAAAATACTTATTGTGTTGTCTAAATATTAGCTAAACTCCAAAATAGCCTAAAACTCCTCAGTAAACTAAAGTAGTCAAAAACGTTAGCCTCCTGCTACAGCTAAACTCTAAATTAACCTATAAAAACCACTGTAGCAAACAAATTAGCCAAAATGTTAGCATGTTGCTAAAATGTTAGCTAAATTCCAAATTAGCATAAATACACCTCAGTAGGCAAGATGCCAAATTAGCCAAAAAAAAGCTAGCACATTGCCCAAATACTAGCTAAACTCCAAAATAGTCTAAAATTCCTCAGTAAATTAAATTTGTCAAAAAGGTTAGCAAGTTGCTAAAATAGAAGCTAAACTTTAAATTAGAAAAAAAAACCCAAGTAGAAAACAAGTAGCTAAAAACTTTAGCATGTCGCTAAAATAGAAGCTAAACTCCACATTTTTTGAAAATGACTGTAAAACATTAAAACATAGCCTATGAATTTATTTAAAGGCTTGTTGTTAATCTACTAAATTTTGAAATTTGAAGCTTGCTTTTTCATTCATTTCCAATGGGGCTCATTTTGCTCAAAAACTATAAAGTTCTTGAATAAGAAAAATACGAGCAGTAACGTCCTGAATAAGCTGAATGTTTTCATACCAAGATTTCTGAAATATCTGAAAGGGTGATTGAGTTTTTTATGTACTGAAAAACGTACATAAAGGAGGAGGAGAATCACTATAGCGTGAATGCACAATAAGACATACATAATATAGTGAAAAACAGACCAAGCGACATGCACGTTTCACTATTGGTAATTGTTTGGTGTCTTTTCCTCTGGGAATTATTGTCCTCTTTTTGAAATTCTAAACAGAGGCGTGTCTCATGCATGTCTGTGCACATGCAGGACTCATCATTTCAGGATTCCTGCAGCTGATGAGCCCATAAAACCAGAAAAAGCGCGTATCAGCTGTTTTTTTTTTCATGCATGTTTGCTGAGGGAGTGGACAAAACAATAATGTGGAGCACTGAAGCCTGCACGGGGGTGTAATATTAGACCCAACTCTGAGTCATGACACATTCACTCCCCCTGCTGCTGCCCCACACTCCTCCATCCCAGCTGCCTCCGTCCATCCATCCCTCCATCCAAAAATAAACTCCTGTCTCAGAGAGGAAAATCCCTGATCTGATTGGAAAACAGGAACAAAAACACCCACTTTTCCTGCAACTCAGTCACAACTTGCTTCCATACCAGCATGAATGAATCTATGAACCTTCAGACCTGCAAGAGAAGATTAGAAACAGCTTTCAGAAGATGATAAGGTTGTTGCAGGATCAAAGTCTGCAGGGATGATCACCACTGAACATTTACACTTCAGATAAGAACTTTGCATAGCCTAAAGCTCCATCAGGGACTCCCTTTGCATATCCTGCCTCACACTCTGCCCCTTTGTGCTGTCACAGAGGGAGGGTGGACTTCAGGAGGAAGCGGGGCTGCTGAGCAAAGCCGCGCGCTCTCCATGTGGACTTCAGCGTCAGCCTCTGAGCTTCCTCTTTTTCTGACGTGCTCATTTCAAATGAGCGCAAGGAGCCGCTGCTGTGAGCTTCATCATCATCTTCATCAGCAGACGAGACCAAAGAGGAGGTCCTAATAAGGAGGAACTGCCACAAAAGTTGGATTACTGTGGCGCGTCTTGACTTTCATCAACAAAAGCCATGGCTTCGGTGTGGAAAAGGCTACAACGAGTCGGAAAAAAGGCTTCAAAGTTTCAGTTTGTTGCCTCGTATCAGGAACTGGTTTTGGAATGTACCAAGAAATGGTAAAGGTTTTTATTTATGCTCTCCGAGTGTCTGTTTGTCATGTAAACAAGCGCTATTGTTGTGTTATTGCTATAATAGAACGCCCTTGTGGCTACACTCCCTTTCGTTGTCAGTTTTTCCGCTACGCTGAAAGGTGAGCTCGTCCTCCTTTCAGTTTGGAGCGGTTCGAGAGGACGCGAGTTCGAGACCGGGCCTCGAACAACGGTGACAAAAAAATGTCATTGAAGTATAGTAAAAATAAATATAATCAACTCAATTTTCACTTAAAAATGCTTATCTAAAAAAAAATACATCGTTTTAAGACAATTAAATTACATTTTATCAACTAAAATGGTTTCTACTGTAATAATTCATGATTTTAATGCCAATTTTTGCTCCTTTTCTATGACTAGTTATGTGAAAACTGTTTTTCTTTACCAAAAACGATGACTTTAGAGGATTAAAAAGTGAAATCATGTCTGAACTTGTGGGAAATGATTCAACAGTTGGGCAGTGAGGCTCACCTCTGCCAAAAATATCAGTCATCATTTACAAAAATTCAAATCCTACATCCAGCTCAAGATAGAAAACTTTTAATATATGTAATGTGGTTTTTTTTTTTGCATAAATTTTAGCATCCAAATATGCATCACTTCTTTATTCTAGCATAAACTGTAAAGTACATCCCCACTGTATAATTAAATAAAAACAATTTTTTTCTTTTAGTTTTATTTTGAATATTCTTGTTACTAAATTAACTTGAAAAAAGTGCTCTAAGGTCTTTAAACCTTTGCCCACATGGCATTCCTGGCTCAGCTGCACCTTCTTATCTGCCGAGGTTACATTAACAGATAAAGACTGACTCTGGTCATTACATCCTTGATAAAGAAAACACTATTACTGCTGTATGGTCCTTCTTCTCAAGGATAGGTTTGATCAGACCTTACAGACTAGTTTGGAAATCGACATATGAACAAAAGTCAGATTCTAAATGTTTAGAAGTTCAAGGGCATGTCTAAAGAGAGGTCACAGAATTTAAAAACAGAAATAAATATAAAAGAGCGCTATATAATTTGAAAGTTTCTTCCCTTTTTTCTGGGATTTCTTTCATCCTCTCTATTTGCATCCACATATCTCCACACGCTTAATTTTCAGCTGTTTTTTCCTGTTTAGTTTCAAACTTTGAGACACTGATACACCCCTCACTCACACACTTCTAAGAGGCATATAAGATAAATATTTCCTCAGAAACATCAAAGTTAATAATGAACTCAAACTAAGCGGATGAGCTCTTCTTTTAATGATTTATGGCGTAGTTACACGTGTGACAAATAGCAGCTTGTGTCTCCAGAAAACAAAAAAAATAAAAATAAAAATACAGCCACCATATAAATGCTATCAATGCCAGCTTACAGTAGCAACTTTCTGCTTGTCGCGGTACTGTAACAGACACAGGGTCCAAAAGGTTTCTGTGGAAGCAGAAACACAGCAGGGAGTCAAAGATAAGACAATGGTTAGAAAATGATGGTTGTTCGGCAGGGACAGGGAAGAGGCGCTGACATAATTAAAGAGTCCGCAACAAGACTATTTTTATACCACACTAGCAGAGCTTCATGTGACAGAGATTAGTAAGTGCAGGCTTTTTCTGAGGAAACAGCTGCAAAAACAGACCTTTTCAATTCATAACAGTGGATTCATTTGTATTAATTACAAATATAGGAAATAAAATTGTCATTGAGGAATAAATAATATTCCCTAATGTAGTTTTCAGTATTATGCTAACAGGATAGTATGTCGATTGCTTTCTTAGTCATTGTGATTTCCTGCCATCAACCCGTCTCCTTTACTAGGCTATTTCTGTTCCCTTTTCTGACACACTAACACACATGTAAAGAGTACAACTTTAACTTCAACAAAGAGCCACATTTTGTAGTTTCAAGAGCTTATGATTATCTACATAATTGCACATCTGCATGTGTGATGTTGGGTTAACGTAGTTCCTCCTTTCTCTCGGAGGCAGGTCGCACCGGCACAACTTCCTGTTCCACTTCCTGTGTCAAATAAGAGAGAGAAACACAATAGAAGCTTATGAATTGACACAGTGTTTACCAAAAACACTTTCTACAGCCTAATTACATATAAACAGCTGGTTGCTTGGTTTGTTAATGTCAGAGAGAAATAGTCAAATGAAGAATGTCATCATGTGCTCAAAGTCTAATCTGTAAACACGGTCTGTCACACCACTAACAGTGTTTTTCCTCTAGCATGCTAATATGCAGTCATAAGACCTCGTAAAAGAACCTGTGTTTCCTATTTTTCCACAGTGTCCACTTTGTTCAGTGACTTTACCTAAAAGTTCTTAAAATAAATCTTTTTCAGGAAGAATTACATCATTTTTCTTATTAATTTGCTCAGTTTAGGTGTGAAAATATATATAAAATATGTAAGAGTTTTGATTGCTAGCATTAAGCAATGTTCTTTTAACTTTTTTTGTGTTTGTGTTTTTGTCAAGGCAACCAGACAAGTTGAGAGTGGTGTGGACGAGAAGGAACAGACGCATGTGTTCCAAGGTGAAAAAACGCAAAAAAACAACCACATCTTAGGAAATGTTTGTCCTCTTGCAAGAACCCTCTGCTACTGTAATTCATTGCATTTCTCATCTAATGACCTTAAGATTTAAACTATTTTAACACATTTTCAACCTAATTGTCGTTTATTTAATAGACGTCAGTGTAATATTTAGTGAAAATTTTTTTAATGTTATTTCTAATTTTACTAATTTTTTGAAAAATTATTCCAAATCAGATCAAGTTAGTTTGTCTGTGTCAATATAATTATTATAATGGGTTAATTAAAGAGGCTATATCAAGCAGTTAGTGAATGCAAACAATTTGGGCCACAACATAGTGAAGTCTTTTAGTTGACCCACTGTTCAAAGGTGTGACCCACATTACTTCATTGCAGAGAAACACAGGAAGGCAGGCAGGGGGAGTTTTGTCAACAAACTGGAAAGACCTCATATTTGGTCTGTAAAAACTTGGTCCACTGCAGAGCATTATTTGGGAAACTAAATGTAGGATCTTAAGCACCAAATATTGGATGTTGAATAAACATCCACTGTTTATCTGTTGGTTATAGACCATTTCTAAACAAATACACGCATACTTTCAACTAGGTCGGCTATTTGCAACATCTATCTAATTTGCATATTAAGCTTCAGATTAAAATTTGAACGTCACATGAGGCTTTTTTTAGATCATATAATTTATCATAAATGTTTAAAACAATATTCAAGAAATTGTCACACTGACAGACGAGGTGAGACAAGAATCACCATGGATTATGATGTTTGCAGATGATATTGTGGTTTATAGCGAGCGCAGAGAACAGGTGGAGGAAGAGCAGCGATAAGACGGAGTGGAAGTGGAAGAGTGAAGTTACAGAGAGAAGAGATAAAGGAGGTGCAGGATTTGAAGTATCAACAGTCCAGAGTCATGGAGAGGGTGGAGAAGACGTGAAGAAGAGAGTGCAGGCAGGTTGGAATGGGTGGAGAAAAGAGTCCGGTTGGATAGAAGAGTTTCAGCTCAAATAAAAGGAAATTTGTACAAACTGTGGTGAGAGCAGCCATGTTGTTCAGCCTAGAGACAGTGAGGAAAAGAAGATGCTGAGGTTCCTGTTGGGAGTGATCAGGATGGATCAGGAATGAGTCCATTAGAGGGACAGCACATGTAAGAGGTTTTGGAGATAATGTCAGAAAGTTTTTCCGGCTGATATAATAACTGATAACTGTTCCCCTGCAACTGTGGCCAATAGCCGATATTTTCCAATATCGATATTTAAGTGTCTACAATAACACAAAGTTTAGATTAACTTTATGTTTCTTTATAAGAATTTCACAACTTTTCCTTTACTATGCAACCACATTATACTTGACCTTATTACCATACAGCAAGGGATCTCGTAGGAACAAGTACCACTTTAAAACTTTGAAAATATTTACTGACTGTTAGATGCAACTGTAAATCATAAGCTTTCAATTGCTAGGGATATATCTAGAACATGTGTCACTATAAATATAAAAGATACATTAAAACTAGAGCTGGGACGATTCGGTTTGATTCAGATTTTTTTTTAAATTCTTCTATTCAATTCAATTTTGAGTTTACACATTTATACACATCTGTTTAGAAACACATTGATAAACTACTATATGATTTATATTAATCTGATACAGTTCACATAATATTTATTAGTGAAATAATGGGATTGTTAATAGCATACAATTTTACATGGTTTCTCAAAAGGAGAAGTTCTAACAAAAATGTTCAGATTATTAACATTCTAAACATTGTTCTGCCTCTCCTGGAGGGTGTTTCAGTTTGGCCACTAGGTGGCGATTGCCCTGTAGCATTACACTTAATTCCAGCAGAAGAAAGTATGAGCAAAAAAACAATGTTTTAGACCACAAATGGTTACTTAAAAATATATTTTCTCAAAAGAGTTTAGAAAGTTCATACGAGTGAGTTTATAAAGATAATCATTCAGTCAGTATTCTATGTTTAGCATTAGCATTAGCTGTCCTATGGGAAATTCCATAGCGGACTTAAGCTGTATTTGCTAAATTGATTTCTGTTTTGTTATGAATCGATTATTGATCTGTTAAGCTTAAATCGATTAATCAATTTTATTAACCCAGCCATAATGAAAACAGTCAGAACAACTACTGACCATGACTGTAAACAGAAGCTTCCCAGTGCCAAGGATCTATCAGGAACAACTAAAAAGTCAAAATTAAAGTGTATGGGAAAACAGTCATCGATTTTTTTTTACTACCAGTCCGATACTGATACCGATACTGGCACATATTTATCGCCCATCTCTAGTTCGGACATGTCCAGAGGAGAGACAGTAAATATATATTGGTAGAAAGATGATGAGTATAGCTACCAGACAAGAAGTCCAGAGGAAGACCAAAGATGAGGTTTATGGATGCATTGAAGGAAGACATGCAATTCCTGAAGGGAAAGCCAAAAGTGAAAGAAAATTCCAGACTCAAATCAAACTCGTGATCATAATTAAACATGAATGCACATTATTTCACTGTGCAAAATATTGTTTGCGTTTTTCTATTTTTGTATTTTTCCTACTTTAGTTTATTAAAATAAATACATTCTAGGCTGTGTGAAAACTGGGTTATATCATGAAGTAACCCTTACCGATTTCACCCTTCCATTGTGGCTCTCTGGTTAAAGAAAAATCAAGTTTTTAAAAAATATTGAGATTAAACATTCGAGACATCAGATTTTTGTGCAGCACGAAAAATCAATTGGAAGTCAGAAAGCACAACCAGAATTAAGAAGAAATGAATTATAAGACAGTTTTAAGACAATTTAAGGGCTCCTTGTGGGTTGCGTCGCAACTGGCTCCAATTTATTTTTAACACTCTGTAAGTGTTGAAGGTTGCAGACCCCTGCCCTAACCCAACCAATCAATTCCATTTTAACTGTAATTAAAGCCGCAAGCGGCGTTGGATGGCCCGCAGTCGCTACCCGGCCCCCCTTCTCCCTCGCTGCCCGCCCTCTCCCTCGCTGCAGCCACCGCCGCCGGACCAACGCCGCCGCACGCACGCCGCCGCACGCACGCGCCGCCGCACGCACGCACGCACGCGCCTCCGCACGGGCCGCAGCTGCCCTTGGTGGTGACCTTTGACCCCGAACTCACTTGCTTAGCACTCACTGTGGAAGCCTAAGTCCCTCCCTATGCTTCCTGAATAGCTGGTCTGAGATGAATGTGAGAAATTGATGAAAAAAGCACTTTTTTCAAAATGGCGGCTTTTCTGTTGGTTTTATCTCCATAGCAACCATTTTATGTTTTGTTCGTCTGAGGTCACCGAGCAGTTTGACGTCAAGATCATAAGGATCGGTAAAAGTACACTTTGGATTACCTTAGCAACGGGGGGTTATTCGATAACCACGCCCACATTCCTTATATGGTCATATTCTATGGTATTATCCTGGTTACGGCTTAAGTCTGGGATCAACATATTAAAGTCCCATAGGAATGCATTGAAATATGAGCGTGTACTAAGACTACGCCACTTTTGCGAGCTCGCCACGCCCATGCCGTTCAAAATCTATAGCTTGTGGTACCATTTTTCCTTTGCCAATGACTTCCCATTGATGCCAACGGTGTTAGGAAACGATTGAAAAAAGTCCCTGCAAGTGATATGTGATTGAAGCTAATGCTAATGCTATTTTTTTTGTAAATTCACGATTTTAGCAACTTCCCAAGGTCAAAGGTCAACGAAACTTTAGCAGTTGTTGAAGGCTCATGCTAGAGGCATGTGGTTCAAATTTTGTGACAATCGGACAAACTAAAGGTTCGTTTCACCTTTGCGAAATCCCAAATTTTCAGATTTCGAAACAAAATGGCCGCCAAACGGTAGGTCGTGGAGCCATCCCACAATAATGTAAAAAATAGCCATGGTTATATCCAACAAAGTTATGTTGGTTTCGTTTGCGAAATGCGAAGTAAAAAATTGAAATTGCTGAGTCAGCACTTTTTTTCGCGACGGTTTTTTGCGTACCAGAGGCGCACCGTACGCATTTCGGTTTCGTAAGTTATGTCATTTCGTTCACCTCGGGCCTCCGGACGCGCGAATACCACTTTTACGCAAATCGGTGTAAATATGTTCGACCTAGCTAAAACCGTGTCCGTCGCGACCTCGCAACATGCACGCCATTTCATATTCTACAACTTCTAATTGCAACATTTTTCCCCAGTAGGTTCCCATTAATGCCCAACTAAGTCACATAACAGTTGATAAAACCCCCTAGGAGGTATTTTTTTTCGTAGCTCGTAGCAAACGTGCTTTTTTCGTTAATTTCAAGATGGCGGCAACTTCCCAAGGTCAAAGGTCAATCAAACTTCTTGGGTGTTTGTAGTCTCCGGCTATGGACATGCTTGTGAAGTTTCGTGAAAATCGGACAAACAAAAGTGTCGTTTTCCCATATTGATGAAAACCGTGAAAAACGCCATTTTTCAGTTTTCAACGCCACATTGCCGCCAAGGCGTGGGTCGTCTGGCCATCCCATAATGATTTCAAATGTTCTTGGGCTTATCCCCAACACCTGTCATTGGCCGTTTTTTGCGTTTTCCGAAATATTGTTTTTGTCGTCCCATAAGCGAAAATCGGCCCATTCATTTTTTTTGCGGGAACGCTCGCCGTGATGTCATCGTTTTGGGCGGGGTAACGCGCACTATGCCAAAAATTCATTTTCAATTTTCCCTACGTGTGGTGCGATTTTGAGGTACTTTTCGTTCATGTGGCGGGGGTGTAATTTTCGTTCAAAGGCGCAGAAATTTTACGTTTTTTCACTCTAAGCAAAAACAATATGGTCCTTGCAGTCAGTTGACTGCTGCTGCGGGCCATAATTAAGAAAACACTTCACATCAACGTGCCCACACTTGAAGCAAAAGGCTTTTATTTACGGTCAAATGCTGTCATTTCAAGTTGCTAATGCAACAGGAAAACAGATCTACACACAAATTTGTTTGAATACTCATGAACGACAATTTGGGTATTTAAATTTCAAAGACTTTGAGCCACCACAAGCCATAAACCTTTGAGCCACCACAAACCATAAACCCCTACTTTACTGCTGGTTTAAGAATAAGTACAGCCAGAAACAAGCTGCTGTGTTCACATGCTGTTTGTTGTGTAGCTCCACAGCTGGCAACCTGGAATCAAGAACCCATACAGAGGAATGGTGGTGTGGCCCGTCCCGGAAAACATCGACATCTCTGTCACCCTCTTCAAGGTATTACACTCAGTACAACAAGTTTACATTTGAAACCTTCAGCATGAAATGAAACAACAAAATCCATAAATATACCCATGATCTGCATCAGTCCTTAGACAGAAAATTATGTCTAAAAAAATGTATCAGCTAAATTTGGGGAGGTTATTCTTAGCTTTAGTTAGCGTGAAATATTTTTTAACTTGATTAGGCTCTGCTTTCTTCTAAATAAGTTTAGTTAGTCAGAGAGGAACATCTGAGTTAAACATCATCTTTCTTTCGTTGCTGCACATTGAAGTCTGAAAATGATGAAGTTAAATGTTCATAAAGAAGGTTTAACTAAACAAAATCCTTTTGTTCTCACTGTTGCCTGCAGGAAGCCAATGCTGAAGAGTTTGAGGACAAAGAATGGACGTTTGTCATAGAAGGAGTGGGTATTGCTCAGCTTCAGAGCTTTAAATTCAACAATAACATTTTAAAAATGTGCAATTTAGTTTCATTTCAGCCAGAATATAGAGCATCATTTTTGTTCTTAAAGGAAAATAAAGGTCATCGTAAGGTGCTGGCGTCTGCTGACATCAACCTGAAACGCTTCGCCAGCCCAACGCCAACCCAGACCGACCTGACGCTGAACCTCAAGCCCCTGTCGGTCAAGGTGGTGGAGGCCACGCTCAAGCTGTCTCTCTCGTGTGTGTTTGTCCGGGAGGGAAAAGCCACGTGAGTATAGTTTTTGCCACTAAGTCAAGGCCCGGGGGCCGGATCGGGCCCTCGGGGTAATTCTATCTGGCCCTCCAGATCCTTTCATTGTCATTAATGGCCCAGCGTTATCTTTCGCTTATTTCTAACTAGTATAAATTTGACAAAATATGTTTTTGTGGAGTGAAATTTTCAAAGTTATTTAAGGTCAAAGTTGATTTATTCTGGAATAATATTCCTGCCTTTTTATTATTCAAGATTATGGTAAAAAGTTATGGTTTTAAAGTTTATAAAATTAGCATTCTGCTAGCTTTTTGGACTATTTTGGCATTTACTAAGATTTTTTTTAGGCTACTTCGGAGTTTAGCTAATATTTACAAGCCAGCTGTTTTGGCTAATGTAGTCTGTTTTTAGTTTTTAGGCTATTATAAGTTAAGTTTTTTTTAGCTACATGCTAGCTGTCTTGGCTAATTTAGGCTTTAAAAAAAAAAAAAAAAAGGTTTTTAGGTTATTTTGAAGTGTAAATTTTTTTTTAACTTCACTCTAGCGGTTTTGGCTAATTTATGCTATTTTAAAGTTTTTTAGGCTAATTTGAAGTTTAGATATTTTTTTCAGCTACATGCTAGCTGTCTTGGCTGATTTAGGTTTTTTTTAAAAAATTTTTTAGGCTTTTTTTGAAGTTTAAATATTCTTTTTCAGCTACATGCTTGGGGTTTTGGCTAATTTAGGCTTTTTTTTAAGTTTTAGGTTATTTTTTACTTTAGATCATATTTCAGCTGCTTGCTAGCTGTTTGGGCTAATTTAGGCTTTTTAAAAAAGTGTTTTAGGCCATTTTGGCGTTTAGTCAATATTTACACGCTAGCTGTCTTTTTTATATTGTTTTCTTTTTATTTATTTTCTTTATTTTCTTTTTTTTTTTTTTTTTTTTTTCTTCTTTCTTTTTTTCTTTTTTTCAATTTCTTTCTTCTAATAATTGATTTCTTTCGCAAATTTGGCATTTTTATCTATCAATTTTAACATCTTCACCAATAAGCACTAGCATCCTCAGCTTCCAGCATTCACACGAGCATTATTGCAGGTAATGCTATATATACTACTTCATAATTATGCTAAAAAGTTTGGTTTTAAAGTTTCAAAAATTCAGTATTGGAGTGTTCAATAAATGTTTATCCTGTTTAGCCCACGACCTAAGGTGGGTTTTGGATTTTGGCCTCTTGTGCGATTGAGTTTGACACCCCTGGTTTATGCTGTGTTAACACACCTTATAGTGGCTCGATTCTGTAACTTAGCAATACCAGTTGTCCTAATGATAGAATAAGACGGGATGTATAGAAAAACAAAATGATAAATGTTGAGTAGAATGGTCAGAACTTGGTTTGCTTTATGCACAAACGTGTATTGAAAATCAAAGCTTAGTGACACGAAAATGTCTTCTCCTCAGGGATGAAGACATGCAGAGCCTTGCCAGCCTCATGAGCGTCAAACCCACAGATATCGGCAACCTGGACGACTTCAACGAGAGCGATGAAGAGGAGGATAGAAAGTCTGTGACGGCAACAAGTAGGCACCTCTCCTCCAGTTCTGTCCCTGTTTCCTCCTATTTGCTGTTCTGGATCTTTTTTTTTTCGTCTTTCTCTTGATGCTATAGTTGTTCCACACACACTTACCCGTCCAAACCGCCCCGCTCCCCCGCCTCCCGACCAGCGCCACTCTGCTGGAGCTTCTATTACAGCTTCAGGTATTTCCACCTCCGTCCTTCTGTTTCTCACTTTTCTCTTGTCAGAGCGGAGCGGGCATGAACACAAGCTCTGTCTGCATTTTCTGTCAGTATGCAGTATTTGACACGCTCCTCATACTAGTCTCTTACCTATGTTGCTATCCATACCACCTTAATCCTTTTAGCTCCTGTCTTTATGTTCTTTGATTTTTTGTATTTTTTCAACCATAAACACGATCAACATAATTCTAGTAGGAGATCTTGAGGATGAAAAGCAGCTGTTATTTCTTGAAGAGAAAATAAGACACAACTTGTTTTTTATGATGTTGTTTAAACCTTAAATGGGGATATATTTTCCACAAAAAATATGTTTTTCTGTATAATGTGAGTTATTAGAGATGATTTTTACTAATTATTGCAGTATTGCGATATTGCAGATATCGTGAGTGGTCGCATAGCTGTCACACAAACTGTGAAAAATTAAACGTTGGATCCATTTACAAAAGTACTATAATTTAACTTTTTTTCAAATTCTATTTTTGAGTTGAGTAAAGCATCAACCCAAAATTTTAATTTGATGGAATTAAAATTACACAACTTTTGTTAATTGATCCAATTATCCACTTGTTTCAGAGCCTTCTCATAATGATGTCATCCCCGCCTGTCACTGAACTGCCACCGCACAAACTCAAAATGTGCCCGGGCAGCAGCTGACCGATGTCAACTTTTAGAGGAAAAATCATTCAAACTTTCTCTAAAAACCTCCGCGACCGCTGAAAATTTACAAATGCCACCGCCGAATTTACTAAAAAATTGCACTTTGGGATATGTAACTGTAGCCTTAGTGACTATACTTTTTTTTTAAACAACAATGCTTTTTCTTACCCCATTTTCAGATTATTTTTTTCTTATTTAAAGAAAATGTTTTAAATTTTAAGACTATTTGACTTGTGTCTAAGGGGCCAAAGCACAAAGGCTTTTGTTGTCTTGAGAGATGTGACAACTTCTGAAAGTACATGAAAATGAAGGTGATAGGAGCTCACATGATGACCACCACTGACTCTTAAACAAACAGATTCTGATATTTTTATTAACAATACAAATAAATGTACAACTTTATAGGTTTGTCTGATTGGATGAAGTTACATTTTATGAAATACTTCAATACTACAATACTACAATCTTCATCATGGAAGAAGAAGCAAAAATCATGAACTGAAATGTCAATTTGCTTCTGATAAAGATGAATCACTGAATAGCTGGTTTCTTCTCTTTGTTTACTTCCCTTCCCAAGAAGCAGGACGTTTCTGAGTGGTTTCTTTTGCTCTTGAGAGTCCATGTTTTTCCCTAAATCCAAGTGTGAAATTTTTCAGTTCCATGCCAAGTCGACCCAAGTCCTCTGAGTTCATGAGGAGAATATAAGTTAGCACAAAAAATTCCAAGTTTTTTTTTACTTTAATTCACTAAAACAAGTAAGCTGATCAATACTCTACTAATAAATTCTGAAAACAATAGTGGTCAAATTTATGAAAAGTAAACAACTCTTCATTGGAATATAATTAGATTTACTGCACTGCATAAAAATGCTTAGAAAAAATAACTTTAAGAAAGCTTTAAGCTTGACAAAACAAAAAATGAATAATATAAAACCTTATTTATTGTCAGTCATAATGAAAGCTGCCTCCCACACGGTTTTTATAGCTAAGGGTTTTTCCCACCTTAATCCAGAGCCGCCTTAAACACAAATTAGGTTTTAGTTTGTAGTTCAAATTGTTGTTTTCTTCACTTCAATAAGCCAGCAAAGATTTGAAGAGACCAACCACTATGTTATGTTTAGAAAAATAAGTTAAACACACATTGAAAAAAATCAAATGAAACTGAGATTTAAATAAATATTTGGTCATAATTGCATATTTTCTTTATCTCTTCTTTAGAATCCTTTCTTTTTTAGTTGTTACTCTGTCAATCTTCCTTCATGTCTTCATGTCTTAATTTCATCCATCAGCACAACTTTAATGATGGTTTTCCAACTTCTGCAGTTCACTCCCGCCCTCCTCTGCCAATCGCCCCTCGTCCCTCGCCGCGTCGCTCCAGACATCCCCTCGCCGCTGGCCCCGTCCAATCAGACACCCAGCCTTCCCCTGGCCCTTCCCCTCAGCCCTCGCCCAGGTCCAAGCATAAAAAACCCTCCATCCCTGCTCCCCCGGAGGCCTCAGCGGTGGCTGACTCTCCAGCCAGCTCCCAGACTGCTGTGGACAAGCCTTCAGCTCCACCTGGTGTGCACCGTCCTCCCGATCACCTCATACCTGCTTCCACTTCACCTCCTTCATCAGTGGTCTCCACTTACTATCGAGAACCTCCAAAATCGACCTCTAATTTCCCCTCTGATTCCCCCAAATCATTACTTCAAACTACATCCTCTCAAATGCCCCATGTGGCTGTATCCACCCATAAGTCCATCTCCACTCCCTCCCATCTGCCCATTCCTAAACATCCCTCCTCCCAAAAACCCGCCGTGTCCTCCGCTCAGCCCTCTCTCACGTGGGTCATCTCTCAACCTCCATCTCTGCCCAGAATCTTCCAGTCAGGTTCGACTAAAGGTATCTGACTGGCAGATAGGCATGCTGTGTGTTCCGTACTAACACGTTTTCTTAAGTTGTTATAATGAGTTACATTTTCTGTGGGACTTTTTTTCTGTCATAGGAATGAAAAATCAAAACTAAATGCATGTAGTGTGTAGAGGTGTTCTGTGTGGAGGCCTGACAGTTCAGAAAATGCATCTAAACCCATTTTATTGTGCTATTACATGATGCTTTCCTTATTTTTCTTTAAGAGTTATATTCACTAAAGCACAATCGCACATTTTCTCTTGGGAACAATGAACATTATCTGTTAGAGAAGCTGTAAAACAGCATGATGGGCTATTTATTCTTTCAAAAACAGCAAAAATATTTGTTTTCTGATGAGTTTTAGCTTTTATGTCTGCTTTTTAGAAAGGAAAATCCTGAACTTGCAAAATAAGTTTGGGAGTGACCAACTAAAAAGAAGAAAATGCACAAAGTGGCATTTCTTGAAACACAGAAAAAAAAGTCTTACATATTTTTTTTGGTCAATGTCATGCAGCAGAGTTGTTTAAAGTCTCATCCTAGCATTTTTTTGGTCTATTGTGAAAACAATCCCAGTGGTCTTTTTATTATAATTATTCAATTTTTAGCCACAATAAAAAAATACATTTAAAAAACTGTTTTTCTAGGACATAGTTTCTTCAGGAGTTCACCAGAGATTTGTTTAGTTATGAGCTGCGCTGTTGACGGGGAGTAAACCTTCTCGCTATCCCATCATCCACCTGTTAAAATGCTCTCCTGCTAGCTTACAGCCCCTCATGACCCCAACATAACATTACAGGTGCAACAAAAAAGGGCGAGTAATATTGATGTAAATGTAAATATTGTTTTGACATCTTCCCCAGTAATGTTGTGTTTTCCTTCCACAATAAATCTGCAGCTTTGGACGTCAAGGAAGTCAAAAGACTGAACCATAACCGCATCATGAACTCTTTTTCATTATGTTTATGTCATTTTAACCAAATTATTTTTAAAAAATGTATAGTTTCCTTGGATATAGTTCCTGCAGAGAGGCAGGAGTTCATCAGAAATTTCCCTCTCTCTCACTAGCTTACAGCCCCTTTCAACCCCAACATAACAACAAAAATGTGGAGCGATATCGTAGCTACAGTTTTGAGCTTTTTCTAATACTATTTTTTTGTCTGCGCCTGAATAAGAACAATTTAAGTTAAGGAATACTCAATCTTAATTTTTTTTATATGTGCCCTCCATCATAAGAAAAATGCCACAAGAACATGTTAAAAACACCACAAGCACCATTTTCATGGGAGTGAGTCTTTAGGTGCACGCTGCCCTGCTTTAAATTTCCCCCTTCACTGTTCGTCCTCCACATTTTCCCTCTTTTATTCACCTTTTTGCTTCATTAGCTCCTGCCTCGCACCAGCGAAGCCCCACAGACGTTCAGACTTCAGCTGATTCTGCTTCACTCCTGGGTTAGTCTCTGCACTGACTGTCATGTTTATCCAGTCTTTCTCCAATCCAGAACCTTTATTGTTCTCCTCTTTCTACCAGGGCACGTTTTCAAACCTCAGGTGGTCAAACCTGTTGCTCGCCCCACCTCTCCCTCCCCTCTGTCTGCTGAGGCCTCACCTCTCCCCTCAGCACCACCTCTGGGTTTGTGGCTCGACTCGGCTCCATCTGGGGGCGAGGTTGCCCCCGTCCCTCTGCTGAGTTCCCCAGATCTCGATTCTCTTTGTGACCCGGAGACCCCCGTTTCCTCTGCCGGCCTCTCACTCTCAGCTTCTTCTCTTTCCAAACCTGGTTTGATCTCCTCCCTTCGTACTGTCACTCCTCCTTCTGCTCCACCTGCTCAGACAGGTACATGAGCATCTTCTCCCCTACTTGCTCTTAGTTTCTTTTCAAAACCAAATGTATTTGTTTTGTCTCCAGGGCCAGCATTCTCTCTTCCTCGGGTGGATGAAGAAACAGCTACAAGCCCCCAGAAAAACCATACAGCGGAGAAAAGCAGAATATCTGACCCTCCAGTTCTGGATTTGAAGACGGGCAAAGAAAAAAGCAAAGGAAAGATCAGGTAAGGTCACTTAATGAAATCAACTCTTTGTTTACCCTCTTTGAGACTAAAAACAGACAGTAGAGCTTGTCTCTTGAAAAGCCTGCAAGAAAAAAAAAAAAAACTGCTTTCATCTGGAGATTTACGAGAAACTAAAACAAAGATTAGATTTTATCTCGTTTTCTCATGTCATGTTCTGGGAAAAATGTCTCTACAATATGAGATGGGCTGCAGGCATGATTGCTATTTCCAGACTCACAAACTAGAGAGGTTTTTAAGAAGCTTCTGCTTCTCCTTCTGCTGCATGCTTAAAGGCTGTCCCATCACAGGAAGTCGGTGCACGTGTGTGATGTTAGCATGCATTAGCAAGCTGCAGACTTTGCTTAAGGAGTTCAAAACAATGAGCTGCTCCAGTTTTCCTGTGGATCTAATGAATGTAACTTAGTATAAATTCTTGTTACATTTACAACTTTATCGACATCGGCACTTTTTTTTATAAGTTTGTCAGTTATTGTGCATAGAAGGGGTATTCTTAATTAAATCACTTAAAAAGAAGTAGTGCTATAGTAAATATGCTAACAGATCTATAACAATTTTAACTGTTTCAGTTAAAAGTAATCTAAAAACACTTTTTTTTTTTAAAAAGATATTTTCCACCCTGACCTTGTACTGTTTTTATGCTTAGCCGTCATTGCATAAACAAGAAGGGGAAGTTTTTGTTTAGAGATTACCTAGGTTTTTAGGTCAGTTTGATTGCATGACAGAGCAGCGTGCAAGAATTTCTTCTTTTTTTAATATATAATATTATATATTATAATTATATATATATATATATATATATATATATATATATATATATATATATAATATATATATATATATATATATATATATACATATATATAATATTCACCTTTTTATGTCCTTTAAAAAATTAATTAATAACTACAAAATATATGCAATTTTAAGCATGAACATGCTAACATCCCTTAGCAAAAAGCAGCACATTTGAAGTTTATTTGATTACCTACTGTATATTTGAGTAAAAGTATGGCAAGTCTACTATAGTCCATGTGCATGAAATGTAGGAAGTACTAACTGATTACTATTACATTTAAATTTACAATATATACATAGTATATAAAAGTAGGGCTGTCAACGTTAAAAATAATTGTACTTGTAATAATATTTATAAATGCTAAATAACATAATAATGATAATAAAAATGCATTTTATTTGAAAGCGCCTTTCAAAACACTCAAAGACACTGTAAAAAGCTTTTTAAATGTAATATTTCAGACAAAAAAAAATTAAGGAAAAATTCTATGTGGTCTGGTTTTGCACAAACGCTGCATATAAATTTACCTAATAAAACTTTTTTTAATTGACTGACAGTAAAATTAAACTTTAAGTAAACTACCTCACTTTAGTATTTGCTAAGTAAACTTATAGTACACTCAATAAACTACTTTTAGCAAGGGATTCCTCAATTCAAAGTTATAATCATATGAAATTTTTAATTGGACCAGGAATTGATTAAAAAATGATCTAATTAATCGCTCATCTGGAAAAATTGAATCGCGATCAAACACGATAATTTTTCTTTTTACAGTATTTTCCAGCCACTTATTATTTGCAATATGAAATCATACGCAGAATTGTTCATTTAAGACATTCATTTACAACACTTTAAGCACCTAAAACCCTTTTTTTTTCAAATTTTGAATTTATTCTTGTATTTTATATCATGGAAAGTTTTGCTCTGTTTATCCTTTTATATTTGTGATTAAAACAGACAACAGGGTGGGATGAAAACATAAATCAGAGGTGCTTCTTTTCTAACATCCCCCTCTCATTTTCTATATCGCTCAACATTTCTGATGCATCAGAAAATATGCAGCCTCGCCGGCCCTTGAAGCCTGGAGTTGCCCACCGCTGACATGAATACTTCCTGTCTTGCTTGTAATCTCAATAATCAAATTGGCCTTGAACTAACCGTTGTGAGATTTTCTCTTGTGTGCTATTTTCTTATCCTCAGCGCTTTGGTTATCTAACAGTTTCTGCGTGCCGCGTCCTCTGTTGCACATAAGTGATTATCAGCTCTGCGTCTTGTTCTCTGTGGCCAGTGACGGTCCGCATTTGAACGTCTCTGCGCTCGGCCTGACTGCTGATGTTTCCTTTCTCTAGTCCCGCCCTCTCCCGCTCAGAGCTGATCATAGCCCCGCCCCCTCCTTGGCCGTTCTCCTCCACCTCTGAGCTGTCCTCCACCAGCGTCGTAGCGGCGTTTATCACCCCGAAGCAGCCGCGGGCTGAGGGGAAAACCGATTTAAAAATGTCAGCTTCGAACCCCTTTAGGAGCGACCTGACAGAGGCTGAATTTGGCGCTAATGAGCCGCTTAGCTGGGGGCAAAAATCAGGGGGCTTTTCTATGGAAGAGGAGAATTCTATCAAAAGGTGTCCTCCTTGGTGAGTATTGTTTTCAATGCTGTCAAACTAAAAAAAAAAACGATCATTAATGCGGTTTTAAGGTGTGAGTTTCTTTATTCTCTCCTTGAGACTTTTGAATAAGGAACGTTGTTTATCTGCTCTGCAGTCTTGAACAGAAAACTTGCGAAAAGACAGACGGAGAAAAGCCCTCCGTGACAGAACAGGTAGCAATGGTGACGGTGCGGGACAAACAAGAGGAAGAGGAGAGGAGGAAGCTGGTAGAAGAAGAGAAGAGAAGGATTATGCAGGAAGCAGAAGAGGACAAGAGGGAAAAGGAGAGAAGGAAGCAGGAGGAGGAAAGACTTATAAAGGAGAAGAGAGATAAAGAAAAGAGAGAGGAGGACAGAAAGCAACAAGAACGAGAGAGAAAGCTCCAGGAGGAAGAAAAGGAGAAACTTCAAATGGAAGAGGAGACAAGGCTTGAGAGGGAGAGATTCAAGAAGAAGATGGAAGAGGAGGAGGAACGGATGATTGAGGAGAGGAGAGAGCAAAGGAGGAGAAGGGAGGAGGAGAAGATGAGACTGTTAGAGGAGGAAGAGAGGAGGAGGTTAGAGGCGAAAGAAAAGGAACAGAAAAGAAAGGAGGAGGAACGACTAAAAGAGGAAAAGAACAGGAAAGACGAGGAAAAGAGGAAAGCGGAGGAGGAAATGAAGAAAAAGGCCGAAGAGGAGAGGAAACGTCTCCAGGAGGAAGAGGAGAGAAAGAGGAGGAAACTGGAAGAAATGGAGAAAAGAGCAAAGGAAGAGTTTGAGAAGGAAAAACTCTTACAGGAAGAACGAGAGAAGATGGAGAAAAGAAAAAAAGAGACTAAACCATCACAAGAGGAGCAAATCAAAGTAGAAGGAGATGAGGAAAATAGGAATCAGGGGGAAGAAAACAAGAAAACAAAAGAAGAAAAGATGTCTCTCCTGGAGGAGGAGAAGCAGGAGAAGCAGGAAGATCAGCTCTGTAGGAAGGAGTTCAACCAGTCAGATGAGGACAAGATGAGAAGAGCAGCTCCTTTCCTACTGAAACTCTCCCACGCACCTTCAAATGAAAAAACACAACTTTCTGCCCCACACTACCCCCTGCTGGCCGAATCCGGTATTACAGCCGAGCAGCCGCCTGCACAAACTCCTGACAGACAGATGTCCGGTCCATCGACGGTTAAACCGAGCTCCGCCCCAGACGAGTGGTGAGTTTCTTACAGACAGGAGACGGGGTTTTGCTGTTGGTGTTTGTCCTCCTGTGTGTTCTGGTTTTATCTGTCTGTAATTCTTCAGTGTTTTGGCAGAAACGTTTTTTTTCTGTAATCAAGAGATTATATGAAATCCACTTCTGCCAGATTAAATTGCTACTCAACTTGTTGGTTTATTTTTCTGCACTTTGGGTTTCTGCTAAAGAATCTGGGGTTTTCTGGGTTTTCACTTTTTGCTCACCTTTTTCCTTTACAGTTTGCATTCAATTTACAAAAAATAATTGGAATAAACCAAAAATAATGAAAAAAGTGAAATAATATTGTCAAATCTATGTATTTATTTATTTCAAATCTTGAATTCAGAACAGCTACACTGTAATGTTCAAAGACACACTCCAATAATCTACTCTATCTTAGTGGTCTTTTAATTATAATTGTGACATTTTTAACCAAAATCAAATCAACTTGTGTCATTTTCTAGGACAAACTTTCTATAGTATTTCTATATCTGAGTTGATGGCAGGACCCATGTCGACCCTGCTCGCCCTCACTCTCACGCAACCTTACAGCCCCTGATAACCCCAAACTAACATTACTGGTGCAACTAAAATGCCGAGCATTATTGGAGTTATCTAGTCAAACAATTTTGATCCAGTTGCCAACTTAAAACGAGGGATCTTGTGGCTTGCCGTTGCAGGTTCTACGTCACATCTACAAGCTTTTTTCCCCACCAGTGTTTTTTTTTTTTACTCCTGATTCACAATGATATATGAAGGATAAAATACTTAAACATGCAAATTTAAGCCTAAATGTCTTCATATGTGTCCTCCATCATCAGAAAAATACCACAAGAACATTTTAAAAACACCAAAAACTGGATTTTCATTGGAGTGGGTCTTTAAAATGTTACTTTTTACTGTTAGATCAACTGTTTTAATAATTCTCATCTGCAGTCCAGTCCTGATGATGAGGATGCTGAGTCTAAAATCACATAAAATATGTTTACTGATGCTTTGTATTTTTCATTTTTCAAAAATTTTGTGAGCAAAAGTGACCCCTAAAAATCAAGTCCTAAATGTAAATCTATTTAAAGGAGCCATACTATGATTTTCTTAAGCTTTTCAGAATGAACTATATCCATATATATGATCATATATAACCTTTGGAACACTAAAAAAATCAAATTATTTATGAAATATTAGTTATTTTCATGAGTTTTTTCCTATCCAGAAGTAAAACGACTCAATTCCTGAGGCTCCGCCTACTTCTGTGTGTGGATGCTGCCCATGTCATGATTTCTCCCATGAAAATAAACAGTTTTTGAGAGCTCAGGTTTTTAGAGAATTACTGAGAAGTGTGTGATCGGATCAAAACACTGCTTTGGGGTTCATTATAATGAGGATAGAACAGTATAAACACTTAAAAAGCTCGAAAAGTTGATATTTCATGGTGTGGCCCCTTTAAAATATTTGCTCCTATTGTGATCATATTTTACCAGCTTCCATTAATAAAACATAATTGTCATATTTACTTGTATTAATGAACACATTGTTAATGTTGAGTTATAATGATAGAGTACTCTGGGAGTTTTTTTTCTCATTTGAAGTCTGGTAAACTACTTCTACTTCTCTTGTCTTTTCTTCTTTCTTTCTCTCTCATTCTTCCAGTCTGAGCTCACCTTCTCCCTCGCAGTCAAATATTGATAAACCTGAAATGAAAATTGGCCTCGCTGCTCAGATTAAAGCCGTAACTGTGGAGGTCTTGACCCCGCTGACACCTCCACAGACGCCGTCTGAGGCAGAGGTTCCTCTTTGGAAAATGCTAGAACAGAGAAACAATGAAACCGTCTCTGCCAAGGAGAGTGCAAAACCTCTGTGCAGAGGGTAAGGATGGGACCAGGGGGCAGCTTTGGGTCGGCTTCTCTGCTACAACTGAACTTATGTGTTTTTGTTTGTGCGCAACGCTCATTATTCAAGTTTCAAAGAAATTGGCGCATAGATCAACTATTTCCTCTTATTTCTTTTGCAGTTTACACAAAGAAGCTGAAGTGGACACCCATGAGCGGGAGCAGCTCCAAACTATGAAAGATTCAGTCCCACAAGTACCTCAGCCAAGTTCACCGTCACCTCCAGGGGAGCCCGGGGAGCCCACTCAACCATCTGGCGAGCAAACGGCTCTGGAGCTGGAATCGGACCTGCAGGAGGCAAAAGAGCCCCAACAGGAGGAAGTCAACGATCCAGCGGACAAATTGGCGGAGAGTTTGGTGATCAGCGAGGAGCCGGCGTGCGAGGCAGAGCAGCAGCTGTGGGCGGCTGTGGAGGAGACCACAGCAGAGACAGGAGGGCTGGAGAGCACTGAAAGCCCCAAACAGGAACAGAAAAAGGAGGAGGGTATAGTAGGGGGGTGAGTCAGTGACTGTTTGTATGTGACACTCTGCACATGCACTGGCTTACATCACTCCACAGTGCAGCAGCCTAATCACCGTCTAACCTCACATGACCCGCGCATTAACATCTGCCCGTTTGATCCCAGCTTTGCACTAAGATGTGTTTCTGTGTGACGCGTCTGTGTGTGTGTGTTTCTGTGTTAGTGCCCAAACATGTGCACACACAGAGGAGGATGTGAGCGCTGCAGAGCAGCAGGAGGTGTCGTCTCCGGGGTTCATGTCAGCAGTGGTGGGGGTGTTGTACAGGGGGTGAGTCTCTCTGCCTGCCTGCGTTTGAAGTGAAGCAGAATGCAACACCAAAAGCTCTTGAGGAGGATGTATAATTATTTTTTTTACAATATAAAAAAGTATTTGGAGAGAAATAACACATTTGTAAATGGCTGTAGCATGCAAGGATCTGCTTTCAGTAACTGATTTTGCCCATTTGGTGCCTCGGATTTTGGGTCTGATCCCTGATCCATTTATTGACTTCTTGACATTCCATAACACTTTTGTCGCATCTAGTGTCAAAATCATCTTAGTGCTTGGGCTGGTGGTGGTGACAGGCCCAAATGCTAATGAAACACGACCCAAACCATGGCAGTACCTCCACCATGTTTCACAATAGGAGTTTGGTCTTCACGTTGGATTTCCGTGGTTGCTGGTTTTTTATTGATTATACTTTGATTATCCTTCTTGTTCAGCAATGTCTTTTGCCTTTTTTGCCTCTTCTTATATTGCAAAACCTTACTTTTGCGCTGCACATAAATTGAATTCTTATACTTTCCTGCTCTTTTTTTCAGATGGATATTCATTCTTAAATACCCACTACGATGAAAATTGGTTTTTTTTTATGCGTTTTTAATTTTTTTGGGTGCTTTTTTTCTCACGATAGAAGACAAATTGAGAAATTCGGGTCATTCAATTGTTGTGAATCAAAGATAATTTGAAAAAGAGCATATTTGTGACTTAAAAAATATATGGTTTTGGCCCACAAGCTATCACTAATGGAGAGGGGGAAAGGGGTGGGTTTGCTCTGCACCAGTGGACCCGCCCACAACTCCTAGATACATATCCAATGAACTACAGTACTACCGCTCTGCCGAAACAACACTAAAAGCAACAGTAAAAACAACAATAATAATTTAAAGACAACTGGGAACACTTTAAAAATAGATGAAAATATGACCGGGGTAGGATTTTAAAGGGTCACCAAACCCCAAACTAACTTTTTTTGTCTTTTTACCTCAATAAACGGTGCTTTAAAATGCTGTCTGTTGGTTGTTGCCAAATTTTTTACAAATTAGAAGAAACTTGTTTAATTCTTGAAAATATAGTTAAAAAAACTGCCTAGGTGTTGCCCCCTACAGATAGAATTGAGGTATTACAGTTGAATTTAATGATTGGTCAAACCATGATCTGCAGCTCCGGTAATGATAACAGTTCAGCCCTTAAGCCCCACCCCTCTGACTGGATTTTCAAACTTCAGTTGTGGGTGGAGTCAGCCTCCAACTTCCATGTTTGGTTATCCTTTAAGCTATTTTAACTCATTCAATGAACAAACTACTCTTTCACAAATCCGATTCAGTTGACTTAGTGAACATCCACTCCATCATGCTGACTTAAAGACATTAATCTGATAACATTTTCACAATAACTGCTACTCTCATGCCAACACTCATTAATCCCAATATGTGGTAATTGATTATTTTCTTTAGTAAGTGAGTACTTTTGCTTTTGTGTTTCCTCCAGGGCTCTGTTTTATGCTTGTTGCAAAGACCAAATTGAGGAGAAAGTGATTATATTTTACAACAAACCCATAATCAAACGTGTTTATTATTTATAGAGTGCATCTTTATTGAGGTGTCAGTGAAACACATTTAGTTGTGTAGTTAAATCTCCAATCTAACTGTGCTATAAGATCATAGAAAAGTTCATTTCTTATAAGCATAATCTAAATATTATTGTAAACTTGCCTTTTGCTCATTTAGAACTCTGTATGCTGCCAGGATTTGTTTAATCTGCTTTCTAAATCATGCTGGAGGGATGTCAGAGCCAGTATGTTTTGCAGGGTTTATAAAAATGTAGAAATCTGGTCGATTACCCAAACAAAGTCTGAAGAGGAAGTGCTACATTAAGCCTGCCGTCTGGCCTTCTGTCTCGGGGCTCAGCTGTGGTCGTTTGAGGGTCAGCCTTGTCTCACGGTTTTCCTGTCCCCGTGTTTGCCTCCTAGCTACGAGACAGTTGCCTCCTTACTGCACACGAGTAAAGCAGATCAACTGCAGGCCTCCCCAGAACAAGAACTCCTGCTGACAGATAATGAAGACCAGCCATGTTTGTATGGAGATGATGAGCCCGTGTGTGCCGCAGATGTGGGCATGTCGCCACCCACGGTCCCCCCTGAAACAACGGAACAGATGCTTTCTGAAGAGGAGAGATCCGAAACCCATTTGTCTACCCAACCGCAAGGAACAAGCGGACTGACTTTTGTAGAGAGTCTGCGACAGGCTGCCATTGAACAGGAAAAGAACAGAGAGCAGGTAGAAGACAATACAGATGAAGGAAAAACAGGGATGAAAGAAAATCACAAGGAAGAGAGCGAGGAGGAGGAGCGGAATAAGGAAGAAACATTCAGAACAGACGATGAAGAGAGGAAGGTAAAAGAAACGTGTTTAAAAGAAGACAAAAGGACAAAAGAAATACGAAGTCTAGAGACAGAAGAGGAAGAAAGGAAGGAGAGAGAGAGACTTGAAAAAGAAGAGGAGGAGAGGAAGGAAAGAGAGAGACTGGAAAGGGAAGAGGAGGAGAGGAAGGAAAGAGAGAGACTGGAAAGGGAAGAAGAGGAGAGGAAGGAAAGAGAGAGACTTGAAAGAGAAGAAGAGGAGAGGAAGGAAAGAGAGAGACTTGAAAAAGAAGAGGAGGAAAGGAAGGAGAGAGAGACTTGTAAGGGAAGAGGAGGAGAGAAAGGAGAGAGAGAGACTTGTAAGGGAAGAGGAGGAGAGAAAGGAGAGAGAGAGACTTGAAAGAGAAGACGAGGAGAGGAAGGAAAGAGAGAGACTTGAAAGGGAAGAAGAGGAGAGGAAGGAAAGAGAGAGACTGGAAAGGGAAGAAGAGGAGAGGAAGGAAAGAGAGAGACTTGAAAAAGAAGAGGAGGAAAGGAAGGAGAGAGAGAGACTTGTAAGGGAAGAGGAGAGAAAGGAGAGAGAGAGACTTGAAAGAGAAGACGAGGAGAGGAAGGAAAGAGAGAGACTTGAAAGGGAAGAAGAGGAGAGGAAGGAAAGAGAGAGACTGGAAAGGGAAGAAGAGGAGAGGAAGGAAAGAGAGAGACTTGAAAGGGAAGAGGAGGAGAGGAAGGAAAGAGAGAGACTTGAAAGAGAAGAAGAGGAGAGGAAGGAAAGAGAAAGACTTGAAAAAGAAGAGGAGGAAAGGAAGGAGAGAGAGAGACTTGTAAGGGAAGAGGAGGAGAAAGAAAGAGAAGAGAGACTTGAAAGAGAAGACGAGGAGAGGAAGGAAAGAGAGAGACTTGAAAGGGAAGAAGAGGAGAGGAAGGAAAGAGAGAGACTTGAAAGGGAAGAGGAGGAGAGGAAGGAAAGAGAGAGACTTGAAAGAGAGAAGAGAAGAAGGAAAGAGAGGAGGAGGAAAGGAAGATGGAAGAGGAAGGGAGGAGGAGAGGAAGGAAAGAGAGAGACTTGAAAGGGAAGAAGAGGAGAGGAAGGAAAGAGAGAGACTTGAAAAAGAAGAAGAGGAAAGGAAGGAGAAAGAGAGACTTGAAAGGGAAGAAGAGGAGAGGAAGGAAAGAGAGAGACTGGAAAGGGAAGAAGAGGAGAGACTGGAAAGAGAAAGACTTGAAAAAGAAGAGGAGGAGAGGAAGGAAAGAGAGAGACTTGAAAAAGAAGAGGAGGAAAGGAAGGAGAGAGAGAGACTTGAAAGGGAAGAAGAGGAGAGGAAGGAAAAAGAGAGACTGGAAAGGGAAGAAGAGGAGAGGAAGGAAAGAGAAAGACTTGAAAAAGAAGAGGAGGACAGGAAGGAGAGAGAGAGACTTGAAAGGGAAGAAGAGGAGAGGAAGGAAAGAGAGAGACTGGAAAGGGAAGAAGAGGAGAGACTGGAAAGAGAAAGACTTGAAAAAGAAGAGGAGGAGAGGAAGGAAAGAGAGAGACTTGAAAAAGAAGAGGAGGAAAGGAAGGAAGAGAGAGAGACTTGAAAGGGAAGAAGAGGAGAGGAAGGAAAGAGAGAGACTTGAAAGAGAAGAAGAGGAGAGGAAGGAAAGAGAGAGACTGGAAAGGGAAGAGGAGGAGAGGAAGGAAAGAGAGAGACTGGAAAGAAGAGGAGGAGAGGAAGGAAAGAGAGAGACTTGAAAGGGAAGAAGAGGAGTGGAAGGAAAGAGAAAGACTTGAAAAAGAAGAGGAGGAGAGGAAGGAAACTGAAAGACTGGAAAGGGAAGAAGAGGAGAGGAAGGAAAGAGAGAGACTTGAAAGGGAAGAAGAGGAGAGGAAGGAAAGAGAGAGACTGGAAAGGGAAGAGGAGAGGAAGGAAAGAGAGAGACTGGAAAGGGAAGAGGAGAGGAAGGAAAGAGAGAGACTGGAAAGGGAAGAGGAGGAGAGGAAGGAAAGAGAGAGACTTGAAAGGGAAGAAGAGGAGAGGAAGGAAAAAGAAAGACTTGAAAAAGAAGAGGAGGAAAGGAAGGAAACTGAAAGACTGGAAAGGGAAGAAGAGGAGAGGAAGGAAAGAGAGAGACTTGAAAGGGAAGAAGAGGAGAGGAAGGAGAGAGAAAGACTGGAAAGGGAAAAGGAGGAGAGGAAGGAAAGAGAGAGACTTGAAAGGAAGAAGAGGAGAGGAAGGAAAGAGAGAGACTGGAAAGGGAAGAGGAGGAGAGGAAGGAAAGAGAGAGACTGGAAAGGGAAGAGGAGGAGAGGAAGGAAAGAGAGAGACTTGAAAGGGAAGAAGAGGAGAGGAAGGAAAGAGAAAGACTTGAAAAAGAAGAGGAGGAGAGGAAGGAGAGAGAGAGATTGGAAAGGGAAAGAAGGAGAGGAAGGAAAGAGAAAGACTGGAAAGGGAAGAGAAGGAGAGGAAGGAAAGAGAAAGACTGGAAAGGGAAGAAGCGGAAAGGAAGGAAAAAGAAAGACTTGAAAAAGAAGAGGAGGAGAGGAAGGAAAGAGAGAGACTGGAAAGGGAAGAGAAGGAGAGGAAGGAAAGAGAAAGACTGGAAAGGGAAGAAGTGGAAAGGAAGGAAAAAGAAAGACTTGAAAAAGAAGAGGAGGAGAGGAAGGAGAGAGAGAGACTTGAAAGGGAAGAAGAGGAGAGGAAGGAAAGAGAGAGACTGGAAAGGGAAGAAGAGGAGAGGAAGGAAAGAGAGACTGGAAAGGGAAGAAGAGGAGAGGAAGGAAAGAGAAAGACTTGAAAAAGAAGAGGAGGAGAGGAAGGAAAGAGAGAGACTTGAAAGAGAAGAAGAGGAGAGGAAGGAAAGAGAGAGACTTGAAAGGGAAGAAGAGGAGAGGAAGGAAAGAGAGAGACTTGAAAAAGAAGAGGAGGAGAGGAAGGAAAGAGAGAGACTTGAAAGAGAAGAAGAGAGGAGAGGAAGGAAAGAGAGAGACTTGAAAGGGAAAGAGGAGAGGAAGGAAAGAGAGAGACTGGAAAGGGAAGAAGAGGAGAGGAAGGAAAGAGAGAGACTGGAAAGGGAAGAGGAGGAGAGGAAGGAAAGAGAGAGACTGGAAAGGGAAGAAGCAGAAAGGAAGGAAAAAGAAAGACTTGAAAAAGAAGAGGAGGAGAAGAAGGAGAGAGAGAGACTTGAAAAAGAAGAGGAGGAGAGGAAGGAGAGAGAGAGACTTGAAAGGGAAGAAGAGGAGAGGAAGGAGAGAGAAAGACTGGAAAGGGAAGAGGAGGAGAGGAAGGAACAACAGAGACTTGAAAAAGAGGAGGAAGAGAGGAAGGAAAGATTGAGACTTGAAAAAGAAGATGAGGAGAGGAAGGAAACTGAAAGACTGGAAAGGGAAGAGGAGGAGAGGAAGGTCGGAAAGGATCAACTAGAGAGGAAAAGGGAGGAGAACATAGACAGACTGGAGAAGGTAGAGCATGATAGAGGGATGTTGGGAAAAGATGATCCTGATCCGGTGTCTGCTCACCAGGAGAAAATGGAAACCAACGAGGCAAAAATTCAGACTGAAGAAGAGGAAAATCAAAAGGAGGAAGAAAAAGGAAAGAGGACAGCGCTGGAAGCTGAAATGAACTCAGAAGAAAGGAGGAAGTCTCCTTCCAAACTCCCAAAAGTATCTCAGTGCTTTCAAACAGATGAAATTGCTTTTGATGAACTGATGCAGAGCAGGAATGAACCATTGAGCTCAGTCACACCCCATCTCAGTCTAGCTGGACCTGAGGCCAGAACTCAGAGACCAGCCCAAAGAGCCGGATCCCGTCCTAAAGACGGCAGCATCCCTGTGTGGCTGAGAGAAGACGAAGAGGAGCAAGTAGAGTATGAAAGAGGACAGGAGGATCTGGGCTCCGTCTGGCTGGCTGAATTGTACATGGATGTGGGAGCAGGTGAGTAAAGAGTGTGTGGGGGGGGGTAGATAAAGGGAAAGAGGTGAGTAACCTGGCCCTTAGAGAACGAGAGGTCTGCTTGTTGCTTCCTGTGCATCAGTGATCCCTGCCTGTTCCAACATTGACTTAACTTATTTAACTTTTTTCCCTTAGCCTACTGAAGCTTTGGCAGTGTGCAAAGCCTAACCTCCGCAGAGCTGCGTGTCCGCATGGAAGCTTGTATTATTTTATTAAGAACCTCTACTACAAAATCCCATAATCAAGCCTTACTTAAAGACCCACTCCAGTGAAAATTGTGTTTTTGTTGTTGTTTAACATGAAGCAGCGTCTCTATGAAAGACATGGCAACATATAGCTCCAGTTGGGCACAAACAGCAATTATTAATTTCCCCTTCATGATGGATTTCCAATCCGTTGGCACCTCTGTGTTTTGAAAACTTCCTCCAACCAAATCTGAGTCCCCGATTGGTCAAAGTTCAGCTGGTTTAACTTTTGACGCGCGTTCAATCACAACACATTTTGCATGTAGAACCCAAAAAAAAAGACTTAAAAGTTTGCGTAGCGATGCATGAACGTGAAACCTTGAAACGTGAATTTCTGAAAACTAGCATAACCAGTTTCATACTTTCGGCTAAGAAGAAGCAAACAGTTAGTAGACCCACACTGCTTTAATTTTTCTGTTGTTAAGACACACAGAGGAAAGTGTGTGTGTTGTGACTGTATGTTTCGCTTCGCGGTGGTTCTTCATCCAGTGTGAACAAGGCATTAAAGTGTACAACTTTTGCTTCTGTATCTTATTTTTATGCTGTTCTATTTTCTATAATTCCTACATTTTTTGCCATTTTTCTTACATCTTGAACATTTATTGTTTCAAGACTGTAAGACTTGAAAAAGATTTAAAAAATGCAAAACCATTCCTTTGTAAGGAGCAGATCTGTGTTAACCCACTAAAAACCTCCCTGATATTTGGTCTAACCCTCTACAGATGTAGTTATAGGGCCTCTGTTAAGCAGAATTAACCAAAAAGTGATCTCCTTGCATGTGGATGCTAAGTCTCAAGAGTTTAAAGGAAACTTGATCTTTCATATGTTATTTGAAAAACTCATTGAAAAAATCCTTTTGGACTAGCAATCAAACATAAAAAAAAAAAAAAAAAAACTTCTGCTTCCACCTAAAGTTATGTAATTTCTACTTCCGGCTGATGACATCATTAACTAGGTTCCTCTTGGGACACAGGCTCCCTACTCCGATTTCTCCCTAAAAGGGGAACAACTCCGAGGTGATTTTTTTAATGAACCATTGCAGCTCTACAGAAACTATGTCCAAGAATACAACAGTAGTTTTATGTTGGCATGATCATCATTAAAATACTCTTGAAATGCTTTATAGCTTAGAAGATGATCGGAGTGGGTCTTTAAGCTTTTGGTTGCCTCACAAATGTTTGAGGAACTTGTATAATACCACCAAAGTCTTGGTGGATTTGGCTAAAGCATTTGCTCATTTGTCATTGTGGCTCCGGGCATGAATGGGTTGGCTTTAATCCAATTCAAACAGTTCAGGAGCTCCTTAAAAACTTGTGTTATCATTCATAGCAAGACCTTTGGTCCGCTAACATTTAATGGGACGTGGGGGAAAATCTTTTCCGTCCAGCTTTGAACTAAAATGTGGTTCTCTACCCTTGAAATTCTCAAGTTTCGTCCAAGAAATCCCTGAACTCTGCCAGGCTGGAATGGAGCATGACCCGGAAGCTGGCTGGATCTATGGTTGATCGCTTTTGCCTGAAGCTTGTCGGTCTGTACATTCAGCCCTGAATTCTTCTTTTCTGTCTTCAGCCCAAGCAGCCAGTCTCCAGCTGGAGCCCAAAGGCTGTCTTCAGCCCCCTGCAGGGAACAAACTCTCAAGCAAATCTCTGATGCCAGTCAGCCAAACACGCCTGAGCTTCCTGTAATCCATCAGGCAAACGACTCACATCCTACACATCTGCTTGTGTCTGAGAAGGAAGAACTTTCAACAACTATCAAAGATTACAAGAATGATGTTAACACCACCTCACATTCTCTTGAAATCCACCCAAACAGAGACATAAACACCATGGACAATGATCATCCACAGATGGTCGATTTTACCTGTAGTCTCACCAAAGAGCAGCAGCTCAGAGAAGAAGAACGCTTCCTGCTGTTTAAAATTCACCAAATGTCGAGCGACACCTCCCCTCACTCCGCCCCTCGAAGTATGAAAAGACTCATTCCAACTCCTGGTGATATAGACTATGATGATGCAGAGCCCGGAAGCCAATCAAACATCCCCACCAGTCATTCTGATCAGAGTCAGCAATCTATTGCTGCCTGTTTTGATCTCCTGCAGGAAATATCCTTAAATGAGGCAGAAGAGTCTCTGGAAGAGAAGGAAGTGTAAGTCTTGCTGCCCTGCAAGATTTGCATGGCTGACAATGCTGCTCACTGCTAAGAAATATTTGTGCTCATGCTTTACAAAAGTAGTCTAAAACATTTACCAAATACACCACCAAACTTTTAAAAAACTTTGGGTCTGGTCACGCCTGGGCTTCTTGAGTTGTTTTGTCAGTCGATCCCTTTCGTAAGCACAGATGTGAACACTCGTCTGAACTCTGATGCGGGTCAAACTGGTGAAGTCTCTATTTACTTCCAAGTGAACTTCAGTGTGGTTGAATTAAGCTACAGACACGTGGTTTTGTGCACGTGGATGTGACCAACATTCAGGGATACTTTAAATTTGGGTTCTTGAACATACTTTCAGTCCATGGTATTCACACTGGACAAACAGGGAGGGGCTTCTTCCTCTTTTCCTACTGTTTACTACCACATGTCGACCACCTACAATTGGAGGAGGCTTGGTGTGAAATTGGTCCAGACTCTTTTTTTCTCACAGCTCCATTCCAATTTATGAAAGATTTGGTGTCATTTAGTTCTGGCTGGACACAAATTGCAATGATTAATTTTCAAACGTTTGGCACTTCCATTCACTACGATATGCAACATTTGAACTGGTTTGGTCCGAAAACAGACATGGAGTCTTACATTTCTATGGGTGAATTCCAAAGTTTTGAACGTGAAAGCCCGGGACGTGTTTATATAGACATTTTGTTAAAAGTAGAAGGTAGCTTGAACAGGACATTGTGAATGCAGATGAACCATCCAGTGCATGCAAGAGAAGTAAGTGGTTTACAGTTGTAAATACTGAAAAAACAGCAACAGCCGAAAACCAACTCATTGGCCTTGTGGTAGAGTGTCCACCCCGAGACTGGAAGGTTATGAGTTCAAATCCCGGCCGAGTCGTACCGAAAACTAAAAATGGTACCCAGTGCCTCTCTGCTTGACTCTCAGCCTTTAAGGGGGTTTAATTGGGGGGGGTTAAACCACCAAATGGTTCCCGAGAGCAGCTGTGTCTGCAGCTCGCCCCTCCCCCAAGGAATGGGTTAAATTCAAATTTCATACACCTAGGTGTGTGACAACTAATGGGACTTTACCAAAGTATGAACATATAAAACTTGATCAAATCTAGAAGGATGTACAGGTTTTTATCATTCTTCTGACATTCGTTTTGGGCGTTTACACCCTAAGAAAGCAGCAGCGACACAGTGTAACGTTGTCCAGGTGGACGGTCCACTCTAAAAAATGGCATCTGTTAGCAAACCAAACAAAAGTTTTAGAATCTAGAACATGAAGGCAAAAGACACAAACAAAATGATTCAGAGATATGCAGCTGAATAGATTCCATCTGGTCTGCTTTCACTCGTTTTCATCAAAAGATGGAGGTTCGTGGTGCCTGACAAGTAAAGCCAAATAAAGTTCAACAGGGTCCTTTTGAGGAGCAAAAATTATGTTTCCTTAAACTATTTTGAAAAAAAACAAAGTCACATAAATAAGTTTAAGAACATCTGGCAAAATAAATAAATAAATAAATGTCTGCCATTGCTGGATCCTGCATGTTTTGTCTTATAA
Organism: Oryzias javanicus; assembly: GCA_003999625.1. Taxonomy (NCBI): domain Eukaryota; kingdom Metazoa; phylum Chordata; class Actinopteri; order Beloniformes; family Adrianichthyidae; genus Oryzias; species Oryzias javanicus. Next base: position 23,299,199 of record CM012450.1, read on the forward strand.
TCTCTAACATCAAATCATTTTTGACCTCAGCCTGCTCAGCATGTTCCTTCATGTGCGACGCTTGCAATCATTTTCAACAACACATCAGCCTTTTTTTTTCACTTTTTTCTCATCTTCTAAGGTTTTTCTGCTCTCTTTGTAGGGCAAAACAATCATCCGATCTTCCTGATGGCGGAGGAATGAAGATTCCTGCGATCACCACCATCAAGTCCCATTGTGAGATCAATACATCTCGGCTTCCTACGTTAGAGAGAAGAGGAACCTCCAGATGTCAAGACTTCTGCTCCTGTGCAGGTGACCCAGGAGGAGACCGCTGACACAGCTGAGGTTAAGAAGAAGAAGAATTTTGCTCGCATGGATCATTTCACCAATGAAAATAACATTCTTTCTTTTCCTTTTGGGGACAGGACTTGGTAACATCGAGTCAGTCGCTGCTGCAGTGGTGTCAGAGCGTCACTAGTGGGTACCGGGGGGTAAAGGTCACAAACTTCAGCACATCCTGGAGAAATGGGCTGGCCTTCTGTGCCATCCTGCACCACTTCCATCCAGACAAAATGTTTGTCACGTCACTGCTAGCTTTATCTTCGATACTACATGTGCATTTTGTTTTAACATGTTTGTCCTATTTTCTGTGTGTGTTTATGTTTTATTAGAGATTTTGACCAGCTGGACTCTCATGACACCAAACTCAACAATAAGAAGGTCAGAACCAGATGTTAAGGGCCGAATACGTTTAGCTCTTTCTATCTAAGTTTTAACATTTTTATTGAATCTCTACCAGCTCTCTAGCCTTGTGGTAGAGCAGGGAAGGGCAAACTTTTTGACTCATGAGCCACAAAGTGTTCTAAAATTTGACAGAAGGGCCAGACCAGGAGCAGATATGTGACACATGTTGGTAATCTACCTCATAAGAGAAATAAATAACATATAATCAAACAAACATCAACGTCAGAAAAATAAATGTTCCGACACGACATGAACAAAGGTCAATGCATCATTTATGGGGACACACCGTGAATTACAGGGAAATAAAACATTAATTAAGCATTAAATAAAAAAATTATTAAGGATTATTGTTATAGTTTACTCTTGTTTGGCAGGCTAGAATACATAGTTTGATGGGCCGCAAATGATGGGCCTTGGTATACCCACCCCTGTGGAGAGTGTCCACCTTGAGACTGGAAGGTCGAGAGTTCAAATCCAGGCCGAGTCATACCAAGCAAGGGGACCCAGTGCCTCCCTGCTTGACACTCAGCATTAAGGGGTGCATTGGGGGGGTTGAACAACCAAATGGTTCCCAAGTGCAGCTGTGTCTCCAGTTCACCCCTCCCCCAGGGGTTGGGTCAAGTATAGAGAGCAAATTTCACAAACCAATTGTGTGACAGTTATTGGGACTTTAACATATACCGTATTTTTTTTTTTTGTATAAATTGCTGTTTCTTTTATTAGTTTAGTCAGGGGTGCGACTTATACTCAGAAGCGACTTATTTGTGTGTGTGTGTGTGGGTTTTTTTTAAACCTAAATAGGCTCATATATTTGTTATTTTTCTTTAGCGGTTGTTTCCGCACACAACCACTAGAGGGCACTGTAGTTTCTTCTGAAATGCCAGAAGAAGAAGTGCCGTCCAAAAACAAACATGGAGGAGAATCTGAGTGTTTTCCTCTTAAATTTTGATATTTTTCTCATTTTCATCAAAGCATTTTCATTCTTGTTTGTACTTTTTGCCATGAAAAATATAAAAGTGCGTCTTATATACTCCAGAGCAACTTGTATATGGTTTTCTTCTTCTTGATTAGAATTTTTTTGCTCCTGCAACTTGTACTCTGGTGCGATTTATAATCCAGAAAATATGGTAAATAAAAAGTTAAAATCTAGTTTATCAATATTTTTTCAAACTGTTTTTTTTTTTTATCCTCAAATTCCCTAAAGCTACAAAGGTGTTTGTTGGTTGAATTTGACACTCCTGACCTAGAGTGTTTCTCATCTCTCTCATCTCATTAGGCTTTCGATGGGTTTGAAGCCCTGGGCATCTCTCGTCTGATGGAGCCGTCCGACATGGTCCTCCTGTCCGTCCCCGACAGACTCATAGTTATGACGTACCTCAGCCAGATCCGATCCCACTTCACCAACCAGGAGCTGAGCGTTCTGCAGATAGAGCAAAACAGCAGCGAGTCCAGTTACGGTCTGGCCCTCTCTGGTCCGGCGCCCACCAACGTCGACGCCGCAGCTTTCTGCATGGCCAGACTGAATGAAGGCGTGAGCCTGGAGGAAGGGGGCAGCAGCACCCTCGTTGTCCCGCCACCACGAAGCAAGCGTGGGCCTAAAGGTATGATCCAGACTCTAAATATATTTTATTGCGTTTAATAGAAACCAACATGGATTCATATTTTACCTTTAGTGGAGGAGTCAATAGCTCCAGTACCACCACCAAGATCTATCAACAGAGTCACAAAAGGTGCACAATCTCAGGTAAATTATTTCCTTAAACACACAAGCAGAACGTTTTCAGTATTTTTGAATAGTATTACCGTGTGACATCCATATAAATGAAATACATTTCACCTTCAGGATGGAGATGGAAAGAGCAGTTCTTCAGAAAACACTAATAGAGGTTAGTTTCAGAGTAATGTGTCTTGCAGAAGCTTAATAATTATGTGTGATTTACTTTCTCAATTATGTACTTGCTATTTCAGATGTGCAGAGTTCAGTTGAGACTCCGCCTCATAAACAAGAAGAAGAGACGATGGTCAGTTTGGCGCTTCACCTTTTTGCCTTTTTATCTCTATCACTGGTGAAACGATGTCACTGTATGAAACTGAGAAAAAACAAAAAAAAATTTCTTGGTCAATTTCACATCTGGTGATTTCCAAACTTTTTGGGCTTCCTCTAACCTTTGACCCTCTTGTTCTCTTCCCCTTCCCTCCCTTTTTTTTTATCCCCCCAACTCCCACACTGCTTTGCTTCGCCTGTCACCATCGCGTCGTGGCTCCCATCCATTGCCTGGTTCTTGTTGTCACACATGGTTGTCCGTGTTTGCATCCATGTGTGTGGCTTGTGGTCAGTGTCTGCAGGACACCAGCCAGTACGTGGTGAGCGAGCTGGCAGCTTTGGAGGTGGAGCAGAAGCACATTGACAGCAGAGCCGCAGTGGTGGAGAGGCGACTGCGCAGCCTGATGGAGACAGGTGAGAGGCAGACGGTGGGGACTAAACCCTGCAGAGACAGATTAAAGTCAATTATGTTTTATTAAAGCACCGGCACTTTATTTTATCATGATACTTAAATTTTTAAGCCTGTTTCGTTATCTAGAATATAGTTTCTACTGAGCAGCAGAAAAAATAGAAATTCACCTCTGAGTTGTGGCCATTGGCTCAACAACCTGCCCTCATTTCCCATCACCCCTTTGTTTACACTCTCCTGCCAGCTTACAACCCCTCACAACCTCAACCTAGCAAAAACGGCGAGCACTGTTGGAGCTGTCCAGCTGTACAGTTTTGAATCAGATGAATACAGACAAGGAATACGAAGATGTACATGGATCTATTTGTCTGCATGTGGATGCATCAGAATGGAGCTAAACAAGGAGCTTGTGGCCCACCTATTGTAGATTTTAAAGACACAGCAGGCGCTGCAGACATCTCCGACCTATTTCCGGTGGGTCACCTGACTAACATTTCATGAGTCACGACTCAGATCTCTTGGGTTTTGACCCACAGCCTTTAGCTGTGACCCACAAGCCGGCTCATTGAAGCTTTAACGCCATTTTTTTTTACCATAAATTCAGCATTGTAGCACCTTTTGAAATGTTGGATTCATTAGTTTCCATATTATTACCCCTTGCTCTCAGTAGTGTGACTTTTGTTGATAAAATTAGGGCTTTTAGGGCGCTGTGCGCTAACTTCTGCTGTGAGCCGGACTTTGCGTCACAGCTGATTAGCTGTCACTCTGTGGGTGTCCTTTACCCAGAACGAAAACCACGAGCGTGGCGAGACCAGGAAGTTTAAACTCAGAGGATAGAAACCCACGAGATTTGAGTTGCTGAGCAACAGGATTTGGTCAAAACGCACAAGATTTGAGTCGTGACCCACGAGATTTGGCCAAAACACACGAGAGTTGAGTCAAAACCCATGAGATTTGGTCTCAACCCTTGAAATTTGACTTGCAACCCCACGAGAATTGGTCGCAACCCACGAGATTTGAGTCAGGAGACACGAGATTTGAGTCAGGAGACACGAGATTTGAGCCAAGCTCACAATCATGAGTCAGGTGAGCCACAGGAAGGAGGTCTACAGAGAATTTACGTCACATCTACAAGCATCTGCTCTTGATTAACAACAATTTGGACAAAGAAATACTTAGAAATACAATTTAATGCTTAATTTATTTTGTATATATGTCATACATCATGAGAAAAATGCTACAAGAAAAACATGATTTTCACTGGAGTGGGGCCTTAAATCTCCAGGAGAAATTGGTATTTTATAAGGTGAACATACACAAAACGGAATGAAAAATGAATTTCCTTTATGCGTAAGATTATTCCTCTTGTAAATTGATCCACACCTTTTAAGTAGCTTGGAAAGCACCAATAAATAACTCTTCCTTCAGCAAAAACATAGGACTGATTTCTTCAAACTGAAGCTCAAACCTTTTATGACAGTTTTTTTATAATCAGCTACAAAGATGAGGATAATCTAATGTATGTCTCTGACCTTTGAAAAGTTGACTTCCTGAATTGTGTTCACACATTCCCGTTATTTTCCTTTCGCACAGGAAGTGACCGTGATGAAGAGGAAAGACTGATCCAGGAGTGGTTCACTTTGGTGAACAAGAAGAACGCTTTGATACGCAGACAGGATAACCTGGAGCTATTGTTAGTATACAGGAAACATGCAATCATCATTCCTTTTCATTCCTAGATCCAATTAGATGATTTTCTACTCATTACAGACAAGAAGAACACGATCTGGAGAGGAGGTTTGAGCTTCTGAACAGAGAGCTGCGGGTCATAATGGCCATAGAAGGTCAGTAACCAGTAGATTTATAGTTATAGACGGAGTCCACCTACAGTATTTCTTATTGTGCAGAAAACAAAATATGATCCTGAGTTCATTACCACAAGATTTTAATTTTTTTATAAGAAGTTTGTTAGCTAGAAATGAGTGCAAGATAACATCGGGCCATTTATAAAAATAAAATAAAAAGATCTGGAGGGCCGAATGTATTTACCCGGAGGGCCGGATCCGGCCCCCGGGCCTTGACTTTGACACATGCTCCAAGATGTCTGGGTTTTTTTTAAGTCGAATATGAATTTTCTGTTTTGCAGACTGGCAGAAGTCCCCCAACCAGCAGCAAAGAGAACAGCTTCTCCTCCAGGAACTGGTGTCACTCGTCAACCAACGAGACGAAATCATCAGAGACATTGATGCAAAAGAAAGAGGGTGAGTCCAAGTTGGGGAAAAAATATTGCATCTTAACTTTTAATGTTTAAAACAATACAACTGAGTGTTTTATTGTACCTATTTATTTCAAAGTAATAACTGGTGCAAGTTTAGAAAGGTTTTATTTGTGCTTGCAGAGCCCTGGAGGAGGACGAGCGCCTGGAGCGAGGTCTAGAAATGAGGAGGAGGAAGTACAACAACAACAAAGAAAAGTGTGTGTTACAGTAGTGACGAGGTCAAGTTTTTAGGGTGTCATAGAAATTGCAGAGAAATACTTTTTGTAAATGTTGAAAGTGTTTTATTGCTTTCCATGAACATTTTCAGAGTGCCTTTTATCTCCCAAAGAAAAACAAAGCCTGACACTGCAATGTGTGCTTTAAAAAAAAGTTATATTATTTGAAGTTTTTCTCAGTGTATTTTGACTCTGATTATCCATTTTTATTTATTTAAAAAATGTGATTTTGTCACATTTATTGCACAATTATTGTGTGTGTTTGTGTGTTTTGTTAGGGCATAAATCAGTATTCAAACACTGGGATCTTCTTGCCTTCAGGGGTAGTAGTGATAAGTCAACGTGAAAATCAAACTCAGACTAAAAACGCCTTAATTAGTTATAGTTTACAGTCACTCCTGCTCACATTCACGGATCACTTTCATTTTACTGTTAAAACTGGACCCAAAAGATAATTACAAATTTTATTATGTAAAATATAATTGAATTCATTGAATGTAGTGTGCAAGCAAAAAGTTTCCAAATTCAGGATAATGTTTTGTTTTATTGTGAAAATATTCCAAAAATTGACTGATTGATGCTGTACTGAGTGTTTTTCCTTTCAGGCTTTCTTTCACTTAAGTTACTTGAACCCATCTGCTGCCTGTCAGTAGGTCATGTTCACATCTACTGAGTTCAGAAAAATGAAAGTGTTTCTTTGTTTTTGTGTTTTAACTGACAGCATGTTTTTGAATGAGTGCTCCCATAGAGGCAGTGTGAACTGCTTATGTTGTTTCTATTTCTGAAAGCGTATTGATGTGTGAAACCAAATAAATTTGTTTGCTTGATAATTTATTTTTTGTGACAGAATGTTTTTTTTAATTCAACAATAATCATTATAATACAATGCACATATTTATGTTACAGACATTACTTTCTGTACCAATCTGACTGGAAACCAATGAAAGAGTTTTGGAAGGTCAGACTTATAAATGTAAACAAATAGGATAATAAATTCACACATTGGTTACAGGAAGTTTCTAACAAAATATCAAAATCAAAAGATTTCTATTTAAAAAAAAAATCTTCACCTCATTTTTAAAATTACAAATACAATCTAACTTTTTACAGAACAGTTGTGGTGATCAGCCTCAACGTTCAAGGCAATAACACTTTACTTATTGAAGCTGTTTTATTGAAAAAAAAGAAAGAAAACTCATCATTTTAACATGACTGTTAAGCAGTTTTTAAAGGTTTTACTCTGATTTTAATAATTTTATTAATAATTAATTAGATTTATTTTGATTGTATTTGTTGAGTTTCTATTTTTTCATTATTACGATTTCTATTTCTCACTACTACTTTTGCTATTATTTTTTTATTATGTAAAGAACTTTGAGGTGCTTTTAGCAGGAAAACTGCTTTATATAAATTTGAATTTGAAAACCGTACATAAAGCAATTTGTCAACACAAGGCAACCCACTGTATTGAAGACAATTTTCTGCCCTGGCATACACTTAAAGCTGGCTCAACAATCCAGATAAAAACATCTTTTAGTTTTCTTCTATGCTAGACAAAAATTTCAAATCTCTCAATGAGATCAGGAAGTTTGCTGCAAGAAGTTTAATAAATAATCATCTGATCCTGTAAACCCGTCAGGTCTTTGGGAAGAAGAAGAAATCAGTGTCACGACTTTATAAATTTGCCTTTCATATTGTGTAGAAATTAGAGCTGGGTTGATAAAATTGATTGATTGATCTGAATCGATCTAACACTAATAGATCAATAATCGATCCATAAAGGTAAAAATTGATCTAACGCATAATGCTAAAGTCCGCCACCTCAATGCTAAGGTATAATGGGATTTCCCATAGGGGGGGCTAATCCTAACGCTCGGTTGGCCTAAACATACATTATTGACTAAATGAACATCTTTATATATTCAAAGGAATGAAAACTTTTTAAAGGAAATATTTTTTTAAAGTAACCATTTATGAACTAAAACACTGTTATTTATTTATTTGTTTTTGCACATACTTTCTTCTTCTACTGGAATAAGGTGTAATTCTATAGCGTGATCGCCACCTAGTGGCCAAACTGAAACAATCTTGCAGAGCAATTATAAGCAATAGAAATATTTGTGTCACCTTTGTGTACCTGTGATCGAATCTTTTGACAACAAGTATGAGACAGTTTTAATTTGGTACATAAAGTTAAACAAAGAAATCCCGCCATTTTTGTTTATTTTTTTTATTTATATTGCATACGCAGCATGTATACAGTTGGTCATAATGTTTGGATTTTGGGTGAGATTTTTTTTTTTATTTTTTACCTTCCCCTATTCTTGAGTTTGAATGTATGTACAATTCTGAACTTATTTTCGGTTTATTTTTTTCAAATTGTACTTGTTTTAATGTTAACCTACTTCTTGTTTCATCATTTGCTCGAACAAGGACTAAACTTTAAAGCTTGTCCATCTTGTGTTGGGCAAAAGAATCTACTTCCATTCTTCATTACATGTAAAAAGTATTTTCACACAGATTGGAAAAAAGTTGACAACAATGCCTACTTGAATGTATTTTCAATAGTTTGTGTGTAATGGTGCGTATGAAGGTCTTAGAACTAATCAGCTTCTCGGATCTGCTCCTCACTGGGATCTGCTAATCTGAAGTGACAGCACCTTGAGCCCGTGCTGCTCAGTGAACCATCTTCTCAGCTGGGAAACCTCCTGAAACTCTGCAAACCAGACCAACGTTGGTCATGTCAAAACAAGAGTTTGGTCTGGTGCAGCAGGAGGAGCGCAGAAAGTGTTGGGTGAGTGTCCTGAGCTGTCTCCTGTTGGCCTGTCTCTATGTTGGCAGCTTGTATGTGTGGTGCGACAGCTTACCAAGGTACAGAGCTCACTATCAGAATCGTGATGAATGCTGTGCAGACTGCTGTGGTGACCGTCAGTGTGTGTTTTTGTGTGAAGAGATCATCCGAGCAGGATTAAGCGTCGCTGCGCCAGCGTGCTGCTGGTCTCTGGGGTGGCACCTGCTGTCGTAAAGACATGGATGCACTTAAATGACATCACAGTGAGTACATGGGAGTTGAGGTGTTGCAGAGCCTTTTTTATTTGAGTGTTTATTTTAACTTTTTAATAAAAATATGGGATAGAAGACCAGAGAGATGTAACTCAGAGTCATGTCACCACAAATACTTCACAGATTTTATTTTCTTTCAATTACATAATCTAAACTTGGCCAGAATTAATGTTTTTGAGAAAAACGTAAATTCTAACATAAAGCCTGTTTGATTTTTGAAAAAATTGTGTTTTAATAACATGAAAATTGGGAAAAAAACTGATTAAAAGGTGGAACCTTATTAATCCACAATACTACTCTTAAACCAAAAAGAAAATTATAATATTATATATTTTTTATGATCGTTTTTTTTCCTGCTCTTTTAGGTGAACGTGTCTGTGTGGGAGCTTATAGGAATCCGTTGGGAAGGTTTTGTTCCTGCAGCACTATTCCCTTTACTCTTGTCTATGGTGAGGCCACATCTAAAGCTTAACTAGAAAAGTTACCTAAGGTAATGCTAGTGTGAATGCTTTTTGTTCTGAAGATGCTGAAAGTTTTTGCTGAAAATGGTGACACAATTTACTTTTAATGCTGACCGGATTTGCTGAAAATGCAAAAGCTATTTGCAAAATGTTAAATTTGCTAAAAGACTGGAAATTTGGTTAATGAAAGAGCCCTGAAGTTGGCCTGAATTTCTGAAAATTTTGTAGTAAAATTAGACGAAAAGCTAGCTTGTTTCTTAAATACTAGCTAAACTCCAAAATACCATAAAATTCCCCAGTAAACTAAATAGTCAAAAATGTTAGCCTGTCGCTAAATAAAAGCTAAACTCTAAATTAGCATAAGAAAACTCTGATGCCAAATTAGCCAAAAAAGATAGCATATTGCTTAAATACTATTTAAACTTCAAAATAGCCTAAATTCCTTAGTAAACAAAATTTTTTAGCCAAATCCGTTTGCCTGTTGCTAAAATAGAAGATAAACTCTAAATTAGCCTAAAACAATCATCGGTAGATAACCCAAATGAGCTAGCATAATGCTAAGATAACAGCTCAATGCCATTTTTTTAATTACTGTAAAATATGAAAATATAGCTTATGAATAAATATAAATAAAGACTTGTTGATAATCTAAATAAAAATACTGAATTTGAAGACTTTCTTATTAATTTCCAATGGGCATATTTTGCTCAATATTTCAAAAACTATAAAGTTTCTGAAAACCAAAAATACAAGCAATATCCTGAACAAGCGAAACATTTTGATACTAAAATTGTTGAAAGTGTTATTGAGTTTTTTCGTGCCGAAAAACTTACAGGAAGGAGCGAGAGAATCACTATAGTTTGAATGCTGTCGAAGTATTCACACAATAAAGTCAATTTTTGTACCATTTTATGTTAAATTAAAGACATTTAAACTAAGTTTAAGAGTGATTGCTTTTGCCTAAGCCATTTACAATTTAGAGAGGAAATGTATATATTTTTGAAGGATGTTGATTTTTTTTTCTGGATCCTGTTAGTTTAAGTCTTTTCTGACTGAAGCAAGGCCATTATTCTCATATTTGGGGTCCCTGGGGCAAGTTTAAACACCACACGGAATTCTTTCCACATCCTCATCGTTATGTCTTTATTATTATTGTTGCTTTTTTTCCCTCTCCTTGCTTTAAACATCTGATTTTTATTCTGCACATCAGGTTTTTTACCTCGGGCCCCTGGTTCACTCCGCTGTAGAAAACCCTGATGGCTTCAGCGCAGAAGTGAAGTCTGCATTTGGTTTGTCTCAATTTTAAATGTTACATTTGGAAAAGATTGGTGACTTGTACATGTGTGCTTCTGCTGAAGCGATTGTAAGCATAAAGCGCTCCCATTTCCCAGATGTTGAGTCGTGGCTGCTGTGTGTGAGAGATGCAGTGTGGCTCAGGAACCAGGTGGTGGCACCGCTGACAGAGGAGCTGGTGTTCAGAGGAGCCATGCTGCCCATGCTGCTGCCCTGCTCTGGAGCCACGGCTGCTGTCTTCACAGCTCCACTCTTCTTTGGCGTTGGTAGGAAAATAACAAAACACTTTCCCCACTTTCCTTCTCCTGCCCCTTTCTGTACATTTTTCACCATGTAAAAACTCAATCACACTTTCAGCTATCTTCTGCAGTCTTGGTATCAAAAAGTTCAGTTCGTTCGGACATTTCTGCTTGTACGTTTGGTATTCAAAAACTTCTTAGTTTTTGAAATATAGAGCAAAATATTCCCCATAGAAAATGAATGAGAAATAGCTCAAATCCGTCAAAAATGTTGTGCAACTTTTGAACTTCTGCATACTTTCAGCAGGATAATTGATTCAAAATTTAAAATGTTCAAGTACTAGGTTTTTAAGTTAATTGGCATTTAGATTTTATTTTAAAAACATGCTAGCTGTTTTTGGCTAATGTAGATTTTTTTTTAGTTTTTCAGGTTAGTTTCCAGTTTTTTGCCTAATCTGAGTGTTTAGCCAACATTTTAGCATTATGCTAGCTGTTTATGTCTAATTTAGACATATTTCCAGTTTTTTGACTAATTTGGAGTTTATCTGACATTTTAGCATTAAGCTAGCTGTTTTTGTCTAATTTAGACATGTTTCCAATTTTTTTGCCTAATGTGGAGTTTAGCTAACATTTTAGCATAAAGCTAGCTGTTTTAGGCTAATTTAGGCATGTTTCCATTTTTATTTTTTTATTTATTTTTTTTGTGCTAAATTTGGAGTTTAGCTAACATTTTAGCATAAAACTAGCTAATTTAAACATGTTACCAGTTCCTAATGTGGAGTTTATCTTACATTTTAGGATTATGCTAGCTGTTTTTGGCTGATTTAGATGTGTTTCCAGTTTTTAGCTTAATTTTGCATTCAGCTAATATTTTAGCAAGCTTTCAGCTTTAGGATTTTTAGCTAACTGTTTGGCGCCTTTATCGACTACTTTTTGTTTGCATCATTCACACTTGCATTATTGCAGGTAATGTTGCAGGTAAGATGGCTAGTTTAGTGCCACTAATCTACAAAATATTGTTGCTTTAGCCCAGCTATTTAACAGTTTTGTAATCATTTCAGTTTATAATCACTTTGTTGGTGTTTCAGCTCACTTACATCACATCATTGAGCAGCGGCGCCTCGCCAAAGACAGCATGAAGGTCATCCTTCTGACAGCAGGCTAGTTTATTTAAAACATTCTTTTTCCGATATACATTCAACTGGTTATTAATTGCTCCGTCCTGTTGCAGGAATCCAGTTCTTGTACACGACTGTATTTGGTGCCTTTACCTCCTTTATATTTCTGAGAACTGGTGAGGCACAAAATGCTCCTTTTACTTGCTCTGAGCTGCAATATCTGATGTGTGTCATCTGTGCTCTTGCAGGTCACCTCGTGGGTCCAGTTTTGTGCCATTCGTTCTGCAACAGTCAGGGTTTGCCGGACATCGCTTCCGCTCTGCTGCACCCTCAGCGATCAGCTTTACTTTCCTTCTACCTGGTGGGGGCCCTACTTTTCCTGGTGCTGCTTTTCCCTCTGACAGACCCACACTTTTATACTTCCATTCCAGTCTGCAGCCTGGCTCCCCTTCCACCGTCTGTATGTTATTTTAGTTAAAATAGTTGAAAAGGTTTAAGAGATACCTCACTGAACTCCTTTGTTTAAGGTTTCAAATGAAGAAAAATGTATTTTTTTGTGAAAGGTGTGGGTGGCTGAGACAAAGAGAATACCCCAGACATTTCACGTCTGGTTGAAAATATTTCCTACTGTATGGAAACTTGCAACTTTTCCTGACTGTGATGGAGAAACAGAGATTTATGCGTGTGTGCAACTGAGAAAACCAGATGAACTGTGAACGAAAATGAGTCAGAAGGAAAAGCTGTGGTTGAGAGAGCGCTAGAGAAATGTGCATATGCAGGGAGAAAGACAGATGAACAGAAACACAGATGGAGCTGCCAACAAATACATGAAAAGAAACTGAAGTAGAGAATGAAAACAAATGTTTAAGGACCAACAAGAGAAGGACAGGCAGACGTGATGGAGTGAAAAAAGAGTGACAAAAATGATCGACAGCCAGCAGCAACAAGACACAAGCCAACAGAGGAGGCGAGATGAAAGGAAGGAGATGAAGTAAAAATAAGGGAGAATAGAAAAGGATACAAGGGGGAGCATGGAGGAAAGGTTAGTGTTCCCCCGGGGAAACTGAGCATGTGCAGTAGCACAGCAGAGTGAGAAGGGAGAAGGTTATTCAGGGTCCTTTGAACTGTTTGGTGGGAAACGTTGTGTTAAACAATGTTGACAGAGACTGAAGACAAATAAGGGCTTAAAATAAAAAAAAACTAATAAATGTAACTGAAAAATTTTCTTTATTTTTAATGTAATATTTCTGAAGAATTTACAAGTTTTTTCAGCTTGAAATAATAGTTTGAGCTGCCTTCATTGTAAAGGTTATTACATGTTTATTTATTTATTTTAACATTTCCTAAACAATGGGAGGATCAGCCCCTTGAGATGATACATCTCGTTTTCGAGAGGTTCCTCATTGAATAAACAACTGAAATGAAGGCAGAGTAAAGTAGACATGAATGAGACATGTAAAAGCATAAGGACAGAAATCGCAAAACCTTTATAAGCTTGTTTATTTATTAACTATATTTGCTAAAAAAAAGACAGCACAATTAAAAAAAACACATTATTTTTTTAAATTAAGACCTTGGTAAAAATACACAACAAATGTTTATAACAAATTTTTTGTAATATGGATCCCAAGGGGCATAAAAATACAAAAAAGACTAGTACTGGTTTCTGGTGCGCACGAGAAAGAAACTCACCCATTTATTAAAGCCGGTGTATTCGACCTCATGACTTAAACATCACAACCACGACTGACAAGTAAAGCTGCAAAATCTTTGTAGGCAAGTCGAAGGTTAAATAAAACTCAAAAAGCTTATGTGACATCCTTTTCAGGTGGCTGACTAAAAACGTCTCTCATTTGAGCTACTTGGTTTCAAGACTTACCAGTTGGTTTCTCGTGCACGCCAGATACTTTCTCGAGTTCACCCATTTCAGTTTTTTTGTGTGCATGTTAGTGTCTGTTCTACACCAGTTTGTTTCTTATGCACAACAGACTCTCTTGCATGCACGAGAGACTTTCTCATGCACACCAGTTAGCTTTTCCTGTGCACCAGAGACTCTCTTGTGCACACAAGAAACCACCACAATATTATTTAAAACAAATGTCCTGTTATAGGCTTAATATTTCAAAACAGGACAGTAAAAATAGTTTTTAAAAAAGCAATACAGAACATTTTTTTCTATTACTGTAACTTTTAAAACTCCATAAGTTACAAGTGTTTAACTCCAGGCCTCAATGGTTGATGTTTGGTCAATTTTGAGCTAATTCTGACCATGCAGAAAAACCTAAAAGGATTATAATATGCAAGAAGACCCTGATTTGAATCCAGAGTGGGACTTTTCTGTCTGGGTTTTCTCTGTGGGTGTTCTCTGGGCACTTCAGCTTCCTCCCAAAGTTCAAAAACATTCCAGGGTGTACCCCGCTTTTGCCCACCTGTCCTTGAGAAAGCCCCTGAAGGGGATTGAGTAGGACAATGATTGGACAAGAAAGTAAATCTTACAATGTGCATGTTGACTGATGTACACAGTACTCTGTTGAAAAACTTTCAAATAATAAGGGACACCATTAAAAATCTGTAAAAGTACACACTTTGCATTTGCAAAGATTTATATCCAACACATTCCAGGATCATTTTCTGGGGATTCATAGAACCAAGGAAAGATAACACTGTTTGTAAGGAAAAGCTTTGGAAATCGACACATTTTCCAACCTTAGAGCATGGTGGTGGTGAAATGATGGTGTGACTTTGGATTGCTACATTAAGCTCCAGATGTAACAATACATTAAGCATTCCCAAACATTCCCAACTGCTGTCTACAGTTACGTCTTCACAAAATTGAAATTGCCAGCCTTTGCAAGTGTAATTTTACAGAAAATTATACATTGAGGTTAGACTGCATAACGCTTGGAAATCAACTTTTGAAGCACACTCAGCATGTTTTGAGACTGTGGAAGAAGCTTAAGGGCTCAGAGAAGTTCAGATTTTGTTTTCCTGCTGTGACAGTCACTAAAGGTTTAGGTTGTTTATTATCCACATCTGTTTTAATTTATGGTAATCATCCTCAGAGTTTTTAGGAGTTTGGTTTTCAGCTTGGCTTTTTCATTTGTCATTCTTTTTGGTCCTCTGTTTGTTTAATGGACTTATTGTCTTTTAGGTTTAGTGATTTTGTCAAGTTTTAAAATGGAACTTTTATGTTTCTGCCGCCTAACCTGGTCTTCTGTATTGTGGGTCCTGCACTGCTGGCTCCTAAACAACTTTGTTGGGAGGGATACCTCAAGGAAGCCAGATTCTAACTTCTAGCAGCATTACTGAGAAAAGCTATTAAAAAACAGTAGATTTTATTTATTTTTTTCCTGTAGACACACAAGCCCAACTTCTTAATGTTGAAAACCATACCACCTCACAACGCCTGAATCAACCATTATGCTGTATCTAGAAAGACAATTGTGAGCACTTATTTTAATCTGTTACTTTTTAGTTTACTTATAGCCTAGAATTTTTTTTGATAAATCTGCTTTACAATTTAAACATGAATTCTGTCAGTTTTCTAAAAAAAAAAAAAGTTTCATTCAACAAAAAATGCAATGTAAAAAAGCACAAAATATAGACTTTTCAAATAATACTTCATTGTGGTTAGATTCTACAATTTTTAATTTTTTTACTTCATGAAGCTTAAAAAAATACAAAAACACGTACAGAGTGCAGCATATTTTACAACTTCATGAATGAAAGGCAGCAGCTTGAAGGATAAAACTCGTATTTTATGTATTATGTGACTTAAATTATATTTATAAAAACGATGGATAAGAAGAAGGTCATGTTTTATTTATTTAGGCTATTTCCGAATTCTTCCACTGTTCACTATATAGTATTCACTATTTTGTAGAGCTGTCCAAATTTACAATTCTAAATCTTTGCAAAAAGACTGTGTGCATCGATTCTCACTAGAATGACGAACATAGACCACAATGCATTGCGTTTGAACAATTTTTGTGGAAATAAAATGTGTTTAAATGTAATTTTTTATAATAAACCATCCACACTTTCATCATCAGAACACAGTGGAGTCATGTAAGATGATCATATTGATTAGATTTTCCCTTTGTGAAATCGATGATGTCACATCCACCTTTTAGAAAACAGAAGAAGTGGTGAGCATGGTGTCTGAATTGCTTTTAAAATCCAGGGCAATACATCGTTTTTTTTTATTGTTAGGGATTAAAGTGGGAATTCTGATATGACCTTGTTATTATAATTTTATTTTTTACAGCAGACAGTTTTTGGTTCTTTTTCAAGTTCAGGATGAGGTCAAAAACAGAAACCATATGTAGAAACCGACACTTTATTTTCCACAGTCTCATTTTTAATGGTGTTGCATGCTATTAGGTTCAACAGTTCTGCATTTTTGGAACTTTTTTTAGGTTAAAGGGAAGGGGGTTTTGACAGTTCGGCTCCACAAATTCTAAAATACTTTAAACAGTCAGCAAGCTCTGGTGTCATGGAAGAATTTGTCTTCAGCTCCAAAAATGTTCAAAAGGGCTGCTTTCAAAGGGATTCATGAGGCTTTTTTTTTACATCTTTAGAATTTAAAGCGAGTTGACTGAAGTCTTTTCAGTTATTCAAATTAATTAGCCGTCTGGAGATATGAGACGTTGCTGCATGGCAGTATGTTTTATTTACAACAACAATTAACTTTACTACATTTTTACCTGTGCTATTTTGTTTTTCGATAGTTGCACTCAAAAAACATATCCTCTTCCAGCCTGGTAGCTAATTTCTGAGACGGTGCAGCGGCCTCTGCATCCCAGCCAGTTGGGATCATGTTTGGAAGATTGAATAATGGAAAGAGGAAGAAGAGGGCTGTTATTAAACTTGACTGCACATGACGAATCTGCAAAAGATTTCAGGATTGGGTTAAGGGAGCAATTTCCATACTTTTGCTGGTGCTGAGTCAGGCAGATTATGGTTTCTTCTTTTTTTAAACAAAAAATAAGTAAGTTTCTTTAAAGAGAAACAGTCTGGGTCAGGGATGTGACAAAATTTTTACAAAGAGACATGAAAGCATCCGGCACATCCGACGCCTGCTTGTCTCTCTGTCGGTTTGTCCAGTCTAATGTCTTTACCATTGTGCAAGTGCGCAGACACAAATGGGTTTTTCACTGCTAAACTGTATCCTGTTAGACACTACAAAGAGGTGTGCACAGACTATATTATGTGTGCGCAAATGTGGAAAAACTGAGCTCATCTGGTAAAAGAATAGTGCATCCCAAGAATTAGCCTGCACCGATCATTCTTTTTTTCAACACTTTCAAGCACAGATTTTCTGTAGAATGTTTATACATGTGTCATTCATTGTGTGTAGCCATAGAGTCCTGCTGCAGTTCAGCTGATATTACAAGCATTCTTGCCAGCACTTTATAAAAAAATCATTTTATTTTCCAAGTCTTTTCCTTTTCAAGTATTTTTTCCCCACACAGTCAAATACTTCTTTGTGAGTTACATAGTCCTAAAAAAAATGGATAATTTTGTTGGGCTTTAGTGTTTAAGAAGGTGGTTTTTGATGGTTTAAAGTGTGGGAGAACAAAAAGGTGAAATTGTGTTCACTGCTAGGACAAAATGTATTGATTTTCTAAAAGACCTGGACCTGTTCTCCCACTGAAATAGTCAGGAATGCAAACAGTCCATCATTTGACCACAAGGCCGCTGCTAATTGCTTCAGTGTGTCCGTGTGTGGGAGTTTAATTTTAGGTTGGGGAAAAAAAAAACGGAGCGACCGACGTGTCCTGCTTTATTTGACGGGGCACCAGCGTTTAAACGGGCACGAAGTGATTGAGTGTAAAGGTCTAATTACCAAAGACCCAGAGAGAATTACAGTGCAGTAAAGCAGCTTTGAGATTAGAGCGGTCCACTCAGTGTAATTAGCAAAACATTTGCAGATGCTTGTTAAATCAGTTCCAAACTCTTTGGTCTTCTGGCTATTAACAAGCAAAGCGTTACATGTACTTGATGGGAACTACAGATGCACAGGAGGGTGCCTTGTTCGAGAAACTCCTGACTTCACCAGAGCTCCACAGTAATTAATACGCAAAAGCTCAATCAGAAGGGCCGGAGGGATGCAGAGGCTTATTTGCAACCTTGTTTGATACAAAAAACAGAACTTTTTTCTCATTTGCATTAATTTAAAAGTAAAAAGGCTTAAAACACTTTATTGCTACATTTTTTATACTATTTGTCAGTCAGTTAGTTCACAAATCCTGATTTGAATAAATGGCCTTTCTACTTTTCCCACAATTCCAAACTTTTACAAACTCGGGGAGCGATTTTATGCTTTGTGCAAATCGTTCATGTTTCCCAGAACCCAAAAATATGCTGATTTCCATCTGTTTTCCTGCAGTGGCACAATGAGCTCCATGCTTATTACTCTAGGCTAAAACAACTCGAGACTCTAATTTTGAGCAGACATTTATTTAAGAGCAGTCTTGTCTGAGCTTTCAACAAGTTTGAATTGATGAACCTTCTGTCAAAGATCATTTTCTGCTTTTTAGAGCCAAGCAGAAAGAATTTAATGCAGTCTTGGTTCTGAACTCATCTGCAGCCTTTTTGGATTGTGGTTATCGCTGGTAAACAACGTGCCACGGTGACAGCTGCTGACCAAAACTTGTGGGACATCTCATTTAACAGACCAGATTTCAGACTTTTTTTATGCTATAAGTTCAAATGGAATGACTACAAACTGCTGCCTTAAATACGAATGTTTTAAAGTCCCACTCTCATCATCTTTTGATTTATTGTAAAAGCGTTCCTTTAAAAGTGTTCTTTTAAATATGAATATGCTGTTTTTAGCCTATATTTTTGCTAAAACTCTGTTGTTTTCTAAGACCTAGTTTCTGCAGAACGGTAGGAGTTCATTAGAAATTTGCCTCTGTGTTGTGGGTGGAACTGTTGTTAGGAAGTAAGCCTGCCCTCATTTCCCATCATTCCTTTTTTTACACTTTCTCCTACTATCTTACAGCCCATCATAACCCCTTTCTAACATTATTGGTGCAGCAGAAATATTGAGCAATTTGTCCAAACAGATGGATGAGGAAAACAAAGACATACATGGATCGATTTGTCTACAAGTGGATGCATCAGAATGGAGTGGAGCAGGGAGCTTCTGTTTGTACAGACCAACTGCAAACCAAGTTTTTTCTGAAGACATTTATTCGTCTACTCCTGATTTAAAAAAATTTGAATGAAGACATACTCAGAAACGCAATTATAATCTTCATTTTTTACATTTAAATCATCGATCGTGAGAAAAATGCCACAAGAACATGATAAATACACAATTTTTATTGGAGTTGGTCTCTAAATACAAATGTTTAAAATTATTTAGTGTTCTGGACATTCAGTGTCTGTATTTTTGCAACTATTTTGTCTTCTACCATAAGGACATGGGCTATCCTTGGATTCCCTCTCTATTTCCTAACTAAGCACATATATAGTGCAGGACTATCTCAAAGCAATTTGGACAGCATGCTTACTACATCTTTTTATTTTAGCTGTGAAACTAACATCACTGATTTCTCAAAGTTAAACCCTAATAAACATGAACATTTTACAGAGGATATTTATGAATCCACTGCGTTCTGAGGAGGAAAACTTGAATGGTTTATACGTGGATTTCATGTAAAAACTAGTTCAGACTCAATGCATTGTGGTCTATATTTATCAATTTACTGGGCATCGATGAACACTGATTTTTCACAGAGACTTCTGGGTGACTTCTAGAGCGCTGGATTTTGGAATTGTAAATTCGGACACCCTGAAAATTAGGCTAACACGCATTATAGTGCACTTAAATAAAAAAAAATCTAAATACAATTGGACACATTTGATGCACTAACCCAAAACAATCATTTTGTTATTTTCAATTCAGTTTTTATTCATATCATCCAATATCACAAAAATGATTGCCTCATTGGGCTTTATTCCGGTAGTTTTATAGAAGCAGAAGGTCGGTCATAAAATATAAACAAAAGCTAATGGCTAAACTAAACTGACAGGGTTATCCCTGCCCTTAGACACCCCACCCCCCACCCCCCACCCCCAGTAAGGAAAAAAGAAGAAACCTTCGGGATGCCCCCACGAGGGAGAGATCCATTCCAGGATGGACGAATGATTTGGCAGAATGATTAGGGAAGAATTAGCTTAACTAACTCTACAATTACATGTTTAAGTAGTGTAGCATATGGGCTTCAGTCACATGTCATCAATGTGACATTACCATTGTTTTTATTGTAGTTTCACATCAACGTTGTATTTTAGTCCCTTTGTTACTGTTATGTCTCCAATAGGCACACATGCCTCAGGTCTAGGGGAAAATGAAAAAGGGGACAATATAATAACTGGACACCAGTAAGAATAAAAAGAACACAGTTTATTCAATAAAGAACAAAATGAAACAATTAGTTTGCTGGTTCAAACAAACCAAAATGGAATGGAACCTTAGCCAAACTTAAAATAAGTCAGGTAGACTGCTGACCCAACCATGTCGACCGTCTGAGTCAGCAACTCCTGCAATATAAACTTTGTGGAACTGACCTTTTACATTAATACATATTTTTAATATACTGTGTGGCTTTTGAGTCATGACTCTAAAAAATCATTAATATTCTCGGGTTAAAAATGTTCATAACATGTAAATTACCCCCATTTTATCACATGGTACTTTCCAAATCGAAATGCGCCAAAAAAAAGAAAAAGAAATTTGGTGACGTTTTTTTTTTGTATCTCAAGAACCTAACTAGCTAACCAGTTGCATCTTGGAAGTTTGTTCCTTTACAAGTCCACCACATTCCCTTCGCCATGGATGGAGATGACCGGGTCCTTTTAAAAGTATGGATCCAACAACTACAGCTGGACCAAGAGGTAATGTGGATTTTTGCAGTATTAGTGAAATGACATATTAGCTAAGGTATAGCATGCTAGCTAAGTGGAAGTTTTACTTGCTTACATCGTTAATTTGGGCTATTGGTCGTTAATAAGTATAGATTAACAACTACTCTGACAGTAAAACTGAAAATGTGATTTCTTAAGAATGTAATGCGGACGCGAACGAGAAACCAAGGCGCAGGAAGGATCACGCAACTATGGAAGTATCACTAGCGTTTAATCACCAAAACATAAGACATTCAGACATCAAACAGAAGGACACGCAACAATATATACACATGGACTGAGTAGGTGATTGAAAACACCTGTAGACGAGCTGCTGGCCACAAGGGGAGGAGGGAACCCATGACATAACCCCCCCGCCTACGTCCGGCTTCCAGACGAGTGACAGGGCTGGTCCGGGTGCTCCCGATGGAAACGGGCGACGAGGTCCTGATCAAGGACGTGACGGTCCGGGACCCACTGTCGATCAGCCGGACCATAGCCCTCCCAGTCCATGAGGTATTGTACGCCCCTGCCAACCCGTCTGGATGCAAGCAGCTCCCTGACGGTGTAGACAGGACTGCCATCCACGAGACGAGGAGCTGGGGGATCCAAAGCAGCAGGTTGCAGGGGGGAGTCCCGAACTGGTTTCAGCTTGCTGACGTGGAACACGGGATGGATGCGTAGGGTGCGTGGAATGTCCAGTTTCACAGCCACCGAATTGATGATCTGGACGACGGGGAAAGGACCAAGGAAGCGGGGGTGCAGCTTCCTGTAAGCGCCCTTTAAGGGAATGTCAGAAGAAGAGAGCCACACCCTATCGCCCACCTTGTATTCTGGGGCAGGTGTACTCCGACGGTTGGCCACAGCGCTAAGCCGCTCTTGGTTCTGGAGTAACCGAAGGCGGTACCTACTCCAGGTACGTCGGCAGCGTCTCACAAAGGCCGCTGGCCCAGACGAGGAGGCCAACTGTTCCTGGAGGGGAAACAGAGGAGGCTGGTACCCGTAGGCAGCCTGAAACGGCGAGTACCCTGAGGAGTTGAGTAGGGTGTTGTGAGAGTACTCCGCCCAGGGCAACTGGGAAGACCAGGTCCTCGAATTCTTGAGACATATGGCTCGCAGCGTGGTCTCTAGGTCCTGGTTGTACCGCTCTACCTGGCCGTTGGTCTGCGGATGAAAACCAGAGCTCAGACTGACCTTGATCCCTAAGAGTTTATAGAACTCCTTCCAGAATGCAGCAACGAACTACGGACCACGGTCAGAGGTGATGTTCAGGGGAAGACCGTGCAACCGGAAAAGGTGTTGGGACACCAGCACAGCCAACTCCTTCGCCGATGGCAACTTCTGTAGGGGTATTGCATGCACCAACTTGGAGAACCTTTCAATGATGGTTAGTATGACGGTTTTACCCTCGGAAGGGGGGAGACCTGTAATGAAGTCCATAGCAACATGGGACCAAGGTCTGGATGGCACAGGTAGAGGGTGTAGCAACCCAGTGGGTGGAGTCCGAGGAGTCTTGACGCTTGCACACACAGGGCAGGCAGCCACAAAAGACCTTATGTCAGAGGACATCGTAGGCCACCAAAAGCACTGAGCCAGGAGAAAACCTGTCCTGTCACCCCCGGATTACAGGCGAGACTGGAGGAATGACCCCACTTCAGGACCGGGGTCTGCAGGGATGTAGGAACAAATAAACGACCGGCTGGACATCCCGGGGGCACAGCAGATGGATCAGGGACAGCAGCCTTCACGCTGCGTTCTAGTGACCAACGGGTAAACTCCAACACCAGTTCAGGAGGGATTATAGCGGTGGTGGTAGTAGACCCTGATTCCTCCTCCCGCTGGAACTGCCGAGACAAGGCGTCGGGCTTCAGGTTCCTGCTCCCAGGGCGGAATGACAGGGTGAAGTTGAACCTGTCAAAGAAGAGAGCCCACCTTGCCTGGCGAGAGTTTAACCGTTTGGCAGTACGAATGTACTCCAGATTCTTGTGGTCCGTCCAGACCAGGAACGACTGTTCAGCCCCCTCCAACAAATGACGCCATTCCTCCAAGGCCAGTTTTACCGCCAATTGCTCTCTGCTCCCTATGTCGTAGTTTCTCTCTGCAGGAGTGAGTTTTCAGGAGAAATACGCGCAGGGATGGATTTTGTTATCAGACGCTCTCTGTGACAAAACAGCCCCTACTCCAGTCTCAGACGCATCCACCTCCACGATGAACTGCTTAGAGGCATCAGGTTGAACCAGAATAGGAGCCGCAGAGAAACGTCCTTTGAGCTCAGAAAACGCCTTACCGGCTTCTTCGCTCCAGGTAAAACGTAACTTGGCTGACGTCAGCCTATGGAGCGGTGCAGCCACTGAAGCCTCTGATGAAGCGCCTGTAGAAATTCGCAAACCCCAGGAAGCGTTGCAGTTGCTTGCGGTCTGAAGGAACAGGCCACTCCACGACTGCCTTCACCTTGATATTGTCCATCTGCAGCGCTCCTGGTGACACCACGTGTCCCAGAAACCGAGTCTGTGTGGTGTGGAATTCGCACTTCTCAGCTTTGCAGAACAGTTTGTTCTCCAGGAGGCGCTGTAGAAAGGCTCTGACGTGCTGCACGTGGGTCTCTGGATCAGAAGAAAAAATCAGAATGTCATCCAAGTAGACAAAGACAAAACGGTTTATCATGTCCTTGAGAACATCGTTGATCAAACACTGAAACACTGCTGGGGCCTTGGTGAGACCAAAAGGCATAACCAGATATTCGAAGTGTCCGCTTGGGGTGTTGAAGGCCGTCTTCCACTCGTCCCCCTCTCGGATGCGAACTAGATGGTATGTGCTCCTAAGATCCAGCTTTGTGAAGATCTGGGCCCCTCAAATCGAATCAAAAGCTGACTGTAACAGAGGTAGGGGGTAGGTATTACGAGCTGTGATGCTATTGAGACCCCTGTAGTCCATGCACGGCCGTAGACCCCCATCACGTTTGCCTATGAAGAAAAAACCTGCTCCAGCAGGTGATGAGTAGGGATGGATGGTCCCAGCCTGTAGGCTCTCTTGGATGTACTCCTCCATGGCTTCCCTCTCTGGACGGGAGAGGGGGTAGATGTGACCCTTGGGGGGTTGGGTTCCTGGTAGGAGGTTGATGGCACAGTCATAGGGACGGTGAGGAGGCAGGGACTTTGCTCGGGCTTTGCTGAACACAGCCCCCAGGTCATGATAGACCGAAGGAACGGAGCTGAGGTCAGGAGGAGCAGAAGAAGGCTGCGCTCTTATTTCAGAGCGTACCGCAGCAGCGATGAGGCAGTTCATAAGGCAGAAGGGGCTCCAAGTTAGCACACTCCCTGAGGCCCAGTCAATATGAGGAGTGTGCTTACAGAGCCATGGAAAGCCCAGAATAACTGGCGGTTCCAAGGACTCAACCACATAAAATCGCATCAGTTCGGAGTGGTTCCCTGACACGATCACTCTAACGTCCGCAGTACGTGCGGTGACCCTATGGGTGACTGAACCATTTAATGGACGAATGAGAAAAGCCGGTTCTTGAGGTACGACAGGAATCAATAGTTTATTGATTACAGCCTGCGACATCAAATCCCCATCCGTCCCAGAATCGATTAAACAGTCAAACTCAGCCTGTGATCCTGCTTGCACCACCAAGGCTTTGGTTTGTGGTCGAGAGGGGGGTGTGAAGGAGTTGACACGGCTCACCAGTTCTCTCTCTCACAATTTATTTTTAAGAATTCTAAATGAGGACAGGAATCACATTTGGTCAAAAATGTTCAATAGCTCTAAAGATATTAAAGCTAAAGTCACTAAACTTTCTCACATGACTAATTATCACTTATAGAACAAGAAAATACCCCCCCCCCCCGAGTTTACATTTGCTCTATTTTTACTTGTTTATTAAAGCTACTTAACTGAAGTGTTCTATTTAAGTTTTTAATGATAAAAGAAGGTTAAGGAAATATAAATAAGGGACAACACAAATCTGTTTATTCAATTTGTTCATGTTTTAAATATGTTACAAATGTATCGGATCGGGACTCCGTATCGGCAAATCCACAGAATCCAATGACTCGGAATCGGATCGGGACCAAAAAAACCTGATCGGGACTGATTGATTGTCTGACTCTCCTGATGCTATCGCTTCCTGGTAGGTGTCAGGGAGATCACACACTGTTCTGTAACAGAAATCTACACACATTTGGAGATTGGCGTTACAACACCGAGCATTTGTACCTTGACCTGACTTTCTGTACCTGACCCTGCTTACTCTGGTTGCCCCGATCCTCGCCTGGACTCTGACTTCTTTCCTGTCTCTCCTCGGATGATCCCCAGCTCATGTATGACCTCTGCCTGTCTGACCCTGCTTAGTTTTATGGACTTTTAGCTCTGATAATAAAACCTGCTGCACGTGGAACTAGCTGTCTGCCTGTTTGTGACAGAATACTTCGCCCCCCATGGATCCAGCAGCAGGAGTTCCCACCCTGACAAACCCGGCCGGGTATGCTGTCTTACTGTTAGAGCATGGTTTCCAGCTTCAACGTCTGAACACTACAACTGAAGCCATCATGAGACGTCTGCAGCTCAACCCACCTGTCAGAAGCGTCTCCTCTGCAGCCTCTTCAGCCTCCCTGGCGTCACCTGCAGCGCATCCGATCCCACACCTGCTCACCCACCGGGCCCGCGGATGGCACTTCCGGACAAGTTCAACGGGGATCTGGAGCAATGCGTGGGGTTCCTCATGCAGTTTTATCTATTTCTACGGCAACAACCGAGCCTCTCTCCGACAGAGGATGCCTGGTGTGCTCCCTACTCACCGGGGCTGCACGGTAATGGGACTTATTATGAATGGATTATTACTGAAAACAATAAATAATTTTGCAAAAATCAAAATTTGCAAAGTATGTTTAGACTGATCATATGAATCAATCAATGAATACTTGGCAAACTTTAGTTTTAACTTTTAGTTTTTAGTTTATCTTTCTCTCCCATGCGTTTAGCATTTCACCTTTAACTTCTGACATTTAAAATGGATAACTCCTTTTACTATTGGCTGGCAAGTAAATCTTTAAAAAATGTAACATATCATCCAACCAGTGACTCCACCTGCAGGTGTCAGTGAGATTGTTGATATATAATAGAAAAAAAATGAAACCAACAATTTTTTGTTAGATTTTTTTTTTTAAG
The DNA here is from genome assembly GCA_003999625.1 of Oryzias javanicus. NCBI lineage: Eukaryota > Metazoa > Chordata > Actinopteri > Beloniformes > Adrianichthyidae > Oryzias > Oryzias javanicus. The sequence goes on from CM012450.1 coordinate 23,325,130, forward strand.
TTTTAATTTGAGCAATTGTACATTTTTTTAAGAAGTGCTAAAGCCAAAACCTGCAAAGGCTTGTAAAGGGCAGGTGAGGTAGTTCGCTGCTTAGGAAAAACCCTGGTTCTCTGAAACATAAGTGAGGTATCTAACTATAGGACACACCCCCTATGCGCTGTCCCCAGAAGCCTTTTTCACATCACGCCAGTCCTGACTGACGGACAGGAAGTGACGTCCACTCTAGAAGGAGGGACTTCCTACTTTTATAAGAGTGGGACCTTTTCGTGGGACCAAATTATTTCTGAGTTGTTTGGAGATTCTGAACCGCTCTTAGTCTGATTCGTCACCTAGAATCCATCTGTCATAAGACACCATACCATTGGTATTAGCCCTGGACAGATGAGCTTCTCGGATCACTCGAGCACTCAAACCCCTCCACCACGATAAGGTGGCGGTTGACGGAGGGGAAAAATTTGATGGGGTTTTTTTTTTTTTTTTTGGTGTGTGTTTCCTATTTTCATCGAAAGTCTTTTACCCCTACTCTCTAATTTTTTTTTTTTTTTTTTTTTTGGTGTGTGTTTCCTACTTTCATCTAAAGTCTTTTACAACTACTCTCTATTTTATTTTTTTTTTAGTGTGTGTTTCCTATTTTCATCTAAAGTATTTTACCCTACTCTAATTTTTTTTTGTTTTTTTTTTTTTTTTGAGGGGGCGTGCATTTTCTACTTGCATCTAAAGTTTTGCCCCAGCTCTCTAATTTTTTTTTTTTTTTTTTTGGTGTGTGTTTTCTACTTTTATCTAAAGTTTTTTACAACTACTCTCTATTTTTTTTTTATTGTTTGTTTCCTATTTTCCATCTAAAGTCTTTTACCCCTACTCTATTTTTTTTTTTTTTTTTTTTTTGAGGGGGGCGTGCGTTTTCTACTTGCATCTAAAGGCTTTTGCCCCAGCTCTCCAATTTTTTTTTTTTTTTTGTGTGTGTTTCCTACTTTTATCTAAAGTTTTTTACAACTACTCTCTATTTTTTTTTATTGTTTGTTTCCTATTTTCATCTAAAGTCTTTTACCCCTACTCTAATTTTTTTTTTTTTTTTTTTTTTTTGAGGGGGCGTGCGTTTTCTACTTGCATCTAAAGTCTTTTGCCCCAGCTCTCTAATTTCAACTAATAGTAATCCTAAATTATATGTCCTACCATAAGAAATGTTTTTGTCCTAATTAACTAATTTGAACTAATAGGAGAAATACCTATTAGTGTATGGAAGTCTTCAGTCCTCCACAACATCACTAGAAACTGAAATCATCTTCTGCAGGTCAAAAACTTCAACACGAAGATGACCGTTTTCAGCTTCCACCTTGTCAGTTTCAGCTTTTAGATCATTACAGTCAGTCTCCAATGTTTGACGTTGCTGCAGAAGGCTAACCAGCCCGTTTCTTTCCTCCTTGAGAGTCTTTGTTTCCTCTCGGAGGCGCTCCACATTATCCAGCATTGTGTTGTACTGAACAGCCAGTTCAACTACTTCTTCTTGCTGCTGTTTCAGATGTGAAACCTTTTTCTGAAGCTTCTCCCTCTTTTCTTCAAGCTGAGACTTCTCTTCTGAGATTCTGTTATATTCAGCTTTAACCTCCTTTAGATCCCTATTTTTCTTCTGAAGATCTTGGATTTCCGCCTCTAAAACAACAATTGCTTGTTGTGGAACCTGGATCTGAACCTGCAGGTCCTGGAGTTGATTCTGGAGAAGGTCGTGGTCCTTCTTTGCCTTCAGATTTTTCTCCTTCGCCTTTGTAACTCTGTCCTCAACATCGTTCAAATTTGAAAGCTTTTTCTGCAGGTCAGCAACTTCAATATGAAGATGACCGTTTTCAGCTTCCACCTTGTCAGTTTCAGCTTTTAGATCATTACAGTCAGTCTCCAATGCTTGACGTTGCTGCAGAAGGCTAACCAGCCCGTTTCTTTCCTCCTGGAGGTTATTTGTTTCCTCTTGGAGGCGCTCCACTTTGTCCAGCATAGTATTGTACTGAACAGCCAGTTCAACTACTTCTTCTTGCTGCTGTTTCAGATGTGAAACCTTTCTCTGAAGCTTCTCCTTCTTTTCTTCAAGCTGAGACTTCTCTTCTGAGATTCTGTTGTATTCAGCTTTAACCTCCATCAGATCCCTATTTTTCTTCTGAAGATCTTGGATTTCCGTCTCTAAAACAACAATTGCTTGTTGTGGAACCTGGATCTGAACCTGCAGGTCCTGGAGTTGGTTCTGGAGAAGGTCGTGGTCCTTCTTTGCCTTCAGATTTTTCTCCTTCGCCTTTGTAACTCTGTCCTCAACATCGTTCAAATTTGAAAGCTTTTTCTGCAGGTCAGCAACTTCAATATGAAGATGACCGTTTTCAGCTTCCACCTTGTCAGTTTCAGCTTTTAGATCATGACAGTCAGTCTCCAATGTTTGACGTTGCTGCAGAAGGCTAACCAGCCCGTTTCTTTCCTCCTTGAGGTTATTTGTTTCCTCTCGAAGGCGCTCCACTTTGTCCAGCATAGTATTGTACTGAACAGCCAGTTCAACTACTTCTTCTTGCTGCTGTTTCAGATGTGAAACCTTTCTCTGAAGCTTCTCCTTCTTTTCTTCAAGCTGAGACTTCTCTTCTGAGATTCTGTTATATTCAGCTTTAACCTCCATCAGATCCCTATTTTTCTTCTGAAGATCTTGGATTTCCATCTCTAAAACAACAATTGCTTGTTGTGGAACCTGGATCTGAACCTGCAGGTCCTGGAGTTGGTTCTGGAGAAGGTCGTGGTCCTTCTTTGCCTTCAGATTTTTCTCCTTCGCCTTTGTAACTCTGTCCTCAACATCGTTCAAATTTGAAAGCTTTTTCTGAAGGTCAGCAACTTCAATACGAAGATGACTGTTTTCAGCTTCCACCTTGTCAGTTTCTGCCTTTAGATCATTACAGTCAGTCTCCAATATCTGACGTTGCTGCAGAAGGCTAACCAGCCCGTTTCTTTCTTCCTTGAGGTTAATTGTTTCCTCTCGAAGTTGTCCCACTTTGTCCATCATGGTGTTGCATTGAGCAGCCAGTTCAACTACTTCTCGTTTCTCCTCATTCATACGTGAAACCTCCTTCTGAAGCTGCTCTCTATTTTCTTCAAGCTGGGACTTCTCTTCAGAGAGTCTGCGACATGCAGCTTTGGCACCATCCAGAAGCTCCTTATTTGTCTCCTGGAGATCTTGGACTTGGCTCAGGAGGAGGTCATGTTCGTTCTTTGCCTTCAGGTTTGCTGCTGTGAGCGCGTTGGTTTGTTCTTGAAGCAGTTCCAGTCGTCTCTTTTCCTCCTCATGATGAACAACAAGCTGACGAGTCTCCTCGTTCTGCCTCGTCTCATCCAAAATCTCTTTCTCCAGCTGAGCTTTCAACTCTATGAGGTGGTACGACTCTTGTGTCATTGAGTCATATTCCTCCTCCATCCTCTTTCGTTCCTCATTTTGTTTTCTCAACTCCTGGAGGTTTTGCCTTAGTTCCTCAGTTTGTTGTGACAAGGCCTGGAATTGATCAAACTCACCTCTCAATACCAGTTCCAGGGGTAGTTTGCGTTCAATCTTTCTCTGGAGTTTCTTCCGTTCAGATTGGAGAGTTTTGCTCTCTTGTTCCAGACTGTTTTGCTCAGCCTTGAAGCCAGAAATTTCTTCTTTCATTGCTCGCAGTTGCTGAAGTCTGGTCTCAAGTCCGGCCGTTACCGTTCTCAGTTCTTCATTACTTTCTGAGAACTGAGACGTTTTCATCCTCTCTTCTTCATACATTTTTTCCACGTGGATCAGCTGTTCCACGTCCGCTCTCAGAGCCTCCAGCTGCTTCACCAGTCTTTTGTTTTCCTTAAAAGCAGCTTTCCGTGATTTTTTCATGTCTTCGTATGAAGCGTCTAAATCTTTCCTTGTCCGTAGTTCCTTGGACAGAGCCTCGGCGTGTTTGCTCAAAGTGTCGTTTTGCTGCAGAATTCTCTCTGTGATGTTGTCCATTTCTTCAATGGAAACATCCATCTGAAATTCTTCCACGTGTGACATTTTGAATTTACTTTTTGTCTTGGAATCTCAAAAAGTTGATGTAAGCTGAGGATTGTTTTCAAAAAAGTGTAATTTTCTTTTAGATCCTTTGCTTCTTGTTTCTGGTAGAGCCTTTGCTTTTCTTGCTGTGGACAATCAGTTTGCTTACCTGCATTTAAGAAAAATGAAGATGACATCATATGACATCATCACTCAGCGACATAGTCACATGACATCTCTGTGTGATGATGTCACATAGGGGGATTCCCCCTGTGTGATGTGTCACACAGGGGGAATCCCCCCTGGATGCCTGGCCGGGGCAGCTTCCTGCATGTCTTCCTCTGTCCTGTCGTCTCCTTCTCTGGCTCTTCTGCTCGTGGTTTCAAAACGTCCAAAATGCACCGCCACCCTGTCCCACACCTGTGGCTCATCAGTTTGTTTTGTGAGGTGTTCACTGGCCGCCAGAGTCACAGGATGGGAATGAACCAGAGCCAAAGACTAATAAAATAAACGAGTAAAACGTATACAAAAATTAAAATCCACCCTGTGACAGTGACGTCATATCCTGTGTTTAGAAAAACAAAAGAAAAATAGTGAGCATCGTGTCCAAATTACTTTTAAAATCCAGAGCACTATGTAGTTTTTTGGTAGTTTGGGGAAAATTCTGACACGACCACTGTGTGATGATGTGACAGTTTGATGATATCAAATCATTTTTTTTTCCTTTTTTGTCTAAGTCAGCATCTGACCAAACAGACCTTAACCGAGTCTCTCGTTTCAAACAGGCTTTATTTATCCCCAACATGTGGATAACTAATGATGTTCAGCTATGCAGAGGTGACAATCATCCTCAAAAATGATTCAACAAGGTAGGAAACATAAAGATGCCCCTATTGTCCCACATGGATTTTTTTTTTTTTTTTTTTTTTTACAAAGCTGCTCGGTAATTTGACCTGTTGCCCTTTCCAGGCCTGAGGAGGTCAACAGTTTTGTCTCTGGTGTCATTGGACAGCTCTTTGGTCTTGGCCATGTTCGTAGTTGGAGTCTTACTGATTGTATGGAGTGTTAACATGTCTTTATGCAGCTAACTACCTCAGACAGTTGAGAGGAGGTGAACTACTTCAAGGTGGACTAACGGGTTTTTGAGGGCCAGAATTAGCTGATAGACAGCTGCTCAAATAGCAATAGCATAGAAAAATCATTTTTAAAACCATAATTCAATTGTATTCACACATTTGTTTTTATAGATTATGACTTTCACAGTGGACATGCATCGAAGATAAAAATTTCAGACCCCAGAATCAATGGCTGTTTAACCAAAACTACCTAAAGAAAACAAATAAACAAAGCCTGCAAATCAAGACTACCAAAGTCCAACCCCAAAACTAACATAACAAAACCCAGCAGTGTAAAGCAGCTGAGGACAAAGAGGGGAAAAAGCACTAAACTAACCCAGCTGCCCCCTGCTCTGCTCCCTGCCTAACTGAGTGAGGCCTCCTCTGACTTAAATACCTGACAGGCTGACATGGCTACATTAAAAGTGGGGTCATCTGGACCCCTCAAGACAACGCACCAAACTTTTTTTTATCTTCATTGATGTCTGTGGAAGACATAACATTCTGTCCACCTTTGTCATGGGAGGGATCTCACATCAATATAAGGGTGGGGTCATCTGGACCCCATAAAAGAGCATGAAGGTTACGTTTATTACCCCCACCTGCCAGGTGAACTGAATGGCTGGGTGTGTGGAAATTGGCAGCAGACATAACAGTTACGTGTTTGTAATTTTCTGTGACCATCTCTTTAATTATTTTGTCTCTTTGAGTAAATTTGTCTGGTTTTCTGGAATCTTTTTACCTTCTCCTTATTTGATCCACGCATAGACATGTCTATTTCGCATGTTTGCGTTTTCATCAATGATTTGATTTTTATTCAAGTATTATTCAAAGCTCCAGCCAGAAATGCTCAGAGTCCATGTGGGCGGAGGCCCATGCCTGGTTTGTAATCCTTTTTAAGTAGTGTAGACGGAGTCGAGCCATACAAGTGGTGACTGAAGAACATAAAAATTGAGAGCGGCTCTGTGGTTGTGAAAAAACAACATCGTGAAGCAGAAATGGAGAGCCTCTGGAGCTTTTAATGACCATTTCAGCTGTGCAAAGGCTAGAAGGCGGAGAGGCGAAAGAAGCTGAGGTAGAATGTGACGACTGAATCCAGGAGAGATAAAGCAGACTCCGGTCAGGGAGACAGCAGATACAACATCAAGAGCTCTGTGTGTTCCATTAAAGGTCTTTGGGTTGGAATATACGAGATGTGGATACTCTGACAGTAGATTCATGGGAACAAAGGGAATTGAACGTGCAGGGCTGTGGAAAGGAACGGTTTTGTCTGTTCTATCAATTACGCTTGTGGAAACTCTTCCGTGGGGGAGGGATAGGTGGCTTTCTGAGCAGGATGAGGGCAAAACAGGCAGAAGGGTAGGATAAACAGAGCGGCACGGGGAGTTTTTGGGTAAATAGCGGTCTCCTGGGGAAAAGTTCGGAGGTCTGAGTGATGAGGCGTTTGGGACAAGAGGGGGAGGGGAGAAGTTAGGCAAAGATAAGCAAAAAGGTGAAAGCATGCAGGATGATAGAGCAGGGACAAAGGGGGGATGATGAATTGGAATAAAGGAAAAAAATAACAGCTGAGAGAAAAATTCAAGAGCGAGAGGCTCTTTGGGTTCTCCAGGATCTCGAGGCTTTATTTGTTCTACCTCTGCTTTGGTTGTTACATAAGTGAAAAAAAGCTGAATAATGACATTGTTTGCATATTTTTTCACCAAAACCAGTGTGCTATGAGACATGAAACATAAATTTGTGGTTAGAAACTGCTTCACTATTTTCATTGAGTTTCCGCTTTCTGGAAGCAGATGTCCCTTTTGATCAATAAAATTTAGGGCTGGGAATCGATTAAAAAAAAGTTGGAAAAAAATGAATCTCGATTATTATTTTTGTAGTCATCACAATATGAAATCAGACACATTAGGAGCCTTTCTTTTTAATTAGTGCTGTCAATCGATTAAAAACTTTTATCAGATTAATCACACTTTTGTGTTGTGATTAATCACGATTAATCACAATGTTCCAAGTACATTTTATATTAAAAAATGCAGCTTGTTTTATTTGAATTTTTGTTGCAATTTATCCCACAAACAATCTTTTGAGAGAGAAAATTGTTCCTTCATTTTTATTATCTGAAATGTTTGAATTTATCAAGTGACCATCGTATACTTGATGAAGTGTTTTAACGCACGCCGTGGAAGCCTGAACCGCCAAGGCAAAGCGAAAAACTGTTTCTTCGCAACGTGTAATTACTTTGCATTAATAAATATTAACGGGTTAATTCTTCTTGATTAATTGTGGGCGTTCACATGTTAAAGTTCACAGCCCTAATAAAATCACATAAAACTCTTTCAAATGTTGCAACCATCCATGAAAGAAGATGATTTAGAGATTTTAAGGATCTTAAATTATGCACATGCCATAAACTGCCGTATAAAGCTTTTGCTGACTCGTGACTTTCCCCATCAGGAGGTGAGATCAAACCTATCGGTTTCATTTCATTTCCTTTGGCCGTGTTCGCCACACAGACAGAGGAAAAAATACACCAAGCGTATTTTTCTTGAGAGAATCCCAACTCAGCTTCGCACCAGATGGACCACTGATGACTGGCAGATCATGTGACGGCGGCGGCGGTGGCGGTGGTACCCCAGGAGTCGCTCCTGCTCCCCAGCCAAGGAGAGGTCAAGCTGATGCACATCTGGCATTTCCTGCTTCCTCCTTCCCCCCCAAAAACACATGATGAGGTGCTCACACACACATCTGTGCCCTGATGAAGTAATAGAGCTGTGAAAAAAGTCACAATTCTGCAGGTATTCCTGCTCCGTGGTTAAATGTTTCCATTGGCCTGTAAAAACTTCCAGCTGCTGAGAAATGAGAGAGACGGGATCCCAGAAAAATGAGACCAAAAAAAAGGATGAAAAGAAAGACAGAAATGTGACAAAGGAGACAGAAAATAGATGGTGCACATGAAAAAAAAAAGATGTCTCCATCTTTTGTTGTGCTTTGTTTATGATACGTGAGTTTAGACAGAGACAGACTGGCCCTGCTGCACCCCAAACCCTTCATCCCCTCCAGTCCTCCCTTATTAACTCACTCCACCAGCCCCCTCTTCCTCCCTTCGAATGAACTCTTTTTTTCCTCTACGTAGCCTCCCCCAGTCCTGCCTTCCCCCCTTCTTTTTCTCTGTCTGAGGTTCAGTCAGAAAGATAACTTTGCTGAGGCAAGAAGGCTGGAAAGGACTGACTTTTTTTTTTCTCTCCATCAAAGATTTTCATTCAACTCATTTATGGAATACAACATTTTTGTACTTGGCTGAAGGGCCGATTGTCCCGCTCCAACTTTTTGTTGAATCTCACTGACTTTATTGGATCTAATTGCCTTTCCTGGAGGGATAGCATCAGACCTGATTGAAGACTGCTTTACTGTGACAGTTTGGACGGTGGCGGATGCTTTTTGCACGGGGGAGTTCTTTGCCTAGTTCCATTGACTATTTAAGGCACCTGACGGGAAACAATTTTACATTTTTATGACTAAAATTGCTTTTACAGACACTTGGAGACGATTATTTATTTACAATTTTCCAAAAAGGCAACAAACACGTTGGTTTTAAATACAATTTTGACAAAACTTTGAAGGAATTCATTTAAATGTTGATTTAGATTAAGTTTTGCCTCAAAATGCAGAAGATCATCAGAAGCACCAGCCTCCTGTGCATGCTGTGGCTACTAACGTTATATATGACCTCCAAAAGCCTCGGCCAGAGGGTGAGGGACGCAGACGGGGAGCAGCCGGCGGCCAGATCACCGATGGCTGAAAAAGACGCGGTCTGTTACCAGGGAGGATGCTACGCCGTTTTCATCCAAACGAAAATCTTCAGAGATGCTGGGCGGAGCTGTCGGGAGCGAGGTGGGACCCTGGCGACGATGCACAACCAAGAGGAGGCGGGCGTGGTCCACAAGCTCCTGAGCGCCATGGAAGCACAGGGGGCTAGGCCGAGGCTTCAGCTCTGGATCGGGCTGCACAGACCCCCTCGCCAGTGTTCAGCCACTCGACCTCTCAGAGGATTCGTCTGGGTCAAAGGCAAACTTTTCACTTTTTAACTCTACAATAACATTTTTTAAATCAATTTTTCTTGAGTTAATACAGGTGAACAGTTGAAAATGACCAAAAAATAGAAATTTTAAAAAGCTCACGTTATAGTTGGTAATAAAAAATATTTTCATAAAATTGTCAAATAAATGGCATTGAGAGTCCTAAAACTGGTTGGATCTATAAAGGTTGTAATTTCAGACTTTATTACACTATTTATATCTGAAAAAAATACAATTTTACAATAAAAAAAAAGACAATGAGGATGACCTGAAATTACAATTCAGGGTGGGGCAGGTGACCGCCTACATGACTTTTTATCCCCTTTTTATTAGTTTTTTAACAAATGTTCAAGAAAAACACACACACAAAAATGTGTGCTGTATTTTACTTATTTTATTTAAGAAATGTCAACCCACTTTAATTTTTTTGCACAGCTATCCACAGATCTGTATCCATGAGACTTTGGTGTTGGTGAAAACTACCTATGTGGTCAAAGTTTTAACTTTTTCCATTTAAAAAAGAACTTAGACCCTTGACCTTAGTGACCTCATTGCACCCTTCAGCCTCGATCAGTTAAGCATCACCAGATGTGTTTATCTTTGGGGCAGATGTTAGGATTAAAAAAGGAAGTTTATCCAAGCTTTTGTTTTTTCTTTCATAATATTAACAAATATCCAACAATTAAAAATAGTTCTTTGTATGTGTATATTCCCTCAATGGCTATTATTTAGAGAGAATATATTAATAGATTTGTTGATTTTGTTCAATCAGTACATTTACGCATTTCAATTTTTAGTTATGTGTTTTTTTCTGTTTTCTAAAGGGGAGGGGGGTGTTTATTAATTAATTAATATTAAAAGCAAAAAAACTGCATAACTAGAAGGACACCTGCATTAGTCAACCTAAATGAATTTGGGTAAAGGGAAGTTTCCAGTTGCTTTTTTGGTGAATATGACCCCAATGACACTACAGAGAAGAACAGCTGCACTTTAAAGCTCATTCTAGTTTTGGTCTTTGGCGGCTTCTAGTGATTACTTTTAAAAATGCACTTTAGCAGCAACTGGGAGGGTTTTTTTTTTTTTTTTTTTAACCCTTGTGCTCTCTCATGGGGTCCAGATGACCCCACATTTACAATGGTGTGTGATCCCTCCCATGAGGTTTTCAGGATTTCCTGTCAGTGAAGATAAATAATCCTTGAAAAAAGAAAGTTCAGCACGCTGTCTTGTGGGGCCCACTTTTAATGCAAACATGCCCAGGATAACATTAATTGGTCAGATTAAATGTTAAATTCAAGCTCCACTTTGGCTACAAAAACAGCTGAGACTATATTTGTTTTTTTTGCTTACAGTGTTCTTCTATTTCTCTTTGAACAGGAGATCAGGATGGGCAGTTCACTAACTGGCTGCGTGAAGAAAGCAGCGAGACATGCCCGGCCCCTCGCTGTGTGGCCATGTACGCATATTCACGTGAGAGCGGCAAAGAGCGCAAGGATAACTTCCGGTGGATCGACGGCTCCTGCGGAGTGCCTGTGGATGGATTTGTGTGCCAGTTCAACTACAGAGGGATGTGTTCCCCTCTGGAGGCCGAGGGCGGCGGCTGGCCCGTTTATAACACACCGTTTGGTTATGCCAGCACAACCCTAACCCATGTACCCCACGGGTCTGTAGCCGTCATTCCATGCACCGGAGATGGCTCCGACCCGCATGCTCCTGCCGACGAGACGGTGCTTTGTACTGAAAGAGATGACAATACAGTGGGCTGGAGCAGGGATGCCCCCTTCTGCCCATCCAGCGCAGAAGCAGATAGCCAGGACTGGTGTGGCTCCGATCACAACTGTGAGCATTACTGCGAGATCACAGACACATCTTACAACTGCTACTGCGCCGAGGGCTTCGTGTTAAACGCAGACGGCTACAGCTGCATCCCCGACCCGGTGAAGGAACTGTCTTCGGACTCGGCCGGCCCCACCGATCAGCCTCAAATCAAGGAGGTTTGTTTGAAAGCGGGGTGCGAGCACAACTGCACAGAAACCCCTCGCGGCGTCAGGTGCACGTGCCACAACGGCTTCCAAATTAGCCCAGATGGACGCACGTGCTCCGATGTCGATGAATGCTTGCAGCAGCCGTGTTCACAGCTTTGCGTCAACATCCCAGCCACCTTTCACTGCACCTGCCACCAGGGGTACCAGCAGGACGATGAGGGCGAGTGCGTAGATGTTGATGAGTGTCTTGATGAGAGCACCTGTGATTACGGGTGTGAAAACACTATTGGGTCTTTCCAGTGCTACTGTCCCCCTGATCATGAGCTAAATAGTGAAGGAGAGTGTGTAGACATGGACGTGTGCAAACAGGGCTCACCATGCCAACACATTTGCATCAATGTTCCTGGGGGATACAGCTGTGACTGTCACGCCGGCTTTGCCCTAGAGTCAGATGGAATCTCATGCCGTCTTTTTAGCTCCGATGGAGAATATTCCACCCTGACCCCTGACTCCAGTGATACGGATTTTGCTTGGTCTACCATGTTCCCTCCTGACTCCATCATTGAAGCTGACTCCAACTTTGAAGTTGAGTGGCTGACAGAACCACCGAAAGTCCTGTCCCCTGATATGGTCCACGGGTCAGATAATGATCTAAGTCAATGGAATGATCTCTCACCTGGTGAATATCCGACATCGCCATCACCGACACAAAGAGAAAACAGAGACAATGAAATTGGACATGATGCCAATAGAGAAAGTAAAGAATCGGATGATGTGCAAACAGCTAAAACTGGAAAAGGTTTACCTGATGGGACTGGGGAGGTCGAAGATAATACAAATGGCACCTCAGGTTTTGGAGCCGAATCTTCCGCAGGCAAACGGAAACATGACAAGGGTTGGCTGCTTGTGGCCCTGCTGGTGCCTTTGTGTGTGTTTCTTGTTGTGATGCTTGCTCTGGGGATTGTCTACTGCACCAGCTGTGCTGTGGACAAGAGTCTCAGCTTTTCGGACTGTTATCGCTGGGTACTTCCCACGACCCCCCCAACGGGAAGAGATGAAAAAACTCAAGCATGAAATCTTACATCACTGTTTCCCTGGCAGTAAAGGACTAGTAACTGCATCAAGAATTTGGATTTCTAAAACAATAACTTCTTCTAATACTTCCTGTTGCACAGCCATTGTAAATAACTCACTCGCATCTTGTTGTTGAAGTTCAATAAAGTTATCAGTATTGAAAAAAAATGTGTGGTTTGGAACAAAATGACCTTTTCCTGAACTCAAGGCCGGGAGGTTCACATATTCTGCAATATCATTTCAGCCTGCAAGATGGGAAAAAATGTAAATTATCCCTGAACCAGAAACAACTGTGCGGTTATAAATAAATCTCCCTGTGCATGTCCCCAGCCTGGATAAAAAGTTGTGTCAGGGCATTTGGAGTAAAACTTTCTGTCAGGTGAGTAACAGCTAATTCGCTGTGCTGATCGCTGAAGGGAAGTTGCAGGAAAGGTGAATGACATCGTTAGAATAGTCGTCAATTGAAAAGCCTTCCGACTTTGATGGCAGTTCTATTAAAAATACAGTGGATTTGGGGAAAGTAACGTACAAATCCACTGCTTCTGTAGCACAATCATCTTAATTTCAAATGGTCCTCTTACCGTAGATTTTGCATTTAATGTGATGAACAGATTTTTTTCCTTTGCTGCTGCTAAATTAGAGCCTAAAAAATAGAATTTAACCATCATGCTCTTTTGTTCATTTGTCTGTAGGACTCTTGCTTGGAATGCTTCATCATTTACATAAGTGTAAACGGGAAAAAAAATTATAATAAATATGTGAAGAAAGAAAACAGTCCCGTAAAATGGAGGAGGAAAAATGAAAAGCTTTCGACGAGGATGGGATTCGAACCCACGCGTGCAGAGCACAATGGATTAGCAGTCCATCGCCTTAACCACTCGGCCACCTCGTCAGATGCCCTATATATATACCCAAAGAAAATCATACACATAGAATTCTACGATACTTGCCAAAGTGATGTGTAGGTCAAGTGAGTTCCTTTTGCTTCATAGCTAAAATAATCATAAAATTACATTAGGACGGGTTTTTAAATGTCTCGCTGAGCAATCTTGTGATTGGTGCGTGATAATTTGATCCAGAGACAATGCAGGCTGTGATTGGCTGAGAGCTCTGAATGAATTCGGGAAGTAAGCAGCGTGAGACTGCAGTTTGACGTTCGCTTCAGACTTTTCACCAATTTAAGGTAAGCAATTGCCAAGTTTGCTTTCAACTTTACCATTGTGTTTTACCTTTTATGGTGGAAAAACGGCGATACTAATGGCCAGCTTAGTTTTAGACTGCCTATGTCATTATAGAAGTACTTGTAGCAGTTCGTGCTTCAAGCATTTTGCAGCCGTTAGCATGTATGCTAGGAGCTAATGTTAACAATAGTTGGTAAACTCTCTCCTTTTTATTTAAATTTCTTTTGGCTCAGTTTATTTCAATTTCCAGTTGTTGACGTTAAAGATGGTTGGGAAAAAGTGGTAACTATAAGAACGTAACTAGAGTAGGTTTTATAACTAGTTGCAAAGGAAACCGAAACAGAAAATTAGCCACTAACTGTATCAACTCATGTTTTGCTATCGAATCTGTTAAGTTTTACTGATGTAACCCGAATCCGCTTCTATCTATTCCATCTAAGACAAATGTTGTAGATTATATTTTAATCATAGGTGTTTTCAAAATTTAAAAACTTAAAAACAAAGCCATTCTTTTAGTTAACCCACTGTCAATTTTACTTATTTGTTCAGCCTCCATAAATGAACAGTTCTAGCCTTTTTATGCAGTTAAAGTAACTTTTATTGCATAATAAGGCTAGAGCTGTGATTTTTGTCTGTATATTTTGTATAAAAGATAAATAAATATAACTTTTTACGCATTATCTATAAAAATAACACTGAATTTAAAGCTTTTATCGCTGTTTCCCTAATGTACATTATACTTTTTTTCCCCCCTTAATCTTGCATGTTTTATATTTCTTTTCAACAGGTTTAAATATCCAAGTCAAGATGGTGGACTCCCAGTACTACCTCCCAAATGACATCGGCATCTCTGCACTTGACTGCAGGGAGGCCTTCCGCTTGCTATCGCCCCAGGAGAAGATGTATGCCCACTATCTGTCTCGTGCCTCATGGTGAGTGACCAGTCTCAGCAGCTGACATTTTTGAGAGCGAATGTGAGCACCATTGTAAAAACAAATATTGACACTGGAATGAGTCCCATTAAAGGAACGAATCACTGTCTATCTCAGGTATGGAGGCCTGGTGGTGCTTCTGCAGACGTCTCCTGAGTCCACAAACATTTTTGTCCTGCTGCAGCGAATCTTCAGGAAGGAAACGCCAGAAGAGCTTGAAAACGTTGCTACAAGAGTTGGACTCAGCTCTGAAGAGTACAAGGTACACAAACTAATATACTTTACACTGTCTAAATACAAGTTAAGAACGTTTTTAATGTATTTATTCTCTATTATGTATTATTTTAGGCTTTCTTGGTATATGCAGCTGGTCTTTATGCAAACATGGGCAACTACAAATCTTTTGGAGACACCAAATTTGTTCCTAATTTACCTAAGGTAAAACTAAAGGACGAGTCTACACATCTACACTTTTCATTTTGTTTTTAGGGGGGCACACTATTATAAAAGAACATCTTCTCAAAATGTGTCTGCATTGTGCTTATCCAGGAAAAGCTGGAAGCTTTGGTGAAGGCCAGTCAGGCCTTTCAGGAGAAGCCTGTAGAGATGGAAGCTCTCTGGAAAAGCTGCTCCACTCTCATCTACTCCTTGGAAGACAGACAGAAACAGCTGGGTCTTGGTGACAAGGTACTATTATCGATAAATTAACTGATTGTCAAACGAATTAATTAATAGGAAATATATATTTTGTAATTATCAACAGCGATCTTTTCTGCCTTTACTCTACATTCTTACTATAACCTTTTTTTTCAAGTGTCTCTTGCCTTTTAGAAAGACGGCATGTTAAATAGTTTTTGTCTCTCTTTAGGGAATCACAACCTATTTCTCAGGGAACTGCACTCTGGAGGATGCTGAGTTGGCTCAAAGATTTCTTGATTCAAAAGTAATTAACATTATTTTCCACTCTGCTTCCTTGTATATATAACTTACAAACAAAAGTTGTTTTTTTTTTTTTAAAATAACATTGTCCGGTTTGTTTCTAGAAACTGTCTGCGTACAACACGCGTCTGTTCAAGAGGAACGACGGAGGAAAAGTCTGCTACGAGGTTCGCTTGGCTTCAGCAGTGCAGAAAGGTTAGAGCTCAAATCACGCCGAGGAAAAAGATGGAGCCAAAAGGGGCAACATGATGGAGACGGGCAGAGTTACCAGACATGCTTTGGCCTGTAAAGATCGAAACATCGGAAATGATTGAGGCAACTGCCGATAATGATAAAAACAAAGTCCTCTGTTACTGATTCACAGATTCTGCAGTGGACGGGGAAAAGGCGACTTCCTGTGGCTCCTCTACGTTTGAAGACAAAGAGTTTATTGTGAAAAGAGGAGATTACTGTCCTCTGATGGAGAAAGTTTGTTTTTATCTCCAACAAGCAGAGGTGAGGTGGTTAAGATGATTTCACTTTTCCTTTGATTATTTATACATTTTAACTACCTTGAAGAAAATACACATTTAATATAGTTTTATCATTTATAGGAATTGGAAAAAGTTGTTTCTTAATTAAGTAAATTTATTTAAACAAATTTTTTTTGTATATTCTGCTGAAAAGAAAACATGTTCAATGACTATCAGTTCATAAATAAATAAACTAAGATTGTTAACGCAGGAAATATTGTCAACGGAGAAAAAAACCTCCAAAAAACTTAGTTTTAACTTTTTTTTTCCCCCAACACTTGTCAGGCTTTTGCAGCCAATGAGAACCAGCGGAAGATGCTGGAAGAGTACAGACACAGTTTCACCTTCGGTTCTGTTGAATCCCACAAAGAGGGTTCACGATTCTGGATCAAAGACAAGGGACCAATTGTCGAGAGGTGAAACCGCAGCACTAAAACACTAACTTGACCTCACAGATCTCATTTTTACTGCCTCAATTCATTTTCAACTTCACTGACCTTTGCTCCCAGAATTGCTTGTTGTCATTCTTGGAAACCATTTCTGATTTTGCTCTCCCGTGTCCTCAGTTACATAGGATTCATAGAGAGCTACAGAGATCCGTTTGGCTCCAGGGGAGAGTTTGAAGGTAACCTGATCACAAATGCTGATGCTGTTCATTGGGATTCACACTGCAAATGGAAAAAAAACTCACATTTTTTAATAGCTGAGGACTTTTGAGCATATCTGTGTTTTCATTACTTAGAAATACTTTAATCCAAATCAACTTGTAGAGGGTTTAATCTGTCCACTAGAGAATAAAAAAAAGTAAAGATTATTATCTGATTAAATAATCAAATCTAGATATTGAAGCTTCTTTAATGAACAAAAAGCATCATTTTTTACAGCCTTGGCTTGTTGCAAATGAAATCAGATGCTCCAGGTAATAAAAACTAACAATATTTAACAGGCATTAAACTAACATCACACCAGCCGGCCCGTTTTAAGTCAACATCTTATTGTTAGTAGAAGAACCGAATGATGTTCATACATTTGGAAATTCATTTTTAATATTAAAGAGACTGAGGATGTCATTTCCTCCTGGTAGATTTAAATTTATGCTTTATTGTCTTAACTTTAGGGATCTGCCACCAAAATGTTATTAGTAAAACGACTTTTACATCGAGCAGGGTCACTAACATTTATATCATCACTTTTAGCTTTATTAGCAGTAATGCAACAGGAGGTAACTAGATTTTATTAATATTACTATCATTTTAAAATTTGGTTTCAATCATTTGTAAGTGAAATCAGCAGGAAATACTCGGATGTCTCTTTCTTTCAGAGAAGGACCAATAATCCCCAGAGATGATTCCTTTTCTTTCAGGCATTATTTTGCACTAAAACTTAGAAAATTTCTGGTAGTTTTTGTTAAAAACTCCCATTGTCCTGTTCTGTCTTAAGGTCATTGAATAGTTTTTCATCTATGTTGTTTTGACGCTCGATCCAGGTTTTGTGGCGGTTGTGAACAAGGCGATGAGCGAGCGTTTCGCCAAGCTGGTGAGTTCTGCAGAAGTGCTGCTGTCTGAGTTGCCTTGGCCTCAGGAGTTTGAGAAGGACGCCTTCCTGAAGCCCGACTTCACCTCACTGGATGTTCTCACCTTCGCTGGAAGTGGAATACCAGCTGGCATCAACATCCCAAACTGTACTTACTCCTAGATTTTATAAACAACAAATAAAATCAAGTTTAGTTTTGAAGCATTGCTTTAGAATTTTTTTCCGTTTCTTGCTTACAGATGACGACATCAGACAGTCAGAAGGGTTTAAGAATGTGTCACTCGGCAACGTTTTGGCTGTAGCGTATGCTACCCAGAAAGAGAAGCTCACCTTCCTGGAAGAGGAAGACAAGGTCAAATATTCTGCTTACACCTGTTGCCATTATCCAGGACTGGATTTTAAATGACTCTCGTGTGTGATGCTTTTGTTTTGCTTTGTTTCTTCCAGGATTTGTTTATCAAATGGAAGGGTCCATCCTTTGAGGTGCAGGTTGGACTTCACGAACTGCTGGGACACGGAAGTGGCAAACTCTTTGTTCAGGTTAGTCTGCCGTAGATTTACCTGTCGGCCAACTCGAAATTGTTAACTTCCTGGAATAGAAGTTAAATATTGTATTGTTATAAACTGTGAGTGTGCTCTTCCCATAGGATCACAAAGGCAAGTTTAACTTTGAGAAGGATAAAGTAGTCAACCCAGAAACAGGAGAACTGGTGAGTTTGTTCATTTTTAAAGTCCCACTCCAATTATTTTATTAGGTTATCCAGTTTTTAGCCCAAATCAAAAACCTGTGTTGTTTTTTGGTTCATAGTTTCTGCAGAGTGGCAGTAGTTAATTAGAAATTTGCTTATTAGGATGTGGGCAGGACCTTTTTTAACCCCGCCCCCATTTCCCCTCCCTGTTGCTGAGAGCTCGAAGCAGGGGGCTTGTGGTCCGCTCAACATATTTTCTACAAACTATTTTTCAAACTGCATTTTTTTTCTACTCCTGATTTACAACAATTTGAACAAAGAAATCCTCAGAAATGCAATTTTGAGCTTCATATTCGTTCTCCATCGTCAGACAATCCACAAAAACATGTTAAAAACATCAAAACTATATATTTTTACTGAAGTTAATCTTCAAGACAAACTAAACTCAGCATGACATTTTATCTTTCAGATCTCCAGTTGGTATCAGGGCAGTGAGACTTGGGACAGCAAATTCTCCACAATCGCTTCTTCCTATGAGGAGTGCCGCGCTGAGTGCGTCGGCCTTTACCTGTGCTTGAACACACAAGTACTCAGGTGGGTTTATTCAAAATTCTCAAAAAAGTGTTTCAGGATTAAGATCGAAACCAAAAATGCTTTTTATATTTAGTAAAACTCCATAAAACACTTCTATAGGGTTCCCGCGGGGTCTTAAAAAGTCGTCAAAGCGTTAAATTGATGCATTTGGAAACAATACATCAAAAATCCTTTAAAAAAAAAAGTCTTAAATTTTGATATGTGAGCCTTAATAATTGTGCTGTGAGACTTCTCCGTTTCATATTTCGTGTTGAAATCTTTTTTTTTTTATCAAATAATGTAAATAAATGGCGGCAGAACCAGTTATGGACCAACACATTGAATGTCCACTGAGGGAAAAAAAGCGAGCTAAAGCGTCACGGCACGGACATCGAGATCAGAAGCTACAGTTTTAGTCTAAATACGCTGACACATTTTGTAAGGTCTTAAATTTAACTGGAAGAAACTTGTAGGAACCCTGTTCTAATGTTTGGTAAAAATATATTAGATGAGGATAAGTCCGGCGGGAAATTGTTGCTTGAAATATCTTGTGATCTATTTCTTTAGAGAGTTTGATTTGATGAATGAAATTATGATAAAAGATTATTGCGTATAAAAAGTAACTGCTAAATTTAAAATAAACAAAATTGCTTCTTTTTTTTTTAAAGGTTTTTGCAGATATTTTAATACATTCGTGGAGTTGAAGCACTTGGGGAAAAAAACTCAAAAGTTCATTCCAGTTAAAAAAAAAATAATAATGAGTGTGTTTGTGTCTGTTGTAGTATTTTTGGCCTTGAGGGTCAGGATGCAGAAGATGTGGTTTATATCAACTGGCTGAGCATGGTCAGAGCAGGACTGCTGGGCTTGGAGTTCTACACACCTGAGAACAAGAACTGGAGACAGGTACGGTCCAGTTCCCGTTGTACTGCTTTAAGGTTTGTGTTTCAAGAGGCCCAGATAAAGTTTGAAAAGTGTTTATAGAAAGTGAACATGCAGACCGTTAAGTATGTGTTTCATGGAATGTGTGGTATAATTAGGCTCAGTCAGTCTGTGTTTATATGAGCATCAACAGACCTGTGCAGTTCCTCACTGATGTCTGTTTTCTTCAGGCTCACATGCAGGCTCGCTTCGTGATCCTGCGCGTTCTGCTGGAGGCCGGGGAGGGCCTGGTGGGCCTCAAGGAGGTGGTGGGGCCCGACGGCAAGCCTGACGCACGGATCACACTGGATCGGAGCAAAATCCACACCGTGGGGAAGAATGCTATCCAGAGGTTCCTCTGTAAGCTGCAGGTCAGTCCTGTTACATATTTAAACTCTGAACGTTAGTGATGGGATGCTCCATATCAAGGCTTTGATGGCTTTTGTAGTAGAGGTGATATTTCTGTGATGGCTGTATTGAGACTTGCCAAATTTAGGGGTTGTCCGAAGCGTCGCTGCCAGGCGGTACCACATGACTGATTCAGGAAGTGGTTTTGGATTTTGCCTCAAGTTTTGGCACCTACTGTATATAAACCTGACTCCATTCAGAATGTGGATGTTTGATGGAGAATTGCAATCAGAGAGAGTTTGAACAGTTTTTTTTTTTTTTTTTTTTTTTTTTTAAAACTTGTCCTGTCCAACAGCTGAGAAAACAGATACGGGCTGAGAGCCTCTAGTGTTGGGCAGATTTTACTGTCACGTCAGGGGTTTATTGAGTATAAACCCCTGTTGTATTTCATGCTAAACTTTATTTATATTTATTATGTTTGTATCTCTTTTTTGGTTTTTTTTGGGACTGGACGAAAAGGAGGAAGAGGGAGAGTTTGAAAACAGTTTGAACTAGTATAGGAAATGAAGCTTCAGATGCTTTGATGTGAGGCTTCATCTGCCAACAAAGATTTAATGCGATCTAAGATGCATGTATATTTAGGAAATTGAACGCAATCAGTACAGAAGACGTGGCACAGAGGAGATCAAGAGAATCTGGATGCAGAGAAATAAGATGGCGCCGAGAATTAATAGCCAGAAGTCCCTCCCCTGCTGGAGCCAGCTGCAAGGGAAAAAAAAAAATGCGTCTGAAGTCCTCAACCGGAACCCCCGTTTTAAACTTTCAACAATTTTTTCTCTTGTTTCTTCTCTTTTTTTTTTTACCCTTTTTGTCGTTTTTTTTTTTCTTTCTGACACTCTTTGTCACAGAGAGAAAACAAAAAAAGGAATTTCATCAGCTCAGATCAGCTGATTCACAGAGAAAATAAAACAGCCTTTTTCTGTCTTTTTCTCCAGAGGTAAACAGGAGTATTTATACGCATTTGAACACTTGTTAATATTGACTTGAAAGAAATAAAACTATTAATGTTCTTTGTCCCATTTGAAGCTCATCTTACACATCAAAATTCTAGGCGGTTACAGTTTATTCGCATTCAAAAGCTGGTAGTTCTAAAAAAGTTTTTAAGATATCATTTTTTTTAAAGGATTTCCTAAAGTTACGAAATTTCCGCTTCCAGCTAGAGATTGATTCTGGCGCCATTTTGCATGTGACCAGAAGCCACTCAAGGAGAAAGATTTATAAGGTCAACAGCCAATCAGGACACAGAAAACGGTGTACTGTTTTAAAAAAAAAAAAAATCAACGAAATAACAAAAACTCAAATGGTTAGCTGCAATATTGCGAGGGACCACTGTATAACACTATTATAGTGAGTGTTGTTGGTGTGTAGTCTGTGATTTAAACCACTTTTGAATCCTTCATGCCACTTACCCACAATCCTCTCTTTTGTAGGTTTTCAAGTCGACTGCTGACGTGGAAGGAGGCAGGGCCCTCTACGACGGTTACTCCAGCGTCGGTGACAGCGGCGCTACCAACTTCCTGCGCCTGCGGGAGACCGTCCTGCTGAGGAAAGAGGCTCGCAAGATGTTTGTCCAGGCCAACACCAGAGTTAATGGTACGCTGCTGTCCGCTGACACACACACGGGTTTGTGATAAAGGTCATAAAAAATGTTACAACTCACTATTATTGTACAGGAAAACAAAAATGTTTGAAACTTTCTGTTTTTGTTGTGAAAGTTTCATTCAATAGAACTGTGAAAATATTTCAGCTTCCTTGTATTTTAAGGGTTGTTTTCGTGTTGTGTGGTTTGTCAGGTGATAACGTGGAGCTGGTGGAATACGACAGCAGCGCTGCAGGTCTGATTCGCTCCTTCACTGAGCGCTTTCAGGAAGACGCAGACCAGCTGGAGGCGGACCTCTTGGAGCTGAGCGAGAAAGACGTCCCCTGCTGGTGCTGATGGAGGGATGCATCATCTGTTCCATGCGTCTCAGAATACCGACTGCTGAAAGCAATTACTTTTTATGTTTGTAACAGAAAACTGCCTCAGAAACGAGCAAAAACAAAAATAAAAAAGAAGATAAATCTGATGAGACTAAAGTTCAAAAGCTGAAACAATACAGAACGATTGGGCGAGATCTCAAACAAACACTTGACTTTTTCTTGAAAACAAGTATTAATGCAACTTTTTTTCTTTTTTATAATTAGAAACGATAAATATACCAACGTTTACAAATGTTTCTCCCAACTTGATTCACTCGAATTTCATGTTTGTGATGTACTTTAATTGATTTTTACGGTCAGCTTGTTAAAATGTCAAATGTTTGTGCAGCCTTTATGCCGATGAGCCGACCGATTCGATGACTGCAAGGACAAATGAACCAATATGCAATTTTGTTTTAGTTAATCACAAATGACGAATAACTTTTCTTGCAATGTAAACACGTGGTGATGCAACTCGAATAAAATGCGTTTTCTATAGTGATGAAGAGACTACTTTGATTTTGTTTTTATTAATTTAAACATGAAGTTTCTTTTATAACATTCTATAGAAATGAAATTAATGTCAGTTTTTTCAGATTTCAGAACCAATTTCATTAAAATAAGGTTGATTTTATTTACATAAAATGACTTCATTTATGAAAAAACAAAGTAGTCTGCTTTTTAAAAGAACATGAAAAACATTATTTACTTTCTGAGGTGCTTGTTTGTTTGAGGCTTGTACCGTTGGTCTGTTTGGGTTCTAAAGGAGGTCCACTATCGTCTTGTAGGTCACTGGAAGTGCAGCTCTCTTTCGCTAAACCCGCATTGTCTTTTTCTTCACCTTTTATTCGCAAATCATCTTTTTCTGCGTCCCCTTTGTCCGGCTGCTTTCCCGACCTCTGCTGGTCTGTCACAGGAACAGCGTAACAGTCTGAGTCTGTTTGTAAAGGTTGGGATGGACGAACGCAACAGAAAGAGGAGGCGGCCTTGGGGGGAAGAGGCGGCGAGATGTGCAACTTGGGAGATAAAGATGGAGAAAGATTAGGAGAGAGGGAGGCGGGACTGGGAGAGATGGGAGAAAGTGATGAGGACGCTTTGGGGAAAAGTGGGGGAGTGATGGGGCAGGTGGATGGGGACTGGTACAGGGAGGAAATGTGGGAAAAACTGATTTGAGGTGAGGGTTTCATGTAGTCTGTTAGAAGATTGTCCATTGCTGCTGGTAGCTGAGCCAGTTCCTCTTTCATTTTCTCAATTCCATGTTTCCTTTTTTCATCACTTGTCTGCTCCTGCACTCTAGGAGTTCCTGATGAGGGGTTCACTTTGTCCTCAATGTGACTGTCTGGAACGTGTGGCAGGGGTTGGTTGTCATCGCCTGTTTGACCAGGTTGAGTTACTTGGACGGAATCTTCCCTAAACTTGGTGATTTCTTTGGCCTGTTTTTTGGCCTTGCCCCTCCCTTTGGTTTTTGGCATAAGAGGCGGTGGTGGCGGTGGAGCAAGGGGCGGTGAGAGCAGAGTACACGTCTCTGTAGAAACCCGAACCTTAAGGCTTTGTTTGAACATGCGCCGTCTGGTCAGATTGTTCCCAGACTGGGGGAAAAGCGGGTTGATGAAACAAAGAGCGCCCAGGCCAGAACCGCAGTCCAGCTCTTTGGGGCTGCGGGTCATGATTGGGCAAAACTCTTGGAACAGAGTCGCATTTGGATCTGGCGCTTTGTGAAGGAGGTGGTCTGACTCAGGATGGGGAGCCGAATCCGGTGGAGCTGTGGCGCTCGGTGGAGGCGCCGCAGCTGAAGCTGGTGTTTCATCTGGCTTCTGATCCGCCTTGAGCTTCAGTGCATCCCGCGGTCCACGGACATTTAACTGGGAACTCCAGAATTCTGCAAAAAAAAAAAATTAAAAAGTACCAATATTTACACTTTAGTGTGCCACAAAATTACAACTTGAGTGCAAATGGATAAAAATGTTGTGGGTACACTCCTAACAAGTCACATGACATGAAAATTCGACTTAATCTTTTTTTATTTGACTAATAAAAGGGCTAGTCCCCGGTTACTAAGTGTAGTTTCTGCATGCATAATCACTGAATGACTCACATGTATCAGTAATCCATTCAACAAAGACAATTTTAAGTAACTAAATCTGCTGTGAAGAAATAAGCAATTTACCAACCTATTCCCATGTGTGAGATGGACTCCAGTTCTTTGTGCGACGTTGCCTTTGCGATGGCTTCTGGGAGCTCCAGAGGAAAAGGCAAGACATCTCTGACACACAGACGGTTGAAATTAAACACACATATGTATTTTAAATCTTTTTTTTTTTTTTTAGGAATATATGCATCTAAAACATTCCAATAGGTAGGAACTATTAAAAAGGGAACTTTTTTTGTTGCTTTACCTGCTGACACAGTAAAAGGAAATCAGCCTTGGAAGATCAGGAAAGCTGATGGCGGAAGTTTCCAAAGACAGAGCTGGAGGAAAAGAAAAAGATACAATGATTTTGTAGAGGATTACTTTAGACTTTTGGAGAAAGTAAAAACAAAAATAAAAATAACATATCGCACAAGTGCACCAGTAAACATAAAATTATGTTATTTGTATGCGTGACACTAAGTAAATATATTATTTGCTGATTTTTAAACCTCCTAGTAAAGTTAAAAATACTTTAGAAGGGCTTTTTACATTTTTTTTTCCTGAATGTTCACAATTTAATTTGCAAAGAAACAAAATCATTCCCAAGAGGTTCAAAAGTGATCAAATTCTGCAAAAACAAAAAAAAAAAACGAAAAAAAACAGCTCTTTGGCATTAAATACAGAAATTACTAAATAATCACACAAATATCACAAAAAGGAATAAGAAAAACGGTGTAAAAATAATTGCAGGAAAAAAAACAACTGAAATGCTGCTGAAAAAAAAGAGAAGAAAAGTGGGAGCTAACGGGGTCAAACATGCTGATAAAGGATGGAAACTGTCGGCAGAAGGACACAAACAAACCTCAAGGAGACAAAACAACCATAAAGAGACAAAACCACAAATCTGCTGAGCTGTGCCTGACCTTGGGGGGTGGGCTTTGTGGGACTGAAAAGATTGTAAGTCGCACTGGAAGGTATTCGCTTTTAAGCAATCTTTCATATTTCTTTTTTTTCATTTCTTACATAACTCCTGTTGACAATTTTTTTTATGTTTTTTTATTAGTCACCTGAGTGCTGCAAATCAAAATAAAAGAAAGATTGCTGCTTTACAGAGACACAAATTAGATTTTCTGCTCATACTTTGGCCACTTTCGGGTTTTTTTTTCTTTTAGATATGCCAAACAAAGTATGTCACGGTGAAACTGGTTACTAATACATGTGGATACTAAGAACCACGATCAGAGCATTTTGGTTTTTATAAAAAAAAAAAATAATGCAAACATAAGAGTGAAATCCCACTCTGATCATCTTTTTTTTTTTTTACTTCAAAAGCATTCCTGGTGGTCTTTTAATTATGATTTAATTAGTTTTTAGCTAATATCAAAAATCCTGTGTTGTTTCTTGGACAGAGTTTAGCAACCTTCAACACTTAAAGAACCATTTGCATTGATTTTTTGCTGACCACAACCCATCGGCCCACAATGCATTAACTCGCCCTTTAGGGAAAACACACTCATTTGTATTTATGTTATTGCTCCTATTTATGATGCATATAAATAAACTATTGTTTTTTTTAATCATAAAAACATCAATAACATCCAAATATTAAATAGTTTATAACTTTTGACAGAAGTTCTTATGACTTTCTTTCAAAATAAAAGACTTCCTGTGTCATATATCTCAATGCAGCATATCTAGGACAATATATTAAATAAAAAACAGTTTCTTTTCAGTTTGTAGTGGAACTCTGCCAGAAACACATACATCTAGCAAACCAAAATTAAACAAGAGCTAATTCAGTGAATGTAAATGTATTATTTGAATCTTAAAGAGGCACCTAAAATATTTCAATTTTTTCAAAAATAGATAATATGTCTAACAGCCCTTGAACATAAATTTTGGTTGTGCTTACTGACCTCAGTTTGATTTTCTGTGGTACATGGCCATCTCAAATCTGTTAAAATGTTAGAGCTCGACTTTGTTAAACTACAAACAGCTCTATGGATTGTTAAGGTCGCAACTCTCTTCGGCTGTTTGGGTTTTTTTGGGATTGTTGGAACATCATGGAGTAATCAACTGTTTGTGAATAGACAGAATAAAGTTCATATAACCTTTTTTTTAAATTTAGTTCCAAAAATTAGAAACTTTATTATTATTTTTAAATAAGAAAGCCACAATTCATTAGGAATTCGCCTTAGAGTTGTGAACTGTACTGTTGGCATGGATTAAGTCCGGCGTCATTTCCCTTTGTTTACCATGTCTTCTGCTATCTTACAGCTCCAGCTAACATTAGCGGTGCAACAACAAAAGCTAGCAAGATCAGAGCTATCCAGCCGTACAGTTTTAAGCCAGATACCAGTTTAGAGGAGGAAATCAAAGACAAACATGGATGTATTTGTTTGCAAATGGATGCATCAAAATGGAGTGGAGCAGGGGGCTACACCACAGCCACAAGCTTTGTTTTTATTTTATCATTTACTCCTGATTCAATATGATTTGAATCAAGAATAAATGTCCTCCATCATGAAAATGGTACAAGAAAATGTGAAAAAAAAAAAAAAAATTTCAGTGCCGTGGTACTTGAAAAATTTGAAAAACGTTTGCTTGTGGCTGTCTAAATCTACCCAAAAGCCAGCAATCAAAAACCACATTTATGAATAGATTTCTACAAATGACTGTGATGCATCAACGGCTGCATAAAGGATAAAAAAATTGTGAAATAACTACATTCTATACTTACTGGATTGTTCCTTTCTGATGCCGAACTCCTGAACAAAAGATGGCACACTCTCATCCGCCAAACGAACACAAAGCACATTTCTCTGGGAAGTGCGGGACTTCCTCACCAGGAACGACTGCTGGACAACACAACTGATTACTGGATGTAAGATAAATCATTTGACATATGGAGAGGAAACTGTGCATGCGTATCATAAGTGTATAAATATATCTCCGACCCCAGGAGGTTCCCTCTGCAGTATGTGCAGTGCAGTGGCAGGGTTGATTGACAGCTGAAGCCACACGGGAACTGTCAGCAGGAGGCGATCCAAAACGCTGATGCTTCTCAGGGAGCCCCGTCCTCTTTCAAGCTTCTGCAGATTGCTCTTCAGTGGCTGGATGGGCTCTGGGAAATCATACAGCGGGTCCTCTTGCTGTGCCATCTACAAATACACATTTCAAAGAAAAATGATTACCCGGCGATGAGTTTGGTCCCAAATCATCAGGTTGTCCCAAAAGGTTGCCAGGGGGTTATTAAGTATTTGTGGTCCACTTTGAGAAGGATAGGTGAGACCACTGCACTTGAAGGAAACACACCTGTGTAATAAATCTGCCTGGATTGGAACAGCAAGCCCAGACTTGGTCAAGCCAAGAGGGAACTCAGACAGAGCTTAAATGAGATGGCAACCTTAAGGAGGCAAAGCTTTAAATTATATACACACAGGTCACACCACAACGACTGATATAAACATAAAATATAGAAGTATTCGACTAAGATTTCTTAATTATCTTCTATAATACATCTGACAGAAACAGGGCTATCATTTGGCTGAATCTGCTCTCTACATTCCTCAAGAAAATTCTAACAATTCCTTACTAAAGTAGTCTTGCTGCTTTACAGAAACTTTTCCTCGTCTTTTTAGGTGTTCTTACCTTCAATCCAAGTCATTCTTTTTTTATTCCTTCGAGGCCCGCATTTTCATGGCATGTTCCTCTTACAACTCAACTATGATTAAAAAAAAGAAGTCACCCTTTCTTTTCCACTTCGACCTGTCATGACGTGCGCTCACAGACACATGAATGTGTTTGGCTCCTCCCCCTTCCTGTACACCGGAGCTTACCTGAGAGGAACAAACTATACCATTTTACCCATCTCCAGTTTTTTTTACTTTATGCTATCAAAAATTAAACGTAACTAATTATGGATGTATTAATGTAATTTATAGTTGTATTTATTTTAAAGTTTTCATTATCCGGTGAAACATCGCCCTCTAGCGGCGTGTGGACTAAACCGGAACCGGATGTGAGGTTTGAAAGACATCAGCGCTACGACCGCGTTGGGTAAGCCGTCTAAGCGTTTTATAGCGACACATACATATTTTTTGAGCTATTTACCCAAATGAAAAATTATATCTGGAACCCTTAATGTAGTTTATGATATACTTGAGCTAGAAATTAGTGCAGCTTTGTTGAAAGCTTGCATTTAGTTAGAAAAAGCCATTGAGTTAGCTACAGCTAGCCTAGCTAGCACTGCGTTAGTGTTAGCTTAAACAAGATGGCCAGTAACGCCATTAATTTTAGTTAACTGTTAGTCGTAATTGTAAAAATATATTACATTCACTATATTCTACTTATTGTGTGACTTAAACAATTTAAACTTTATTTTTTACTTCGATTAACTTTATTATTTGTGCTTCAAAAGTTAGCTAAGCAACACGCCAGTAGCTACACTGTCATAGCAAATCCCGTTATTAACTATTCAGTTAATATTGCTTACTAAATTATTTGCACTCCGCTAGTTTACTGATTATTAAAGACTTCAAATTGAATTGTGTCATTTTTCTGATTATTTTCAGATGCCTGGTCGTCACAGAAATGAATTGTGAGAACGTGAAGTTGTTTGTGGGGAATCTTCCTATAGACGCAACTCAAGACGAAATAACTAAGCTTTTTTCTCCATATGGAGAGATAAACACGTGCTCATTGCTCAGACAGTATGCCTTCGTTACCCTGAAAGGAGAAGGGGCAGCAGACAGGTATGCATCTATACATTATAACCACTGGTTTTGACTAATGCAAATATACACGTGAAAAGCTTGTTTGTTAATGTGATTTTTATAAAGACAAACATTTTCTAAGAGCCTCATAATGCAAGACATATTTTCTAAATATAAGGGAAAATATTTTTTACACTTTTTTTTCCTTTTGGGTTTTTTACATCTTAAAGTGCCACTCCAATCATACTTTATTCTATTTTAAAAGTGTTTCCCAGTGCTTTTTCAATTATGATTCTGCCGTTTTTGTAATTTTCTTCGAAATAGTTTCTGCAGAGTGGCAGTAGTTCATTAGAAATTCACCTCTTAGTTGTGGCGGAACCATTTGAGTAAGCCTGCTTCCATTCCCCATCATTCATCTGTTAAACATTTTAACTTTTTTGACAGGGCCATACGACATCTTGATGGTAAAGAGTACCGAGGCAGACCCTTAGTGGTGGAGGAGTCACGTGCCCGTCCACCCAACTCAACAAAAATATTTGTTGGAAACCTCAGTGCAACATGTTCAGCAGATGATTTGCATGGGCTCTTCTCAACCTTTGGAAGAGTTCTAGATTGTGATAAAGTCAAAGGTAAAAAATGTTAAGTATAAAACTTATTTTTTGACACTTTTGAAAATCATACATTTAGTGCATACAGTGTTATGCACAGTACATTTGAATCTTTACAAAAACATTACATTTTTTTTTCTTTAAAATTACAGCAAGATTATGTTCAAATGTTGGCTATGCATTTGTGCATATGGAGAGGAAGGAGGAGGCCCAGGCAGCAATCGATGCACTCAATGGCACCATGTTCAAGGGTCGTCAGTTGGCCGTCGAGCTGTCCAAAGCCCAACCTTTGGTAAACCAAATGTCAGGAAATTCAGCCAACTCTGCAGGTACTTTTCCATTAAAACAAATGAATATTTACTATATGTATTTTGGGTAGGAGGTTTTAAAAACAATCTCTTAGTTTGCACAAAATATGTATAAGTTCAGTCTGTGGGCCCGTTATAAATGATTAACTACAAAGATTCTTTACAATACAAAAGTTTTGCCTCATTTGATATTAAAAGTAATAGTACACATTAAGAATTTGATACATAAAGTTTTCTATAAATTGCATAAGTAAAAGGACACATAAACATTGTTGCAAATCGTATGTTTATTTTTTCTCTTAATGGCAGTAGACATCTATCTTAAAAGGATGCAACCAACTTGTTCTGTTTCTTCTGGCTCCAGGTGACAGAGAAGGTCTTCTTCCTAGACCCCCTCCTTCATTAGAGCATCATCAGAGTCAGGCAGCTGTTCTTGCTGCAGCTGCTGCTGCAGCGGCCGGGCTACCCATACAAGTAAGATGGGTGCTCTTTTCACCATAGTTATAATCACTTATAAATTTTACGAAAACATTTCTCATGGTTGAATCTTATATAAATAAATTATTTTTCTTTGTAGGTTCAACAAAGTGTCCATAATTCATTTTACAACACAACATCCTTTGATCCCACATACGCCGCCCTGAGAGGCATCACGAGCTCCAAAGGTGCAGATGGAGTCATATACGGCGCTCTCGCCAGCCAGGTGTATGGATCTGTAGCAGACCAGGTGTACCAAGAACTGGCAAATCACACCCCTGCATCAGTGGAAGAGGTAGAACCACAAGCTGCGCCCGATCCAACCACTCTGTTTGAAGCAGCAAGAGCCAAGTTTTTTCAAGAAGGGCAAAAGGTTTGTTAACGTCTGCATCAAATTTTTCTCTCATTCTGTTGTTTCTTTGCCTTTATTACAATTATTTATCTGTCTTTCTTTTTGTTCACAACATCTTATATGTGCTTTAATAATGGCTCAGTCACCATCTGATACCAATGTGTTATCAGAAGAACTTTTAGTACAAGCAACTTTACTTAGGAGTCATGCGATCATGACTGAAAAGTAGGGATGTAAAAGATACAGATATGTATCGGAAAATAGTTCGAGCTCTGAGAGTAATCCGCAGCAATCACAAGATTAATTTGGTTAAAAGCCATAAAATCAATCAGGAAGTTAAAAAAAAATCAGTTCAAATGTTGTCAGTTTCCCTTCCTGTTGTGCTCTCTTCTGTCCTTTGCTTTTTTTATGTTTGTGTGATGCAAAAAATATTACAAGTCAATTACAATTGGCTGAATGTGAACCGCAGTGAAGGCTGTGTGTCATAAGCACATATGTTAATCCTATATTCACATCACATTAAACAATAACCTGAATAAATTGTTGACACTGTTTTCTCTAACCACAAAGAACAACAGTCTAAAGCTCTGGTCCCCAACCTTTTACAGGCCACAGACCAGTTTAAATTTGACACTATTTTCACAAACGGACCAAAGTTGGCATTTATAAGCACCTGGTTTCTGAAAATGCAGTTTCAAAATTGAATGCTACTACAAGAAATTTAATTTTAAAAATTCTAAAAATAACAGTAGATATTTTTTATACAGATTATGGAAATTCACCGAAATAAAGTTGTTGATTTTTTGAAGTGGTTTCTGATTTGACAAAAAAATCCATAAGCGAAGCATTACAGGATCTTCTTCTCCATAGAATGACATTTTAACACTCAATCCAGGCTCCAGTTATCTTTTAGGGTCAAAAGATTGATCGTATTTTGCCTCTATAAGAATCCTCATTCATTGGGTGTTTTTTTTTTTCTTTTCTTTTTTTCAACACAAAGAACATTTTCTGTTCTAAAGTTTCTGAACGGATGTCTACTTAATTCAGCCTTGCAGTTTGAAAATTCTCGAACTTTTCTTTTACACGTTTTCACAAACCAGCTACTTTATTAGATTGAATCTTCATTCTCCTTATGAGGTTAGTGGCTGGTTTAAACTTTGTGATGACGATTTTCCCTTTAAAATAAAAGTAGAGGCTAACAACAAGACGCTAGCTTCAACTACGTCTGACTCTTAAGGTGTGATGGGGAAATACAGCAAAGTAAAAAGATGCAACCGTCAGTATTTTTTTTAACATAATATAAATGTAAATCCACAGTGTCTCCAACTTTATTATCTGCAACTTTATTATCCTTCGCCGCATATTAGACAGAGCGGCTTCTGCTACATGAGAACAACTGTCTCAATAATTTTGTACGTCGAGGAAGACTCGCAGTTTTGTCTTTAAACAGCAGCTTTATTGTTTATTGAAGCCGAAGGCTTTTATTTGGTTTCCTCTCTGTCTCTTTTCTCCCTAGAGAAACTTTCCAAATACGTTTTTATTGTTTGGTTTTTGTTAGCTTGTAGCTTTGGGATACTGACTTAGCAATACAGTTAGCCGCTTACAGTTACATGACCAAGACAAATGTTGTGAACAGAATATAGCAGTTTTTCAAAATAAAACTTCCTTCAGGATCAGAAAAATAAACTAAACAGAAATAATCTAAGTTAGTGATAGTATTTTTTTTTTTCTGTGCGGCCCGGTACCGCCCGCGACTCTGGGTTTGGGGACAACTGGTCTGATAGACCCAAAATTGCAGGTTTTTATCTTTGATGCGGTTATTCCAAACACATTTTGATTTATTTGTTTCAAATGACGAGTGATAATATTAAAAAAAAAATAAAGTTTATTTGTTTAAAGGCATTTTAATTTTAGTTTTGAATGCTGAATAAGTACTATATAGATTGTGTCCATTTTGGTAAAACACAAAACAAAATCGAACTGTATTATATCACTACAAAGTTAGTTAAATCTTTCATGCATCGACTTGTGAACCAGAGTTGTGCATCAAATCACTTGAGCTGGAAGACAGATCCACATTGAAACGTTTAAATATAGAGAAGAAATGGTTCTTGAAAAATGTTGACATTTACTTTACTTTTTCTTCTTTTTATTAAAAGGTACTAGCAGAGCAGCAGGCAGGCCGAAAACAAGCAGCCTCTGAGAACGAGCGGGACCGCAGCCCGATAAGAGGTAACCGAGCCCCTCTTCTTCCCGATCCTGTTCCGGGTTCTTTTGCTCAAGCGCGACCCAAACGGCGAGCCCTGCTGCCGACTCCGCCCGGAGCGCCCGAGGACTCTACTTCTGCTACCATGTCCCCCGAAACATCAGATCCTGTTTCTAGGTAAAGCACAGGTTTTCATGCTTGAGAAAATACAAAATATAATAAACTTTTAATTAACTTGGAATTAAAGTGATATTATGTTATTCATTTTTAAAACAATTAAAATAAAACCACTTATTTCTTAGCGTTTATTGGTTTGATTTGTGTTGATGTTCCTCTAGTTCTCCTAGCGTGTTCTTACCTTCCTCTTGTACTTTCTGCAGGTCTTACTCAGAGTACTATCAGCAAATGCATCAGTACCAACAGTATCAGCAGTACCAGCAACAGTACCAGTATCTCCAATACGCGTACACCAACCCCCCCTCCTCCGCCACCCCCTCCACCTGCCACAACCACCACCACACAGGCACAAACGTCGACCGTAGCCCCCGCACCCCCAGGAACATACACAGCACCCCCCGTATACGCCGGATCAGAAGCCTACGCCCCCCCGGGAACCTATGACACTTCGGGAGCTTACGACGCCTCGTCGGGAAGCTACGATACTTCATCTGGCAATTATGACGCTTCCTCGGGAAGCTACGACGCTTCTGCTGGCTATGACGCTTCTGGAGGCTACGGGGCGTCAGGAGCATATGATTCATCTGGATCTTATGCAGCAACGGGAAACTACTCCACCTCCACACCGTATGAGCAGACACCCGCACACGGGCAACCCGTGCCCCAGGGTCACGATTACCCTTACCACACGCCAGAACCCCCCTACCGATAGTCCCACCCCCACACATTCCTTACACACTGTAGACGTGTGTGAACGCATGTGTATTTACATTAGGGACAGTCAAAACAAACATCCCAGGGGAAAGCAAGGTCGTCATCAAAAATGCTTTAAATCTTAAAGCATCGTCCTTTTTTTTTCAATTTGATGGTTGTCGGAGTTAGCTCTGTCTTTAGACAAGTGAAGATAATGAAGACGATTAAACTTGGAAACTCTTTCACTCGTAGTTTTCTTTATAGTTTCTGTTGATGTTGTGGAGGCACCACTGATTCCTTGTTAAATAATTATGGGTTAAGGTCAAGACGAAGGTTGGTGCATCAATAGTCTGAGCAGTTCCGTATGTTTTACAGTTGGTCACGAAGTTGGATGATTTGGGCTAAATACAAATATTGTTCAGGTAGTTGTAGGTTCTGTTCCTGAAAATAAAAATAAAATTACTTTAAAATGTAGTTGGACTTTTGAAGTAAGCTTCCTGGGAATCTTCTGACAGTGTTTCTTTATGATTATTTTTTTTGTGGAGAGGAGATTTTCCACACTGTTGCGGGAGAACACTAATGAAGAAATATGACGTCAAATGCAGGATTGATGGCGTTTCTGGAGAGATACCAAAGACTGTAGCGGATTGAGTCGTTCTGGTCACGTGGTTTAGGGTGAAATCTTCTCCCTGTGAGGGATTCATTCTCTCAACGGGGACTCTGTTCTTTACCCAACTGTAACAATCACTTTAAGGGATACAGTCAGTTGATAGCATGTCTCAACTATTATCGTGAGCCCAAACTTTTTTTTTTTTTTTAATATTAATATAAGAAAAGTTGGATTTTAAGTTCACAAAGGGATACAATTACATTGAGACTTTTATTTTTAGTATCTTACCAGTGTCCTTGCATGAGGCAAAGAAACATTCTTCTTTAGTTAATCCCAAAGTCCACTTAACCAAGAGTCAGTTTTTGCCTCTGTAACATTAAAAAAAGTTCAGTTTTTTTGCTCAAATGTTTATAAAACGTTCTTCAAGAAATGCAATCTCAGTTGATTCCCATCGTTCTATAAGTTTAGGTAATGCTGGGTCGGTGAAGCCGATGTCTCTCTGTGTCTATGTACATATGTGAACCTATAAGAGCAATGCTGATAGGCGACGTGTGGCTGTTGTTCATAGACTCAGCATTGTAGACGTTTTTCTATTTCTTACTTTTCCCTCTTCATCGGTTTTAATGCTAAATTTACACTTTAGCACTTGTGTAAATAACAACCTTTTTTTTTTCCGAGTGTCGCCAGCCAACATTTGACTGTTAGAAGATGACGCGATTGTATTTCTTTGGCAGGCGTGTTTGTAGTTCAGTGGAACCGGTCTGAACTCAGTATAAGAATGGTGGTCGTGCTTGTTGTGAGTGAAAACAGGAAGATGTTGTGTGGTTTGAAATTACGGTGATGAACGGTCAACGCTTTTTCTTTTTTGGAAAATGGAGAAAGATCAGGAAGTGATTTGCAGTGGTGTGTTTGGATTCTGGAGGCGATGGAAGCGTCAGTGAGATTGTTTGATTATTTCTGGAGCGCACCCCATGACTTCTCTCTTTTCTCTCATTGAATCCGACCAGGAACACACGCCATTGTGAACCTTGGCTAGGATTATTGAGTTTCTTTGCATTCATATCACACCTCCATAGCTGTGAAATCCCACAGGTAGATTAAATTTCACGGGGTTCCTACATCTTATTTTTACAGCAAACATGTGCAAAGGGATGCTAACGCACACCTTCATCTTCTTACAGTTGTTTCTTTGATGTGTTAGTAGCACAGTTGCTCACCTTGTCTTTTATCCAGCACTTGAACTGAGGTTGCCTCGTAAGGCGCAAACAAACAACACACAGCGACTCTACATTTTCCACACCTTCTCCATTTGAACTGTTAGTTGCATGCCTTTGTTGTACTGCTGCTCCAGCCACCTTCTTCCTCTTGCTGATTATTACAGCTAGAGTGGGAGGGAGCCAAACTGAGCCCTTGCCCTGGACGTACGCCACACGCAGCTGTAGAGTGGGAAGGGGAAAACAGCAGCGTTAGGCCTGAAACTGCTGTGGACGATGGGGTGTCCACCCACCAAGGTAAACACTCAGACCACACACTCCTGCCCCTCCCCTGAAACACGCGTTCACACAAGCACACAAATATAGTGCAGAAACACCCTTGACTCAACGTTACCTTCCCCCGACTCATCTCCATGGATTTTTCTTTCTATTTATTTTTTAAGTTTATTATTTTTTATTTTTTTGGTCTGGATTTCAAATTTTTGGGAAATGTATCCTGTCTTTTTTTCTTTTTTAAAGAGAAATCACCTTTTTTTTCTTCTTTTGATTTTTCCACTCTATTTTCCCTTTTTTTTCTTCCTTTTATTCATACATTCCTGCTTCAAACTCACCATACCATTCTTAAAGGGTGTTTTTATCGCTTTAAGTCCACACGCAAAAGATTTCAGTTACCAGATGACCAAGGCTGGATTCAGGATCTTTTTGTGGATGGGTTGTTTTTTCCCTAGATGCAACCCTCTGGCCACATTGGGGTTAAGTGCCTTGCTGAAGAGCACACTGGTAGGCCCTCCATTAGAGTTGAAAAACCTGGCTCAGGATCGGTTGCTGGTTCAACGCTCGCCCCCCACCCCTCAACCCCAAAAACAATACAGATTTCAATGCCACATTCTACTTGTACGAATGACAATGGACACGGATGCTACCATGTTGTTTTAAAATACGTTTTGTTCTTTGTTCTGTTTAATTATCAATAAATAAATTTCAACTTGCGTACTTCCTTTGTGTGAATATTTAAGAACCTTTTTTTTTTAGGGCTGGGTATCGATTATAATTTCGACAAAAATGTTCAGATCATTAACATTGCAAACATTGTTCTGTTTCTCCTGGAGTGGGTTCTGTTTGGCCACTAGGTGGTGATCGCGCTATTGCATTACACATTATTCCAGAAGAAGAAAGTATGGGCAAAAAAACTGCTTTAGACCACAAATATTTACTTTAAAGAATATTTCCTTATGAGAGTTTGGAAAGGTCATGCCTGTGAGTTTATAAAGATATTCATTTAGTCAGCAATGTATGTTTAGGTCGGCCGAGTGTTAGCATTAGCCGTCATATGGGAAACTCCATTTAACGTTAGCATCGAGCTAGCGGATTTTAGCTTTATGTGCTAAATCGATCTATATTTTTATGAATCAATTATTGATACGTTAAGTTTAAATCAATCAGTTTTATCAACCCAACCCTGTTATTTTTTTGTCTCTAACAAAAAAAAAAATGTCAAAGATCAGCATCAAATGACATTTTTATTACATTTTCTTCCAAAAACATCAATCTATACCTTCTTAAATTAAAACAAAATAATTTGGTAACAATTCAAAAATGATCAATTCAGTCGTTTTAATTACAAAAAATAAAGTGAGAAGAAATCGAACGTATGGGACCTCACTCCCTGATAAGTTTTTCTTGGACACTGCGGATTTCATGCACTCAACAAAGATGAACACTTTATGGATGGACATTGCAGTTCTAAATGAGTCAGAACGCAAAACAAACTATGATTTACTGAGGTATTGAGAGAAGTTGGTCTATGTATGTTCTTGGGAAAAATATACAACTATGACATCGTGAGCCATTTCTAGGCTTAATATGGACAAATTAGGCTCCAGAAATGCAGCTCTGGTTTTCTAAATTTCATGTTCACAGATTTTGTTCTATGGGATCTTAAAGTGCTCAATCAATTTCAAGCTGTTCTACTTTTTCATTCATCAAACTATTGCTACTGGAAAGTTTTCTAAAAAGCCTCAGTGTAACCTTAAGCATTGATTGGTTAAATGACTTTTAATCTGCTTTTGTCTTTGTTCAAAACACAGAATTAATGTTTCAGGAAACCAGCCTGCGTTTTGGAGGATGACTTGAAAGTGATGAGCAAGTCAATGACGAGTGAGGAGACGAGACGGGCAAACACAGTACACCACAGAGCTGCGACGAGACCAAACATATTACAGTACTTTGAGTCGACCCCAGACCCCCCATGATGCTGCTGGTTTATTATGACAAAGGAGTGAGCATTCAAACACACTTATTGAAAATAGCAACGCTTTAATAAAGAGCAAATTTCTTTACAAGACTGCAATGTCTAGCTAGCTAGGTGACCACTGGCATTGACATCCATGGTGTTTTACAGAAATGCAGTTTGGGTAACTAGGGTTGAAGTTGATGGGTTGCTTGCAAGTTACATTTCTCCATGCAAGGCAGCCTTCAACCAGTTACAGACTCTACATTGTAAAACAGTTGATTATGAATGTCAATGAGATTTCATGTCAGGAGGTAAGTAAAAAAAAAAAAAAAAGAGAAGAAAACAAAAAAATTGTGAAATTTCCTTAACATATTCCAAACA
Source organism: Oryzias javanicus (assembly GCA_003999625.1). Classification (NCBI taxonomy): domain Eukaryota; kingdom Metazoa; phylum Chordata; class Actinopteri; order Beloniformes; family Adrianichthyidae; genus Oryzias; species Oryzias javanicus. Next base: position 23,363,129 of record CM012450.1, read on the forward strand.
CGCCGGTAAGAGAGAGTTCACACAATGGTCATGCTTTTACCGGGCACACGAGCCAATAAAAAGACAACACTTAATCATGCAAAAGAAACGGTTTCTTTTCAAAATAAAAGGAACGAAATCTGTGGAATTGTTCTGTTTTTCATCCATCCTTAGTGACCTTGAAGAAGAAGAAGAAGCTGCGCTTTGATGATGACTTTGGTGCAAAAAAATGTTCCTGTTTTGAAGAGGACAGACCCTGTCCTGTCCACTTTCTCAATGAAGACACTCTTGGTATAGACCAGATGTGAGAGTTTGCCCTTGATTCCCCACCCACCCCCACCCAAACTCCTTAACTTCCTAGTGGCGATGGACACGAACGTTACAAACATCAAACCCTCCCCTCCCCCTCCCGTCCCTGGATGATGACACGTCCAAAAATACGACCATTCAAACACAGATACGGCAAGAAAATGTCATCCAATGGGGCTTCGATCACTTTACAGAGAGGGTACGTCTAAAAACACATGAACATTATTACCTATATACAGAGGGGACACAGTAACAGTCAGAGGTTGGCCCAGGACAGATTGAGTTGCGTAGTGGGGCTGAAAGGCGTGAATGACTGGAGCCTCCAGCAGACATAGACAAACCACTCAGATAATGGTGTGTGAAAAGACGGATGATTTCTTAGTTATTCATTGGTGAAGTTTTAGGGGATTTGTGGCCGATTGGTCTGCAACATTAGCGTCTGTAGGGAGCCATTGCATCAGGAAGACTGGCGTTACAGTTCAACCTTTGCTAAACTATCAACCAAACGAGCAATATTAGATGACATCTACCGCTTCCATGTCGTAGAAATAATCAGCTCGTTCAGTTGCCTGCAGAGGCTCGCCTCACGTTTATTTGAACTCCCAAGTTGATCCTTAAGCCACCTTGGGTCGATGTGTTTTTACAGACCGACATTGTCACAAAAACACACAACGCTAAGTTAGTACACGCCACCGACTCGCTTAGAGATCCTTCATGTCAAACCAAAGGACATGACCCTGTTTATCTCTATGCAAAGGCGTGTGCCCATTAACACACACACAGTACATGTACATAGAACAGACACAGTCAATAGAAAACGACTTAATCCCCGATCAATTATTGCCCCTTTCAAATGTACATCGCAGCAATGATTTTAGGTGTTTGTGCAGCAGAGCTTTGTCCCCTCTCTGAAGGTTTGTGCTATATATATATATTTATATATATATATATTATCACCAAGTGTGGGTCTCACTTGACCTTGGGTCTGCTCGAAAATTCACATTAATGTTTAATGCCTCATTAAAGCGTCCTCGTCTCCGGCTGTCCGAGTTAATCTGTACACGTCACTTCAGGCATTACCAGCATTCTGATGTAAAGACATTACTCTCCGTTGGTTCTGGACTTAACTCTGTGACCTTTAGCTGTCATGTCCGTATATGTTAGGACTGGATAAACAAACCTTCCCAAAATACCGCCGTTTGTCCTCTGCATAGAGTGTCAGACATGTGCTGTTGTGACTACCCTAACCTAAGCTTTTTTGAGGTGGAAACAGACTTTGATGCTAAATTTGGACAGGACAAATGCTCAAGACAGGAAGGAAAGAACATTTCTAACTAGCTAGACTGAAAGTCACCCTTGAAATTGCTGCCTTAAGAGCAGAAAAAGGTGCAACAAAGCAGGCTATAAAATAACCCAGTAGAATTAAAAAAAAAAAAAAATCTGTACAAAAACCGGATGTTGACACTGAGAAAGTACAATGCTACAGCAGAAAAAGCTTCTAAACAGGCTACAGATATGAGAAAGACGATACTGGGATTTGCACGATATTGCACAGCTGCAAACAGAAACAACAAAAAGAAACAGTGTGTACAGCACATCCCCAAAGAGCAAAAGTTAGCGTGAAAGGTTTGTTTACATCCAAATGCAACAACTGGGTCTGGCTCAGTGCTTCCATCAGTTAGTTCCAGTGCAGTAACACATTGGCACCTGGCAACACAGTAATGACATCAGGTACCTACAGAGAAACATTTCACACACTAAACATCTACGTCCGTCTACAGTCACACAAGCGTGCTCACAAATCATTGTTTTACGCATTTAAGAACAAATGGAGAGAAGAAAAAAAAAATATTCGACACGCTGTAATATTAGAAAAAGGGGCACGCACACACGCATTCAAATAAAAACTTCTGACATCAGGCGATGAATGATGCAACCAGAAACCAATCTGAACTAGATGCTAAAATCTCCTACACAGAATCACACCCTTGGCAAAGTTCACATTTAGTAAAGTGCCAGCAAACAATCCAGTCAGAGAAAGAGATGTGCTTCCTCCAGGCCTGGTTCAGCTTGATGATGTAGGTAAGCCTTCGTGAAAGAAATTATTAGTGAGCTTCGAGGTGGCAAAGTATCTTCAGAACTTCCATGTCGCTGTCAAGTCTGTAGCTTCAGCGGAGGTCGTAGCTGCCACTTGAAGTGGCAAATCAAACAGGATGAGTTGGACTGATGTCTGGTGCCACGGCACTGTACTCCTTATAGGTTCAGAAACCAAGATTAGAAGCCGCATGGAAAGAGGAGAGGAGATTAGAGGATCAGGTGACATGACACTGACATCAGCATTTCATCTTTTCTCCATCCTCTGGTCCTCTCTCCTCCCTTTCCCTCTTTGGCCTCGGCTGTCGTTCCCCTGCGCTGGATTCGTGTTCGCCGTTGACTCTTCCTCTCCATCTCTTTCCTCTCAGCTTTGCTGCCATGGTTACACCATCATCCCTACATGAAGTGCATCTGCAGAAGACAAGGGGAGAATCGAGAGTAATTTAGTCCCAACAAAACACCTCATGCGTTCACACATGTATTGACGAGCATTTTACCAGTATGCCAGGAAAACAGCTTCTTGGGATATAACTGTTCAATAAGCAATTATGTGACTTCTTCATTTATTTGTTCCTTAGATACTCTTGTCTTTTCTTCTTCACTTTGATCCACTAGTTACAGTTTTTAAAGATCTTACAGATCTTCACTAAAGTCAGTCTTTAAATGGATTTTAGAGGAACACCAGAGATATTCCTAGTTCCTTTTAGTTCACAACATAACTTGTGCCATAATAAGCAGGTATTCTTCTCTGTTCCCAGACATAAATAACAATCTTGGAAAAAAGCTTTTTGTGTTAAAGCTCCCAACCTTCCTTTAACTCAACATTCCATTTCATCTTTGTCTCTGTTTAAGAATGTTTTTCTAATTCATTTCAAAGGCACTTATGTTTGTTTTAAAATTCTGAATTTTTTGTCAATCTCCTGTTGTCTCTACTTTCACTTTATTTTCTTTTTTTTTTCTCTTCAGTTTTGTTTTTATGTATGATTTTTTTGTGCAAATGTGTTTATGTAAACGTTCTTAAATGTCATGTTGGGTAGGGGTGGATATTTAGAGCCTATACTTCAATGTGTGTGAGTGTGTTTGTTATGTGTATTTAATCTTTGTTAGTACTATTTTTTTGGTTCCTACTCTGTCATTTGTTATTATTTCTCGAAATGGAGGACCTCCTTGAAAACGAGATGTTCCATCTCTAGGGGTTTATCCTCCTTCTCTAGTTTAAATATGTAAATCAAATAAAACGAAATAAATAAATATTATACTAAGTTTAGGGTTTTTATTTGTTCAGTCACTAAATATAACTTTTTTTAAACAATGTGAGCCCACTCTATTTTTTCTGAAACTGTTTTCTTTGAACAACTCCTAAATTACTTGATAACATTTCTTTTAAAAAATGAAAAACAACAATTTAAAAAAATTCCCCGAAGCTTCTAATTTTCTGTGTTAAGATGTTATAATGATGACATTCTTTGTCATTTTTTTTGCAAGTACTTGCTTTCAAAATGAACCATTTTTAGAATGTCGGTTGTCATGACTACAGTGTAAACATTGTTGAACCCTTTCTAGTAAAAAAAAAGTATATATATTTTAAAGTACTGCTGTGAAATTAAATATATTTTACATATATATATATATATATATATATATATATATATATATATATCTATATATATATAGATATATATATATGATTTCTCGTCTTAGTATGAAAGTTAAAGTAATAAAGTTTGAAATGTTGACCCAAGACTTTTTATATATGTTCCCCTTCTACACACTTTTTGCCACTCAGCAGATGCTGCATATTCCTAAAGGTATTCTGCTTTTTGTCTAAAAACATAGGTGTGTTTGCATCACCTGTGTTCCCGGGATGGGTCCAAAGGGATTGGTGGGTCTCAGGACCGGCTGGTTGTACATGACGGTCTGTGCGGGCATCATAGGAACGCCCCCCATTTGATGACTCATCTGAGGAGGGAGCTGGTCACAAATATGAGGTAGAGAAGACAAAGGGGTAGATGGTAAGATGAAATAATTTAGCATTTGATGATTAATTAAAAGATTTTACTATGAAGTCGTGAAAAAAATCAATTCAGTATTTAAAAGTTTTTGCTTCGATTAGTCAGGACTGTCATTTTTTTGTTTTAAATCTCAAAACTGCAGCTTTCTAATGCCACGTCTGCCATAGTCTTTGACACTCGTGCAGTAGTGCTAATCCGGGTTGATGGTGATGTCACAGGAAGTTATAGGAAGACTCTGGTACCATAACAACACACCAACAGAGTTTGAATGTGGGGACCATAAAAAAAATAACATAATAGACAGAAGTGTTAAATACAATATCTGCTGAGAAAGAAATTATGTTCCATAGCAGCAGTACAGTGATGCATGAACAGCTGAAGAGGAAGCATGATGTGACTGAGTACAATAACACTGAAGAGGGATTGTCGTCTAGGTAAAAGAAGCCAAGTTTGGCGCAAATTTATAAGCTAAGTGTTTTCTGTAGATCCCTGCAAAATGTCTCTTCTGTAAGGAACATCTACTCTCAAAGGAGATGAAGTTTTTCTGCAAGACATGTAAAAATGCTAACTTTTCAGGCTACGAGCAAGAGCATCATACAGTTTGGAATTATTATCAGAGTGTAGAGAAGATGAAAACAGTTTTGAGCATCAGCCTCACAAAATGCACTTTTGGTATATTTGAGACCAAAACAATCTTTTGTGAATAATATTTTCTTTGGTTCAGATGCCAAACTCGTTTGATTTCAGTCTTGGTTTAATGCCGGAAACAAATGGATTCTTTCTCACTCTAAAATAACTGATCTTCGCTTTTGTTATCTGAAAGTCTGGTTTTCTTAGACGTTGCTTCTGCATTTTGACTTGATTTATGTTTTAAAAGTGTTAGGTTTTCCATTCGTGAAAAAAAAAAAAAAATAGGACACCCTATGAAAGCCTGTATACAGTATTTTCCCACACATTTGGATAAATTCAACATTAACGACAATTTGAGAATCACTGAGTGATCTAAGTGACATAACGACATAAAAAAAAATCTTAAGCTTATTTAAAATTTTCTATGAAATGTAACTTCAAAAGAATGTCCTTTCACTCTTAAGACAGGAAGATAACACAAAAGTGTCTCAATTACATGATTTAAGCTAATAAGAGGCAGGAGATACAAACTTTGAACTTCATTTAAATTGGATTTTTTGTTCAGATCTGTCTTCTGTGAGTAAAATAACAATATTTTTTTAGTTAGATTGGTATTAAATCACTTTAATTTTTAGATTTTTTTCCAATTAAGGTGAGACATTATTATATATTAACATTTTTTAAGATGGCGCTGATTATTTCATGAGGGTGCTTCATCGTAAAACTATACAAACAACGTAAATTTCAATTATGTTCGTAAATTTAGAGGTTCACAAGTGAGAAACATTATTTATTCAATTAAAAAAAAATCAGAAAGTTAAACATCTGTAGGGGTTGATTCTTACCATTCCGTACACAGGCACTTGGGGTGTTGTCATAGGAAAAGCCACAGGCGCTGGAGCCTGTGCAGAAAAAAAACACAACAACACAATATTATTTTTTTCCTGATGCAAACACAAACTAAACACCGTTTATGAGGAAATGTCAAAATGTACTGAGCATTCGTTCACCCTTTTTTTCCCCATTCGCTTGGTTCTTGCACACAAATGAAAATAAATGTCTAACCTTTAAGCAGCAAAAAGAAGTACGGCATTGCTGAGTTAAAGTGGCAGCTTGACAGCCAGTAATAACCACAAGTGTTGAAATTGAAACTGCAACGCGGCACTAGCAAAGAATTCTCGCCCCCTAATTATTTTTGTTGCATCAACAAAACTACCTTAATAAAAAATGTCAGTGGAATAAATTTTAAAAGGAGAGATGTTATAAAAGGAAGAAAATATTAGGATGAGGTCTTAATGAAACTTACATATCCAGTATAGATCATCCCATTCTGTGAAGAGGTGGAGAGAAAAGGAAGGAAAAAAAAAAAGGTCAACAACCCGATTCATAATGCTTAAATTACAGTTGAGCTCATTCGTTTTCTCCAAATGGTCAAGGAAGATGAACCAGACCTTTTCCCATTTGTCATGATAAATTCTCTTCTGCTCTCTATTCAAGTCGCGTCTCGGGCTTTCCGAGCCATTTGCTGGTGAAATGAACAGTTTCACTTGAGAGTCTATTCAGTCCAAAATGAAGAAGATGAAACCGGATTGAATGGAAGAGACGTGCAGAAAATCAGTTTGGAGCACAAAGGGAATTGACAGAGATTGAGAAATGATGGCGCTCTCGACGGTTTTAAGCTCTTTTGAGAACGGTGGAGATGGTACAAATGCACTCGGCTGCCGAGACCATGGGACTACTGTTTCATTGAGCACTGCTACATTGATTCAGCTGCGATTGCAGAGAAAAGAAAGCAATATTTATTCTAGCATATGGTATCTGTATCCTCAAAATTCATATAGATTGTACTTGACATGATGGGTTTAGTGTATGTCAGTGTTTCTCCTCACAACTTTGAGGAAATGTTTAGATCAGGGGAACCGGAACAACGTGGTGTTCCTTTATTACATCTATTTTTCTCTGGATAAAAAAATCAAATCAAATAAAAACTAATAGTAATTCCAAAAAGTAAGGCTTGCTTATTTATCATTGATTTAATTGTAATCAGTGACTTATATGAATTTTTGGGCATAACTGTAAATAATACATTACACACTTTCTAATATTTTACTGTATAAAGAGAACTGGACTGACCAAGTGTGATGTCACCCTTAGAAAATACCTAACCTCCAGCTCTAGCAAAATGATGCCAATTCAGTCGCCATTTTATTTCATGACACAAATGTCACCTTGTTGGACTGAGATGACAGTGACTGCTCTTGAAAAAAATTCATTAAAAAGATTAGCAAGAAGATGTTTAGAGAAAGGTATCAGCGCAAGAATGGTTATTCAGAAAAATATGATGACTGAGTAAATAGCATTTTTTTTAATCAATAGAAGACCATGGGATTTCCTATTTGGAATGAGTGTGTAACAGCATTTACTTTATTGACTGGCCGCCATCTCGACCATTTGACAGAGTTTCTAGAACCAGCTTTCAATGGAAGGGGTGTGGACTATCAACAAGCTTAATGCTAATTAGCTACAGCAGTTGTCATAGAAACATTGCCTCAGACCAATCACGGCCCAACATGGCGATGTCCATATCATTGAAAAATGGCAACTGATGTGGTTTCATTTCACTGGTCGGTCCAGTTCTCTATATATAGTCAATAATTATAATCTGTTTAGAATACTCAGAGAAACATTTCTGAATATATATCTGTACATGATGTATGAATGTTTCTTAAATCATAAACAATCCCTGATGATATTGAGGTTTACAGCACTAGTAAGTTCGTAAGGGCACAAATTATTATGGCTTGGTTAATAAAATCCTTTAATCACTTTGAATTGATTTAAGCTTAACATATTGATAATTGATTCATAAAAAAAGGTGTAACTCTGTAGCGCGATCGCCACCTAGTGGCAAAACTGAAAAGCCCTCTAGGAGAAGCAGAACAATGATCTGAACATTTTTGTTAAGAGATTCTCCTTTTAAAAATCCATGTAAAACTGTATGCTATTAATAATTTAATTATTTCACTAATAAATTTTACAGTACGTGAACTGTATCAGATTAATATAAATATATTCAAAATATGTAGTAGCTCGTTAATGTATTTCTTAGCAAATATGTATAAATGTGTAAACTCAAAATTGAATTGAATAATCTAAAGAATTAAAAAAAATTGGAAGAGAATCGATTAAGTCTCTTGCGGGTAGAATCGAATCGTTTCTGGAAATTCTAATTGATTCCCAGCCCTACATATTATAGCACTTTAAGGTGGACTTTAAAAATCACTGGAGTACTTGGCTTCAGTATTGTTGGTCAGAGTGTCTAATTTTAAAAAGAAATCATATGGACCTTTTGTCAAAAGAAAAAATATAAATATTTAGAAAAATCAATAAATGTTCACTAAATAAATGTTATTTATGTATTGTTTTAACTTGTACTTTTACTTGGAGACTAAAAACCTTCTCTATAGGGACTAAAGATGGAAATTAGTCTAAAAGACTATAATCTTATATATTTGCATTTTTAAATGTTTTATTAATATATGCTGTCCCTGTCTTAAATAAACAATCGATCAATTTTTCGGCTATTTAAATAGCAACATAAATATAAAGCAGTGTCGTTCTTTTAAAGGGTAAGTAGGGGTTTCTATTAGACAGAATTTGGCCCAAATGGCTCTTTTGGTGTCACTTAGAGTTTAAATTTACCATCTGAGGGACAGGCATGGGTGCAGGTGCCATGGGATGAGTCGTGTGAGTCCAGTTGGTGCTGGTGCACATGGTCTTCGACTGCCAGCCGCTTCCTCCTGTGGGCTTCTTCTCCACCAGCTGACTCCATTGGAGCTCTGGCCTGACGCACGCAAACAAAAGCATTTACGGCCGAGCTGACAGTTTATTCAATCAAAACTCAAAGCAGATTCTGCGCCGCTCACTTTTTAGCTGGCGTTCCCCCGAACTGCAGGTCTAGAGGGAAGAGATAACAATTGAAAGGAGAAGCAACCCCGAAACATGAGGTAAATGAGGAAGAGTCCCGCTTGTACTCACTGCCAACCAGATTTGCTAACGAGGAGTCCAAATCGTTGGGCAGCATTTTCCCCGAGTGCAGTTGGGCTCCTGGGCTGTGAATCTGAGTAGGTGGAGATGGCTTTAGTAGGTCACCTGTTATCCAGACGTAACCATGGCAACGTGAAAGGAGAGAAGAGGAGAAATTAATCAAGAGCACGAAGCGATCAGCCATACACACACGTGTGTGTGTTTCGCTGCGTGTTTGCAGTCTTACCTCCCCAAGCATTGTTGTTGTTGGGCACAGTGTGTGTGGTCTGGATGGGGGCGAAGTGAGGCTGCAGGGTGAACAGCTCGCTGGTTAGGTTTGGCACACTATACGGCAAGGAGAAGGAAAATGTGTTTAATGTTTTACTTTTTAAAAAAAGTTTTACGATGACTGCAATGCAAAAAGATTTGGCACTCAAGCTTTGAGACTCACTGATTATTGATGGTAACGATGGGCGAGCTGGAGAAGAGATCCGTGGCTCCTCCGCTGCTGTTGGCACTGCCCACTGACTGGGTGCTGGGCGAGATGTTGGGCGTCTGAATATCAATGACCTTATGACCATCTTCCTGCACGGAAAACAGAAGACGTGATTTAAAATATGGCTTGTGATGAAAATAAACCATCCCGGATGTTTTTATCTGTCGGAAGACTTTGCTGCAGGAGTTGCATTATTTAGCCTCCCGGTTCGTTTTTGTTCTGTGTGAGGCTCCCTGTGCTGCGGGCCGGAAGCCAGAAACAGTATTTCACTGTAGCAAAGAATTTATGCAGGAGGTCCATTACACTTTAACAATAGTGTGGAGCACAAAGAGAGGGAACGTATGGATTTTTGCACAGTCCACACCTTTTTCCAGTGAGTTCTCTCCCAAAGAATCCCTGAAAAGCTTCGTACACAATCATCTTGTGGTTCATCAGCAATAAAATTGGTTTTTCTGTAAGTTATGCCTGAACCTGCTCAGTGGCCTCGTGGTAGAGTGTCCGCCCTGAGTTTGGAAGGTTGAGGGTTCAATTCCCAGCCGAGTCATACCAAAGACTCTAAAAATGGGACCCAGTGCCTCCCTGCTTGACACTCAGCACTCAGGAGTTGGACTGGGGGGTTAAACCACCAAATGGTTCCCGAGCGCGGCTGTGTCTGCAGCTCACCGCTCCCCCAGGGGATGGGTCAAATGCGGAGAACAAATTTCACACACCCAGGTGCGTGACAAATAGTGGGACTTTAACTTTAACTTTAACCTGAAAGCATGTAGAGCTTTACAAGTGGACTGTGAATGCATTGCCTTGTGCTGCTGCAGCCGGTTGTCTTCTGTTTTGTCGTCCATACGACTGAGAGAGATCCCAGCGCTGGAGAGGGACGACACCGTGCTGGACAAGGTGCTGGATCTGCAGGTAGCACACAAAGGAAAATTAATACAAAAAAATCATCCTTTATTATTTTATTTTGTATTTGTATCACAAAATGTATTAGATAATAGCTTAAATTAAGGCAAATCATCAACATTATGAAGTGATTTGGTAACCACAAAATACCACATTTAAAAATACTAAATATTCATGGATGGTTTTAATCTTTTGATTTGAATCTGTAATTTATTCATGAAATTTAGCAAACACTCCACTAGGTTGCAAAAGCTAAAAGAAATTTGCATTGAACTTTTTAAAGTTTCTCTGCTTGTTTGATGGATCGCTGGAATTTAACACATTTTCAACAAAAAGCAAAGCAAAATTATCTCAAAATATTGCAAGATTTAATTATAAACCTTCATTTAATTTCAGTGAGTCACTGAGTTCCAGAAATCAGAGACTCCTCCAAGGTGTCGGTGACCTTTGAGGAAGAACCGTGACTGATTACAGACAACAGTGAGAATTCAGACAATGCAATCAAGCTCTGTGCAAAAGGTAAGTGAGCGCAGCTGACGGTCCAAATTAACCAAGTGTTTTGTGCGACATTCACGCAGCTCCAATTCAGCGTAAATCCCAAAGAAAACTGTTAGGAATTTGGTGAATCTGAGGGGTCGATTTCCTCCTAAGTGTGTCACCAACAAACCCCTCCCACACATCGATACAGATCTGATCTGTTTCATTATTTCTTCATAATTTACTGCTGGATCTGGATCTTTCTAAGAAGGTAATCTAGTTACATCTGCAGAGCGTCAATAAGAACGTTGACATACATGTCAATGGTTGCATTACCAAAACAAAGGATTAAGGGAGAAAACAGCAAAACAAAAAAAAAAGTTGTGAAAAACAAAAATTTTATATTTTTAAAATTAAATTTGGGCTTTTTATTCATAAAGAATAAAACACCATAGAGTGGAATAGCATAGAAAGAGAGTTTCATAGAATAAAATAGCATAGCATAGAATAGAATGGAGTAGGATAGCATAGAACAGAATAGAATCCAAAAGCATAGATTATAATAGAATAGAATGGAATAGCATATAAAGAGAATAGAATAGAACAGCATAAAATGGAATAGCATTGAATAGAAAAGCCTAGATTGCAATAGTATAGAATGGAAGAGCATAAAATAGAACAGCATAGCATAGAATAAAAAAGCATAGATTAGAATAGAATAGAACAACGTAGAATAGAAAAACTGAAAGAGAATTTCATAGAATAGAATCTAATAGCCTAAATTGAAAAAAAGCCTAGAACAGAACAGAATTTCAAATGCTCTCTGATCAGAGCCTCAAATATTCTGTTTCTACAAACATAATAAAAATATATTTTATGCCAAAGAAGTTTAAGAATGAAATAAATCAAGTAAAAATAATAAAAGAAAATAGGTAGGGTATTACATGACAGTCTTTGTGATTGAGGTTCATTCATGTAATTACAATCTATGCAAGATACTAAATTATTTGCTATCATGGATATTCTAATTTCAAGAATGCCGTTATCTCTACTGCCATCTCACTGCTTACAAAAGCTGTTTTAATCTTAATATATTGGCTGTGTCTACAAATATCTCATTTTTTGTAGTAATATTATTTTATTTATTGTTTTTTTTCTCTTTTTATTACAAATAAAAATATAAAAAATGTTTTTATCTATTGTTGTTATTTCTTTATCTTCTTTAAAATATTTTAACTGTTATCTGTCTTTCGGCATATCCCATCACACTGAATATTCTTTCACCAATCCGAACGTTTGGCTTTACAGAGAGCTTTATGCCAGATGTACAAGTCTGTTTTTATCCAGTCTGGGGACTGGCACAGGGGGAGCCAGACTCGCCCCTCACCCTGTGGCTACATGGGTATGAAGGGTTTTGCTTCAGGACTCTGCTCCCCCCCAGGAAACAAATTAATAAAATCTAAAAAAAAAAAAAAAAAACCCTTTAAAGATTTCTTTCCTATTTCACGTTCCATTTTTGAATGTAGTTCTTCCTTTTTTTAGTTTGGATGTTTCCTTTTTTTGGTTAGTTGTAAAAAGTAGCAAGAAAGTAAATAAATCAAAGTTTCTTAAAGATCATTCTGTTGAAAATCATGTCTTTTGGTGTTTATAACATGTTTTTGTGGAATTGTTCTCATCATGGAGGACAAACACAAAGAAAATTAAGCTTAAAAATGCATTTCTGAGTATGTAATTATTCAAATTTTTTGTTTTTATAAATTTTGGCTAAAAACCACATAATCAAAATTAAAAGATCACTGGGAACTCTTTCAAAATAAATCAAAAGAGAATCATAGTTGGACTTTAAAAACACAACATTGTTCCTAATTTGCACATTTATCCTCCAAACTTGTGAATCACCCTCTGCAAATGATAACTTTCAAAAATATGCAAAGCTCTTTTGGACTATGCAAGTGTTTTGTATAAAAATGAATAAACATATGTTTTAGAAAATCTTCCAAAATGGCATTTTTGAAGTAACAAAATCAGATTTTAGCATTAAAAAAAGCCCTTTTTACAGTTATCTGCAAATAAACACCTCTGCAATAAGTCCTGTGTGAACCTCAAACATTATTTAAAACAGTTGAGTTTTATGGAATGTTCTACAATTCCGATTTTTTTCCCCAGATTATTAAGGTCAGTTTTTCCCTTTTACCCATCATATATGACGTTTTGGTTATAGCAGCAATATCTAAAACAAAACAGAAATGTTGCTGAGTGGGCTGTCAGATCAGACCCATTCCTCGTGGTTTCACCTTACCTGCTGGCAGTAGACAAGTCCTTCAGCTTTCTGCCCTCCAGAGACGCTAGATGCTGCTCCAAAGCCTCCAGGAGGGAGCTAGGAGCCTGAAGGGGAGGGCAAGGGGCAGGGTGGGGTGAGGAGATAAGATTAGAATCGCTACCAAGTCAATAAAGTGGGGCGCACAGCTCTCGCACCAATCATTTTATCTCACATACACACAAAGAAAAGATAGCCGCAAAAATAAGACATTACCCTCAGATTCTCTATCTGCACCACAACTCTTTTGATCTGTTGTTGTTTTTTTTTTTTGCATTTGGTTTCATCAGGTTTGGTTGACACATGCAAACATTAGCCCTGGCTCATGCAAGCAAAATCAGCAGCAGGACAGACGGATCAGGACAGAGCGGAGCATCCTCGCTGCAGGGATCCAAAGGAACGCCACAAACACATCTCTGAACCATCTAATGAGCCCATGCAGAAGGCTAGCAGTCCACAGACGCTCTCATAAGCACGCCCACTTACACAAGCCCACACGTAAAGAAAATCACATCCAAAAGAGTTAACTCCTGGATTCCACTGGTGATCAAAAGCCCGATTTACAGATTTTTTTTGGAGTTGATTTCTCAAATATCGTCGACAAATTTGGCCTAAAGATCCTGTTGGAAGCCAAGTAAGTTAACTCAGTCAAATGTAAACATCTGGTGAGAAGCCAGGTATACACATTAAGCTGCTGGCAAGCCCTCCTTGCTGGAAAAAGGGATGAATGAGATCATTTGGACCCCATGTGATACCAAGGTTTTCATCCAGAGCTTTACATTTCAGCATTAGAAAATGCAGTCACAACAGGCAAAGAAAGGATTTCTAAGATACTTATTTTAGGGGAAAAGAGTAAAATGCGAATTCTGGATATCCTTCTTCAGAGAAATCTAGAATATGCTAAAAGTTTAAAAGTAAAACAGACACATATCTAGAGCTGAATAAAGGCATGGGTCACTATGTTGTTGAATAAGGGCATATAAGGTCTCCATAAGCACTACAACAAAGTCAGCTCTTTTCAGTTTGTCACTTGGGTTTTTTTGGCACATCCAATCTTGCATCCACTGAAAAGAAGGGGGCTAAATAAAAAGAAGAGAATATGTAGTACTTATGATGGCATTATGCACACATATCCAAGTCATATTTGCAGAAACCTATTCAATAAAAACCATTCGCTGCTCTCCCCACAGCTAATGCAAAGGGACTTAAACGTTTGACTGCCTATGTGGGAAAAAAACAAATAAAAACATAAGAAATTTTGTGCTGACTTGTTTAGCCTGTAAGTAAACAGACAGTTCTTGAATATTTACACTGCTGGAAAGACTTATGGAAAAATTCAGACAGTTGTTAAAGACTAAAGCCCCAGTCGTGGACATTTGAATCTACAAAATAAAATAAAACCCTTTGTTATTCGTCTATTTAAAATCTGCTTTAAAGGCCCACTCCGATGAAAGTCGCGTTTTTTTTTTCGTTTTTTTTTGTGAATCAGGGGCATAAAATATTGTTTGAAAAAACTTCTGGAGGTGACGTAGAAGCTATAATGGTAGGCCACAAGCTTCCTGCTCTGCTCGATTCTGATGCATCCACATGTAAATGAATAGAACCCAGTCAGCAAGGCCAGGTGGCCCCATGTGGGCAGAAAATGTGGACCCTCAATGGGTTTGTCCACAGTTTATGTGGTGGCCCTACCTGTGTTTGCCCACATTGGCCTAAGTGGGCACTCAGTGCTAGCAGCCGTCCAGCTAAAATGCTACAGCGGTGCTCACTAGCTCGCTACAGCAGAGCTCAATACAGCGGAGGTTGCTACAGTGGCTTTTGCAACAGCAAAACTGGCTAGCTCCACAAAGCGGAGCTCGCAACAGCGGAGCTCGCTAGCTCGACACAGCGGAGCTTGCCAGTTTGCTACAGTGGAGCTTGCTAGCTTAATACAACGGAGCTCGCTAGCTCGATAAAGCAGAGCTTGCTACACCGGAGCTTGCTAGCTTGCAACAGCGACTTCGCTAGCTTGCTACAGCAGAGCTCGCTAGATTCATACAGTGGAACTTGCTGTAGCGGACCTCGCTAGCTCGCTACAGCAAAGCTCGCTACATCAGAGCTCCCCAGCTAAATACAGCAGAGCTTGCTAGCTTGCTACAGCAGAGCTCCCTAGCATGCTACGCCATCCACCAGGAGGCTGGATAGCATAGTGAGCCAACTCACTGAGTGCCCACCTAACCTAATGTGGGCAAACACAGGTGGGGCCACCACAGAAACAGCAGAGAAACCAAATTGGGGCCCACATTTTTGGCCCACTTTTAAAACCATATGGGCCCCACTTGGCCTTGCTGGCTGGGGTACATCTTTGTTTTCCTCATCTGAGCTGGCGTTTGGTTTTCCATTGATTACCTGGATCAGGTGTGTTAAACCAATAAGGAGCTTTAAGGGAAGGTTGGTTGGAAAACATGTAGGACACCGGTCCATGAAGACTGGATTTTAACATCCCTGTTCTAAACAGATGGATGATGGAAAGTTGGAAGCAAATTTTCAATGGACTTCTGCTACTCTGCAGAAATTTTAGAAAAACAAGTGTTTTTTTTTTAAATGTTGGCTAAAACCGGCATAACTCATAGATGATCGGAGTGGGGCTTTAAAAATGTCACACCTTTGAGTAAGATTTGCTGTGCAATCATTTCAGATAAAGTTCCTCTAGGAAAAAGTGGAGAAAAGGTTTCCTCTCTGTTCTAGACTCTGTTCAAACAGAAAAAAGGCACAAAGCGAGGAGTTAAAAGAGAGTGAAGAAGAGAGGAGGAAGACGGGGCAGCTGCAGTGTGGGCAGGTCTGTAGGGTGAGTAGGGAACGGGAGCGTTTAGAATGAAGCATTATGGGACTGACTTGGCGGATTTCTAAACTGGTTGATTGACTGATTGAGATGAGATGTAGACTGACCTGTGTGAGATCGGGGCTGTCGCCCTGATCTATCCCAACTCGCTGTGTCACAAAAAAGGAAGTAAGGGTAAGGGAGGGAGGAGGGAGGCAAAATGAAAATAAACCAAATGTCGTAATAAAACAAACAAACAAAAAAAAAGGAGTAAACCAAAGCATAAAACCCACAGAGTTAAAGAGGGGGGAGAGACACGTGAAGGAGGAAGAGGAGGAGGAGGAGGAGGAGGAGGAGGAGGGAGAAAGAAGAATCAAACCCAAGCGTTCATTTCAACATGCAGTGGCTGGAGAGGAAAACAAATAAAAGACAACAAAGGAGGGAAGGGAGGGGGGGCACATGCACAAACATCTATATATACAGAGTTTATGTACGCACACACACACTTACACACTAATAAATGCACACACACACACTGAAATCTGGAGACCGGTTGGAAATGGATGCTGAGGACGCTGACTGATTAAACAGGCAGGGCAGAGAGGGCAGACAACAGGTCACATGACTGCGAGGAGAAAAAACATCCAAAAGGAAGACACTCAACTAATGTTGACTTTGAACAGAAGGAGAAGGGAGGGACACAGATGACACACAAAACAGACAAACACATTTTGTTAGACAGGTAAAATGAATGGGTCCTTAAAGTCAACGTTAGTCTGTTGTTTCGCTTCATTTTTTCCTCTTTTTTTTTTTTGGATCAAGCGGCTGCACCCCAAACCTTCTTCCAAAAACCAAGCAGTGAGACAGCCTTTGAAGATGGCGCATGAGTAAATGACACGCAGTCTGCAGAGAATCAAACTATTTATATCCGCTGTGAAGCCTAGCAAGAGCTGCGGCTGACTAACAGCCTTACATTTATGGGTTGCATCATATATTTCTTGAAGAAAAGTCAGGGGGAGGAGGGGGGTTAAAAGTAAAGAGCGGGAACAGGGGGGACAGAGAAAGGGACAGAAAAGAGCTTGCTTGGGCATGCAGTGCAGGCATGTTAACAGGCAGCATGTAAGGGGTCCCTCAGCTAGAAGCTGTACACGAGGGACTTTCCGACAGGCTAGTAAAGACCAGAAACGACGGCCTTAGAATTACCTAACTAACTCGGGAAAAGAGAGGGGTAGAAACAGGGAGGGGCGGGGGGGTATCTGGATGCAAAAAGAGGAAATTAAAAAGAGGAAGACCCCAGGCGCTGATCTTCGGTCAGTGACCGTAAATCAGAACTCCAGGGTGACAGAGGTCTGGAGCAAATCTCAACAGCTTTAACTTTTCCAGCAGATTCAAGATGAGTCCATTTAATAAATCTGTTATTATTAAGCGGCATAAATCTGCTGAAGTTCCCTCCAGACGTGTGTCCCCATCATCTCCTTGGGTTACACTCTGCTTCCTCCTTGGGGGGTCAGAACAGGACGAACGGACGTTACCTCCGCCACTTTGAGAAACTCAGACAGTTTGGTCATCCTGTTGAGGAAGGTCTTGTAGATCTCCAACGCTTCTTTGCACTGGTTCTTCTTCATGTCAAAGTATTTTTCTGCAAAATAACGGATAATGGAGCTTCATCGCGAACGGAAGAGACGGGATGAATGGGATCAGAGCCTCGCTGATTTACCCAACATGTTGATGATGCCCTCGTTGTAAGCAGCAAACAATCGTATGGAGTCTTTAAACAGCAGCATGAAAGCGGTGTTGATCACCCCGTTAGTCAGCTCATTGGAGTTCGGCTGCGGGACGGAAAGGAGGAGTGGATCATTACGCAGCGGAGACAGCTGCAGTCTCTCACGAGAAAGGGTTCGCATCGAGTACCTGGAAATCAAGCAGCGCGTCCAGCTGGGTCTGAATGATGGGCAGAGTTTTGATCAGCTTCTCTGTGTTCATGGTACGCATCACTCCATCGGCCCTGGAAGGTATACGGGAAAACAAGCCAACTTATTGATTAGGCATTAACTGTGGGTTGAAAAGGAAGGAAATAAACCACTTTAACCTTTTTAATCTGTAAAGCCCTTTGTGTTATGAGAAAAGATTCATGGATAAAGTTGGATTTGATTTGAACCGATCTAAAAAGACATTAACATTAAAAAATCTCTTTTAGTTTTAAGTTTTTATGTTTTCTGTATTGCTGTGCATCATCTGAAATATCAAATCTTTACGTAAAATAAGCTCAATTAAGAATTCATTTTTTTTCTGGACCAAATGCATATTTTTAAACCAAATATCAGTTAAAAATTTGCATTTTCTTCATGAAATTAAGAGATAGAATAGAACAAATTGATGACCGATGGTGTCAAAGTGAGAGCATCTATAAATGCAATCTAAAGCACAATTTATGAACATTTTAAGTGTTTTCTTCAACTTCGAGAAAGATTATTCATGACAGGATGGAAAAATTGTAAACATTTCCAAATATATATGCGAGACTTCAACCTAGATTAGATTAAAAAAACAAAGTTGAAGAATAATCAGAGGAGGAGCCTGGTTTATTCCAAAAATAACAAAAGAGCACAACTCAGAAGCAAATTCAGTTCATTGATTTTTGGCAAAAAAACTGCATAATTATAATTAAAATAACAACTGGGAACGGTTTTTAAATAACTATAAACAATAATGGGAGTTGGACTTTAAACTTTATCAGGACCTGTATGAGTTGTTTACCTGATGATTTGTTCATGAAACTTTCAATAAGCAGATGTTTTTTTTTTTTTTAAATAAATAATGCTATAACTTTTACAAAAAATAAAAAAATAAAAGCCTGTAAACTTTTTTTTTCACTGGACAAGAAAAGTCATCAGTTTGTGTGTAGGGCAGTGTTACCCTCTCTTCATCTTGGTGAAGTCCATTGCTGCTAGCCTGTAAGACATGGCTTTTTCATTCAGGTAGCAGCTGTAGCGTCTGATGAAGGTTGACATGTTATATCCTGTAGGGCAGAGAGCGGACAGTGCAGTTATTGACCTCTAGTCAAACCACGTAAACGTACTATGAACTATCTGATGTCCTTTTTTGTGAAAGGCTCTCATTTCTGCCAGTTACATTCATTTGTTTTGAACATGCAACTGCACGGTGAATAGTGTTTGAATTTTCAGCAGCTTCTTTTAGCAAACAAAGAATGCTTTTTTCTGTAGTTTTTACAATCCCTTTGAAATAGGATTTGAATAGTGCTTTATTGATGGCGTTACAGAGCCAGAGAGAGTCTGACAGAAAGTCATTTTGTTAGACGTACAGCACTGCTGAGTCCACAAACAGCCAAACGGCATTAAATCACCTTGTAATGCAGCCTTATCTAGAAAGTTGTTGAGGTTGAAGAGTGTATTTCTGGAGGCAAGGTACTGCATCAATCTCTGAGAGGGAAAAACAGAGGACAAAGTCAGTGATGTATCTCCTTCACCACATAAAGCCATGTTGACTTGGCAGACTTTCAGCCAAATAAGATCCCATTTGTAACTTTACAAGCGTTTCATACCCGATATGTTTGCTGATGTACCTTAATTGGCATCTGGACATAACAAATAATCCCAGATTAGGAGGATTAGGGGTGACTTTCTCTGGAGTGTTTCTCTGTGGGTGTGACACTGAACTCCTCCATATCCTTTGTTTTTATGAATATGTTTTTCTGTACTCATATTTCTTGTTTTTCATCTAAAGTCCTGATCCTTTGTGTCAAAAATGATCACCTATAGAAATGCTTGTTTAGTTACTATCAGGATTAAATTGAAGCAAGTAAAAGAGAGGCAAAAATGTGACCTGGAGGTTCAAATTTATTCTCTTTTTTCTTAACCGTAATTGGTACTTTGTAGTGTTTTTGTTTATTTATTCAAATTCTGTACATATAGTGTTTGCATAAATTCAAGTTTGGACTGAATTTAAAAAAAGGGACTTGGACTCAAGAAGTTGTCAAACGTCATCCAAACTTTGAATATACAGTTGCAAGAGGACATATGTGAAGACATTGGGAGTACCTTAATTTCTGTATGAAATAGATACACGCTCTTTTGTTTTCTTTTATCTCAATCTAAATCACAAAGATGGAAAAAAACATTGTCTGTTTAAATCGCTTGAATTTATGTTTTCATGTTTTTATCGAACATCATCGGTGTCCAGTTTATCTATAAAACCAAGTAATTCAAAAGGTTCACGGGATTTTTCCTGCAGCTGTAGTCATTTATCCTTACACTTCTTTCTAACGTGTTTTATTTTTGATTGAATTAGTTTAAAACAAATAAAAAATGAAATAAATGAGGAAACATGATAATAATGCAAGAACATGTGTGGGAGAAATTAGGTTAACATTTTTTGGGGGGAATCCCACGGGTCAGGGGATTCCCGCGGGATTCCCCTGGAATGGGAGTCATCTCTGCCATTGATCATGGGACAGAGATGGGTAAAATCCTTACAAGAGTGGGAACCAAACAACAAGAACGACAAACGAAGGGAAGGAAAGGTAGTTCTGTTACCATGTCTATGATGTAACTAAATGGAAAAAAATAACTACATTACCCAGAAGCCATTAGTGTTCCTAATCTTGGCTGAAATCTAAAGTGCAGTGATCGTTTATTGATGGCAGCAATGGAGAGAATTACAACTCAAGCTGAGTCCAAAAACAGAAAAATGACATCAGGTGAAGAATAAGGATAAATATAAGGCAATAGGATCATTTTATCATTTTGAACAAGAGTAGGACAGTAAATGATTCTTTTTTTAAACTTTGATCTGGGAACAGGACGGACAGGAGTGAAAATCCACTCACGTGTCCTTCATCCTCTATTTTACTCATCTAGGTTATCTTTCAGCTTCTTCCCAATTACTTTGGAAAGTCCTGTACTAAGTTCTATATCAAACTCCTGAAAAATGATGCATTTCTTGAGAAAATCTTCCTCTAACCCTTGTTAAAGAAATTCAATTAAAATTATCTTTGATGATGTAAATATTGCATTTTATAGGTAAAATAATGTCCAAGAAATTCTATCTCTTGTTTTTTTGCCCTAATTGATATTTTCATTTGTTTTTTTTTACTCTGTGTTGCCATGGTGATAAAGATCAGACTCCAACTTTGTACTTTTAAGAACTAAATCCCAAAAATTTACTCTGCCTATTAAAACTTTCTCCAATCTTTCTAACTCCACTTTTTGCATTCAACAAGGCCTCTAGAAAAAAAAAAGCGAGTAGGATTTCAAATTAAGAAGGAATTGATGCCCGCTAATTGGCCATTAAACATGAATGATTCCTGGTTGGGCAGAACCTGTCGAGACAAGTGAGGCAAAACTCTCAGTCGGCTCCCAGCAGCCCTGACAAATGTTCAAAGCATCACACGCTTCCGGAGGGTCATCACCACAGCGGTAATCTCTGCCACAACCTTTCTTTCTAGTCTGAGCCGCTCGTCGTTTAGCATGTTTGATGTTTCGCTTGTTGATCTTGCGGGGTGAGCGGCGTGGCGGGGTGATTTGTCATGCCGGCCATTGAAATGTCAGCGTGACGCTCCATCGGTCCGTGTTGGACACATGGATGATACCGCTTCAAAGAGTCTATCTGGGAAGGGGCTGTGAAGAAATGACTACAACATGAAACCATTTTTTTTTTTTTTACAAAATAATAACTCTTAAATGAAAAAAAAATTTTTAAAAAGTGCTTTTGTGTAATAGTTTTTGATCTTGGACCCTAGAATCATGAATGAACTTATTGATTTTGAAATCAGTTCCTCTTATTTTAATATATTTTTGTCCAAAAAAGCAGAAAACAGGGGAAACTTTTTTAATTAAAAAACCTTGTAGAAAGCAATAAAAATAATAACTTTTGTGTAATAATGAGACACTTTAAAGCACAGTTTTGCTCACCTCGTTGCCGTACATCATGAGGTGGTGTGTGGTGATGAGTGCTTTGAAAACCACAATCCAGCTGTTGCTCGCTGTGCGCTCCAGCAGCGTGTCTGCCAGATGTGGGATGCTGACGTTCAGCTCATTGGTGCAGTGGATCAGGTCTGGGGGACACAGAGCGTGAAACGTGAGCAACTCTGGGAGGAAACAGAAGCAGGTGCGTGGCCAAGAGGTTGGCCGTGCTGGTTTCGTCTGCCCGCTGTAACCCCAGCTGTTCATTTACCGCAGCAGCCAGTGACAAAACAGCAATTCATAATCCTCTGAGAGCTCGCCAGTTATTCGGAATCGATGAAATGAGGGAACAACCACAATAACTGAAGTCGCATCGACTGCTGCACTCACTGTGACTGTAACAGCACACAAATCTATACCGAAACGATTGCTTTGATAATAGTGTGTAAAGACGGGCGAATCAGAACAAGAGCTGCCGTTCACACTCCTACATTTCAAGCTGTAATCCTCTTTTTTTTTTAAATAAAAAATGCGTCCAATTCAGTAAAAAGAAACAAAAAGGTCAAATTTGTGCCAGCAAAATCAATTGTGCTGCATCTCTGGTGTTCAAGCTGCGACATGTCAGAAAATCCTTCCTTTTTGAAGTCAAAAACACTGTGGAAAAGGTGTTTTTAGAGAAACAAATCCCAAGTTAGCACGAACTGTGAGAATGAATTTGGATGTTTTCTGCATCCTGAGCTGGACAATCCCAGCGGGGGCCATGGTGACAAGTCTGATGCATGTGGAAGGCACGCAAGGCAACAACTCGACAAATGCTTCTGTTTCCCTCGTCGCCGAGTGTAAAAGCCTCAGCAGGAACGGCAAACTGAGAAGCAATAATAACAATACGTTGGTGAAAACATGAACTCCGTCAGACTGTCAGCCTCACTGCTGCACTAATGTCCTGACATTTGTCACCTGCTTCAGGCTGCTGAGTGTTCTCGGCTTGTGGGCGCGGGGGACAGAAATTAAACAAGAAATAACATCAGCGTGGATATTTCATGACTTTTTCTAAGAATTTCTGTGTTAAAGTCCCACTTGGATCAGCTTTTGATCTATTTTAAAAGCATTCCCAGCTGTATTTTGATTAGAATATCTAGGAAATAGTTTCTGCAGAGTAGCAGAAGTTCCTCAGAAATTCACCTCTGTGGTGCAGAGTAAGCCTTCCCTTAATTCCCATCATCCATCTGTTTTCACGCTCTTCCACTAGCTTACAGCACCTCACTCCTCCTAAAGCCACTCAAAGTTAGACTGTCATGGCGCATGCAAGGTGTGGACGGATTGTGCAGCTTTGAATCATATTAGTGCGACTACAGCTGATAAGTAAATGGAGGACATGCAACAGCTCTTTTTTTACATTTTTTTGCTTGGCTTTTGGTGCTTTGTATCTACAAACGAAGCATTTGATGTTGTTTGAGAGAAGACTGCGGGCGGCAAAGAGGAATACAGTCGAAAAGAGGAGCAAACTTTTGGTTTGACGCTTTTTTTTGTTGTTGTGAAGCTTTGACACAATTTCAGAAAGGAAGATCTACCTCAACTCAGGCATGCTGGGTATTTATTCATCACTCCTCCATTCTGAGCCAATAGCTGACTTACTTTCTTCGCAGCCTATCACAATCCGTCCGAACCAACATTATTGTCTATAGGCTCTGAGGTCTCCTCAGTAGTCGAAGGTCATCGCTAGCATGCAAGAAGTCTCCGGCCCAGAGTCCAACCGCCAAAGACTTTGGACTGTTCATGCTCTACAATGAAATATTTCAATCCCACTTTCAAGATCTCTCCTCATTGAAATGACCTTCTGCCAATCAATGGATTTCATCCAGTGACAGACATTAGTTCCGCCCTAACCTAACTGTTTTTTTATGGACCTACAACCAACAGGAGTGCTAACATGGTGCAGTTTAAAGGGTAACCAAACAGGAAAGTTAGAGGCTGACTCCACCCACAGCCGGAATTTGAAAATCCAGTCAGATGGGTGGGGCTGGGGAACAGGACGTTATCATTACTGGAGCTGCAGATCATGACGTGGGACTTCTGAAATGACGTGGGAAATTCAAATATTATACCTCGTTTCAACCAGTAGGGGGCAGCACACAGACCATTTTGGTTATATTTTCAAGAATTAAACAAGTTTATTTTAAATTGTCAAAAATTTGGCAATGACCAACAGACATCACTTTTAAAGCCCCATTTATAGAGGTAAACAGCCAAAAAAATGTATCTAGGTTTTTTTTTACCCCATAAATACGTAATTGAAATGCTTAATAATACCGTAGTATTTTACCGTACACCGCTCAGTGAAAACAAAGAATCAAATTAAAATGGAAAACCATATTGGCGCTATCCAGCCATTCAATTTTGAACCAGATGATGAGGTAAATAAAAATTGATCTGCAAGTGCATCAGAATACGGTGGAGCAGGGAGCTGGTGGCCTCACAACTACAGGCTTTTCCTAATAGTATTTTTTAATCCGCTCCTGTTTCACAATGATTTGAAAAAAGAAATACTCAAGAACGGGTAAATTTCCTTTGTTTATGTCCAAATTTAAGAGAAAGATACCACAAGAAAATAGCAAAAACACCATTTTTATTGGTCTTTAAGATAATTAAATATGACTAGATATGAAGGTAACATAGTTTAAAAACGATTGCAGAACTGGTATCTGAGATCGAATCTCGGTTTAGGCAGCTAAAAGTGAGAGTTATTGTGATGTAATTTGAATAATTGCTTAGTTTTTTTTTCTTCTAAAGACAGGAAGCAGAGCTGGAGGTAGCAGAGATGAAGATGCTGAGGTTTTCTTTGGGAGAAACCAGGATGGATAGGATCATGAGTCCATCAGAAGGACAACACATGTTAGCGGTCAGACTGAGATGGATCTGTCATGAACAGAGGAGAGACGGTAAATAGAAGGATGCTGGGTCTAGAGGTGCCATGCAAGAGGACTAGAAGTAGACCAAAGAGGAGGTTTATGGATGCAGTGAACGAAGACATGACGGTAGGATGCAGAAGAAGCTGATTCGCTGTGAAGGGAAAAGCTAAAAGGAAAAGAAGAGAAGAGTAAACATCCTAAAAGACGATGTGACCTCTATAAAAGTTCAAGTCCAATCAAATACTCAACCATCTGCCAATAACTGCGGCTGCATCAATGGTAAAGACACAGTTTAGTACACCTTTAAGTAGCTAAAGTCAAGAAAACACTCATTCAGCCTGAAGACAAATGAAAAAGTTTCTTCAGTTCAATATTTCCACGTTTCTCCATCTACAAGGATTTAGCCATCGACCTGAGCTGATGGCCAAAGGAATTGATCATCATGTAAAATCAACACTGAACAATGCCACAATTAGATATTTATGACTCACTAAAATAATCATAGACATGTCTAATCCCAGTTAGAATAAATGAAGTGCGAGACTGAGGGGAATTCCTCTCATAAAGAAACTTAGTTAAAGAAGCAATAAAAACTTTATTCCCTGTGCTTTAAGACCTTGACTTTAGATAAAAAATATTGTAGGGGTGAAATTGGATTGGAAGATAAGGCCATAAAAACCGCACACGCGTGTGGGACAGTGCTCTCATCGATTGTTTTCTCGTCTATTTGTGAGGATTTTTTTTTTCATCCTATCTAATTTGGATGCCTGTCAAGAAGAGAGAGAAAAAGATTTGAAAAAACCAACGGTTCCTACCATGACACAGTCGGCTACGTCACACACTGAGTAATGCTACTGACTGAGCTTTCAGACCAGAGGGTAATTTTTGGCCTGATTACTATTCCAATATTCCATTTCCTTCTCTGTTAAGCTCATCATCTGCTATTGGTGGTAAATAAAAGACACCCAAAATTGATCAAACTAAAGTTAAAAAAAAAAAAAAAGTAAAACCTTGGTTGGTGAATTCTGAGCAGCAGCT
Source organism: Oryzias javanicus (assembly GCA_003999625.1). Lineage (NCBI taxonomy): Eukaryota > Metazoa > Chordata > Actinopteri > Beloniformes > Adrianichthyidae > Oryzias > Oryzias javanicus. Next base: position 23,389,031 of record CM012450.1, read on the forward strand.
TTTTGTTTGATTTATAATGCATCATGTTTGGAGAAATGGCAGAACAGTTCATATTTACTTTATCGTGAGCCTCCTGCAGAAATTAAATAACAAACCTCTAAAACTGAGCAATCGGATTCAGGGTTGTTGCCCAACAGACGGTCTGTGTTTGAGAGCTAAACGCATGAACGTACACAGTGTTCCGGGGTTTAGCTTTGAATCCTATTAAACTACAAGGCCAATTCTTCCTGATCTGTTCATCTAAATATAGATTTATCTCAAATATTACTAATAAAAATCTGTAAGATGTAACGACCAATCTGGTTTTTTTAATAATCTAATCAAAAATCTTAAATTTACTGTTTAATTCATAATCTGCTTTTCCAAATCCAATGCAAATGTGACAGTAAATATAGTTTATATGAACATTTTACTTTAATTTATGGTGTTTTAGTCTAGAAAGAGAGTCTGTAAATGACAGTTTTTGCTTCTGTCTCCAAACACATTTTTTCTGCTGTCATTCTCTCTGAAGGCTGTTATAACGGCTCCATTATCCACTGTCAGTCATGTTTTTGGAAAGCGTTTAAAAGCCAAAATCGAAAAAAAAAAAAAAAAAAAACTGCAACGGTCGAACAAAGATCTTAGTCCTGATATTGCTCAGATGTGACTCATCTCAGAACACTTTTGTTAAATCTTTTAGTCACTTACTTTCCCACATATTTTTTCTTAAGTAGCTGAAAAGCAAACCCACTGACCTTCTGATTTAAAAAAAAGAAAAATGGCGGCGAATCTATCTCGTGCGCCTTTGCTCTGTGTTACATTCTGTACTAGGCAGACAATCAGGACCCTCCAGTCGAAGATGCATCCACTTCTGTTCGAGCAGCTGAGCTACAAAACACTTATTCAGCTAAAATGTAACGCAGGGGGGATGAATTGAACTGCTGGGGAGTTTCTTCAAAGAAAAGATGAGAAATGGTACAAAAGAAGCTCTCAAATTACTCCCTTTGCCAGAACAAAGTGACCTATTCTTCTTTTTTAAAGTTCTTGTTGTAGTATTTGTTGTAAAAAAAAATCAATTTGACTATTGGAAATGTGTCAAATAAAAGCTTTAGTTTTGTTTTCTCTGAGTATTCATGTGCTGCATGTTCAGTAATTGCTAAGGAGCAGAGGTGATTGCTATTAGCATCTTTTAGTTTGGGCTGCATGGTGGACAGTGGTTAGCACTCGCCTAACAGCAAGAAGGAGCTGGTTTGAATCCCAGCTGGGCCCTTTCTGTGTGGGTTTCCCTGCAATCCAAACACGCTTCGATTTATTCGTTTCTCTAAGTGTCCTTAGGTGCGACATTTCCATTGTGTAGGACAGGCTCCAGCAACCCTGTGACCCCTTGTTAAAAATAGGGTTGCATTTAAAGTACTTTACAAAATAACAGTCAGTACTGCAGAAATCCAACTTGAAATCCTTCATAATCACCTTTGATTTGATTCCACCAGGATCCGATTAAAGGGAAATCATTTCTTAAAACAAACTTTAAAGGTTTTTCATAAACTTTTAAGCATTTTCTGCTTCTCTTCTTTTAAGAAGAAGAAGAAAAGACAGCCCCATGATGCGCTATGGCCGTGTGGCACACCTAATGAGACCTTATTCCCAGTTTGCTGTGCTGTGGACTGTGTAATCTGCTGCCAAACTTACCGGCTGAATGGCTGTGTGCGCAGCTGGATGCCTGACTCTCAGATGTTTGGCTACTCGCCCCCCTGAATGATTTATCCCCATTTCCTCCAGATTAGCTACCCCCCCCCCCCCCCCCCCCTGCCTTGTCTGTGTCAGCCCGATTGATAAGATGCGCGCTGTATCGATCAAGTGATTAGAAAGGAGCACCAAAGCTATAACAGCAAGGCAGAAATCTATGTGATGGACTCCACACAAAGGTAATTATGACCGGGATGTGAGGATGGAGACGCTTTTTTTTTTTTTTTTTTTTTTGTTTTGTAAGCCCACCACCACCAAACCACTGTCCGGCATCCGATTTACGCAGCAGAGGACGTGACAGTGAACTTGCAGAAACGAACCCCGCACAATAACGCACGTTCCGTCTCAGCTCAGAGGGGGGCTGCAGTAATGAACAGGGCCCCGCACACCATATATGATTAGCCGACAGCAGAATGGCCTGCTCCCCTCCTGAATGCTGAATGACATGCCCATGGAGTCACTCCACCAAAAATGAGGCGGCGCGGTGCGCACGCCTTTTCTGCGTAAAATGGGATGGAGCCTATAATGAAAGCGGCCGCGAGCAGAACCGGGCCGGATGAGAGTGGAGGAAGCGCAGCAGATGCTGTTCGTACAGGCTGTCCTTTGTGAGGGAGGGAGCGGGCATGCATGCAGGCGGGCGGGCTACAGTAAGAAGTGATGGTATGCTTAACCTACAGTCAAGGTGTTTCTTCTTGGGTCCGCTGACTTCGTGCGTCGTGGCCTTGCAGACGGCTTTGCTGATGGCAGAACCGGTCATGCTGTGCTGCGCGGCGGCGATCCGGTCCGTCAAAGACTGTCCCGACATGTTACGCAGGAGGAGGAGGAGGAGGTGGTGGTGGTGGTGGAGGAGGAGGAGGAGGAGGTGGTGAACGGGAAGGCAGGCGGAGTGATGTCCGGGTGGGGGGAACCGGGGAGGACGATCAAAATGTCTTTAACGGCGGGGAGGAGGGTAGTGCCCTCTGTGAGGAAGAGGAGGAGGAGGAGGAGGAGGTGGTGGAGGAGGAGGAGGAAGGAGGCAGCAGCGTTCACCGACGAGGATCCGGTGAGAGAATTCATGCGGCGGACAAAAAAATGAATAAAAATCAGAAGATCTTCACATCAAAAGATGGTTTTAATTCATCCAAAGCGGAAAAAATGGGAACAGATCTGCGCGTCAGTGCATCAACGAGACAATGTGCGCAGAAATCACGCGTGGAGGCTCCAGAAAAAACGAAACCAGAACATTTAAAAAAATAAATAAATAGTGCTGTCCTTCACCTTCTCCTCTTCCTCACCCGGTTGGTCCTTTTAATCTATGAGCGCAGAGCTCCTCTGTGATCCGCGCTGGCTGAATCCATTATCTGCTGCGCTCTTTTTTTTTTTTTTTTTTTTTTTTTTTTTTTTTTTTTTTTTACCCCCAAGCCTCAGAATCTCCTCACAAAGGGAGTATTTCTATTTTGAGATTGCCGATAGGCCAATTTCCAACCCCCTTATTTATTTCTTTATTTCCTCTCCAGTCAAAACTTGTGCGTAAAATGGCAGCACATGAATCAGGTGACTTGGAAAGGAGGGCGATTGGGCCACCTCTCGGGTCCGGGGAGGGCATCTTAAAGCAGAAGGATGCCCGCAGTTCCAAAGCCGGGCATCAGCTGGTTCGTCACCTTGAACGCTTCAACCGTGTGATGTAGAAACTCTCCATGATTACCTGCTGTCCAATGAAAGGCAGACACATAGAAGGGAAAAGCACAACACAAAAGCTGCGTGATGATCTGCACAATTCCCTGCACTGCAGTCCGTCCACTATTCACAACCTAGATTCAAAACTATAACATTAAGGGTGCCTCTTCTAATTTTCTGAATTGAAAATTTGCCTTTTACTAATTCTGAAAACACACAAAAAGAGAAATAATCCTTAAACTTCACGTCTTCAGGGAAATTCTCCCCAAAAATCTTTTCCAATGAATAGCTTTTAATAGATAATTGAAAAATGAAAAGTGTCCTTGAGAACAGATCTATGCTTTTGATGTGGAGCTCCTTTTATGTCATTTCTCAAAAGGGTGACTCATGTTTGCCTCATCAAAAACTCTAATCTATAAAGTTCAGATTTCAATTGCAAATAAACTATAAATGCAAACATTGTAGGAACTTAGCAAAAAATAGTATGTTTGAAGCTTATTTTATTAAGTAAAGAAACCTTTAACGTCTTTAATTTGGACCAGTGTCATATAGTGACCAGAGCCACAAAGTCACTGTCATAGCAGACGTTCAGAAGGAAGACATGAATTTGGTAAATATTATTTTAGTTTCAACCAAAAAATAAAACAATAACAAAATGTTGGCTACAACCAGGGGCCCGTTTCAAGAAGCAGGTTCAACAAATTTAGAGTTGAAACCTGAACTTAGAGTCACTGGACTCAAAATTCCCGAACTTAGAGTTTTCGGTTCCAGAACAGCTGAAAATGTTTGATTCAATCAACTTGAAGTTGTTGGAACTAGAATCAGGTGCGAGCGTCGTGACCATTAAAAGCCCTGATCAATGGAGCAAAGACAGCACGATTCACCATGGCAATGAGAACAAACAACTGAGACTTCCGGCGACGGAAATTGATAAGTTCCTACAAGCATATGAGACTACAAGAACATTGGCCACTAAAAGAAACCCAGCTGCAGCTGTAAAACAGAGAGAATATATCTGCAGAGTTAATGCATACGTCTACATACAATCCTTTCAAATGACGAATAAATGATATCAGGAAGGTTATTTTGTCACTTGTTAAGTGAGGAATGGTTCTTGATCTGTTAATAATTTAACCAGTCATCTCCGTACCCCCCACCCCCCACCACCACATACACACACGGATATCACTGCATGCTAAAACGAAACACTGTAGCTGCCTGAGATATGTTAAAAATAAGCATTTATTTAAATGTAATTCTCAAGACTTAAAAAAATTTAGCTGAAAAGTATTTTTTTAATACATAAACGCGATGTGCCGGGGTCGGGATTTGAACCTGAGATGTCAGAAGCAGAGGCAGTGTCGCTGACAACCGAGCTAATACTTCTTTTGTAATGTTTGTTGTAAACGAGTTGAAAGCCCCTACTGGTTTTTGAGATTTAATGATTTCGATTTTTAAGGGTTTCAAACGATGAAAATAAAACTCATTATTATTAGCAAATCCCTGGAATAATTCACTATTTATAATGTCGCTCAAATAAAACTGAATCGTAGAAACTGCATCAATAGACTCGTGTCCTCAAATCCTCTCCTGACATAAATAACATTTCCTCTGGATTAATCCCGCCTCCTCTCTACATGATCCTCTATGAATGGACATGTCATTTTGGTTTCTGCTGGTGGAAACGTGACGTCTCTAATGTGAATGTTCTCTAAATGTTAATGAAGAACTCATATTTGAACATCTTTCACTTTAAAAAGGGGCGGAGACCGCAGAGAACTCTAAGTTTCCTGAAGAAAACCTGCTCCAGACCAGGTTTCGTTCACAGACTCTGTTGCCACAGTGATTGATTCTGAGTTCAGCTTAACCCGCTTCTTGAAACGGGCTTGGTTTAACCCACTTTCACGGGTTTAAGTTATCTCTCTTTCTGAAACCGAAAACTCAGAGTTTTGCTGAATTTGGGGTTCAAGAACTCAGAGTTCCAACAAAACCTGCTTCTTGAAACGGGCCCCAGAACTTCTTCTGCAACAGGACTGGATTCAAATTGTCTAAGAGATATCAGTTATGGAAAAATGACACATAATCTTAAACTGATGGTGTATCAATATGATGATAAGTGGATTAAGTGGAAGGAATTTCTGAATTACACCAGTAACTTCCATAAAAGGATGTGAAAGAACTCCAGACTATCTAATTGTATCATTTTTTTCTATTATTTTCTTTTTTGTTTATGTGTTTTTTGTTGTTGTTAATTTGATGTTGTTTGTTTATTTTGTTTGCTTGTGTAATCTGAAAACCAATAAAAGTAAAAGAGTAAAAAAAAACAAAAAAACACTTTAGCATAAGTGAGTCGTTGTAAGTAAAAACTGCTTTGTAAAGGAGAGTGGTCCATGAGCGTCCCAGATCCCTGCGGGAGTAAAACCCTTCTCCAGCTATCCCTGATCCCACATAAAAAAAAAAAAAAATTGGGATTTCCCCTCCCTGCACAACACCTATTGCCAATAGAGGCCTTTTCAGATCCCTTAAATTAGGTTCTGTGCAGATTTTATTGTTATACTTTTTAATCTCTCCTCTCTTATCGAGTTCAAAGCAGGTATGAATCCTTGCTTACTCCCACTTAACTCATTATTAAGGTTTGGAGGCATTTAGGCTAAAATATCTAAACATTTCCAGCTTTGTATGTAAACTAAGTGTTATAACTCTGTGTAATGGCTTAATCTAGCCACACTTAAAATAGTTGGTCAATTTTTAGAATTAACCTTTAAAATACTAGTCTGGCGATGCGATACGTCTTGCAATATGCGTCTCACGATGCATGACATGATATAATCCCAAAACTGTACAAGAGCAATAACTCGTTTTTCTCTGAGCCCTTTATGAAGCAACCGCATTCACAAGCTCTTGTTGTTTTGATCGCGGTGTAGAGCTGCTCAAAGAGAATCAGTGTGCAGGGTTGCCCACTAGCGGTCAGAGGTTTAAGAGGAAAACAGAAGTAAGACATGGAACTTTGTTTGCTCATGAATAATTAATTAAATATTGTCTTGTCAGCAATTTAAATCAAAACAAGTATTGCCAAATTAGATATCACAATATATTTTCAAATCAATTTCCCCCTAAATATCGTCTTGTCAGCATTTCTTTCCGATACAAGTATTGCCAAATGAAATATCTCGATATATCCCTGAATCGATTTCTCCCTAAATATTGTCTTGTGAACATTTTAAACCCATACAAGTCTCTCAAAATTAAATATGGTGAGATATCTAAGAATCAATTCCCCTTAAATATCGTCTTGTCTACATTTTAAACCAGTATAGGTATCGCCAAATGAAATATTGTGGTATATCACTGAATCAATTTTTCCCTAAATATTGTCCTGTTAGCAATTTAAACCGATGCAAGTATCGCAAAATTAAATATTGCAAATTATCACCAAATTTAGTCCCCCACTTAATATTGTAATGTCAGCTATTTAAACCAAAACAAATATCGCAATATTTAGCTGAATCGATTTCCCCCCTAATTTTGTCTTGTCAGCATTTTAACCCAATACAAGCATCGTTAAATGAGATATCGTGATATATCGCAGAATCAATTCCCCCCCTAAATATTTTCTTGATTTATTGATTAAACCGATTATAACTATCGCCAAATGAAATATTGCGATATATCAGCAAATCAATTTCCCCTTTATATCGTCTTATCAGCATTTTAAACTAATACACGTATCACCAAATGAAATATTGTGATACTGAATCGATTTACCGCTAAATATTGCCTTGTCCGCAATTTAAACCGATTCAAGTATCGCCAAATGAAATTTTGCGATATATCCCCAAATTGATTTTTTCCCACACCCCTATAAAATACGTGCGATCAACAACAAAGCCTTTAGACGCACTTTAAATAATGCACCACCAGTGCAGCAATGTACATCTTGGCTGCAAGTACTACCATATTGCTTGGTAGTACTTGAATATATGTTAAAAACATCATGCTTTCTTCATATGTAACTCTTAAATTCTTTTGACTATAGTGCATACCAGTTCCTATCAAAATAAAACACACCAATCACCCTCCTGCTGCAGCTGATTTACACAATTTAAAAGCGCTTATGAAACATGGCATTTTCTATCATTATGACATTATTTTTCTTTTTTTTTTTACTATTGAAAATAAACATCAAATTCTCCTTTAAATTTACATGTATTTTAAGTTTATTCTAATCATAAAACATTTATATTGTCAATTTTCTAATATCTGACATGTAAAAAATCTAAATATAAATGACAAAACTTAATTAACCAAAACCCATTTTTGATTGAAATTGTTAACATCTTCCTTAAAGACTAAAGAGACATAATGGAAGGATGAAGGGACCTCGGATTGCGTACCCAGACTGTGTAGGTGTAGTGGAAGTATACTAGCTAAATTCCTTTCCAACTAAATTGGAACATTTTAAGTTAACATTGTATATAAAAAGTAAAGTAAAATTCAAGTACTTTTGCTATGGGGGAGCTGCACCCTCTGAGTCAAACATGAACAGAGTATTTATGAGGCCCTCAGTGAGAGGCTGAAACTGAGTGAAGCATCAGGGCAATAATCCGAAGCGCATGATACAAAGTGTACATGACTGCATGCTTTGACTCTCCACTGAACAATGCTATAGGCGGCCTTAACCCCTGATTCAACAATTCATATGACTGCAGATTACCTCTGCTGCAGTAAAATGACTCATGACTAGAACAAGACCAGTCAAATCCATACATACAGGAGGAGGAGGAGTGTTGGTTCATTATATTATAAACTACTTTTTCATTTATATATGTAAGGCACATGTGTCAAAGTCAAGGCCCGGCGGCCAGATCCGGCCCTCCAGATAATTTTAATTCATTGCTATTAATGGCCCGATGTTATCTTGTTCTAATTTGTATTATTTTGAAAAAATATATTTTTATAGAGTAAAATATTGAAAAGGTTTAAGTTGATTTATTCTGGAATAATATTTCCGCCTTTTTCTTATTCATAATTATGTTTAAAAGTTACAGTTTTAAAATGTTAAAAATTGGCATTCTGATTGCTTTTTGGACAATTTTAGCATTTGCTAAGATTTTTTAGGCTACTTTGAAGTTTAGCTAATATTTCAACAACATGCTAACTTTTTTGGGTAATTTAAGCTTTTGTAAAGTTTTTTTTTTAGGCTAATATTTACACAGAAGCTGTTTTGGCCGATTTAGGCTTTTTCTTTTTTTTTAAGCTATTTTTTCAGCTACATGCTAGCTGTTTTGGGTAATTTAGGCTATTTTTTAAAAGTTTTTTTAGGCTAAGATTTGCATACTAGCTGTTTTGGATAATTTAGGATTTTTTTCCAATTTTTTAGGGTATTTTGAAGTTTTGCTACTTTTCAGCTACATGCTAGCTGTTTTGGCTAACCTAAGTTTTTTGTTTGTTTTGTTATTTTTTACTTTTTTAGGCTAGTTTGACATTTTGCTAATATTTTAGCTGGTTATCAGCTTCAGCATTTCCAGCTAATAGCTTCATCGTTTTTAACTGTCAATTCCAGCATCTTTAGCTATCAGTACTAGCATCTTCAGCGGCCAATTTCAGCTTACAGCATTCACACTAGCATTATCACATGCAGTGCTGTAAATCTAGTTGATAATTATGTTAAAAAGATACAATTTTAAAGTTTTAAAAATGTAGCTTTCGTGTGTTCAATAAATGTTTAACCTGTTCGGGCCTCAACCTAAAGTGTGTTTTAGATTTTAGCCCCTTGTTCGTTTGAGTATGACACCCCTGATATAAGGTAATATTAAGCGAACAAAAAAAAACTTTTTTTGAAGAAAATCTGTATTGCACGAAAACTTTTCTTGTTAAAAATCCTCTTTTTTGTGGTACAAAACCTACTATTATGCAAGATACTTAACAATTATGAGTCAGGAAATATCAGTAAAAGAGAACTTACATGAAAGTTGGCTGTATTAGTGCTTGTGTCCTTGATAGGCTTTTAATAAACACAGTCTCTAAACCATTTAGTTCACTTCATCTTACGCTAAATGTTCTGACAGCTTTAATGTGCTTTAGCTCTGCTCTGGAGGGAGATTTCTGTTCCATCTTCATCTGACAAATGACTAACAGCTGCTGGAGGTAAACTGTGAACCAGAGGAGCGGCTCACCTGTCGGATGGAATCACATTTGCTCTTTCGTCCTGACGTAGCCGTCCCTCCATGCTGGGATTAAATAACAGTTAGGATGACACTCCAATGGTTCCCACTGCTGTCGGGGAGCTTCAGGTTTCTAACACGCTGTCAGGGAGGAAGCCGTAATTAAGTCTGATCTGCCTTTATCCCCTTGTGGCCTTTTCTCTGGAGAGGTGACTCGGTATGAAAATGGTTAAAATTCAGCTTTCAAGGAGAAGATGGTGGATGACTTTATGCACATTTGAAGGCGGGAAAAAAATGGAGCCTGGCAGCTCTGTGATGCAATTCATCCCTGCCAGGGGATTTGATGTGACCCCATTTTTTGGTTGACAGATATTGATTTTGCCAAACAAACAAAAGTGAAACCAACTGTTAGAAAGTGTTCCAGCTCCAAAGCATCTTTTATTCTTTTTTTTTTTTACCTCTAAAGAAAAACTGTCAAATGCCCACTTCTTCTTTTTTTTCTTACCTTCAAAAAACTGTCCAATTTTTTGGGAGGAAAATGTTCACCAAACACCCTTAGACTTTTGAAACTTGCCGACAGGATAATTCACTTGAGATGTCTGCAGCTTTTTCATTGCTCTTTTTTTCCATAGGTAAAAGGTGGTTGTGTGTTTTTCTCAGCAAAACACAAAAAAACAGCTTTTGGGCTTAATTATTTTACACACCTGGTCAAAATCAGAGAAAGAAAAATCTCTATATGTCACTTAAAACTTACAAAATTACTGGGGGAAAAAAAAGATTCTTATTTTTTTAACTTAACGAATGAAATATGCCTTTTAAAAATGCTTATTTTAAAGCAATGCTTTGATTTGCAATAAATTAATATTTATTTTTACAGTCAGTTTAAAGCCACTTCCCAGCCAACAAGGCCAAATGATTAAAAATGGGCATTAAATGTGGGCCTCGAATGGGTTTGTCCACAGTTTCTGTCGTGGCCCCATTTGCGTTTGCCTATATTGGCTGAAGCAGGCACACAGTGGGTCGGCTTGCTACGTTAGGCAACCGCCTGGTGGATATTGTAGCGTGCTAGTGAGCTCCGCTGAAAAAAAAAAAAGAATAACATCAACCTGCGCTCCATCTTAAAAACATCTCTTCAAAGCAAAGCCAGGGTGTTTCTAAATTAAAGGACTATGAAAAGTAATGTACATTACTGAAGCAGACACAAATGAATTATAATAAAATAAACTAAATTAGTTTGTATCTTTCATTTAAAAAGTGTTTTTAAAAGGAAGAATTGATATTCCGGATACATTTAGCATAACTTAAGGGAGGAAGCATGGGCAAACAATAGAAAACAAGGATGCTGTAGGAAATATACAGACAACAAAAACAAGGAGAATCAGGCAGAGCGTGTTCATGAGAGAAGACGAAACCCATCTGAGGATAATAAGGAGAGTGGATGTCTGTGAGGGAAGCTGGTGCAGAGAACAGGTGGTGAAAAGGTGAACCAGAGGAAAGATAAATATAACTCAACGCTCAGATGGGAAAAAGAGAAGCAACAAACCTGAAATGAAACACATAAAACCAAAGAAAACTCAAGTCTTGGCCCCACAATTAAAAACAGAACAGCTTAAAACAAAGCAATACTTAAAATGAGGATAATTCAACCTGCTACAAATTGAGATTTAAAGGTTTGAAAAAGGAAAGACTTAGCGCTGCATTTAAATAAATATTTAGAATCCTAAAATTATTTGAATATAGTTTTTTAGTCCAATAGGTCAAGAATATTTAAGTTAACAAAAACACAGTTTGATTAGATTTTGATTTATAGGTTTGTTTCAAAGGAAAAATACAATAAAAATGCATAGATCTATCTGATTTATTTAAGATTTTAATTCCTAAATTGCTTATAAAATGAAGAAAATTAAAGAAAATTTTATATTTCGTACGTTATCATTGCTCCCAGTGATAAAGTGGACTTCATGCTAGTACCCATACATGCAAGAATCTATTAAACATAATGAATGTCAAAGAGTTTGATCAGATAAATAATTGTAAAAATGTTTAAACACAAAATAATCCTCCTCATGGTTTGGTCATGCTGTTTCTGCTGTCAGATTTTTAAAGATCCAAACAGTAAAAAATAAAGAAAATCAATCAATCTTGACTATACCTGAATAAATGTTCTCAATAGTCATTAATTTAAGTGAAAAATAAAATTATTTTAAAGGCTTTTTTATAATTACATTATAATAAATCTTAAAAGCATTATTATTACTCGGATAAATTAGTATTTTAATAAGTAATATAAGCTATTGTTTATAGTTTTCCTTCAAAGATGACAACAAATGAGTCACTGGATGGAGTTGATGAAATTAAGAAGATTTCCCTCAAGATGTTGCAGAAGTTTATTGAAGAAAAAAAACACATTCAGGAAAAAAGGCACTTTTTAATTTAAGAAGAGGCTCAAATGACTGCTTTGGGAATTTGTGAGCACATCTGCCTCTGATGATTATCTTTTAGTGACATAACAGAGGTAAATTATTATGACTGGCAACTGTTTTCAGTCTTATGCACAATGAGACGGTGGCTTATTTGTATAAGATATGGAAGTAATACAAATTAATGACTAAAATACAGGGTGTCAAACGTTTTCCTGAAATCAGAAATTAAATAATAAACTATTATTAAATTAATTGAGCAAAATTTTCAACTCCTCACAGCAAAGGCGATGTTTGTCATTAAAGTTCTTAAAATCTGCAGACCTACTATAACTTATCAAAATGATGAAGGTGGTAAAAACATTTGCAAATAGGAATTTATTTAGAAAATAAAAGCTTTGGTAGTGCTTGGAAATTGATAAAAATAGATAAAGAAAGAATTCTCTCTTATTTTTGACAAAAAGTGTTTTTTTTTTCAAGTGAGTAATAAGTCGGAACAAATGTAAATAAACCTCACCCTCTGTTTCCTGATAATAAAGGTTATCTCTTATTTTGAAAAGTGGGAAGTTGATCCTGATTCGTCTGCTTTTGCTTTAGTTTGGACTTTCTAATTCTTAGATTGTTCTGACTCACACACTTTTTTAAAAATAATTTGTGGTCGTATTTTAAGAAAGTTCTAGCAAACCCTGTTCTGAACCAAACACAAACATTGATTTAGTTTGGTGATACGTATAATTAAATATGTTTTCCTCCTTAAGTACATTATTGGAAAGAATTTTAAGATTAAAAGTTTAATTCAGGACTTTAAAGAAAAAAAAAATTACATTAAATTTATTTCTTTGTCGTTTTCATCACCTCCACTTTCATCATCTAAATTATTTTCAGCCTTCATAGAATCTTAGAAATTAGTATTCGGTTTAGTTTTGTTCTTGCATCTCATTAATTATGTTTAATCTTGTTTTCAAAATGTTTTCATGTGTTTCTTTTTTAGATTTACACAGTTAAAGTAGAAATCAATTAAATAATACTTTCAATTTATGCACCGGTATATTTGGCACATTCATATAATAGCTAAAGTTCATTTTTTATTATATTCTGTTATCTGTGTGCCAGATTTGATCTGATTCTTGTTTTGTCTTTTCCAGGCTTGGATTTTGCCCGTGCATTTCTAAGAACCTGTCCTTGTGACAGGACTCATCCAGAGTCATCATTTCACACAGGAGGAGCAGCTGAAATGTTTCTTTGTGGCGCTCGTGTATCCAGAGAGGATGAGGGAGCCGGCTTCTCGCTCAGAGGATGGACTCTCCTCGTTGGTCAGGATGTGCTCGACCAAGCAGCGGGCGGCTTCCTCGATGTTTGTGTTGTCCTGAAGAGGAGGAACACAGAAGGACAGATCTGAACATCAGTCGGAGCTCCACCAATGGCTGCTTTGGCAGCTAATGTGACTAAATTTTAAATGTAATAAATGTAATTTGAAGTAAAAAAAAAAAAAAGAATAATTCAGTATATGATTGAAAGTAGATGGTATGTCTGTTTTTACAGTTGCAGAAAAGTGATTGAAGTAAACAGATTTGGATCAGGAGGAATCCAACTACTTTAGGTTTTCCTTATCTAAGTAGGTGGCTTAAAAAATAAAAATATGCTTTAAAATAAGTAGATTTAAAAACAAATTTCTCTAATTTAATGCTTAGATTCCCCTTTTTCACCCCAAAAATAAGCTTTTCTGCTCTGTTATTCAGAAAACTATTGTAAAATTTATTTTAAACTTCCACAGAATTGGTCATTTTTATTGTAAATTATAAGCAGAGTAAGAAAATCTCAAATGTGCTGCCTGGAAACAAATCTTTTTAAAGTGTTCGCATTTTAAAAACGAGACTGATTGAACCCATGAATAAAAGCAAACACAAAAAGAAGGTGAAGGTTGGAGCAAAATAGACTAAATAAAACACAAAAGGAAAACTCTTGACAATCTGTGTTATATAAAGTCTTTGGCGCAGAAAGAAAATGAGAAACTATAGAATGCAAGAGCAAGATTTACTTGATCAAAAACTTGTAATAAACTATAAACAAAAGGGAGTTAATGGTTTTTTTATTTGTTTCTTTTACAATTTACATGTTTTCATTGAATGAAGATTCTTCAGACTTAAATATATCAAAATTACCATTACTATTGTATTTGGAAAACAAACGCCAGTTCAGATTTGTTGTTTACTCATTAATTAATGTAATCAATAACACATATTATCTTTGTTATTTAAAATCATTGATAAATTATGGAATAGAAAACAGATCTGCACTTGACTGATAAACTATTTATTATTCATTCGTTTACTTTTTCATTTAGTCCTTCCTTTTATTTGTCTTTTTTGGGGTCATGGGGGTGTCGGAGCCTAACCTGGCTACTGATGGGTGAAGGGCGGAGCTTACCCTGAACCGGTCGCCAGTCTGTCGCAGGACCTCAATCACACACCCATTCACACCTAAGGGGCAATTTAGAGTAACCAATCAACCTATGAAGCATGTTTTTTGGACTGTGGGAGTCCCTGATGCACGGGGAGAACAGACAAACTCCAAACAGAAAGGTCCCTGTTGGGGGTTCAGCCGGGATTTAAACCGGGGCCTTTTTACTGTGAGGGAAGAGTGCTAACCACTGCACCACCGTGCACCCACGATTATGCATTTTTACCAAAAGGCTGAAGCTCACTAACAGGTGAATTAACACACTAAAATCACACATTCTTCATGCCAATATAACAAATTAAACCAGAAAGGGGGAATTTTTTTGAACTTCCCAAACACACCTTTGTTACATGCTCATTTGAAACATGCAGGAATCATCAGGAAGGCAGTGAGGTGAGGACAGGAAGAGAGAAAAGGATTTGCCAAAACGAAAACTCAACCCAATGTGCCACATTCAAGTGTTCTAACACGAACAACCGGAATGCGGAATAAAACATTTTGTCAAGTGGTTCACTGTGAAAATACTAATGAACCACATCCTAATAACTATGTAAACATAATAAATAGTTAAGTAAAGTTTAATAAGCATGGGATTAAATAAATCCTCTTCCTCCCATTCCTTTTTAAGCATTTAATTAAAATATTTCTGAAAAACTTCACATTTAAATGATTCATCGTGTCTGTTACTGTCAATACAAATATGTTTATTTGTAATTAAGAGTGAATGTTTACATATGGATATGTATCTCTTTCACATTTATTCTATTCAAATCATGGTTAATCATCCTAAATTTAATAAATATATGTATCAATTTATATATTTTTTGCTTTGTTTTTTTTGATTGCTTGAAATGAACCAAACCCTAATTTTTATTTTTTTTTTGTAGCACATGCAAAATTAGCCTTTAAGATAATTAATTGTACCCAGCAGAAAAAAAAAGTGTATTTATTAACTGACAGAGCAAAGAAAGAAAAGTTTTTGTGGGTAAGGGGTTGACAAATAAGATCAAACCATGAAAAGGAAAAACTAAAAGGAGGCTTGTGTTTGACTTTTACTGGGACTGAATGCAAAATAATGATATAAAGTTGTCAACAAGAGTTACAGTGCAGTTTTCTAAACTAATAAATAACAAAACAAACATCATTTTAACTGGATCTGATCTGGTTTTGCGTGAAAAATGCATTAATAAAAGAGTCCATCTGCCTTTTTTTCCCTCAAACTTCCTTGCTTTACTTTTTAATAGGTTTTTAATGATTATATGTCGTGCAGAAACATTTAGAAGAAAAAAATGTAGAGAAGCATTATTAATTCAGTAAATTGCCTTTGCACTTTAAAGGACATTAACCATCAGAAGCTTATGGTATTAAGCTTCAAAGAAGCTTCTGTGCCTTTTTAATGTTGAAAGTTTGTTTTCTTCAAAGATCGGCACCTCAGAGACCACAGGTCCACTCGGATATCAAACGAATCTCCCTCTGCAGCCATGATGGAGATGATCAAAAACTTTTGTTCCTTCAGTGCTTGTTGGTTTTTTTTTTTTTCTCCTGATCTGTCTCTGACCCGTCTGCTGAGTCATACTCTCCAGCTACCGTTCTTCATCTCTGCCTTTCACTCTGGTGTGTAACTCATTAGGCCGACTCTGAGTCAGATGGGAGAACCCTGAAGTCCAATTCACACTCCACTGCAGGAATGTACGTGTTTGTCTTTTCAAAGCTTTAAAAGTTGAAGCCAACTTTCTGCTTTTACATTCATTTTACATTCAGTGGCCAAACAGACTGAGAACATTGTGATCAAGTCTTTTTAATGTTTGCCTCAAGCCCAGTTTAACTCTACAACTATTTTAATTGCAGGCTTAATCAAATGCTCTTTATTAGTGTGTAGGAGTTTGCACATTTGCATAGCAATGATTACTTATTTAAATGAAAGTTTTCCAGGCCTCTTATGTAATGGTGACACGCACAGAAAGTCTTTATTCCCACCTTTGCAGAGGTCTCAAACCAGCCCACAAAGCCGTTCTCCCTGCAGAAGGAGTCCAGCTTGGGCACCTGGGAAGCCATCTGGTCGGACTTGTTGGCTAAGAGTACGGCTGGAACGGGTTTCCCATGGCTCAGAGTCACCTGGAGAAAGGTGAAAAGAACATACATCTTCTGGTATTTACATATCTATTTTTACAAATTGCAGTTCTCATTGTTGGCCACTAGATGTCCCTCTAGTCTCCAAATCAGGTTCACTTTTTTTTTGCTCCTAAAAAATCTGCAGAATTGTGGATGAGATTTTCTATTTCTATTCAACTGCTTGGGTTTATATTTGCATGTGTACGATACTTTATGTAAGGAAAATAAATAGATACAGGTGGGCTACATCCTTCAAACAATTAAACTCCTTTTGACAAACTTAATATTTATTAACTTTTTATGATAAAGAGTAACAATTGAACCATTTTTAAGTGTGTATGGAAAAGAATTTTCCCATAAATTTCATGACTAGTTCTCCTAAATTTGATATATTTCTGTATATTTTTGTTGTTTGTCTTTTTCTGCTTGGATTGCTTGAAATAAACTATATCTAAATCCAAATATATATATATTTTTTTATATAATTTTTTTCTAATTTTTTTTAAAAGCTTATACTATGTTTTACACTATGTAATACTGGTTTTTTTTTATATATTATTTGATGATGTCCTTTAAATTTCAAAAGGTGGCTTGTTCCTCAAATAGAAACAGGTCCTCCAGAGATTGAAAACAAGAGAGGAAGTTAATAACAGTCTAATATTCAAATCTTTATTTTATTTTTTTGAAGGTTTAAAGCAAAGTTTTTGAAGCTTCCATCATACAAAGAAACTATATATTTACTATAAAAAAAAAGAAGCCATTGAAGGATAAACATAAATAATCAGTAAATGATGAGTATAATTCGCAAAAAAAAATAAAAATCAAAAATTACAACAATAAAAAGACAAATAATTTCAAGGACACATGAAGATTTTGTATAAACAGAACCATCTGTGTGGTTTGATTCCATTTTTTATTATTTTTTTTTACTGTTTGGTGTTTTATGATTCTCAGACTTGTGTTGGAACGTCCAGCTTCACCTTAGAATCCAGGTCGTCCTTCCACTTCAGCACGGCATCGAACGTAGAGGCCCTGGTCACGTCGAACACCACCAGGGCTCCGACAGCCTCCCGGTAGTAAACACGAGTCATGTTCCCGTACCGCTCCTGTCCTGGGACACAGCAACCGCTGTCAGACACACACACACACAAAGATACTATTCAAGCCCATTAGACAGAAATGTACCATGTCATTGTGCGAAAGTGACAAATGTGTGTGAAGGAGAGTTTAAATGCTACAGCAGCTGTAACCATGTGACTAAAAGCTTTGAGCATGGGATCAGTGCAGTCACAAGCACAAGATCTAAATTCCACGTGCAGGCATCAAAAATGCAGGGAGAGGATTTATAACAGAATATTTAAAATGAATTTTTGGAAAGAAAGTGAGTTAATAAAGTTATTTTGCATTGTTTAAACACTAACAAATAAAGTTATTATGTTGATTTTCTATTTCTTAAGGAGGAAATCAGCATTTGGGATGTGAATAAAGAGGTTTGGGGTTCAAAAAACCTCATTGAATCACCTGATGTGCAAATGTTGTGAGGTGTTAAATGTTTAACAGACCTGCTATGTCCCACAGCTGCAGGCGGACCACCCTGTCGTTGTCCCACTGCAGCACCTTTAGGACAAAGTCAACCCCGATGGTGGCTCTGTAGTGCTGGGAGAAGATCTGATGGACGTACCGCTTGATGATGGACGTTTTTCCAACTCCTAAGTCCCCAATGACCAGAACTTTGAACAGAAGCTCCTGCTGCTGCTGCTGCATCTCCACAACTTGAAAGAAAAACAATTCAAACAAAATTGTTGCAAAAATAAGTTTAAATAAAGTCACGGTTTAAAAATCATTTTCTTTTGTAGTAAATTGCACTGCCACAGTAGAGTTATACAGCCGTGTGTCATGAGGGAAAAGGTGACCTGGTTGTAATCTCAGCAGCACCGTGAAATCTGTGGATGCGTTCAAGTACTCCTCGTAAATATGAAGAACCAGGGGCGGACTAAGCAGTTTGGGGGGGCCCATGCAAACTATTGAATGGAGTCCTTTGTAGAGGTTGAATAATTACTTTAATAATGGAGTGTTGTCATAAAAAAAGACTTTCTTTATCTCCTTATTGAGTTATTTGCATTAGATTCTTCTTTTTCTCTTTTGCACATAAATTGTGTTGTTGTTTAACTTACATAGTTAAAATTTTATGTATTTATTTATGTATTTATTTTTACAGCCGCTTGGCTTCATCTTACCACATTTTAATTAATTTATTTATTTTAATATTTTCAAATAACTTTGTCTGATGATAACTTCCTGTTGACGGAATGTTCCATTCCTGCAGAGGGGTGATGGATGATGAAACTCATTTATGTGAGGAGTCATTTGCTATTTTAGTGGTTTGGGTTCTTTATGACAGAGTTACATAGCCTTATAATGGGTGTGTAAATTATTTTAGATATTGTTTTTAAGTATTTTGCATCTTTGCCCAATGGTAAGTCCACCATGTCCAGAACTGACTGTAGGTAAAAGAGAAAAAATATGTAGGTCTAACCATGTTTTAGGGAACAAATAAATAAATAAAAGTCTATGCGATGTATTTATTTATGTAAACATTAATACTGAATTTTAAATGTAATAAAGTATGTTTTTCTTTTCTTTTTACTTTTAATATTAGCTTAAACTTTTTTTCAAATAATCAAATGCATATTTATTTGTTTTTCTTTTAATAACATCTATATTTACAATTTTTCAACTCTTATGAACAATTATGAACTCCTGTAATTAGCTTAAATACAACTCGTCGAAGCTAAGCGTAGCTAGAGGCAGTTTGAGGTGTGGGGTTCCTTTATTTCCGACCGTATGCGAACGCATCATCTGGAGCGTTCGCGCATGCGCAGCTCCCTCTGTAGTGACGGTACTGGTGCTGATGAGGGCGAGGAAGAGCCGTGAGGGATGCCGCCGCGGCTGTTGTGTTTTGCTGCCATTTCATCAGCGGATCGTAACGTAAATACCGGCAGCGGCGGCGGCGGCGCGCGGCCGTGAGGGACATCCGGGCTTCTGCAGGCCGCGTCCAGTACTTCCACACGGCCCGGAGCTCTGATGCTGGTCCGGGGGAGCTGTTAAGGTGGTATTTGTGGAAGCTGCAGCAACAGACTTCACCGGTGCGAGGGCTCATTTCCAGAAGCCAGTCATCAATATGGTGCCTGTTTTGTCCAGGTTTTGAGCTCTGAACTCGGGGTAGGTCCTTTTTTCTGGGGTTTGTTGTTGTTTTTGTCCTAAATCTGCACTATTTAAGGAACATCTTTTGAATTGGAGGACAGGCCTTCAGCCTCAGAGCTAACCCACCACTTATGTTGGAAAATATCTACAAGCAAAATAATTTATACCTCATATTTGAAAACATAATTTAAATATTTTTGATTTATTTAGTTTCAAATTCATCAGCTACTCTACAATCCACAAGGGCTGACTACCCCACTGTTTATTAGAGTGGGGGAGGAGCCCCCCCCCCCCCCCCCCCCCATCCTTCCTCAAATTAGATCACCCAAGCGTTAATCACATATTCACAGGATTATTTAAAACAGCTATTTTCCTGTGATAATCCATGAATAATCCATGTAATTCACAGTGTAAAGATTAAAAGTGGTTAATCTGGTGAGGATTTGTGTGTTTATGTTGCTGAAAGTCTCTTTATCTGGACTTAAATGGAAGACAACATTCATGGGACGATGCAGGAATCAGATATCTTGTTTTCTGCTTTTATTTTTTGTAAACAAAGATTTTTTTAAATCTGTAACTTGGATAAGAGTTAGATTTTTAATCTAACTTTTTTGACATTTTTGATAATGGGACTTCTTTGTGGCAGATTTTTACGGTTGGCGAGACATGGAGACGATATGGCTTTACCAGTTCCGACTGATTGTCATCGGAGACTCCACGGTGGGAAAGTCCTGCCTGATCCGGAGGTTCACGGAGGGCCGCTTCGCCCAGGTGTCCGACCCCACCGTGGGAGTGGACTTCTTTTCTCGCCTGGTAGAGATTGAGCCAGGAAAGAGGATCAAACTGCAGATCTGGGACACTGCAGGACAAGAGAGGTTCAGGTAAGAACAATGACAACATTCACCTGACAATAGTTTGTCCACATTAAAAATATGCAAACCAACATTTTAGGCCAAAGTCCCAAAACACTGCTTTTTAAAAAGCCCTATGAGGCCAAAAATAGTTCAAATTGAACTGTTATTCAAGCATACAAACTCTTAAACCACTTTTTTTTTAATGAAATAATTTTCTAATAATAAATTATATTGTCTTCTATTATATTTTCACATCTGAATTTTATTTTTTTTAAAATAGTGTTGCAATATGAGAAAACTGTATTTAATGTCCAATTTCTGTAAAAAAAAATATTGGTGGAATGAAAGAAAACTCTTTTAAATTTAAATTTCTGTTAATAAATAATGTTGGTATGTAAGAAAACCATATTTAATATATCCAAATTGTGTTAAAAAAAATAGTGTTGAAATGTTAGAAAACACAATTATGTGTTCAGATTCCGTTAAAAAATAATGTTTAAATATGAGAAAACTCTACTAAATGTCCAATTTCTGTAAAAAAAAGTAGTGTTTGATTGCAGGATAAGACCATTAAATGTCTTATTTCTATTAAGAAATAGTGTTGGCATATGAGAAAACTCTACTAAATGGTCAATTTATGTTAGAAAATAGTGTTGGGAAGTTAGAAAACATGATTGAATGTCCAATTTCTGTCAATAAATAGTATTGGAATATGAGATAACTACTAAATTTCCAATTTCTGCTTTAAAAAATAGTGTTGGAAGGAAAGCTAGAAAACACAATTAAATGTCCAATTCTTGTTAATAAATAGTGTTTGAATGCGATAAAACACTATTAAATGTCTCGTTTCTGTTGAAAAAAATAGTGTTGGAATGGAATGTGAGAAAACACTATGAAATACTACATTTCTGTTAAGAAATAGTGTTGGAATATCAGAAAACCTGATTAAATGTCCAATTTTTTTTTTTTATAAAAATAGTGTTTGAATGCGAGAAAACTATCAAATTCCCAGATTCTGTTTCAAAAAGTAGAGTTGGAATGTGTGAAAACATTATTAAATGTCCAGATTCTGTTAAAAAAAAAGGTGTTTAAATGTTAGAAATGCAAATAAATGCCCAATTTCTGTTTAAAAAAAAAAGTTATAAAATGTTAGAAAACACTATTAAATATTTTAATATTTTAAATATTTTCTTTCTGTTTTTTCTGTGAGAAAATTTTGCTAAAGTTCTGTTTTTAAACGAACAAAGGTGGTGGACACTTTGTTCTTTCATCTGATTAAAATCCTTTTTAAAATTCAGATTAAAGGAGAAAAGCAAAACTGCTGTCTTGAATTCTAACCCCACTCACTGTTCCACTAAGGTCCATCACCAGGGCCTACTATCGGAACTCCGTCGGGGGTTTGTTGCTTTTCGACATCACAAACCGCCGTTCCTTCCAAAACGTCCACAACTGGCTGGAGGAGGCGCGCAGCCACGTCCAGCCGCACAGCATCGTCTTCCTGCTCGTCGGCCACAAGTGTGACCTGGAGGCTCAGCGTCAGGTGAGCCAGCACGAGGCCGAGAAGCTGGCGGGGGCGTACGGGATGCGCTACGTGGAGACGTCTGCGCGGGACGCCATCAACGTGGAGAAGGTTCGTGGTCGGACTTTTACCAAATCCTCGCAGAGAATGACTTTGAGTGTGACAAAGAGTGTGAACTACGGGATGATGGGAAATGGGGGCCAATTTCTAATGAACTCCTGCTGAGATCAAATATGATCAGAGCGAGTGTGTGAATGGGATTCACGACACTAACCTTGCTTCTCGATTTGAAGGCGTTCGTGGATCTGACGAGGGAAATCTTTGAACTGGTGCGGAACGGCGACATCAAGATCCAGGACGGCTGGGAAGGAGTCAAGAGCGGATTTGTTCCCAACACCGTCCACTCCTCCGAGGAGGTGACCAAAGGCAGCCGGCAGTGCTTCTGCTGACTGAGTTGTGGTGAAAACCGAAGCGGACGCCGACTTCTCTCTCTTTCTGCCGCGGCTGCTCTCAGGCGAAGCTTTTGGGGACGGCACTTCCTGTTTTCCTGCTCAGTTACCTTGTTTGAAACCTTCACTTCAGAGCCGCCTCGAGGCTCCGGAGAGGCACCGAAGCACAACGAGCATCCAGACCTCTCCTTTTCTGTCCGCACACGTGTGTCTTCTTATCTGTTAGGAACACTTTAGCTTTATGCCACGTTTGGCCTTTCCCGGTGTGCATGGCGACGCTCCACCGATGATCACAAACAGTTGTGTTTCCCCTCATGCGCGGAGGCGGACGGACGCCGCTTCTTCCACAAACTGTTTCTTGGAATCCAACGGTGGTGAAGTCCAGCCGAGCCAGAGGTTGAGAGTGTGTGTGTGTGTGTGTCTGACCCCTGAAGAAAAGAGGATGGTGTCAGAGGGAACGCTCGTGTTTAACGACTGCCTTCATGACGCCATCTTAACGGGGATTTTTACCTGTTACCGAGCAGATCCTGAAATGCTTCTTCAACTCAGTCAAAAGTGAAGAAATGCATTTAAAGAAGTGAGGCCAATTATTTTCCACTTGACAAAAATCCTTTCTTACCCCCAAAAGTGTTAATACTTATTTAAGCTATAATAATTAAAGGACAATCAGCAGTTGAATCTGTTGTAACAGCCAACATTGATCAAAAATAAACTCAAATATACTTAAATATTGTAGAGGTAAATTGATTCAACTTATTTTAAGCATCATAAAAACATTTAAATTGTGTTTTTTCTCTCTTTTTTATGTCTTAATTATTTAATTAGTAATACTTTATTTTCCAGAGTATAAGTCGCAAGAGCATAAAAATGTCAAATCAAGAAGAAGGAAACCATAGATGAGTCGCTCTGAAGTATAAATTGCAAAAAATCTGACATTTCAGCACAAATCCGCCAAACCCAGAGTAGCTAAAAGATAAATAAATACAAGAATACTAATCTTTTGTTCTGTTTTTAGACAAATATCAAAGTTTAAGAGGAAAGCAGATTCTCTCTTCTCTCTTCTTCCGCTTCTGTCAGTAGTAAATACTTATACTCAGATATAGCACCCTCTAGTGGTTGTTAGAAGAAACAACCACTAAAAGACAACCGATGTTTACTGGGAAAATAACACATTTATGCCTAAAAAAGAAAAAGAAAAAAACACACAAATGAGTCACTTCTGAGTATAAGTCTCACCCCTGACTAAACTATGAAAAAAACTGTGAATTATAACCCGGAAATTACGGTTATGAAATGTTTCCAAACCTGTTCAAGACTTACAAAACACACACACTACCACTTTAAAGTTTGGGAACATGTACTTTTTAGGGTAAAAAAAAATCAATGTCATGAAACATTTAATAAGCCTTTTTTTTGGTCAAAATGGTTAAAAATTAACAAGTTATCCAGCAACTGTCACTTCTCTTTTTTCTCCATGCATAACCAATAAAACAAGTTAGCAACTGCATGATCATTTGAAAAACCGTTAGCACAGGACTGTCAAACTCAATCGCACAGGGAGAAAAACACAAAATACACAAACAAGATAAACATTTATTGAACAAACTAAAACTACACTTTATAACTTTAAAAAAAATAACTTCTTAATCTGGTTTATGGCCCGGAGGTTTGGGAGCCTCAATTTAATTGGATGTAAAAAAAATCAACGACTTAGGGACTCCCAAAATGTAAATTTTTGACGTTTAAGTCATGTTAATGTCAATATGTGATGAGAATGTGTTGCAATATGAAGTTTATGGAAAAATACTACAACTTTAGTGCTGTTTTTCCATAAATCTTCTGTAACAAGAGCAAAAAAGAAAAATGCCCCACTACGCATGAGGACAAATCCCTGTAAATGCGTGGTTTCACACTGAGTCCTTGTAATTCGCTAACTGGAAAACTAAATCTAACCTGTCAAACACGAGTGAGCATCAATGACAGGAAGTTAACCTTCATTGTTTTAATCTAGTCAATAAAAATAAAAAGCCTGACAAGGACATAAGAGAAAAAGCTAGATGTTGAATCCATATTAGAGCTTTGTGGAACTTTATTTTGGCGGGATGACTGGAGGAAGTCCATGAGGGAGACGATCCGCGTGACAAAAAGTCATATTTTTCTGGGTAATATAAAAATCTTGAATACTTTTTTTTGATGGTAAAATTTTCAGTTTTTTCATTCTTTTTTATCAGTTTTCTTTTTTATCTCTTTTACCTTCAAATCAATTTCAAACTCCATGGGGAAAAAAAGCAGGTTATCTCAAACCTTTGAGCTGTAGTGTTTTGTGTTTTCAATCAAATTTTGACCAACTGTAGCAAATGTATTGGCTATCATCAGTGTGGTCATTTGCTCAAACAGGCCAAACAATACTCAGGACTTAAAATATAATGTGATATTCAGAAATAAAGAAGATTTATTAAAATATTATATCATTTATTCCCCATTTTAAATCACTCAATTGAAAAAATGTCAGAAAGTATACACTCACTTGCAGCCTCAAACAAAGTCATGTACATATTTACAGTAGATGCATGCTCTACTCTAACTCAGTGTATCCAAAGGAAAATAAAAAACACATTTTTTCTTAGTATAAAGGCAAACACTCCTTGCAGTCAACACGTTCAGAAACAACATTAAAATAAAGGTTCATTTGTAACAAACTGCACAGTTGTCGCTCCATATTGTCCTCGTAAATGGTGATAAAGAAATGCAAACGCCTTTTTCTCAACAAGTTACTCGTAATCGTTCTGTTTACTTTTATAATGCGGAAAGTGTCTCTCTCGAGTGCCTTTTGGAAGAAAACAAGTTGAAGTGCATGCAGTCAACACAACGTCATGTCCATCCTGTGAATGTTGCTATCTCAACTGTAAGTAGGTGGCATTGAGATCACGTTACGCCATGTATAAATAATTCATCTGAAATCAAACCCAGTAAAAGTTGACTGTTTGATGTTGTTGTGACTCTGGGATCAATATAGCACAAGTTTCATCCATGAGGAAAACCTGTAAACATCAATAAAGATTTTGCTTGTGAAAACCTGAGTGTTTGAGTCAAAGAGGCTGCAGAGGCGGCGCGTGACCAGTAGAGGGCGACATTTGCACGCAAGACATCAACTCAGGCAAACGTCCTCATCAAGTCTGAATCCCTGATGAGCAAATAAATAAGATTCTAACTACCGGCACATTTAATTTCAAAGAGTAAAAATCTTCTGCTGCTGTTTATATTTTAAAATAATAATAATTATTATTTAAGACAGATTAGGACACTACAACAGCAAAAAAAAACATGATTAAGAAATAAAAATACAGGTTGATATAATTTGAAAACGTGTAAATAATAATCACATTAAATGCACAATGGAGGTTGATATATATATATAAATGTATTAGGGGTGTAACTACTAATCGATAAATTGATTGTATGGTAGAATGTTCTAATAATGTTTCTTTTGTATTATTTTGATGTGGAAAAACAACAGCGGACTGAACTTTATCATTAACTCTTGTTTACTTGTTTGTTCATACACGTTTCATTTAAACTAAATTATCTTGCTGGAGTATTAGGGCTGCCAAAAAAAGAAAATAATAATTAATATTACAAGATTTAAAGTAATAAATGTACAACTTTTTTCTTGTGAATTTACATGTTTTAAAGTTGTAAATTTATAGTCTTCCCTTTTCCCATTTTTCAAAAATGTCATTGGCTACAGTTAATCTATAAAACTCTGCTTGATCTTTCTCCACCCTATCTGCAGCAGTTTTTACATACCTCATCCCGTGTACAACTCCTGCTATTGTTTTGAGTTCTGAAGTCAAATTCTTTCCTTGATTTTGTTTTCAATCTGCTGCAGCCAGAAATTGGAATGAATTGCAAAAAACTCTCAGATTGGACACTTATTTTTCAAGCAGATTTTAAAATTCATCTTGACTATTTTGAAGACGAAGGCTGTTGTTACTCATTGCAACAATTTTAGGGTTTTATATTTTAAAATGTGTTTATTTCTGATTTATTTTATTTCTTGTAGCCTTTGCGGTTTTTTTCCCCTTTCTCAAAAGGTCTTTCCTTTTTTCCAGGCCACAGTTGAAAATAAGGATGCTGTTCATAATCTGTCCTGCCTGGATAAATATTGAATTTAAAAAAAAAACTTGTAGATTTATGTGTTTTAAAGTCATGTGTACAAGAATTAAAGTCTTATATTTGACACTGAAACACATTAATTACATATTATATTTAGCCTATGGCTGTTAGTCATAAATATACGACTTTAATCTTGTAATTTAACAGTTAAAACTTATACATTTCTTTACTTTTTTTGTAAAGTGGCCCTAATACTCCGTCATACTCACCAGATAGTAAACGGAAACTTTTCTTAATAACTTAGATTTATTTTTTCTGTGCCTTTAGGGGAGTTTTTTTTTTTTTTTTTACCCACTAAATTGCTAAATAATTTAAACTTAGAAAACCCTCACTTTTAAACTGATAAAACAAATTATAGTGGTCTTGTAAACGAGCTGAATCTAGAGAAGCCACAGGGCACTCGTTCATGTGTGAAACTCACTGACTCGAACACAAAACTGGAACATCAGCACGCACAAAAACACCCAATGAACTCTGGAAAAAGGCATGAATCACACTTTTATTAAAAAATAAAATACAGCTCATATGATACAAGCCTAGCGTCTGTACAGGATACAAAGCAAACTGTCGTTGGTGGCGATGCGACGGCTCTGACTAGCGGGACGATTCAGCGAGTCGCGGCTTCATCGCTTCGGGTTTGATCAGTGGGTAAGGGACCAGCCTTTCACCGCCAGAAAGCCTTTCTCTAGCAGGCAGAGAACTTTGAAGACAATTTGGAGTTTAAAAAAAAAAAAAAAAAAAACCAAAAACAGCTTCCTCAAAAATGTCGATATGGACTTTTGTGATATAAGAATTTAAAAGTATGATTTTAGCAGCATCTGAAGTGTAATTTACAAAAATCCTTCTCAAATTACAATGACCTTCATAGTCAAACGACAGCATTTGTAGAATTTATACAAATAAAAATTCAGTTTTTAAACAAATACTGTACACTCTACAGTAAAGCACTTGAGCTATGACCAAAAAAAAAAAAAAAAAGCATTTTATATTTCAGGTCGCAGGGGGGGATGAAGGCTTACAATAATTTAAAGACCAACTTTCAGCGGTCAAAGTCGGTTTCAGACAGTTGGGAAGAAACGAGATTTGGTCACAATATGATAATTCAACAAAATAAAAGCACATGAAAAAGAGTCAGTGATCTACAAACTGTACAACGTCTAAAAAGCAAAGTGATTTATACAGAAAAACAAAACTTACCCCAAACGAACAATGCTAGGTACACTTAAATATTAACAGTTCTATCAAGTAGTTAAAGCAGTTGATGGGAAATTAACCCTTTAACACAAAATCTTTAACGTATTGCAACTTTTCAACCGGTAACATGATCATTTCAGTAGATTTTGACGGCGTGTTCACGCCGTCAAAATCTACTGAAATGATCATGTTACCGGTTGAGAAGCTGCAGTAAATCAGAGCGTAAACACTGGAGCTCCGGCGTTAAAGGGTTAACAGACAGAGCTGCCTGGAACAAGTTTCAACAGAAACTACACAAAAAGAAAATACAGTAAAAAAAAAAAAGAAAAAACGTAGTGAAAAATGATATAATTTTATATATATATATAGTTAGTCAAGATACGGACCCACGCTCGCAAATGTGCCACGAGTTTTGAATGTGAACGGATTCTTTGAGGGGGTACATCCAGCAACCGCCTCGAACAATGAAAGGCCACAAAACGACTGGACATAAAGCGTAAAGATTTCAGGAGACAATACTGTTCAAAAAAAAAATGTAACGGAGCCTGAAAAACGAGTATTCCAGCTCCACACGGATGTGCCTGCCTAAAAGTGAGACGCAGTAAACTCGACAGGCGGACTGCCGCGCTGTAACACGGACATCTTTAGGAACATTCATGAAGGTTTTCCGCCTTCTTTGTTTTTGGGCTCATCCGCTGTGCCGTCCTAACACTTGTAAACTCAGCAGTGACGGCCGCAGTGCACAAACGAACCAGACCAACACTTGGGAGTAACAAAGTTCCGATTTGAATCTTTAAAGCTCACGAGGAGGACAGCAGTACTCTTGTTAGTCGGGTCCGTTTGAAGCATTCATTATAGGCAGGGTAAAGGTCTGCTGAGGCCTAAGGCTAATTTAGGATTTAAACTGGGTAAAAACGGACACACGGGCCAGGAAACGGCTCCCTCACAGTGTCTAGCCGTCGATTTATTCATCCTCTGAGTCAGAGGTAAAGATGTGTGTTTTCTTGCCTCCCCTCCTTTCAAAACCCAAAGCGGCGCTTCAAGCCTCCCACACTGCAGACGGGCGAGAATGAGTGTAAGCTGCTTTGTGACGCCCCCACGGGTCGGTGCGCGTCCCCATCACAGGCTGCCGGCCTCTTGGTTGCTCTCGTCGGGGGTGCCCTTATAAACGGGGCTGTTGTTTTGCGACGCGAGCTCATATTTGCGTGGGAATGAGCTGTCTGCATTTTCGCTGCTGTTTTTGATGCCGTAGAAGAAGTAGATGGCGAAACCTTGAGGGAAAAGAGAGACAGAAAGTGGTTAATGAGACGCTGACGAGTATGTCAACGTTAAGGCTCTAGGCCGGGTAATGCTATCCGGCCCTCCAGATCATTTTATTTTATTGTTATAAATGGCCCAATGTTATCTTGCACTTATTTTTAACTTGTATAATTTTGACAAATACATATATTTTAGAGAGTAAAATATTGAAGGTTATTTAAGGTTTAACTTTTTTTTTTTGTAATATTCCTGCTTGTTTTTATTCATAAGTTTTAAAACTTAGCATTCTGTTAGTTTTTTGGAATATTTTGCCATTTACTACAATTTTTTTTTGGCTATTTTGTAGATTAGCTAACATTTTAGCTACATGCTAGCTGACATTATAGACCTGCAGGAAGTCCATAATGAAAGCCACGGCTAGGCGACCATTTCTGTTGTTGCTAGCTGTTATGGTTAATTTAGGCTTTTTTTAGGATTTTTTAGGCCATTTTGGAGTATAGCTAATATTTCAGCGACATGCTAGCTGTTCCGGCTAATTTAGGCTCTTTTTTTTTTTAAGTCTGTTTTGGAGTTTAGCTATTAATTTCAGTATCTTCAGCGGCCAAATGACAGATATCTAGTTCAAAATTATATTAAAATGTTAAGGTTTTAAAAATTTAGTTTAATAAATGTTTGTCTTGTTCAGCCTAATTTGTGTTTTGGATTTTGGCCCATTGTGCGATTGATTTTGACACCGGTGTGCTAACGCTTCAGAACGGGATTAAGGACGTTCACACGCACCGATAACCATCCAGACGGCGAAACGCAGCCATGTGGCGACGTCCAGCTGCATCATGAGGTAGATGTTGACGAAAACACTGAAAAGAGGCAGCCAGGGAAGCAGAGGGACCTTAAAAGGAAAAAATAAAGATTTAGATCGTCTGTGAGCAGAAAACACTTCAAACTGTTTAAAGAGATCTCGTGACCACCTTAAAGGTGAGCGCCTCTTTGCTCTCAGGCTGTCTCCAGATGATGATGACGCAGACGCCACAGAGCACAGTCAGGATGGCGCAGGGCGCGATCACGCCCGGATGGCCGTTGAGCAGCTCCGGCAGACAGTTAGCCAGAATGATGCACAGAACCGTGATGAGAACGGCTGCAGAGGCAGGAAAAAGGCCCGTCACCAACCACACTGACACTACATCAGAGCTCCTTTCTGCACAAGGTGGAGGGATTTGGTGACTTACAAATAACAGCAGTGGTCACATAGACGATGTTCCCAGAGACCTCGGTTGGAATCTTTCCACTTGGGCTGAACAGCAGCTTGGCAGTGAAGGTCTCTCTCAGGGGTTTCTCGTCCATCTCCATGCCGTACTCGTCGCCACTGTCGATCTTCTCCACATCCATCAGTTTCTCCATCTGACTGGATGAATTCAGGGTGCCTGGCTGGTACCTGATGACATCCGCAAGAGAGATCAGTTACACATGAAACAGGATTTAGCTTTAAACTAACACACTGATCATCTTTCTAAACATTTTAACCCTTTTAACACTTGAGGTGTCGCCGGTGACGCTCAAACACATTCTTTGATATCTTTTTTTTTTTACAGATTCCTGAAGACTCATTACCTCCTTAGTTAGCCTTTATTATCTATGATGCTAGTATCATATTACCACTGAGACATGGGTCTCCTACAGTCTGGACCATGAGCGCCTGCCTCTTTAGTGGGTGGAGGATTAAAATCCTCAACCTCCACACATCTCAAGCGAACCTCACTGTCAATCACAGATCCAAACCATCCCTCTGCCCGCCCCTTTTTTTGCATTTTTTCAAATCTGAGCTGAGAGTCAGCCTCCAATTGTCCTGTTGTGCTACCCTTTAATTATAAATTCACCTTCGAGTTGTGGGTGGAGAAAACCCCTCCCCCTTTCCCATCATCCATCCGTTTACACAAAAAAATACATGATCTACTCGTCTACAAAAGGATATATTTTTATTCAGAAATACTCAGAAAAGCAATATTAACCGAATTTTCTTTAAAAATGTACTCCATGAGAAAAATGCCACAAGAACACGCTAAAGGGTAACCAAACAGGACAGTTGGAAGCCGACTCCACCCACAGCTGAAATGTGAAATTCCGGTCTGAGGGGAGGGGCTGGGGAGCAGGACTGTTATGACTGCAGCTTACAGATCATGACGTGGTAATTAAATGGTTTGATAATCGTGAAATTCAACTAAAATACCTCATTTCAACCTGTAGGGGGCAGCACACATGATTTTAGACCATTTTTAGAATGGTACAAGTTTATTTTAAATTGTTAGAAGTTAGTCAGCTGATTTAGGATTTGGTTACCCTTTAAAAACACATCGGAGTAGGTTTGTATAATGAACAGAAAACGGGGCTCACCTGAGAATTAGGACGCAGATTGCCACCAGGGAGTAAGCCAGTAGAGTTCCGATGGACATGAGGTCAACCAGGGCTCCGAGGTCAAAAAGAAACGCCATCAGAGCTGTGGGAAATGTGAACGCCACATTTTAGAAACATGAGCTCACATGGTTACAGATCTTAAAACCGCTGTTTTAGTTGCTGGAGAAGGTTTTATTGATCTGAAGACGGACAGGTTGCTGTGCAGACAGCTCTTGACAGAAGCAACACAAACAGATTTCTCACCTGCAACAATGCCAGACACTATGGTCGCCAGCACAGGGGTCTTGGTGCGTTCACTCATCCTGGACAGAGCCCGAAACAGCAGGCCGTCCTCCGCCATGGCATAAATGACACGGGGCATGGGGAACATGGAGCCTAGGAGGCTGAGAAAACACCACCAGTGTTACACTTTTCATTTTGAGCATCGACAGGCAACATTTGGACTCCCTCAATACCTGGTGGAAAGGGCACAAAGAGAACCAAAGGCCACAATGTATCTGGCAGGACCCCAGCCGACGTAGCTGAAGGCCACAGGCAGAGGACTCTGGGTATTCAGCTCATAGTACGGCATCATCATGGTCAGAGCAGCGGACACTCCAAAGTAAGCAAAGAAGCAAATGAGCAGAGAGGCCACGATGCCGATGGGAATGGAGCGCATGGGGTTCTTCGCCTCTTCACCTGATGCAACAGAAAGAAAGATGTTCAAAGTTGAACAGATTTTCTAATCTTTTCACAAGAGTTTACCAGGTAATCAGGAAAATTAAAAAAAACTCACTTGTTGTGGCAATGCAGTCAAAGCCCACAAAGGCATAGAAACAGGTGGCGGCACCGGACAGGACTCCAGTGAGGCCAAACGGAGCAAAGCCACCTTCACCAAAGTCTTTCTTCACACTGAGCACCAGAAAGGGAACAAATCAGCACCACAACTCCAGACTCAAACTTTCCTCCTCCAAAAACACTCACTCCAAAGTCTTGCTGGTGCTGTTGGTGTTGTTTATGAAGTTAATGTAATCTTCCTCTTTGAGGCTCCAGTTGGCAGCGTCCCCCTTCACAAAGCCGGAGACGATGACGAACCCCAGGACCACCAGATTGATACCCGTGAAGATTTTATTCACAAGCGCAGACTCGCTTACACCGAAAGCTAGAAGCCCTGGAAGCAGAAAGAGAACAAATTCATCCTCAGCAACAACACATCCTGCTGCGTGGGTGGATGAGGTCAGACTTTAACACCTCCGACTGTCCATCACTCGGCCACATCAACCATGCAAAGGCTTTTTTCTAACACCGAGGGCAGGCCACATTAGCTGCAAGATTAGTGTGACAACTGTTCTGTCCATTTGGTCAGAATTTAGACAACTAACTGCATTTTTGTACCTTCCAATACTGGAATGAAAGCGTTGAAATGAAAGATAATACATCTTTAATAGGTGTAGGAAACTCACCGGTGAGTAAGAGCACCAGGATCAGGGCAAACAGGTCCGGGTACTCTGCCAGAACTTTACCCGGAACCTTCATTTCCATGGCAGCTTTGAAGAAGCTTGAGATTTTTTGCTCCACCAAGTTATCAAAGGTTGAGCTCCAAGCCCTGGCCACACTGGCCGTGCCTACGTGTACAAAAATAAAAGGTCAGGAGGATGATATTATCCTTTTAGATTAAACTGAGAGAAAAAAAAAAAAAGAAGAAGTCGCGGCTCACCTATGACATAGGAGAGGATGAGGTTCAACCCCGTGATGAAGGCCCAGATCTCTCCGACTGTTACGTAGCTGTAGAGGTACGCGGAGCCCGTTTTGGGGACCCGGGCGCCGAACTCGGCGTAGCACAGACCGGCCAGCATGGAGGACAGAGCGGCGATGAGGAAGCAGAGGACGATGGCCGGCCCCGCCTTTTCGCGGGCGACCTCGCCAGCCAGGACGTAGACGCCGGCGCCCAGCGTTGAGCCCACCCCCAAAGCGATGAGGTCCAGGGTGGACAAGCAGCGGGCGAAGCGGGTCTCCTCGCCGGAGCAGTCTAATGCCCGGCGACGCAGCAGAATTTTGCCAAACTTGGACAGCTTGCTGGCCATGTTTACAGGGACTGTGAGTGGGCGCTGAAGCGGTTTTGACTCTGCGAGTGTGGGTGAGTGTGACTGACACGGCTTACAAAGAACACCTGCGACAACCTACTGAAACAATTTGGCTCTATTATTGGTCCTCTGGTGTTTGCAGGAAGTGGCAGGTGTGCGGTCCCACAATTTTGCAGCAGCAGGTTAGAGCCTGAGAAGAAACAAGAAAAACAGAAATTAGGTAACTTCGGCGTTTCTCGGAGCTCAACGAGGAAGCAAACTCATTTCTCATCATTAGATCTTTCAGAGAAAAGCTCTTTGTGCCGGAGAGGAAAAACTGAGATGTGATGGCAGGTGGCACTGAAGCCGTTCTGAGAAAAAGAACTTTATAGATCATCGGGTGATCATATTTACACAAGGATTTGATACAAGGGAACTCACATTCCAACAGTTACGCAACTTCCAGGAATTCTTACCTCCACTTTTTTTGGCTAAGCAACACATCAGGAGGCACAACAAGGATACACCACGAAGATGACTACGAACCACACGCTATCCTGCCAAGCTTGAAACCAACCTGCTTGAACAAATAAACTTCCAGTAGTACACGCCCATGTGAAAACAAAAGAACACCTAGTATAATTCCTCACCACTCCCTGACTGTGAGCTGGAGAATTCTACTCCGACTGTTTTGTTTATTCAGGAGATGGGAAGAAGCCTGAGAAAAACCACGGCGGAGAGGATGGCAGATTTCATGAGGACAACGTGAGCTAGCAGTGTGATAAGGTGAACCTGCTGCACTTTAGAAAGTCTCACCAGCTGACAAAATCCACCTTGTTTGTAAAGTCCTCTACAACCTACGAAAGCATCTACTGATCTAGATATAAGTGAGGCCGTCATGTACCCCCATGTTGGACAAAAACAATAACAGGCAAAGTCAAGGACAACATCTGCGCCTTTTTACGTCAGCGGTTAGCTTTCGAACTCCAGTAACAGGAGGACTACACCAGAAACATACGCAAAGGTCCAAGGACATATGGGAGAGCACACCTGCTCAGGACAGATACAGAGCTTCTGTTTTCCCTGATTGCAGGCAGACAGAACCACCAGAACGACAGAAAAGACAATCCAAGATTTATACGCTTGAATTCTGATAACACCACAGCCACAGATGGACACATGTTCATATGGGAGAAACAATCAGAGCTGAAGTGGCTCTGTGTGCGCCTTTCATCTCTGCAGATAACAGGAATACGCAGAGTGATAACTTGATGACAGAGAAAGTTTCTTACTGCTACTCACTCCAACACTGTGGGCGGCACATGAAATTGTTGTTAGATGGAAGCTGAAATCTCAAGGGCATTGAAGGCTTATCTTATCTCAAAATGTTACAAGAACTATAAACTAATAGACCACGAGGACAGTTGCCAAACAAGTTTACATAGATATGAAACTGCTCTAAAGGTAAAAGCATTTCATAACATTTCACACTGAACCTGGATTTCTAGAGAAACAAGGACAATTTTGGAATTCTGACAGGATAGTAAGATAAGAAACTATGAACAAACTTTAGAGTAAAGGATGCGTTGGTTTTTAAGGTGTAAACTAAAACAATGGCCTCTAAAGAAGTGTCACTTGATCTTTTCCCCATTTCAAGCCTATCAGTCCCTTCAGCAGTCATTTAGTCAGGAGGACAGGTGAAACCTTAACCTGCCTGCGAGGACTCAGCTGATTCTGCAGCACAGCGGACTGGTTGCTGACCTAAATTGAAGTAAAGGGAGAGAAAAAGTTTTTGCTCTTCACAATCCACATTTAAGCCTGAAAGCAGCCCTGTCCTAAGAGTAAAAGCTCCATCGCTGTATTTCCATTACTTCTGACACTTTTGATTGTTCCAAGCTTCTTCCCAGAACTTAATTTAACCCGTCTGAGGGCTAACGTCACTTTAAGGTCTAGTTTCTCTCAGCTAACAAACCCATAAATGTTCAAGTCATTTCCTTGAAGCATCAAAGTTCACCATCTGTGGTTTTGGCCTCCATTTTCAAATCTCTTTGACCTTAAAGTCTTGACTTCAAAATTTAAAAGTACTCCAAGTAGTCTTTTAATTATGATTATGCTTCTTTTTAGCCAAAAAAAAAAAAACAAAAAAAAAAACTGTCTAATTTTCTAGAACAGTTTCAGAGCAGCAGTGGTTCATTAGAAGTTCTCCTCCGAGTTGTGGGCGGGACTGTTAATGCTGAGTAAGCCCACCCTATTTCCCATCATCCATCTGTTTACACTCTCTCCCGTTAGCTTACAACCTCTCAACTCCAACCCAACATTACAGATGCAACAAAAATGGCGAGCAGTATTGGAGCTATCCAGTCGTACCGTTCTGAGCCAAACCAGATGAGGAAAATAAAAACACTCGTGGATCTAGTCGTCTTTAAGTGGATGCATCAGAATGGAGCAGAACAGGGAGCTTGTGACTTGTGATTGTAGCGTCTACGTACATCACAACTACAATTTTTTTCAAACCGCATTTTTCATCTGTGCCCGATTCACCGTAAAAGTTTTCTTAAGCTTAATTTTGTCCTCCATCGTGAGAAAAATGCCACAGAAACATGCCAATTTCAAAAAGAACTTTTAAAGTAGCTTTTTCAATTTTCGTTCCCACACATCCTCAACATTTTTAAACACAGACAGGATACAAAAAAAACTACAGTGTTACTGTACAATGTCATTCTTCTATTAATACACCCCAAAACAATATGATCCAATATCAAAGCCTGTCTAGTCCGACCATTTCAAAAAAAGTATATCCTGCAGTGTACAGTTAGGTGTTGAGACACAATCACTGTCAAACAATGAAATCAAAACAACTCGGAGCTGCTCACGTATAATAATAAACACTCGGTTCTCTGAAGGCTCATGGGAAACTGGTCTATGGTGGAAATACTCTTGCTCGGTTTGACATTCTAGGAGATTTTTTCCACTGACACGCCAGGATAAGAGAAGCAAGAGTGGAGTTATAAAAATGAACTTTTATTACCAAATAAATGCACCCAGTGCGTTGTGACCACACAAAACCATTGAACAAAAGAGCATTTAAGCAAAAGAATTCTCACTAAAAAGTAAGTCTGGTGAATAGCAGGTGTGGTTCTTTTTTAGTAATAAAAAAAGAAAAAAAAAACAACCTTAAAAGATAAATTCTGGTTGCTTTTTTGTTTTCAAGAGCTTTAACGTTGTTTCCTGCGTGAAAACTGAAAGGCTCTTTCTTCTGGCAGACTGTTCGCCAACAGAACTCCGGTTCTAACAGGCTTCAGGGATAATGGTCTTGTTACTTGACTTAGCGTTGCTGCAAGTGCTGCCACACACTGTAAGAGGATTATTGAAGTACCAAACCTGCTAACCCCATATAGCTGTTTGCTTTTCCTTGTTCTATCTTTACCAACACTTTGGGTTTGTTTTGACTGCTACCAACAACTAATGATGGAGCGATGAGAAATGCAGCTTTGCCAAAAACACATAGCAAAATGTACAACCATAATTAAGTTATCGATTACTGCGTCACATTTGTGTTGGATAAAAAAGAAAGATGTGCAGTACCAAGTAGATTAAGTGCACGCTGTTATGTAAATATTTGCCCGCCTTTACTGTAATTTCAGTGTGCACATACCTGAAGAATTATCCATCCCTTAGCTACACTGGCTGTAAAAAGGTCACAAAGAAGCTGGAATCCGTGAGAAGCGCTGCCATTTCTGTTTGGCGACTGACATGCTGAGACAGACTGCTTTACAAACTCACAAAGAATGTTTTAAAAAAAAGGCGTCAATATGCACATTTCTGGACCTGCTCAGATAAGCCTAAAATAAGATGCAGGTTCAAAACCACAGTCCTCAAATTAAAAAAATAAAATACAAGCATCCCTGGTCCCACTGTTGCTTTTGTTGGAGTTCTTTTCTCCCCGCACATCTGAGGGGGCACTGTTCATTTGATCCAAATATGTTCTAATGAAAAAAAAAAAACCCTATTGAAGCCCACTAGTTTTTTTTTTCTTGTTAGCATACTTGTGGACAGACCAACCACAGAGACTGAACCGACCGACCTTTTAAGTCACCTAGCATGACACCACCTTTCCTGCCAAAAAAGCCCGCTCCCAGTGAAATGGAATGTGACATCCAAGAACCTGTTCTCTTTCCCATGACCACTCCACCTTTGCAACAACGCCCGTACAATCCAGAGGAGTATTAAAGAGGATAACCCATAAATTTAACACGTACACACCAAAGAATCTGGTTATTGGTCATTAATACCCTATGAGGAACCTACAATAAAACCAAAACAGCAACGTCATGCTTCACTATGCAACTTAATTGGCAATAATTGCTAGAATTTAGAGGAATAATTAAAATATTTGCATATCTGCAAATATTGTACATCAAGTGGACACTTAAAAAGGCAAATATTTCATTTATGTCAATCTAATAGAGCAAAAAAAACGTTGTTTTTTATTTTTATTTTAATAGTGTGCAGAAAAAAATGCAACACATATTAAACATCTTTTGGTCCTTAAACCCATAGTAAATTCAATTTTTAATTCAATTGTTTCAAACTACATTTTCTTGTGCACGCAGTCATTCAAGAAGCATGATTTATTAAAGCAAAATGTTATTGTGGAGATATATATACATATATATATATATATACACACAAGATATACTGTAGAATGTAAACTGCACGCAGTTAATATTAATGATATATGTTTAAAACCCAATAACAATCACTTATTACTTTATTTAAAAGCGTCGCACACAACATTAATAATATTCAAATACTAAGCCATGTGCCTCATCACTTAACTACGTTGCTATGATTGTTGCATTTATGGCTCGAGGGGAAATTGCACTTTTACTACTCACGAATGTTGGGCGTTGTTAGCTACGCTGGAATTCAGATTCGATAGTATTTACAATTTATAAACAGCTACGACTTAACGTTTATACTGTAGTTGTACATACAATTAAATTTTTTAGAGTAAAATAAAATATATATAATAAAACAATCTCGCTTTAAAAGCTACTACACCAAATCAGACTTTTAGATCTCCGACACTTTTTAAGGGATTTTGAAAGCAACCCTCGTTCCATCCACGCCTCGACACGAGCACACTAGAAACACTGTATGCTAGTCGGCTAAAACGAAATAATAATAATTAATTCAAACGTTTAGTTATTTAAAAATAAATAAATAAAAGCGACCGTACAGACCGGATAAAACACAAGTCGTTTACCTTTTGTTGAGGTGAGCGCTTATTAAGTTTCCGGGCTCTCTACACCATTTTCCATTACGCGACAGGCTAGCCACATCAGCTGAGTCCCCGCTCAAATGACAAATTAAACCGCCGCTAAGGCGCCAACTGCCGCGGATTAAGGCGACACGTCCTTAAAAACTAACAAGAAAATGTGTAGCTTTATATTTAAATGCACACAAACAAAGACTGCCGAAGAACGTTGTGTTCTTTTAAATTGTGCGCCCATGACTGACACGAGGACGATTGCATCAGTCTATTTCTGAAACTGTTTTTTAAAATATGGTCTAACTAATAGATATCTTTGCAAAAACGCGACGTACGTGCAAGGGAGAACATTTGAATTTTAACAAATTTCAAATACTGTTACCTTCTTGGTCTGAAATGAATGAATTAACGAAGAATGGTCTGCTCTGCCTGCTTGCTGATGAAATATCCCGCCCGGCTGTGTGTGGGGTTTTATCAGGGGGTGGGATGTGTATAAACAAACCGATCTGAGGGTGGAGCGTTCCACTCATGAATGGAAGGGGGGATTTACGCAAATGGTACAATTGCAGTACGTTTATTAATCATTAATAGAGTTTTACCTAGTTAAAAAAATAAGGTATATTGACGTTTGCAAACACAAACTTATAAAATATTTACCCAAGGCATAAACGAACCCTCATACCTTACACTTTCCTGTAGTAGCCCATATATGGACAACCTACGTCGGAACTTTTTTTTTTTTTTTTTTTTAAATAAACTTTATTTAAAGCACAAATCAAAGCGAGTTGAGGAACACGATGAACTTCCTCGTTTGAAAATCTGCCTCCGTTCTGGTTGAAATATTCAAAGTTTAAAGGAAGAACATTGAACAATTTAGTTTGTGAAACTGCAGGTACAAGCACAGAAGAATATGATGCAATTTATGGAGTTTCTTTCACGCAATACTGACTGACTAAAGCTTTAACCGCCTAGTGGCTCATTCAAAACAGGACGTCAAGTATTTCATCATTGCTGTCTGATGCAACCTAAGAGGATGGAGTGTAGTATTTTTTACTACATCGACATAGTTAGTGTTTATAAATCTGCACAAACATTGATTTGTGCAGACTTATTTATTTGCAATGTCAATTATTTGGGAACATTTATACAAAAACTTGGAGCAGTAAATGATCATAAATAAAATTTGCAACACCAAGTGAAGTTTTCATATCTAATCATTCATTTTCAGAATTTCATGTTTTTTTTAAGTGTGATGATTTATTTATATATATTTTTTTATTGATGCACATCCCCTTTACTTTTAATCACATTATTTATTTATTCTATCTATGCTCCAGTGAATTCATGTCTATATGTTTTAAAAACTTGTTGGCTGCAAAGCAGTTGAAAAGTTTAAATACCAATTGAAAATTCAAATATGTTTCTATAATGCTTATAATTTTTGTTGTAGGAGATACAATGCCAATTGTTTTAGAACAGGGGTATGTATTTTTATTTGAGCTCTGCACAAACATCTTACCTCCCAGACATAACTTCTGCTGCAGACTGCCCTGAAATGTTTTGT
The DNA here is from genome assembly GCA_003999625.1 of Oryzias javanicus. Taxonomy (NCBI): domain Eukaryota; kingdom Metazoa; phylum Chordata; class Actinopteri; order Beloniformes; family Adrianichthyidae; genus Oryzias; species Oryzias javanicus. The sequence continues at coordinate 23,429,514 of CM012450.1, forward strand.
TTCGAGTTAGGATACAAGAGTATAGAACAGAGTGGTCTTCAACCACTGTCCTTGAGATCTCCCATCTCATATGACTCATGATTACTATAGGAAATCAACAAAAATAATCCAGTATTCCCAGAGAACCAAATGAAATATCCTGCTTACTTGTAGTTTTGTAAAAACCGTGCCTTTCTTACTAAAGATATTCTACCTTTGTGAATGGAAACAACTGCATTTCACAAATTAGTGAAAGGTAACACATTTATGTGCATATTTAATGAAATATGAACAGATTCTATACAGGTCTTTAATCATAGTCCTGCAGCGGAACATGCAGGAATGTTATTATTGGAGGTCTAATATAAAATATGATGTTAGTTTGTCCCATTTACTATTTACTATTTATTATGCTTTAGAGCAATCTAAATAAATGTAGATGTGAGTTCTAATGTGTTTCCTTCTTGATCCCCATTGTCCAATAGCAGTGGAGCCTTTTGTTCGTGCTCATTCTCACTGCTTTGGGTTGCTCTTTCAATTTATTTCCACTTTATCAGGTTAACCCAACTGGGTGTCTCAGTTAAATAAACAAGCGTCATAGCTTCACCCTGGGCTGCATGTTTGAAATGACTGAAAAAGAAAACAGACTAATCTCTGCATTGGCAATTTGTACTCATCCTGTCTGGCCACTTTCATTACTCGGGACAAGGGCAACACATCAAAGCTCGCAGGTTTAACAGGTCACAGTCCTCGCAGTGGAAGAACGTCACCGATGCTGTCTGTGTCACAGAGATATTCTTTATGCTACGAATACTCAAAGAGCAATTTACCCAATTTTATTTCTAAAAAATTACAGTGCTTCAACTACACATTTTTGCCCTGAGGAATTTGTGTTTTCTGTTCATGCGGAAACAGTTGTGTTGAATTAATCACTTCTTTAGGATTACCTGAAGACTAAGTTCTAATTCACAAGATCACTTTTCTGGGACAAATTTAATCCAGAATTTCCCCCCCTTCATTGTTAATCCCCTAGTTTCCTAAAAAAAAAAAAAAAAAAGAAACAGAAGCAGAGGAAAGATTACAGGAACCTAGGAATTCCAGTGAAAAGCAAATGGTTGCTGCAGGTTTCAGCCATTATCCTGCTTCTCTAGGGACTATGGAGACAGATGAAATAAAAAAAAAGAACAAAGTAGATAAGTTGTGTATTTTTGCTATGTGAAAGCAGAAGTAAAAGATTCAGGAGTCAAAATACCAACCTCATATAATCATTTGTATTGTATTTGATTCATATACTTTAGAAAACTTCCCCTAAAAACCCATTGTTTATAACTTGATACATGTGTTCTGTCTTGTAGTTCAACCCCATTCCACTAGAGGCAGTAGAAGAGCTTTTCTTGTTCTTTCAAAATGGCTGCTTCTCAAAAGTGGCAAAAAAGTTGTATTCATTTTCAAAACTTTCTGGTGAAAATAACTCATTTGTTTGTTACATTTTTTAAAATAACTACTTTCTGTATTGAAATGATGCAGCATTTGTCGATAATTTGTTCTTTAAAATGTCGTTATACTGTTAAAAATTAGTGGATTAAAGGATTATCACTGTTCTGTGAAAAACAAATGACTAAATTGCCCAACACATCTATATCTCATTTGCCATTTAACTGGTTGCTCAACCAAACGGTAGAGCACATTTACAAAACAAATGAAAACATTGTGTGTATTACTGCCCCAAGGCAATCAGCAGCAGACAAAATATATTGATTTTTCATGTTTGGGTAAAGAGTTAAAAAAATGTGTATTCCAAAATATTTTTGTGGATTTCTTCAAAGGCTTTAAAAAACATCTTCATTTCAAAGAATTTGAATTTTATGTCAACTCTTTGTTACAATAGACTTTTGTTTACACAATTATTGGCTCAGATTTTACCAAATGTGAACAAAATCTTAAGTTTATGGATTATCATGATTATGTTTTTGGACCAAAACATTATCGCTTAGGGCAAGAAAGGTACTTTTGTGGAAGTAAAGTAGTCTCAATGCTTTTTTTCCCTAGTTGGTGTACAATACGGTAGCTATGCATGGTGTTTAGAAACAGTTTTGCAATTACGGTATATACTTTTTTAATATTTAGGAACCACATGTATGATAAAAAAACCTCTTGACTTTATGTTCTTTTTCCATTTCAGTGGTGAATTAGGTCACCTGCCATACGGCCCCCTTCCTCCCCAACTCTCCCTCTGATCCTCTCCGTGACACCCGACCCACAAAGTGAAATGTGAGTTTAGCCACTTCTGACCCTTCCATTCAAAAGTCAAAGGAGACGGGACACGGCAGGCAGCAGGAAATTTAATTGGTGAAAGATTCTCAGTAACCAAAAAGATTAAGTGTAGTGACAGATTGTAGTACTTCACAATAATATACAGAAAAGAATTAAAGAGCAGAAAATGAGCACAACTTGAGCCTAATTTCTCATCCACAATAATCTGGATCCTGAAACAACTTTGACCAGTGAGATATCGCTGAAGAGAAAACCTTTTGTCACAGTGCTTTGATATGGTTATTTGCCACGTCACATTCCCGTCCGTCGATTTCACATCACACAGCCAAATAGGGAGATGATCTGATAACTAATATGGTAGAGGAAATTGATTAGGGCTCACTTTGTATCGTTCTAGATGCTACATGCTGCTTGACTTTGGCAGGATCATCAAAATAACATTTTGGCTGGAAACTAAACACTTAGAAATATCTTGGATTGATCAACTAAAACAGATATTGTAAATAAACAAGAAAATGGCTAAAAATATATATATAAGTAGCATGTTGTCCATGGAATCAAAAGGAAATCACACAGTGTGCAGAATGACGTTCATATCCGGTTGGACCTCTTCGTAAGCACTGTGTTTCTCAGTTTGTTTTAATCGTATCACTGGTGCATCTGACATTCCTATCAGCTCTATAATGAAGCGATGTAGACGGAAATGTACAGGTGGCTGGCGCAGGAGTCCTCTTTAGAAATGAGAAGAGCAGAGAAAACAAAAGCAGGACATGAGAACTGAACACCAACCTGCGCTACTTTAGTGCGGAACTGGAGCTCTGACACGTCGCTTCTTTTGAACAGCAATTACACAACAGCTAAAGAGATGCTTAATAATCTGCTTTTCAGCTTTGTCCTTTTATACTTTCTATTTATCATTAGTTAATGAATATTTGTGTTATATACTCAATTTATCATATGCATGTTATCTTTTAAATTCCATAGAAACTTTTATTTTTTGAATTTTTTATTTTTTTGTATTCATAAACTTTATAGTTTATGAAATATTAGGCAAAATATGTCCCATACGAATAGAATAAGAAAGTCTTTAAATGTCAAAATTTTAAGCAACAAGCCTTTCAGGGGCTATGTTTTATTATTTTATAGTTTTAATGGAGTTTACACAATATTTTAGGAACAAGCAAACATTTTTGGCTATTTACTGGGGTTTTTTAGGCTAATTTAGAGTTTAGCTTTCATTTTAGCAACAGGCTAATGTTTTTAACTAATTTAGTTTACCAAGTAATTTTAGGCTATTTTGGAGTTTAGCTAGTATATAAGTAATGTCCTATCCTTTTTGGCTAATTAAGCATCTCCTGAGGCTTATGCCAAATGGAGTTTAGCTAATATCTTTAGTAACATGTTAATGTTTTGGCTAATTTGTCACCTACTGAGGTTTTTCATAGGCTATATTAGAGTTCAGATTTTATATTAGCAACCGGCCAACGTTTTTGGCTAATTTACTACTTTTTTTTTAGGCTAATTAAGAGTTTAGCTTTCATTTTAGCAGCATTCTAACATTTTTCACGAATTTAGTTTACTTTTAAATTTTAGGCTTTTTTTAGAGTTAGCTAGTATTTAAGCAATGTGTTAGCTTTTTTGGAATCCATTAAGGTTTTTGAGCTAATTCGGAGTTTAGCTCCTATCTAAGCAAAACACTAAATATTTTTTGCAAAATTGCCATGTATTAAGGTTTTTAAATCAATTTTACTACAAGTTTTTCAGAAATTTAGGTTAACTTTAAGCGCTCTTTCATAGTTCTTTAATGACATTTCCAGAATTAGAAAATGTAACTTTTTGTAAATAGCTTTTACATTTTCAGTAAATCCCTTCAGCAATTAAATGGTCTCCATTTTCAGAAAAAAGCTTCAGCATCTTCAGTAACTACTTTTAGAAAGAAGCATTCACACTAGCATTATTGCAATTTATTTATTTCTGAATATATCTTTCAGCTGAGATATGCTTCTATAACAGAAAGTGTTTCTTCAGGCTAATCCTATTGCGCATGTTCCTCATTTGCGAGTCATTTCAGATAAAAGCATCTACAGAGCGACTAAATGTAGTAACTATTGTATATACATTGATATGAGCAAGCAATGTACAACTGTTCAGATTAATGCATGTAACCCAGAACCTTCTATGCAGTCAAGCAGGTGTGAAGCAGAAATTGAATGGTAGACCTTACAGGAGTTTTCACAGCACAGCATGCAGCATTCTGAAAATGACATCCAGATCTGCACGCATTTCCTGGACAGAAAGATTGCTGCGCAGCAGACTTGACTATTAAGCATCATGCAAAGTATATTTTTTTTTTTCATTAGAGTATTAGTCAAATAAATACATTAAAAAATGTAATTGTATAGTATCTACATTCTTTTTGAAAAGGAGGTCAACTTTAATGCTTTAGTATTTTTAGGAACTGTACGAACAGGCTGGATAGCATAATAGTATTCAGAGGATGTAAAAGAATACTTTCAGAGAAAAATTTACTGCAGCGGGAGCGTGCAAGTATGCCATGCAGGCAATGGTTAGTGCAATTAAAAATGACAACATATTGGTATTAGTTTTAAAAAGAAATGATTCAGAAGAGTTTTTGTTATACGAGGGATGAAAAGTCTTGATTCCCCATCAAACGATAGTTCACAGAACTTCCTGCTTTAAAGGGACTTGTTGCTCAGCTCAACTGAGACACATTGTTTTGAGAGGGTTCTCAAATTTGAAGTTTCTTTGCATTTGTTTAGGGCTGTAAAATAAAATAATTTTGTTTTTCTGCATGGATTCATGCATCAAATTAGAAAGATTAATTGAAAAGAATGAAGTCCTTTGTCAAGGTTTTCTTTTTAAGGAAAGTTGATGTGAACTACCGCCTTTGGGCTTTGCAGTGCCCATGCAGCCACCTTTTATTTTCAAAAAGCTCTTAAGGAGACAGAATAAAAAAAAAAGCAAACTTACTTCATTCATACCTAAAAACAGAACAAAAACACAGAGAGAACAAATCAGGATCAGAATTCTCATGTACAATGTGCATCCATCTCTCAGGTCAACAGTAGCCGCAGTACACACATTTATACTTTATTCTACTTTATTCACATTATATTACAATCATGAACATATGACACTCGGTGGGGGAAAGTTTGACTGTATTATACACTTTTTCCTTCCTAAAAGTTCTGATTCTTAAATACAACTAATGACAACCACTGAGGTTCGTTTTCTTTCCTGTACACTTATAAAACAAATGCACAGGAGTTACAGAATCGTCTGAAACATTAACGTGTCTTTTTCATTACATACTCTAACTCCATGACGAGATTTATATGACTGAGTAATGATACAGAGTGAGAGAAAAAGACAAAGCAGCAGAAAGAGGCTGAAAGAAGGAGGAGAAAGGCAGGAGGCAGTCCGTTCTAAACCCCCTCAGTTCAACCCCCCCACACCTGCCCATCTCTTTCAGTAACCCTAATGCCGTACTTTTCCAGGAATGTAGTTGCGGTCGATGGTCTCCTCTTGAAGGAACATGTGAAGACAGCGCTCGTTCTGGGCCAGGGGGTGACCTGCAATTCTACACAAAACAGAGGGCAGAATTATAAAACACAACAACTGACAACAGTTTCCAGAAGACGAGATAAAGCCCTGTATGCAGCAGTGTTTATAAATCTTTTTTTTTTTTTGAGCCAAGATACACTTTTTCTTGACAAAAATCAAAAGGTACAAAAAAAAGAACTACAGTCTGTATTTATGTACAGACCCTTCACGATCTCACATGGACTTTATTGTACTAATTGAAGCACAAAAAGTTTGAAGTTACAGCTGTTTTTCCTAAAAATTATGATAATTTCCAACAATAATTTTCAGCTAAATTAGGTAAAAGTTGGCCCAGGTATTTGTTGTTCCCTCCAGCTAATTACAATTTTATGAAACTACACAAAAAATAAAATAAATAAATAAAACCAGTAATATATTCTTTCTGAAAAGTGATTTTTTTAAATATACATATATTTTTGTTTGTGCAGGAGCCACTATATATTTTTTTTTAGCAATTTTATAATACCAGGTTAATAATTTCTACACAAAAAATTAAAAAGGGAATGTTTATGTTGACAAGTTCAATTGTAACTACACAAAATATGAACAAGTTGAAGTTGTGTTAGTTTTTCTTTTGTCTAAATCAAAGGTGTAACTATAACAAAGGTGTTTTACTTCTTTTTGGGTGAATAAATTGTTCAGTTTACACAAATCTGTAGACCGTTGAACCTTAATCCTGTTTATTTTATTTCATTGAGAGACTTTGAGCCACGTCAGCACCAGGAAGTGAGGACGTTAACCACTTCTGATTGGTCTGACTGATGACGCATTGATAAAGCCTCCAAGCATGATTGGTAGAGACAGTTTAAGACAGGGGTGTCTAAATCCAGACCTCGAGGGCCAGTGTCCTACACGTTTTCCACTTAACCTGCCATTGAAGCTCCTTATATGCAACTCCAGGCCTCGAGGGCCGCAGTGTCTGCATGATTTCCAGATATCCAAGCCCTACTCATGACTGATTACCTGGTTCAGGTGTGTCCAGCTAATTAGATCATGCCAGAGCGGGTTATGTTGGAAAATCTGTAGAAATGCGTCCCTCGCGGCCTGGAGTTGTCTATCCTTGTGTTTAGTTGAACACTTGATCCAGGAAATCAACAGCAGATAATGCATAGTTTCTGGAAAACCAGCAGGAGGCCTGGATTTAGTTCTCCTAACTAAGTGTCATAGTGGATCCTTTTAGGATGAACACAGAGCTGATATCCTGGTGGCGATGCCAAGTGTTTGTAGATCAGTGAAAATGAGGTTTGACTTTTAACAGTAGTCTGTTTTTAAGCAACTATTGCTGATGTTTTATTTGGGGTAGGTGTCTTGAGTTGACCGACCTGTTGATGAACTGCTCCAAGCCCACTCGCCGCTCCTCGATGAAAGACTCCTCAAAAAGGCCCTCATCTCCGCGGAACGGCAACTGTCTTTTTAGTGCTTTCCCCGGCAGGGGTGGTACCACAATCTAAGAGTAAGACATTTTATATAAACAACAGAAAAAAAAGAGCATCTGCATCCATTTATCAACAAACATTCTCTGACTTTAGATAGAAAAGTTGTCACAAGGCTCGCCAAAGCTGCATTTTCATTTTCTCAAATTAAGTTCAACACCAGCACTGTAACTACTGTTTTACCAGACAGCATGTTTATGTTTTATAAATGTGCGCACATTGGGTCACTGTAATTACTTGTTTAGACTGGCATCCTTTAATTATTAGCCTAAAACATGGTATTGTTAGTTACTCACCTTACTGTCTCTCTCAAGCTCATTCTTTAACCATTCAAAGTCGCTGTATCTTCTCCTCACACAAGAATCCTTCAATTTAAAAATGGGAAGGTTTGTCTACATAGAAAAAGAAGAAAATGAGATGATTTATTTTGGTAAAATTCACCGGCTTACTATGAGAACAGAGAAAGTTATCCTGTACATTTGTATGTGATACTGCTGTTTATTATTTTAAACAGCTGATTGGAAATCCACAGAATTAAAAAAAAAAAAAAAAAAAAAAGTAACAAGTGCCAATCTCAGCTATAAACAATGTTTCATTAAAGACCCACTCCGATGAAAATCTTGTTTTTGTGTTTTAAACACATTCTTGTGGCATTTTTCTCATGATTGACGACACATAATCAAGCATAAAATTGCATTTCTAAGTATTTCTTTATTCAAATTGTTGTGAACGAGGATTTAGACAAACAAAAAATGTAGTAGAAAAAAGCTTGTAGCAGTGACGTAGAAGCTACTACGGCAAGCAACAAGTTCCCTGCTCCGCTCCATTCCAATTGTGGACAAGTAGATCTGTGTGCGTCTTCGCTTTCTTCGACCGAAATGATAACTGACTCAGAACTTTAGCGCTGGATTACTCTGAAATTGCATCTGAACTTGCCATTTTTGCTGCACCAGAAAGTTAGGTGGGTGAGAATGTGTAAATGGATGGAAGATTGGAAGGGAGCGGGCTTACTCGAAGGGTCAATGGGATATTGGTGCAGGCTTACTCCGTGCCAACAGTCCTGCCCACAACTCAGAGGCAAATTTCTTATGAACAACAACTGCCCTGCAGAAACTTTGTCCTAGAAAATTTGTTTCTGGTTTGGGCTAAAACTACATTATTATAATTAAAAGGCCACTGGGAACACTTTTAAAATAGATAAAAAGATGACTGGAATGGGATTTTAAAGCTATACAAATACTTCTACAATAGTTACTGAATCTGTCTGGAAATATTTTGTCAAATACAGGAGAGAAAATATAAAAAGTCGAGGTTAAACAAAAAAAATACACATCATGTTGTCCCAAATAATGCATAATAGGTTGCTGTTGAGCCAATTCATTCTGAGTCCATATATTATTGGGTTAGGGACACAGATTCTGGTTTGAGCAGACAACAATAGCAGTAACAGACTCAATGGCATTTTGCTTTTTTCTGCCCCATGATTGTTTGCTGTAAATTTCAGAAAACAAAACTTTAATGTAAGAAATTTGCATTTTCTATTCAAACTTTCACGACATTAGTAAATGGTTAAGATTCAAAAAAAAAAAAAAAAAGGTTTAACTTCCTCTGAACTTCCATTAAAACTTAACCACTGAATCAACAGTTGTTGCAGCGTAATTCTACAAGCCACAACTTGTTGATATTGAAGTCTAAACAGCGCTGACAACACTTTTTTTAAGACAAAAAAGAAAAGTCTGGTAAAAATGCAGTTTTGTAATGACCATGTCTATCCTGTGTCCGCTTCCTGAAAATGTCTTGGGAATGTGCAGTGTAAGCGATTTCAGCATCTCCCTTTTACAAGCTAAACAGTTTCAGGGGAATAAATCTACAACTAGTATTGCTAAGGGTAGCTAATAAACTACTGTACTACTACATGGTACTACTGAGACTAAAAAGCAAAAAAGTAAGAAGAAAAAAAAAAAAAAAGTAGCAAAGTAACAATTAAGACGAAATACTGCTCTTAAACACATGATTAGTGTTATTTTTAAGTTACCCACCTGTTGAAAGAATAAGTGTAGTTAGCTATTTAAATTACGAATATTTAACATAGCTATGAAACATTGCAGGAATAATTATAAATTAACCAATTTTATAATTTGGTTGTATTGATGTGCTTTTTAACTTCAACATTTTGTTTGAATTAAAATCAACTGAAACGGTATTTAATTGAGCATATTTTCGTCCAACAAAAACCTTCAAGAAACTTCTACAGGTAAATAGCTCAACTAGGAAAATCAAACAGCTAACAACATAAAAAAAAATCCCCCAAAAAACTAGGCCGTCTTCAATCCCCGCTTCTTGAGTCCTACTTCTGCGGCCTTTGAAGCGACGCGAGGCGGCTACCGTGTACGTCCCAGTCCCGTTCTTTAGCCTATCGACTCGACATGCTAATAGGTTAGCAAAAACATTGCAATTATCAGTTAGCTTAGCACGCTTAGCTAATTCCCCTTTCGGTCAGAGGTTTTAAACCTACCCTCATTCGAACTTCATAAGTTGTGTAACGGTTTCTTCCGACTCCAACGATCTGAGGATCGTAGACATCTATTTCCAGAAAATTGCTCGGGGGGCCGTAAGCATCCGTCAGATCCTGGGGCTTAGAATTCAACCGGCGAGTGTCGGCTACTACCGGATCTGTCATTTTGTCGGGCTGTAATTTTTTAGAAGGCCAGTAAAGTATGAGCGTAAAAACCAACTAAAAACACGTATAAGTCTTAAATCTCATCTGAAGGCCTCAATTGATGACTATAGCAGATCGGTAGGGTCGGGGAAGTAGCGCTCTTCTTGTTGGGGGCCAGCCAGCCGCCCTGCGCCCTACCCTTCTTCTGTGAGGAAAAATGCGTAGACTTCAGTTCCGTGTTCTGCGGGACTCCACACTCCCCCTAGCGGAGGCTGCAGAAACTACACTGGCATATCAGTTCACTTTATTTGTACATTTATTCTTATATAGAATGAAAAATGTTTCCCCGGTGTGGTGTAAACAATAAAAAAATACTATTTAATTTTATAAGTAAACTATTTAACTATACTTGGTCCATCCTGAAAGAGAGGTACTGTCATTGTAAACTTGGTTTTCCAAGTTAGTGAAGAAGTATTTCGATAGTGTACATCCTACACTGTATGTGCATGGTCCACTGTATAATAGACTTGCTATACCTATACTTTTTTTGCATTCAATACTGCTCCCATACACCCATGCATTATGGCTGGGTATCAATAATAATTTCCAGAAACGATTTGGTACGATTCACAAAAGCCTGGTTCAATTTGATTCTGATTTTTAAAAATTCTTTTGATCCACTTAATTCAATTCAATTTTGAGTTTATAAATATTTGTATTAAAACACATAATAATTTACTATATGTTTTCAATATTTTTATATTAAATTGAGATAGTTCATATATTATTCACATGTACATTGTTATGCTTCTCCTGGAGGGCATTTCAGTTTTGCCACTAGGTGGCAGTCACGCTATAGCATTATATCTTATTCCAGAAGTAGTGTGTTTTAGACCACAAATTGTTACTTAAAAAAATTTCCTTAAAAGAGTTTGGAAAATTCATACCTTTGAGTATATAAAGATGTTCATTCAGTCAGCAATGTATGTTGACGTTGAGCGAGCGTAACATGAGCTGTCCAATGGGAAATTCCATTCAATGTTAGCATCAAGCTAGTAGACTTTAGCTTTGTGCACTAAATCAATCTATATTTACATTAATCGATTATTGATCTGTTAAAAATAAATTGATATAAATCGATTATTTGATTTTACCAACCCATCCCTATTATGTATGTAATCAAACACATGTCAAGCATTTATAATTCTGTCACGCATTCTGTTTGTGCCTCCAGCACCAGAAAGTACGGGGGCACGGAGATCGTGAGCCCCAGGTCAGCCAAAGAATAGTTCTTGTGTTTTGTGAGGAGGGGGCCCCGGCCCCAGAGAAGCAGCCCACCACCTGGAAGTTCTGAGAATCCCCCAAACCCCATGCATGAGCTAGGAACCCCCTCCCATCAAGGACCAGATCCAGCACCACAGGGGCACGGACACCCCCAGGCTCAGATGTGATGTAATCTCCTGCTCATGGCCGAGCCAGAGAACTCAGTGACCCACCCATGAAGAGAGGGCAGCCTCAAGCTCACTTATTGAAATAAACTTGAAGTCTACTGTTGCTAAGGGGAGCGATACTTGAGGCAGGTAATGTGAAAAAAAAACAATCTTTACAAGTAGCTAATAAACATTTTAATTAAAAAGCAATATGAAACAGAATCATGCAAATAAACAAAAAAGAACATTTAAGTGGCATATATGTTTACATGTGTGTTTAGTCATGATTTTATTAGATTCAAAAGTAAAAAAAAGTATTTTTCAGAGTAAATATATTACCTCACAACATGAAATACATCACACAATAATACAAGATAAAATGAATCAATAAAATACCTTGGAAATTGCAAAGCGACTTTTGCATACTGATACTTAAGGCTCACATGATAAAAACCCTGTAACTGTATACCAATTTAAATTTACATATCAGTGAAATATATAATATACTCATAGTTCATAGTTGACTGCATTAAAAAATAATTACATTTACATAAATTCTTTAGACATTTTACCACAAAATGCAAATGCAAACAGAAATGTATCAAACGTAAAATGTTTATCTTTAATCCTATATGGAGAGATTTCATTTCATATAAACGACAATGAAAAAAGACGCCCCAAACAAGGAGGATTAATAAAATAATAAAGATACAATTGCTTTAAACATTTGTCTGTAAAACTGCAACAATAGAAAGCAAAAGCTTAAAATCCTCATTTTTCATTTCACACATTATATTTGACTTCACTCCAAGCTTGAGGATCCCACACTGCTCTTTTTGGACAGTTGTGTTAAAATTGTCACGTTTCACCTGAGGATATGTTACAACTTAAGACACATTTTTATAAAAGAAAACTTGAAAAATAAAAGAACAAATGTAAACTTGGCACTATTTATTTGGATTTTTTCAGGTAAAGTAAAAAACGGAGTTTAAAATAGAAATACACTTCTGAGATAGTTTCCTAAAAAGAAATGGATCAATCAAAAATATGTTATTAGTTGTGTGTTTTTGAAAGTTTCAAATTTTATCTATAAAAGTTTTAAAAAAACTGGATTAATTGTGAAATGATTAGGGGTGTGTATTGGCAAGAATCTTGCAATACAATTTGTATCGTGATAGACATCTCACGATACATTTTGTGATATATCTCAAGACTAAATCAGAATAATTTTTCACTATTTTATAAAAGCTGAAGCTTTGACCCACTGTGCAGCTTGTTTTTAATCGAGCCTGTTATGAAGCATCAGGACTGCGAGTTTATATGATGCTGGCATCAGCGTGGCACAGAGTTTCAGTTCTCACTGGATCACGTTCTTGTTGTTTTGGTTCGGTGAGAGCTGCTCAAAAAGGCTCAATATGTTGTGGTGCCAACTAACGGGTTCAAGTGGAAAACAAAAATAACATACTGAAGAATGCTCATAAATAATTAATTAAAATATAATCTTGTCAGCATTTAAAATTGATACAAGTATCGCCAAATGAAATTTGCGATATACTGTCAAATTGATTTTTCCCTACACTCCATGAAATTATCCCTGGACTTCTATGAACTGAATTTTCTTTTGACCATAAATGATCCACAAATCTTTTAATCATTGCAATAAACTATTTTTACTAGTGCTTGGCGGATCGATCCAAACTATCGATAGTATTGATCTCAAGTTGGTATCGGATCGATACCGACCTACAGATATTGATATTTTTACTCTTGTTTGAAACTTTTCTGTATCTGCAAAGAAGAACCAGCTGAGTCGCTACCTCACCACTTTTGCCCGTCCTGTTAGATCTCAGCAGCCAATTTCACAGTGCACGCAAGGAGGCGGCATGCATTGTTCACCCTATTTCCACTCAAGGTTGACTTGTTTTTGATAAGTTACGTTTTTACCTGTTTTTATTGTTCTATTTAAAGGCTAAAAAGTTACAAATCATATAAATTTCTACCAGTTGTTTTTTCAATTGCTAAACATTTTGATTTATTTTGATATCATAGTTACATGTTTCTTTTGATTTGTTGACTGTTTTGCATTAACATCTTCAATTTTTATTTAATTTCAAGAAGTTTGTGTTTTTATAATTTTTTTCCCATTTATTTGAAAATATTGTCCTCATTCTAATTTTATATTATTCAAGTAATCAAAAAATGGAAATGTATAAACAAAAACATTCACGCAATTAAAAACAATTAAGAGTTTGAGGTTTTTGTCACATTTACGAAAAATATCGGTATTGATATTGGCAATATTGATCGGTATCTGATCATTACCCAATTACTTAGTATTGCCCAGCCCTAATGTTTACCCGTAAATGAGGCTTTTTGAGGGATCAATAAAATCAAACTTGACTGCTTTAAACTTTTAGCCGCAACTTATGGTTTTTCTTCAGGTGAGATGGTGGAGGAGGGCTGGGTGTCTGATGGATCCTTTGGTCCATCTGCAGCCGTGAAGCCGGAGCAGTCGGTTTGGTCGGTACTGACCGAGAGGCTGACGCTGTCAATGCTCTCACTGTCAGACTGGGAGACGTAGATGTACTCACGCACAGGGCAGGCTCGCTCGTTGTAGTTAGCTTTAAAGCCCTCTTTGAGGTTTTTGGAAAACTGAAACCATTCCTTAAGAGAGAAACACAAATCACATCAGATAATCTGCACATTTGCTCATTAACCCTTTAACACTGAAGCTCCAGTTTACATATTCCTTGATTTATAAATAAATAAAGCCTGTAAAGCAAGACTACCAAGGTCCAACCCCAAACTAAAATAACAAAACCCAGCAGTCTAAGACTGCTGAGGACAAAGAGAGGGAAAAGAGAACAAAACAAACCAGAACCACACCAACTAAAACCCGCTTAGCTCCTCAGCCATCTACTCTGCTCCCTGCCTGCCTAGAAAAAGGTCCAGCAGTAGCAGCAGGATGTGACAACGATCAACTTAATTCCAGCAGTTTCCAATGGAGAAAGTGGCTCGTACAAGCAGTAGAGTCTGCTGATTGTGATAATAGTTGAAAAGTTACAGTATGTTAAAGATTTTGTGTTTAAGCGTCACCAGCGACGCCTCTGGCGTTAAAGGATTATCCAACAAAATTTTCCCTTTTCAGATGCATTCTTTCTAAAGTGAGAATTCTTTAATTTTATATGGTTGGAGCTAGAAAACAAAATTAAAATAAAACACCAAAAGCTTAAAAGTCAAAAAAAATTACAATCATTTTTGCAACTATGACAATAAACCAAACCTTTTACAACTGCGCTAACCCTCTGTCTTGTATTTTAGCCATACTACTTTAGTGTGAAACCATTATGTTTCAGAAGAGTTACTAACCTCAATATCATGGGTGACCAGGGAAGGTTTAGGAACCACAGGGATGAGGATGATTCTCAGCCTGAGAAAAAGATAAACACGTTAAACACTTTCAAGATAAACTTTTGTCGCTCAGCTTTTGAGCTAAATTCCATTTTCTTTTCTTATTTTCGACTAAAACAATGTTATGATCCAAATAAATCTAAGAAAGCTTTGCAACTGAATGGTAAAAATCAACTGAAAACTACATTTGTACAAGAGGGAGCTAGGATACAGTAACACAAATTATCCAAATGTCTTATGCACATGTCAAAGTCAATGTGCGGCCCTCCAGATCATTTTATTTTACTGTTATTAATGACCCGGTGCTACCTTGTGCTTATTTCTAACTTGTAGAATTTAGACAAAATATATTTTTATGGAGACTAAGCCAGAAAGGCCAAGTGGGACCCATATGGTTTAAAAGTGGGCAGAAAATGGGGGGCCCTAATATGGTTTGTCTGCAGTTTCTGTGGTGGCTCACTTGTGTTTGCCCACATTGGCTTAAGTGGGAACTCAGGAGATTGGCTTGTTACACTAGCCAGCCTCATGGTGGATGGCGCAGCATGCTAGAAAGCTCCACTGTAGCGAGCTAGCAAGCTAGGCTGTAGCAAGCTCTGCTGTAGCAACCTCCACTGTATGGAGCTACTGAGCTCTGCTGTAGTGAACCCCGCTGTAGCAAGCTAGTAAAGTCCGCTGTAGCAAGCTAGCGAGCTCCGCTGTCGCAAGCTCTGTTGTAGTGAACCCCGCTGTATGTATGTATGTAAGTATGTATGTATGTTTTAGATATTCATGCCTCCCAATTTGCTTAAGATTTCTGAGTATAGTTAGAATATTTTAATTCAATATTATCTACATTTATATGTATTTTGATACATTTATTTTTGTTTTCCTCTCTGCCTTTCTCTTTTATTGCTTAATTTGAATTCATTTTGTTTTCACATGTATACATATCTGGTAACTCGCTTTGTACTGCTTTTGTAATGTCTAACTTATCAATAAAAAAAAAAAAAAAAAAAAACCCCGCTGTAGCAAGCTAGTGAGCTCCCCTGTAGCGAGCTCCATTGTAGCAAGCTAGGAAACTCCATTGTAACAAGCTAGTGGAACTAGCGAGATATGCTGTAGCAAGCTCCGCTGTATGGAGCAAGCAATCTCTGCTGTAGCGAACTCTGCTGTAGCGAGCTCCGCTATATGTAGCTAGCGAGCTCCACTGTAACGAACTCCGCCATTGCAAGCTAATGAGCTCCGCTGTTGCGAGCTCCACTGTAGAAATCTTCGCTGTATCAAGCCAGCAAGCTCTGGTGTAGCATTCTCTGTTGACCATTGGGCGGCTGCCTAGCATAGCAAGCCAACCCACTGAGTGCCCACTTAAGCCAATGAGGGCAACACAAGTGAGGCCACCATGGAAACTGTGGACCAACCCAGTCAGGGTCCACTTTTCTGCCCATTTTAAAATCATATGTGGCCTTGATGTCTGGGGATTAAAATATTTAAAGTTATTTAAGGTTTAAGTTGATTTATTCTGGAATAATATTCCTTTCTGTTTTTATTCATATTAATATTAAAAAGTTCGTTTTTTAAAGCCTTAAAAATTTCGTTTGAGTATGTTCAATAAATGTTTATCCTGTTCAGCCCACGATCTAAGGTGTGTTTTGGATTTTGGCCTCCTGTGTGATTTAGTTTGACACCCCTGGTCTTATGGGAAAACACAAAAAGGAAAAAAAAAAAAAAAAAAAAAATAAATTCAGATTTACTTACCTTTCATGGTGCAGCAACATCATGACCAGTAGAATGAGGACTATAGCCCCCATCACGTACCACACTAGTGACCACACAGACATTGAGCCACCAGTAGGATTTGATTCTGAGATTTAAAAATGAAAGAAATACACTTAGTAAGTTTGTCCATTAATTTCCATTAGATGATAAAAGAAATACTCCTTTGTAGGTGTTCATAGTTGCAGTATTTAGTAGAGAAGTTTTAAATAATTTGTCAAATTTGCACTTTTTGTGGTAGATATGTTCAAAAGTAATTATTTTGTGCAAAAATTAATAATATCAAATAGCTGTGATGCATTTTCATTTGAATGAGCTGTCAGAAAGTAGCACCAGAAAAAAGCATAAAATGCCAAAAAAAAAACCAAAAAAACCCCAGCAAATTTGGTCTTAATTTCTTTAATTTCAGGTGAACAATTTATAAAACCAGCATATGAGCAAACTAGTTAAAGGACTAGTAACAAAAGCAGACAAAGTCCTTTGAAGCATTATTTGTGGACATGTACTGTTCCATTGAAGTATGTTATTTAGCAGTCATACCTGTGCTGTTGTTGGAGCCCCAGATGGCGGGCTCGCTCCATTCACTCCAGTATTCCAGACCGCCTCCACATCCGCCCTCCAGCTTGTTTCTCACTTGCAGCTCGTATCTGGAGTTGTTTGACGGCAGGTTGATGCAATAGGACTTGTCCCTGAAAACCTTGGAGTGCTGAAGAAAAAGAATGACAGAATGAGAGAGAGAGAAAACAACAGGAATACCAAAAACCCAAAAATGAACCCTACCTCCCACTTCATTTGTTTTTTCCTGTAGCGGACCTCACTCTCCACACATTTTTTGTGAGTCTGGTTCCAGTAGAACCACAAGTTTTGGTCGGATCCATATTTGACGGTGATGTTAGTCGGTGGGTTAAACTTGACTGTTCATGATATACAAATATTTAGAAATAGATAACATCAGAATTGTTTCATATGACGTGTTTTCATCACATATGATCACCTTTCATCTTAAGTTGATGTTCTTGCTCATGTCGCTCATCGCCACGTTGCAACACGGTATAGAAGGTGTCAAACCTTTGTGTTTCAACGTAAGGTCGGTCACACCCTGTGTGTGTGCTGTTTCCTGGCAGATACTCGACACATTCAATCATGTTTTTTTTTTCAAACCTGTAAAAATAAAATATGATTTAAATATAGCAAAGTGCGTCTCCATAATAACTGTCCTCATGAGTGCAGAAGAGAACAGAGTAAATTAAATAGACACTTATTTCCTATGACCATTCCTTCAATATATAATGTAAAAAAGATAATTGGGGTTTGATATTCCATCATTCTCCATAAAAAAAGTAGAACCCGCAAAAATAATGTTAATTTTTTTGTTTTGTACAATTAAGAAAACAGTTTTAATGTAGACTCAATAGAAATAAATCAAAATTACTTTCAGCTGTCAATATTATTAATTTGCAAATATAAGTTACAATGAAATGACAAGAGCAATGGTTCTTAGGATTTTTAAAATTCTGTTTTCAGGAGAAGTTAGTGTGATTGGAACCTAACAAATGCGTGTTTAATAAGATATCGCAAAAGCAAAAAAAGAAGAGCGTAAAAAAGTTTAACCAAAAACAAGATATTCTCTCAGATGGACAAATATAGAGGCGAGAAGTAACTCCTTATCAACCTTAAACAAGATGATGCTGATTCAAGCAGATTGCATGAAAATCTAAAGCAAAAAAATAAATAAATAAAGCAACAAGTATTATTTCAAATATGGGACTTGAAAGTTAAAAAGAGTGAAAATATTCAGTTACAAACCAGCTGGTAAAGGTATAATTTCCATCTGTTGTTTTTTTCCAGGAGCAGGAAACATATTTCAGATCTACCACCAAACAGTCCACATCTGTCAAAATAAGATACGGTTATTATGTAATCCAGATTTAGCATGATCAGTAAAAATAATCTTAAGTGAAATCTTACATTGCATGTGAAATTTTGTAACTTTTTTTAAGAATTGCATTCTTCTTGTAACTTTTTAAATAGTGATGAATCTAAAACGATGAAATTTTTGTTTCATTCTTTTTGACATTACTGCTGCTTCACAGGCTACAGACATTTTCTAAATACAACATGAAATGATGAAATAAGGGGAAAATCACATTTAGTCCGATTCTGAACCAGTGGCATCATGTAATTCCCAATTATGTTTAAATTTTGACCTCCCCTTTAACTCGCACATGGTCAAAATGATGCATTCAATTATTTACTGCGTCTGGTTTCTAAAAGCCTTTCTTTTTCAAGCTGCTTTGAGATCACAAATATCATTTCAGAGCTTCCGTTATCGTATTTTTCCAGCGAAAATATTCAGCAGCTATAAATTGCAACATCACAACTTCCTCTCAGATTTTGTATACCAACAACAACCCCACAAAACTGATTCTAATCAGAACATTTTTAATACATTCAAGAACTCATAAAGAATTTTAGACTCTAGATATCGATCAATTAATAGGTTTACATGATTAAACCTGTTGCACTCTGATCATCTTTTGGTCTATTTTCAAAGTGTTCTGTGTTTTTTAATTATGCAGTTTTTAGCAAAAAAAAAAAAAGAAAACAGATTCTGCAGAGCGGCAGGAGTTTGTTAGAAATTCAGCTCTGAACTGTATGTAAAAATGTTGGTGTGGAGTGAGCCCCCCCTTTCCCACCAACTATCTGTCTCCCACTAGCTTACAGCCTCTCATACCCTCACCCAAAACACTGCCAGGACAATGTTAGCGGCGAGCAACATCAGAGTTATCCAATCGTACAGTTTTGAGCTAGCTAAGACAAAGAAAACAAAGTTGTACACTAATGTATTTATCTACAAGTGGTTGCATCAGAATGGAGCTGCCCGCCGGTCGTAACTTCAACGTCACACCTGCAAGCTCTTTCCGGCGGAATTTTTTCATCTGCTCCTGATTGATATTGATTTGAATAAAGAATTACTCAGAATAAGGTTAATTTTCTTTGTAGAAGTCCTCCATCGTGAGAAAAATGCTTCAAAAACATGTTAAAAACACCAAAAACATGATTTTCATTAACCCTTCTTCCACCATCTATCAGTACAGTGGTTAAAAATAAAGACTTGTTATTTTTTTAAATGCAATTTTCATTAAAGTTTGTTTTATACATATATGCATTTATATCCAACTAAGTCATTTATGCATCATGAGAAATTCAAAAATTGTTTTTAAAATGGATTTTACCAACCATGTTTGCAGAATTCTGCAGAATTTTCAGCCAAAGGGGGAGGAAATTTAAAAAGCTTGTTTTAATTTTATTTTAGCTTTAGTTGTTGCTGGTCTCAGACATTCAGCCTCTTTTCCAGCACAGTAAAAATCTCCTAAAAAGACACTAAAGCTCATGAGCTCAATGGTTTAAATGTGTGGACCCATTATGACTTTTATTAGGTCGGTACAGGCTGTGAAAGAGCAAATGCCGCCCACCTCTGACCTGCAAACACTAACGGATAGACTCTTGAATAGGTGTCTTGAAACCACTTCAGTCTGCTTCCAACAAGAAAAGAGCCAAAATAAAAGCTCTTTTTTTTTTTTGTAAAGCTAAAGTTTTTCCTGAAAAACAAATGTAATTTTAAAGCTTTTCAAACTAAACTTGTAATATAGGTATATGAAAAGGGAAAAGGAAAGGAACAAAGACAGGAAACATGCTGAAACGTTCTCCAGTCATTTGCATTCAGTTTCATGAGCTGCCAACAATAGAACTTTCTACGTTTTAGAGAAGCTGTCAGCTTCTTTATTTTTGATCATTTAGACCTTTCAGATTTTGCTTGTTATTAATGGGCTTTTATTGTCAGATGTGTTCTCTAATAAGTCGAAATAAAATGAAACAAAGAAAAGAAAATCTAACAACATTTGAAAGTTTTTCTTCAAGTGGAAAGTTAACTTCTGTCTTACACGGTAATGATTAATCACACGCAAACACACAAATATGTCGGGGAAGAGAATAAAAGGAAATGACGTCAGATGGAAATTTACTCAAAATTTAGAAGAGCGTACATAAGTTTCAGCTTTAAACTAAATTGAATAAATTAGCATTTATTATATTTCTATTTTAAGCCCAGATTTCCCATCAAATTACATTTTTTGAAACTCATTAGTATTAAAATAAAACATGTGTTTGTCGAGCATAGTTAAGACTGATTTATAATTAAGAAAAAGCTTTAAAATGTTTTTTACGTTAATCCATTTTCTAAATGTTATGGGTATTCTTCAAAAGCCTTGAAGTTCACTTGAATTGACTTAAACAAACAAAATGGTAATAAAGATTAAAAAAAAAAAAAAAAGAATATCAAAGTAGTAACAACTCTTACCGGGAGCCTCTTTGGCCAACAAATATCCATTTAAACAGGAAAGCAGTAATAATAGGGCCAACATCGTGGCAGACAGAAAACAGGCTGCTCTCAGAACTGACACATGTTCATCTCTCTGTTCCTGCTGCGCATGTAATCAACCTTTACCATCACTGGTTTCATTTCCTGTCAGTCACGACTACTGCAGAAGCAGAAGACTACTATCCTAACACGTTGAAAACAAACAGATGGGAAAGGATAAAAATGTTTCAGCTCAGCAAATGTTAGTATTGAGAAAAAAATCAAAGATTTAAAAATAAAGGAAAGGGATTGATCACTCAGAAATTGAGATTTTCTTTTTGTTACGACCTCAAACATATGACAACGTTGTTGCGTATAACCGTTTAAACACAAAATTATAAAAATAAAACGTTCTCTATTTGTAATCAACAATTTAAATAATATTTTACACAAGCAAGATTTTTATGGTAAGATAACTCCACCCAGTTGACAGTCATCCTGTCAACTTCTGAAATGAAAGACTGTGTGACGATCATTTTTTTGCATTTGATTTATGATAGAATTTACTACTATTTAACTAAGACTTAATCTCACAACGAGTCAAATAATTTCCCCTTGTTTAATGTCAAAAAGTGATTGGCTGCGAGTGTGGGGTGTTTGACTTCCTTTCTGAAACTATTTCAAAGTTAAAAACAACCAGATACAGCTGAAGAGGGCTTTTCTTGCTCTTTTTGTGAAACGCTTTGATGATCTTTTTCGTGTGTGTGGGGCAAAATTTTATTTTAATTTCTTTTGGCTTTCTAGCTAAGTCAAATACCTACTTGCAGACTGATGCTATAATGCCTGCATGAGAGAGAAAACATTCTTTTTATGTCTCTGCGCTTCTGAGGTTTTCTTTTTTTTTTCAAACGAACATTGACACACAAAAATTTGTCATCCAATTGTGGTTTAACTACTCTTTTTCCTGTTCAAAAAAAAAAAAAAAAAAGGCAAATATGGAGAGAATATAGTCTCATCTGATATATGTGTGCGTAATTCTTGATTTGTAACTTGTGTCTACCTATTTGTGCGTAACTGAATTTGTGGGTGCATAATTCTTGATTTGTAACTCATTTAATACATTTTGTGCGTAACTGTGCGTACTTGCAATTGTTTATTCACGTAAAAAAAATTACAAAATACACAAAATGGGAACCGGTACTGGCCGAAGAGCTCCGTAGCGAATGTGCTAGCAGGAAAAGCGCAGCTGCAAGGGAGCAATGAGAATGGGGAAGCTTTAGTGTTGAGTATGAATACACAATTGAAGTACATGAAGCTACACATGTTCTGTATGAGTTACAAATCAAGAATTACACACACACCTCCAAAGTTACACACAAACATACAGACTCAAGTTACAAATCAAGAATTACAATTACACAAATCGGATACTTTCTCAACATCTCCCTATAGTCAAAGGGGAGATTTTTTGACATTTTGACTTTTTCCAACTTTGCTCAAAAGTAGTCAAATCTGTTGTTTATTCATGAGGTATTCATTAGTTCTAAAATAAATAATATTTCTATGCTGTATGTAAGGGAAACAGAAAAACAGGTTAAAATAAAACAGGAACATTTTCAATGTAATTTAAGCATTTGTATTAATCATTACTTTAAAAACAGGTGGAAAAATAGCTTTGAGCACATAAAACGTCTTTGTTTTTAATAACTTTTTCTCCAAATTTCTTGGTCATATGCCATGATAGTGGTGGTTACTATAACCACAAACCAAGGCAAATTTTTTGCTTTCTTTTGCTTGTTACCTTCGCTGAACTTTCACCTGAGTCTAGTACAACGAAAACGGGTATTAAATTCTCACTCTATCTATATTTTACGTATTGCAAAATTGTTCCCAGGGATTTTTTTTGTTATGATAATGCAGTTTACAGCAAAAATAAAAAAGTCTGTTGCTTTTTAATCCGCAGTGTCAGGAGTTGGGCGGGACTGTTGACCCGGAAGTAAGCCTCCATTGATATCCCATCTTCCTTTTGTTTCTACTCTCTCCTGAATGCAGCCCCTAACAAACCCAAACTAAAAATACCATTATAGTAAAATAGGAAAATCATTGCGTTAAGAGGACAATAACTCTCCTCCTTTCAAATTTCTGCCAAACCATCCATGGTCACTTCTTTTCCTGTTTTATTTGACAACACTGTCAGTTCATTATATTTTAGGATTTTTTTTATTTTTAAATTATGACAATTTTTGTCAAGTTAATGTTCAAAAAATATAAACCTAAAAGCAAAGCAAGACAAAAATCACTACATAACAGAAGAATTTAAGCTGCAGAAATAAATAAATAAATAAATGATGATGCTATTTCTTAAATATTTGTATTTTCTAATTTTACTGGTCAAAATATCATATTTTATTGTTGGGCGTTACATTTTTGCATTTGAATCAAAACTAAAAACAAAAACAAAAATGAAGTTCCGGGTTGAACCACTGAGGGTCGTTATTAAGCATTACATTGTGACGACTTTTATTTTGAAAACAGGAAGTGTTTGTGTTTTTGTTGCAGTCACGGGGAGAGCTGTCATTTGCATTCGAGGGGAGTGAATTCCAAGCTAAACCAACAGAGGTTCCAACGACAAATGTTATTTTCTCACACACGGCTACGATGAAATTCCTACGGAGGCTGTCGCGGAGTCTGAAAACGTTCAGACCTCCATTTTTGCTGCCTGTTTTACTGACTGCCTTGTTCGTCCAGAGCCGAGGCGACAGCAATGTGTTGGACAACGTCGTTACTGAAAGAATGGCTGAGGAAAGCCACCGACAGGACAGTGCCAACTTACTCATATTCATCCTACTGCTGACTCTCACCATTCTAACTATATGGCTTTTTAAACACCGCCGATTTCGGTTCTTGCACGAGACAGGACTCGCTATGATCTACGGTAGGAACATGAAGGGTGGCTAACGGTCATGTCAATTAATTAATGCTAGCCTTCTCGGACGCCGTAGGTTAGCTCCTTAAACGTAACCGATAAGCCAATTAAAAGGTTTCATTTGACGTGTTAAGCTACGCAGGCCTCCATGTAAATGTGTGTAAATGCGCTTTGTAGTTCCCTTACATTTGTCAAAATTTAATTGTCAGATTTTGTTAGAAATTTTATCAATATAGTGTATTATCGACGGGAACATTCTGAGGCACTCAAATAATGCTAACATATTAACTAGTTATTAATAACTAGATTCTTAAATGTAATAAATTACATCAGATTAAGCCACGCCCCTTTCAGGAAAACAAATGCTGCAGTTTGTGTTTACTTCCGGTTGGGCTCTGACCTAATTTACTCAAAGTTAAACATTCATGATTATAGTTGACCTCTAAAATAAATGAACAACATATGCAAAGTTGGCTTAATATTGATAACATACAGTAATAAATAAATAATAAAAAGTCTGTAAAAATTGATGCAGAGCTTGTTCAGATCTTTGGTAATTCCAAACTGTTTATGAACATTTTCCTGCTAAATATTATGTGCTCACCTGCATTAGGTTGCACGTTTGTATGCATATAAGCAAATTCTAATTTCAAAGTGACTTACAGAGACACATTCAAAACACAAACAGATCAGTGTAAAAAATAATGAAATGATTCAAACCCAAATCGTTGAATAGAAATTATTACAGTTGATAATTCTCAAAATAATTGTGACGCCATTGCTCAATTTTCAAAGTATTTGTGTTTGTTACCCATAACATCCCTCATGTTATGGGTAAGACTTGGGCTTTAGCATAAAAACCAATAAATCTGTATTATGCTGATGACAAAATTGAAACTTATAGTGCTGCTTAGATTTTTTTGATATATGTTTTTTAATTATGTTTTTGAAAAATATTTAAAAATAGATATTTAAGTGACCCGTGAAGTGCCAAAAAGTCCACCCCTCTCACACGTTATTCAGTTTTGAGGACCAGATTATTTAAGGTTTTACTTTTATCACAAACTGTTAACACATTCCAACAGCGGTGTGATCTAATTTAAAATCAAGAAAGTACTCGTTTAGTTTTTTTAAATCACAATAATTTAAGTATTTGTAGCTCTACAGGTATGTGTAGATCAGCAAAAAAAAAAAAAAAACTATTATAGAAATGTTGTGACATCCTTTTTTTTTCTGACAAATAAAATCTGTTTTTGTTTTTTTTATCATATTAACCCTTTGATGCCTATTGATGCAAAAATAATTTATTATCTCCATGATAGCAGAAACATAAGTGAATTTTTAGTTATTTTTTCTAAATTTATTTCATTATTTTTTTTAAAAAATCAGGAAGTGTGCCAGCTGATTGGAAAGTATGTATCAATATTTTTGTGTTATTAAAAAAAAAAAAAAAAATTCTTTTATGTTAATATGTCAACAATGTAAATTTTAAAAAGAACTCTTAAATATCTGCAATTTAAATTTTGACGTTTTGTCTGCCCCCCCTCCCCTAAAGGCCTGTTAGTGGGTGTGATCCTGCGATATGGCGTCCACGTGCCTCAGAGCATCAGCAATGTGACCCTCAGCTGTGCCGTCAACGCCAGCCCCGCCACTTTACTGGTCAACGTCAGCGGACGATTCTACGAGTACACCCTGAAGGGGGAGATCCGGCAGGGAAAGGGCCACCAAATGCAGGATGACGAGATGCTCAGAAAGGTAAGAGGGCGATCAGAGGGCAGGAGACTGGTTAATGAGTGACCAATGCAAATGCAAAGAGCTTGTTAAGTTCTGTTGCTATCCACATTTAGGGGTAGTTTTGGTGGGATGGTCACAACTACAAACTGTGGCACATTGTATACTCAACCTGAAAGTGTAAATATTGATGTTTAGTTGTTGGTGTTTACAGGTGACCTTTGACCCAGAAGTGTTTTTCAACATTTTGCTGCCTCCTATAATATTCCATGCAGGTTACAGTCTAAAAAGGGTAAGTAATTAGCTTACTAACAATAGATTGATTAAAAATAGTTTTAGCATAGTTTTTAAGAGCTAATACTGTATTTTTCCCCCAAAAAAATCTTTAGAGACACTTTTTTAGAAACATTGGCTCCATCCTGGCCTATGCGTTCGTTGGAACCGTCATATCCTGCTTTATTATTGGGTAAGTCACAGTCCCATGCACCATCACACTCACACAGTGATGGCCGCAGACAAAGACACTTCTCCGCATGGGCAGGCAAAGCAGGAATCCAACCTGTGACCCTCTGAATAAAGGTTGACCGCTTTGCCTCTGTGTTATGTAAATTCTTGTACGATATTTGTCATGCAAAATGGGATTTCAGCTGTAGACTCACTGCTTGTTGTATGTTCACCCTGCTCTGGAGCAAAATTATACAATTGTTATACATTACACAATCTTTTTGCACTTTAAAAAAATAATTTATTTTTTTATTTTTTATTTTTATATTTTTATTTTTAAAGTTTTTTTTTTAAATTTTGTTTGTTTTTAATCTATTTTTATTTCATTATTAAAAAAGTATATATATATATATATATATACATACATATATATAAATACATATTTTTTAAATTTTTATTTAATTATTTTTGCATTTTTTCTTATATGCAACGATTCCCACAATTTGGTTTAAAGCTGGGTTAAGGTTGTATTCCGGTTTAATATA
Organism: Oryzias javanicus; assembly: GCA_003999625.1. Lineage (NCBI taxonomy): Eukaryota > Metazoa > Chordata > Actinopteri > Beloniformes > Adrianichthyidae > Oryzias > Oryzias javanicus. The sequence goes on from CM012450.1 coordinate 23,456,082, forward strand.
TGATTTATTTATGACAAAACAACAACAAAATAGAAAAATAATTTTTTTATTTGCCAATAAGCAATTAACAATGACAATGAACCTATCAGTTGGCTAATACTAATCCTATAATAAATAATAATTCCTGTTTGATACTTTCAAAGTAAAGGTCTGTAGTAGAGATGCAACGATTCACTTTCCTCATGATTCTATTTAACATACTGTTCAGTTACAAACTGAGAATTGTGACTACCCTAGTTGTTATCACACTTGTTATTAGAGGTGTGTACAGTCTGCTGGGTTGGGCCAGGGGGGGAATTTTATCTCAGACATCATCACCGTTCAAACAAACCCAGTAGCTCTGCATGATGTCTGAACAACAGTGACTCTTTTATAGGATCAGTAAATAAGAAATAAAATTGTTTATCGTCTTGTCCGTTTTCTTCTCTCTCAGCATCATCATGTACGGCTTTGTGTCCTTTATGAAAGTTGTGGGTCAGCTTGGGGGGGATTTCTACTTCACTGACTGCCTCTTCTTTGGTGCCATCGTCTCAGCAACAGACCCAGGTGAGGAAAGCCATTAGAGCTTAATTCATGGGAGCATTATTTCCTGACATTTAGGAGGAAAATTACAGCTTGTCTGGTATTTTAGGCCTGTTTGCAGATCCTGAATCCATCTTTTTGTTACAGTGACAGTGTTGGCTATCTTCAATGAGCTAAAGGTTGATGTGGATTTGTACGCCCTGTTGTTTGGGGAAAGCGTCCTCAATGATGCCGTGGCCATTGTCCTGTCCTCGTAAGTTTTTCATAAAAATGAACACAAAAAAAACTGATTATCAGATGTTTTAAGAAGTTTTTAGTTAATTAGTTAATTAATTTTTTAAATTTACAACTATTATTTTATATAGCAGAGAAAATGTTCAGTCAGTGTCAGAGCAAGTTTCTTAAATGCAATTATGAAGAAAGCGTTTGCTCCAGTAATTTAATCAGCATTTGAATTATTCAGAGTGTGAGGAGCTAACTCAAATCAGCTTGTTTGAATCTCACCGACATCCCTCCTTGTCATTTCACTGCTTGCCCTCCTTCACCCGTCTGTGTCATTCATCGCCCGCCTGCACGTATGTATGCAGGGTTCTCCTTCGCTTCGAAAAGCAGGGCAGGCAGGGGGGCGGCGCTGCTCGCCCCTCTGGAGAGGAGAGCTCAGTCTGGCCTCCTCAGGGGGTTGAGGAGTGGTTGGGAGAGAACCTGACGTTCACTCCTCGGTGGGGAGAACAGTCTGGATTTGGGCTAAAACATCTCAGCTGATCCAGATACATTTTTGTTTTAGATTCCAGCTTTGGATGAGTTCTAGCTTCCTTTACATCCCTTTTCCTCCATATTCCTTCCCCGCATCATCTTCAGTTGTCTGTGGGGTGCCGTTTGTAAATCAGCTAAGTAACAATTTTAATATCAGTGTTGTAGAATATTTAGCATTTTTTAGGAAAAAAAAGGTCTTCTTTTTCAAATGTATATTTTCCCAATTTAAATTTTTGTATTATAGGCGTTATATTTACTAACTAAATATTTTGTTGGCAAGCTAAATATTTAATTTTACGCTAAATATTTATTTTAAAATTATATATTTAGCTTGCTAAACTAAAAATTTTAATTTTATGAAAATAAATATTTCGTTAACACATTAAATATTTAGATCTCCTCTAAATATTTATTTTCCTAATGAAATATTAAAGTTTTGTCACTAAACATTTAGTTTGGAGTTAAATATCTAGTTTAAAATTAAATATTAAGCTTGGATCTAAATATTTAGTTTTTTTTAATGGATCTAAATATATAATTAAAAATGAAATATTTTGATCCAAACTAAATATTTAGTTATCTTACTAAATATTTAGTTAAAAACTGAATATATAGCTTGGATCTAAATATTTGCCCTTAAACTAAATATTTAGTTAAAAAAACTAAATATTTTTAGTTCAAAATTACATATTTAACTTGCATCAAAATATATAGTTAAAAATTAAGTATTTAGTTTAAAACTAAATAGATAGTTTATATTTAGTCTTAATAAAATATTTAGAAGGAAGCTAAATATTTAATTTTTAACTAAAGATATTAAGCTTGCCAACTAAATCTTTAGTTAGAAAATGTAACATTTATAAATACATTATTTTAAAAGGTGAAAATATGCATTTGAAAAATGAAACCTGTTTTTTTTTTTCTCCTAAAACACCCTAAACATCTGAAAACACTGATGTCAAAATTTTATTTTGCAGATCTACAAACGGTACCCCAAAGTTTTCATCCTTTAGATCCTCGATAAGATTGAAGATTCTACTTTTATGCACGACTTTGGATATGTAGACTTTCAGCTCAGATTGTTCCAGTTTTCTTTTTTCTCTCTTGTGAGCATGACCCCTTTCCCTCATCCTGGATTTGTATTCAAAGCCTTTTTATTATCTTCACGTATTTACCTGTCCTCCACCTGCCCTCCAGCTCCATTGTGGCGTATCAGCCTGCAGGAGACAACAGCCACAGCTTTGAGGCCATGGCAATGCTCAAGTCATTCGGCGTCTTCCTCGGCGTCTTCAGTGGATCTTTTGCTCTTGGAGTGTCCACCGGAGTCATGACTTCCTTCATATCCTTTTATGGTGACTCAAAAGGACCAAAAAATATTTGTTTGCTTTTTCCTTAACTTTAAATTCTTTCTCACGTGACCAAGTTTACCAAGCTGAGAGACTTCCCTTTGTTGGAGACGGCTCTTTTCTTCCTGATGTCCTGGAGTACGTTTCTTCTGGCTGAGGCCTGCGGTTTCACAGGTACCTCCTAGAAACACGCACAGACATTTTATCTTTCGACCTTGAATCAGTTTTCATTAAACGAAAATGCTGACAATAGAACGCAATTTGCACTGACGTGTGCAAAACACTTTAAATGTTGCAGAGCTGCTTAGAAAACCAGTTCCGCTGTTTGATCACGATCAGATTTTTTTAGTTTGTTCCTTGTCATACTTCCAAGTATCCATCTGTCTTTGAACATTTTGTGAGAATTTGTGTAAGAAACCAGCATTTTTAGACTTTCGTCATGACAGTTTGACACAAAATGACAAAAAAAAAAAAAATTGGCGAGCATTAGTGTTAGATATCAAGCTTCACGTTTGTGCTGCTCCTCAATTTATTCTGTGGACTCCTGCTGGTGTTTTGCTCTAAGAGATCAATTTTTTTTCTTAAAGCTGAAGAGACTTTGTACTTTTCCAGGTGTTGTAGCAGTTCTGTTTTGTGGGATCACTCAGGCTCATTACACGTACAACAATCTGTCACCAGAATCCCAAGAAAGAACCAAACAGGTAAGGACTCAACAACAATTCCATTGTTTTTAAGAAACTTTAGTTCCAAATAATAATAAAAGAAAATACTGCAGTTTTTTATGACTCCAAACATGAGCTTTGCCAAGTGCTTCAGCTTAAGAACACTTGAAAGATCAAGTGGCTTAATTATAAGTCAAAATACTCAGAAGAAAGGATGTTTCAGTGACTTCTTAGAAATCCTCAAGTGAGCGACATTTGTGGTTTAAGAGCTGATAGACAAGAGTGTGTGTTGTGGAAACATATCTGTCATCTAGATTCTGTGGAACCAGCTCTGAAGGACGCAAATCGGTCCATCACGTGGTTTTTTTTTCTTCTCATTTTTAAAAAAGGTCAAATGGGAAACAGAAGACTTGTTTTGAACGACTGACAGATTATACCAGAAGTGGAAAGGTTTTATATGCAGAACAAGAGTTATTTTAGGTGCTAATGATAGAAAAATAATTTTATTGTCACATTAAATGCATCAAAATTACAAATTTGATTTGAAGTCAGTGACAAAAAAGCGAAGTAAACACTGAAATAAAATGAATAAAAAAGCTTCCATATTTACTTTATAGCCATTGTAATGTATTTACTGCACTCGCTCAGAAACATGTTTTGATGAACAATAATTGAATAAACAGAGGTGGGAGTGGAGTCACATGACTTGGACTTGCGTAAGACTCAAGTGATGACTTCAAACTTGCCTTGGACTCTCAAAGCAGAGACTCGTGGCTTGACTCTGACTTTAGCATCAACAACTTGTGACTTGATTTGGACTTAAGCATCAATAACTCATGACTTAACTTGGACTTTAGCCCTCTGACTCGGAAAGACTTGCTATTTTTCCCCAAATCCAAGGATAAAAAATGATCTTGAGAAAGCCTCAATATACTGTCTCCTTTGTCTCCGTATTAGTTTACATCCGTGTGGGATGTTGGATCAACATTTGTTCAAATTAGGGCCACATTGGTTTAATCCAATAATCCAACCAATCAAATTGGAGAAAAACCTTCCTCCATTAAGACTGCAAGTCCCTTTTTGCCGGTATTTTTTTTTTTACATTTCTTCATTTTGGAATTTTGAAGCGTGAATGCATGAGCATCAAGGGAATTTAATAAGTTTTCAAAACGTTGATAAATGAATACAGTTATTATAAGAAAACATAGTCTAGTAAGTAACTGTCATTAAAAGGACTTGAAAAGACTTGAAACATTAAAGGTAGGACTTGAGACTTGACTTGAGACTCGTTGACCTTGACTTGAGACTTACTTGTGACTTGCAAAACAATGACTTGGTCCCACTTCTGTTAATAACGCTCATATTTTTGTTTCTTTTCCGTCAGCTCTTCGAGCTGCTCAACTTCCTGGCAGAGAACTTCATCTTCTCCTACATGGGCCTGACTCTCTTCTCCTTCCAGTCACACGTCTTCAATCCGTTGTTCATCATCGGAGCCTTCGTATCCTTCACTCTGTAGAGGCACCAAACAAAACAAGCTCCATTCATTCCTTTTTCAGGCTCAAGAAAATACAAAACATAAAAATAACACAATACAAACATCAATTTAAATAGAATAATTCTGATTAAAATATTTTTTTTAGTTGTTAAAACCAGAACCACTGATATGTATTTTATTACTTGTTTTATTAAAGCCTAAAGAAACCCTAAAATGTAGAGCTCTGTTGAAAGAAACTGAGCTTAGTCAGCTGTGACTTTCTGAACCACCATCCATCATTTTTTCATTCGTCTTTCTGCACGCCGCTGACTTGTGTGGTGGTTGTGTCCTTGACCTGGATGCTCTGTAGGTGGCCGTGTTTGTGGGCAGAGCTGCAAACATCTACCCCTTATCCTTCCTCCTCAACCTGGGCCGCAGAAACAAAATTGGGTCGAACTTCCAGCACGTCATGATGTTTGCAGGTATGACTTGGATTCAGATTCTTTTTTTGGGAGAACTGAGAATTTAGTATAACAGAATCAAATCTGGACAAAAAATATGGAGGAAAAAAGAAAACTATCAGAAATCGCTTTCATAAAATATTTAAGGAGCTTTAATTGTGTTTCAAGGATTAAAAATGCATATTTTCTATGGTAACTATACAGGTTAATATAGTGCTAGAGATAAACCAAAGTGAAAGTCAGTGCAAGAGGGTAAATATTTTTCTGTTAGACCCCCCAAAAAACATGAATTGATTTTTAAATGTGATTAGAAACAGAAATGTGTCGATTTTTCCCCAATCCAGCATAAAAAGAAAAAAAATGTCAACTTTATGAGAAAATCTAAAACAAAATAAACATTTTAAACAGCAGTCTTCACAAAATATGTTGAATTTTGACATGTAGGATTCTCTGAATTGCTTATTTTTAACTCTTTTGGCATCTGTTATTAACTTTAAATGCTAAGTTTTAGTTTCCATTTTCCTAAATAAAAAAAAAAAGTCTGTTTTTGTGACAAGGAGGAAAATTCTGAGCTGGATCTGTATATGTAAACTGGAAACCTTTATTTTACAACTTTGAAATGATTTTATTGTGACCCGCTGCGCTTTGCTATCTTTCTTTCTTTGCCTTTAAGCAATAATTTTGCCCCCGCCACCATCAAGAACTCACCAAAATCTGCACACAACTAGTACCCAGTGGAAATGAATCTGTGCCACAGTAAATGTCCCCTCAAAAAAAAGGATCACATCACAGAGGGCAAAACTGTCAGGAAAGAGAGGATTTTGTCTAAAATCCTGTATGGGAACCTACGATTTGGCAACCATTTTGACAAAGTTTAAAATTTGGTGATTTTCATTTTCCAACAATATGGGGAAAAAAAAACTTTAGTTTGAGTGATCTTCATTAAATTTCACACCTTTTACTTTTGAGTAGAGGCCACCATATTGTTAAAAAAAAATCAAATTTTAGTATCTTCTATAAATTTGAACTCCTATATAGGATTCCTATGTATTGCCTATAAACTCCTGAAGCATCATTGAAAAACTGGGGAAAATGTCGTTTATATATAGAAGCCCGAGCTCACATAGGTGACGTTTCCTGTTGTCTGCACAGTTTTTACTGGAATATTGCGAACATTTATTATACGAGTCGTTGGCTCAAGCTGAAGGAAAACTATATGAACATATTAGGAATGTGGGTATGGTTAACAGAAAAACCTCCGACCCAAAGGAAATCAAAAAGTTTACTTTTGCCAAATCTTCTCCAAATTACATCAACTTTTCTACCCCAGGTGACCAAATGATAAAATGGTTGCCATAGAGATAAAACCAAAAGAAAAGTTGGCACACAATGCTGGTCGCACAAAATATTTATTTCTTGGAATGTAAGCATTAAAAAGCAAAAACAGAGTTAACATCTGCTCAGAGGCATACAATATTTAAGACATTGTACTGATTTCCATTTATGTTCTGTAAATCTACACCAAGTACAAATAAAGCTTTAAATAATTGAAGATTATTAGGTTTGCTTTCATTCATTAGGTCCTACAGTGCCATTCTGCGTTTATTTTTTTTCTGCAGGGCTCCGCGGTGCCATGACGTTTGCTCTGTCCATCCGAGACACAGCCACCTACGCCCGTCAGATGATGTTTTCCACCACTCTGCTGATTGTTTTCTTCACCGTGTGGATCTGCGGAGGCGGCACCACGCCGATGCTGTCCTTCATGAGCATACCGTGAGTCCGAGCAGCTCTGAGCTTCTTCTGTAGTCCATTACAAAAAAAACTAACGGGGACTTTTTTTCCAGAGTGGGGGTGGACTCTGATCAAGAGCACACTGTAAGTTACTGTTTAAATGACTCAATTAAGTACTTTTTGCTTTGCTGTTGTAAAATAAAGAAGATCTTAACTCTCATCTTTTGGCAGAGCTCAGTGGATGGTTCCCAGAGGAGAAGCACTAAACATGAGAGTGCTTGGCCTTTCAGGATCTGGTATAACTTTGACCACAAGTATCCTTTGAATCATGGATGAATGCATTCTGTGTGCTGAGGTTGTTTTAAGCCACCAGAGGGCGCTCTTACCAAACTCCTCTATCATTTTAACAGATATTTGAAAGCCCAAGTCACAAACTTTATCCAAAAAATATACTGTTTCAATGTGTTTTGTTAAAAAAAAAAAAAAAAAGTGATATGACCTTGACAGAAGCTTTCTCACCAGTTATCTGAAACCCCTGCTGACCCACAGCGGCCCTCCGCTCACTGCCACACTGCCAGCCTGCTGTGGACCGCTGGCTCGGTGCCTCACCAGCCCACAGGCCTACGAGGTTTGGAAGCAAAACCTATACATTTATAAAAAGTCACTTATTTTAAGAACTGATGTTTATATGGAACTGCTGTTTTTAAGAACCCACTTTGATGAAAATTGTGTTTTAATCATGTAGCACAGTAGGACCTTTATTACAAAAATTAAGCTTAAAATTGGATTTCTGAGTATTTATTTTCTCAGATTATTATGAATCATTAGAAGAGAAAAAACACTGTTTGAAAAACATTCTATTTGTTACATAGAAAATACACTGGGTGGTTTGCTCCATTCTGATGCGTCCATCTAGTAGTATCATCTAATAGTCCTATTATCAAAACGAACCACCCTGCTAAAGATTTATTTTCTTTCACTGTGAGATTACCAAACCACACAGCAATAGAACTAGTGAGAGCACTGTCAATACAACATTTATACAAATTTGATGGTATGGTTTTGTTTGAGTGAATTCCCAAAGTCTTCATAGAGAAAAGACTATCCTTCTAAACAATACTGCTGGTATTCTTCAGCAATTTATACCTGTGAATCGTGAATGACAACAGGCTTTGTGTTTCTGCTTTGAATAAAGTCAATGATCAGTTCACAAGTCCTTGAAGTATTTAACACAAGATTGTTCTCTTGAAAATACATTATCCCCTACTTCTGCTCATCATTTGAGCTGATCAAACCATAGATACTGATGTCATCATAGATCTTTATGTAGACGAACAGTGGCTGTCATAGCAGTTTTGGGGCCCAGGCGAAAAAAAAATTGGTGCCCTGTTCAGCAGTTGTATTAATTATTTCTTGAAAGAACGTCCATCAAAAAACTTCACTGGTGCACTTTTAGACATAGTCAATGTCAAGAATTCAAACATTTTGATATGAATTTAAAAAGTGAAATCATATTCAAATGTTAAAAGAAGTTTATTATTGCCCACAGTAGCAGTCACTGACTGCAAGGACCATATTGTTTTATATTTATGGCTGTGTCTGATTTCCCACCCTAATCTCTAATTTTAAAGGCAATTTGGACACCATGCTCACTACTTTTCTTTTGTTTTTTTAAAAGCAGGATATGATGTGTGATGTCACCAATTTCACGAATTCAAAATCGAATCAACATTTCACAACGTTTATTTATGACTGCACTGTGTTCTGATGATAAAAATGTGGATGGTTTATTAGAAAATTACTTTTAAACATGTTTTTTTGTTCAAAATCGTTCGACAATGCATTGTAGTTTATATTTGCTAATCTAGGGAGCATCGATGCACGCTAGTTTTTCACAAAGACTTCTGGGAAATTTCTAGTGCTCTCGATTTTGGAACTAGTAGATTCAGACAGCACTAGAAAATGACAAACACATTATATTGTGCACTATTATAGTGAGTAGGGGGGATTCTGACATAGCTTATGTCTAACTTGCTGTTGATGGAATAGTCCATTGCTACACAGGGACGGGGGAGAAAGAAACACTTTTACATAAGAAGTTAATTAATTTCAGTAATTTTGTCTATTTTATGACAGAGTTAAATAATATTGGATGCGGTAATTATTTTAGACATTTTTGAGTCTTTAGCTGGGGCCCTGAGGCAGTCGCCCCCCTTTGCCTAATGGTATGTCCACCCCTGTACACAAATTGATCCATGGATTTCTTCGTTTACCTCGTCCAACCAAAGCTTTTTGGCTGGATAGCTCCAATATTGCTCGCCATTTTTGCTGCACCAATAATGTTAGATTGGGATTATGAGGGGCTGTAAGCGAGCTGGAGAGCGTGTAAACAGATAGCTCAGTTTTGGGTGATGGGAAGGGGGATGGGGTTGCTCTGCTCCAACAGTGCTGCCCACAAGTCAGACGTGAATTTATAATGAACTATTGCCGTTCTCCAAAAACGATTTCTCGGAAAACGACAGATTTTTGTGTAAAAACGGCATAATCATAATTAAAAGGCTGCAGGAAACGCTTTTATTAAAGATCAAAATCAAAAAAGTTTTTTTTCTGGCTAATTATTCCTTCTTTTTTCCAGAATGAAGGCCAACTTCACGACGATGATTCTGACTTCATCATGAACGACGCCAGCGTGAGCTCCATGTACGCCGACGTCACGGTGAGCACGGACGCCTCCGGCTCTCGCACCGTCAACCACAAGCACCCCTTTTCTTCCGCCGGAGGCCAGTTCAACGAAGGTCTGGACCGGGAGCTCACCCTGACCGACCAGGACGTGACCATCCGCGGCACGCGCCTCGTTCTGCCGGTGGACGACTCGGCAGAATCGCCGAGCACCGTCACCCTCCCGCCGCCACCCTCCCCGCCACACTCCGAGCCGCGCCGACACAGACTGTAGGAAGGTTCGTGTCAGCTGAAATCCCAACTTTGACGACAAAAAGGTTTTGATCATTTTTGTTTGATGATTATACGCGTGTTCTCTATGGGACCATTTTTATGTCACTTTAAGCTTTAGCACTGATGTAGAGCATTTACTGATCCGTCACAAGTGTCTGCTGAAGCTGTGTGACCTGAAGTGATGATCTGTGTCAAACTCAGTTTGGGGTCATCCGCACAGTTTTCTGATTCTAACACTGCTCCGTCTTTTTTTACCTCTAACAGAAATTATTTATTTAACAACTGATTTAGGTTATTTATTATTTATTTGTTTTGGTGTGAAAAAAGGTACTACACGTTTTCTCTCGTGGTACTTCTACTGAATGAACGTTGTGAAGGTGACGGCGGTTTGTTCCCTTCTCAAAGTGTAGCAGATGCTCGGACTGTATCCTGTAGACCAGAGCTTCCCTGTGAATGTTTTCGTCTTTACTGTACGTGAGAGGGAGGTCAATCTGGCCTGATTTTAATGTAGTTAATAGGGCTAAAGTTTGTTTTAAATCATAGGTTGGTTAAACTTTGTTTAAAAAAAAAAAGAAAAAAACACAGACGAACAAAAAGGTAACTCCTGTGTCTTTGTGATGTCGTGTCATCAAAGAAAACTGTTTGCTGAACTGTCTTGAATCCAAGTGCCTACTGAGGAACTCCATGACGGAAATACACATCATGTTTTCCTTTACTTGGTTATAGTACGGAGAGTTTTTTTTTAATTATTATTCTTTTCATTAATATTGCATATTTCCAGTGTAAATGGACAATCATTTACCCTCTGGCATTTTTTTAAAATTTGGTTAAAAAAGGCTAAATATCGACATTTCTCAAAAGACAGCCAAAATAATCTCTAGAGGAAACCCAAATAAGAAAATAAATGGATGATTATTTTCTGAACAGCACTAATTATTATTATTATTATTTAATTTTTCAAGAAATGATGCAGTAAATGTAAATAACTTGAAAATAAATCTGTGAAAGGTACTAGAACAAAGGAGGATGACTTTTTACTTGATGGTTTTTGTGCACTTTGACACTTAATTTTATCAGCTCTGACTGTTAGAAAAGAAGTTTTAATGTAATATCTCCTTTGTTTATTACAACATCCTTTTTTTCTGTATTTGAAGTGTAACACTGCACGTGGTGGTTGGTCATATTGCTTTTTAAAAAGTATTTGATTCTGATTTTTTTTAAATTAAATTGTAATTTTTCCACGAATTGCTTCAGCAGACAGTATTTTCTGTCAGTTTAACAAATCGTCCCAGCGATGCACATTTCTGTGTTCTTAGATGAAGTGTACTTAAAGAACATAAACACAAATAGATAATTACAAAAAACACAAAAACTGGGATGTGCAAACATTTTTGATCATATTTCTGTAATTTCTTTTGTGATCTGTTCATCATCGTATTTTCCAGGTTTATCAATGGGAGAGAAATCAAGTCTCATATGGATTTTTAAGTGTGATCCTGAAGTTCTGTTGTCAGTTTTAACCCTTTGGAAAATGTGATAAAAGGAAATAAAATACCTTTTAAAATTTTAGCTCGAGTGTTATGAATTATTTATACATTTATGATATAAATATATATGCGTATATATAATAAATGTGAGGTACAAATATTTATGTCAAACCACTTTTAAGAACAAACTTACTCCACTGCATCTCCATAAGAAGGGTGCAGTTAAGGAATAATTGTAGGGAAGATATCAAAAATCATCAAATCATACATGAATGAAAATAATTCATTAAGGGGGATATAATAAATAAATATGAGGAAACTAATAAAATATTTTGAATTCCATGTTTATATGTGTGTTGGTGTATATATACTGTAAATGTGTTGAACTGTTCTTTTGCAGTTTTTTTTCAGCAAATTTATTTTGTTTTGTGTTCATATTACTCAGTAAAAACAGAGTTATATATTTAATATGTACTGAATAAGAAAGAAGAGGCTTGGACTTGATAAGCTCTTAGCTTAGCATCGTTTAATACTTTTGGATTGTTTTTTTTATTGTTTTTTTGGGATAATTGACATTGTTTATTTTTTATTTGTTTTTTTTGTAGTTCTTGTTCAAAAATAAAAATTATATATAAAAAAAGGCAGAAATTTAGGTGTTCCGATTTTTGTAAAAAAAAACAAACATAAAAACGAATGAAACTAAAACAAAAGGCAGAAACCAGCATTGCTAACAGCCAGAAGACAAGATGTTTTGAATGAAAGAAAAGGAACTAAAATAATTGTCAATTAATAATTTAAAGAACTCAAATTTGCACTGAGGGAGTTTAAATCTGTACGTGTTCTTCAGGTCCTGTTCTCCTGCTCAAATCTTTCCATTTGCTGGGACCTGCTTTTGAAATTTGGCTTGATACAAACCTGTCAAAATTCACCAGCCAATAGGATGACAGACCTCACTAACCAATCACTAACCAGTCTAACTTTTTGCCTAAGGTAAACTTGTGAGCATTCATGTTTCAGTTTCAGGTGAGTGAAGACGAAAAAGCTTCAAACATTTTTGACTTGGGTGGAGTAAACTCCAGTCTGATGACGTCATACGGACTTTAGAAGATTACCAACCAGTTAGAAACATTTATAAATGGTTCTGTAAGTTCCAAATACATGAAATGATCCAACATTACTTGAAGTTCGTCAAAGCTGGAAAAATGTGAGAAAAAAAACCTACATAAAGAAGCCCACACATACAGTGCCTTGCAAAAGTATTCGGCCCCCTTGAACTTTTCAACAACCAAAAATCTATTCCAATTTAACGAACAGACACGAACAAATCTTAAAAATTCTATTTTAAGCAGTGGTTTTAAAATAGAGCAATTAGGAGAAACTTTCAATCGTCTTAAGTATGTTGCACAACCAGACGTGTAAGAGTGGAAAAATACCAAAACCTCTCCAAAGCCCATCAGACTAGAAATGTCAGAAAATTGTAGAAAACGTGCGAGATTTAAAAAAGAATAGCATTGTTAAAGATTTATTTTTATTTATTCCAAACATTAATTTCATACTTTCTGGTGGGACTAAAATCTTTTTTTTTTTTTGCTATAAAATATTCTACCAGTAGAGGGAGCTAGTACATCCTGGTATGCTACACAATCCATTTTTTAAAATGTATTTAATTTTTTTAATATAAAATAAATACTCATAATTATGATATATTTGTATATTTAAAAATAAAAAAATGCTATTACTTTTCTAATATAGATACTTAGAGCTGAATTTCTGTAGTTTAGGGTATTTATACTTTTCTTTATTAGATTGACAAACAAAAAGGGCACAAAAAAGGGCAAAATGAAGAATCAATAATTAATATTGGTATAAGACTGTTAACCAGGCGACATGGTTTAACCATGGCTTTAATTTGAAATCCCTTCACTATAGAGGATGTCTCTTATTTTGAAGGGAAAACCTGACCGCCCCAGATCTGGGCCTGTCTGTCTGGGTTGGTCGATCTCCTCAGATGGTTGTGCTTTAGAGTTGTGAGGGTAAAGCTTCTGCCTGCACACCGCCACAGGTCCAGCTGTGCAGACATCACTCTGACGGTGGTAAGAGGATTTCTTTGAATATAACCCTTGAAAATTATTTTTCTGTAAAGCAGACCTGGCAACTTAGATTTAAAATTGTAATTAGAAGGTTAATAAAGTTATCAAAAACACACTTTATATTTTGAGATAGATTTAGAAGAAATGTTAGGAAGATAAAGATATATTTTTGTAAGAGTTACAAGTAAATCCAGTAGTAAAAGAAGGAGCAGTTGACTGATTCTAGTCTTGTTTTACAGGTTTTGAGTTCATGTGTTTTATTTTTAAATCTGGAAACTAAAGCATGAGGGGTTCTGGTGTGAGTGTGTGTGAGTGTGTAAGAGCAGCATTTACATACAGACTTGTGAACGCTTGAGCTGCTCCTGAAATCTGGTTCCAGTTAGGGAGTCTCCACTTTCTGATCAAACTACTGAGGCACGGAAATGCTTTACGGTGGTTGTTTGAAATTCCTGCTCTGTTATTCCTCTTTGTCTTCACACATTCTTTTTCCTGCTTTACTCGTGTGTATTTCCATTAGTACAAATATTACAGTAACGCACGCCTTCTCCAAATCGGAGTCTTTTTTACTTTTAAAATTCAGAAATCTTACTTATCCCACTGACTTTTACTTAATAAACAATTTAAGGGAAAACTTATATTCTACTCAACTTTACAGCCACAAAGTCTGGTACATCAAAATGCTGCCTGCAGCTAGAAGTTAAAGTGGATTTGCTTAAGCAATCCCCATGATCTCAGTGCAATCAAATTTAGAAAGTCTCATAAACTTTTGAGCAGCTTGGCTGACATAAACTGCCTGTTATTTCACCAGAACAGATCGCAGAAGTGGAAGTTTTTTTTTTTTTTTTTTTTTTTTTGCCAAACTTGAGGCGCAGCTTTTTTTGGCAACATGAGGAGTTTGAGAAGAAAGTTTTGGCTTTTGTCCTGCAGTTATTATAACCTCCTGGAATGCGTTGACACAAATCATTTCTTAATAAACACTTCATGAATTAACAACACGACAGATGGAAGAATAAAATGGTAGCTGTCAGACGGATTAAAAGGGTTTAACTCAGTGATGGGCAAAGTCTCCTCCTCGTGGGCCACAAAGGGTTCTAAAATCCAACAGAAGGCTGAACCAGGAGCAGATTCGTGGCGAGTTTTAGTAATTCACCTCGTAAAAGAAAAAAATAGCACAAGATACGGACAAAAACATGCCTTAATCCTAATTGAAAAATTACTTTAAAGCAGAACATTTTGGATTTGTTAATTGTTTTTGTTCTCATTTTTGTGCCATTTTAACCAATGGGTTTGATGACCACCAGGGAAAAACTCAAACTCAGTGAAATGCTACGTTCATGTGGTGTTGGAATAATTGGAAAAATGATTGTCTGACTCTGAAATCACGCATGACAATCGGAAAAATGACAAATCTGCAAACATCACGTGAATGCGGAATAACGTTCTGTGCCTGAACAAAGGTGAGTTTATTTGTAGTGCGCCATCTGTGGGAAGACATTTGAACTTTAAGGGGAAATAAAACAATATTATAATTAATCAAAACCTTTTATTCCAGTTAGCAGGTCACTTGAAATAGTTTAATGGGCCACGGATGGCCGGGCAGTACTTTGTCCACCCCTGGTTTAGACAAAAGTAATTTTTTTTAATGTTGCAGAACTGATGAAAAGACGCTGTAAACAGGAAGCAGTTGCTCGGAAACAGCTTAGCAAGTTTCTGGGTTAAATATTGATGGACGAACTAATATGTGCAAAATGTGAAGTCTTCATTGATCTTTTTAATAAAACATTTACCTATAAAGTTTTAACCTTTTGGCATTTGATAAAAAAAAGTTTGTTTGCATTTTAAGTTAGAATTTTGTTTTGAATTCCAGTAGTTTAGACTGATCCAATCTGTTTTCCCTAATGTGCAAAAAAAAAAAAGAATATTTTGATTAAATATTAAATTCAATTTTTTTTAGGTTCAGACCATCAAAGAAATATAAAAATTTTCACCCACTTTGATGAAAATTATTATGTTTTTTAAATGTTCTTGTGGTATTTTTCTTAAAACGGAGGAGATATGAAGAAAATTAAGTAGCAGATAATAAAATGTCATTTGAAAAATAGTTTAATTATGATGTAAAAAATACACTGGGAGGACCACAAGCTCCCAGCAATGGTAAGAGGAAGGGGGATCGGGGTCCCACCCACATCTCGGAAGCAGATTTCTAATAAACTAGAGTCGTTCTGAATAAAACGACTGTTTTTAATTTTTCTTAATTAAGGCTAAAAATGGCCTAATCATAAATAAAAGACCACTGAGAAAAATTTTATAATAGATCAAAAGATGATCAAAAAGGGTCTTAAAAGAGAAAGAAAGCACACTGTCTGCAAAAATGTAATACGGGGTCACTAAGACCTCCAAAACGCCACTTAAAAAATATATAAAAGAGAGATTCTATAATAAATTAAAATGAGACAAAGTCAGGAAGAGCTTGCAAGCAGAATTTTACCACAGATTAGTTCCTCCAGCAGAACTTCTCTGATCCCAGCATGAAAATCTGAGAACGTCTCATGAAGTCTGCTCCTTCAGTGCGCTTCGTCAGCTGTTTGCTGGAATAACAGTTGAATAAGTGCACGAACAGATGTGCGAAACATAAAATAAAACAAAAAAAAGTGTATAGTACAGAAACCCTCCTGCTAAAGCAATCACGTCTGTCCTGTTGGTAGCAGGAGCAGCTCCGGTTCTTTGACTTTGATTCGGATCTGCTGTCTCAGCTTTTCTTTGCTGTGTGGAACGTCTTTTAAAAGCCAAATCAAACAAGTTTCAAACCGAAGCTTTAGCTGAACTCTCGGTCGCATTTCAAACCCTTTTAAGGTTTGTTTCTTTGGAAAACATGGCTGGATGTTAGCGCTCTCAGGGTGGGGATGGTTGGAAAAGACGGTGAAAGCTGTGCCCTGAAGGTTTGGAATAATGGATCCAATTGCAATGCCAAAACTAAATGTTCCTGATATTTTGGTTGCTCAATGCTCACGTTGGCCCGCGTCAGCATTTTTCATGGTTTCCTGGCAGAACAGAAGTCTTATGGCTCAACACCTTCAGGAGAAGTTCAACTAAAAGTTAGATCAGACATGTTTTAGCATGCTGTTATACTTTTGAGGCTCTGAATTTTGATTAAAAACAATTCTGTTTTTGTGCATTTGTGAAGTGGATGTTGAAGAAAGAAGGTGACATTTAGTTTTCTTAAGTTATCCGCTTTCATATTAATCATGTAAACAGGTAAACTTATTTCTCTAATAAGATTAGAAACCCGGTTTTTGAAGTAGAGCGCATGGAAAACCAGTTTTCTCAGAGAATACATTGACATATTAAAGGATGATAACTCAACTGTCAATTGAAAGGGTGGATGATGCTCCTGTGAGTTACCGGTGTGCGTGGAAACCTGCAACTTGATTCAGTCACAACAGAAAACCAAGTGTGGACCCTCACCTGAACTCTGAGGTGGACCAAACACTCCGGTCCACAGCAGTGTGAAGGTCTCGGCTGACTTTAGGGTGAACCAAAGCGCAGAAATGGTCAATTCCTTAAACGCTTTGTATAGAAATAAACAGTTAACAAATGTCGCCACGAGGCGGCCCAAGCCACGGTCTCATTGTGCCGGATGAATACCGAGGCTTGTGTCAGGAAGGGCAGATGAGGTCAAATCTTAGCCAAATCAAATTCGCCATGGCAACCCCAAAAGGAAAAAGCGGAAAGGAAAGAACAGCTCACAGCACAAAACTGAAGAAGTAACTTGTGAAGAGGTTGTGAAATGTCTAGTAGAGTGCCCAACAGAGTGGAGGTATAGGTTACTTATTTATTATAGTCAGAGGATGAGCAGGATTAGCTAGTTTTCTTCTTTCCTTCATTTCCTTAAGTCTTGGTCAGACAGAATTGATCTCAAGTGTCCATTGCCTCGAAATGTGTAATTATTTATTTTAGTATGGCTTATAAATCAAACCAATGATGTGAAAGTTCCAGTGTTCCCTCTGTTGTGGGAGCTACATACTGAAAAAATTCTGTGATAGGCTAAATCTGAGAAGTAGGAAAATTAGGCTGAATATTCTCAGACAGACATGAACATTGTCAAACTTTTCTCTTTAGTTTTAAAATCTCCAAGTTCCAGACTTCACAGAGAAATAAATCCAGGAGTTCCTTCTGTGTCCACATTCTGCGCCCATTCAAAGTCTGTGGGACCCTGACACATAAATATATAGAATACATCCATCGATCTGTCCATCGTCTTACGAATATTCACGTCATACCTTTCACGGGGCGGCCAGAACCTAACCTGGCAACACCCTGGACAAGTCACCAGCCAGTATATAGCAGGGCCACACAATCACACATGTATACAGTCACAAATTAACCTATGAAGCATGTTTTTTGGACTGTGGGAAGAATCCAGAAGAAATCCACCCATGCATGTGGGCCGACTAATACTATTTCTACTGAACGCTGCAGGGGTCAAATGCGTGCTATCCTTGCCTCCATGCTTTCCCATTGTATGAGGACGAGTCACGCAGAAAAAGAAGTGTTAAGATTATAGTTTGAAATCCCAGCATAATGAGGGTTTGTTTACTAGTACTTCCTATGTAAATGCTGGGTTATCGTGTGAACCTACAAGAATTCAGTTTCTTGAGGTTGGCCTGTGGCTGCAGCCGGATAGCAGCCATCTGTAGCCAGTCATCTGATGTAAGACTGCTCTAGCATCCGGACCAGATGCAGTATGAATCCAGGGTTTAAGGTCTTTGCTCTTCGTCAGCTTTCAAGACAAGTCAAGCCTGCATCACTCACGAATTTGTATGTAGAGTCTATCAGATAATTAGTAACACATATACTTGTTGACACATTTAAAAAAAATAAAATCTAAACTATCTCAGTCTTTGTTCTGCTCAATGAGTTGCAGGTCATGTGATTGGCATTTTGACACAGTTGACGTCATATTGTACTTTGTGAATGGTGCTGCTCATTTCTGTGAACGTACCAAGAGTAGAACCACCAATCACAGCAACCAAACAAACCACACAGCTGGGTCACTTGTACCAAACCAGTGATAAAAATAAATTCAAGGCATAATACTTTTAATATATACACAATATAAAACCACAAAAAATATTTTTATTTCCATTTTTATTGAACATCCAGATATATAAACAATCATGAGCTTTTGTGAAGCAGAATGAGCATGTTTTAAGAATACGTTTTGTAGGCATCATCTATTACCTTCCTTTAATAGAACATTATTAATAGTAACACAATGGTGTATGAAGGACACACTCTCCAGCTTCAACCCAAAACAACAACATTCCACCTTGAGTTGCCGCACTGTGGCAGCCTCACAGCTCTGACCCAGACTTCCTGTTTCTCAGTTTGCCTCCACATTCTTAAGCCATAAGCTCATGCTAACACACACACTCACACAATGGTGCACACACAATCTAAACCAGTACACACTATTCTAGTTTGTCCAGTCATGTTTTCTCATTCTTGCCCTGTCTGGGCCTGATCTCGTTCCCTCTGGTGTTTTAAATATGTAAGTGATTTGCCCTCACATGCGACTCCATCACCTCTTCACACTTCAAGCACAGAAGTCACATTATGTAGTTAGCTTGGATAGAAAACAGGGATTGACCTGAGAAACATTCAATGCACAAAGATAATTGAATCTTCTAAGGATTAATGCATTCTTAAAGAAGAGGTAACACCATTTCTTTGTGTTAAAATTCCTTGAATTGAGAAAAATAGAAATGTTTTGCTGTTAAACAAAAAATAAAACTTAATTACTATTTTTAGTAATAATTTTTCTAGAAAAGTATTGATTAAAATTGTGACCGTTAAATAAAACTTTTATCGTGAGTAAGGAAGAGACGGAACAAATCTCTCCATCTGTCTTCTTTTTTTCAAATAAGCCACCAGCCTTCTCCCAATTTTCAATTCCCTTGTTGCCATGGTAATTAAACATTGATTTGCGTGTTAGCGCTCCACATGGAAGGAAATAATGCAGATGTGCTGACAATGATTTATTGATGTCAAATGAAGAGAAGACATGCACTGACGACGCCCTGGAAGTGAGACCTCCTTTGTTTTGCTTCAACCTGTGTGCGAGCTTGTTTGCTTCATTTCTGCTCCCATCAGATTAGGTTTCTCTTAAATAGCTGTGGCTTTCATTTAAAGTTTACCTGAAGTCTTGGAGTTCTGTTTTTTTCCCCGTAAATGAGTAATGAATTAACGGAAACAGTCTTGTCTGTCCATCTGTGAAGTCATTTTCAGTTCTTTGTGGCCCCTGAGGAACCAAAGACACAAAGAGTGTTTGTGTTAGATCCAGATAAGATAAAGACCAGCTTTTTCACTTCATCCTTGTCACAGGTTTTTCTTTAAATCCCCTAAAAACATTTTTTTTTAATTTATAAATATCAGTGAATGTTTTTAAAACCTTCTGTAAAGTTAGAATTTTGCATATACCGGTACTTGCTATATCATGTAAAATTTATATATTTGGCCACTTAAAAATAATATTTTTTTAGTTAAATAACCTCTACAATGTCGCATATTTGAAGAGTTGGGCTTTAGTTGTCTCATTAATCAGCCATTTTTCTCTCATCTCTCTGTCATGTGCAATAACAAAAAACATGACAGCTGGGATTAACTACAATGCTAAAAGTGTTATTTTCATTGTGAAGGATGTTAACTTTTTCATTCTTAAAAGTTAATACAGGTTAGGCTGCAGTGGATGCAGTTTATTTTTCACAACAATGAAAAGGAGCATTTTGTAAAAAACACTCAGAATAAATGAGGTGTTTTGTATGGAGAGAAAATAGACTCACATTGATTTGTGCGTGCGTGATTCTTGATTCGTGCATAACTTTGGATTTGTGCGTGCATAATTTTTGATTTGTAACTATTATAATACATTTTTTGCAAAAGTAAAAAAATTAAAAAAATACAAAATGCACAAATTAAAATTACAACAGCCTAAAACTAATTACACAAAAAAATGTTTTTAAAATACTCACAGATCACCTCTTACGCTCTCACAGATCCTAATTTACGCACAAATCAAGAATTACGCACGCACAAATCAGTGAGTCTATTTTCTCTCCATAGTTTTGAGCTGGCCAGGAGTCTGCCGAAAAACAAACCAAAACAGTTGTGTATACCAAAAAACAGGGCATGGATAGTAGTTTCAGTGGTGGGTAAGAACATGTCCCCCCCACCACCTTGTTTTGTACATTAAGCAACAAAAAAATGATTGGAGTGTGCTTTTCCTTTTTGAACAATGCGATTCAAGTTAGGACTCCAAAAATAGCAGGATGTTGCATTCAACTGACATTCAACTGTCTGCTGGTACTTGAGCCTAAAAACAAAGCCCTAAATCTGTCCTATTCGTAGTTTGTCCACACTGTTTAAATTTGGGTTGATGTCTGAACCAAAATTTACAAGTGCAGCCTCACTGCTTGGTCCAAAAAAACACAAAATCTTGTGGTTTTGAAAGAAATGGTTCATTCTGAATGTAGAGAGTGTCATAGTTGAGCGTCTCACCGCGGCGATCGTACCAAGAATTCCTCCGTCCTTTCCTGTGATGTGCCCAAAAACTCTATTGCAGCAGCCCAAATGCATTCCTTAGAGCCAGCCAGCATGAAGCCGCAGCACGATGGAACTGTTAGAGCAGTGGAGCCGTGTTTGCTGTTGTTTGTAGAACCACAACTGCAACCAAAATCTGGGTTATTTCTGCATCTCAGACTCTAATCACAGCTCTGAGATCAGACTCACAGTGATCAAAACACTGTGATTTGGGACATATCTTTAGGCAGTTTAATTGGTGTGGTTTTTAAAAACAGGGATTATTTCACTCCAGCTGGATGAAGAAGTCAATTTATCTCGAGAAGCCTTTAAAAAAAGTTTGCCAAACATCTTAAAGGGAAGATATGCCTTCGAGAAAATTCCTCGCTTGCAACTGTTACGCATTTATCAAGAAAAATGGGCTCAAGATCCTCATAAATAAGAAAAGAACTTCATGACTATGAAGAGATGAAATAAGTGAATGGAAAACAAAGGGTATGCCCACTGAGAGTAAATTACTAAATCAAGTCTGGTGACTCGTCAGCTGGTTTGAGCTAGACTACAGAGAACTGGGGCATCTGCTTGTATTAACTGCTCCATGCACTGGTCACTCCATAAAGCTTTAGGCTTCTCACTAAAACTATGACTTTTCATGCAAGAGTTAACTCAGATCTTTTTATATGAAACTAAATTTGATGTTTGTCATCATGAGCATCGGTTAGTACAGTGACTACAATGCTGACCAGTTCCTACATGGTTCATAACTTTTATTGACTAGTACTTGAGCTTTTTTTTTGAGTGAGATAAAGTGACTGAGCAGAGTTTCATTGGTTTGAGATGGCTCCAGCTCACCAGTAAACACACCAACAGTGCCCCTATGTGGTGATATTCGGCATCTCTAAGCTAATAGTTGAGACATCTTGGTATCAGTGTTCAGTATTTCTATTCTTTGTGTAGGTGGGGTTGTATCTGGACGAGAAAATGGCGGACAGCTCATACTGCTTCCACTGTCGTGAGGACCTCGGGGGAAAGAGATTCGTCCGACACGAAGGAAAACTGGTCTGCGTCGACTGCCACAACAAGTATTGTGCCAACTCCTGCGCCCAGTGTTTTCGGCCGATCTCAGTGGATTCAAAGGTTTGTCATGGTAGTGCATTGTGAGGTTTGGTCTACCTGTCAGTATCCCCTTTTGCCCCCTCATCTCCTATCTTTATCCCTCAGGAGCTGGGCCACAAAGGCCGCTTCTGGCATGAAGACTGTTTCCGCTGTGCAAAGTGTTACACGCCTCTGGCAAAGGAGCGTTTTGGTACAAAAGACGACGCCATCATGTGCTTGACGTGCTGCTCCAGAGAGGACGCCCCACGCTGCCACGGCTGCTATAAGATCATCCCAGCTGGTATGAAACGCTAACACTACGATCACAAATACAACTGCCACCGCCCGATGGAGAGGTACTGGCGGAGGCTTCAAGATTTAATGCCTCTGGACGACTTTTTTGAAAATTGTTGGCGTGGTCATAAATGTAGACGGTAGCTGTAAGGTGTGCAGAATGGCCGCTTTTTATAAATATATCCCCAACGACTCCGACAGCGCCTCTGAGACCTGCATCTTGATTAATTGGGATAGATGCTGAGAAGAATATGAAAAAGAAAGAACATTGTGCTTTTTTCGGTGGCATATTGTCTAAAAAATTATAAATTGACAAGATGTTTGCTCATGTTTCGAGGTTACTGCAGGCTACTACTACCTACCCAGATTACCGGGTGGCACTTCATAAGGACAGCCGCTGTCCGCAGACAGTTCTGCCGGTCAGTAATCTGACCTGTGCCCCGGCCAGCTGTCGCATGACTTTGTAAGCAAAGTGGCGTTGTGATAGAGTGTCCGACCTCATATTGGAAAGTCAGGAGTTCAAATCCAAGCCAAATCATACCAAAGACTCTAAAAATCGAACCTAATGCCTCCCTGCTTGACACTCAACATTAAGAACTTAGATTGGGGGTTAACCCAACAAGTAGTTGCCAAGCACGGCTGTGTCTGCAGCTCACCGCTCCCCCAGGGGATGGGTTAAACAGGGAGAACAAATTTCGCACACCCAGGTGTGCCACAACTAATGGCTTCATCCTGCCTGTTGCTGGACTGCCATTGTTTGACCTTGAAATGTGCCTGGGCAACCTCTGCTCGATGTCAACTTTTAGAGAAAAATTGTCCAGTCGCCACAACATTTACATTTTTCCATACAACCTCTACGGTCATCGTGTAGCATTTAAAATTGCGACTGTTACTTCCTGATTACAAATATTACTACACAGCTGCCTGCTGAAAAACTTGATTGTAAGTGGCATTTTAGGGATATGTGACTGCAGTATCACACTGCAAACAGTTTGAGGGGGACCTGGTTACAGACAAGGTGATGCCTTTAAACTCATTACCTGTTAAAACCCATTAAACTCATCATTAGCCTGAAGCGGAAATGTCGCAACTGTCGCCAGAAGCTGAATTTGGTGACTTGAAAATTCCTAACTCTAATCGTAGCTCTAACTCTAACCGGGTTTCAGTGATTTTCAAGGGGAAGAGCCTGAACTTCAGTCGAGGACTTCCAGCTAATGAGGCTCAGGCGCCATCTTGGGACCATGTTGTTGTCTGTGGCCAAGTCCTTTTGAGCAGTTTTCCAGAAGCTTTAGGAATACATGGGCGACAGCAAAGACAAACGGATAATAATTTAACCTTAAAAGACACCTTGTTTTGTCCTTTACAGGCATAGAAAGTGTAAACTACAAAGGAAACTTGTGGCATGAAGAGTGCTTCACCTGCTGCAGCTGTAGACGACCAATAGGATCTCAAAGTTTCATCTCCAAGGACAAAGACATTTACTGCAGCTCCTGCTATGACAAGAAGTTTACAAAAAACTGCGTCAGCTGCAAGAAGGTCAGAATGTGTAACCACTCACTAATATGTAGGATCTGTCTGATTTATGTTCTGAAAGTGAAAAGCAAATAAAACAAAGTATTTGTAAAATTATTAAAAAAAAAAAAAAAAGAAGAATCTGAATTTTTTTTTTTTTTTTTTTAACGTGTGTGTTCAGGCCATTACCTCTGGAGGAGTGAACTACCAGGACCAGCCGTGGCACAGCGACTGTTTCGTGTGCAGCGGCTGCGCTGAGCCTCTGGCAGGATCCAGCTTCACCAACCACCAGGATCAACTCTTTTGTGTCAACTGCTACAAGAAATGTGTGGCCAAGAAGTGCAGCGGCTGCAACAACGCCATCACAGGTTTTCTAACTGATGCATTTTTCCCAAAAAGGCTCACGTAAAACAGATACTCGAGGAGACTACTTGAGTTGATTTCTGCAATTTAATCTAAATTCAGAAATTTCACAGTGTTTTGAGCAAAAGCTAAAATCTGGATTTTTTTTTTATGACACATTTTTCTCCTCATTTGACCAGCAGGATATCATCAGTTTTACAAAATTAGCTCGTTGCCAAGCAACTGTACAAAGCTTGAAAGATAGTCCTTGGAGTTGAGCTGCCTAAAAGCAGATTATACAAACGACATCTCCCGTAGTGACACATTGCATCCTCACATTTTGCAGAAACTACCTGCAATTTGAATAGTTTATTCTTCTGCAAAATAAAAAAAAAATCATTACCTCTTTCCCACTGAAAAGAGGTACAATTTTTACTGTAATAATAGCTTTGCTTAGTTACTAAACAACACAAATGATTGTGTTGCAGCACAATGCAACATGGAACTCACTGTATCATGTAATCAGATATTCAGTAAGGACTAAAACTAACAGGCTGCCTTTAATTTTACGTTTAGAGGTGACCACTTGAATGATGAAGTTGTTCTTTTCAAAAGGTTAAAAGGTTTGATTTTTCAGTTTAACCAAGAAATTATTCACATATGAATAAACTCATTTGATCTACACACATCAGTTATTCTCAGACCAGCAGGTGGCGCCCATTGACCAACTAAAACCACACATCACCTCAGTTTGGATCATTTTTTTCTTCCTCTCCTTGCAGGTTTTGGTAAAGGGGTGAAAGTGGTGACATTTGAGGACAGCTCCTGGCACGAATACTGCTTCAACTGTAAGGCATGCTCGGTCAACCTGCCTCAAAAAGGCTTTGTCCTCAAAGGAAGAGACGTCTTCTGCCCCGAATGCGGCAACAAGGAGTGACGGACAACCCAACTGCTGTTTTTATTACGTCTCTCAAAACCCATATACAGTATATTTTATACTTTCAAGAGAGCCTGCATTTTAATAACCGTTTGTGTTTCTGCTTGTATTGATCACACAAAGGCCACTGTAACGTTGAGAACAGAGTGTACGAGCTGCTGTTTACTTTGATGCTGCATGATAACATTTCAAGCACACACTGTACTAAATGTAATAGTAACAAGCTTGGACAGATACATTTGACAAAATATGCTCAGCTCCTTGTGTTTAATTCTGCTTCTATCTGATTATTAAATTTATACATATATATATATATATTGCCATTTTCTTGTAAAACTACAAGCCAAAACTTTTGTGTAACCTTAAAGGTAAACCTATAAAAAAAAGGATTAGGATTAAAAAAAAAATAAAAATCTTCACAGACATGGTACTAAGTGAAACTGTAAGTCAAATATCTACTCCAATGAAAACTGTATTTTTGAAGTGTTTTTAAACTTTCTCTTAGCATTGTTGTCATGACGGAGTGCATAGTATATAAGGAAAACTAAAATTATGACAAAGATAAAGACTGACACAAATTTCTAATGAACTACTGATGCTTTGTAGAAAGTTTTTCCTAAAAAACGACCAAAGGTCTTTTATTTTGCCCTAAAAATGCATAATCATAACTAAAAAAACAACTGGGAATGCTTTTGCAATAGTGGGAATTGCATTGAAAAATCCAATTTCAATATTTCTTCATACAAAACTTGCTTACATGATACCATGAAAGTGAAGTTCAGCCTGGATTTGTGGTGAAGATGCAAAAGGGAGGAAAATGGTTTGTTTGAGTCAATATGTAAAAACCTTTTGCACTATGAAAAGTACCATTGTATTTCAAAGAAAAAGGAAAAAATTCGAACACATCCTCAGGGGGAGGGACTTCATTTTTGTGGTATTTTCAAATAAACCTCTGCAAAAACTAAAAGGAAATTGGAGTTCCAAAAATAAGCAATTGTGCAGGACAAAGAAAGGCTAAATTTGATAAATTAACGTATGAATATTTTGACCTTCCGTTCTAAGATAAAAAAAAAAAAACATGTTCCTGATTTTACATAAATTTAAGCTCAGACAACAAAAGAAGGGATGTTTCTACAGTTTACATGGGGAGAAGCTGACCCATCCCAAACCAAGGGTTTTTACCAACTGTACCTCCAAACAACAAATCAACACCAGGTGAACAAGAATTACAAAACAGGAAAACAAAAATATTCATTGAAAAAAATCTAATATTACTAAAATGCATATACCCTCAATTATTTAGTTCTGAAGCTGAATTAACCTGCAAACAGGTACGAGTATTAACTTCATCAGCAGTCCGGTGTTGTGCCAAAACTTGATTAAACATGCTTTCAAAAGCCTCTAACTATAAATGTTTTGGGGATCAAGCAGTCACTGGTAAACGTTAGACACATTATGTCCCAATGGATCTCGTCTCTCCTTGTAAATCACAATTTTTAGGAAAATAATTAATATCAATAAAATTCGATGTGGCTCTAATCTGTTTTAGGTTTATACCAAAGAAATACTTGTTTTAGAAGGTTGATCCTCCTGATCTTACTTCTCTAGTGTGTATTGTACTAGTACGGTTTGTACACTTTGTTTTTTTTGTACTCACTCTTATATTTATATCTTCTGTAAATAATGTCTATTCTGCTGCAACAACCAAACTTCCCAGCTGGGGATGAATAAAGTATTTCTATTCCATTCTATTGAAGTCTTCCAGTAGTAACACAACCGTGCTTCAAAAACGTCTCTACTCTTCCCCACTTTTTGAGGAGAAATTCCAGGCCTCGATGGTTGGAGTGCATTTCCATGGCTCCTAAAATCACATAGAAATGGACTGTCCACCAAGCACTCGCATTCTACCCACCACCTCAGGCCTGATTCAAGGGTGGGATCCCTGGGAAGTCAGTCCGGGCAATGTCGCTAAACTTGTTTTCAGTATGTCCATTAGGATGTTTCCATTGCTCCTGGTCTGGCTCTTCATCTACATGATCTGTCTGCCATGGGGGACTTAAACCAGAGGTGTGACAGCATAGCTTTCAAAAATAAAGTCTCCACCACCACCACAATAGCAGGTCATGAGTGTTTAAACAAGTGAGGTAACTCTAAATGATCATTTATGATGAGATTGTCAGAGGAACAAGAACCAACTGTCATTGTAAATGAAAGCATTACAAGTACCCTTCAATGTAACTCATTTTCTATTTACATAGAATAGAATACAATTAAAATAATCGTTCTTCATTGAAATTATCTGGACTTAATTCGAGTGTGACAACCCTAATTATTAAAGCTCTATTAGATGTTTTTATTGTTTTCTTGTGTAGTGCTTGGAAACGATTATGGTTTTGAACTGGCAATTTACAAACAAGCTAAATTGTACTTAAGTGCCTGAGAACAAAATCGTATTGGTGTATTTGTAAATAGTGTCTGGAATGTGTTTCAGTGCAATCCTGGTGGAGTGAGCAGATATATTAACATATGCTCATAATAATAATTTTTTGAGCGAGATTTGGGTCCAGACTTATATTAAAGGTGGTCTAAATTAGTGGAACTGATCTGAAACAAGACACTAAAGATGATTTGTGTAGAGCTCAAAGTTTTACAAGTACAATAGATGGTTGCTATGGAAAACAAAGATGTGCTTCTCCTGTTATTTGGTTTACAAAAAGGCTTTTTGTGATAGCTTATTCAGTTTAATTGCTAATAGAAGTATTCAGTTAAATCCAATCAAATAAAAATGACAATTTAAAGACCTACCTCAATTAATAAATCGTGTTTTTGGTATTTTTAAAATGTTCTTGTAGAATTTTGTAGAATGGGATGTAAATAAATGGGTCAAAAATGTAAACCTGGATAGCTCCAATATTTTTGTTGCACTGTTAATGTTAGGTTGGGGTTATAAGAAGCTATAAGCTAACGGGAGAAAGAGAGAAAAAAAAGGATGATGGGATATCAGCTGAGGCCTACAGTCCCGCCCACATCTCAGATGAAACTCTGAGACACTGCATGAACTTTGTCCAAGAAAACAACACTTTTTTTTTTATTTACTTAAAAATGGCATAATCTTAAATAAAAGGGAACTGGGAATACTTTTAAAACAGATCAATTTGGACTTTAAGGTGCTTTTGCTCAATCAAATCTGAATAAATAACATTCAAATATGTATAATAGTTATTGATAATACAAATTTTATATGAAAATTTGAATTACACATTTATATACAGATCAAAAAAGTTACATGAATTTGACTTTAATTGGTGTGAGACATAGGAGCCCCTATCGAGTTCCTAAAATCAATGTGATTTTTACCTCTAATATTTACAAAGAGCTTTTCATCTATCAAATACGGTTACATTTGATTGTTTTTTTGTGATCTATAACCTAAAGTTAACAAAAAACATGGCAGCATATATGCACACAATTTGCTTCCCAGCCTCGACTGTCAGCTAAACACACAAATAAATGAGCCAATCAAAGCCACACATTTCCCGTTTTCCCTTCACAAACACACCTTCCATCCTTACTTTGACTCATTCTGGGCTTCATCTCTGAACAAAGAATTTCTTTGGTCTGCCACTTGCATGGAATACTGTCTGCTACCTGATTATTTCACTGAAAGGTAGGTAATCCTTAACATAGGCAGTTAATTATTGAAACTTTTCAAGAATGTAATCTTTGCTTACATTACTTTGAATGAAGTAAATACAAAGTACTAGATTGGTGTGCTTTGTAGAAACTGAAAAAGCATTTTTTTCTTTTCAGATTTGTGATGATTTTCCTAAAAAACTTCCCAAAACTTTTCATGATTCTGTCTCTTCTGAGCGGCTTTGCTTGTGCTGAGGAGCCAGGTAGGATTCGGGAAATCACAGAAAACACAAAGATGTCTCCTATTATATTAAAGACTGGTTATAGTATCAAACTATCTGACCAGCAGAAACAAAACTTTAGTAAAATTTGCACTAATAAAAAATGAAAGCTGATTTAAAACATTGTGATGATGAATAGAGTGGACTTTCTCCCAGTTCTGCAGGAAAAAGAGGAACGTTGATGATAAAAATGTCAGAATTATCTAAAGCAAACATTTGACAAACATTGTCATCCAAAGCTTTGAGATTTTTTTCAGAGGAAGAACATTATTAGAACTTTACTAGTAAGTCTCTATATTCCTACTGTCAAAGTGCGCCATATCCTGACCGCTTGTATGCTTCCATTAGTGTCTTGTAAGACTCTGTGGGGAAAGGTGGGTGACTTCTCTCGGTGTACCCACTGGACACTGAATCCTCAAGTCTCCATCCCTGCTCTGCAAGAACTGACCGCCTGCCTTAATCTGAAACTTGAGGTATTGATCAGAGACGAGATATGCGAGATACACTGCTGTAATAAAAGCAAAATGACACGGTTTAGTTTGGACTAAATCTCATCTCACGTTTAGGCTGAACCTACTTTTCCAGTAACAGTCTTCATGTACCGACATCCTGCGGCCCAGTATGCTGAGCTGGGTTTGGGAATAAAAGGGAAGCTTTTGGTTGTCTGGTTGTTTGGTGAGGAGTGGAAAACCCAGCCAGTAAACCTCTATCTATCCCAGTGGTACTCAGTGTGCATCACCTGGTCTCAAACAAACAACAAGCTTACCCTGTTTGTTAACGGGGACCAAACAAACATGACAGCAGGTGAGTTTCTCTTTGAATGTTTTTTTTTCTTTTGGTCACAGTTCATTACAAATGCACCTTTGAATCGGTTTTATTGTGTGCTTCCTGCAGTACTTTATCCAAAAGCTTCCTCCTTTGCGTCCCCCGCGGGCTGCAAGCTGTCCCCCAATGGGTCTCTCACTCTGGGTGCAGGACACTTTATCGCTAATGGAAACATTCAGGTGATTCCAGACAGCAGTTTCCCTGGCAAATTATCCACGTTTCGGATATGGGGGAAAGAGCGCAGCGAAGAAGAGGTGATGTTTTTGAAATGCACAGAGGGGGACATAGTGAAGTGGGAAGAGGATCACTGGGACACAGGGTCCTGCCAAAGCAGACCAGATTTAAGCCTCCAGTGTGGTGAGCTCCCTTTTTTTTAAATTTTTTTTGTAATGTTAATTTTGACACTTTTTGAACTTTCTGCGTTTATTGTGGTCATACAGCTGATAGTAAATGATGTAATATGTTGTGGTGCCCCTCATTGAGACTTTTACTGCCCTATTGCAAACCACTGCAGTGCCTGCACTACTTCCTTTGATTTACACCTGCAGCTTAATATTTAATATGGAACACTAGTGTTATTGCATGTTGAAAGGGGGGAAGGGGGGCAGCTACTGTATGACCGAATGCAGGTACATCACAGCCTGAAAAATTAATCTAAAAATTAATCCTACAGCCTGAAGTTGTACTCTAGGAGAAGAAATATGTCTAATTCCCTTTTTCTGGTGATTCAACCTGTGGATTTGCAATGTAAAACTTAATGATAAAGTTAGAAAGTTTTATCTCACATAAACTGACAATATTAACAAGAAAAAATGTAATTACATACATATATATTTACAGAAAACCTCAATATTCATATGCCAAATTATTGACCTCTAAATAGAAAAAAAAGTTTAAAAAATATTTTTTAATATTCCAATGTTACATTTATTGTAAAATATTAATTTTATGCTCGTCAGTCCTTAAACATTTTATGTATTTTATAGAATGGACCTTTTATGAAGTCAGACTGCTCATTGAAATCATCCGCTACGACCAAAACAACACAGAACTCTATAGAGCCAGAGACATCGCTCATCGCTGGGTAAAGCACACAATTTCTTTCCTAAGATTATAAATCAAATGTAATATGAACAGCTAATTTATAATTGTGTGTAGTTTTTAAGGATTTCTTGTGTTGGACGGCATGATTTATTAATCCAATCACACTGTTGTTTTGGTCTCTGTCGCAGCTCCGAGGGGTCCTGCCAAGGAGCATCTATTTACACAGAGTGTCCGTGTTCGACATCATCAGGTTGGACATCATTTAAATTTATGGCGCTGATATGACATGCTTTCTGTAATAAATTACGTGAAGTCGATAAAATTTTCTTTTATGGTATGTGTCAGAGAAGGGGGAAGCAATGAACCGTAAGCTGAAAGAACTTCTCTGATTTTTTTATGCAGCTCTTTCATAGAGGAACATATTGCAGCAACACCAGCTGAAGACGGGCTGGTAAGCACACAGACTCGCCGTTTTATCAGACGACTGTTAGCCCAAAGCAAATACAAATGTGCAGGCGTATGTGTTGACTGGGTGGGACTGAAAGATTAAAATGTGGGTGTGTAATTACTCTGTTTAAACTAAAGTTATCATCTAAAATCTATTTTACATTTTTAGATGTCGTGGGCTGGGCCTAATATTAACAGGTAAGGTGATAGTAATTCTCTATGTTAATTATTTGATAGTCAACCACAGTCTGTTAATTACACTTTTTTTTTGTTGTTTAAAGGAAAAAAATAGAAGCTACTGTGTAAAAACAATTAGCACGTTGCATTTGGAGCTTTAAAACTTACAAATCAAAACCTTTTGTAGAATTTTTGGCATAATTAATAGGAGCTGATAACTCAAAACAACTGGTAAAAATGATAGAGTTAAGGCAATTTGTGCTGAAGGCCGACCCCAAACAATAAAATGAGCTCCTTAGAAGTTAAAATGGGATTTGATGGAGAAAAAAAATAGATTTAAGTACAGTTAATGTCTGAGTATAAGTCAAACTTTCTCCAATAGCTTTTTCACTATTAAGCATGGCTAGGATTTTAAAAAAATGTATGAATAAAAACAAATGTTTGAAGATTAAAGAGGATGGCCAGAATGAGATGCGAGAACATATTGAGACTCAGAAAATCATTGTAATGTACATACTGTGTGTTACCTTTGTAAGCAGATATACCTTTGTAAGCAGTTTATACAATGGATTGAAAAAATGTTTTCTGATGTTCGTAACAAAACTGTATTTATTTGTGGTGACTTCAATATTGATCTGATGAATCCCAATAAGCATAAATCCACAGATGATTTTATCCAAATCTTGTACAGCATGAGTTTCTATCCAACTATCAACAAACCAAGCAGAATTACAACCCACAGTGCTACACTCATTGATAACATATTCACAAATAATATTGAATCCAATAAGAGAAGTGGACTGCTGATTTGTGACATAACAGATCACTTACCTGTCTTCACAATGTACGATTATGAAATTCCCAAAATACCAACTCAAAAATATTTTTACAAACGGTTAAGAACAGATAATGCAATTAATTCTCTCAAAAATGATTTAAGTGAGCAAAATTGGACATGGTTTATAATGTAAAAGATGTAAATCAAGCATATAACAATTTTTTGAAAATCTGTTCACTATATAACAAACATTGTCCAATCAAAAAGTTAAACAAAAGACATAAATCAATAAAATGTCCTTGGCTTACAAGAGGACTAGAAAAAGCTTGTAAAAAGAAAAATGCTTTGTATAAGAAATTTATCAAATTAAGAACAGTGGAAGCGGAAAAACAATACAAACTATATAAGAATAAATTAACTAATATATTACGAACCTGCAAACAAAAATACTATGACAAATTAATCGATTATAATAAAAGCAAGACAATAGAAATGTGGAAGGTCCTAAATCGATTAATCAAAGATGGAACTAAAGATAAGCTATACCCGAACTACTTTATAGATAATACAGGTGAAAATTATGATATGAACACCATAGTCAATAACTTTAACTCATTTTTGTAAACGTTGGACCACAGTTACTATCAAACATTCCAAAAAATGAAGATAACATCTCATGGGACCCAATAAACAAACGCTAATTCTATTATCTCGCACCTGCTAGTGAAATGGAAGTTAAGTCAATTGTAAATAAATTCCAAAACAAGGTATCTACGGACTGTAATGATATAGATATGGTGTTAATTAAAATGGTTATAGAGGATATTTAAATCCATTAACTTACATCTGTAACCTGTCCCCCAAATGGGAATTTTTCCTGAGAAAATGAAAACTGCTAAGGTCATTCCGGTCTATAAAAGTGGTGACGAACACCTCTTCACAAATTACAGACCGATTTCCTTGCTCCCCCAATTCTCAAAAATTTTAGAAAAACTTTTTAATGACAGGTTAGAAAAATTCACAAACAAACATAAACTACTAAACGATAGCCAGTACGGGTTAGAACAAACACGTCAACATCAATGGCCCTAATAGAAGCCGTGGAAGAAATTTCTAATGCAATGGATACAAAAAAATTTTCTGTCGGAGTATTTATT
This sequence comes from Oryzias javanicus, assembly GCA_003999625.1. Taxonomy (NCBI): domain Eukaryota; kingdom Metazoa; phylum Chordata; class Actinopteri; order Beloniformes; family Adrianichthyidae; genus Oryzias; species Oryzias javanicus. The sequence continues at coordinate 23,489,660 of CM012450.1, forward strand.
GATTTCCAGAAAGCTTTTGACACAATCAACCATTCTGTGTTGCTTAAAAAATTAGATAGCTATGGTATCAGGGGGGTAGCATGGAACTGGATTAAAAGTTATTTGACCAACAGACAACAGTTCGTTAAATTGGGGGAATATCAGTCAACACTAGAGGGCATTGCATGTGGTGTCCCTCAGGGCTCAATTCTAGGCCCCAAATTATTTAACCTCTACATAAACGATATTTTCAATGTGTCACGTTTATTAAAAATAATACTGTTTGCTGATGACACCAGCATATTTTATTCAAACGACAATTACAACACACTAATAAACACAATAAATTCTGAACTTAAAAAAATTAAAACATGGACTGACATAAATAAGCTATCTTTAAACTTAAAAAAAACTAAGGCAATTAAGTTTGGCAATTTTAAAATTAACTCAGAATTGCCAATATATATTGAAGATAATATAATTGAAATGGTACCCCAAATTAAATTCCTTGGCATAATTATCGATAACAAATTAACCTGGAAGCCACATATTAAATATATCCAGAGTAAAATATCTAAAAGTATTGGAATAATTCATAAAGTAAAATACATTCTGAAGTACAAATCTTTGCACACATTGTACTGTTCATTAATATTGCCAAATTTAATTTATTGTGTTGAAGTATGGGGCAACAACTATAAAACATCACTAAATGGCATTTTCATCCTCCAAAAACGTGCAATAAGAACAATCCATAAAGCGGGATACTGTGACCATACTAACATGTTATTTCTAAATTCTAATGTAATCAAATTTTTTGATTTAGTTCATTTGTATACAGCAAAATTTCTTTACAAGGCCTACAATAAATTACTACCCCACAATATTCAGAAACAATTTAGACAGAGGGACGGTGATTACGCACTGAGGGGACATGGTAACTTCAAACAACCAAAAATTCGAACAGCTAGAAAAAGTATGTGCGTATCAGTGTGTGGGATAAAACTGTGGAACGGGCTTGACATAAACTATAAACAATGTACAAGCATGAAACTATTTACTATGAAAATGAAAGAGAAGCTGTTATCAAAGTATATAACTGCATAATAAAAACTACCATAAGTATGTAAAGGAAAGAAAAGAAGGAAAAAAAAAAAAAAAAGGATTGTAGACATGTGACTGTGGATGGTTTGCATCATTTCATTTGTGAAAATAAGAGAAATTTAAAGCTGTTGTCATATTGTATTGTTTTGTTTGTAATTAAGAACTGGGAAATATTTACGTTATAAGTTAATGATATAAAGGGATAGGCCTAAACAAGCATTTGCTTCTGCCTATCCCCTTTTCAAACATGTTTGTTGATTTTTTTTTTTTTTTTTTTTGCTGTGATTTATGCTCTGTATATTTTTTCCTTATTTTTTATCTTTTTTTTTTTTTTTTGCATGTTTGAAATAAACTATTGAATACTACTAGGTTAGTCTAATTGTTGTGCTCTCTTATGGGATTATATTATGTGATATCCCTCCCATGACAAAGGTGAAAATGATTTAAAGTCTGCCACGGACACCAGGTTAAAAAAAAATCCTTGAAGAAAAAAGTTCAGTGCGCGCTGTCTTGTGAACTTTAAATATAAATATGCCTAGGGTACAGGAGTTAATCTAGCTCAAGTTAAAAAAAAGAGTTCACATCAGTCCACCTATCTTTTCATTGATCCAACCATCTTCAGAACCCACTGAATTCCTTTCAAGGTCACAGGGCTGCTGGAGCCAACTGAGCTACTGTTCTGCAAAGGCAGGTACAGAACGCCAGTCTGTTGCTGGGCTTTATCGTCATAATATTAGATTTAACATCCATAATAACTAAACAAGGGGTATATTTTATAAACTACTTATTTTTTTTAGTTGAGATAAAAATGTATTCATATCTAGAAGAGCCAATTGAAGTGGCTCTGGAATCTGGTCAGTATGCCTCCTGGACACCTCCTTGGGGAAGTGTTCCGGGTATGTCCCACTGGGTGGAGGCCCCGAGGAAGACTCAGAGACAGTCTCTAAGCTGCCCTCGGAACACCTCGGGGTGCCCCCAGAGGAGCTGGAGGAAGTGGCAGGGGAGAGGGAAGTGTGGGCATCTTTGATTAGACCACTGCCCCTATGATGCCGGATGAGCAGAACAAGGTGGATGGATAAAAATGATCTTCAAACAGAAAAAAAACCCTGTCAAATCCTCAGCTCTTAAATGACTTTACATGTTCCAACAACTGTCTGGCTTGTTAATCTCCTCCATTTATGAATTTTGGGAACTATTGACTGATAACCAGCTAATCCATCCTTACTGGTGATGAGCAAAGATAAATTAAAAAAGAACAACAAACCATTGGGGGACACTACCACATCAGCTGTCTATAGTGGCTACAACAAAACCAACTTTAACTCCTAATAGTAGGAAAGGCTGTTGTAAAGTATGATAGGTAGATGGTCTCCGAAACTGGAAAAAAAAAAAAAATGAAACAAACCCCACCAAAAAATAGTGATTTGGAATCAAGTTTACACCAGGGTGTCTCATCTAAAATTCTGTTACTTCAGTAAGTATTATTTTTTTATTTTTTATGTCACTGGAGTTTATCTTATAACCACTTAGTTCCACCATTTTGGATTGATTTCAAGACAGAGTGGGCCTAAATTCAATCAGATTAAAAAAAAGAGAAAAACTCAAAGTTCCTGCAAAAAAAAAAAGTTCTTGTCCACTCCAAAATTTTCTTCCACAGTAGATCAAATGTCTACAGGTTTGAAAGATATTTCTGTAGAAGGAACTAAAAGTACCCAACAAATAACTCTCCCCTCATTCCACAGGTTTTACTGTCTGGTTCATGCCACAGTCTCCCCTCCTATGGATGTGGCCTATGTGCAGAATGAGATACACATTGACCTTATGAAAGCCTACCATGACCCCAGCGGTGTGCTGCAGCTGAGGGCGGACTTTAATACCATACAAACCATACCCGTTGGTAGGAAGGGGTTCTCTGAGATGATGCATCATTGAAATCGGAAAAAAAAAAAAAATCTGACACAATCATTTGTTTTCTAGAAACCTTCTCTCTTACCACCATCAGCCCTTCTCCAGTGGAGACAAATCCCACTCCTTCCACAACCTCCACCTTTACAACTGCAATCCCTTCATCTAGTCCCCTTCCAACCACCACGCCTAAAGTCCCACAGACAAGCACAACCACAAACGCTACCACAACTGCTTCCACTACCACAAATACCCCCACTACTACAAACATTCCCACTACCACAACCACTCCCACTACTACAAATACTCCCACTACCACAACTACTCCCACTACCACAAATACTCCCACTACCACAAACGCTCCCACTACCACAAATACTCCCACTACCACAAACGCTCCCACTACCACAAATACTCCCACTACCACAAACGCTCCCACTACCACAAACTACTCCCACTACCACAACTACTCCCACTACCACAAATGCTCCCACTACCACAAACGCTCCCACTACCACAAACGCTGCTCCCACAAACACTCCCACTACCACAAACACTCCCACTACCACAAACACTCCCACTACTACAAACGCTCCCACTACCACAACCGCTCCCACTACTACAAACGTTCCCACTCCCACAACCACTCCCACAAACACTCCCACTACCACAAATATTCTCACTACTACAAACACTCCCACTACAACAAATGCTCCCACTACCACAACCACTCCCACTACTACAAACACTCCCACTACTACAAACGCTCCCACTCCCACAAACACTCCCACTACCACAAATACTCTCACTACCACAACCACTCCCACTACAACTACTATTACTACAAACACTCCCACTACCACAAATACTCTCACCACCACCAGAGAGGCATCTACCACAACCTTCCCGACAGGCCTTGCAAGCGTCTCTGGTCAGACTGTGAAATTCATCAAATTTTGCTCCAGAAATAAGCAGAAAAGGCTCTAATTTCTCTTTTTATCCTTGCAGATCTGTACTTTGAGATTAAGGTAAATGTGTCCATAGCAGGAAACTATAACCCACAAGAGATCCTGCCTATCTGGGTGTGTCTAAGCAGATGAAAAGCTCATTCTTTTTATCAAAAAATATATAATTCAGCACAACATTGTGCTCTATAAATTGTCAAACATGTATTGTAAATCTCAAAGTAAATTATATTGTTATCTTCTTCACAGCTAAACACGAGTCTACCTGATGACCTAATGGTTGTGCTGGACATTCAGCTGGTCACAAGAGCTGAAAGGTGATAAACCATCAACTCATGTATACTAACAAGCTTCTCTAGATAAGAAAAAATAAATATGAATATTTAGTGTTTTTATTGTCTGCAGACATTTGTTCTACCTGCAATCGAAAAACATTACCGCCGATGCAGTAAGTAGATTTTATTGATTTTATTCTTGTATTTGCGCCAGTTCTGAGCTGATACTCTACTTATACAATTTTTTTTGACCAGTGTGGTTTTAATTGGTGCTCTTGAGTTCAACCACTTCTCCCCATTTCCTGACCTTTAATTATATTTTTTCTTTTCTTCTAACCACTTCCTAGAGATATTATTGTGCTGTAATCTCACATGGTGGACTTTCAGCTCTAGTTTTTATGTAACTTGTGCTATATAAATTAAGATCCCCACTCACATCATCATCTTTGCAATTTGATATATTTTCAGTTGTAGTTAATTTTACTTAAAATTGTCTTCAATTGTCTTCTTTAGGATTTTTTAGCCTTTTTTGTAAAAGTTGCTCACAGTTTCAAACAAGTTTTGCCAAATGATCCTGGCGTTGACGTTGCCAAAACCCACCGTAGAGTAGTTGGGTCAAATTAGTGAATTTAATAAACAGAGCCTCAGTTTTTTGAGCCCTAAGCATTTGGCAATGTTTGGTTTCTAACTTTTTGCTAAAAGGAATAATTGCTGTTTTAAACCAAAAATGCACAATTTTGAGGAGAGCACATGGGTTTCCATTGATTAAAGAGACATACAACGGTTGAAAAAGAAAGTCACAATTTTTCTTCCATTTGCCTCTCATCAGAAACAATATATTTTTCGCCTTTGGTTGCTTCTCGTCCTTGGTTCACCACATTTTCTCAATCTGTCCCCATCTTGTTTACACCAACAACCCTCGTGTCCTCCTTCAAACAATACATCAACCTCTTCTTTGGTCTTCCGATGCTTTTTTTTCCTGGTAGCTCCGACATCAGCATCCATACAGATCCACCTCTTGTTTTTTTTTTTGTTTTTTTTGGTGCCCAACCTTTCATTCAAGTCCTCAAGGATCCATTGTTTGGCCTTTGCCACCTACATCTTTATCTTGTACAGCTTTTCCCTCTACTCCTGTCTGTTTTTGCTAGTCCTCTAAAGTGCACCCCTTTTTTCTGAGCTGTTTTCCCTCTCCAGAACTTCTTTATTCCATCACCAAGTCTCCTTATTTACCTCATTCCAGACGATACTCCTTCTCCCACAGCCTCCCTGATTATCTAAGCTGTAGCTGTCCAGTCATCTAAAACAGTCTCCAAACCCTGATCTAGGGGGAAAACTGTCATGATTTTTTTTTAATCCTACTCTGCTCAAAGGCATTTGTTTGATTTTGATGAATACCACTTTCTGGCTTCTGCAGAACTTGAGGATGAGTTGAATCAGGTGTGCTTAAGTTGGCAGAGATAGAAAACATATTGTGTTACCAGAGGACCAGGGATCACAGATCCAGAAGAACTTTCCTGATTTTCCAAAGCCTGTTTCAACTCTTCCCAAAAAACCATAGCACTCTTCCTTTTTCAACCCTTGATCCTCTGCTTTGCTCTTACCTTTGTATGTTCTTCACCACCAGGGTCATCCTACACACCACCATCATAAGCAGTTTGGCTTCACTCTACTCAGGCACTTTTACTGAATGTCACCCTACTTTACTTTTCTGTAAAATGTCCATTCTTCAAGTGAAGTCACCCACAATCTGTCCTTCAGCATTCCTGTCCTGAATACAAAACTCTCCAATCCCTTCTTTATCATTTCCCTCACCAATATACACATCTATTAAAGTCTTTCCCAGTCACCACTTACTCCCCTCTAAGGATATCCCGGGTCATCTCATCAATCTCTCTCCAGAATTTCTCAGTTTCCTCTTGTTCACAGCCCCTTAAGGAGCATGGCCACTGACAATGTTTAAGATCACATCTCAGGCACCTCTCTGGTTTCTCAAGAGCAGAAGTGATCCTAATTAAACAGAAATTCTCCAAGGAGAAATGTCTTTTCTGAAAAGTAATGATCTACCTCAACCTAAAAGCGGTGATTCTCATTCTTTCCCAGGTGTCCATATACCAAGTTTCAAGGTATGGAGATGCTCTAATCAAGTGAAAAACAATTATTCCATTCATGATCATTGCAATTTCTTGTCCTTAGGTTTGAATATTTCAAATTGCTCTTATGTGTTGCTCTACACAGTATTTAAACCAGTTATGTGTCTTTCATAACTACCCTTTTCATAAAATTCTTTTGCAGAGAAAGTTTGATTTTCCAGGTCCAAGTCTTGATGCTGTTTGCAGACACAGAGGAGATAGAAAAAGAGATCCGGGATCTTCTGATGATGCCGTATAACAATGGCTCGATCACCATAGCAACAGAGGACATAGACATAAGTCGTATTTGTGAGTAAGATTAGGACTCCGAGGCACGAACCTGCAATTCAGTCAGCCTGTGTTTCTAAAACTGTTTCTTCTCATGCATCAGTGGTATATAAGTGCAACATGGAAACCCAGCAGACCCTGAAAGGTCAGTTCATGTGGCCTGAAACTACAGGAGGAAAAACTGCCACACTGTCATGCCCGAAAAACCCTCTCCAATCTGCCACTCGACACTGGTGAGAGCTCTGACACACTGGGTATTGTAGTGCAAACATTTAATATTATGTCAGGAATTTGGTAATCATGAATCAATCTTTTTTGGAAGGAAAATAACTCAAATCATAGATTTTTAGGTATTTTTAGGTTTGTGTTTGAAAATCCAGACCATTAAATAATATTTAGACTTATTTCAACAGGACTAATATTCAGAAATCTCTGTGTTTATGTGACCTAATTCCCTTCAAACCAAAGGGTCACGTCACCCTTGACCTGACTGTATTGATTAACCTTTCAAAAATAGTTATAATGTTTATTTTAATTTTATTTTCTTTCTACATAATTGTTTTAACTGCATTTATTTTCTTGTGTTAATGCCTTAGGGCCCAGGTCCCCTTAAAAAAGATCTAATCTCAATGGCATTTCCTGGTAAAATAAAGGTTACTGGTAAATAAAAGTGGGGAAAAAAATTTAAATATATATATTTTTTCAAAAGTACCAAACTACATTTATATTCATATATATATATAAGATAAAAATTAGGGAAAGATTTTGGTTCTTTTTTTTAATAATAGTAAAGGTTTTATTGCAGGTTTTAATTTTATTTTTTATGGGAAGTCTTTAGCCTGACAATTTACTAACTTCGTCTGTTGAACTTGTTGAACATTAAGCACAATAAAGCAAACAGAAATACTGTTTGGTGATAATTTTCAATGTCTACAAGAGAAATCTGGCGGCGCTAATGTGTTTGGTTAAACGACTATCAGCACATATTTAATGCATCATTAGCTATGGTTCCGTCTGGTTATCGATTCTTACTATTGATACTGATTTCTGAGGTTTGTCGCTGCTTTCTTTCAGTTTGTTGACTCTGCCTTACGGCATTGAACAGCAACTACGCAGTAAAAACATCAGTTAGATTTTATTACTTTTCACGGATCTTTAGCTAAATGATTTTTAGAGTAACTTCGTTATGTAAAGTCATAAATGATGTTGTTATCTAGTAATGAACTCTTTAAGTCTTGAATGACCTCACTGGAATATTTCATGGTCTGGTGTAGTAGTAAGTCACCAAAAAGGTCCTGGTTCAAATCCTGGCTGGGTTCTTTCTGTGAGGAATTTGCAGGTTTTCCTCACGCATGTGTGGGCTTTCTACAGAAACTCCAGCTTCCTCCAACAGTCCCAAAATATGCATCTTCAATCAGTGACTATAAATTGTCCCTTTGGTGTGTGGTTGTGTGGTCATGTGATGGACTTGCACCTCGTCCAGGGTGTACCCAGCCTTCACCTAACAGTGGCTGGGTTAGGCTCCCGTATAATTCCAAAAGTAATTAGGTTTAGAAAATGAATCTTCGTGATGTCATTCTGTTCATAATTTTTGGTGAAGTTATGCATTTTATCCAGCCTGACATACTGATGTTATTGATGTAAACATGTAAATGTTTACAGTAAAACCTCCCATTTTTTCCTCCCTGCATAAATAAAAATTATGACAGAATTTCAATTCCCTTTTTCAATAATTTTTTTTCTTGTTGGCCATTGTTGGAGAGAAATACGAGTTTAAATTCAAATGTATTTAGTTTTAATACTTAAGATTTGATACCTAAAAGTTAGAAATGGATTCTTATTCATGTTTTTGCAAATTATCGAGTCGCCTACTTACTGTAAATCTACCACTCAAGCATTTGGACCCACCTAAGTGGGCAGTTGTCTCCAAACTTTTGAACCTCCACTTTAAATGATAAGAAATTTTTTTTTTTTTTTTTTTTGTTTTTTTTTAAATATAAAAATGTTTTTTCACATGTTCGCAGCAAAGTTTGCATGCTGACCCACTGGCTGGATCCAGACTTGGTCGACTGCGACCGAATGGTGGAAACCATTCCTGATCTGGATGATGTAGAAGTTACTCCTGGTAGGTTAAGATGGTTTTCTTGTGAGTTGATCATTCAGACTTTTTTTTAATAAATAACTACAAACGTTTTTGTTGCCTTGTTTATTTACCAGATAATGCAATGGATGTGGTGGAGACGATTGAAGATTTAATAAGTGATAGCTCCAGTCTTCTCTACAAGGACATGGTCACAGTCCTCAACAAACTGAAGGTTATTCTAAACGTTAGTGTGGTCACACCCAACCTGGGCCAAGCCGTAATCAATATTATTTCAGACATACTGGAATCAGACAGCAACTTGACACCTTTTACAAACACGTGAGGATGGAGAAACTAAAACTTCAGATGAGATCGGAATCGCTGCACTTTCTAACATTTTCTGTGTTCCTCCACAGTATTTTAAACATCACAGAGTCTGTGGGAGACAGGATTGTGGGATATGAAGGCTCTTTCACCCTCGTTGCACCAGCGATGGCTCTCTCAGTGGTGGATGTAGTTCCTGATCACTTTGACAGCTTATACTTTGGAGTGACGTGTGACCTGACTGGTATAAACCCTGAGGTGAGATACAATTCACATTTACTAAATATCAAATAAGCAGGTAGATCACATGTCTCTACATGTAAAGATGATTAGTCTGAAACTTAAAGCAGACCTGTGTTTAATTAAATCAATTACTTTATTCTTTTTGATTATTTAAGTAATCACATAATTAGCATAAAGTTGAAACTGAACAATACCATTTTAAGTGATTTAAAGGAAAATTAGCTTTTTATTTAATGCAATTTTAATAAATCAAAGGAAAACTTTTTTCAAACATCTGATAAAAAAAACTAAATTTAACATCTTAAGTAGAAAAACCTTCAACAGAAGCTAAATTGAAAAATGTAATTACAAAAATTACAGAAACACCTGATAAACTCTCATCATCAGGAGTACTGCTAATCTGATTTCTTGTGTTTCACTGAATCAAAAACACAAGCAAGATTTTCCCTGTGAGGATCCTTTGTACTATGGCTTGCTGCCATTGACATAAATGGAGATGGACAAAACAAGGCTATGACGTCAACAATAGAAAATGCCTTACCTTAAGTGCCAACAAAATGAAGTCAATTCAGTCGCCATTTTTCTGCTGTACGGATATTCTAAGTTTTCGCCATTTTGGGCCCAGACGGCATTAGCAAGCAGTGATTGGTCCAGGAATCTGTCTAACGCCTCGAGCATTATATCTATAATAACTTGCAATGAAGAAAATGTATTATAAAAACAAAAGTAGCTTCAGCAAGAACATGTTAAAAAGAGATGCCAGAGCAAGAATGGTTATTCTGACAAACAGAATGACTGAGTAATATCTGTTTATTTTATCAATATAAGTCTGGGTTTTTGGATTTCTGCAACCAGCAGGTACTTCCTATTTGGAATTTGAGGGAGGAGGTGATGATCAGTCCAGTTCTCTCTATGTACTATCCATGTTTGCTGCCTTGGTCAAGGGTTGTTACCGCAGTCTCGCCCTTCTGGGATGGCTGGGGTCCAACATTGCAGCCTCACTGTGTAGTGGCCCCCATGGCTGGGAACTGTAGTGATCCTCCTGTGTATAAGAATGTTTCTGGTATAAAGAAATTCACAATTTACTGTTTCCTCACAGAATTTTCTTTTACAAGTTACTTTTGTTACTTTTACTACCCTTCCAGCTTCAACCTACCCGGGGTAGGATGTCTGAAATAGTTTTTTGAAGGGGAAACCCTCTTGGCGGAGGGTGTTCCGTGTCGCGCTGTGCAACAGAGGAGAAATGCATTTCTTTATGTGGCAGTGCTCTGAAGCACAGAAGTTTACATTCTAATGTTAAGTAATGACTGTCTGCTTTAGCATGACTTCTTTAAAGTTATTATGCCAATTTTTTAATGTAGTCTTTAAGCCCTAGCAGCGCTGTGGTAACGTAGCTGACCGGCGACTATTGATCTAGATTGACGTCCAAAATTTAAAGACAGTGGCTTTGTCAGAAATCCCACCGTAATCCTTTTTTTTTTTTTTAACTTGTCCTGTCCAACTGCTGAGCAAACAGATGCGGGCTCTATGGGGGGGTAAAAGAGGTGGGTTTAGAGAAAAAACAAGATAGCGACAGAGGGAAGCAACATCCTAAAACAACCAGGTCTAAATAGTAAACTAGAATGGGCGGGGCCTGTCTACACACACTCAGTAACCACACACATACCTGTTGGTTGAATAGTCTCCCCATTTAAACTAGTCAAAATGTACACAATACAGCTGCAGCTGCAACTAACAGTCTTAATCATACAAACAGACACACATAAAGTCTTTCATTATGTCCCGCATACTATTAGTGCAAAGGTGAGCTCCCCACCGTAATCCCTAACTACTAAAAAACTATACGATTAGGACATCATGCTCACTTCTATTCTTTTGTTTTTTCTATGTTCGCTAATGTAGTGAGCATTGATGTATGCTAGTTTTTCGCAAAGACTTTTGGGAAATTTCTAGTGCACTCAATTTTGGAATTGTAGATTCAGACAGCGTCATGAACGAAAGAACAAGATCCCGATTACAAGTGCCTGAAATGAGTTTCCTCCGGAGGGTGACTGGGCGCTCCCTTAGAGATAGGGTGAAAAGCTCGATCACCTGGAGAGAGCTTGGGGTAGAGCCACTTCTCCTCCACATTGAGTAGAGCCAGTTGAGGTGGCTTGGTCATCTGGTCCGGATGCCTCCTAAACCCCTCATTGGAGGGGTGTTCTAGGCATGTCTCACAGGGCAGAGACCCCGGGGAAGACCCAGGATACCCTGGAGAGACCATGTCTCTCTGCTGGTCTGGGAACTACTTGGGGTCCCCCCAGAGGAGCTGGAGAAAGTGGCCGGGGGGAGGGCAGTCTGGGCATCTTTGCTTAGACTGCTTTCCCTGCAAACCCGGTCCCAGATGAACAGAAGAAGATGGAAGGATGGAGATTCAGACAGCACTAAAAAATGGTGAACGCACTATATAGTGCACTATGTAGTGAGTTTGGAAAGAATTTGACATAGCCACTAATTTCCATAACTCCATGTTTGGAGGGTTAAATGTAGAGGTAGGGAGAAGCCGTAGAGGAAGAAGGTGGATTCGGCCTTTGTGGTCATGAGGTGTATGTGTTGACCGGGGGAAGGTAAAGGGTGGGTTGTGTTTTTAATTTAATTTTGGTATCTGTTTTTGTTTTTAAATTAACCATTTTCAGCTACGCAAAATATGAGAAGCGCTTTTTGTAAATGATGTTTGATTTGATTTAAAGATACATATGCAGATGCAGATTTTTTCCAAATATTGTCATTTATTTATTTTTAAATGCCAAAAAGCTCAAGCTAAGTGTCACAAATCTACATTAAAATACATGATGTAATACTTTGGTACATATCTCTCCTTCTATTTCAGATTTGTATTGATAAATGCCCCCCCAACGGCACAGTGGCGTTTATTTCCCTTCCATCTATCCTGAAGGACAGCTTTCCAGAACACGAGCTCAACCAGAACCCCACGAGAGTCCAGTTTCAGTTCTATGGTATCCCACTGCTCTTCCAGGTAAAAAAAAAAAAAAGTTTTGTTCTTAATAAACTGACAAACTTGAGCAAAAACAAATCTCCTCAGAATAATAAATCATGTTTTATGCTTCTTCAGCATAACCAAAAGCAGCAGATCCTGAACACCTTCGTGGTGTCGGCCAGCGTGACCAACATCAGCTCTCCGATCAGAGACTTGGCTGAAGACGTCACCATCATGCTCCACCATTTGAAGTCGAACGCAGTAATTCATCACAAAAATCTATCTTTAATTTCAAATTATTACTTTTAATAACATGTTTTTATTCTTCGCTTCATGTCAAGCGTCACAAAGACGTGCAGTGTGTGTACTGGAACTTTAACAAAAACAGTAAGATCAGATTAAGTCAAAATGCATTGATAAATTAAAGTTATTTTTTTGTCATTTTGGGAAGATTTCTGCTGGTACATTTTTTTGGTCTTTTCTTACGTTCACATACAGACGGACACGGAGGCTGGGATGACGAAGGCTGCCAAACACACAACAGCAGCTCTGACTACACAACCTGCCTGTGCAATCATCTGACACACTTTGGAGTTCTTCTGGTATGAAGCATTTACCAGTGATTCACAGTTTCCTGGAAGAACATTTTGACTCCAAAAAAGTCAAAACTACACAGTGAACAAGTTATTTTTGTGAAAGTATAAAAAGAACAGAAGCGTTTTAAGGATTCTGGAAAAAGAGGCAGCTGATGACTGGTATTGAGAAAGTCATGCGTGTGTCCAGGATGTCTCCAGGACTCCGCTGGACCCGGCTAATGAACAGATCCTCACCATCATAACCTACGTGGGCTGTGGAGTCTCATCTCTGTTCTTGGGAATCACTGTCCTCATTTACACAATTTTTGAGTAAGACTCAAAGTTTTCTTTTTTTTTTTTTTTTTTTGATAACACTTTAAAATTGAACAATTCTCACAATGGTTAAATACTGGTTACGTTTTATTTTTTTATTTCCTTAAAAATAAAAAATAAAAAAAATCAGTATTTCTCCTATTTCAAGTGGTTTACTTTCTTCCTGTTTTTCTGATTAGCAAGCTTCGGCGAGACTACCCGTCTCAGATCCTGATCAACCTGTCCTTGGCCTTGCTGGGCCTAAACCTGGTGTTTCTGGTCAACTCCTGGTTGTCCTCTTGGGAGGTGTACGCCCTCTGTGTGGGTGTGGCGTCCACCCTGCACTACTTCCTCCTGGCTTCCTTTAGCTGGATGGGCTTAGAGGCTGTTAACATGTACTTCGCCCTCGTCAAAGTTTTTAACGTCTACGTGCCCTCCTACATTCTCAAGTTCTGCGCTTTGGGATGGGGTGAGATGTTAAGGGCTCACATGATCAATAAAGCATGATAAAATCTATGAGTTTAATTTCAGGCAAACGTGTTTTGGCTTTTCCTTTAGGGATTCCACTGGTGGTGTGCGTCTTGGTGCTCATTATCAACAGAGATGCTTACGGCAGTCACATGACAACAGACTCTACCTTGCCAACATTGAACAATTCAGACAACTTGTAAGTCCTGATTTACCTTTTATCACATTTCATTTTGGATTACAGTAGATGTCCATGAATTTCCTCAAGTTACACACAAACAAAATAATCGTCACCACTTGAGGGCGCTAATGAGTTACAACTTTGGAGAGCTTCATTGCTAAAGCTGTATAATGTCCTTTTGCCATAGTACTACATACTAAAATCCAATGCATATGAGCTGATGTTTAGTATTTTGTCTTGTAAAATACAAATTGTGTTCCATCCTTCACAAGCATTTCTGCTTCTGTTCCCTCAGCTGCTGGATTCAAGACAACATAACTTTTTATGTTTCTGTCGTTGCCTACGCAGCACTACTTTTTCTCTTTAACATCGGGGTAAATGTTAAAATATTCAGCCACATCTATGAAACCTGGAGGATTTCTCAACACATTTTTTTTTCCCAGAGTCTTACTTTTCAAAACCTTCCTTCCAGGTGTTTGTGGTGGTTTTGATTCAGATCCGCAGAATGCGTGTCAACAGCCCCGCAGGGACTCCAAGAGGACTTCTGCATGACCTGAAGGGAGTGGCCAGTCTCACCTTGTTGCTTGGACTAACATGGACAGTTGGCTTCTTCACCTGGGGGCCGGCGAGGATTTTTCTGCTGTACCTGTTCTCTGTGCTCAACACGCTGCAAGGTTCATTTTTTCTCTACTGCGCAGAAATGATAAAAACTGGAATATCTTAAAACATCAAAAACCACAAGAACAAATCCTAATTGGAATATTTTTATAGTATCTTTGTTGCTAATTTAACAAAAATAAAGTGTGAGCTTCATTAGAAAGAGGATTTTTTTGTAAACAACACTTTTCTTGATTGATTTAAAGCAGAAACTCAATCTTTTAGGGGTCACAGGGTTGCTGGAGCCTATCCATCTACTTTTGGGTGAACATTGTTTCATTTGTTAAAATGACCTAAATGTTTTTACTCCTACTGCTATTATTTATAATACTGAAATTTTATACACATAGTCCATAAAAAAACACAGTAAAAACTGTAAAATGCAACACATGCCTGTGTACTCCTAAAAGGAAAGGTTGTTTAATCCAACTTATTTCTTTATTGCTTAAGGAGGATACAGTGGTGTTAAGGCCTGGTTTGTTTTTCTTTATAATCAGCTAAACCCGCAGATACTTTAAACTGAATATTCAACAAAAAAAATGGAAATAAAGACAGAATCAAATATTGTTGTGAATACTTGAAAAGTTTTTTTTTGCCTCGAAAACAACTTATTTTGGTTCATACATTACCTTGCATTTATAAGGGTGTGCAGCTTTGATTAAAACCAGTAGATTAAGTTATTAGCTATGCTTAAAGTTTCACCTCAAACAACTTTTGAGCTATATTTAAGTATTCTTAGTGTTTTTTTTTCATTATGTCATTTTTTTTGACTAAAAATCCAAACCCCTTTGTCATTTTTAGGACAGTTTCTATAGACCAGCTCATATATAGTTAGAAATTCCCCTCTTGAGTCGTGTGTGTGTGTGTGTGTGTGGTGGTGGTGGTGGTGGTGGAGGGGGCAATTAGTTTGTGGCCCGCCTAGTTTGTTTTCTTCATCACAAATACAATCCTTTAAAAACTGTTTTTTTTCGTGCTTCACAAAAATTCGAATAAAGAATTATTTAAAAATATAATTATAAGCTTAATTTTCTTCATATATGTCCTCCATTAACAGAAATAGTTAAGACAGTCAAGAGTTAATAGTTAATTCTGCATGGAAGCAGAAAAGGGACTTGATTTCTCGTCCATGCGGCCCAGCGAAAAATTCCCTGTCATGAAAAATCCTGAACATTCAATAGTCATTCTGCTTTTCACTATTCTATTGTAACATTAAACTAATCACTTGGCTCGTAAATGTAAATCTGTCCCTCATTAGAGCTTTATTTGATCACAAGAGCTCGACATGACCAGATGTTTAGGTACTTTTTTATGTTTAAAACCTTAAAATTGGGAGTTAACTGCATTTTTTTATGGTTGTATCCAGGTCTTTTCATCTTCATCTTCCACTGTCTGATGAAGGAGAACGTCAGGAAGCAGTTCAGAATTCATCTGTGCTTTGGACGTTTCAGATTGGATGAGTACTCTGGTAGAGAACGACCACATGAAGACTGTATACACGATTCAATCACTCAGATCAGACCCCCTGAGTCGGAGCGCTCACTTACTTGCTGTGAAAGCGATTCCTTCTTGACGGTGGCTTTTGTTGGCAGAATGGAGCAATTCTGCGTCGGTGGGAGTCAAGGCCGAACCCCAAGAGAACCTCCCAAGAGCGGCGTCGCACTCCTTCCAGTCGGTGAAGTCCAGCTCCACAGAAAGCACATCCGCTTCTTCAGACTCCAGCCAGAGAGATTCATCCTGCAAGAGACCACACCTGGGTGAGAAAACTCAAAATCTTAAAGTTAAATCACAAGTTTGTGTTCTGTAATGTAACTTTTCACAGAAAGTTTCATCTTTTAGCAATTTGACCTGCTGATTGGCAGGAAAACACTTAAACTGAAACTATAAAAAGCTCATCACAGCTGTTTAAATGAAGGTCACTGCTTAATGAATCTGCCCCGACGTTCAATAATTACAACACCTTTTAATTAGGTTTGTTTAAGCACAACTAAGATGACACGAGTGCAATTTCTTCAGAGGGTTCCTTCACAATCTGCCTTTAATTTAAGTTTGACCCAAACACGAAGAATGCATGCGCGAGTCACAGACACACAGATGAATTCTGCGGGGTTTTTCGTGAACAGCCTGGCTCTGCCTCTAGTCCAGAGAGGCCCCCCAGATACCAAGACTTCGACTTCCTACAGGGGGGTAAACTAAACAACAGACTGGAGAAATCACTTTCGGGGCGGGGGCACAGACATTTCCTCTTCAACTCAAAATTCAACTCTTTTATTTCGCCATCAGAGCAGATAATAATTAACTAAAGAGAGCAGCCGCACGTTTCTGCTAAGAGAACGGCCTTTCGGCAGTTCTTTGTTGATTTTGTTTTTGGCTAAAACCTGCTCGTGAAAGCCCACTGTATTGTCTGAGTGTGCGCGTTGCTTCCATCTGGAGGAAGGGTGGTTGCCAAGTGACTGTGCGAGCTTGCATGTGACAATGAACCATGGGTAAATTATAGGGGAAAAAATTCATCCCAATATGGCAAGAGGACTGCTCTCTGCATCTCTTTCAGACAAATTCTGCTTCCATAGTGATGGAATTGCGCTCTTGTTTAAGGAGCGGTTTCCTTTGATCATTTGACAAAAAGAACCTGGTTCTTTCTTTTTTTCAAATTAAGCAGGGCTTTTTATTGATTTCATGTTTTTAGATGAATGCTGAAAATAAAAAAAAACTCAGGATATGCTGGAGAGTTTGTATGTAAAAAGAAATCAATTTGACATTAAAAAATCTTACATATAACCTGTTTTTTTGGTAAATATGCCATGTTTGATCATATCATCTGCATTAAAAGAAAAGAACATTGATGATATGATTATTTATGATTATTTAGTCTGTTTCTGTTGAATATACTTATAAAAGTTACCGACAAAGTAATAGATTATATGCCAAATGAAACAGGAAAAATTAAAATTTGCACACAACCCAATTTACAAATTTTTTGTACAAAACCAATAAATTACAAACTTCACAAAAAGCATTTAATAAAACAAACGTAATCTCGAAGTGGAGAGAATTAACTCTGGTGCCTCGTTAGAAGAAGATTCTTCACAGTTGGTGGCATTATCATTTTCGTTGGCACATTAGCAGAATTAACTTTGATGTCGGTACACCCACAGCTGACTCCAATGAAAAGACACAGTTCACAACAGCAGGGTCTTGTTTATTTTTATTTTCACAAACACCTACATCAACTCAAAACTGTGGTGTACATGAAGCAACAGAACTGGTAAAACTAACAAAGGGAACTTTGGAGAAAACTGCTTTCTTCAACAACGGTTCAAACACTGAAGCGATCCACCAGCTTTTTGGAATTCCAGGGTCCGGCTCCGATGGTCAGGAACTGCTGCTTGACGAGATCTTTAACCGCCTGATAGTTGGTAGCTTCATCCTGGGGAAAGAATGAGCAGATTTTACCACTAAATGACACTGATGGGAGGAAAATCACTAAAATACAAGATATACTAAGGCTGAATCAGAACTCACTCCGCACCCCTACAGCTTCCATAACTGTAGAGGCATTTGGAGGTGTAGTGGTGTCTAAACTTGTTACCATAAAGAGGCTGTCCCATGCAAAATAAACTTTTTGAGATTAAAGTGCATTATACTGTTCATTCCTCACTATAAACAACCACAAAGCGGTATTTTGATCCGATCACGCTTTTCTTAGTATTCCTCTATAAACCTGCTCTCTGAGCGCCAGCCCCTCCCAAACCCTTAAAAATGAGCAGGTTCTCACAAGCGGTTGAACCGCCCCTTTCGGGAAGAGTCTGCGTTACCAGAGCCGCCCCCAACACACACCGTCTCTGCGAAGCTAGCAGTGAGCTCCCCCGGCTCGTGCAGTCATGCAGACGCCAGCTGTCTGTGCTGTGATCCAGTGTAGCGATGGCCGTGAAAAGCTCATTTGATTTAGTGTTTAAACTTTGTGCGGTGGTATACGCTCCAGAACATTCTGGTGAGTAACCTGCACAACATTTAAGTTGGATCCTAAAGTATCAGAGAATGGTGAAAGCAGACGGGTGATATTGGGAAGACGGCTGCAAAAAGGGAGCAGACTATATACTGGTGGAAAAAGCGAGCGACGAATTAAAAGAACTGGTTTGATGGATTATTGAGCAGAGATGGAAAGGTGGGCGTGTCTCCGGGAAAATGATTCGTATGAAAGTGAAGACGATTTTTGATATTAATAATGCGTAAAAGAAAACAGAAACATTCACAGCCAGGACTATTCAGAACAATGTTTTCATTATTTCAACAAATCCTCAAATGTTCATCTGGTGTTGTCTGCATTTTTTGACCAAATGTCAATGAACCCATTAACCATCAATATTCTGTCTGTGAACACTGGGGCTACTAAAGGCAGAAACTCAGTATGCACATCCATTTTTGAAAAAATTTGGATCTTTGTTTTTGTGGGGAAAACAGAAAATCAATGCCGAGGATAACATTAAATGGGTGGCACCCAGATGGGGAGAAAGGCGGGGGGCCTCAGAGATCGAGGCGTCTTAGGCGTCTTGCTTCCGGGTAGAAAACTATTCCCAAAAAAAAAAAAAAACTAATTTTTTTAAATAATGTGCTCTTGGTGTGCCAAGTGTGATATATGATCATATTCATGGATGTAGTTTACTCTGAAAGGCTTAAGAAAAGCATAGTGTAGGCCCTTTAAAGGAGGAACCGTCAGCCGGTAGGATAATTTACATCGTGCTTCTGACTTCTGATATGAAGGAAAAACTAATTTCCTCATGTGGGTGTGCTTTGAAGCACAGAAGTTTACATTTAAGTTTTTTACTTTTTGAAGTGATTGTATGAAGTTGGACGTAACAACCGGATTTGAAATATTCCATATCTCTCCGCTTGGATGGGTAAATGTAGGGGTAGGGAATGATTCTGGATCAAGAATGTTAACGAACAGAGTGGAACATACCTTGATGCTGAGGTATGTGGGAACCTTCAGCAGATGGGTGTGCCCCGCCAGCTGAGCCACCTGCCTGAAGTAACTGCAGAGGGCTCTTTTGCAAACTCTGCTAGACAGGTCAGGTCCACTCACACATGGAGATCTGACGAACAGAATTCAACCATCAATAAAATATAAGGTTTACCTAAACAACTTTTACATAAAAACACTTTGGTAAATTCCTTTAAAAATCCTGTAATTAAAATTTTTCCAAATGTTGTTCTTTATCTTTATTAACAAAAATAGATATATTTGTCTATGTGGCGTTATTTTATGTCAACTTCAGCAACATTTTTTTTGTGACAAAAACTACTATAAAATACATCAGTGAAATAATAATATTAAAAAAAACCCATAAACATCTGTGCTATATCGCAGTTCCAGCTTTAATGATCTCACTGTTTTGCACCTTTTTTCAGTGCAACTTTACATGTTCTTTTTTTTTTTTAAACGCTTTGTATTCTGCATTCAGACTGTCTGCAAACTATTACCAATCAATAAATCTCTGTGTCTCCAATAATGAACATGTTACATTTGCCAAATCTAAGTGGTAATCAGATCTTTGTTTTCATTCTAAAATAGTTTTCTTTGTTAAGTTTTAAACATCGAGAGTTTAAATAAAGAGAAAAATGTGAAAATGTTCGTGTCTGTCTGAGAAAAGTGTAAAAAAACGTGCGCAGCATCAAAACATCTATAATTCTACTCTGCAGATTTTAAGAAGGCAACTCCTACGATTAAAGAGGGACGTCTGTATTCCATCTGAACTATAGTGTCTGTTTGTTCAGAAAGAGGATTCACAGTTTGATTGCAGTCTGGTCAAATAAGATGAAATGGTCTCCTGAAGGCAGGAAGGTGATGTGTGGTTGCAGGTGGGGTCTGAGGAGCTGAGCGTATAAGCACTAATGAAAACTGACATTAGCAGATGGACAGTAAAATACGTGTCATGTCAAATCAAAGCCCTGGCACTGAATCTAACCTGTGACAGAGGAGCTCTGACTCCAAACCCCAGCACTTTTTAAGGTGGATGAACCCATTCTAAACTATTTTTATACAAGGAAATTTAAGCAAATCAAGCTTTTATTTCTTTCACATAAACCTTGTAACAATACTGCCAAAATTTAGCTTTGCCTTAAATTTTCTTTAAAAGATAATTTTGTTGCTCCTTCAAGTCTCACTCTGATCATCTATTGATCTATTTTAAGTGGTCTTTGAATTATAATTGTCGTTTTTAACCAAAATCAAAGAACCTGTGTTGTTAGACATAGTTTCTGTAAAGCAGCAGTAGTTTATATATTGTAAAATCTATTAGTGAAATAATGAGATTATTAAAAGCATACAGTGTTACATAAATTCTTAAAAAGAGAAGTTAAAAAAAAAAGTTCAGATCATTAACATTGTAAACTTTGTTCTCCTCCTGGAGGGTGGTTCAGTTTGGCCACTAGGTGGCGATCACGGTGTAGCATTATACCTTCTTCCAGAAAAAGGCAGGTTAAAGAAAAAAACAATTTTTTAGACCACAAATTGTTAATTTTAAAAATAGATTCTTAAAAGGGTTTGTAAAATACATGCCTGTGAGTTTATAAAGATGTTCATTTAGGTCGACCAAGCGTTTGCATTAGCCGTCCTATGGGAAATTCCATTAAACGTTAGCATTAAGCTAGTAGACTTAAGCTTTATGTGCCAATTCAATTTATATCTTATCAATTATAGATCTATTAAGCTTAAAATCGATTCAAATTGACTAATTGTTTTTTTCCAACCCATCCCTAATTACCAATTTCACCTCTGAGTCGACCCATCAACCCTTTGATTGCACTCTCTCCCACTAGCTTACAACCCCAACATAACATTACTGGTGCAACAAAAATGGTGAGCAATATCAGAGCTTTCCAGCTGTACAGTTTTAAGACAGATTGGATGAGGAAAATGAAAACATAGCAAGGAGATTGTTGCTTGCCCAGTGCAAGATTTTTCAAATGGGATTTTTTCAATCTGCTCAGAAACGCAATTTTAATCTCAATTTTCTTTTTATATGGCTTCCATCATGAGAAAAAACACAAAAAAAAAAAAAACTAACACTAAAAGTGCAGACTTCAGGTAAAGAGCTAAAAACAGGAACAGATTTTTTTTTTGAGTGAAAGCCAAGTTGTCTGAAGCAGCTGGATTTGGAAAGCCACTAAGCCAAAAAAAAAAAATCTGTTCTTCTCAGAGGCTGTCACAGCAGCCTTCTCTGCAGACTGGCAGTGTCTCTACCTGATCACAGAACCCGAGTTCAGGAGTGTAAACAGACACCATGACAGTGAGGTCAAAACCCTCAAGATTCAAGGACAGGCCTGGTGACATTTCTGACAGAGACTCTTACCCCTCGACAACAACGCCTTTGCTAGCGTCCAGCACTTCGACGTCCTCGTCTCCGAGGCACCAGTTGATGCCGACTTTGCTGTAGAGTGGAGACGTCACCTCAGGTCCCGCCCGCTCAGCGCACAGAAAGTGGATGTTCTGCCTCTTGTATGGTGGAGGCAAAAAGCTCTGCCATCCATCACCCAGCTGGTTGTTGGTGACATCAGACACTTCCTTTAGCAAGATCTTTTGGACTCCTGAGCAAAACAAAATGTAAAAATAAGGCACAATAAAATGAAGCCAAAAAAAACTAAATCTAAACTAGATAATTATATTGAACAACATCATTCAAATAAATTAAAACCATATAAAGAATTTCCAGTAAATTATTTAACATTTACAGTAAATTTATAATAAAGCTTCTGGTGTCCAGTTTAAAAATTACCAACATTTGGTGACAAGGTTTAAAATGTATGCTTTAACAACCTATAATTGCAGACTTTGAAGTTCTCCTGACTTCCTAATTCTAAAGTCTAATTTCTAAATATACATTATTTGATGGTTTTTTTTTTTCACCAATAATGGACTGAATGACACAAACTAATTTATTCTCCATGTCATTTTGACTCATTTTCGATTGGAGAAAATTTCACTTAATATATTGCAACCATTTTTTATTATTTCTGAATTTTTAAAAAGTACACTTTAAAAAAAATAAAGAAGGAACAAAATATCTCAATTTTTTTAAATTAACATATCTTTTTTGATTCGACTTAAAAATATCTCCCACACGATAAACAAGCAAACTAAAAAAAAAGAAAATAGAATAACGAGTGTTACCTAGGACCATGCTGGTGATGTAAAGGGGTTCGATGAAGTGGCTCAGTAACGCCCCTTGAACCCCGGTGACAGTCCAGCGACACAACTTGTTAATTTCGGAGATGCAGCACACTTTTGCGCTCCATTGGCTTGGATCAAGGTAGACTATGGGGACCAGTGAGCCTTTGGTGTGATATTGAAGCTTCATGGTGGTCCTCATGCTAAGTGAGCTTCTGCACAGAAGAATCACATCACATATTCAGTTAGGAAGCACTAATTCAAAATGTATCAGCTCTTCTCATGCTGTTAAAGCAGAAAATAAGTTGTTGATGTTCACAGATGTTGTGAGTTTGCTCCTATACCACAGAGATGAAAGATTGTTAATGCAAGAATTGTATTTATCCTCAGTTGACCATTTTGTATTCAAAATTTTGCTTCAAGGAAAAACAATAAAGAAACGAGAACTAAAAACAATTAAGAGCAAAAGAAGATAAGCTGCTGTACTGGAAGCTGAAGTTCTCGTTGGTTCCCTCAGGAAAATGATTGGCGTAGAGATGAAGACTGATTTGGGGTTTGAGCTGCAGCAGGTGGCTGTCGGCACTTTTCTCAAAAATACAGCTGTGCTTGCCCTTCGGATCGGCGCTGAAGAAAAGAATGAGCTCTTTGTACAAAAACCTGAACAGAAGACAAAAAAACAACAACTCTGTCGTAGCTTTTTTTAAGCATTACAGAAACATTTGTCAATAAAGAGACTTCCTTTTAAATAATAATAAAACAGGAAGAAAAATCTGCAGCAATTGAGATTTAATTTAAAAAACACTAGCTAGTTTTTGTTTATACATACAAAAAAAAAAAAAAAAAAAACGCTAGAAAAGAAGTAGAGATTACAATGAGCTGAGGACTATTTCGTACCTCAAAAGAGCTCTTCTGGCAATCACGATAGCGTGGCAATCATGGACCATCATTCCATTGTAAGAAAGCCACTTGGCAGAGGTTGAACGTCCTGCTCCGAGCGCCACCACACTGTAAAGCTCACAGGGACGACCTGCTGTGTCTGGCATTTCTGTAGAAAAATCAAGCTCTGGCACTTTAACTCAGGAATTAGCTTGAACAATTTCCTGTTTAACTTTCATATTTTCAAAATACACCCCAAAGCTTTCTTACTTTTTATTTTAACTTATATCAAATATAAAAATCATCTTTCTTTGTTTTCAAATATAAAGTACAATGTTTCAAAATCAATAACATATTTTACAAATAAGTAAACTAAGAAACCCTTTTACCTTTGATCAGAACAAATGCAGCCATGTGACTTTTACAGCCATGAAAATCTGGACAACCTTCCAAAAGGTTATCAAACTTCTCATTGCTCAAAGCAGCCATGTGATCGCTGTGCCACTCTGTTTGCCACACTAAAAAATAAAGGACAGGAGTTTGATCAAAGACATAGGAAAGATCACAAATGGAACCATGAGGCTGAAAGATCATCTTTTTTTTAAAACTATTTTTCATTAAAATACTGTCCATCTGTTTGTTTAGTAACACCAATAATTTAAATACACATATGCTTAATTGCTGTTTGAATACATAATTTAAGGTAAATGATATAAAAATATTTGAAGGAAAAAAGTTAAGAAATTTACCCGTAGTGTCTTGAATGATTCCTGGGTCTTTCTCTCAAACAACTAAACATGCATACTGTTAAAAATCTTGCAGGTAAATAAAAAAGATGGTTTTATTAACTCAATTTTGTCAATGCTCTAATTGAAACTTTGTAGATATACCTTAAGAATATTGTTTCAAGCCCAAAAATATTTTTTGTGAATTAGAAGGCATACTGCCGACTACTTCCTGTTGGAAGACATTTTCACTCTTACAAGTTGAACAAAAACTTAGTTTCATTTTTAGATCGTTACTTTTTTCAACCAACAGCTGCCACGTCTATTTTTTTTTTTTTTTTAACTGAAAAACTCCACCTTCCATGTGATGTGGACCTAATCAACACTAAAGCGGATCAAGCTGGTGTAGAAAAGAAAACCAGATGGGACTGAATATTAGTGAAATCCGTCAGAATTTCTTCTGAACCATTACTGCACACTCACCTTTATCCTTTGTGTTTTCATCTGGGGTCTTCTGGTCCATTTGAAGCTCCTCATCTTCGACAGGTGTCATGCCAAACTGAGAAATGACAGCTGGGTCATCGTCGTCATCATCAGAGTCTTCCTCCTAAAACAAATTGAAAAAAAAAAACAAAAAACAGTAAATTAGGCTTTAATATAAGAGTATATAAATACACCTTTGTGTTACTTCTCATTAACTCACCTTACTTTCCAAGAGAAGGTTCTCAGAAATAAGTTCACTTTTGCACCCATGTACAGAAGCTACATCTACTGTCGGCCCGTCACCTTCTTCAAGACTTGCAGCTTCGTCCAAGTGTTCATGGACTACATAATCATCTGTGTTGCTAATAAAAGAGTAAGAAAAAAAAAACCAAACAGTAATTTATTACTCAAAATGTGTAAATAAACCTCCTAAAAACACAAAAATGTACGCATTAAAGACCCACTTAAATAAAAAAACGTCTTTTTTGGGGGATTTTAACATGTTCTTGTAGCATTGGTCACATGATGGGGGATTTATTAAAGAATTATATTATTACTTGAAATCGTGATGGATCAGGAGCAGATGAAATCATGCTGTTTGAAAAAGCTCAGGTTTGTAACAGTATATGACATGGGTGAGCCAAAGTCTCCCTGCCCCACTCCTCCTGCTCACCCCCTCATGTATGTCTTCGTATTCCTCATCCAAGCTGGCATCTGGCTCAAAGCTATATGTCTGGATAGCTCGCCATTTTTTTTTGTTGTTTTTTTTAGCACTGCTAATGTTGAGTTGGGGATATAAACTTGCACAGGAGAGCACAAGCCAAATCTCAGCAATGAGGAGGGGAAGGGGTTGTTCTGTGCCAATTGTCCTCCTGCCCACAACTCAGAGGTGATTTTTTTGTAAGAACTACTGCCAATCTGTGGAAAATATAATTGAAAGAAAAAAAAACAAAAACAGTTTTTTAAATTATTTTTGCCTGAAAACGGCATAATTATAATTAAAAAACTACAGATAACGCTTTTAAATAGAAAAAATAGAAGAGCACTTTAAACTAAAAGCGTAGGTATGAAGTTAGTTTTTAATTTACAGGTTAAATAAAAAAAAAAACAAAAAAAAAAAAAACAAAAACTGTAAATAGACCAGGTAACAAAAAAATGTCGTAGAAAGGGGTGGGACCAATAAAGAATTTTCTTCTACCCACTCCTTTTCAAGCACATTGTTTGCTTCACTTGTATATTTGTATTTTTTTTTTTCCAATTTTCTTATATTTGTATTTTTAGATTCTTACGTTTATTTAGTATTTTTGTACTTTTAAATTCTTATATTTGTAATTTTCAAATTCTTATTTTATTTTCATTTTGTGTTTGTGTTTGAAATAAAGAACAATAAAAAAAAAATAATAATAATAATAATGAGAAAACAATATTAATTCATTTAAAAAAAAAGAAAGAAAGAAAAACATGATTTCAAAGTCAGGTGAATAAATTCCCCATCCCCTCCTAAATATATATACTTACCTGAGTCCACCAACATTCTCATCACTGAGTTTGTCGTCTGCAGAAGGGATTTTTGATTGGCAAAAACCAAACGTTGGCTCACAGTCATTTTTCCTGAACCAGACTGCACTGATTCCTCCTCTTGGGTTAAAACCAAATGGATTTTGCGTCGCCATGCTCACCAAGAGACCTAGATTCAAACCAAAAAACAAAGAATCATGTGAGATTACAATTTCCAGAACTAAGAAAGTATTTAAATAACATACTTTTAACTACATTTAAGTACTACAATAGACAATCTAAAATATTGTGTACAACATCAAATATCAACCTCTGACTATAATTCTAAAGGCAAATTTCGAGTGATTTAAAACAAAAATATCCAGATATATTAATATTTTCTAAAATAAATATGCTGTTATTTAGGATTTTGATTAAAAAATAATAATAATAATAAATTAAGTCATCCGGTTTACTATAAGCAATTTGGGGGAAAGAATCGTTGTTTAATAGGGTGCGGAGTATACAATTTGTTGCCCTGAGTTTAAACAACGAAACTGTAGAAGATTTGAAATGAAATCAAACTAATTAGGGATGCTGTCAACACTCTACTGGATAATTTGATAAATTCATCTTATTGTATGTTATTTCGGCTGCTTTGACTTGTTTAAAGATAAAAGGAGATAAGTATTTAAGAGGTCGTGTTCTCTGGTTAGCTCTTGAAAAATTCAGTCATCACTTCAAGCTAGCATAAATGCTAACACTTTTGTGTCGTTGTGTAAGCAGCTACAGCGAACGCATTGGGAATAAAAAATGTAACTCTTTTGATATTAATATTATTATTGATAAAAATAAAAAATAAAAACAAATCCGTAGTAGAATTACCCTATCCGTTGGTAGTTGCCAGGACTGTAAACAGGAATGTCCCGCGGGGCGTGAGAAGACAGAAGAAACTCCAACCGACGGAAGGAGGGAGAAAACGAGCAGTCACGTGACTCTTTTAGTAGATTTTTTTAAAATGTTATTTTAATAGTTATTGATATTTCTAATTATTAGCTATAGTAGGCGAAGTAACACAAAGTATAAATTTGTCTGTTCGCTGAAAAAAAATATCAGAGTGAATTTAGTTATGACGTTACACGGCCACAATCCGATATGATTTTCACAATAAAACATTTTGCAGAAATAAAAATTAGTTTAAATATTTATTCTTAAACCTTTGCTAGGTAACTTAAAATTGTTTTCACATCAATAGTGATTTAAATTGAGTTTTGATGGAATAGTTAAAACTAAAATTGTACTATGGTATTAAAAAGTAGCAGAAAAGCAGCTTTTTTTCCACAAAATACGATTAAAAAAACGTGTAAAAATAACATAACGGTGCAATGTATTTTCTGGAGTGTTATTTATTTATTTATTTTTATTTGTGCTTCTTGATGTTTGTCCTTTTTTTCCTATGTTTTACAAACAGTGCACTCATGACACCTAAAAATGAAAGCCCTAAAACAATTTCTTTTAAGAGAATTTAAACATTGTATGCATTAAAGTGCAATCAGCCAACTTGCTGCACAGCCATAACAAACACAATTTAAAAGATTGTCATGAAGTTTTTAAATTTACACTTTAGATGAAAATGTATTGATTAGATCTTGTCAGACGAGACAGGAGCATAATTGATATTTGAACAGATACAGTATGTTTTTAAACATATCTATAAACCTTATGTTTAAAAATGTGATGCAGAGATTTAAATGGACAAAGCTGCCATGAGTGAGTTTCAACTACCCCATGTGTGTGTTTGAGTTGATTTGGAGGTTTTTCTTTTTAGCATTTTTCTTTTCTTTTTTTTTTTTTTAATTTTCATTGTTTATTAGCTAAGGGTTCAACTAAAACTATAAAGCAAAAAAATCCTGTTGAGTAAGAGCCACATCTCTATTTACTCTGAAATATTTGCATAGACGTCACCAATGTTGATAGAATTTAGATTGAAAGTGCAAAATAAATGGAAGGATCGGTCATGTTTTATGTATATACACATAAGCAAATAGGTATGGGATGGTTTAGTAATACCCATGAATTTTAAATGTGTCACACTGCTCACACATGAACCCACTCATTGACACCAACACTGAATATCCAATGATGAGATGAGTAAAAATGGACCCCGCCAGCGTTCTTCAGCTCACGCACACCTCACTAAGGTGTCAGGCTTTATTTGCTGTTGCAAAACATCCCTGTGATCATTGTGAAATTCAAGAAGGAACTCTATTTCCCATCTTCTCACCTCCAGAGAAAGCCTCCATATGTGTTCTTAGCCAAACAAGGGCTTCGTACGAGAGGGTGTATGTGTGTGTTGTCATTTCTCGGCGTGACTGTGTTTTCACATGAGACTGAAATATCAAGCCAAGCCCATCTCAAGAGATCCCGCTGGAAAGAAACTCAAGTGTCATCTTCGTATTAAACACAGTCTTTTCCCTCCTGGGCTCTGCTCTCTTTTGTCTCTTCCCATTTCTCGTCTCTCTCCATCTATGCTTTCCGATTTTTTTTGTTTTTTTTTTTCTTTCACACCCACACTTGCTCACAGGCTGGGAGATTTCCATGTTTTAATGTGAAGGGAAGAAAGTGGCGTGGCACAGACAACCACAGAACCTTAATCTTATTTATTTAAATATTTTGCTCACACACCATATTTTGAAGATATTGTCACCATTTTTGTTGGAACACGGACAAGCAAAACTGTGAAATATCAAGCGTGTTTGATGATTTCTCTAAGCATATGTCGCGTGTGTGTCTGCATGTGTGTGTATGGAAGTGTGATTGGGCCGGTTGGCTTATGCATGTGTTTTTTCATGGAAATTGCTACTGATGGTTGACTGACAGTGATGTGCATTGTGTTAATTAACAAAGACTAACATAAAAGGAAAAATGGTTTTCTTGTCATTGAAGACAGAATTTCTCTGAATCTGGAGGTCAAGTCCAAATATTCAGGAGTGAATTTTTTCCCATCTTCAGGTGGATTTAGAATTGGATGAAGGTTTGATTCATTCTTTATCTAATTTTTACTTTTGTGTCCCTAAAATTCAATTTGCAACCACTGAATTTTAACCTTTGGACAATAACACCTATTGAAGTCATAATCAGGATTCTGAATAGACTATTTCACTCAGTTTATAATGAAATGTGGCATTTCTGACCTTCTCCTTTTCTCGTTTTATTATTTTTTGCTGAAGATATTCGCCCGATTCAATAAACTATAGAGTATGTTTTATCACTCTGTTTCTCTTTCTGGTATCCTATTTAGCCTTAACAAAAGAAAAACCTCTATAAATAGTCTCAACATTGAACTCATCTGTTTACTGATTTTCTATTCCCACAGTGAACAAACAGGGCTTTTCCTTTGGCTCACCACTAGAGGGTAAAAGTCCTTTTCTCACCTAATCTCATGCTTTATTTCTGATGCTCACACATGACCTACAAACCATCCGTCAGCACAGAGCAGATGAAGAGAGGGAAAGGGTTTATAATCCTGCTCTGCTTTCCTCTAAATGTTCTCTGGCTAAGAGTAAAATGGTTTAACGCAGCAATCCTCTTTTTTTAAAGGTTTGCATTTTTTTTTTTTTATGTTCAAATCATTTTTTGAGTTAAAATGTAAAAAAAAAAAAAAAAAAAAAAGAACAGCAACAGTTTGAAATGATTAAAATGGTTTTGATTGTTTATTATGCTAGAAAGCAAAATCCTGAATACGACAATAACATATACTTCACACATAATTGTAGTTCATACTGGAATACAGGCATGGAAAAACTATTTTAAAAGGAATATAAATCTAGAAAAGTAAGAAAAAAAAAGAAAGTTGCGGCATACATAATAAGGTTGATTGATGAACATACAAATCAGAGGAGTTAAATAAAAACAGAAAACATTTACAAAATATAAAAAAATGGCAAATAAATCTAAACTCAAAAAGTCGCATTATCTGTGATAAATCTGGTGTGAATGCTTTTTGTTGATAATGGTGACTGAAGATGTTAAACCTGTTTGCATAAGAAAGTTATCATTATGGCTGAGAGGATTTGCAGAAAATTCTAAAGCGCTACAGCTTTGGCATCATGCTAAAGATGCTAAATTACTTAAAGTTACAGGAATTGAAGAAAGTGCAAAAAATTGTAAGAATTTCTTGAAAAATTACAATTTTTTTTAAAAGATATGAAAACTAAACGTATTAGCGTGACTGTCCTGAGCATGCTGAACATTTTGATGTTAAGATTTCAAAAATTTCAAAGTGCACAAAGAATTTAAAGAATTTCTTTAAAAATCCCAAATATTGCATACATTAAAAAAAAATAAAATTTGTAAATAAATTGTTTAAAATCTTAAAAAACTTAAATATAGAAATGCCAAAAATACTAGCATGAATGTTCTGAGCGTGCTGAACATTTTGTACCAATATTGCACACGATTCAAAAGTGCACAAAGACATTATAGAATTTCTTGAAAGACTACAGAAATTGTGAATAATTCGAGAAACCGTAAAATTTGTCACTACCAAAAGTACAATTATGAATTTACTGAACGGCTTCAAAAGTGCATAAAGCTTTTGAAAGATTTTTTAAATTTCATTTCATTCATTTTCAATAGAGCTAAAAATTGCATAAATTTCACAAAATCTTAAAAACTGTAAAATATATAAGTTCTATGTCCTGAACATGCTAAACATTTTGATACCAATATTACATACATTTCAATAGTGCACGAAGAATTTGAAGAATTTCTTGAAAAATTGCATTGCAAAATTGAAAAATCTTTGAATACCCAAAATAAAAATATCCTAAACGTGATGAATGTTTTAGTACCAATATTGCATATGTTTAAAAAGTAAATAAAGCTTTTAAAGGATTTCAAAAATTCCCTTTTTTTCCAATAGGGATAAAAATGGCATAATTTGCGTAAAATCTTAAAAACTGTAAAATATTTAAATACTTAAAATACAATCATTAATGTCCTAAAGGTGCTGAACGTTTTGATACCAATATTGGATAAGTTTTAAAACTTAACAAAGAATTTGAAAAATTGCATGAATTATGTAAAAATTTTAAAACCCTCGAAAATATATAAATACCAAAAATACAAGCATGAATGTCCTGAACATGCTGAACATTTTGTACCAAGATTGCACACGATTCAAAAGTGCACAAAAACAGTAAAAAATTTCTTGAAAAACTTCAAAAATTGCGAATAATTCTAGAAACCGTAAAATTTGTCACTATTAAAAGTACAATTATGAATTTACTGAACGGCTTCAAAGGTGCATAAAGCTTTTGAAAGATTTTTTAAATTTCCCATTCATTTTGAATAGTTTAAGGCCACGTAATCGTTCTTTGTCTTTACGATTGAGAGGCTGTGAATCCCTGTGAAACATTACTTTTTGTTTATCACCATCAACAGATCACAATAAATCATATCTACTCTTTAAAATTGCTCTGTGCATAGTTAGCTTGGAGATTTGCTAAATGAAATCCAACTTGTGTGAAACAACCATGTCACGATGAAGATTTTTTTGAAATTGACATTTTCAATCTCTTCAAGAAGACAGACAGTGGTGACACATCCGTGGAAACATGCAATTTCAGGCAACACCTGATTGATCTGTGATGTCAGGATGTGCGACAGGTTGCAGAAGCTACAAACTATTTTGCAATGGATACAAATGACACTATTAACTGTGACGTTTGTGCATTTTTTACACATTCGTTCTTACATAAGCCCAAGTGTACATTAGCTATGTATGATTTAAGCAAGGAAAAGGAGCTTTGTGGTAAATCCAAAATGGATTATGCAGTTATTTGCATTGAATCTCTTGAGGAATTGAGATAATAAAGGTGTTTTGAGCTTCTTTCTTCTTCATCCTCTTTCCAGTGCAGCCTGCCCCTCACTCACTATGGCTGCTGCTTCATGCATCTTTCAGAAGATGAGAGGCTGCCTCCACTTTCTCACACCATGTGTGACAGGGAGGGAGAAAAACAAGAGACAGATGAGGGAGAAGCAGTAGGTTGCAGCGCAGCAAGCCCACATAATATGTACAGTCACAGTACTCCAGGGTATTTATATAAAAATGAATCATCCTGTGCCGTTCTTTTCTGCGTCGTGAGGTCTTCCCCAAATCCTGCCTCCGCATTTCGTGACGCTCTCCATGATTCTCATCAGTGCAGCGATCTGTGCACAGGCATGTGAGGTACAAGCATGTGCCTCTCCTGCTGTTGACCTCTCCCTGCTGCCACCCCCTTCTTTTTTTCTTTTTTACTTTTTTGCTTCCGCTCCTCTCCTACATCATTTTCTCTATTTCCCAGTCTTATTGTCCCACTTTTTCTGTTTATTCTCCTCCTTCTCGGTTCTCTTTCATTTGGGAAGTAGAGCACCATTTTCTCTCTGTCCACATAATGATGAGATGAGAGAAAATACAGTCTGCCAAGAATATAAAAAAACAAACAAGTACTATAAAATGTAAGCACATATGACGTCCAGTGACTAAACATTCCCCAATGTTTCGAATTGCCAACTTATATTATTTAGTAAAGGTGCCTTTAAGACTCACTCCAAAAAAAATGTGTTTTTGGCATTTTTAACAAGTTCTTGTGTCGTTTTTCTCATGATGGAGGACATCTGTGAAGAAGGTTAAGCTCAAAACTGCATTTTGGAGTATTTTTTAATTCAAATCAGTGTGAATCAGAAGCAGACGAAAAGTACAGTTTGAAAAAGATTGATGCCTCCACCCATGGCTGGATACATCTTTGTTTTATTATTTCAAGCTGGCATTTGGCTAAAACTGTACTGTTGATGGCTTTAATATTGCTCCCCGTTTTTGTTGCACTCGTAATATTAAGTTGAGCTTGTGAGGAGCTGCACGTTAGAGGGAAAGCATCTAAAACAAGGGTCAGGGACTGGCTACTGAGCTATTTATGGCTTCTTTTCCCCTCCATCGCGATTCCTTGAGTTTGACAGAAAAAGGAACAATTTAGATACTAGGGGTTAACCTAGCTTTGGATAATCGGTTTTAGTTAATTAAGCTTTATAATTTATGTTTAGAAATTTCATATTACTGAGAAAAAGTATGGTAAAGGCTTAATATACCATGCAAATAAACTTCTAGTTCATATTCTGATTTTTTTTACTGCACAAGTGTTTACTTGCTGTTCAGAGACATGTTTGTTTAAGAAAATAACTGGATTTACATTTAGTGATAAAAAAAATATGTTACCGGTACATTTATTTGTACAGTATGTGAAAAAAAAGGATGAAGGTCAGGACGATAGAAAATGAATCGACTTTTTGCTTATTTAAATTCTCTAAATTTATTTCAGGTGATCTGTCTAATTTTTTACAAAGTGTATTTTAATTTGAAGGGTAGTCGATGTCTAAAATAATTTTTAATGGACTCTACGCATGGAGCTGTGTGACGTATTTCCGGTTTAAAAAAAGACCGCTTGTTTACTTCTGGTTATCTTATGCTATGTTACTGTATTTATGGATTCAGCAAATCTACATTCACTATTCATTGTATTTTTTATTAGATTATATGTTAGTTTGTCATTATTTGTATACACAATGACATCCAAAGCAAACTTTGAAGTTTCAGACTACCGATCCTGCTTTCAGCTGATGATGAGGGTCCTCTGCCTTCATCATGGAGCGGGGCTCCATGAAGCGAGCAGCTTCGGCTGTGTTGAGATGTTTTAGGAAAGGGAATCACATCTCAGACTGCTTCTATCAGACACTTAAAATTACATTTACATACATTTTGAAACACTGCTGTGGAGTAATTAAAACATAACTAAATAGGTTATAAAGCTATGACAGCAATAAATAGATATCTTTCATGCTAGTTAGCATTAGCCCATTTGAAAAGTGACAACGGTATTCACACGAAATTTTACAATACAGCCAGTGGTGAGCTTGTTTTCGTGCCTGTATGGACCCGGAGGAAAGGACTAAGGTTATGATTACGGTTTTAGTTCGGATTGATGCACCAAATGGTTCCCGATCGCAGCCGCATCTGCAGCTCACTGAACTCCAAACTCTAGCTGTGTAACAGCTAACGGGACTTTAACATTAAAAACATGCAACCAGTAACACCATTTAGCTTTAGATGCACATAAATAGGTGAAACAATTAAGCAATGCTTATCTGGCCTGCACCTATTACGTATCACCATCTTGAATTCCATCAGCTTTACATCAGCCACAGCAAATTACCTTTAAAGGTTGCTATGTAAGACAAAACATACAAGTTACATCTTTTTATGCATTTTATTTTGGAGTATTTTGATAGAAAGACATGAAATGCACCTAACATCATTTATAGCTCCAAAAGACATCCTATAAACACCAAATACTCTGCAATTCCCAAATAAACAGTTGACTGCCCCAACCAGAAATGATTGACCAGTCATGTACCAATGCTGAAGTAAGTCGTGCGTATAGCCCATTGCAACATATATTTATGAACACATCACTTTATTTATTTGTCACTATAATTCTATTTTTATAAATATTTTAAACTCTTTTGAAGAAGAAGAAGTGCTTAATTTTGTTACAGTTTCGATCAGTATGAAGATGGACCAAATTACTCTTTTCATACTAAGGGTTGCAGATCCCTGGTGTAAACAGATGCATGATGGGAAGAGGGGGAAGGCTACTCCACGAAAAAGGTCCCGGCCAAAACTCAAAAGGCAAATTTCTAATGAATCACTGTTGCTTTAGGGAAAATATGCCCTAGAAAATGACAGGGTTTTTTTCTATTATTTCGGCTAATTAAAAGACAAATGAGAACACTTTTACAATAGATCAAAAGATAAAAGATTAAAATAATAAGATAAATTTGTAAGGTTTGTATGATGTGTTTTTACTTGACAAAATAGATTCAAATTTTAAAACTTTCTTATTTGGTTTATTAGGTTAAACTAATAATCAATATTTGTTTATATAGAATGTTTCAACTGTAAAAAGCCTTACAAGAACATGAAATGTTCTTGATGCTGAAAAGAAAAGTTGTAAAAGCGGCGTACATTTGCTCCTCCTGAAGTTCCCCTCACCTCTATATGTCTGTAAATGCTTCTAATAGAATCAATACTCCAGCTGTGGTTCGAAGAAATAACTTTCACTGGATCCAACTGCTTCCCGCAAAGCATGTGGTCAACAGATGTTGCCCTTATGTGATCAAACTGAAGATGATAGATGTGTCTATAAAGGTAATGCATTACCAACCACAGGAGCTGCCAGGAATCCTGGAATTATATTAACCCAACTAACTCACTCCTATGAAACCGCACATGCTCCGTCTGGACGGAGATGAAAACATCCCGCCTCTTTGGCGTCTTAAAGGTAAAGATTAAAGATAATGGTTGTTTTTGCCTACAGTATAGGATCTCTTGTAGCTGCATGTTGCCGGATGACAATATTTATCCAACAGGTTTGAGTTTAACTGCAGATCTGACTATGAGAAGTGTTATTCTTGCTGAACATAATTTAAAATAAATGTACCTGAGTCCAGCACAGCCTCACTGAGAGTCTTTTAGCTTTGTTAGAGTGCTAGATCACTGTTTGCTACAAAGACGCAAAAGTAAATAAAACCAATAAAATTCTGACAAGTTCAAATATATATTTTTTCTTTAATTATTTGTTTAAATGTGCATCAATCAATTAGTAAACTAGAATTGTGTTGGATTAACTCATTCATTATAAATAAGGAAGTAAAATATTTACTTGCGCTAAAGCAACATCAGAGAATGAAAAGAAAAAATGAATAAAAGGTAGCAACCTAATATTATCTGCCCGTTTTTATAATTTTTTCCAAAAGTTACATCAATGTATTCATGGCACGTTCAAGAAATTATTCTTAATCATTCGTCAACAAAAACAAATGTAGCTGCAGATTCATGAAAACAAATAGATGTATGGCCTTTTCCCCACTAAATGTTATCTTATTCTAATGTCTTTGTAAACAGATTAGTAACAATGTTCTATCTACGTCATGAAAAAAACAAACTAATGCAGGTTTGTAGTTTAAGGTGACTTTATAAAAGAAGAAACAAGAGCCAGGTCACTTCACCAATAACTAGTAGGTTGCTTGTTAGGAAAGCAAGTCAGTCTTCACTAACACCAATTTAAAACTAAAAATAAAAACACACTCTTGGTTCCAAAACCTATTTTCACTTATAAACTGATTTACTATCCACTCTATTTTTTTTGGTAACCCCTGTATGTGAGGAAGGATTGTGAACTTTGGTTTGGTTTTTCTATCAGTTATGATATAGTTTTGGTCATGTTCTGCTTTAAATTGTTCTTTAAGGTTTATCACAGCTGTCTTCATTTTAGTTACAATGAAAACCATGTTTTTGGTGTTTTTTAAACATGTTCTTGTTGAGTTTTTCTCATTATGGAAGACACAAATTAAATAATTTAAGAGAAAAACTGTGTTTCTCAGTATTTCTTCATTCGAATCGTGTTGGATTAGGAGCAGATTGAAGAATTTCTGGTTTGAAATGCATCACCAGTCACCGGGGGGCAAAAGTCTACTTTCTCCTCTACAATTCTGAAGCATTCACTTGCAGACAAATAGATCCATTAACGTCTTCATTTTCCTCATCTGAGCTACCATCTGGCGAAGTGAGGTAACCCCTGCCAACATCTGCATGTTCATTGATGAGGAAGAAAGCGACCAAAAAACTCACGTGGAATTTAGTCAAAGTCGTGCTGAGCACTCTGGATCATCACCATGGCAGACAACGCCCAGAAAGATGCACCCATAAGATTGACCCTGTAGCCTTGTTTCCACTGAGCTGTCCAGTCCGGTCCGATCTGGTAAGGAGTGGTATGGTACAGTCCAGTTAATTCTAGCTAGTGTTTCCACTCAGTTAAGCTTCGCTTCCACTAAGCGGTTTGTTTTCCCGGCGTAGACTGCTAGCGTGCTGCTGGCAGCTAGCTCACCCTGTATCACACCATCGCCAAATGATGGCACTGAAAGTTTGTAGTTCAACCGCACACCTTGCTGTTGTTTACAGGTGTTTTCAATTTAGACTCGTGACCA